>OVBL01000370.1:0-2400000 GCA_900406555.1 Pseudoturritis turrita | reverse complement strand
CGCCAACCTGGGACAAAAGAACTCAAATGTATCTGCAATAATGACAGCATCACTGACTACACTCGGGAGATTGGTGAGAAAGGAGGGTTTGGCATGTAGGATTGAAGAGCGGTCGCAGCTTCTTTCACAAGCTTAGGGACTTTCTCATCTTCTTCCTCTGTCACTGCTTCAACTAAGAACTGAATATCATCATCAATCAGCATTTTCAGCGAGTTGCAGTGTGAGAACTGTTGTACATTCTCGCCATTTCTGTAACTATCCGAGACTTCTGTGTTATGTAATATGGCAACACAGATTGAAAATGCTTGCAGAGTCGATAACTGCGCGTGGAAATGAACATCGTATTGCCCCTCCTCAACAAACGACATGTACAACGCTGGTATATGCTCTTTAGCACCCTATAATATGAAGGCGAGATGTGTTAGATGATAAAAAGAAGAAGAGTTCCTTAAAAGTCTTCAATAGTTGCTCATGCAAGTCCAAATAAGCAGTTCCAAGACAACAAAACTTGTGTTTGATTGAGGAAAGATCCAAATTTTTACCTGGACAAATAGTTGCAAAGGATGCTGATTGTCCACAAGAGGCTGATCATGGGAACATGAGATACAAGGATTTCCAAAAATCATAAGTGGACAAGCCATGTCCCAACCACCACAGTCACAACCACCTCCTGACCTCCATCTCTGAATCAAAGGCGAAGGACAAGAATTTTCGGTAGTTGGTAACCCGTGGTTTCCCCTTGGGATTACAACCTTCAATTTTTCTGAACTTCTGCTGCCAAACAACTCCCTTTTCTCCTCCTCGATTGGAGAAAGACCGAGAAGATTCGTTTTCTCCATCAACCTTTTGTCACCTCTTCTGTATTTTAAGCTTTCTCTCTTCTCAATCGTGTCTTGAATAATTATAGCCGCAATCTCAAGATCAGGGTGCAAATCTGCAGCTGACCACGGGTTTGTTCCATTTGAAGACTCGAGATCATAGCTTTGAGATGTACGTTTCGGCTGAGATCTCTGCTTCATTGTATCAAAAGCATCCCCGGACATTGTGTTATTTCTTAAATCTGAGTCTGATTTAGCAGAATTCTTGGAGGCATTACTAACCATATCAAGTTGTAGTGAATGATCTTCCTTTGTGGAGACACTCCGTCTTGCTTGTGCAATATCATACAAAACAAACTCATTTACCATCAAAGTTTCTGGATCTCGTCCCTTTTTTCTTACTTCTGAGCACATGTTACAGGAAACTTGCATCTGACCCACAAGCAAAGATTCTTTGTTAACATCATTCAAACCCCGCACACTAGCACTGCTCCTCTTTCTGCTTCCAGCAGATGAAAATGTATATACCCAATTAGAACCATTATCAGATTTCCACGTCTTTGCTGCGTAAACATCCTCAGGAGAATCTGACACAAACTGAAAAACCGGCAATCCATGCTTGCTTTCCATCTTGAGACGGCAATGTAGATGAACCGGAGAAGATTTCAGCGCCGAAGTATAATCCTTAATCACAACTGGAGGAGGACAAAGGTTCGAGTTTTTATAAATATATGGGTAGTCACTCAACATAGATCTGCAACGCTGATTGTTCTTCCCCAGTTTCTCTGTACATCCAAACTTGAACTGATCGCCTGATTCTGCTATGTACCCAAGAGGACTTCTCATAGACTTTGACTTAACAAATGGATCAAACATTTTCCTAACTCTTGAGCTTTCCTTATTGCAACTGGTTTCTGATGAAGAGACTGTAAGCTTTTCTACTTTTGCAGAATTTGGCTTAGGCAATCTAATTTTATGGTCATTATATTCATTCGGAGTACCGGCTGCATCATCGTTTGAATCCAACACCACCGCTCTATCTTTAATACCTGATTTCAAACAAATGTCAATGAAGTTGCTGGAGGTGTAAGGTTCAACTGATGATTTCTGTCCATCTGAAAGCTTCTTGTCCGGTCTTTTCTCTGTACTTCCCTTTCTTGAAGAATCAACAACTCTAAAAGAGAAAGAAGCATCACTACTACGAGACAACTCAAGTTTTGCCTTTGTATCTTTACGTCCCGGGTCTCTCATTTCTTTAAACAATTCATTGGAGCTTTGATACACAGAACCTCGCCTTTGCTCCGTTTGATCCCCCATTGCAAGAGTTTTGGAAGAAAAATTCTTGCAGGATGTGCTACGGTAGCGCCTAAAGCTTATCTCGGTGAACCCTTCTTTGACTCTCAAAATCTCATCTCTACGAGGCGGCTTCAGTCTTGTACTCCTTCTTTCTGATTCACTGAAAGGACGCGGAGCAGGAAGAACACTATTGGGGCTTTGTTCCATCTCAATTCCTTTACCAAATTCCATTTCCATTCCAATCACCACATCAAAACATCTGAAAAACATTATAATTCAAGGAAAATGTTTAGTCTTCCTAAATCAAGAATGTAATATAGGCTTCAAAACATAAAAGATGTCAAATTTGTCTAACTCAATGCCCAAAAAACCTTCAACACAAATCATAGATGAAAAAAGCTATAAAACCAATCTCAAAAACTTACTAAAGAACTTCTTCTATAAAATAGTATCTTAATCATTGTTCAATTGATCCAGAGAATGCAATGTCATAATTTGAAGATTAATTTTCCAATTTAGAGCTCTCGAACAACAACAATGACTTATCAATCTGATGCAGGCTGGCTAATTTGATACTAGTACAAATTAAGCTCCCAAACACAAACTAAACATGCAAAATTAGTGATTCTAAAACTACCCAATGTAGATCTCATAAAGGTTGATAGAACAATTAAAAACAGAAAACAAAAGAAGAAACCAACAAGCGAGCAGATTGAGTTAAATCAATAAAAAATCCAATTAGAGTATCAAAATTAACCTAAGAAAATCAGAAAAAACCCAAAATAGCGGTCAAAGAAGAACATCAAACAAATAAAATCAGATAGCTACAAAACTAGCATCTAGCAAAGAAGCAAAAAGAGGTAATTTTTATTTATTTTTATCAGATAGAGAAAATGGAAAAGAGATCTAAGGAGATAGAGACAGAGAGAAAAACAAAACATGCCTGAGTTAGAGCGAGAAAGAGAGTGTGTAAATCTCCAAGATTTCTTCATAGTTTCATTAATCGACATGGAGAAGAAGAAGAAGAAGGAGAGATCACAAAACAGTGATGGTAATAAGATAAACCGATCATTTTCTTGTAATGTAAAACATAAAAAGATTGAACACACAAAAAAAAAAAGCAATCAATCTGTTTTCTCCCTCAAGGCATCATTTTGTTTCTTTTTTCACTCTTCTCTCACTCTCTACTTTTGCTTTAGCTTTTTTGTTGTCTGCTTCTTTTTTTCACTTGTTTGATCAAACAAAGGTTTTTTCACTTCAATGAAGTGTGTGTGACCTAAGACAATCTTGCCCCTTGTCAGAAACTGTCGCTAAAATTCATAAAAAGGGTAATTTCGTCATTTGTTATATGTATCGGTGAGAGATTAAAGGAAATTAAATCAAATTTAATTTTTGGATCGATTTGTGAACCAACCTAATAAAGTAATCATTTACTTGTTTCTCGGGAAGTTCGTGTGTGATTCCTATCTCCCAATTAAAAATCTTCGACTCTATGTGTCCTCCACCTCAAATTAAATATATTTTATTTCAAAAAAAGATTTTATAAAATAATAGTAGTAGTGTGTGTGATTTATTGGATTTTTTAAAAAAAAAATTGAAGGAAAAACTATATTCTAATAACTAGCTCCTAACCATAATGGGCCGCATCGTAATTGGGAAGACCCACTTTTGACCAAACTTTCAACTTTAAAACATTTTGGTCCAAATAGGTAAAAGACAAAAATTATTTTATAGGGATTTGGAATTAAATGACTCAGAAGATAACTTGGTGAAATCCATTATTTAGGAGTAGAATGATAGAAAGTTTTGCATTAACCGAGTAGATATTGTAGATTATCAACTGTGAAATCAAGATTTAATTTTGAAAACATGTAAAAAAGTTGGGTTTTTCTTTTTCATTTAAAATGTTTATAATTGCCAATAAAAACAAAAAATAATGTTAGCAATCGCAGATGGTGGAATACGCCTGAAACTTGTGAAATTTGTATTCAATCCAATCGTAAACATCATTTCATACTTGCGGGTCAGTATTCGAGTTGTTATTGTTGTTTTTCTCTCTTCAGTTTTGCTATTATTATACTAGTATGTTTTATGATTTGGAAAAAAAAAGGTATGCGATTTGGATTTGGAGAAGAAGGTTTGATTATGTGTGTTTACAAATCACTTACTTTTTAAAAACCTTATAGGATATTATAAATCAACTTTATTAATTACATGTTCGTTTTTATAAAATCAGTGTTCGTTCATTTTTTTTATTTGCCATACACTATTGTTTATTGTTCTTTGTTTTTTGATTTGCTAAATTTTTATTGTCAATAACATACTATAAATCTAGATAATAACAACATTGATGATATTACCACAAACTATTAGACTACATGTTTTAGTTTCAATTTGCTATTTTTGTTTGGTTTTGAACAAAATGCATGGATTTAAATTCAAAAGCGGTGATATAATGATAACACTAGTACAAACCATTTAATTATATTTTTTAATTTCAAGTTACTAACTTTTTGTATTATTCATATACGCATTTTGGTCAACAAGATTTTTTTGTCAAAATGTTATATTTTTGGGCTTCTAGGATCTGGGATCAATCCGAACTAAGCCCAAAAAAATCTCTTGGTCCCAACCGGTTTAACCCGAAAAACCCAATTCCAAATTAAATTAAATTTTAACTAATTTGCTATGATCCTTTTGAATAGTGATCCTCGAGATACGCGACTTCTCCGGCGCCGGTAAGATCTCTCAGGCCATCTCCGACGCCGATCGCATTTTCATAGGTCCCCAATCCGCAGAAAAGCTTTGGAAGGTCTCGAATTTCATATTTCAGATTGGTACCAATTCGATTCCTCTCACTTAACTTCTTCATTCATTGATCACTTAAAAGTCTAAATTAGTTTATGGTTTAGGGTTTAGGGTGAAAGATTAGGAAACGTTTAATGATTGACAAAGCTTGAGTTTTTGTATTGACATGGGAGGGTAATGCGTATCGTTCTGATTCAAGCGCCTTGTCCGTGATCACTCACTCGTGTTAATCAGTTCTTCGTTGAATGGTGCTTCTTCGAGTACTCAGAGAGTCGTTTTTTGTTTTTATAAAAACTCTATTCATGATACTCCAAAAGCTAGTAATGGTCCTGCACATTTGTTATGGCCTGAAGAAGTTGAAAATCATTATGAAAAAAAAATAGTCTTTTAATACTAGCAAAATGTTTAAAACAAGTTGCTTCAATTCTGCGCATATATGTGAGTTAGTTTACACTCACCTTGTTGTTCGGACACGAAAGCAACTCATGTATTTCATTTTGGAAAATGAGTCGAAAGAATATCTTCACATTGATCTTCAGGCTTGTATGTGTAAACTTGATTGTTGCTGTTTCTGCTCAATTATGCTTGAACACTTCTGAAACTTTTGGACCAGGTGATACTTATGACAGGAACCGTCGACTCATCCTCTCATCTCTTGCATCTGAGGTCACAGCTGAAGATGGCTTCTTCCACGCTTCAATTGGGACAGATCCTGACCAAGTCTAGGCGATGGGGATGTGCATCCCAGGTGCTAAACAAAAGCCTTGTTGGTATTGTATCAAGAATGCGTCTGACCTGTTAATACAGAGTTGTCGCGACCAGAGAGCAGCAATTTATTAGTCAGGTAGAGGTAGCACTCTATGTATGGCACGCTACTCCAACTGGCCGTCTTTTAGACCGTTGGATTTTTCTCCAGCTTCTTATGGTGCTAACATTGGAGATCTCAGCACAAATTTAACAGATTTTGATGGATTTTTGGAGCGATTATCAGTTCGTATGGTAACTAAAGCTTCGTCATCATCAGACAAGGATTTATCATTTTCTAACAGGAGATTCTATGCAGCTGAAGTAACAGCCTTGACAAGTTTTCAAATGGTATACGCCTTAATGCAATGCACACCAGATGTCTCTCCGTCCAATTGTAACACCTGTTTACGTCAAAGTGTTGATGCCTAGTGGATTGCTGTCGTGGGAAGCAAGGCGGCTTTGTGTTTTGGCCTAATTGTATTTACCGGTGGGATCTGTACCCCTTCAATGGTGCCTTTGATCTTCTTAAGTTAGCACCTCCACCCGCATCTCGGCTGCAATCCCCTCCTCCCCTGACCAACAAAGGTAAGTGATTTACTTAGATAAGTGATAAACACAACCCTCATGTATTCAACTCTAAGAATTTGTTATTTTGCCTTTGCACAGATGGGAAAACGATTCGTACAGAAGCTATCATAGGAATTGTCGCTGCAACGGTTATAATCATAGCTCTGCTTGCTCTAGGGGTTGCTGTTTGCAGGAGTAGAAAGAAATTCCAAGCTTTTGCCAGTGAGTTCCTCATGTTTTCTTTCCTATCACTTGGGGATTGTTTACTTGACACTTTCAAATACTTTCTTCAGTTTGGTTTTGTATGCGCGTAAACCATTTAAAGCGAAACATGCCATCTTCACTCCATTGTTTTATCTGCTGTGTTTTCTCCTCAGCTGGTCTTGCTGCTTATTTTCGAAAGAATTTCACCAACCGTAGCATAAAACTACCTTCATTTTCGTTGTGCAGCTGCAGATGATATTACAACTGCCGGGTATCTTCAGTTTGATATCAAAGAAATTGAAGCTGCAACAAGTAACTTTTTGGAGAGTAACAAGATCGGTCAAGGTGGATTCGGCAAAGTTTACAAGGCATTTGCTCCTCAACTACTCAAGTTGTTTCTGTAGAAACATTATGCTTGAAGATATTGAGATGATTTGTTAGATTCATATGTAATTGGCAGGGTACGTTCCCAAACGGAACAGAAGTTGCAGTCAAGAGGCTGTCAAGAACTTCAGATCAAGGTGAAGTGGAGTTCAAGAACGAGGTGCTTCTTGTAGCAAAGCTTCAGCATCGGAACCTCGTTAGGCTTCTCGGGTTTTCTCTGCAAGGAGAAGAAAAGATGCTTGTCTACGAGTTTGTCCCCAACAAGAGCCTCAATTATTTCCTCTTTGGTAATAAACAATATTCCTAGGCTAATCTTTATCCAATGTTTTTGAAAGCATATTTGTTGATCTCTTAGTCTAATGCCTTACAAATGGATGTGCAGACCCAACAAAGAAGGGTCAGCTAGATTGGACAAGACGGTACAACATTATCGGAGGGATTACACGAGGGATTCTCTATCTCCATCAAGACTCAAGGCTCACCATCATACACCGTGACATAAAAGCGAGTAACATTCTTTTAGATGCTGATATGAACCCGAAAATAGCGGATTTCGGAATGGCTAGGAATTTCAGAGATCATCAAACTGAGGCCAATACAGGAAGAGTGGTTGGAACCTTGTTAGTATTATACTTATTACTTGACCTGAGCATAATTCTCTGATGAAACCTCTTTGTTGCTGATTAATATAAAGTATGTATGTCCTGCATATACTTGCAGCGGTTACATGTCTCCAGAGTATGTGGCGCATGGCCAATTCTCAACCAAATCTGATGTCTATAGCTTTGGAGTATTGATTCTGGAGATTGTTAGCGGCAAGAAGAATAGCAGCTTCTATCAGACCGATGGCTCAGTTTGCAACTTGGTGACATATGTGAGCACTATTCAAATCAATTTCTCAAGGTTGACTACTTTTATAGTTGCTTATGAATATGAGTTTCTCGAACAGGTTTGGACGCTTTGGAATAGTGATTCATCCTTAGAACTCATCGACCCCGCAATTAGGGAAAGCTATGAGAAGGATGAAGTCATTAGATGCATCCATATCGGACTATTATGTGTTCAAGAAAATCCTGCAAATCGTCCAGCCATGTCTACAATCTTCCAGATGTTAACCAATAGCTCCATTACTCTATCTGTTCCTCGACCACCTGGATTTTTCTTCAGGAACAGACCCGAATCAGACCCATTAAACCACGGATTGGAGCCAGACCAATATGACACCAAGTCTGTTCCTTGTTCTATTGACAATGCAACGATCACCACAGTAGCTCCTCGTTGAAACTCTAGCTTCTGCACTCTGAAGCACCAGTCCGTACCATTTTCAAAGTCTATGCTTAAAGAAGTCGAGGATTCAATTTCAATTATATTTGTACATGATGTAAGTTCATCAATGATTCCGATTTATTTGTCAAGAATTTTATAAATATATCATGTTGACTTAATGTAATAATTTGGCTCACCTGTCTAAGAACATCTTTTTGACCAAATCAATGTTCCCAATATGTTACAGCAACGTAAAATCTCCAAATAACTGTGTCTGAACAATATCCTCTGTTTTGTCTTCTGGCGTTAGCTTCAGGCTTTGTGTTTGTATAAAGATGTGGAAACAGAGGTCAATAGTGGAAATATTACTGGGAACGTAACAAAGTTTAACAGTCTCGGAGTTCATAAATAGTATGGCCCTAGCAGCAGTTTCCTCCTCCACTTCTCTGCGGAATTACGCGGCTCTTCTGTCGAAGAAGACGATGTCCAATGACAATCGATCTACTGGGTGGGCATTTTAACCGAATTAAACCAAATCGAACCGATTCAACCGAACTCAAACCGACCCAAACGAAATTAAAATCTCTACACAAACCGTTTGGTTAAGTTTTTTCTCAACCCAAATGGTTTGGTTTAAAACAAACCGAACCGAAAATCCAATGTAATTATTTTATTAATTAGTTAATTATATTCAATAATAGTATAGATGTGTATGAAAACTCATGTTTGATTTGTTTAATATAATTATTTAATGTAAAAATTAATTAGTTTAGTTTTTTATATTTTAAAATTTTTTAACTCAAGACAAACATATGTATTAGTTTTATAATAGTGTAGTGAAGCTAATAGCCTACTAACGAAGAAATGAATAAGGGTCGATTTAGTTTATGTATAACTTATATATAAGCTATTAATTTATTGGAATGACATAAGAGATGATAAAGTGTTAGATTGTTTATATATATATTTTTTATAATTAATTTTTATTTTAATTAGTTTTTTAGTTTGTTTCCATAATTTGTTTTCTTATGTTTGTTGTTTATGAGTTTGGTTTCATGTTATATGAGTTGAGTTTTTTTTAAACCAAATTCAAATCGAACCGAATTAAAACCAAACCAAACTAAATTCAAACCGAACTAAACTGAACCATACTAACTTTGGTTGAATTCGTTTAGAGTTTTATCAAAATCGAATAAACCAAATTGAATCGAACCCAAACCGAACCCAAATATAAACATAAATGTCCACCCCTAGATCTCAATATACTTAGTTCGTTGAGGAAGAACCGGATTAGATGCAAGATGAATAGCTAGAATAAACGGGTTGAATCGCGTTTAGAGATGTCAATCAGGTCCGTTACCCATGGGCCAGACCCATATAGACCTTCGGCGGAGCGGATTTGGACATGATTTTCTAGATCCATTTATTAGCGGACCTCGCAGGTTGACCCGTTGAGGACAACTGTCTTAGCAGGCCAGCCCACAAAATACAAAACTAAAAACAATTAATCTTCTACCTAGTTGATAGATATAGTTATGTGACATTATTCTATTTCGTATAATACTAAATTTATTTTATGCTATGTTAATATTTAATTTTTAATATTATCTTAAATAAAAAATATATATATATATATATTAAAACTTATATTTAGATGACTTTAACGATTTCAAAGATTTTATGTCTATTCGACAAATGAATTAATCAAAATTATAATATAGTTAATCATTTGAAAGACTATAATAATCATGTTAAGTCAATGGTTGTGGCACTGTGTTGTGTGGAGTAAGTTAGACGTTTCTAACTTAACCTTTTGGTCTCAGAAGAGCTGCTGGTCGTGGAGGACTAAGAATTGGTCAATATTCACTTTCATCATTTACCCAACGTCTTTATGAAATTTAATATCTTTACGGAGTTAACTTGTGCTAAACACGCATGCTTATTTTGACGAAATCAAACGTTTCTAAACAACTTTGTCGTATTTAGATTCAATTTCCAAGATCTGCAACAAGTATCTGAGCAAAGTAAAATCTAACAAGAAAAAAATGTGTCTGAACAATCTCTTGCCAATCCTCTGTTTTGTCCTCGTCTTTAGCTTCAGCTATGTCTATGCACAAAAATTCGGAGAGTCAATGTTTTTCACACCAAACGGTGCTTACGACACAAACCGTCGTCTAGTTCTCTCAACTCTTGCTTCAAACGTCTGTTCTCGAAACGGCTACTATAACGTTTCGGTGGTGAAGGCCCTGGAAGGATCTATGCCTTAGGCCTATGTATCCCAGGGACTGATCCAAAGGTCTCTTCCGATTGTATCCAACCCGCGTCCGAAGATTGTTACAAAAATGTTACTGGGAACGTAACAGAGTTTAACAGAATCTTGTAAGAGTTCATAAATCGTACGGTCGTAGCAGTTTCCTCTTCCACTTCCCTGCGGAATTACGCGACCCATGTAACCTCCTAAAGTATATACGGGCTGAAGCAGAGTCTTCTCTCAGGGTTTGCCGAAGAAGATGATGTTCCAACGACAGTCTATCTCAGTATACTTAGTTCGTTGATGAATAACCGGATTAGAAACGAGCTGAGTCGCGTTGTTCAGCTCCAAGAAACTTCAGAAGGTTACATAGCCATTTAACTTCACTAGTGGCATAAGCCATACAATGATTACTCAGCCTCCGGGACACATTCCTCTGTTTCTTTTTCTTCCAAGAGATACATTCCGGTCTAGTTCGCAGGTGAGATGACACAAGTTAGTATCAGAACAAAGTTAACCAAATCCCTGAAAACTGAGTTTCATTCAAATGATGTTTTCGGACAAGAACATTAGGAACCGTTCGCTTACATACTCGTGTTAGGTCAATGGTTGTGACACTGTGTTGTTGTGGAGTAAGTTAGAACTTTCTAACTTAACCTTTTGGTCTCACATGGCGCCTAGAAGAACTGTTGATCGTGGAGGACTAAGAATTGGTCAATGTTCCCTTTCATCATTTACCTAACGTCTTTATTTTATGAAATTTAATACCTTTTACGAGGTGCCAAAATCTACTATATCCTTTCTTTAAAAACTAAATCTACATACCAAACTCTAATCTAATATACCCTCCACCCTTTAATGAAATGTGAAGTTCCGAAAATATTCCTAACTTAATTTTCAGACAGAATTTAAAAGAAAAATAAATCAAATTTTGGACCAATCATAATCCATCCCAAAATCTCCATGATTTCTTCTTCCCGTCCAGCATTCAACATCCTCCATCGAAGAAATCGCGATTCCGAACTTTGATCGTGAGGGAAAACGAGAGATCAAGAGCGGGTTTAAGCGAATCGAGGACTCGTATGTGGTTGACCTGGATCCAAGAGACACTAATATCTGGATCGGAAGGGTAGAGGAAGTAAACGGCGGCGGAGAGGAGAAGGATAGCGGCGGTGAAGAGGAGAGTGCAACGGAGGTGGTGGAGGACGATTACGGTTTGAGAGGGTTGTGATGAGGGAAGAGGTGTATAAGGGAAGCCATACTCTTGCTTTGACGCCATTATCGTCTCGTCTGTGAGAGTTTCAATGAAGAAGATGATTTCAAGAGGGTTTTCGGGGGTATAAAGTAGAATTTGGAAACTATGGGTTTTTTGGTGAGAAATAAGATTCTTTATTCTAAGGTATACTACTCTCTATTTGGACAACTATGTAAAACTGCTAATTATTATGTTACAACTAGAAAGTTTTTACAATTTAGTTTGTTTAATATTTTAATTTTCGTAACGTCACTTAAAATTTTGAAAATGTGTTTTTGCAACTTAAAAGAACAAATATTATTTTACTAGACAAATTAGTATTTTTAAATAATTTTACTACACAAATACATTTTCAAAATCCAATAATAAATAGTATTTAGTAGATGAAAAATTAATAAATAAATAATTTTAGTTCAATATGCAAATAAAAAACACAAGACCAATTATTTTGTGTATTTATAATATAAATAAAATTTTATTAATCGTTTATGCAATATCATATTTTGTTTTCCCATAAATCACCTTATACTTTTAAGATGAGTTTCATAATATTATCTACTTTATAATGCGAAAATTCACAGAAAATGTGGTATTGCACATATTATTGGATGGAAATATAGGAAATATGTTTCAAATTCTAAAAATCACCAGTACAACTGAAAATTTATTTTTCACAACAAGGTATAACTAAGTAAAAACTAAAAATTTTAAAAGTACAACTGTTAACAAATGTGTACAACTCGTATACTCGGGACAACTATGTGTTAAATAACAACGCACATGTCTTAAATATCTCTTGATTACGGTGCACATATCTTAAATATACTCAGATAACGGCGCACATGTCTTAAATACGTGGCATAATTTGATTGGGATTGATCCAATTTTCAAATTAAAATTTATTTATTTCAAATACTATTTAATTTTTTTCCCCCAAATTTTAGGGTGTTTCAAATTCTAAAAATCACCGGTACAACTGAAAATTTGTTTTTCACAATAAGGTATAACTAAGTAAAAGCTAAAAATCCCAAAAGTACAGCTGTTAACAAATGTGTACAACTCGTATACTCGGGACAACTATGTGTTAAATAACAAAAAAACTAGTTTTAATTTATTTTCTTCTTCTGGATTCCTCTTCTTCTTCGAGAAATTGAAGAATGTATATATACCAAAAATGAAATGTCAATTTGAGAGAGAGAATGAAAAGCAATATAGTCATTAAACTCATAATAGATAGAGAGAGGCACATGAAAATCGTTGCACTATACATGGAATACTAAAACTTAAAGATTACAGAAGGAAGAAATCGAGTTCTCTTATGACCATGTTTAAGTCTGGGCACAATCCTCCGCAAGTTACAATCGCCGCTTTTAGAGTCGATGCCTCGTACAGGATCTCCCGACGAGGCCCAACTCCGTGGTAGCGTGGCTGGGAATCGACGAAGAGATCGTTGACGACTTGGACGAGGACGAAATCAGAAAGAGTTATGTAGAATCTATGGAAGAGAAGAGAAATCAGACCTTAGTTTTGAAGAAGAAAAAAAAAAGAACTATTTTTAAAATTAGAGATTTCTGGGGATCCAGTCCATTTTTGGGTGTGATTAGGTTAAAAAAATTTTTTTTTAATTGATCCGATTGGATCTGCGATTTGGGTGGATAATAGGTGATTGGATCAGTAATTTTTTTAAGTTTTTAAAATAGACCCGTAATTTTCTTGGATTTTGAATTAAATGAAAATCAATAATAAATTCTTTTTTATAATGATGATATTTGAGATTGGCCTCAATGTTTGAGGGCATTTGAGAAATTGATCCCTTTTAGAGTCAACTTGTGCGACTTTTCTATATTGACGAAATCAACGTTTCTAAACAACTTTGTCTTATTTAGATTCAATTTCAAAGATCTGAGCAAAGTAAAATCAAACCAGAAAAAATGTTTCTGAAAAATCTCTTGTCAATCCTCTGTTTCGTCCTTGTCTTTAACTTCAGCTACGTGTATGCACAAAAATGCGGAGAGTCAATGTTTTTCACACCAAACGGTGCTTACGACACAAACCGTCGTCTAGTTCTCTCAACTCTTGCTTCAAACGTCAGTTCTCGAGACGGCTACTACAACGTTTCGGTGGGTGAAGGCCCTGGAAGGATCTATGCCTTAGGTCTCTGTATCCCAGGGACTGATCCAAAGGTCTGTTCCGATTGTATCCAACCCGCGTCCGAAGATTTATTAGCAAAATGTCCGAACCAGACCGATTCATTCGACTGGAGAGCCGACAGGACGCTCTGTTTCGTTCGTTACTCCAACAGCTCCTTTTTCAACAAGTTGGAGTTAAAGCCGACACAAGCAGATTATAATAATAACATGTTCCCGGGGAACGTTACAGCTTATACCAGAATATGGGACTCGCTCATGAAGTTTATGATCATACGAGTCGGTCAATCTCGATACCTAGCCGATATATCTCCTCGGATAGCTAATGAGAGTATATACACGCTGATGCAATGTATTCCGGGGATATCTCCTGACGATTGTGAAACCTGTGTTCAAGCAAATGTTGATGAGTATCAGAAGTGTTGCAATGGGTTCATGGGCGGAAGCATGCGCAAGCCGGTTTGTTTTTTCCGGTGGGATGGTTATGCATATCTTGGTGCCTTTGGTGACACGTCATCGCCACCTCCTCAAGCATCTCAACCATCACCGCTTCCTCCTCCACCAGATGGAAAAACTATTTCTACGGGAGCTATTGTTGCGATTGTTGTTTCCGCTATATTCTTGGTGCTGCTCGCTTTAGGATTAGTTATTTGGAAGAGAAGACAATCATACAAAACATTAAAACCTCAAAGTGAGTTGTTACTTTTTTAGTTTCTTACTACTCTCACATAGCTTTTTGGAATGCATAATAGTAACCATACATATGTTATTGCAGCTGATGATGATATGACAAGTCCACAGTCTCTACAATTTGATTTTGCGACAATTGAAGCGGCAACAGATAAATTTTCGAGGGAAAACAAGCTAGGCCAAGGTGGATTCGGTGAAGTTTACAAGGTATATACATGAGCTCTATATATATCTATGACTTCTTGATTTGTCATGAAAGCTAAGAAGCTTTCCATATGTATCTTTGTAGGGAAAGTTACTAGATGAAACAGAAATTGCGGTGAAGAGGCTATCGAGAGATTCAGGACAAGGCACTCAAGAGTTTAAGAACGAGGTTGTGATTGTGGCTAAGCTTCAACACAAGAATCTTGTTAGGCTTCTTGGGTTTTGCTTGGAAGGAGATGAACAAATACTTGTTTACGAGTTTGTTCCCAACAAAAGCCTTGATTATTTCCTCTTTGGTAATAAACAATAACACTAGTATTAATTTATGTTCTTAGAGAAATTTTCTCTTAAACTCTTAGTCTAATGCAGACCCGACAAAGAAGAGCCAGCTAGATTGGAAAACACGGTACAACATCATAGGAGGGATTACGCGAGGGATTCTCTATCTTCATCAAGACTCAAGGCTCACCATCATACACCGTGACATCAAAGCAAGTAACATTCTCTTAGATGCTGATATGAACCCTAAAATTGCGGATTTCGGAATGGCAAGGAATTTCAGAGTGGATCAAACTGAAGACAAGACAGGAAGAGTGGTTGGAACCTTGTTAGTATCATATTTACTTAAGTTATTAAACCGAGCAAAATTCTGTGCTGAAACCTTTTTGTTTCTGATTAACATAAACATTGTCATGTGTATATATGCAGCGGTTACATGCCTCCAGAGTATGTGACACATGGCCAATTCTCTACCAAATCTGATGTCTATAGCTTTGGAGTATTGATTCTAGAGATTGTTAGCGGCAAGCAGAATAGCAGCTTTTATCAGATGGATGATTCTGGTGGCAATTTGGTTACACATGTGAGCAAAACTCAAATCAAAATCTCAATATCTTACTCCATTTTGATTGTGATCACCAAGGGTTTGATTCTGAATATGAGTTTCTTGGCAGGTTTGGAGGCTTTGGAACAATGATTCACCCTTAGATCTCATTGACCCCGCGATTAGGGAAAGCTATGAGAAGGATGAAGTCACTAGATGCATCCATATCGGACTATTATGTGTTCAAGAAACTCCTGCAGATCGTCCAGCCATGTCTACAATTTTTCAGATGCTTACAAATACCTCCATTACTCTACCTGTGCCTCGACCACCTGGATTTTTCTTCAGGAACAGACCAAATTTAGACCCTTTAACCTATGGATCCGAGCCGGGCCAATCAAGCAGCAAGTCTATTCCTTGTTCTACAGACAGTGAATCAATCACTAGAGTAGCTCCTCGTTGAAACTCTTGCTTATGCACTCTATATGTAGTTTAGCAGCAATCCGCACAAATTTTCTTGTAGAACAAGCAACTCCAGTTTTCAATTCTCTGTGTAAAGAAGTTGAAAATTCAATTTATTTTTAATGTGATTGATATTATATATTACAGGTTAACTCGGCTCGTATTTTCATATCCCTGCTACTGTCACTATTCATCATCTATTAACGTGTGAAACTAGAGAACGACCTGCTTTATTCATTAGATTTACATGAGTATATAATATATATACACAATAAAATCGGTTTGCCCTAACACAGAATATGGAAATATTCCTATACAATCCAATATTAACACAAATTCGATTCTAACCCAATATTCTCTTCAAGTTGGAACGTAAAGATTATGAACGCCTAATTTGGACAATAAATGAGTGAATTGAACTCTGCCTAAAGCTTTTTTCAAAACATCAGCAAGTTGCTCGTGAGTTCGAACATGAACCGTAGACAAAATTTCATCTGTAATCGCATCGCGTACGGAATGACAATAAGCATCAATGTGTTTTGTTCTTTCGTGAAAAACTGGATTCATAGCAATATGGATTGCGGCCTGACTATCAAAAAACAAGCGAACGGGTTGCGCACACGGAAATCCTAAACCAGACATGAGTTGACGCAACCATTTGATTTCACGTGTAGCAGCTGACATAGCTCTGTACTCAGCTTCAGCGGAAGAATGAGATACAATCCTTTGTTTATTGGTCTTCCAAGAAATAGGCGATCCGTCAAACAATGCCACATAAGAGCCAAGAGACCGACGTGTCATAGGACAAGCAGTCCAATCAGAATCACAATAAACAACAAGATGCAAATCTGAATCAGAAGTGAGTAAAATCTCTTGACCAACTGTCTCTTTGAGATATCTTACAACCCGTAAAGCAGCTTCCCAATGTTCCTCACACGGTGCTTGCATGAATTGAGACAAAATATGAACCGCATACGCTAGATCAGGTCGAGTGATATTAAGGTAAATCAACTGGCCAACCAAGCATCGATACTTTTCGGGTTCAACAAGAAGAGGACTATCAGATGAAGACCCTAATCGATGATGTTGAACCATCAGAATGAGTGTTGGCTTTGATCCTAACATTCCTGTCTTGGCAACAATATCAAGGGCATATTTGCGTTGAGACAAATAAATACCTTCACGACCACGAGCTACCTACAAACCAAGAAAGTACTTGCATTTGCCGAGATCTTTCATACGAAAGCACTTGCCCAGATAGTCTTTAAATTTCTCCAGAAAATATGTATCATTACCACAAACAAGCAAAACATCCACATAAATTAACACGCGCAACTCCAGTCCTCCACGACTCAACGTGAACAATGAATAATCAGCATGACATTGTATAAAACCAAACTTAGTCAATGCGGACGTGAGCTTTTCAAACCAACAACGTGGTGCCTGGCGCAAACCATACAAGGATTTGTGTAAACGACACACTTTAGATGGATCTTTGTGCTGAAAACCTTGTGGTAGTTTCATGTAAACCTCTTCTTTAAGATCACCATGCAAAAAAGCATTATGAACATCCATTTGGTGAACTTTCCAATTCTTAGCTGCCACTAGTTTAAGTAATCCACTCACGGTTCACATCTTTACCACAGGAGCAAATGTCTCATCAAAATCGACTTTTTTTTTGATGATTTCCAAGAACTACAAGACGAGCTTTGTGACGCTCTAAAGCTCCATCAGCATGATATTTAATCTTATAAACGCACTGATTGCCAAGCGCGACCTTACTAGGAAGTAAATCAACAATACTAAAAGTTCCAATTTCTTTCAACGCTTCATATTCGGAAGACATTGCCCCTCGCCATACCTTGTCTTTCACGGCTTGTTTATAACTAGTGGGCTCAACCCCTGCTGTAGCTGCAGCTAAGAAAGCTTGATGTGCCGGTGAGAAAAATGAGTCAGAGACAAATGCATTTATAGGATAAAGAGAAGTACCTTGGACCGAGGACGAAGACTCAACCGGAGCAGCGATGTGAGCATGATGGGGAGTGTCTTTGCTAGAAGCATTGTAGGTAACATACTCGTGAAGTTTTACCAATGGTCGTTTGTCTCGAAGTCCTCGACCCAAATTCTCAGAAGACTCTTCTGAAGTAGAAGATGCAACATCATCTGATACAGTCGGTGACACAACATGTGATACAGGGGGTGACACAACATCTGATACAACAACAATGTCTGGAACATTTTCAACATTACTCTCCCTGTCATTAAATACCGGTGTCGTGGAGTCTAATTCAGTAGGTAAGACAAGCCAATCATCATCAGGTGAAGCGACAGTGATTGGTGATATCGTGGGCATGGTATGAGATGAAGCAAAAGGAAAATCATTTTCCTGAAAGACAATGTCCCTTGATATGAAAAATTCAGATCTGTCGATGTCATATACTCTCCAACCTTTTTTACTGAAGGGATAACCAACAAAGATGCATTTGCGACTACGAGAGCTAAATTTATCTTTGTCTCTAGGCTGATGATGAATAAAGCATAAGGAACAAAAAACTCTCAACTGATCATAAGATGGAGCAACACCAAATAACAACTCATACGGCATCTTTCCTTTGTGAATTTGTGTAGAGTACGATTTATGAGATGTGCAGCAATCATAATCGCCTCATCCCAAAATTTAACAGGAAGATTCGCCTGAAAAAGTAATGCTCGTGCCACATTTAAGATATGGCGATGCTTCTTTTCGACCCTTCCGTTCTGTTGTGGAGTTTCCACACAAGAAGTCTGGTGAACAATAACCTTAGAACGAAAGAAGGATGCGAGACACATAAACTTCGTGCCATTGTCACTTCGAATCATTTTAATCGGTTTTCCAAATTGCTTATCAGAGTATGCACAAAAATCTTGTAAAGTTTGACGAACTTCTGACTTTTCCAACAGCAAGAATGTCCACACTGCTCGTGAAAAATCATCGAAAATGGTGAGGAAATATCGAGCGCCACACGACGCATGAACTTTGTATGGTCTCCAAACATCAACATGAACAAGAGAGAAACAATCAACGGCTTTATTAAAACTATAAAAAAATACTTCTCTTGTCTGCTTATCCCGAAAACAAACGTCACAAGGACCGGGACTAGCTTTATTCAAAACACCAGAAACTAAAGACAAATCATAAAGCACATAAAAACCAGGATGTCCCAACCATCGATGCCACAATTCTTGTTTACAGTTCCACTAGCCTTGTTTACTCGAGCAGTAGACACATCCATTAAATAGTAGACCCCATCACACTTTTCACCTGCTCCAATCAAAGTCCTCGAAAAAGGTCCAGTAAAACACAAACTGCATCAGTGAAAACAGCAAAGCAGTTTGAGTACTTCAACAACTTGGAGACAGAGATCAGAGAGCAATTGAGGTTAGGGACATATAAGACATCAACAAGAGAAATTATGTCTGACAATTGCAAAACACCCATACTCGTAGACAACGATGTGTTACCATCAACAAATCCAAGTAAACAAGGTGTTGTATTTGTAAGATCAACAAGAAGAGATAAATTTCCAGTCATGTGGTGTGAAGCTCCACTGTCAATGATCACATCACCAAGACCCTTACCAGAAACTTTCTCGAAGGTACCACCTTTTTTATCGTGAATGATTTGGGTAATGGCTTGCCACTGTTTTGGAGTTAAGTCAGATGGAGCAGCGACATGATAACTGGTTGCGTGAGCCGTTGTTGCCCTGTCTCTTCCACGACCAGACGAGCTAGAAAAATGACCACCATGACTAGATCCTCTTCCATTGTTGCGATTTCGGTCCTGCATCCAATCTGGATATCCTATAATCTGCCAGCAAAAAGTCTTGTCATGACCGGAGCGACCACAATGCGAGCAAAGATGACCAACATCTCGATTTCCATCTGATATAGGCTGTAAACCAAAGCGAAGCGGATTACTAGCGACATCACGAAAATCATGACGAGATGCAGAATCAGTAAGAGGTTCACAGCGAGTCACAAAACCAACAACATCTTGTTGTTGTTGTTCTCTGTTTTTAGCAGAGTTAAGACGATCCTCTTCCCGAATCACCTTAGCGTAGACATTTTCCAAACTTAGGAGCTCATTAGCCTCGATAATTGCAGTAACTATGTGTCCAAAACTCGATTCATCTAATTCCATAACAAACTGATGAACACGTTCTTCTTCTTTTTCCTTCTCGTAAGCACTTGAAGCAGAACAAGTACAATACAACGGCGGTTTGTAAATCTGAATCTCTTCCCAAATCTTCGACAAGCGTCCGTAGTAGTCAATGCCAGCTTGTCCATCTTGACGACAAGTCGCCAACTTTGCCATAAGTTGGTGAACACGAACCTTATTCCCAACCGAAAAACGATTTTCAAGTTCTTCCACAACTTGTGAGCTTCATTGATGAACGTGACAGTGGATCGAACGCGAGGCTCAATTGATGTTCTAATCCAACCCACTATCATCGAATTTACACTAAACCACGATTCCAAGTCTGGACTTCCTTTTTGCGGCTTCACCATGGTCTCATCTAGATTACCAGTTTTTCTTTTTGCTTGAATAACATTCATCATCTCCGTTGTCCATTCATTATAATTATCATCCGTCAACTAAACCGAGGTGACCATAGCACCGGGATTATCCGACGAAAATAAAGTGTAAGGAAACACAATCATGTCTGTCTTAGCAACCACGACAACCGAAGCTAGAGTTTCGTTCGACATTTTTTTAGAAAATAGAAAGACAGAGAACACGTCTCAAGGCAAAGAGAAGACAGAGAACACGTCTCCACAAAGAAAGAGATTTGCCAAAAGAAACAAAAGCAAAATCTCAAGGTCAAAAGAAAACAAGAAGAAGAAGGAGATTTTGTCGTTCAAGAGAAAACAAGAGAAAAACGACGGCAACGATTTTTAGGGTTTAGATCTCTGCTCTGATACCATGTGAAACTAGAGAACGACCTCTTTTATTCATTAGATTTATATGAGTATACAGTGGCGGACCTACGTGGAGAGAAAGTGGGTCAACTGACACATGTTAAATAATATAAATTTAATCTATAAGCTGTGATCACAAAGTAACGACAACTCGGATGGTCAAATTGTTAAGTTTTGCACCACCCAACCAGAGTTCTAATCCTTCTCCATACTTGCAGCAATTTATAAAATCGGTTTGCCTTGACCGAAAATATGGATATATTCCTATAAAAATCCAATATTAACACAAATTCGATTAAGAATCTTCTAAGATGAGTTGACTTGTGTTAATAATAATGCTATGACTTTATGATACGAAAATTCCAATTTAATCATAACCCTACGTGTGCTTTTCGTTTTTTTTTTGTCATTTCGTGTGTGGTTTCTTAATCTTTATCTCTTCACTTTCACCATATATTTAAAGCGTTTATAAACATGAAAACATCTATCGAGTTGGCTTGACTTGAATATGCTTTACTCAACTACTTTAAACGAAAAAAATTAAAAACCACCCATGCTTTTTGACGAAATCAACGCTCCTAAAATGTTACAGTAAAATCAAAACTAATCTTATTTAGAATCAAATTCCACGATCGTCAACACGTATCTGACAGCAAAGTAAAACATTCAAGAAATATGTGTCTGAACAATCTCTTTTCAATCCTCTGTTTTGTCCTCGCCGTTAGCTTCGGCTACGTGTCTGCACAAAAGTGCGTGGAGTCAATGTTTTTCAGACCAAACGGTACTTATGATACAAACCGTCGTCTCATTCTCTCAACTCTTGCTTCCAACGTCGGTTCTCGAGACGGCTACTACACTGGTTCGGTCGGTGAAGTCCCTGAAAGAATATATGCCTTAGGTCTCTGTATCCCAGGGACTGATCCAAAGGTCTGTTCCGATTGCATCCAAATCGCATCTATCGGTTTATTACAATACTGTCTGAACCAGACCAACTCATACGACTGGAGATCCCACAAGACGCTCTGTTTAGTTCGTTACTCAAACCGCTCGTTTTTCAACCAGATCGATCTAGAGCCGACAGTGACAATAGGAGATTTAAATAGTGGAATATTTCAGGGGAACCTTACAGATTATACAAGAATATGGGACTCGTTCATAGATTTTATGATCACTCGAGCCGGTCAAACTCGATACCTGGTCGATATATCCCCTCGGATAGGTTCTGATCGTATATACGCACTGATGCAGTGTCTTCCAGGGATATCCTCTGTGGAATGTGAAACCTGTCTTCGAGAAAATGTGCGTGTGTACCAGAAATGCTGCATTGGGTTCATAGGAGGAAGCGTCCGCAAGCCAGTCTGCTTTTTCCGGTGGGATGGTTCTGAATATCTTGGTGCCTTTGGTGACTCGCCATCGTTGCCTCCTCAAGAATCTCAACCCACGCTGCTTCCTCCTCCAGAGGGAAAAGCGGTTTCTACTGGAGCTATTCTTGCGATTGTTGTTTCCGCGGTCATATTCATTGTGCTGCTTGCTTTAGGATTACTTATTTGGAAGAGAAGACAATCGTACAAAGCATTAAAACCTCCAAGTGAGTTGTTTTTTTCCTAGTTTTTTTACCACTCTCACATTGCTTTTTGGAACATAGGATATATAAGTATATATACTTGCTGCATACCTCTGTTCTTGCAGCTGATGATGACATGACAAGTCCACAGTCTCTACAATTTGATTTTGCAACAATTGAAGCAGCAACAGATAATTTTTCAAGGAACAACAAGCTAGGTCAAGGGGGATTTGGTGAAGTTTACAAGGTATATACATATATACCTATGACTGCTTGATTTGTCAGGAAGGCTAAGAAACTTCCATATGTATATTTGTAGGGAATATTACCAGATGAAACAAAAATTGCGGTGAAGAGGCTATCGAGAAATTCAGGACAAGGCACAAAAGAGTTCAAGAACGAGGTTGTGATTGTGGCTAGGCTTCAACACAAGAATCTTGTTAGGCTTCTTGGGTTTTGCTCGGAAGGAGAAGAGCGGATACTTGTCTACGAGTTTGTTCCTAACAAGAGCCTTGATTATTTCCTCTTTGGTAATAAACAATAACTCTACTAAGTTTAATTTATGTTCTTAGAAATTTCCTCTTAAACTCTTAGTCTAATGCAGACCCGACAAAGAAGAGCCAGCTAGATTGGACAAGACGGTACAACATCATAGGAGGGATCACACGAGGGATTCTCTATCTTCATCAAGACTCAAGGCTCACCATCATACACCGTGACATCAAAGCGAGTAACATTCTTTTAGATGCCGATATGAACCCTAAAATTGCGGATTTCGGAATGGCTAGGAATTTCAGAGTGGACCAAACTGAAGACAAGACGAGAAGAGTGGTTGGAACCTTGTTAGTACTCTACTATTCTCCTTACTTCAATTTTGATGAACCCTTTTTGTTTCTGATTAACAGAAACATTGGCATATGTATATTTGCAGCGGTTACATGTCTCCAGAGTATGTGACACATGGACAATTCTCTACCAAATCGGATGTCTATAGCTTTGGAGTATTGATTCTAGAGATTGTTTGTGGCAAGAAGAATAGAAGCTTCTATAAGATGGATGATCCTGGTGGCAATTTGGTGACGCATGTGAGACAAAAATCAAATCAAAATCTCAAAATTCTTACTCCATTTTAATTTGGATCATCAAGGGTTTTGATTCTGAATATGAGTTTCTTGGTAGGTTTGGAGGCTTTGGAACAATAATTCACCCTTAGATCTCATCGACCCCGCGATTAGGGAAAGCTATGAGAAGGATGAAGTCATTAGATGCATCCATATCGGACTACTATGCGTTCAAGAAGATCCTGCAGACCGACCAGGCATGTCTACAATCTTTCAAATGCTTACCAATAGCTCCATTGTTCTACCTGTACCTCGACCACCTGGATTTTTCCTCAGGAACAGAACCAATTTAGACCCTTTAACCTATGGATCCGAGACCGGCCAATCCAGCAGCAAAACTATTCCTTGTTCTATAGATAATGATTCGATCACTAAGGTCACTCCTCGCTAAGATTCTTGTTTCGGTACTCTCTGCAAAACAAGCTCGACAGAGTTTTAGTACCACGTTTCTTGCAGTACACGCAAGTTGTTTTTAGCTAATGAATAGAAATGTTGAGGATTCAATTTAATTTTTTAAGGATTATATTAATAGAAGTTTCTGAATTTGCTCCATGTTTACGTATCTTCACTTTCATCATTTATCTAACACTTTTATAATATACTACAAACATTATTGCCTTGACTTGAATACGCTGGACTCAACAACTAAACGAAAATTTTAAACACGCTTGTTGTTTTGACAAATTCAAACTTTCCTAAATGCTAACAGTAAAATCAAAATTTGTCTTATTTAGATTCAACTTCAAAGATCTGCAACAAGTATCTGAACAAAGTCAATCTCCTGAAATGTCTCTTAACAATTTCTTGTCAATCCTCTGTTTTGTCCTCGCCGTTAGCTTCGGTTTTGTCTCTGCACAAAGATGTGGAGACTCACTGTTTTTCAGACCAAACGGTACTTACGACACAAACCGTCGTCTCGTTCTTTCAACTCTTGCTTCCAACGTCAGTTCTCGAGACGGCTTCTACAACGTTTCGGTCGGTGAAGGCCCTGGAAGAATCTATGCTTTAGGCCTCTGTATCCCAGGGACTGATCCAAAGGTCTGTTCCGATTGTATCCAACCTGCGTCTGAAGGTTTATTACAAAACTGTCCGAACCAGACCGAATCATTCTACTGGAGAGCTGACAAGACGCTCTGTTTCGTTCGTTACTCAAACCGCTCGTTTTTCGACCAGAACGATTTAGAACCGACTCAAGCAGAGTATTTATCTTTAGATGTTACTGAAAATGTTGCAGAGTATGACAGAACATGGGAGGACTTCATGGTGCGTATGATATCCGCAGCTTCCTCCTCAAAATCAGGGTCGCTTTCAGGCAGACATTATGCTGCGGATATAGCTCTTTTGTCCGGTTTTCGAAAAATATACGCACTGATGCAGTGTATTCCGGGGATATCTTCAGTTGATTGCGAGGCTTGTCTTCAAGGAAATGTTCGTACCTACCAAGGTTGTTGCAGTGGGAAGCAAGGTGGTAGCATTAGGAGACCGGTTTGCTTTTTCCGGTTTGATCCTTATCCGTATCTCGATGCTTTCGATAACATAACAACGTCCCCTCCTCCTCCTCAAATCTCACAAGAATCTCAACCCACGGCGTCGCCTACTCCTCCAGATGGCAAAACGATTTCGACAGGAATTATTGTGGCGCTTGTTGTTTCCGCGGTGATATTCGTGGTGCTGTTGGCTCTAGGATTAGTTGTTTGGAAGAGAAGAAAATCATTCAAAACACTAAAACTTGAAAGTGAGTTACTTTTACATTTTGCCATTTTGGAACAGAGTATACATATACATTTTCATGACACCATACATCTATTGTTGCAGCTGTTGATGATATTACAAGTCCACAGTCTCTGCAATTTGATTTCAAGACAATTGAAGCCGCAACTGATAAATTCTCGGGGAACAACAAAGTCGGTCAAGGTGGATTTGGTGAAGTTTACAAGGTATATATGAGCTCTAAATATATCTACTACTGCTTGATTTGTCATGAAAGCTAAGAAGCAATTCATATGTTTATTTGTAGGGAACATTACCAAATGGAATTGAAGTTGCGGTGAAGCGACTATCGAGAAATTCAGGACAAGGCACGCAAGAGTTTAAGAATGAGGTTGATCTTGTGGCAAAGCTTCAACATAGGAATCTTGTTAGGCTTCTTGGGTTTTGCTTGGAAGGAGATGAACAAATACTTGTCTACGAGTTTGTTCCCAACAAGAGTCTTGATTATCTCCTCTTCGGTCCGTATTCTAGTCTGTGATTCTCTTGATATTTTGTGTTCATGCTTGAAACCTAGACATGTTGTTAATTTCATATTGAATGCGCAGACCAAACAAAGCGACGACAACTAGATTGGACAAGACGGTACAATATCATTGGAGGGATTGCTCGAGGGATTCTCTATCTTCATCAAGATTCACGGCTCACAATCATACACCGTGATCTCAAAGCGAGCAACATTCTTCTAGATGATGATATGAACCCGAAAATAGCGGATTTTGGCATGGCAAGGATTTTCGGGATGGAACAAACTAGAGCCAATACTAACAAGATAGCTGGAACCTTGTAAGTGATTGTCACTCTGATGAAACCTTTTGATCGTTGCTCGTAAATTTTAGAAATATCATTTTGCCTTTTTCCCAGTGGTTACATGGCTCCCGAGTACGCGATGCATGGTCGATTCTCCATGAAATCTGATGTCTACAGCTTCGGAGTCTTGGTTCTTGAGATCATAAGTGGCAAGAAAAATAGTAGCTTCTATCAAACAGATGGATCTGCTAGCAATTTAGTCACACATGTAAGTATTTTTGGTCTCTTAATTACCACTATGATAAAAGATTATGGACAGTTTATTGATAAAACCATATATATTAATGTTAGGCTTGGAGACTATGGAGAAAAGGTTCGACTTTAGAACTCTTGGACCCGACTTTCGGAGAGAATTATCAGAGCCATGAAGTCACAAGATGCATTCATATCGCGCTTTTATGTGTTCAAGAAGATCCTGAAGATCGTCCTGCGATGTCTACAGTCATTTTGATGCTCACTAGTACCACAATCACTTTGCAAGTGCCTCTTGCACCTGGATTCTTCTTCCAAAGTAGCCGCGACCGAGATTCAGAAGCTGAAGGTTCGAATTCGTTTGGTAAACCAGTTACTTATTCTATCAATGATGCGACAATTACAGATTTAGTTCCTCGTTGAAGATGATATTATATCTTCTATAGCCACTTGTGTGTTTTCTATTGTTTATTTATTGATGCAACCAGAAGGATTTAAAACAAGGGACCCTTAAAACAAAAGGAAAAGTGGTATTTCACCAAATTCTCAGAAACTCATCATTTACTTAACGCGCTTTATAAATTACGAAAAAAAACAAAATTTCCAAACGTTGACTTATGTATTAAATGCTCGACTCAACTACTTATGAAAATTGAAAAATTCTAAATAGAGTAATTGCACTAACTGGCAATGGTTGATCCCAAAATTAAGTGCACTGTTTACTTTATACTGTTCACGAATGATAAGTCTATTTTAACCCTACACAAACAAGTAAAGAAAGAGAAAAATATTGTGTTCTCTTTTCTTTTCTTTATCAGCTTTTTCATTTTTTCCGACGAAAGAGGCAATCGACATTATAGACAGTCTTTGACCTCCGTGAAAGCTTAGGTCACTCCTTGAAACAGCACCGTTTCCGATAACTCTCTGTTAGTAGTTGTAATGAAAATCATCTCGCTTTGAACAATCTTCGGCGGTGGGGCGAGATCTACGGAGTTCCGACGAACAACGGAAACGTCTCCGACTAAAGTGATGAGTTCTCCACTGCCGAGACCAATGTCGGTGACGAGAAGACGATACCATTGGCAGAATTTTTCGACGATCCGGGATTCGCGGAGAGATTAGCGAAAGAATTCTCCATCCACAACTTAAATTTGGGTATGAATAGAGAAATAGAAGTTCATGTGTGGAGTGGAGATCACAAACGAGATAGAAACTCAAAGGTCGTTAAGTTCTTGTCTGAGAGCAAGTTAATCAATAACAAACTTAGTTAATATGCAAGTTAATCAATAACAAAAGTAGTTAATGGTTATCTGAATTTTTAACGTGAATTTATACACGTAACCAATTTGTGTGACTCGTTATTGTTATTGTTATCGATATCATTTTATATAATTTGTTATTATAATTTTTACCATGTTAACCTCTTTATTATTATTGGTGAATATTATGTATAAATCACACGTTATTATAAATATTATCTGTATATTTACTATCTTACCACGTTAATATAAATATTATTCAGATATTTAATATGTTATCACGTTACAAGTATCGGTAATTCGTTATTTATCATTGTTATCGTTATCACTGTATATACCATATTATTATAATTGTTATTATGTAAGAGAAAGCCTAATCTTTTTTTGTTAAATTGATATATACATTAAAAAAAAATATTCATCCACAATTTTAAATTGGTACTTCATATTTTATATGATACAATAACTCATTTAACACGATAAATATATGTTTAACACATAATATGTAAATTTATTGCGATACCACATTATTTTCCATGTTAATCAAATAGATATCTACAAAAAACACAATTTGTTTATTGTATCGGGTGATGAATAGTGTCACCAACATCATGATGAACAGTATCATCGGCTTTAGATGAACAGTGTCGGCGATAAACTGACATAACAAAAAAAATTATGATCAATGCCACTGTTTGTAATTAATCTAAATGGTAAGGATAATTATGGTATAAAAATTGTCTCTTTCTTAGTTTTCAGTCAATCATTAATATTGAGTAAATTCACTCTTCTAAATAAGCATAATGTTTTGACGGAATCAACGCTCCCAAAATGTTACAGTGAAATCAAATTAAGATCTATATAGATTTTCAAGTACCAAAGTTAGTGAAACAATTATCCGATTCCAATCTATAAAAAAAGAAGAAATGTGCTCGAACAATTTCTTGCCAATCCTCTGTTTTATTATCCTCGTCTTTAGCGTTAGCTACGTGTATGCACACAAATGCGGAGAGAATATGTTCTTCAGACTCAACGGTACGTTTGATACAAACCGTCGTCTCGTTCTCTCAACTCTTGCTTCCAACGTCAGTTCTCGAGAAGGCTTCTACACAGTCTCGGTCGGTGAAGGCCCTGGAAGGATCTATGCCTTAGGCCTATGCATCCCAGGGACTGATCAAAAGGTCTGTTCCGATTGTATCCAATCTGTGTCTGTCGGATTATTACAGAGTTGTACGAACCAGACCGACTCATTCGCCTGGAGAGTCGACAAAACGCTCTGTTTTGTTCGTCACTCGAACAGCTCGTTTTTCGACCAGATTGCTCTAGGGCCGCACACAGAAGAGTATAATAGTGGAGTTATTACAAAAAACGTTACGGAGTTTACTAGCATGTGGGATGATTTCATGGAAGATATGATAGCCGCAGCTTCCTTTTCAACTCGAGGGTCACCCGCACGCAGGCATTACGCGGCTGATGTATCCCTTCCGAAGCCAGGTTTACCGAGATTTTACGCACTTATGCAGTGTATTCCCGGGATAACTTCGGTTTTCTGCGATGCCTGTCTTCAAGCAAATGTCCGTGACTACAAGGACTGTTGCGGTATGAACTTAGGAGGAAGTATTCGGAGACCGGTCTGCTTTTTCCGGTGGGATATTCATCCGTATCTCGGTGTTTTCGATAACATAACATCGCAGCCTCCTCAAAGACCTGTTCTTAGCACTCCTCCTCCTCTTCCTCCGGATGGTAAAACGATTTCCACGGGAGTTATCGTGGCGATTGTTGTTTCTGCGGCCGTATTCCTGGCACTCCTTGCTTTAGGATTAGTTGCTTGGATGAGGAGACAATCATACAAAACAGTTAAACTTGAAAGTAAGTTGCTTTTTAAGAAATCTCACTTTGCCGTTTTGGAACAGAGGATATATATACTCTCATAACACCACACATCTATTGTTGCAGATGATATTACAAGTCCACAGTCTCTGCAATTTGATTTCAAAACAATTGAAGACGCAACTGATAAATTTTCGGGGAATAACAAAGTCGGTCAAGGTGGATTTGGTGAAGTTTACAAGGTATGTATGAGCACTATATCTATGAAATGCTTAATTCGTTACAAGGTATGATGAGTTCATGAAAGCTAAGAACTGATATTTGTAGGGTACGTTTCCAAATGGAACTGAAGTTGCGGTAAAGCGGCTATCTAGAATTTCAAGACAAGGGAGGCAAGAGTTCAAGAACGAGGTTGTGCTTGTTGCTAAGCTTCAACACCGAAATCTTGTTAGGCTTCTTGGGTTTTGCTTGGAAGGAGATGAACATATACTTGTCTACGAGTTTGTTCCCAACAAAAGCCTCGACTATTTCTTCTCCGGTCTCTTTCTAACCTCTAATTCTCTTGGTGTTTCCGTATCCATTCTTGGAACAGAGATATTTTTTTTGTTGATGGCATATTGAATGCGCAGACCCTACAAAGCGACTGCAACTGAACTGGACAAGGCGGTACAATATCATCGAAGGGATTGCTCGAGGAATTCTCTATCTTCATCAAGATTCACGGCTCACAATAATACACCGTGATCTCAAAGCAAGTAACATTCTTTTAGATGATGATATGAACCCGAAAATAGCGGATTTTGGCATGGCAAGGATTTTTGGGACGGAACAAACCCGAGCTAATACTAAAAAGATAGCTGGAACCTTGTAAGTGTGGTTGTCACTTTGGATGAAATTTTTTATTTTTGCTCGTAAAGTTTAAACTCAAGTCTTGTTGTGGCTTCTTTCTCAGCGGTTACATGGCTCCTGAGTATGCAATGAACGGTCGATTCTCCATGAAATCTGATGTCTATAGTTTTGGAGTCTTGGTTCTTGAGATCATAAGTGGCAAGATGAACAGTAGCTTTTACCAAACAGATGGATCTGCTATCAATTTGGTCACACATGTTAGTAGTTTTGGTTTCTTTATGACTATAACAAACATTTTAGAACTCTATATTGATCTTATCATATATTAATGTTAGGCTTGGAGACTATGGAGGAAGGGTTTGGCTTTAGAACTCTTAGACCCGACTTTCGGAGAGAATTATCAGAGCGATGAAGTTATTCGATGCATTCATATCGCGCTTTTATGTGTTCAAGAAGATCCTGAGGATCGTCCTATGATGTCTACAATCATTTTGCTGCTCACTAGTAGCACAATCACTTTAAAAGTGCCTCGTTCGCCTGGATTTTTCTTTCAAAGTAGCCGCGACCGAGATTCAGAAGCTGAAGGCTCACATTCGTTTGCAAAACCGGTTCCTTGTTCGATTAATGATGCGACAATTACAGATTTGGATCCTCGTTGAAGATGATATTTATTATCTTCTATAGCCTCTTGTGTTTTCTATTGTTTAATTTAGGGATTTTTATGAAAAACCCCTTCAAATATCTGTCTATTCATTTTAAACCTCTCCGCTAAATTATTAATAAAAAAACCGTCAGATTCTTTTATTTAAAAAACCGTAAAGTAAAAATCCTTTAATTAAAAACAAAACCCTCTGTCTATAATTGGGTTATAACCCTAACAACTGTATACTACTCTGCGTTCGACTTGCATGTATTTTCTTTAAACATAAAATAATGCGGCTTTTTTTTATAATAAATCATATTAAAATCGAACATAAATGTAAAAAAAACATAAGTAATCAAATATTTTAAATAATATTAAAAACTTGTAGTAATTTTTTTTACTATAAGCAGTTAAGCGGATTTTTGGACCAGTCCAAAGCCGGTCGAACTAGACCCCAAGTAAATTGAATATTTATGTTGAAGTCCTGTTTTTTCCAGGTCAAGTCGGAGTGGTTTCAGGCCTTTGTTTTTTCTTTTTTGGATGACTAGAAGATTCTGGACACATGGATCCGTACATCTCCCAGGACGGAACCAGACCATGTAATTTAATCATTTTTTAGAAAGCAGATCCCTCTCAACGTAAATTGAATTTGTGACCTCCAAAATTCCTATGTTTTTGGTAACCTAGAAGTTTAACCATTAGGCCAACTCGTCGTTGGTGTTTTAGGCCTTTGTTTAAAGAGTTATTTACAGGAATGTCATATAAATGACTTTTAATCTCCAAAATTTCACATGACCGAATTCCTCTCTAAAAAATGTCACTTACACACAATTATCTCGAAAATACCTTCAATCTATACACACAAAAAGTGTATTGTTGTTCTAACTCGATTTGACTTTACTGTGATAAAGGAAACGTGTAAAAGTCACAAAGAGAAACCACTTTTCGTCTAAATCCAAAAGCAAAATTGAAAACTTTAAATTTATCTCCCATAACATCAAAAGTCAGTCTTTTTCTCTTTTTTTCTCAACGAAATTCCTAGTTCTGAAACAATGGAACTAAAAGCAGCGGCGAATCCGCCTCTCTAGCTCGATTTGTTACCGGAGCAACTATTCTAGGCCGGCGGTTATGTGACATTTTGGAGATTATGTGACAGAGCTTCTGATAAGTGTATACTTTGCATGATTATAACACTTGCTTAGGATAGTTTTGATCTCTCTTTTGACCATAGATTAATAGTTTTCATGCATTTGTGTCTTGTTTCTTCTTGTCATGCATTTTAGAGTCTTAGATTGCATTTCATGCATTTGTATAGTTCTTGAGTCCATTTTAGGTGTATTTGGAGACTTTGGAGTGAGCTGGATGCAAGGAAGCTGGAAGAATGGATCAAACGGGAAAAAATATACAGATGCAGTCCGAATCAGCTCAAAAATCATGTCTGCTGAAGGCCTTCCCGTGATCGGATTAATCTAAAATTTGGTGGAGAGATATGAAATTGAGTTAGCTTCGTGTGGGCATTAGATTCAACTCATTCCGAGTTGTGGTGCAAAAGTTATGGACAATTTAGTGCAGACATATTCAGCTGGAAACTGCCATCGGGCACCTCCCATCGGCCAGAACAGACCAGAACACCCCGATGGCGAAAACCAGATTCTGTAATAACCTAAGTTTTCTTCTCTCTAGTTGGGTTTTGAGGTCTAAACATGTTCTTACATTTTGAATCAAGATCTTCATCTTCTCATGCCAATTAGTGAAGAATTCTTCACATCTATCCCTTATCTTTATGTTTATGTATTTTCTTTTGTTTTTCTTTATGTTTAGGAACTAGTTTTCTCATGGATTATGAGCTAGGTAGATTAGGTTGATTTATGGTTTATTGATGATGCTTAGAGTTAGTTTCATGTGATTTCTAAGGTTTAGGATGTGTTTAATGCTAGATTAGATTTAGCTAATCAAAATTTTGATCATGATCATTTCATGCCCGGAAGGTGTTCGATGAAATGTGTAGAAGAATTCTAAATTTGCTTTTCATACTTAACCAATGAGAATTGATGTTTAAGGTGATTAGTTGATATTGTGGACTTGAACTTAATGATTATTGATCACTAAATTGCAATTGGAAGATTAGCTTAATTAGGTGATTAATAAATGGATTAATGTCATGAGAGTGAATTAGTCTATTGTGAGTGATCTTTGTCATGGAATTGAGCATGCTTGTCTGTTCTAGCATCATTAATTAGTCGTTAGTCATTCCAAATCAATTATCTTTGCCCATGATCCATGGTTTCTCTTTTGTTGGACCATGAGTGGTGCTAGATTATGATGTTTTGATAGTTAGATGATGAGTATAATGGTTGATCCTTGTTAGATCTTTCACTTAGGTTGTTCTTAATGCTAGTTTTGACTTGATCACTCAAAATCTAGATCTTTAAGCATTTTCACACCCGAGAGGTTTTTGTGGAAATGTTTGAACCAAACCTTTTGTGAGCTTGAGTCACATAGCTACTTGACCGTGGTTCTATGAACTCTTTTGACAAAAATGGGAGTATATTAATGCTTGTCTAATCATTGAGATGGAATGCCTAACCGCGGATCTTGAATGTGATTAGAGAAAGGGGATTTTTACCATTGGCGTGGATTAACCTAAATAATGAATATTCCATTGTCTAGGATAGTGCTTAATTAAAAATTTTGCATCATTGTTTGATTCTTAATTCATTCTCATGATAGTTTAGCTCAAGGTCCAATATCTTTTCTTTATTTTACTTCTTGCATTTTTAGTTTCTTGCATTTCTTATCTTTTAAACCAAACAACAACACCAAAAACATTTGCTATAGCTTAGTTTATTTCTCGCATCTCTAGTTTGCAAGCTTTAGTCCCTTGGGATCGACCCTTAAATATTACCTCGGTGTACCATGCACTTGTGGTTTTGTTTAAAGCTATATAAATGTAAAGTTGAAGCGCCTAGTTGGATCTTCGCTACATAGTGAAGGTAAAATTATCCGCATCAGCTTCTCGCTCAGATTGCCGACGCGTTGGAGGGCACTAAAGAACTAGATTTCCTTCAAAACTCGTCTTTCGGGAAACTCTTTGCTATCCCAACGGTAGAGGTCTTTTTCTCAGGCAAGCTTGTTCTTAATGATGATGTACCCAAACCTGTGTACGCCTAGAGCCAACTTATGTAAGTTGGTACACGGTTGTCAGTAGTGTGTATATATCACCTGTCAAATATCAGGTACACCAGAGATGCGAGTTTTGAGGCTGACGAAGAGGTCCAGGCAGTCACCAACGAGACAAAGGAATTATGAGAGTGGTTGCCGGTGAAAATTTGGTACAGAGAGAGTCGAAAACAGTGTACACTTTAACTTAAACGGTGCTAATGTACGTACATGAGTGTGATGTACAAAACGAGTTAGCGATGTACTCTTAACATTAATGATGTACATCGAATTTGTTATTGATGTACGCTGAATCCGTTATTGACGTACACCGAATGACTTTCTAATGCGTTGATGATGTACACCGAACAACTTAATGATGATGTACCCAAACCTATGTACGTCAAGAACCACTAACATCATTAGATATGTAGTGTACATATCTAAATGTCACTTTACACATATCTAAATGTCACTTTACCTATATCAACCATTAAAGATGATTGGTAAACATCAAGTCTCCTTCATTAATTACCGCCGAGCTCTGTCTCGAAAGTCCCAACCGGACACAAACAATGTCACTCAACTCGCGATGTACCCTTAACATTAATGATGTACATCGAATTTGTCATTGATGTACATTGAATCCGTTATTGACACACACCGAATGACTTTCTTATGCGTTGATGATGTACACCGAACAACTTAGTGATGATGTACCCAAACCTGTGTACGCCGAGAGCCACTAACATCATTAAATATGCAGTGTATGTATCTAAATGTCACTTTACCTATATCAACCATTAAAGATGATTGGTAAACATCATATCGCCTCATTAATTACTGCCGACCTTAGTCTCAAAAAGTCTCAACCTGACATAAACGATGTCACTCCACACGCATTTAATGGCACTCGTACACACATACACGAGGGCTATTTCGGTCATATTTTCGTGTAAATGATATTTTTATAATTAGAAACACCCATGTAACATTCTATGTAATTACAAACTAGAAATGTGATATTTTCAGACATTTTCCCTTGTTTAAATTGACATGTTTATATTTTAGCTTCCTCTTCCAAATTCGATCTTGCGTTTCTTATGCTTACGCTATGTTCCGTTCAGGATTTGGCCACTTGGGGTTTCGCTTTCTCATCTTCTTTTGCTTTAGCTATTGAAATTAAATTTGATTTTAGATCAATGATCCATTTAGTCGAATTTGACCAAATCCAAAAGAAGCCTAGCTTAATTGATCCAACTTCTAGAGATTGTTCTTGAGAAACAATCAAGAAAGCAATGAGAAATATCTAGTAGCAAATATCATGTAGAATATTCTAGAGACTTAAGAGAAAAATCTAAACAAATTGTAACATAAGTATCTAGATATTATAGTAAAATGTTTTATTAGAATAAGGTTTGTAAAATATTTTTACGTTTAAAGCATGTAAATATTCCATCACTTTTCTATTTGTAACCAAGTTGAAAAAAGTCAAATAAAAATCAAATTCAAATTAAACAAGTCTAGACATAAATTCTCCAAATGTTTCTAAGATTCGAGTATCTTCCAATTGTTCTTTATATTCTTCGGGATTGTTGGGATTCATAGGTTTCTATAGGAATATTTGAATTGGTCCTTGTGTCGGATTTATATCGGGTCGACCCACTTGCGTCACGTCTAATTTGGTTGGTAAAATTGGATCGCAACGTTTCTGATACAGTAAAAGATTTTTTTTTTTCATGTTGCGCTTATTTTAATGGACAAAGTCTGCCCGCAAAAAAAAAGTGCGTCTAAGTGGCCACTTTTTCCCTTTCCGACTTTCGCATTAATACATGACAAGTAAATCATGTCTCCATCGAGTTAACTGATTAATAGTTAGGTGCATCCGAGAGCATCAAGCTGCGATGTAATTATGTGATACATACTTTTTTTTTTTTTTTTTATAATTAGGGGTGATCCGGGTTTTTACCACCCGACTAATTCTCATGATGAGTGTAGCCGTCAAGTAGTCCATTTACCGGTTTTCTAATAGGCCTAAAACGTGGTACCATTTCGACTGGCCAAATAGAGGTGAAAGTATTCCCAATAGGAATGCATACTCTTATACGTTGGAATAAATTACTTTTACCCAAACATATAATTTTAGTTACTCTTATCCATAAAGTTCGAATAATTTGGATCATGTATGACTAGGTAGTTACTCATATCCGTAAAGTTTGAATAATTTGGATCATGTATGACTAGCGATCGAAAATGGACACTAGTGTCAGGTATACCGTACATGAGGGTTTTGATGACATACTTGAAACATAAATCAAGATAGAAAGTAATGATATTTCACCAAATTTCTCATAGATTATCCATCCACACGTTCATCATTTATTTAATGCGCTTTATAAATTATGAAAAAAAAAGTATTCGAAACATGTAGGGTTATCGAGTTGACTCTTAAATAATCGACTCAACTACTTGGGAAAACAAGCAAATTGTTTTGACGAGATCAACGCTCAAAAACTGTTACAGTGAAATCAAACTAGTTTTTATATAGACTTCAAGTTCCAAAGTTATGAACACAAGCATCCAAGCAACAAAATCTCACACCAAAAATGTGTCCTAACACTCTGTTTTCAATCCTCTGTTTTATCCTCGCCGTTAGCTTTGGCTTAGTCACTTCACAAAAATGTGGGAACTCAATGTTTTTCAGACCAAACGGTACTTATGATACAAACCGTCGTCTCGTTCTCTCAACTCTTGCTTCCAACGTCAGCTCTCGAGATCGCTACTACAGCGGTTCGGTCGGTGAAGGCCCTGAAAGAATCTATGCCTTAGGCCTATGCATCCCCGGGACTGATCCAAAGATCTGCTCCGATTGTATCCAACCCGCGTCTGTCGGTTTATTACAAAACTGTCCGAACCAGACCGACTCATTCGACTGGAGAGCCGACAAGACGCTCTGTTTTGTTCGTTATTCCAACCACTCGTTTTTCGACGAGATGGATTTAATACCCTACGCAGCAGAGTATAATACTGGATTTATCACAGAAAACATAACCGAGTTTATCAGTATGTGGGATGATTTCATGAAAGATATGAGAGCTTCAGCTTCTTTTTCAACTCCCGGATCTCCCGCAGGCAGGCATTACGCGGCTAATGTATCCCTTCCGACGCCAGGTTTCCAGAGATTTTACGCATTGATGCAATGTATCCCGGGGATTACTTCAGCGGACTGTGATGCTTGTCTTCAAAGAAATGTCCGTGACTACAAGTCGTGCTGCGGTATGAACATAGGAGGAACTATTCGGAGGCCGGTCTGCGTATTCCGGTGGGATCTTTATCCGTATCTCAGTGCTTTCGATAACATAACAACGCAACCTCCTCAAAGACCTCAAAGTCCTCAAGCTCCTCAAGGTCCTCAATCAACGCCTCTTCCTCCTCCTCCTCCGGATGACAACAAGATTTCTACGGGAATTATCGTGGCGATTGTTGTTTCTGCGGCAGTATTCGCGGCATTCCTCGCTTTTGGACTAGTTGTTTGGAAGAGGAGACAATCATACAAAACCGTTAAACTTGAAAGTAAGTTGCTTTTTTAGCAGTCTTACTTTGCTGTTTTGGAACAGAGGATATATATTCTCATAACACTACACATCTATTGTTGCAGCTGATGATGATATCACAGGTCCACAGTCGTTGCAATTTGATTTTAAGACAATTGAAGCCGCAACTGATAAATTTGCGGAGAACAACAAAGTTGGTGAAGGTGGATTTGGTGAAGTTTATAAGGTATATATTAAGTCAATATATATCTATGACTGCTTGATTTGTCATGAAAGTTATGAAGCGATTCATATGTATGTTTGTAGGGTATGTTACCAAATGGAACTGAAGTTGCGGTGAAGCGGCTATCAAGAAACTCGGGACAAGGCACACAAGAGTTTAAGAACGAGGTTGTTCTTGTGGCGAAGCTTCAACATAGGAATCTTGTTAGGCTTCTTGGGTTTTGCTTGGAAGGAGATGAACAAATACTTGTCTACGAGTTTGTTCCCAACAAGAGTCTTGATTATTTCCTCTTCGGTCTGTATTCTAGTCCGTGATTCTCTCGGTCTTTTGTGTTCATTCTTGAAACCCAGACATGTTAATTTCATATCGATTGCGCAGACCAAACAAAGCAACGACAGCTAGATTGGACAAGACGGTACAATATCATTGGAGGGATTGCTCGAGGGATTCTTTATCTTCATCAAGATTCACGGCTCACAATCATACACCGTGATCTCAAAGCGAGTAACATTCTTCTAGATGATGAAATGAACCCGAAAATCGCAGATTTTGGCATGGCAAGGATATTTGGGATGGAGCAAAGCAGAGCCAATACTAGCAAGATAGCTGGAACCTTGTAAGTGGACGTTGTCACTCTGATGAAACCTTTTGATCGTCGGTCGTAAAGTTGCAACTCAAATCTTGTTGTGGCATTTTTTTTGTCTTTCTAGCGGTTACATGGCTCCCGAGTATGCTATGCACGGTCAATTCTCCATGAAGTCCGATGTCTATAGCTTCGGAGTCTTAGTTCTTGAAATCATAAGTGGCAAAATGAATAGTAGCTTCTTCCAAACAGATGGATCTACTGGCAATTTGGTCACACATGTCAGTAATTTTTTTTGGTTTCTTTACCACTTTGATAAAAGATTATGGACTGGTTATTGATATAATCATATTAATCTTAGGTTTGGAGACTATGGAGAAAAGGTTTAGCTTTAGAAATCTTGGACCCGACTTTCGGGGAGAATTATCAGAGCGATGAAGTTATTCGATGCATTCATATAGCGCTTTTATGTGTTCAAGAAGATCCTGAAGATCGTCCTGCGATGTCTACAGTCATTTTGCTGCTCACTAGTGCCACAATCGCTTTACAAGTGCCTCGTGCACCTGGATTCTTCTTCCAAAGTAGCCGTGACCGTGATTCAGAAGCTGAAGGCTCACATTCGTTTGGAAAACCGGTTACTTGTTCTATCAATGATGCGTCGATTACAGATTTAGAACCTCGTTGAAGACGATATTGTTTTCTTTCATTGAATTTTGATGCTTCTTTTGTATCTTGTGTGTTGTAATGAAAAAAACAGAGGGATTTGGTTTGTGTATCTAACCAAAACCGGTACTGTATAAACCCCTAAGCGAAGCTACTTTAAACCAAAACCGGTTATCTACTAAACCGATTATCAAATCTTGCGTTTCTTCTCCTCTGCTTTCGCTCTATTCAGTATTTGGACATATTAGGGTTTTCTGATCTTGATCTTGATTTTGATTTAGGATCCAAAGAAATTTTACTGTTTTCCAGATTCATTCGGTCAAACGACGATGAATTCATGGAAATTAGGGTTTCTTCTGTTCCCATGGATCCTAAAGCATGAAGACGGGTTTTCTTAGACCCAGTGGGTCATAATACACAAATCGTGTACTTTTCTTCTGTCCTGATGTTCCAATGTCACGATTCATGATGGGATTGGAAGCTTACACAGGTCTATCTTCCATCCTTACTCATTCTACCCTCGGATTCTGCTTTCTGTAAGATTTTGTCACTTTCGGGTTTGGAAATGGCGATTGACAACGATGATATTGTTTCTTTATTCAAGTCGAATGATTTGTGATTTGTCTACCTCTCATTTGTAAATGTTTTTAGAGAACGTTATAAGGTAGCTATTGAAGGTATCAGAGTATTATTATTTAGATAGTTTTTATGGATCAATTTGGTTGAAAATGTAAAACTAAAGCCTATTGAAGGTATCAAAGTATTGTTATTATTATAAAGCTATTGGCTAAAATGGATATGTTCCAACTTCATAATCTCTCTCTCTCTGTCTCCGTTTCTCGAAAATGTGTCTGAAGAACCTCTTGTCAATCCTGTGTTTTGTCCTCGCAGCAAGCTGTTGCGTTGTGTCTGCACAATTTTGCGGGAGCTCACCGGATTTAATTCCCAACAGTACTTATGCGACAAACTGTGTTCGCATCCTCTCGACTTTTGCTTCCTGCGTCAGTTCTCAAGGCGGCTACTACATTGGTTCGGTTGGTGAAGACCCTGAAAAAGTCTATGCCTTGGGCATGTGTATCCCAGGGACTGACCCACTGGTCTGCTCAGATTGTATCCAACCCGCATCTTTGGGGTTATTACTGAAATGTCCGAACCATACCGATTCATACGACTGGAGAGCTGACAAAACGCTCTGTTTTTTTCGTTACTCCAACCGCCTGTTTTTCGACTCCATCGATCTAGAGCCAAATGAAACAGAGTATAATAATGGAGATATCACTGTGAACGACAGAGGATTTAACAGAACATGGGCGGTTTTCATGGAGCGTATGATTGCCGCGGCTTCCTCTCCAACTCATGGGTTGCCTGCACGCAGGCATTTTGCGGCCGGTGTGGCCCCTTTAACAGGTTTACTAAAGATATTTGCACTGATGCAGTGTATTCCTGGGATATCTTTGAGTGACTGCGAGGCCTGTCTTTGAGCTAAAGTCCTTACGTACCAGCGATGCTGCAGTGGGAAGCAAGGGGATGGCATTCAGAGGTCTGTCTGCTTTTTCCTGTGGAATCTTTATCCGTTTCTCGGCGCTTTTACGAACATAACATTTTTGCTGCCTCTTCCGAGTGGCAATACAATTTCTACGGGAATTATCGTGGCGATTGTTGTTTCTGCAGCCGTATTTGCCACATTCCTGGCTTTAGGATTAGTTGTTTGGAAGAGGAGACAATCATTCAGAACTATTAACCTTGAAAGTGAGTTGCTTTTTAGCAGTCTTACTTTGCCATTTTGGAACAAGAGGATACTTACTCTCCTAATATTACACATCTATTGTTGCAGCTGATGATGATATCACAGGTGCACAGTCACTGCAATTTGATTTTAAGACAATTGAAGCCGCAACTGATAGGTTTGCAGGGAACAACAAAGTCGGTCAAGGTGGATTTGGTGAAGTTTACAAGCTATATATATGAGCTCCTGATCAAGAATATATGACTGCTTGATTTGTCATGGAAACTAAGAAGTAAGAAGCGATTAATATGTTTATTTGTAGGGAACATTACCAAATGGAATTGAAGTTGCGGTGAAGCGACTATCGAGAAATTCAGGACAAGGCACACAAGAATTTAAGAACGAGGTTGTTCTTGTGGCAAAGCTTCAACACAGGAATCTTGTTAGGCATCTCGAGTTTTGCTTGGAAGGAGATGAACAAATACTTGTCTACGAGTTTGTTCCCAACAAGAGTCTTGATTATTTCCTCTTCGGTCTGTATTATAGTCCGTGGTTCTCTTGATATTTTTTGTTCATGCTTGAAACCTAGACATGTTGTTGATTTCATATCGAATGCGCAGACCCAACAAAGCGACAGCAGCTGGACTGGACAAGACGGTACAATATCATTGGAGGGATTCTCTATCTTCATCAAGATTCACGGCTCACAATCATACACCGTGATCTCAAAGCAAGTAACATTCTCTTAGATGATGATATGAACTCGAAAATAGCGGATTTTGCCATGGCCAGGATTTTTGGGACAGAACAAACCCGAGCTATTACTAGCAAGATAGCTGGAACCTTGTAAGTGGTTGCAACTTCGATGAATTTTTCTACTATTGCTCATAAAGTTTAAACTCAAATCTTGCTGTGGCTTTTCTTTTTTTAGGATTTACATGGCTCCCTAGTATGCGATGCATGGTCAATTCTCCATGAAATCTGATGTCTATAGCTTCGGGGTCTTGGTTCTTGAAATCATTAGTGGCAAGATGAATAGTAGCTTCTACCAAACAGATGGATCTGCTGGCAATTTGGTCACCCATGTTAGTATTCTTTTTGTTTCCTTGCCACTATGATCGAAGATTAGGGACTGATTACTGATATAATCATATATTAATGTTAGGTTTGGAGACTTTGGAAAAAATGTTTAGCTTTAGAAATCTTGGACCCGAGTTTCGGGGAGAATTATCAAAGCGATGAAGTTACTCGATGCATTCATATTGCGCTTTTATGCATCCAAGAAGATCCTGAAGATCGTCCTGTGATGTCTACAATCATCTTGCTGCTCTCTAGTACCACAGTTACTTTACAAGTGCCTCGTGCACCTGGATTTTTCTTCCAAAGTAGTAGCGACCGAGATTTAGAAGCTGAAGGCTCGAATTCGTTTGGAAAACCGGTTCCTTGTTCTATCATTGATGCATCAATTACAGATTTAGATCCTCGTTGAATATGATATTGTTTTCTTTCACTGTATTTGATGATTCCACAGTATCTTGTGTGTTCTACTGTTAATTGATTGATGAAACAGAGGGATTTGGTTTGTTAACTTCGTTTCTTCTGCCTCTTTCAACCTTTGCATTAGCTTTCACTCTATTCAGTTTAGGATTTGGCCACTTAGTTTAGGGTATTGCTTTCCGATCTCGTTTTGTATTAGGATCCAAGATATTTTACGAATTTCTCAATTCTTAGGCGACACGGGAATTCATGGAAATTATGGTTTAATATGTTCGCTGTATACTAATAACGATCAGTTGGTTGTCTGTGACTATGTTTCATCCAATCAGTTCCCATGGATTCTAAATCGTGGTGTTTTCCTCTCTGTTGTTGCTTCCATTGTCACAGATCATGATGCTATCAAAGGTCCCGATCAGATGTATGCAATGGAGATTTGTATCACATGAGCTAAATCACAGTTGTGCTCAGATTGTATCCAGGAGGCATCTGATGGGTTATTACATAGTTGTCCCAACCAGACTGTTGCACTTACATTGGAATTGCAAATATTGTCCAAAATCTCCCAGATTTTCTAGTCGTGTGCTTGGAAACTTGGAATCAGGTCAATATTTAATCCTTACTCAGTCTCTGCTTAGGATTTAGGCACAAGTCGTTAAGATTCAAGATTTAGTCCTTTAACTGTTTGTAGATTTCTTCACTTGGAGGTTTGAAAAAGTGAATGCCAAAGATGATATTGTTTCTATATTCAAGTTGGATGATTTGTCAACAATGGCCTCAGGTTAAAATGGGATTTTTTATTACTGTTTGTGCTGAGAAAGTCATTAGAAAACTATTGAAGGTGTCAAAGTATTATTAATTTTGGTTCTTGAAACTGCTCAATTTGGTTGCAAAATTAATAAGAAAGCTATTGAAGGTATCAAAGTATTATAATTATTAAGCTATTGGCTTAGATTGAATCATTAGTTTGACTAAAAGTTGCAGACTTTCCTTATTAACGAAACCAATGCTATAACTCATATGGTCCTCTCTCTTTATCACTCTGCTTCGTTGTGTTAAGTTTAGGAGATTCATTCAACAAACATTGTGGGGGTATGGGTGCAACTCACATCATGAACATATTTGAAACTTCAACATTGTTTTATAAACATAAAACACATCAGCTCTTTGCTATAATTGGCTCTCTGGTTATAAAACATATAAGCTCTTTGCTATGATTGGCTCTCTGATTTTGTCATAAGCTTTGACTCAGCTTTTTATAATGCCATGGACATTTAAGTTTGGCAACTTGCAGAGAGAACTCAGTTGCTATTAAACTGATATGATGTGTAGAGATATGCATATACAAACCCAAAACATTGGTATAATCATGACAATGTCCAAGAAGATTTCCTTTTCGATCTTCTGGTTTGTCCTCATAAGCATAATTGGTGTTGTTTCTTCGCAACAATGCAATGACACTGGGTATTTTGAACTCGAGAGTACTTATGGTGACAACCGTAAGCTCATCCTCGAATCTCTTGCTTCTAACGTGACGGCTCACAAAGGCTTCTACAATTCTTCGATAGGCGAGGGTCCTGACAGAGTATTCGCAATGGCAATGTGCATCGATGGGAGTGAACCAGCGGTTTGCTCCGAATGTATCGAGATTGCGGTTGAGCAGTTAAAATACAATTGCCCTAACCAGACTGAAGCATTTACATGGGCACCTCATAAGACACTTTGTTTTGCACGTTATTCTAACATTTCATTTTTTCGAAGGCTCAGTAAGCACCCGCGTTACTCAGAGCACAACAGTGTGGGTATCAAGTCATATTTGGAAGAGTATGAGAGTAAATGGAAGGGTTCAATGAAAAGTATGATAAATACAGCCCGGGACAAGAACGGATATTTTTCTAACCGTGATTACTACTCAACTATTAAGGTACCACTGAAAAATCTCCTGGCTTTATACGGATTAATGCAGTGCACTCCAGATCTTGTTCCAGCGGATTGTGTCGAATGTCTGGAAGAGAGTGTTGGTGATTATGACGAACTAGACTTCCGTGGGAAGCAAGGAGGCATTATTGCGTATCCAAGCTGCTTTTTCCGGTGGGATCTTTATCCCTTCAGCATGGCTTTTAATCCTAGTAAGTCCTCCAACTGCAAAGCTATTATCACAAAAACTGGTCAAAACCTATCATTTTCCTCACCAAAGATTTTAAGAAGATTTGTATCTAATCATTTGATGATGTAGTTTTCTTTTCTTGTAAACTATTCTGTGATTATGAAATGTTCAGAGTGCAAAAAAATCTCAAGGGGAATCATAGTGGCATTTGTTGTTCCCATTGGAGTTGTCATCTCTGTATTGTCTGCTGCAGTAGCAGTACTTGTTTGCAGGAGGAGAAAAACTGATCCTCCAGGTGAGTTGATTTGTGCTTTTACTCATCATTTCATTTTCCTTTCACCAAAAAGCATGCTTAATCAGAAAATACAATATGATGCCGGGTCAAGGGATTTTGAAGGAACAGTTTTACCTGTTGTAATGGAGTCTCCATGCAACTTTTTATCAGCTAACCAATGTTTATTGGGTAGGACTACGCACTGGTGGATGACTGCAAAATTTTTAGTGATTTGACGAAGAAAAATCGTTGCATTTTCGAATTCTTGTGTTCTTCTATATTGCAAGGAATAATGTGACAATTCAATGTTATAGATGAAAGTCCATCTACAAATTCACTGCAATATGATTTGAAGACAATTGAAGCTGCAACATGTACATTTTCGAAGAGCAACATACTTGGTCAAGGTGGATTTGGAGAAGTTTTCAAGGTAAAACTTTTTCTACTTCCAGATTTTTTATTAATCTTGAAACTAAGTGTGTGCAGTAACAAAAATAGATTGCGTGATCTAATTTATGTGTACTCCATATTATTTGTAGGGTGTGCTTCAAGACGGGTCGGAAATTGCGGTGAAGAGGCTGTCAAAAGAATCAGCACAAGGTGTACAAGAGTTCAAGAATGAGACTAGTCTTGTGGCAAAGCTTCAGCACAGAAATTTGGTTAGAGTTCTCGGGTTTTGTATGGAAGGAGAAGAAAAGATACTCATATACGAGTTTGTTCCCAACAAAAGCCTCGACCATTTCTTGTTTGGTATGTTGCATATAACAATACTCAGCTTAGATTATGGGAATCTGATGATTATTGTGTAGCCATTCTTGAAACTTTGGATTTTTAATCTCATAACTAATGACTTGTGCAGAACCTACAAAGCAAGGCCAGCTGGATTGGTCAAAACGGTACAAAATTATTATTGGGACTGCTAAAGGAATTCTCTATCTTCATCATGACGCGCCACTCAAAATCATACACCGTGACCTCAAAGCTAGTAACATCCTCTTAGATGCTGATATGAAACCCAAAGTCGCAGATTTTGGAATGGCAAGGATTTTGGAGATTGATCAATCTCGAGCCGATACAAGGAGGGTAGTTGGAACCATGTAAATACTATTTTCTCCTTTATTGCCTATGGGTCTGAAGTTTGAAAACCCTTTTGTCATTGGTAAACTCAAGATTTTTTGTTTTTTTTGTCTTTTGTATCTTTCTAGTGGCTACATTTCTCCAGAGTATATGATGCATGGACAATTCTCCATGAAATCTGATGTCTATAGTTTTGGGGTCTTGGTTCTCGAGATTATAAGCGGCAAAAGAAATAGCAACTTCCATGAAATTGATGATTCTGGCAAGAATTTGGTCACACATGTGAGTACAAAGACCCAAACTTTCAAAAGGTAACTCTTCTCTGTAACCAGGTTTTGGTTGTTACTTGATTGATCATTGTGGCAGGCTTGGAGGCATTGGAGAAACGGATCACCATTAGAGCTCGTGGATGCAGAAATGGGAAAGAACTATCAGAGTAACGAAGTTATCAGATGCATCCATATCGCGCTATTATGTGTTCAAAATGATCCAGAAGACCGTCCAAATTTATTGGATATCATATTGATGCTCACCAGTAACTCGACCACTTTACCGGTGCCTCAGTCACCAGTGTATGAGGGAATGAAGATGGGTCTACCTCCGATCAATTCTGTTCATGTTTCTATCAATGATTCGTTGATTAACGACTTAGTTCCTCGTTGAAGATGACGGTTACTTCATATCTGGAAATGTTAACAGGTATATGGTTGCTTCTTATAATTTCTCTATTCAAGCCGACTTTGAAGATAAAACCAATGTAATGCAATAAGCTGACTCAAGCAGGTTTTTTTTTCGTTCTGTAGATTGGTGTTTGTGAAGGCATCTAACCGGAACTCAAATTAGTCTGTATAACTTTAACCGGTTTCGATTTCATCATGTAAATTTCGGTTTTTTGAAAGTTTGTTGACTCCTTTGCAGCTGTTGACTCCAAACTTGGTCTGTTGACTCCATTAAGGATTCCAATTCTCTGAGTTTATGTTCCCGACAGTGTTTGTTTTCCTCTGTTTTTTGTTTGATTTTCTGAGAATATTCATGTAACATAACAGGGAATTTTCAGACCATTTCACAATCTGCTTCCTGAATTTTCTTAAACCATTTCTTTCTCTGTGTTCTTGATCTGATTTAAAGTATATGGGGTCCATATATTATTGGTGGAGATAGAATCATTTACTTCCGAGTGGGGTCTCTGTGTGTTGTCGTCTTCTTGTTGCACTGAAAAGTCAACGGACCTGTCAATTTCTCATCTTTCTCCATCGAAAATCCACAAAGCATTTGAAGTTGATCTTCTAACAGCCTAACATCTAGACACAAGTCTTTGGTTCTGATATCTTGAGAGAATGAAGCTCAAGATTTCATTTTTACCAGTCTTCTTGTTTTTCCTCATAACCTTCGATTCTGTTTCTTCTGGACAAGAAATCTGCTTCGATGGATTCTTTAAACCCAATTCTACTTACGACTTAAACCGTCGTCGAATCCTTTCATCTCTTGCTTCTAATGTCACAACTCACAATGGATTCTACAACTCCTCGATCGGTCAAAATCCCAACAGAATCTTCATCATTGGTATGTGCATCCCTGGAACCAAACCAGAGACTTGTTCAGATTGCATCAAAGGCGCATCAGACAGGTTATTACAGAGTTGTCTTAACCAAACAGAAGCTTATACATGGCCAGATTGTTGTATGGTACGTTATTCCAACATTTCTTTCTCTGGATCACTTCTTATGGAACCGTCTCAAAAGCTTTACAATACCGGAGATCTCGGAGATACCGATGCTAATCTGACAGTGTTTGATAGAGTCTGGGAAGAGTTAATGGTCCGAACGGTAACTGCAGCTTCATTGAGCAGTAATGGATCATCATCGTTTGGACAAAAGTACTTTGCAGCTGAGGTTGCTTCATTGACAACTTTCCAAACTATGTATGCGATGATGCAATGTACACCTGATGTTTCTTCAGGGGATTGTGAGTTTTGTCTGAAGAGAAGTGTTGGTGATTATGAGTCGTGTTGCAGCGGTAAACAAGGTGGTGCGGTTATAAGACCGAGTTGCTTTTTCCGGTGGGATTTGTATCCTTATGCTGGAGCTTTTGATAATGTTACATTGCCACCGCCGCCTCAACCGCAGTCTCAGCCACCGATCTCTTTGAATCCTCCGGTAAGCGATCAGGCAAATACAACCGGCAAAGGTAAACTCCTTATGATTTGTAACAAGAATCTGTTTGAAAACTGAATTTGAATCACTCATTTGCAATGATTTGCGGCTTTTGCAGACGGGAAATCAATTTCGATAGGGACTATTGTGGCAATTGTTGTCCCTACCGTCGTTATCTTGGTACTACTTGTTGTAGGATTCACGGTTTGCAGGAAATGGAAATCAGACAAAAGAACTGAGGTTCAAGGTTGGTTCTTCTTCTTCATGTTTTCTTAAAGGAAATTTACGTACAGATTCTGGAAAAAATTGGATGTTGAGGAAGATATTTTCACTTTCTTTTGTGCAGCTGGTGATGACATCTCAACAACACGCTCGCTGCAATTCAATTTTAAGACAATCGAAGCTGCAACTGGTAAGTTTTCAGAAAGCAACATGATCGGGCAAGGTGGATTTGGTGAAGTTTACAGGGTAATAAGTAATTCCTCTGTTTTGGTTTGCTACTTCTCTGTAAGAAGTTGAATCAGTACAGCTTTTGATTCGTTTTACTTTTGTAGGGAAAGCTTTCGACTGGAACTGAAGTAGCGGTGAAGAGACTGTCGAAAACATCAGGACAAGGCGCGCAAGAGTTTAGAAACGAGGCTGTTCTTGTGACAAAGCTTCAGCATAGGAATCTGGTTAGGCTTCTTGGATTTTGTTTGGAAGGAGAAGAAAAGATACTTGTCTACGAGTTTGTACCAAACAAAAGCCTCGACTATTTCTTGTTCGGTATATGATATGAGAGCTTAATGAATACTTAGAAGTTAAGAGGAGTCCTTATTGTAGCTAATGATTCATATTGTTGCAATGTTACAGATCCTGAAAAACAAGGACAACTAGACTGGACAAGACGGTACAACATTATTGGAGGGATTGCTCGAGGAATTCTATATCTTCATCAAGATTCACGGCTTACAATCATACACCGTGATCTCAAAGCGAGTAACATTCTCTTAGATGCCGATATGAACCCCAAGATCGCAGATTTTGGCATGGCAAGGATTTTCGGAGTTGATCAATCTCAAGCTAACACAAGAAGAATCGTTGGGACATAGTAAACTCAATATCATCTTAAATTGGTTACAAAAAAACTCTGTTAGGTGGTTGCTTGTAGGCTAAAAAGTGTTTCTTTATTTGCAGTGGTTACATGTCTCCAGAGTATGCAATGCGCGGCCATTTCTCCATGAAATCTGATGTCTATAGCTTTGGAGTAATGATTCTGGAGATTATAAGCGGGAAAAAGAACAGCAGCTTCTACCATATTGATGATTCTGGTGGCAATATGGTCACACATGTGAGTATGATCTTTCAAGTTACATGTGTATATGATTAAGCCAAAAGGATACTAATTTAATAGATCATTTGTGTTGTTAGGCTTGGAGGCTTTGGAGAAATGGATCGCCATTAGAGCTTGTGGATCCTACCATAGGAGAGAGTTATCAAAGTAATGAGGCTACTAGATGCATCCATATCGCACTATTATGTGTTCAAGAAGATCCTGCAGATCGTCCAACGTTACCTGCGATCATCGTGATGCTCACTAGTAGCACAACCACTTTACCTGTGCCTCGAGCCCCCGGATTTTGCCTCCCAAACAGACGTGAACTGGACACTGATGGCTTAGAGTCTACCCAATCCACTAACAGGTCTATTCCCGGTTCTATCAATGATGCATCGATTACAGATTTAGATCCTCGTTGAAGGATGGTGTTCTCTTGATACTGGAACTGTAATGAATCTATGGAAGTAAATATCAACACCTTCTCTTGTTCTTGTCCCTGCTCTACTTTATGAGACATATAAACAGTATATATTACATTTACAGACATTCTACGACGGAAAACATGTTTTGAAGCTAGTTTCAGTAACAAGAATTGGTTCAAGCATAAGGTAACATCATCTCCAACGAGGATATAAATTGGTGATAGATGCATCATCATCAACAGAACATGAAACACTTTGATCGTATTTATCAAGCGGGTCTCTTTCGGGTCTCCTATGAAAGGGAGAACCTGGTTCCTGAGGCTCTGGTAAAGTGATTGTGTTGTGGGTTAGCATCATAACTATGGCTGAAAACATTGGACGGTGTACATGATCTTCTTGAACACATGATCTCCTCCATCAGATTCAGGTACCAGAGCCCAATCAACGTGAAGCCCTTGGTTTCGACAAAGGGAATTACGCCGTTTTGATGAAGTCGGCTTCTTGTTGATTTGGGCTCTCTCAGGTGCAAGTACCATAGCCTAAGTCCCGAGAGGATTTTCTTGCGACATCCGAGCATACACTCGTTTTCTATCATAAGTCTAGTGACAGTCGTATTGGGACAGTCATGGGATAAGCAAGGCTTTGAGCACAAGACGTGAAGCTTATGAGGAAAGAGAGAGAGACAATAATAGATTGTGGGCCTTGTGTCTAAATTCTATAATCGTCTTGTGCCACTAAATTGTGTCTCTATCCATCTACATCCCTACTCGGATCGTGCATAAAGAGACGATTGTTGATAAGACAGAGACAGGAAGTCAGGAACCATAATAATAGTACAAGGAGATAAAGTACCATTGACAATTGATATAATGCCCATAATCAAAGTCTTAATTTTGTTGTAATAATAAGCTTTACCCGACTTAACTATACGGTTAATCAGATGTTAAAACGAAACCCAGTTCGAAAATCATACCCAAAATCCTAAACATACGGTTGAAAGTTTGAAACCCTAAACATTACTTTTTACTCCGGTTTCTTGGTGGCTTCAGGATTGTTGTCAGCGTTTGAGTCATTGGTCGTCTTCACAGTCCATTGGTTTCTCGGTTTCACGAGGACTGGTCAAATTCTTCTCAGCATCCTCACCCTCTGTGCCTTTGGCAGGTTTTTCTGTGTCTATAGTCAGAGTTGATACCTCGTCCCTCGAGGCGTACCAGGAATGTCCACAGGCAATACACTCCAGCTAGATGCAAAAACCAAAATCAGAATGTGATTATTAGGATCCATGGATATGCACGGTAAAGAGAAGATCATGATGTTTTGTATGATGTCCCTGGCTAATATACTCACACTACAATCTCTATTTTGATTTCAGTTTTAGCAAATTGTATTTATCCGAGAATAGATGTTGTAATATGGAAAAGCACAAGTACCTGATAGCGATCGCCATGCCCGGCTTGGATGATATCCCTCAGGCCAACTTTGATTTGACTGCATCTCGAGCATCTTGCATCAGTCATCTGCATCCGAAACCAACCATTACATGGTCAAAGACATTCCCTAACTGAAATCCAACAAACTAGATAAAACTTCGATTGTCAGAAATGAAAAAACCTGCATCCGTTCCGCATCATCAGGCTCCTTCGTTGCTGTTTCCTCAGCAGTTAGACCCTCCTGGATCCCATTAAAACCAAATCTTTAGTCGTTTTAACATGCGAGACGGTATTTGCATGTTATGGCACAGAGCAAGATATAGATTAAATACGAATTTATGCCGGTGAAATTGAGTAAGGGAGACTGAAAAGAAAAAGGGGGAGGAGAATCTGTCTGCAAATATGTAACATAACAAGTCCTTAACCTTTAACTCAGTGGGTGACATGTTCAAAATCTTTGCAGGTTCTAACTCGCCATTGAGCAGTCGTCTAGCGAGCAGTGCAGTGTTCTGCAGACAAAACAAAATGAGATTACTGTTAAATACTTGGAAGAAACGCTAAAGTGATGCTTACGGCAAACTGAGCACCTCCACAAAGTCTCTCTAATATAGGCAAGCATATTACCATTCAAATGTGAAGTTCAGTAATCAACATTGATAAAGCATTCAAATTTTACCATGTCATATCAGAATGTCACATTAAATTCATAGATCAACTATCATGAATAGGAGCATACATGACAAAAAAATCACATGGTCTAATCAAGAGCGCAAAATAAGGAAAAGAAGTAATGAAATAGCATGGATGCAGAATCTAACCTTGAGATTGAAAACAAGTGTCCTCATCTTTTGATTATATTTATGATAATCCGATGCAAGAGAAGCATGTGAAGCCTGCTCAAGAGCACACACCGGAGGAACAGCAGCATCTGGCCAGAGAAAACTCTCATCCTGTCAAGCAGTTTAAACAAAAGGGTTATTCCAGCAACTACTGAATTCTTGATATATTTTAGATAACCAGCATGTAATTTGGTCAATTTTGGTAGGAAAAATGTGGAAGGTGACTGAATGAAGAGAGGAATATCTTAGAATGTGATCAAAATGATAGAAATGTTTAGTTAAGATCTTCAATGGATTTTCTTGAGATCCATCTGAACCCACCTTTGCTTCATCGCCAGCTTGTTTGTTCTCAGCGGTATAGCATATGTTCTGGACTGCTTCCAGAAGCTTTCCCAAACACTTGTCACGATGAGCATCACCTGTTAATGAATCAAACTTCTCTAAGATAGCATAATGCTCTGATGAAATACTCGCACCACTTCCAGGAGTTTCAGCCTTTAGAGAGGCGTCTTCCTCCTTTCTAACATCAACAGGAGCTATGTTCACTTTCCGAAAAGATCTTTTAAACTTCAACAGATTCTCTTGATCAGCGGGCATTTCCTCGGGTTCAAGGTCAGGAAGATCACCCAAACGCGACATCGTCTTTTCGACAAGAAGGTCGATTTCATGTTGTTTGGAGTCTTCATAGTCCTTATCAGTCAGTTTCCACAGCTTCTTTTCCACAGTATCATACACCTTTCGTACGATAAACCCAGGGTGAATTTTGCGTTTCGGGAGTTGTTTATGGGCTGGGACAAAATACACCACACATCGGTGCATCACAGATTCAGCAGGCACTTCATCGCGATGGAAGCTGTAGAACAATTCTCGTGTATCACTTGATTGCCAGTTTCCACCACCCTTTTTCTCTGCTTCTTCTGGACGATAAAACCACTGTCCCAGAATCATCATGCTTCCATCTTTTGTTTGGGTAATATCCTGCCAAAGAAACAAGTCCTTATCTCGAAGCAGATGATACAACAAGAACTGGGAAGCAAATACAAAAATTAGCAAACCAGTACCTTAATAATCGCGACATATGGCTTTTGAGTTTTGTCCTCTGGAACCAACAGCACCGGATCCTCCTACGCAAGAAGAGAGCGTAAGAGAGACTAGAAGCAAATGGTCTTTAAGGTTTGATTCAACCAGACGCTATAGGAAACACTCATGAAAAACGTGTATACAATCCTAAACATTCAGGTGCAAGGGAAAGCATGACATAAAAGAAAAACTTCTAAAATCTCTAGACGCTGTGCAGTCACAATAATCTTCATAAGATGGTCATACCACTACAAATCTAAACTCCAAAAACAAGAGAGAGACATTCCTCTGCACAACCATGGCAATGTAAGACCAGATTTAACAAATGTTCCAGTTCAAATAGCATCAAAGAAACTTTTCCAGCAACAAAACATCATAAACTGAGCATATATTGCTAACTCCCTACATCATCTTAGATTCTTCATACACACTAGCCATGAAACCCAGTAAACCCAAATAAAAAACGAAGTTTGCCGAGCAAAGCTCAAAGAGAATGGAAACATCTGATCAAGCTCCTTGAAAACCATAGATCTCAGTGTCCACAAAAATGTAATAACAGCAAGCAATAGAACAAGATCTTAACTTGCAGACTCAATTAGGAAAAAATCCCAACCAACCCTGATAATGCTCTAGTATACGTGATGAAAACACCTTAACGAAACTACAAATCCCTAAAACGTTTCACAACCATCAATTCCAAAAACAAATCAACAAATCAGATCAGCACATGAAGAAATAACCCACGATTCATCAATCGAAGCAAAATCAGAACTTTAAAACAACAAACCCTAAACAAAACAAAAACTCACCAGCTCATATTTGTTACCATCATACTCGAATTGCACAAAATGGGTTCTTCTACCTTTCCCTTTACCCGTAACCTTAACCGATTCACCAACCGGATTCGCATCATCAGGCTTCTCCTCTTCTTCTTCTTCTTCTTCCTCTTCCCCTTCCACTTCAACTTCTTCATCGGGAGGCGATTCCTCATCCTCCACCTCCTCTTTCTTACCCTTTCTCTTCCTCTTCCTCTCCGTTTCCTTCTCTTCGACATCATCAACATCTTCGTAAAGCTTCACCTTCTTACGCTTCCTTCGCTTCCCCTCCGTTTCCTCAGGGCTCCTCGAGTTTCGTCCCTTAGACCTAGTCACTGGTACATCGTCTTCATCGTCACTCGACACTTGAGCGAATCGCCGAGACACCACCATTGTTTTCTTCTGCGAGGTTTCAGGGAAATCACGAAATTAGTAAACTTTATGTTATTTTTTCTTTCTGTGAGAGAAATCGTTCCTGTGCGTCTGCTTTTATATTCTTCACCGACCTTTTTTTTTTTTAATAACTGATTTAATTAAGGTTTAATTTATTTATTTTTATATTAATTTTTGTTTTACTATTTATCCCGTGCTTTTTTACGCGCGAATTAATTTCATTGCTTATTTATCCCGCATTTTTTACGCGCGCATAAACTGTATTACTTATTTATCTTATGAATTTTTACGCGCGCATATATTTCATTACTAATTCTTTACATGGTTTTTACGCGCGAAGTTATTTCGTTACTTAATTATCATGTATGTTTTACGCGGGAATTTATTTTGTTACTTGATTAAATTTTTTTTAGTATCAAAACCATAGTTTAGAGAAATATTGACAATTTAAAATTAAATAAAATCTTAAAATTTGGAGATATTTTCGGAAACTTTGGAAAAAAATCTCTAATCTTATATCATATTTTTATTATATTTGAAATAGTTTATATTATTTTCCTATACAATGAATTTGAAATTTCTTATAGCAATTTGAGAATATCTTGGGTATAATTATGTGTTTGATAGTTTAATAAAATTATTTGGATTTTTAATTTATTTTCATTGAGTGTATAAAATAGAAAAAAACAAATTTATTTAATTAATTTATCAAATTATTCAACTTAAAATTAAAAGTAAATATAAAAATGTATCATAAAATGGGTATAAATTTAATATTCTATGAGATAAAATCTATAAAAAAAAAGTGGTTTGAAAAACAAATTTATTTCCAAAAAATAGGTCAACTATATCGTTATTGGTAACTCATTAATAAAAATGACAATTTTGTTATTGGTCAAATTATTAAACAAAACAAAAGATTAATTAGTGAACTTACCATGTTTGTACGTAGACCATAATTAGTGAAGGATAAAATTGCTTCCTTAAAATGGAACTTTATTAAGGCTTTGTGATTTTTCAAAATAAAATGTTAATTAGTTAACCAGGTTCATAACATATAGTTTAGTAGTTTATAATAATATAATTATTTCGTTACAATCTAAATTTAATTTTGCATAGTGTTTTGTAGCGACAAATGAGATACATTAAGCCAAAATTTGAAAATTATAAAAAATTTGGATGATCGATCTATAACCACCCCACCCCTCCTATCTCCCACACACATATCAACTAAGCCCTTGTAAACCATGTTCTTCGTGTTTTTTATTCCTCCGAAAATTTGTATCGTTTTGGGCATGAGAGAAACCTTCTTTCTCCATCATAAGGTTTGGCTTATGTTCTCACTTTTTTTATATAAAAATTATCTTTTTAAATATGGTTAAACCCGATTTTACGGTTTGATTTTATTAAATTGAAGGTATAGTTTGGGATTCAGAATCTGTTAAAAATTAACATTTAGTGACTAGAAGATTTGAGACTCAATTTTAAATTTTGTATAGTTATGTATGAAATTTTTTAATTTGTGTATTTATATTGAGTTTCAAATTTTACGTGGTTTTAGTTCCACCGGCAAAATTTGATGAAATTTATTTGAAAGAACTTCTATAAAATTTCACTATTATCCAATTATGTATTTTATGATTTTTAAAAAAACCATATGTCATTTAATTTTATCTTAATAATATTCAATTTCACTGCAGTTTATATGATATTTTCATTTCCACAAAATTTAATAAAATTCCAAAAAAAAAAATTGTGAAAAAGCGAATTCCAATTTTTTTGTTATAATTTTAATAAAATTTTATAAAAAAAATCTCTAAAACTTTAAAATCAATTGCTTTTAAATTCATTTCATTTTTCCCAGAATACTCATTCAATAACCCCTTCATTGTCCAAAACTTGACTAGTGAACTTAAGCGTTTAGGAGGGAAAAGGCCATAAACCACAGTTATGGGCCTGAATCATACTGGGCCGATATTCTGCTCTGTAAAACTGATACGTGGTCGATTAAATAGACACGTGACTTAAAAGATTTAGAGACGTGGCAAAACAGAAATCTCCTCTCTCTGGTAGGCGGTAGAATAATATTTTTCGTCGACATCTCAGATATCTGACACGTGGATAATTATTCACCGTTGAGATAAAAAAAAAAAACGAGAAAGATCTGGATTAAGGCCCAAGGGTTTCTCTATGAATATATACCACATAAAAAAAAAAATTAAAATCAATGAAGAAAAAAGAAATATAATAAAAGAAAATAGCTCCGAATTTAAGAGAATCACAAATTAAACCCATTTCAGGAAAGCCTTTGCCTTTGAGTTTTCATCTATCGGTTGTTTCCATTTCCAGGTTTTAATCGAATTTCCCTCTGTATTTTCTGATTTTGATCTAGGTTTCCATGTGTACATAGATCGATCCTCAAGTTTCGTCATCTGGGTCTTGTAAATTTCTAAAATTTTAGGGTTTTTTTACTTGTAAAGTTTCTCTTTTTTCTAATGGATTCTCTTTGGGTAAGCTCGTGATCGATTAAGGGTTTGGGAATTTAGCGGTGGGGAAAGGTGTTTCGGTTCTTGATTGAGGTCTCTTTGCAGCTTTCGACGCCTTTGGGATTGTATATTAGGGTTTGATTATCGTATAGAGTGGTAGAGATTTGGGGATTGGATTAAACGAATTACTGAGGTGTTTGGTTTAATCGAATTGGAGTTTATTGATTCTGTAACCATGGCGGATGCTATTGGTGCTGTTTCTTTGGTGGGTCATCGACCTTCGATTGTGAGGATTTCTGTCAAGAATGAAACGAAAACGCAGAAATCGCAGAACAACATTGTTCGATTCCCGGTGAAGGTAGATTTCAGTACGAAAGGGGTTATCTCTGATCTGATGCAGAGTGTGAGGAAGAATCGAATGTCGGTGTTTCCGATCAGGGCTCTTGCTATGGAACTGACTAAAGAGATGCCTGCGTTTAAGAAAAAAGACGAGAGGTTACCGAAAACTTGGAATTACCTTGATTCTGGTTCGGATAATAAACCCGCTTTATGGCCTCCTGAGAACAAAGCTGATAAGCCTTCATTGCATAATCCTTTACTTAGGCAAGAACGGATGGGTTGCGGTTGGTTAGGTGCGATATTTGAGTGGGAAGGAGTATTGATTGAAGATAATCCTGACCTCGAGAACCAATCATGGCTGACTTTAGCTCAGGAAGAAGGGAAATCTCCTCCTCCGACTTTCATTCTCAGACGCGTTGAAGGGATGAAAAATGAGCAAGCGATTTCAGAGGTTCTGTGTTGGTCGAGAGACCCTGCTCAAGTTAGAAGGATGGCTTCGCGGAAAGAAGAGATCTTTAAAGCTTTACATGGAGGAGTGTATAGACTCAGAGACGGGTCTCAGGAGTTTGTGAATGTCTTGATGAATCATAAGATCCCGATGGCTTTGGTATCTACTCGTCCCCGGGAAACACTAGAGAATGCTGTTGGATCGATAGGGATCAGAAAGTTCTTCAGTGTGATAGTTGCATCAGAAGATGTTTACAGAGGTAAACCGGATCCTGAGATGTTTGCTTATGCAGCCCAGCTTCTTGATTTCATACCGGAACGCTGCATCGTGTTTGGAAACTCGAACCAGACCATAGAGGCGGCTCATGATGGGAGGATGAAATGCGTGGCTGTGGCTAGTAAACACCCGATGTATGAGCTCGGTGCGGCTGATCTGGTGGTAAGAAGATTAGACGAGTTATCGGTTATCGATTTGAAGAAACTTGCAGATATTGAATTGACGGAATTCGAACCGGAATTGGAGATGGAAAAGGAAGATGAGCTGCCTTCATCAGCTGTAGCAGTTGATGATATCTTCTGATGGAGGTGGTGATCTTCTGTAATATTGTACAGTTTTATTGATTCGGATTCTTCCTCGTTTAATTAGTATTCGCAAAATGTTATAGTATCTGTGTATAATTGGAACAGGTTAAACGGGGTAAAAAATATATAAATGTACACTCATACGTATACTCGTAGTTTTAATGTTTTCGTTTTAAATCTTAGTTTTATTGCTAGCTGATACGAGGAAGTGAGGAACTATGCAATTCTAACAACACAAGTGAAGAAAGTCTGTAACTATTGATTAAATATATAAAATGAATCAGTTGTAGCTATTCTTTTCTTAATTGCAAAATGAATTTGTAGTTTTATTTGCCTCTATTTGATTACATATTTCAAAATATTTCTCAACTTTGATTTTGAATTAAATTGGTTCTCCTCCATTGCTGTTTTTGTAATTTTCAGAAATTTTTCATGAAAATGTTGGACCCTTACATGTTTGTTGTTATTAAGAAAGGTCTACTAGATATACTTTGTACAGATTTTGCACAAATTGATATCTTAGAAAAATCAGCCGTTGAATTCTCTTCCGCTAGATTTATATCCATTTTCTGCTCTTCAATTTTCAATTATAGTTTTTGGGTTGTAAGGTTTTTCAATTTTTTCACGTCACTTTTATTGATAATCAGAGGATTTTAATCAGTATATTTTCGTCTAGACAATCTAAGATCTGTGATTTATTTGTCTGATTTTAGTTTTTTTCTCTGTTTTCACTGAATTGTTTAGATTTTTGCTCAAAAACAACATAATCATTAATTTCATCTCCATATTCTTTTCTTATTATTGTTAGGACCCCGCTTTGATTTACCATCTTTCACTTTTAAAAAATTAGACCCAAAGTCCGAGATAGTGTCACCGAAAAGTGGTATCAGTGGTGGATTCTCATTTGATGATGGAGTTTTCGATGGTGTGGGGACGTTGACTTTGAGAAAAAACACCACATGCATCACATGTATGAGAATCCAATATGTGGAAGGTGACAGTTTTGAGATTCGAGAACATGGGTCTTATACAAAAGACCAACAAGAGGTATATCACGTTTATCCATTGTTGAGTCAAACAAAATAGTCATAATTATCTATTTTTATTTGCTTTTGATTTTTAGGTCGAGTTTGAAGTGGAGTACCCCGAGGAATACATCACAGCAGTTATCATATCATGGAGTATTATTTCAATCGATCCTCATGTGTTGGGGATTAAGCTGGTGACCTCATATTCGAGATCCTAAGAGCTTGGTACGTTTTCATTCTTCTGCCAAAACATAATCATAAGAACAATTTATGTGTTGGTTTGATTTAGGTCAATTGAACACGATAGTTAGTTTTAATTGAAATTACCCACAATTTAAAGATGCGTAAAACATACCCAAATTTGAGAATCTAATACACAACTTTTAGATCTATAATTTTAGAACATTTCTGTCGCTCAGAAACTCTTTAAATCTCTCATATATATTATAATATTATATTAATAATATTAATATAGTTAAATTATCTATTTAAATTATCTATTTAAATTATAAAAAATTGAACCAATCATATCAAAACAAGTGTCAAATGAGTTTCTCCAAAATCCGTTGGTCTCTTTACTTTTTTTTTTTTTTTTAATTTTTGAGAAACTCATTCAGATATTTGCAATGAACATGTTCTTACGCTCTCTCAGTTAAGATATCCATACTTGATGGTTATTTACCAACGTATCACAAATTATAATGTAATTTAGATCTTAAATATCAATTAATAATGTACTAATTCTAATTGTAGTATGGATCTATCCAATTGGTTTGGATTTTTTTCAAGGTTTATTTTTGATTATAAACTGCTCATAACTCATAAGACAATTACGTTACAAGCAAAAACTTGTAGCAAGTGTGGAATAATCTAAAGCCACATAATTTTTTCGGAAAAATCGCATAAAAAACCTCCAAAATAGCAAGGATTGACACTTTAAACTTCCAAAGTTTTCAACTAATATTTTAAACTTCCAACATTGCATTATTCACACTATAAACCACCAACGTTGCTTTCGAGTATGCGTCGTTATAATATTTAACGGAACTGTTCATTTTCCGTTTAAATTTGATGACGCGACTTTTAATTATTATTTTTAATTAAAAATAATAATTCTATATATTATTTATAATTCCTAAACAAATCTAAATAAATTAGAAAACTAGAAAAAAACGAAAAAGAAAAAGAAACAAAGAAATTTTTTATAAATAAAATATTTTTTATTATTTTTTACAATTAAGTGAATAAAAAGGTTAAAATTTTTTTTTTTTAAAATTCTCTTTTTTTTTGCTATATTATTTATAATTCCTAAATAAATCTTTTTCTTTTTCTTTTGTCATATTCAAAATCATTCAATTATTCATACCTCGATAATTAGTCGATTATCATTTCTTTTATAGGGTAAATTTTTAAAATTTTGTGGGCATTTATATGGACTAACGTTTTATAGGTTAACAACTTGACTAAAATCGGTATCAACGGTAGATATGATAGCGTGATACATTTTTGTCAATAAGTTGGCTGTTTAATGAACAGTAAAAGCTGTGCTATTCACTGGCTAATTAAGATATTCCACCTTATTAATTACGAGGTTTAATAAACCCCAATGCTCCATGGAGTATATAACCTGAGTATTGAAATTCAATAGCACCAAAGATGCAAATATTAATAATGGATAATTAAATATGTGTGACTGACTGGCGAAAGAATTGATCACATAAATATGTAAAAATGTATAGAAAAGAGAAGGGGAGAAACATTTAATTATAAGTATTGTAGTTACGTTAAAAAGTACTAGTATCCAACTTGTTAAAATCCTCGTTTAGATTTAGACTTATGTTCACTGATTTTGACAATCATTAATATCATTCTTTGTTTTGCTTTTAAAAGTCCGATGCTAAATTAGTACTCCTATGATTTACTAAAGTCTAAAACAGATTTGTATTAATTATGTTAAAACAAAAAAAACACTCAGTTTCTTGAAAATGTTCTAAATATTTATTCTTTAAGCAATTACTTCACCGACCCCACCGAGCAATTAATCTGTTTCAAATTAAGGCAATTGATTTGTTTTCTTTTTCTTTCCAGTTTTGTTTTTGATAATTAATTTTGATTGGAACGTATAGAACGGAAGACCCATCTCTTGGCTAGAAGCCTAGACCCACAAACAGAAAAATTTACCACTTTAAAATCTGTCATTGGAAAATTCTTTTATGAAAAAAAGTAACTCACGATTTAGAAATTGTTATATGAAACGTTAACAGCAATCTACTTTAAAGTAAATTAACAAGGAACTCAGGAGTGGTATTTCAATGCTCCATTCAGAGCTACGTAGTTTGAAAAGATTTGGACAATACGGTGACTAAAAAGAGGCATAATCGGTTTTGCTCTTATTTTGTCACAGATTCAATAGATTTAGTTCATATAGTTTCACGGCTATATGGCCAAATTTTACGTTCGTAGCTGCTTGATTTTGAGACAGTAAGAAGCCTTTTATGGATTTTGAGTTAGTGTACGAATCGCAGAGTAGTAATGTCAAAACAGATTTCATTGCATGCAAGGTCCATAAATTGTTGTTTTTCATTTGTAATCGTTTATATACCATAATTTGGTTAGCTGTTTATGCAGTTTATGTTCGTATAATCAATAAACAAGGTGCTTTTCTTAACCAAGAAAAAAAAAATATATATATATATATACACATAACTTTTAAAGTTTTTGGCAGAGATTTTGTTAAAAACTATTAACATAATGCAAAAGGATAAAATGAAACATAATCAAATCTTTGCCAAAAACTTCAAAAGTAACGTGATGATCAAATTTACATGCTGTGGTTCTAATTAGTTAAGTTTGAAAGTTTATAAATTCTCTCTTTGTCCGCTGTCAGTGAATTTTGATGCAATCTATTATTTCTCTTAAATACTTAGATTGATTTTTGAACACATCAAATCGTGTCACATTTGATATCTGTCACATGATCTGCATATATGATATAACTGACCTAGTTAAATTGTGTGATCCAAGTATAGGCGAGAAGCAACTTTTGTTTTACCGGATAACCCTTATGAGTATATTACCAATATTAAAGAATCAAACTTTTGATATCCTCTCTAATTTTTGTTTTTGTTTGTTTGTTTCAAAATAGAAATATCAAGGGAAAATACAATCACGTCACTACTAGCTGTATTCAATAGAGGACAGCGATATGTAATACAACGTGATTTGTGATTCTTTGTTTCAACCAACTCTTTTGTGGTTGTGGGAGTTTTGAGTTACAATTAAATGTTTTTAAAATATAGATTTATTATGGACTTTCACTCAAAATTAATTGGCTATGAGTGGATTGACTTATATCCCTTATATTACTTAGATTCCTTCTAAATTTTTAGGGTTTACTAAGAACTAAAATAAAAAGAACAAAACAAATTGTCACGTTAACAGAATAATGCAAACTCTTACAGCAAATCTTTTTGGGATCTTACCAGATGGGGTCGGCCCTGAGTCCAAGCAGACCAAGCATAGGCTTGTGGCCCTAAAAAAATCATGACCGGTTCTATAAATTTAAACAACCCATTTTTTAATGAAAATTTGCAAAATGCCTTTTTTTTCTTTCTCTAACTTGCAGCCTTCCTAAACTCAGGGTTTTTTCTTTCTCTAGCTTGCAGCCTTCCTAAACTCAGGATCGGCGATCTAAATGAACTCTTCCCTAGTCTAATCTTATTCTAACAAAACTAAATTTTCTCTTGCGCAATTTTTTTGTCGAACATCTTCTATGCAAAACAATGAGAAACTCGGATATGTATACCTATTTTCTTTCTCTAGCTTGCGGCCTTCCTAAACTCAGGACCGGCGATCTAAATGAACTCTTCCTTAGTCTAATCTTATTCGAACAAAACTAAATTTTTTCTTGTGCAATTTTTTTGTTGAACATCTTCTATGCAAAACAATGAGAAGCTCGGATATGTATACCTAAATTAAGTTCCACAATAAGTCAATAACTCGCCAAACCTATCGTATGCATGTGTCGGTATATGCAACCCATAAATCTGTAATTATACTCACCCAAACTTTTGTCATGAGTTATGGATTCTCAGGGACTTATATCTATATCCAAAGTCAAGAAGCCAATTGCTGATTATTGATTAGGCTCACCGGTCACGTTCATTGGCTTCTCTTCAATCGCAAGTTACAATATTTCCTTTTTTTCTTAAAATATTTTTAGGTAAGTTGGACCTTTTCAGTTTCCTCAACACTAAATTTTTCTGATGAACAATTTTCTTACCTATGCAGATTCTCTGGAAATAAAGTTTATATGTTAAATATGAGAGATGGATTCGTAGTCAGTTTAAGTAGGCGTTTCTTCAACTGCAAGTTACAACCACATAACTCAAATTCTTTTATCTCATCATCCCGCCAATTTTTCTCCAAATTGTAGGTGTTGAGCATCCACCTCCACCTCCACCTCTGAAGCTCCTTCAAATTGAGCATTTGTGACTTAAATTGAGCATTTGTGACTTACACGTTTCAATTTTCATTTTGTGGATCGGTTTTTTAGAAGATGAAAGTACGTATTAACTATTTTAACAAAATGGGCATTTTTGACTTGCACACTCCAACTTTATACTTCTTTAATAGACAATATTTGGTGAAATTCTTGTATGTACAAAGCAAAGAGAAGAAGAAAGACATTGAACAAAGGAAAAGATTTCATAGAGAGTTTCCATCTCTGGACTCTTCTACTTAACACAATGAACAGCTTTGAAACATATCGTGTGCATGCCCATAAATCTATAATCACACAAACCTAATCTTTTGTCGTCCTTTGACAAAGAGAAACAGAGGAAAACAGAGTTTGACTAAAGGAAGATACAGTAATTCCCAGCAGTTTCTTCTGATTGCAAATCAACAATGGACAACAACTTGGTAAGCAATTAGTCACTCTGTGTCTCTAAATCAGATTAACTATTGATTAATTATATAATGTGATGTTGCCTCAGTTAATGCTGATTTTATATCTATAAAGAAATTATAGAGAAGTCTAAATCGCGTTTTCATTTGTTGGCTAATTGCATTTGGCTCAAAAGCAACATTTATCTCATCGTCATGCGCGGTTTCTTAGTATGCACGCAAACATGAACATTTTGAACAAAAGATGGCTAATGTATGGCTTATTGATATGAAACATCATTTATTATAAATGAAACATACAAATCTTGTAATGGCAATGGTTTATAAGTTGATTGTGAATTTCTTCAAAACCATCAACAAAGCTTTTAAAAATTTCAGAATTCAAGTTCCTCTATCTCATCATTTCGCCAATGCTTAGAGGCATCGACTAGTACATGCGATAACTTGGTCGTTCTTTGCATACCCTACAATCGTTTTTTGAACATATGATAAATTTGTCAAGCTTCTGAGAGGCGGCTTGTACAAGATTGTCATCAGGTATGTCATGATACCTAAGTCCCATGCCATGATTTCGAGCCAAGTATTTGCAATGTGAAAGATTAAGGATCGAAAGGTTTTGGAGGCCTTCGATTAGCAATAAAACTCCTCTAGTGCTGACGGTAGAGCATCGAAAAATCAACCTCTTGAGGCTCTGGATGTAACGCACTATTATCTCAGCGTTGTTTCTATCCAAATAACCTAAATATTTCAAGTTGGTGAGGTTACTGCAGCTCTCTCCCACAGCTTGAAACTTAAATGGTTCGGTAACATAGTGATCATGAGCAATGATTAGTGTTTTAAGATTCTTCCATTGACTAAACGCAATCCGAACTGAATCCTCATACTGAAAGTACCAGAATGGTAAAACAAGTTTCTCTATGTTTGGCATCCTAGAAAACAAAAGATGTGTTGGATAAGCTTCAACATTAGCTTAGAGCCTAAGTATCAATAACATGTTGGTTATGGTTAAGATAGGCTAAAAGGAAGATTACCATTGTTTACTAGGAATAGGAAAGAGTAGTTTTCTATTTTTAATAGCAATTGAAATAGCAATGTTGTGCTATATATACCTTGATCAAAGTTGTGATCAAAGGTATGAGCTTTGGAGTTTAGTTTTGAGTTATATTCCTAAACTTAATAAAGAGAGGATTCTTTAAATCAAAGCTTGAGAAACTTTATTTGGTATCAGAGCATTAGGATTTCGATCACAACTCAAAGAAGATCACAAAGCTTTGACAATCCACCACGAAGATCTTACGGACGTACGAACGTCGGAACCGAGACATGGGAGACGTTCAGAACAACACGGAGAAGATCACACAAACCTCCATCCTATGTCCGATGCTAAGTTCCACAAACTACACAGTATGGGCGATGCGGATGAAGGTACTCTTGCGAATCAATAAGGTGTGGGAGGCAATCGAACCAGGTTCGACTGAATCCAACAAGAATGATGTTGCAACTGGTTTGATCTTTCAATCAATCCCGGAGACACTTATCTTGCAAGTAGGTGAACAAACTTCTCCTAAAGGGATATGGGAAGTAATTAAAACACGGAATCTAGGAGCAGACCGCGTTAAGGAAGCAAGGCTTCAAACATTGTTGTCCGAATTCGAGAGAATCAAGATGAAAGACTCGGACAACATAGATAATTTTGCGGGGAAGTTATCTGAGCTGGCGTCAAAATCAGCATCACTTGGACAAGCTATAAAGGAACCAAAACTTGTTAAGAAATTTCTTAATAGCTTGCCACGCAGCAAGTACATCCACATCATAGCCTCTCTCGAGCAAGTTTTGGATCTAAACACTACAAGCTTTGAAGATATAGTCGGAAGACTCAAAGCCTATGAAGAAAGAATTCTCGATGAAGAGAATCATGAAGAAACACAAGGCAAGCTACTTTATGCAAACTCAGGAAGACAAAACTCGCAATGGAGAGGACGTGGAAGAGGACTTAGAGGACGAGGCAGAGGAAGATCAAGCTATGATCAATCATCATCAATGGATCAATCCGACCAAACAAGGGAGAAAAGGGATTTCTCCAAAATAATATGCTTTCGGTGCGACAAGCCTGGTCACTTCGCTGCTAGATGTCCTGAAAGGTTACAAAAACTTCAAGAAACAAATATGGCAGAGACGGAAGAAGCTGAAGATGATGAAGCCTTATACATGCACGAAGTTGTCTTTCTCAATGAAGACAAGATTATACCGAATAATTACAAAGAAGAAGAAGGTGTTTGGTATCTCGATAATGGGGCAAGTAATCACATGACCGGAAACGAGAAATATTTTTCTGAGCTTAACAAGAAAATAAAAGGAAAAGTGAAGTTTGGAGATGGTTCATATGTTGAAATAGAAGGGAAAGGGTCAATCCTATTTCAAGGAAAAACAGAGGAACAAATACTTGTCACCGATATCTACTACATTCCCGAGTTGAAGAGCAATATTTTAAGCTTGGGTCAAGCTACAGAAGCTGGGTGTGATGTTCGAATGAAGCAAGACTATTTAACTGTGCATGATCCGAGTGAAAGGCTGCTTGTAAAAGTCATTCGATCACCAAACAGACTCTATAAAATCAATCTAAAAATCGGGAAACCAATATGTCTACAAGCAAAGATCGAAGACAACACATGGAGATGGCATGCGAGATTAGGGCATATAAGCTTCAAGACAATCAAAACCATGTCTCAACAAAAGATGGTTCACGGACTGCCATGGACAAGAGAAGAAAAGAAACTGTGCGAGTCATGTTTAGTGGGAAAACAAACGCGTCATGTATTTCCTAAAGCAACTGCGTTTCGAGCTATGAAACCGCTGGAACTACTACACGCTGATCTGTGTGGCCCGATAACACCGTCTACCATTGCACATAACAAGTATATCTTTGTTATAATAGACGATTGTTCAAGATACATGTGGACTATATTGATGAAAGAAAAGAGTGAAGCTTTTGGAAGATTCAAAGCGTTCAAGAGTCTAGTAGAGAAAGACTTGGGAAAAGAAATCTTGACACTTAGAACCGACAGGGGGGGAGAGTTTACTTCTAAGGAATTTCAAGATTTCTGCGCAACAAACGGAATTAACAGACATCTAACGGCTCCCTACACACCACAACAAAACGGTGTAGTAGAAAGAAGAAACAGAACGTTGATGGAGATGACAAGAAGCACATTAAAAGCAATGAAAGTACCAAACTATTTATGGGGAGAAGCTGTTCGACATTCTACTTATGTGATTAATAGGGTACCTACAAAGGCTCTGGAGAATATGACACCGTATGAATGCTTAAGAGAAAAGAAACCACACTTAGGACATCTAAGAGTTTTCGGATGTCTAGCTTATTCTAAAGTGGACAATGTTTATCTCAAGAAATTGGATGACAGATCACAATCTCTTGTGCATCTAGGAATCGAACCAGGATCCAAAGCTTACAGACTTTACAATCCATCAACAAGAAGAGTAGTAGTAAGTCGCGACGTGGTGTTTGACGAGACAACAGGGTGGAACTGGAATGAAACAACAAGTGGACCGAGAATGGATCCAGGAATGTTTCAAATGAGATGGGGAGAAGTTATAGATACAGGAGAAGGACCCGTTTTAACAAATGAAGATCATGAGGATCAGGCTGGTGAAACTGAAAACGATGAAGAGCAAGAGAATGATACGGTAAATTACGACGATAATACGGTCCAAGAAGCTCAAGTTCAACTGCCACCACCAAGGCAATCAACTCGTCAAGTGAATAAGCCGCGTTACCTCAATGATTATATACTTCAAGCTGAGATTGAGTGTGAAATACTCTTGCTGTCAATGAATAATGAACCGAGATTCTACAGAGAAGCAAAAGGAACGCTAGAGTGGCAAAAGGCATGTGAGGACGAAATACAATCAATTAATAAAAACAAGACATGGTTTCTTGTTGATAAACCAAGCGAGGCAAAGATCATTGGTCTTAAGTGGATTTTTAAGATCAAGAAAAACGCAGATGGATCTATCAACAAACACAAAGCAAGACTTGTAGCTAAAGGATATATACAAGAATCCGGTATAGATTTTGACGAAGTTTTTGCTCCAGTAGCTCGCATTGAAACCATACGGCTATTAATTGCATTAGCAGCCTCACACGGGTGGGAAATTCATCACTTGGACGTCAAAACAGCGTTCCTACATGGAGAATTAAAGGAGGACGTCTATGTTGATCAACCGGAAGGATTTGAAATCAAAGGTGAAGAACACAAGGTATATAAGCTTTCAAAAGCTTTGTATGGCTTGAGACAAGCTCCGCGTGCTTGGAACACAAAGCTTGATCAAATCCTAAAAGAAATGAAATTCAAGAGATGTATGAAAGAAACTTGTCTTTACCGCAAGGAAGAGGAGGGAAAATTACTCATCATTGCAATCTATGTTGATGATCTGTTTGTAACCGGAAACAATCTCAGAGCAATCAATGACTTCAAGACTGGAATGTCATCGAAATTTGAGATGTCTAACCTCGGAAAACTCACGTACTATCTCGGAATTGAAGTGCATCAAAGAGAGGATGGAATTGAAATAAAACAAGAAGGCTATGCACGTAGAATATTGAGAGAAGCTGGCTTAGAAGACTGTAATGCATCGAAAATACCTATGGAGTTTGGTCTAAAAGTATCTAAAGCATTAAAGGAGGAAGAGATTGATCATACGAACTATAGACGGAATGTTGGATGCTTGAGGTATCTTCTACACACACGACCAGACCTAGCATTTGCTGTTGGAGTAGCTAGTAGATATATGCAAAGTCCTAGAAAATCGCATGGTGAAGTGATGAAGCAAATTCTTCGATATCTTAAGGGAACAGCTGCGTTTGGACTAAAGTTTATGCGTGGTGGTTCAAAGAAAATCATCGGATATAGTGACAGCAGTCACAACATCGATCAAGACGATGGTAGAAGTACCACCGGTCATATGTTTTACTATGGAAGCTCTCCAATTACGTGGTGTTCTCAAAAACAGGACACTGTTGCACTCTCGTCATGTGAAGCCGAGTTTGTGGCCGCAACAGAAGCAGCAAGGCAAGCCATATGGCTCCAAGATATTCTAAGTGAGATCACCGAGCAAGAAACAGAGCAAGTGCTAATCAAGATTGATAATAAGTCGGCTATAGAGCTTACCAAAAATCCTGTATTTCACGGCAAGAGCAAGCACATACATAAGCGATATCACTTTGTGCGAGAATGCATTGAAAGGGAACTCGTTGAAGTAGAACATGTGCCAGGAACAGAGCAAAAGGCGGATATTTTGACTAAGGCATTGGCGCGGATCAAGTTTGGCGAAATGAGAAGCTTGATAGGGGTTCAAGACTTAAGCTCAAGCGGATTGAAGCTTAAGAGGGAGAATGTTGGATAAGCTTCAACATTAGCTTAGAGCCTAAGTATCAATAACATGTTGGTTATGGTTAAGATAGGCTAAAAGGAAGATTACCATTGTTTACTAGGAATAGGAAAGAGTAGTTTTCTATTTTTAATAGCAATTGAAATAGCAATGTTGTGCTATATATACCTTGATCAAAGTTGTGATCAAAGGTATGAGCTTTGGAGTTTAGTTTTGAGTTATATTCCTAAACTTAATAAAGAGAGGATTCTTTAAATCAAAGCTTGAGAAACTTTAAGATGAGATTGTAAAGTATTAGCAGCAGGAAGTCTTAGTGAGGTTTTACCAATGATTTTCTTGTTTGGCAAGTTTACGTCCTTTTAAACCCCTTTTTCAGTGGCTCTTTCCATTCTTTCATTTGTCAGGAAAAAAGGAAACAAAACCATTTGGGAGGGAAAAATGGAAAACAGAGAGAAAAAAAAGAAGAAGGAAAAAGGTAGTTAGGATTTCCGTCGCTAAATAAGTCAAATTAGTATTTCCAACTCTCCCTTTGTGTCCCCTTAAAGGCTTCTTAAAACCCTATTTAGTTAGAATCACGGCTCCTTCCTTGGTTTGCAAGTGTGGAGGATTTTACAGGTGAGGAAGATGATGATCATGTCAAGAATGTTGCTTTCTTTGCTCTGTTTCGTTGCCTTGGTGTACGGGCAACCGAGTCCTGATATGGCGACCATGATTGCTCTGAGAGACTCCCTGAAGTCGACAAGGCTCAACTGGTTCAACCCGAATCCTTGTCTCTGGACCGGTTTAGGATGCGACACAAGAAGCCATCGGGTCACCCGGATCCAAATTGGGAATAGTGAAACCTCAGAACCCTAACTTCTCATCTCAAAAGCCTATCATCTTTGACTGTTTTCTGTTAACGACAACGGTTTCACTTTGATCGACGCGGATTTCTTCACCGGTTTGAGTTCCCTTCACTATGTGAATCTTGGCAACAATCCGTTGCGTCCCTGGGAAATCCCTTTTAGTTTAAGGGATGCCTCTTCTCTGCTAGTTTTCTCTGGCACGTAACGTTCCCTAACTTGACCTCTCTTGAGTTGTCTGGTAATCACCTCATAGGTGAACTTCCGATGAGCTTTGCTGAATCACGTGTTCAAATTCTGATGCTCGACGGGCAAAAGCTCAATGGGTCAATCTCAGTTCTGCAGAAGATGCCTGTTTTAACGGAGGTGTCGCTGCATGGAAACCGGTTCTCAGGTACCATACCGGACTTTTCTGGTCTGACCTCGCTTAGAGTGTTCGATGTCAGCAAAAACCATCTTACGGGTATTGTACCGTCTTCTTTATTCGTGTTGAAGTCTCTTTCTGATGTGGCTTTGGGCAATAATCTTCTTCAAGGACCAACCCCAAGCTTCTTCCTGGCTAAAAACATTACCCTTGATATGACAGGGCTCAATAGTTTCTGCTTAGATATTCCAGGTGCTCCTTGTGATCCCCGTATCAACGCTCTGCTTTTAATCGTTGAAGAATTCGGTTACCCTATGCGATTTGCGGAGAGCTGGAAAGGAAATGATCCTTGTAATAGTACCATCATGTGGGTAGGGATAACTTGTACCGGAGCTGATATCACAGCTATCAACTTCAAAGACATGAGACTCACAGGGACTATCTCTGCAAGCTTTGCACGTCTTAAATCTCTCTCACAACAATCTTACCGGTAATATTCCACAAGAGCTCGCTACATTGAGCAACCTGAAAACTCTAGATGTTTCGTATAATCGTTTAATGTACGGTCGAGTACCACTGGATTTTAGGCTAAATGTTGTAGTCACGAGAGGGAATCCTGACTTAGGAAAGCATGTCCCCCGACCGGTTTCTGCTTCCCCTGCTTCGTCTTCCGCTGGAAAAACTGTGGGTTCTGTTATTGGTGGTGTGTTGGGTTTGATTCTTATCGGATTTGCTGTTTTCATTTTGGTCAAGAAAAAGAAGCAATACCATAAGATGCATCCTCAACAACATTCTGGTGACCAAGATGCACTCAGGATCACAATAGGGAATCCACGAGTTGGTGGAAGTGAAAGTGGTAACCACGCTCATGTGGTATTGTGATCTCATACAGGTTTTGACCGATGATTTCGAGGCGGATTTTGTACTAGACCAGCTCTGGATTTTGCACGTCCTGGCTAGATAGATACTTAGGTTCGGTATTGCCATTGACTCCGGCATTCAGTTTTATTGATTTTATTGTTTCTATTTTATGATTTTACCCAATTCCACAACTGATTTCTTGTACGATTCTCAAGTCTAAATTTGGTTTTCACTTGTTGGCTAATTGCATTTGGCTCAAAAGCAACATGCCTAATGACAATTTAGTATGCACGCAAACACATTTTTCTCGAGATCTGAAACATCATTTGTTTTAAGTAATGTCTCTGCCTGCTTGGAGCAGAGGTCTTCGTGAGCCTCACGGGTTCGACGGCTAAGATCATTAAGTTTATCTTTTTGCAGAACACGTAGAGTTGGTTTTAGACTCTTTAATTTCTTTGAGAGTCTAAACATGGCCGAGGTAGATAGGAACAATGGCTCCGTTGTTTCCCAGAAATCTCCAATCACCTTGTTGAACTGTGGTAGTGTTGTCAGAGCATTAACGAACTTGAATGGCTTCCTTTGCCCCACTGTTGCATTTTCAAGCGAAAAACGACCTCTCAAGTGGTCTGAACATCCTCCCGGTTCAAAGACACAATATGAATGCGGGAAGTTGTCCATCCACTTATTATTCACCAACATACGATCCAATTTCTTGCAAATGAGACCATTTTCTCTCTTATTACCCCATGTAAACTGAGGTCCATGATATCCCAAATCAACTAACGAACAATATCTCACTACATCTTGGAAGTCTCTCATGCCTGGAAGGGATGGTCCCAGGAAGTTCGATTGTTCATCCCGTGTTAAGATTTCATTAAAATCACCGCAGAGCATCCAAGGTTTACTGCGAAACATAGGCGAATCGTGATGATATCGCATATCCTCCCACAGTTTCTTCCTTTCATCAACCAAATTTGCCGCGTAAATAAACGAGCAGAAGAATTCCTCTTCTTTCCCTTCTAACAGAACCGAACATGTAATCATTTGATCGCTTTTAAAAACAGGAGTTACACGCACGTTGTCTCTCCATACCACCCAAATGCGTCCCAACCTATGAGTTTCATAGTTGGATAAAAAAGACCACCCCTGAAATATTGAAGAAACAATCCGAGATGCTTTACCCTCTCTGACCCTTGTCTCCAACAGACATCCAAACTGCATCGAGCCATTATTTACCCATTGACATTACTTAATCCATCACAAACAAATATGACAGCGGAAGCCTCTGCATACGTTAAGTGGAATCATCTAGCTGATCTCGAAGAAAGATATCTAAAACAAAAGGCAAAGATACACTGGCTCAAGGTAGGAGATCACAACAATTCTTATTTCTACAGGACTACTCAGATTCGGAAAATGCAAAACTCAATCAGAGAAATTGTGAATCAACATGGAGAAATTTTGACAACCAGTGAGGATATAAAACAAGAAGCAGAACGATTTTTTAAGGACTTCCTCACGTATGTACCTTCGGACCATCGAGGAATGTCTTTTGACGAGCTGGATGTCTTACTTGATTTTAGATGTCCAGCGACGGTACAGGAACAGTTGGTGAAAGAGGTTTCGGATGAAGAAATAAAAAAAGTTTTGTTCGCGATGCCAAACGACAAATCCCCGGGACCGGATGGATATACGAGTGAGTTTTTTAAATCTGCTTGGTCCGTAATTGGAAATGATTTCATTGCAGCTATCAAATCTTTTTTTGTGAAAGGATTTCTTCCCAAGGGAGTCAATTCTACTATTCTCGCTTTGATTCCGAAGAAAATTGAAGCGAAGGAAATGAAGGATTATAGGCCTATATCTTGTTGCAATGTGTTATACAAGGTGATCTCCAAGTTGCTTGCAAATAGACTAAAGAGCGTGTTGCCACATCTCATCTCTTGGAACCAATCAGCTTTTGTAGAAGACCGTCTCCTAATGGAAAATGTTCTTCTAGCGACGGAATTGGTAAAAGATTACCACAAGGAATCGATCTCTCCTCGGAGTGCTATGCAAATAGATATTTCGAAGGCTTTTGATTCGGTACAATGGGATTTTGTTCTCACTACTCTAGCAGGCCTCAATTTTCCAGGAAAATTCATACACTGGATTAAACTATGCATCTCAACGGCTTCTTTCTCAATCCAAGTTAATGGAGAATTAGCGGGCTACTTCAATAGCAAAAGGGGACTTCGACAAGGTTGTTCTTTATCCCCTTACTTGTTTGTCATTTGTATGAATGTGCTTTCAAAAATGATTGATAAAGCCGCTGCGGAGGGCAGAATAGGATATCATCCCAAATGCAAAATCCTACGAATCACTCACTTATGCTTCGCCGATGATTTGATGGTCTTTGTGGATGGACAAAGAAATTCTATACTAGAAACACTCAAGGTGTTTGAAGAGTTTGCAGTGAGGTCTGGACTAAAAATTAGTATGGAGAAGTCAACACTTTTCTTAGCCGGAATTACAACACAAAACCGCAATGCTATTACGGAGCAATTCTGCTTCAATACGGGACAACTTCCGGTGAGATATTTGGGATTGCCTTTGATGACAAAGAGAATTACAAAGGCAGATTATGGGACCTTGATTGACAAGATAAGAGACAGAATGAGTTCTTGGACAGCAAGACATCTCTCATATGCCGGAAGGCTACAACTCCTGCGATCTATTATTGCGAGCATGGTAAACTTTTGGCTTGTGGCTTATCGCCTTCCGAATGGTTGTATTGATGAAATAGAACGACTTTGTGCCTCCTTTCTATGGTCAGGACCGGAGCTCAACAGTAGGAAATCAAAGGTGGCATGGAACGATGTTTGTCGACTGAAGATAGAGGGAGGACTTGGTTTAAGGTCTCTCAAAGAAGCAAATAAAGTAAGTTGTCTCAAATTGATTTGGAGAATTGCATCGAAACAGCCGTCTCTTTGGGTAACTTGGATTCAACGAATGCTCTTTGGAGATGGATCCTTATGGTCAGCAAAGGAATCTACTTTAAAAGGCTCATGGATGTGAAAAAAGATCCTCAAATATCGCGAATGTGCAAAAAAGTTGCATAAGGTAAAAGTCAACAATGGTGCTTCTACATCATTCTGGTTTGATTCATGGTCCTCAATAGGGAGAATATATGACACAACAGGGCAGCGGGGCTTTATCGACATGGGAATCTCAGCCAACGAAACAGTCGAACAAGTGCTCAACACTCAACGGCGTAGGAGACATCGGACCAATACACTAAATGACATTGAAGCAGCGATCAATACCGCTCGTAGAAATAAAAACGATGAACACGATCAATCACTTTGGCGTGATGCAGGGGGAAAATATAAAGACAATTTCTCATCAAAGGAAACATGGAAACAAATCAGACTTGTTCATGCGACAAATGTTGTGTATAAGGGAGTTTGGTTTCAACATGAAACCCCTAAATACTCATTCTTTGTCTGGCTTGCAGCTCTGAACCGTTTATCAACCGGAGATCGTATGCGAATTTGGAATACCGGAATTCAAACAACATGTGTTTTGTGTAATCAAGCCGAAGAGACACGAAACCATCTGTTCTTCGCGTGTCGATACTCATCGGAGATATGGCGACATCTCTCCCAGAAACTCCTTGGGACCGACTTCACATCTGAATGGGATGACCTCATGTGTCTTCTTCAAGGGCCACGCTTCGATAGAATCAATACATTCCTCCTCCGATACGTGTTCCAGTCAACACTATATCATGTTTGGAAAGAAAGAAATGGACGGCGCCATGGAGAAGCCCAAACGTCAACGACTCGTCTCACCAAAACCATTGATAGGAATGTGAGAAATAGGCTCTGTTCGATTCGACTTCTTGGTGATGCCAAGTACGAAGATGGTCTTTCCCGGTGGTTTGTGGTTCATCCGCAAACTTAATAATTGCCTATACAAGGTTTTTGATTTTTCCTCTCTGTTTTAATTTCAAAAATATGTAACAGACATTGTAAAAACGGTTTTTTTTTGCTAGAATACTAATTTAACATTCTCTTCAAAAAAAAAAAAAAAAAAAAAAAAAAAGAAACATCATTTGTTATAAAATGAAAAATACACAGCTTGTAATGGCAATGGTTTATATGTTGATTTTGAAATAGAATCAGATCATTTGTTCAAATAAACATCAACAAAGCTTTAAATTTTTCAGAATTCAAGTTCCTTTATCTCATCACTTCGCCAATGCTTAGAGTCATACGACCAGCGCATGCGGAAACTTGGTCGTTCTTTGCAGACCCTACAATCGATTTTTGGACACATGATATATTTGTCAAGCTTCTCAGAGGCGGCTTGTACAAGATTGTCATTAGGCATGTCATGATACATAATTTCCATGTCATAATCCCGAGCCAAGTGTTTGCAATGTGAAAGATTAAGGATCTCAAGGTTTTGGAGGCCTCTGATTAGCAATAAAACTCCTGTATTGCTGACGATAGAGCATCGTAAACTCAACCTCTTGAGGCTCTGGAGGTAACGCACGATCATCTCAGCGTTGTTTTTATCCAAATAACCCAAATATTTTAAGTTGGTGAGGTTATTGCAGCTCTCTCCCACAACTTGAAACGGAAATAGCCCGGTAACATAGTGATCATGAGCAATGATTAGTGTTTTAAGATTCTTCCATTGACTGAACGCAAACCGAATTGAATCCCCGTACTGAGAGTACCAGAACGGTAAAACAAGTTTCTCTATGTTTGGCATCCTGGAAAACAAAAGAAAGTATGAGACAAACACCGCGCGTACAAATCTGTTTTCATGATTCAGTTGTAAAGATGAGATTTACCTCTCAGCAGCCAACATGAGATCTTCGTCTAGTATATACGAATTGAAGTTAAAGAACAAATTCTTCGGGACAGTGCGGCTAAACTTTGTGATATCCTCGAGACTTCTGCGTACACAAAAGTTAGAAAAGGACTTGGCGATCTTAGTAAAAATATTCCTAAGGCTTAAGCTTTCTTCTTCTACTTGTTGGAGCTTGGCGAGATCGATGGTATTCCACAGAGTTTTGTTGTGAGAGGCAAGGAACCAAGTGATGCAAACGCGTGAAGCTCCCATGGTAAGGTCCATTACATGGAGCTTACCGAAGATAACGGCAAGTATGTCTCTGTCCAGAGTTTCCCATTTTGGAACTTCTCTTGAGCTGTCTGCCTTCTCCATCACGTTTGTAACTACAAAAACAGACAAAAAGATTCTTGAATTGACATAAAAGCTTGAAACAAGAGAAAGAGAGGAAGAAAAACATTGAAGAATTTAAGAGATCTTCCTCACATCGGAACTACAAGAAAAGAAGTTTTGATTTTGAATGAAAAGTGTTTTATTGGATCTAACCAGTTAGTCGAATAATCCTGATAACAAACACACAATTCCAGCAATTTACAACAGATTGATATCTCTCATGACGAATCTGTGAAACATCTTCCAGGTGTAATAACGATCAGCTCTGATATGTTTCTCCACAAAAACTCTCCAAACCTTTTGCTACGTCTATGTACACACCAATTCCTTTTGTCTGTCTCAACAATTCAACCTTTTTTTGTTAGACAAAAGACAACCAGGATAGTTTTTTAAGGGTAAATTTCTTACCTTTGGAGATGCTCTCTACTCTGCTATGGATTCTTAGGTTGGGTTTTTAGTACATTTTTTGTTTTGTCTTTAAAGTTTTAGAAAATCTCATTAAGATGGGTTTAGATTAGTCATAGATTTTCTTTGGATTTTCATTTATTCATTAGCTAAATATTTAGATTTTCTTTTCTTTTTTTGTCGATTTAGAAACAGCTAAATATTTAGATTATGTCATATATAATGATGAGGTTTCCTTATAAAAAAAAAATATAATGATGAGGTTTTACAAAAAAAATATAATTCTTTTTTTTTTAGATTGATTCCTTGGTGACATGTAGAAAATTTAATGTCAATTAATTATGGTGCTAGGAATTTGCATATTGGAAATTGTGATGGACCCAAATAGTATTTGGGTGCTCTTTAACTCAGTAGTAAAGGTGGGAGTTTCTTGCAAGAAAGTGAATCCCTTTGTTCAAACTTACGAACAATTCTCATTGATATATAAGATGCAGTGAAACAAATGCAATAACCAAGATGTTTAATTACTTTGAACTCCTAAATGAATCCCATAGAGCACCCAAATCAACATTACCTCCCGAGAGTACAATCCCTGTGTTTTTGCAATCCTTCCAAGAAGGATTGCTACGGAAACTGTTTGATAAAACTGCTGCTAGGCCAATGGCTCCACTTGGTTCCACAGAGACCTTCAGTATCTCGTAACACATTCTCATGGCTTCAATTATTTCCCCATCTTCCAATATTACCACATCATCTACCAAATCTCTCACTACCGGCCTGAGAGAAAAAAAATGTTTTTAGACGGAATGATACAGACTGTAACATTTTAATGTTCTATATCTACTTCAAAGACATGACTGTAGAAGTAAGAATTAGATTACCATGTTAAATCTCCTAGAGAAGCTCGAAGGCCATCCGCTATGGTATTGGTCACAGGTAAAGTGATGATTCTACCAGCGACCTTAGACCGAGCCGCATCATCAGCTCCTTTGGGTTCAGCGGCTATAATTCGAATGCTGGGCTTAATTGATTTGGCAGCAAGCGCCACACCAGAGATCAAACCGCCCCCGCTTATCGGCACAATTATAGTGTCGATCTCTTGGATTTGCTCTAGCAGTTCCAATGCAATTGTACCCTGACCACTGTTCAAAGAATCATAACCCAAATTTTTAGTAAAAAAATCTTAGCAGTTGCAGCCATAACACATTTATCGCAGAAAAATGGAAGGTATCCCATAAAAGAACAGAGAACTCCAAATTAAAAACAAAGAAAACCGCAGATATTTTTTACTAATATGCATTTTTGGCCCCAAAAAATGACATAACTATATATAGAGGATTGAAATATCTGTTTTTCTAGCCAAAGAAAAAAGGCTCTAGAGAAACAGACGTTTGAAACACCGTAATCCAGAAAGCAAAATACCTTATAATGCGTCCATCATTATATGGGTGGATGAGAACTGAACCTGTTTCCTGCAAAACTTTTGAAGCTACTTGCTCTCTAGACGACATTGTTGATTCACTCCATATAACCGTACCACCATAACGGATCACATTATCAACTTTGCACTTTGGAGCACCTTTGGGTACAACGATATACGCCGGGATTCCCTGAATCTTTGCAGCCAAAGACAACGCAGCAGCATGGTTGCCACTGGTAGAACAAAATCAACAGTAAGTCAGTAAGGAACTATCAAGTGAACACAATAGCAGAATATCATCATTACCCAATCATCAACTAGGAAGTCTATCATTACCTATAAGCACAAATGAAATCAGTAAAAAATATGGCATTAATCTTTCATAGTATGGAAAAAAATACTCTTAAAGAACCTGCTGTGAGTTACAACCCCTTTGGCTGCTTGTTCAGCATCAAGCGACAAAACAGCATTGCAAGCCCCGCGGAATTTGAAAGCTCCCCTTGTTTTCACAATAAGCAGAAAATGAGAGTGATCGATAGTGAGGACAATGAGAGAATCTTCACAGAGTAAGTACATATTAGTAATAAATAAGTAACTCTCACCCTTTCTGAAAGCACTCGCACTTAAAGAACAAGCTTCTTCCGGAGATTGAATTCAACGATTCAGATGTTAGCACCGGAGTTGTGTGTATATAGGGCTTAATACGCTCATGAGCTTCCTTTATGGAAGATATATCAGCAGCATATTTCTGTCTATTTGCTTCCATTTCTAAAGGAAAAAAAACACTCAAAGGAACTTCATTATCACACAAAAACTTCCTGCTTTATCAGAGAGACCATATCATCCTCATTCATCCAAATTTGTTAACTTTTATGCTCAGTTTTACAGAGTTTTCACAGTCAAAATGTTTCCTTGAAACACAAATCGACTCTCTCTTTTATCACAAATCTCCAAGATCATAGCAGATGTTGCAAAGTGGGTAAATTACTAATTACAAAAAGCTTCTTGCTTTAACTTACAAACTGGTCCTAATACAAACTTAAATCTTGCATCATTAGCTTCGACTCAGCATGACATTGCACTTTTCAATTACAGTTTCGATTATAAACCCCAAGCATCAGAAACCAAGAATTGGAAATTTTGCGGCTAAACAATACAAAAGGAGACTCATAAACCTGATAAAACAATCTAAGAAATTGGAACAAAGAAAAGAGAAGATACCTAATTTCCCAAATTAGGGTTTGAAGCTCTGTACGATTGAGAATTTCAGGTGGCTCTGTTTCAGCCACCGTGTGGTGATGACTGATGACGTCTCTCGGACAAAGTCATGAAAAAAGACAGCACGATGTTATGGAACTAGAGAAAAGAACGTTATGCTGTTTTTCGTACAAGAAAACGTCGTGCATTGTCTATATGTACAAACAAAACTATCACACGTTTTTCTTCCATGTATTTTTTAGGGATAAGCGGCTGAATAATAAAGATAGTTTTCTTTTCTATTGACGAACCCGACAACAGATTTCATATCTAACATTTTTACTATCTGAATAACGAATGTTGTATCACATAATCTTTTATTTGGCTTAAAATGTTACGATATGAAAAACAAGGGTAGTTTTCATAGGCGTATGAGGATTTCTGGCCGCTGTGGTGGCTCAGGCCACAATCGTGTTACATATAAGATTCCTATATATGTTTAGAGGTGCTGGGCTTGGTAATGGAACAACTAGAATGGAAAATGGGTAGATTTAATCAGCATATAATTTTTTTGATTTTGTGGTTAACTTGGAAATTATACTAGTAATGTTACGATTTATCTGGTTAATTCTATTTGAGCAATGATTGAACACATTCTACATAACTAGCAAAACTCAATGTTAGACATCTAACAAGTGTAATAGCCGTTAACAATTTATTTATCAGTAATAAGTATTGTTACATGTTTAATGATTTAATATATGCATACTCTATTTATTCCTTAGTAAAAAAAGTTCGCTTGCTAATTAATTGTTATACCGCTAACATGTATAGTAGCGGATAATAATTAATTTACCGGTAATATGTATCACTAGATTTTTAATGATTGAACGTGTATTTACTATTTAGTAAAAATAGTTTGATCGTTATCAATGGATTATAGTGTAATTGGTGACAACATCATAATTTTTTAGAAGCTACCAAAGATATAAGTACATTGATATGGCTATCTCTGAATTTCGAATTAGTTTTCTAAATTAACTGACAGACCGCTAACATATGTAATGGCGGATACTATTTTATTTATCTGTAATGTGATGGTTAATTGTTTAATAATTGAACACATTCCACATAACTAGCAAAATTCAATGTTAGACATCTAATAAGTGGAATAGGCAATTACAAATTAGTTCCCCAACTATAAAACTTTGTAACCGGTCAAATAATTATTTAATGTGATAACCCAAAATCCGATCTGATCATGGTCTCGCTCTTTTTCAACCTCCCAAAAACATCTCCGTTTTAAACAAATTCTGCCGTCTAATCTGCCACACCACCGGGAGAGGAAGTTAGGTTTTTGCGCAGGGAAAATCGACCTCACCGTGACAAGCCGGACCTGGAAGGGGCTGGTGAGAGCAATGCATCCTCGTACGCCGGTCACCCTCCCTTGCCGAACTCTGATTCCCCACAAGAAGAACCACGAACCGGCGAGCACCTCGCCTCCTCCCAACACTGAAAAAGACAAAGACGGAAGCGAAGGAAGAGGGCCCTCTCCGGCAGCCAGCGCTCCTCGCAACTGGATCTAAGATCTACTCTCTTTTTTAGAGAGAGCGTCTATTCTCGAACCAAAATTGATTTTTCGTATTTGAATTTTTGTGTGTGGGAGAAAATCCAAAAGTTTCAATCCAAAAGTTTCAGTTTTCCAAAGATTCGTAGAAAATTTCACAGAGAACAAATCAGAAAACATAAATCGCCTTCTAAGAAAATTTGAAAAACCAGAGAAACTGGTTTCCTCACTCCTTATATTTATATATCTTGCATTTTGTATCTTTTAATATATTATTAATTAATTCTAATACAAAATCTGACAATATCACGTTAACAATTAACACTATGTTAGAGATGAAGCAAGTAGGGGTAATATCGGTTTAATAAATTTTGAATTGTGTAAATAGTGATTTTGTTATATAGCTACATGTTGCATCCTTGTTATCGGACCCAATTTCCCTATTTTTTTTTATCCCATGTGCTTTGCATTAAGTCTTTTTTTTTTTTTGTCAACCATATATTGGCCTGTTCTTTTGTCAGTCGCTGGCGATAGCGACCAACGACAACGATTAGCGATAGCGACACGTTGTGTTGTTCGTTTTATAGTTACTGCGACTGGTCGCTGCGACTGATCGCTATGTTGTTCGTTTGGCTATCACTGCGATTTGTTTTTGAATTTAAAATTTTAAATATATGATATTCTATACATTAAATTTTCAACAATAGTCAAATTATTTTAACTTTGTAAATCTCTAACATATAAAATAAAAATAAAAATATGATAAAATACGATTTTGGGGTTTTGGCGGAAAACGAGGTTTGGTTTTAACAGAAAACACGGTTTTGGATTTTGTCCGAAAAATGCAATTTTGTGGTTTTGGCGGGAAAACACATTTTTACGATTTTGGGCAAAAAAAAAATGGTTTTACGGTTTTTGCGTAAAAATGTTGTTTGAGATTTTTACAGAAAAACACGATTTGATGGAAAAACGCGGGTTTACGGGTTTGGTGGAAAAACAAGTTTTTACGGATTTGGCGAGAAAATGCGGTTTTACGGGTTCGGCGTGAAAATGCGGTTTTATGGGTTTGGCTGAAAAACCCGGTTTTACGGGTTCGGCGGGAAAAATGGTTTTGCCAAACCCGGGAAAACGTGATTTTCGGGGTTTGACGGAAAAACGTAGTTTTACGGATTTGGTGGAAAAATGTTAATTTACGGTTTTGGCGGAAAAACGCGGTTTTACAGTTTTGGCGGAAAATTGCGATTTTATGATTTTGGCAGAAAAATGCTATTTTGCGGTTTTGGCGGGAAAATGCATTTTACGGGTTTTGGCGAAAAACACTATTTTTGCGGTTTTAACGGAAAAACGTTATTTAAAAAATAATAATTTCATGTAATATATTTTTTAATTTAGTTTTTGTTTTTAATTTAAAATTTTTAATAGATTAAATTTACTATATTTTTAATTTGTTTAGTTTTAATTTAAATTTAAATTTATTTTATTTATTGATTTTTTTATCGCAGCAATTAAATGTTGTTCGTTTTAGTGTTGCTGCGACTGATCGCTGCTATCTGTCGCTAAAAAATCTAACGACTAAAAATTCTAGTCGTTGATCGCTGCGACTAGTCGCTGCAACACCCAAACAAACACTATCGCTGGTCACAGTCACTTGCCAAACGAACAGGGCCATTATATAAAGATGAAAGATTACAACGAAGTCCAAGTGATTACATAGCTTTTGTTACATTGACGAACATATTTAGCTATTCTATCAACATGAGCAAGGAACTTACGAGATACAGATTTAAACACATATTGGTTCGACGCTGATAGCAAAAGTGTGTCCTTAATATATGTGATAAGTGAAGCATCACATTTAAGATGCTTTGCATTCGAAGTAGTAGCAAGGCGTAACGGAGCATATAAGTTTTGAACATCTTTAAATTCAACTGCTTTGTATCCCAATTTGCGAAGCTCACAAATAGCCATTCGCAAAGCTACTGCTTCAGCTTCAAGCGTAGAAGATGTAGCCGCTATTGATGAGGAAACCTTGATTATTTGTTTTCCAGAAAGATAGTGAGAGCAAGTGGAGATGAGAATAAATCTTAAATCTTTAAAAATGATTTTTGTCAACATCTTCTCCCCATGAGAAATTGACTATTTTCTTTACAAAACATTTTATATATAAACCAATCGGCTAACTTTTTTTTTTGTGCAAAAAGGGTCAACTATCCACAAAATTTCCGTAGGATAATAACTCAATTTTTTTTTAAATCAGCAAGTTTTATCTTTTTTGTCCAAAGTTTTTGACGTTCAAGAGTCGAGACTAAGGGTTCGATTGGTTTACGGATAGTTGCGGTTGGTAGCGTTTGATAACAATCACAGAAACCGCTCCATACCGCTCCGTACCGCTTTATATCGCTTGGAATCGCTCTAAATCAAAAGCTCTTTCCCACGAGCGTTTGTAGTTGCGGATGGTTGAAAAAATATATATATTTTTTAAAATATTATCTTAAATAATAAACTAAAATTTACAAAAAAAAAGTTATTTAAAAAAATTTACTTTTTATATCAAATATTATCATATAAAATTATTTACACTTGATATATATTTTATTTAAACTAAAATAAACTTGTAATTATTAAAAAAGTTATTGTAAAAATATTATTTAATTATTCTATGATTTATTTAAAATATATAATTTTAATTTTTTATAATAATATATTTTTGATTTCAATTTTTATTTTAATAATTATAAAAATTATTATTGTATATATATAAAATGTTCCAAACATCTTTAAATTTTTTATTTAATTATTCTATGATTTATTTAAAATATATAATTTAAATTTTATAATAATATATTTTTGATTTCTATATAAATTATATATTATGTGTATTTTTTTGGTAATTTTATGTAAATCCGCTATCGCACCGCTGTAAACCAGTCATAAATGTCCCGCAAATGCACTCGTTTCCAGCCATTTTACCAGTCGTATAAATTGTCCAATAACGCTAGAAACCGCTACCGCCTGCTTCCGCAAACTCCAGCAGCCGCACCCGCACCCGCTGTGTGTAAACCAGTCAGACTCTAAATAATTGATTTTTTTTTTTTAACGAACAAATTTTGAACTTTGAGTCATAATCTTCTTCGATCCAAAACCAACTTTTAGTTATATTTATTATAACGTAAAATATCCCTCCTAAATAATTGATTATTAAATTCTTCATTTCTAAAAGGACTCAATTCTGAAAACTGAGGTCTCAAAATATCAATTTTAATTTTAAAATAATCTAAAATCCTCTTTAAAAAACAAAAACTGTTAAGCTTTTTAATACATGACACATACGTATTATAGGCTATATATATGTTGTAATTATCCTATGATCATATGCATTCACGGAAACGTAGCTAGTTCTTCTATTGGTGTAGTTTTTAGATCTTAAGAGCTTTAAATTCAATTCTTATAAGTCAAACAAAGTCATGTGACATAACCCTTTTTTTTAGGATCTTTACCTTAAATAATGGATCAAATTTAATTCATATATATATATATATATATATATATATGTATGCATGCATGCTCTCTTGTATACGCGTCTGCAATTATGTGGAGATAATATATGGTTTTTTCATTTTTAGTTCTTCCCCCTATATTCATCTCACCCAATCAAGAAAAAGAGGGCAAAGAGTTGACCTTGTTTACATATTCTCATTTATAACTCTGTACAAATAGTTTTTTTTTTTTTGTAAGTTTTTTTTTCCTTTTTCAGTTTCATGTTCAGTTTATTATTATTAATCATACGTTGAGGTGCACCATATCCTATTTATAACTCTTGTCAATATGTTAAGGCACACCATATCATATTAAGTTATAACATAAATTTAATTTTTTTTTTAAAGTTATAACATAAATTTGCAATATTGTAGTATATGTATACAATAAGGTCGGTTCTGATTTTTTCTAGATGAGAAACATTTAAGAATATCCCAAGAAACTCTGTCTACCCTTACTAGAAATCTAAGTTGGTCTTTCTATAAATAATTTAAGTTTGTCCACAACCTATACATACATATACTAATGAATGCATGCATGTGCAAATAATATTATAATGTAGTATATAATTTCAAGACCCTTTTATCAAAATTGAAGTTGTGAGCTTGATTCTACTGTAAGTCTCGATGTTCACATCAATATGATTCTTTAACAGAACAACAATCGTTTTCAAGTTTTCATCAAAATCCAACAAAACAAGATCGAAGATAATGATGATGAGTAGTCTAAAACTCGGAGTAGACGTGATCGGAGCACACAATCTCTTCCCAAAAGACGGACAAGGAACATCGAATGCTTTCGTGGAGCTTTACTTCGATGGTCAGAAGCACCGAACAACGATCAAAGATCGAGACTTAAACCCGGTTTGGAACGAGAGTTTCTTCTTCAACATCTCAGATCCATCTCGACTTCATTATCTCAATCTTGAAGCTCAAGCTTATAGTCACAACAGATCTACTAATGGACGTTCCTTCCTTGGGAAGGTATCTCTCTCAGGGACATCTTTTGTTCCTCATTCTGATTCTGTTGTCCTTCACTTTCCCATGGAGAAACGTGGGATCTTCTCTCGTGTGAGAGGTGAGTTAGGCTTGAAAGTTTACATTACCGATGAAGCTTCTTTGAAATCCTCTGCTCCTTCTAGTAATCATCCAAATAATCTAGATCCGGCACTCCCAACAGGTATTGATTAACCTCAATCCGAAGTTAAAAGTATGATTTTGTTTTTAATGATTTTCGGTTTCTTAGGTTCGATTTGATTACACTACATTTGTTTTTTTGTTCTATTTCGATCCGGTTTATTCTGCATAAAAAATTATGAAAACAATGGCGTATAAACAAATATTAATTCAAATTATAGTCAAAATGAGCATATAAACCTTTAAAAAAAAAAAAGAGCATATAAATTGATATGCTGATTTATACGATATGATTGTTTAGAACAACAAAGCATATGTTTACTTGGAATTGATTCTTTTTGTAACAGTTTCAGCAATGAAGGTAGAACATAGATCCGACAAACGACATGTCTTTTACCATCTCCCAAACAATGCTCAAGAACGTCATCAACAACATCCACAAGGGCCTAATCAATCTTCTTCCTCCGCCGCTGAATCGGATCATCATAATGAACATCATCAGCATTATGTGCCAAAGCATCAAGCAGACGAGATGAGACCCGAACCAGCACCGCCTTCGAAGCTAATCCATGCGCATTCAATTGCTTCGGCTCAGCCAGCGGATTTCGCACTTAAAGAAACAAGCCCGAATCTCGGAGGTGGAAGGGTCGTTGGTGGGCGTGTAATCCACAAAGACAAAACCGCTACAAGTACTTATGATCTTGTCGAGAGAATGTATTTCCTCTATGTCCGCGTCGTCAAAGCTCGTGAGCTTCCTATAATGGATATAACGGGAAGTGTTGATCCTTTTGTCGAGGTAATTAATTAACTAATGTCTTTAAAATCATTTTGATTGAAATCAATATAATATTTTTTTCTCAAAACATTTTGTTTTGTAGGTAAAAGTAGGGAACTACAAAGGAATCACAAGACATTTTGAGAAGAGACAGCATCCGGAGTGGAACCAAGTGTTTGCATTCGCCAAAGAGCGAATGCAAGCCTCGGTGTTGGAAGTGGTGGTTAAGGACAAAGATCTTTTGAAAGACGATTATGTCGGGTTTGTTCGGTTTGACATTAACGATATCCCTCTTCGTGTGCCTCCGGACAGCCCTCTTGCTCCACAATGGTATAGATTAGAGGACAAGAAAGGACAAAAGATCAAAGGTGAGCTAATGCTAGCTGTTTGGATTGGTACACAAGCTGATGAAGCTTTCTCTGATGCTTGGCATTCTGATGCTGCAATGCCTGTTGATTGTACTCCGGCTATCTCCGCCGTTCTACGTTCAAAGGTATAATGACCTTGATTGTTTTACGTTGATATACTACGTTAGTAATCCCATATCGAGAAATGACCTATTATAATAATATTTAAGTGACCATAGACCACACTATTGTCGATTGATTTTGAGTTGGAAAACCATTATTGCTCATATGGATAGTAATGTGTTTTCAAATGAAATCATAAGTTGTAAGCGTACCGGCTCGATGCAAATGAAAGAAAAATGTGTTTGCATTTATTTACGTACAACTTATCAGAATTTTTATAGAAATTGTAATCTTTAATTTTTATCCAGATAAATAAATATATTTTAACATGTTAAACGCAAATACAAATGTTAAAATTTGCGTTTAAAATATTAACCGATGACAATAACATTTTGCGACGGTAAAGTTGAATTTGAAGCAAATTTTGATTATTTGTGTTAGTGTTTTGATTAATGAATAGGTCTATCATGCGCCTCGTCTATGGTACGTGCGTGTGAATGTGGTAGAAGCGCAAGACTTGGTTACAACAGATAAAACTAGGTTTCCGGACGTTTATGTCAAAGCGCAGCTAGGAAACCAAGTTATGAAGACCAGACCGTGCCAAGCTCGAACCCTTGGTGCGGTATGGAACGAAGACTTTTTGTTTGTTGTCGCAGAGCCGTTTGAAGACCATTTGGTTCTTACGGTCGAGGATCGAGTCGCTCCAGGAAAGGACGAGATAATTGGCCGTACTTACATTCCTTTAAACACGGTAGAGAAGCGGGCTGATGACCATATGATACATTCGTGCTGGTAATATTTCTTGCTTAGATGGAGAATCTTATATAATACTTTTAAGGTTTGATTTGAATGATTTCGTCGAAATGTGTTTTGATAGGTATAATCTGGAGAGACCGGTTGTTGTAGATGTAGATCAGCTCAAGAGAGAAAAATTCTCAATGAGGATTAATCTCCGAGTTTGTCTTGAAGGTGGATACCATGTTTTGGATGAGTCGACTCACTACAGCAGCGATCTTCGCCCATCCGCGAGACCGCTCTGGAGACAACCGATTGGAGTTCTCGAGCTCGGGATCTTGAACGCTGTTGGACTCCACCCGATGAAATCAAGAGAAGGCAGAGGAACCTCTGATACATTCTGTGTTGCTAAATATGGGCAGAAATGGGTTAGAACGAGGACGATGGTGGATAACTTGTGTCCCAAGTATAACGAGCAGTATACTTGGGAGGTATTCGATCCAGCGACGGTTTTAACAGTTGGTGTATTCGATAACGGACAGCTCGGGGAAAAGGGAAACCGAGATGTGAAGATAGGGAAGATCCGTATTAGGTTGTCTACTTTAGAGACAGGAAGGATCTACACACATTCTTATCCGCTGCTTGTTCTTCACCCTACCGGGGTGAAGAAAATGGGCGAGTTGCATATGGCCGTGAGGTTCACATGCATCTCGTTCGCAAATATGCTTTACCAATACTCAAAACCGCTTTTGCCCAAAATGCATTACGTAAGGCCGTTTTCGGTTATGCAGCAAGACATGCTCCGGCACCAAGCGGTCAATATAGTGGCTGCTCGGTTAGGCAGAGCAGAGCCTCCACTGCGGAAAGAGATCATTGAGTTTATGTCGGACACGGATTCGCATTTGTGGAGTATGCGCAAGAGCAAAGCCAATTTCTTCCGAATGATGACTGTTTTTTCCGGCGTTATAGCGGTTGGGAAATGGTTCTCCGATATTTGCTCGTGGCGAAACCCGATCACGACCGTTCTCGTTCATGTTCTGTTTCTGATGCTTGTTTGTCTCCCGGAATTGATTCTCCCGACAATGTTTCTCTACATGTTTTTGATCGGACTCTGGAATTACCGGTTTAGACCACGTTATCCACCACACATGAACACGAAAATCTCTCAAGCCGAGGCCATCCACGCAGATGAGCTTGATGAAGAGTTTGACACATTCCCAACCACCAGAAACCCTGACTTGGTGAGGTTAAGGTATGACAGGCTAAGAAGCGTGGCCGGGAGGATTCAGACCGTGATTGGAGATCTTGCAACGCAAGGAGAGCGTTTTCAAGCACTTTTAAGCTGGAGAGATCCTCGCGCGACCGCGATATTTGTTATATTCTGCTTTCTTGCGGCCATTGTTTTCTTCATAGCACCGATTCAGATTGTTGTTGCGTTGGCTGGTTTCTTCATGATGAGGCATCCGAGGTTCCGGCATCGGCTTCCTTCTGTTCCGGTTAACTTCTTCCGCAGGTTACCTGCTCGAACGGACAGTATGCTTTAAGTCTCTTAAACTGGTTTGATGTATTTTACGTTAATGTCGGATGATAATTTGGTTACTTATGGGAATGGGAGATAATTTTAAGAATTCTAATAGGTCTTATAAAAACATTGGTGATAATTAGGGTTGAGCCCTAATTATCATCATTATCATTTTTTTTTTTTTGGTTTGATCATATTTCTTTTTTTATTTGTGTATTGTATTCAATATTCATAACCGTATTTTCTTCTCCACGATAGCTCTACGAATAATATGTTTATGCGGTTGAAATAGATATTCACTTTATAAATTAGACGTTTTTTTTTTTTTTGATAAAGGTATTCAAATTTAAATAAACATATCACAAGCTATGACTCCCGAGTCATACAGTGATTGTTCAAGAAAAATAGCATGATACACGTAAATCATGTATTATGTAAATATTTAAATGATATGATTAGATGTTTATAAACTTGGACGTCTATGTAAAAAAATAATATATTACTGAAAAATAAAATCATATGTCCTGTGGCACTTGTGAGATGTAAAATCGTCCAATATATTTAAAAATCAATCTAGTTTACTTGGATAAAACGTTTTCTATTGTTATTTTCGCAAATCACTCCCAAAAAAAGAAAACTTATGGATTTGAAATATAAATTTATACAAGAAAAAAAATATTAAAACGAGATATTAAGGATAAATATTTACATCACAAAAGAAAAAAAAAACTTATGGACAATATAGGCCCAAATGTGGACAACGATAAGGTCCGAATCCGAAATATCGTTAGTGTTCACATTACGCCGCACAATAAACGCAGACTGGTGACGTAAGCACACGGAGAGATCCGACGAAGTCTCCAACGTGGCATCTTCCAAAAGCATCCACGTGTCTATCCCATTCTCCAACCACTGAACATGGAGCAAGAAGCTGCATAACAAAATTGTGATTTTAACTCTCTAAAATAAATAAATAAATATCTAATTTTTATGTGAAAAAAGAATCTTGCTTACACAAATGTTGAGATCCTCGTTTCGACTTCTCTATATAAGAACCAATCCTCTGCTTCGAGTTTCATCATCATCATCTTCGATTTCTCTGTTTTCACCGAAACAATTCGATTCTGCGAAACCCTTTTCCAATTTTCATCGGACTCGTTCTCTTCCCTTAACGACAACAACGGGAGCTAAAATCTCTAGGTCGGAACATTCGATGGCTGCTACTTCCGAGTCCAAATCCATCTACGATTTCACCGTCAAGGTTCGAATTCGTGTTTTCTCAATCTGTAGTTTTATTTGTTCGATTTCTGGATATATCTGTAGATTTGAAGGCTGTAATTGATTAGGTCTGATTCCCTTAACTCAATTTCGTATTTTCTTTGATCAAATCGGAAATTTCTGTTTTTGATGATGGGTTTTGAGATTCGATTTTGAAATATTTGAATCTAAATTGAAAAAAAGTTTTTTTTTTTTCAGGATGCGAAGGGTAATGATGTTGATCTCAGCACTTACAAAGGGAAAGTTCTCTTGATTGTGAACGTTGCTTCTCAGTGGTAAAATTTACAATTTTGTAACACACTTTGCTTAATTTGTAATCTCTCAAGTCGTCATCACTTAGTGATTAGTGTTTCTTTGGTGTATGTGAATCGTTTTCCTCGTGCAGTGGTTTGACCAATTCGAATTATACTGAGCTTGCGCAGTTGTATCAGAAGTACAAAGATCATGGTATAATTTCGTTTACCAGTTGTTTGTTTGTTCAATTTTCACTTGTAGAAAGAAACATATTAAGTTATGATTGTGTTTGTTGATGTCTTTCTCAGGGTTTGAGATTCTTGCATTCCCGTGTAACCAGTTTGGTAATCAAGAACCTGGTTCTAATGAAGAGATTCTTCAGTTTGCTTGTACCCGTTTCAAGGCCGAGTACCCGATATTCGACAAGGTAAATAACGCATGATATGATAATTATGCAAGCTCTTATAGTCTTTTTATAGTATGGTTATATGTTTAATGAATCATTTGTGTAGATCATATTATAGTTGTTTCTTTTTTTTTGGGATTGTTAGTTCTCTCTTCTTGGACTTGATTTCTAGCTTTTTTGCACTATATATGTAATGCAGGTTGATGTGAACGGTGACAAGGCTGCTCCAATCTACAAGTTTCTGAAATCAAGCAAAGGCGGGCTTTTTGGAGACGGCATCAAGTGGAACTTTGCCAAGTTCTTGGTTGACAAAGATGGACATGTCTTTGACCGTTACGCGCCAACTACTTCTCCTCTTAGCATTGAGGTAATGTCTCACATATAATCAATACTTTAGTTTGATTTAGAGACACCGAGTTTTCTCTAATTGTTGTTTTGTCGCTGATCCGCAATTGCAGAAGGACCTGAAGAAACTGTTGGGTGTTACTGCTTAAGCAACTAAGAGGCATTATTAGTCAAATAAAAGCTCATAGTATTGTGTTACCAATACTGTTGTAATAAGCTGAGTTCTCGAGTGTCTTTGGGACTAGTTGTTTCCTCCAACTTAAACTTAAATCCGTTTTTTTAGCGGCCAATCCATGTAATATCACAGATTTAAAATATCAGATTTCCGTTTTCCGTATTCTTCTAATTATAAGAATCATGGTAAGAAACATTACGCAGCCCTATTCCATAAAAGATCAATAAATCAGGGGACAAAAACAAATACAAATAAGACTTAGAGAAGGTCTCTTGATCGAGAAGTTGCGGTGGCTGAGACATAGCATGAAGGGGTGGTGATACCTTAGATAGGGTGATGGAGTCCGGCGAGTTTGCTGCGAAGAATCTGCTGAATCTCTCTCACTATAAGCGAGATTCTGGTTTTGAGATGAAGGAATGTAATATGAGCATTTCTCTCCTTCCACAATCCAAGTTACAGGCCAAGTAGAAATGAAACGGAGGATGGTTATAGCTGGGTTTTCAACAACAATGGGGATTGCAATGTTAAGTCTGGTTATTGTGTGTGGAGGCATAAACTACAAAACAAACTCGAGGAAGAACAAGCAGTTTCAAATCCCAACCTTAACCCCAGTACCAGGTTGCATGGCAAGTGGATTACCTTATCCAAGTTACAAAGCTTCTTGTAGAGAATTTTAGCCAACTGTGTCTGGCTGTGGCTGTTAACATGGCACAAAGAAAACCCATTGCCATCAAAGATTGCCCTACGTGCGGATCAGGAGAAGAAACAGTCGGCCACGTTTTATCCCAATGTCTCTTCTGTGGCTTTCTTGTTTCACCCGTATCTATTGAAAAGGCTTTTGATATATTTCCATGTTTTCGTTAAATTTATCGAGATGGTCAGAAAAAAGATTTGGTTTATCCGCGGATTCTCGGAGTTAACGTAGGACTGCAACTTATCCTAGTTTTTCGGTATTTCCAGAATCAATAGATCACTAGCTATTCTTAGAATGTTTAGGACTGCATAAGACCGTTTAAATCCGTCTTGTAGCAAATCCGTTTTTCGGTATGTCAATGATCGGCAATGCAAATGAAACTGTATATATTCTAGGAAAGTTTACTCAAACAACCTTACAAAGTTTTTTTTACACCAAAGTGATGCTCATCTTTCATAATTACTCAAACACCCTCCTTTACCCATTTTACCCTTATTTCTTTTGAAGACAAAAAACGTATTTACGAAATTGCCATTAATGAGGCAGGACTCGTAGGCAAAAAATTTCTCCAAAAAAATGAAAAGTCTACTGTTCTAGTGATGGTAGATTTATTTAATGATCTGTAAACTTAATTCAAGACTGTAAACTTAGTCCATGAACGATAGACTTAATATTCAAATGGTAGACTTATTCTATAGACTTATTTTTATTTGGTGGTAGAGATGTTTGTGAGTGGTAGACTTATATTATCAGTGGTAGAGTTAACACCAACGGTGGTAAATTTGTTTTCGAGTGATAGACTTAGTAATTGAATGGTAGATTTATCTCGTAGATTTATTATTGAGTGGTAGATTTATTTTGTTTGACGGTAGATTAAATATTTGTGGTAGACTTAAATTCATGGGAGGTAGACTTACACGTATTTTGGATCGTAGACTTATTTATAGTGGTGGCAGATTTATTATATGTTGTAGACTTATTATTGACGCGGTAGAGTTATTTAATCTTTCGAGTTTACTAAAACAACCTTCAGTTAGTAGATTTATTAGTTACTATGGCGGTAGATTTAATATGGTAGATTTGTATGCTTATATACAATGATGGTAGACTTGTATGCTTACATACAATGATGGTAGATTTGTATGTTCTTGTATGTATACATACAATGATGGTAGATTTGTATACTGACATACAATGATGGTAGACTTGTATGTTTACATACAATGATGGTAGACTTGTATATTAACTTGTATTTAAATACAACGACTTTCTAACGTAAACGCTAGTCGCAAACGCCGTTCGATATACGAGTCTACCATCATTTAGAAAACAAGTCTACCATGATTTCAAACGCAAACGCAAGCGTCGTAAACACATATCACAAACGCCAATCGCAAATGCTGATTACAAACGTCATTCGCACACGCCAATCGCAAACGCCAATCGCAATCATCAATCGCAACTCATGTCACAAACCTCCGTTGCAAACGCTAATCGTCAATCGCAAACGTCAATCGCAATCGCTAGTCGCAAATGCTAATCGTCAACCACAAACGCCAATCGCAATCGCTAGTCGTAAACGCTAATCGTTAATCGCAAATGCCAATCGCAATCGCCATTTACAAATGGTGTTTATATATATATATATATATTTTTTTTTTTTTAAATTAAGTTTTATTAAAAAAATATTATTTTAATATATTTTTTTGAAATGTCAATTACATTTTCGTAAATAAAAATAAAAAAGATATTTAAAGGTTTTTACCACTTTGAAGCAAATCCATTTTTTTTCAAAATTATTTGAGTTATTATATGTATGTTCTATGGTATATTCTTTTATCCCTGACCTTTTGATTGATTAATGGGAGACCGATCCAAAATGTTAAACTCAACTACCTTTTTTGCACGCAATCAGACATTTAATTACGTAATGATATATTATTAGTCAATCTATTCAACAACTTCATTATCTAACTTAGTGACTTGAAAAGTAGTGACCTATTAGATTTTTGAGTTTCTATGTTTATTTACTGATTACTATAGATTTTTGTGTTTCAATGTATATTCATCACTACTATGCACAAAACCCAAAACTCTATTATTTGGCTTTGGAATTTAAATCCCACAACCAAAAAAAAAAAAAAAAATCCCTTTTTAATCAAACCAAGTTCTATCGAAATATTTTGTTTTCTTTTAATTACCTCTTGATAAGAAGTATGACAAGAAAGAGAGAAACGAGTCCAACTTATACGTCGGTCGACCAACGTAATCATTATTGCCTTCATTATTATCCATCAAGTGTGATAGTCACGTAAACATGATCACACGTACGTATATACCTACGTACACACTCACACACACACAATAGAGACGAGTCTCTTAATTAATGCTCCTCGGTGACCATCTGGATCGGGAGCTGGTTGGTTCCAGTAGTACCGAGCGTAGCTCTAGGACAAAATACGACCCTGTAGTTAGTGGAAGTACAAGTGAAAGTGCTGGTCGGATCGTCTTGTGGATAGCTGTAGGCGTCCGGACACCTCTTTTTGAAGAACCTTGAGTACTCAGTGTCCGTACATGTTCCCTGCCCGTTCGTACAACAGTACTCGTTCGTTTTAAAAACCGTGCACGGGTTGTTGCAACCGCCAGGTGCTCTCAACACGTTCGGACACTGTCCGTTTATGTCTGCGGTACATAGTATCCGGTGGCAGCTCGACTTAGTTGGGCTGAAGAGAGTATACCAATAAAAAATATATATATCATTTTTTATAAAAGAAAAAAATATATCATTATCGATTTAAAAGGCGAAAACGTTTTAAATTATATAATAAACTTTCTATTGGTCTAATCTCTTTGCCCAACGACACAACAAGGTTTTTGCGGTTTTATACCATTAGCGAAGATGGTATCAATTCGACAATATAAGGTTTTCTATTGGTCTAATATCTTTGCCCAACGATAAGATCATAAGATTTTTATCTTTTATGAATATTCTTGTCGGCCAAAATTCGAATTTATACCATCTTCGCTAAAGAAAGTAACTCTAAAAAAAAAGTAACTTGATAAAATTATGAAAATATTATGGTGAAATTCTTACCTAAACTCCATAGGGATGTTAAATCCATCGACAAGTGAGATGTCGTAGAAGTCTAAGTTGTTGAATTGGTTCAAAGCATACTCAGCCAACGTGTTCGGTGGCTGGCCCCAACCGGTGCATTGAAGTCCACCACTGCAGTCACCGGTTTCGCATCGGCCACGGCCCGAGGAGTCAAAGTTACAGTTGGTCCGACCCCAGATCCGTGCCATAGCCGTGCCGGCCGGGACGTTTAGTGTCCATGACTGGCCGGAGTTTAGACGCCGGCCACCTCCGGGGCTAGCGGCCGCCCATACGGTGTAACCGCATTGGTTCAAGATCTCGAATGTGGCGGCCGTCGCGGTGGAAATGAGGAAAAGGATGGAGAATATGAACGTAGAGAGTGAGATGTATGCCATTTTTTTTTTGGTTTTACTACTTTTGTGTGTGTGACATTTTATAGAGACGTGAGGGCTTTGCTTATTTCATTATTGAATTAGCATTTGCATTTTTAAAGTTATCTAAATAATGAATGTAATTTTACTTTTTTATCATTTTTTAAAAATGATGAACTGGTAGGGGGCGGCTTGACTATGTTATTGACTAACGCAAAAGTCTTGTTTCTAGATTGGTGTATCAAATTAAGATATACTACGAGTGACTTTCTTGTTTTATTATAGTTGTATATAAACTAAATAAAACAAATTAGACACCCTCATATCAAAAAAAAAGTTAGACACCCTTTAGAGGTTCTAAGAGTGTTTTTTTTTATCGAAATTGTCTTTGTTTATGCATTTAACTTGAACTTGTATGATTTTTTTTATCTACCAAACATTTTATTAAAAAAATGCCATTATTATTTGGTTAGCCAATTTAGAGAAAAATTATTTGCAAAATGTATTTTGCCTGAGTTTTAATATGAAGAGACTGAAAGTGAAAATTGAAGGAATTGCAGTTTGTGGCACATTCTGTCACTCACGAAATATCTTAGAAAAACTTTGTAGCTCAGACGTGGAGCAAAATGGCTGAACTGGACAAAGTGATGATGTTAGCTGAGCTGGACAACCAAGAAAAGGTTATAGACGTGGAGTATCAGCTTGTAGGCGGTTCTCATTACGAAGATCCAAGATTATCTCCAAGAGAAAATCAAGGAGAGGATAATCTTGAAGGGAGATTTGAGTTTATCTCCAACTTGATTAGGTGCTCGTCTCTATATGTATAAATAGAGAAGCACGAACATAGTATTTGCTCAGACCAGAGAGCCACGAAATTCTAGAGAGATATAAACTTGCGAAGAGTCTAGCTCAAGATTCGATTGGCTAGGAAAAGTTCATCTAGAAAAGAATGGTAGGCATTATAGTGCTGGATACCATAAGCAATTGTAGTTGTAATTTTGTTCTAGTGGATTTATTCTGGACATGGTTCCAGGGAGTAAGAAAAACCGAACCTCGTTAACAAACTTTGTGTCTCTTTTTTATGCACACTCGATTTTTATATTTTCTCATCGCTCAAACATAGATTTAGCCCCAAATCTGCATTTACATTATTTAAAAAGAATAAATCTAGAATGGGATGAATGGACCAAACAGTTCGCCTGTAAATTTATAGAGCGAGGAATCGACGATAAAAAAAAATTAGAAAACCGAGCTCCAAATTCTCTGAACCTATTTGTGAGAATGAAGAAAGCCGACCATTTTTCTAGGATATGAGTGATGTTAAGCACTCCTAAACAATCATTTTCAAAATTCTAAACTTATATGTTATTGACGAAAAAAAAAAAAAATTGAATCTGTATGTAGACTTGTAATTTTTTATAGAAATATATATATGTGTTGCTTTTTTATGTTTTGGGGGAAACAAAGAGATACAAGAGAAATTTTAATCTGAGTTATATTTTGTTTCATGCATTTAACTTGAATCTGAATGATAGAGACTTCTTGTTATCTTGGAGAAAGAAATATAGTTTCTATATTATTGACAGATCTTTTTTTAATAAAAAGGAAGAATATATTTACCTCGACTTTACTAATTCTAGTTGACATAATTGTCCACAACAATTTTGAGTATTTCATTCTTGCACGAAATAACTACATACGTATGCACAATATTTAAATAACTATATGCTTAATTCATTTATATCAAACGAATAATTATTTGATCGAAGCAGAATAGAACCGACAATTTGGGACGAGCATGCCTTGGGCTTAATATGGGCCAAAATGTTCAGCAATCCTTCTCTGTATTCAACACCTGACAACATGGTCCAGCCCAAATTGAAAATTACTTCATATTAATGGGTATTTATTGAATATCTCACCTTAAAAAAAAAATTTATATATATATATATATATATATAGAAAAGAAAAAAAGAATGAAAAACTTACGGCAAGAATTTAAACCGAAACGGGAAAACGGTTATATACAAATCGTTTTTTTTATTTGGACAAATGTTACAGTGGTACAATGGTATTAGATTTGTTTTTGATTCAGAAGTTATGAGTTCAAACTTTTCTTTTGTATAACATATGTTTTAAAAAATTAAATCCAAACGACGTTGTTTTGTGTAAATGGAAAATTCAAACAGAATTTAATATCGTTAATTCATTCTGTTATTCGAATTAACGGCGGGTCTAATTTGGTTTGGTTAATAAAAAATTTGGATTAAAAAGAGTAAGTCAACAAAAGTTGGAGATTAATTACATTTACGAGGTAATTGGGGTTTTTCGATTTAAACCGGATGGTTGGTTTTTTTTTTTGACCATTTTTCCAATGAAAAATCCATGAAAAACCTATATTATACTTGTTCCTATTTGACTGGTCTAACTTTTTTTGTAACTTAAAAATTAATAACATAATTAAACTATATTAAAAATATTAATATTATAGTGATGAGAAACTTGTAAAAGTATATCACCATTGAAAATGCTCTTACATAGCATGGCATTTATTTGAGGAAATTAAAGATTAAACATATATGGAAAAGAAAGAAAAAACAAAAGCCATTACAAAACCGTAGACGATTTCCCCAAATCTAAAGTTTTGTCCATTCAAAATTTTATAAAAGTACATTTTCTAAAAATTAGGGAAACTGGTTTTTGAAAATCTTACTAAATTTTAATGAAAAATCAAAAACATATTATTTGAGTTTCTTTTTCTCGTCGAAACATTTTTCTTTTTTTAATTTATATTTAGTTTTATATTTTTTGAAAATATTCTTAATATTATCTAAAATCCAAAAATCAAAAACCAAAACCCAAAAACTCAAAAATCAAAATCCAAAAAAAAAGCCAAAAAATATTTTAAAAACTACAAATATTCACGGCCTACCTCATTTCTACATTTTTCAACTGTGGAAACTCAATTGTTTTAAAAAAGAAAACACTAAATGGCTTGTTCATTCGACTAATTTAAGATGAAAAAATTCTCCAATAAAAAATTTCTACACTCTTTTATCAATCATTGGATGGAAATCAAATACCAATTATCCTAAATGGATTTTTCTCAAAAAAAATTTTATCCTAAATGGATTCTTTGAAACAATATTATCAAATTCTATACATTGTCAAACTGGTTGTGATTTTAGAAAAATAAAATTAGGCTGAATAAATTATTTAGAAATTTAACTATTTATCAATCCCGATTTTTGTCTAAGGCTGCCAAAGCATCTGTAAACATGATCTGCTGCAGCATAGCATCAGCCATCAGGTAATGGAAGGTGTAGGTCACTTCCTCCAGCAAGAGAAGCCCGACGAGGTCACTTATGATATTCATGGCTTCTTCAAAAAAAATTTGAGCCTGCCAAATCGCATTCTTGTTCACTTTCAGAAGCTAAGACTGGTCAAGGTTACTGACTTACTTGGTCTGAGCCTATTTTGTAAAGGGTTTGAAAATAATGTGTGTATTCTGCATGTTTAATAATTCGAAACATACAATAGAGAGATTAATGTGAACAAAACATAATACTTAAGAACTTTATCCATCATTTTTTAAAAATAATTATCATCACGTTTACATTATTCGTGGAGAATTTTATCCAAAAATTTCTTCAACGGAGGTATTGAAAATGATATATCAGGTGAACGGCGACATCTAGTGATATACGAACACCCTCGGTTATATGGATTTGCTGGTATGGGCTTATAACATTCCTTGGTTGGAAATCTTGGATTACAACCATTACTTTTGGTTAAATCTCCATAATGTATATATCTTTCTTCCCCATCGATGCTACCTATAAACACACATGTTACAATCAATATTGTCACAAACATAAACTCTTTTGTTTTCATCATGATGGTGCTTTTTTGGATTGTTTTTTTTTTCTTGTCGAAAGATTGGAAAAGCCAATTCTTATATATAGTGCAAGAGATGATAAGTTATAGTTTCACTAGCTTTTAATACAGAAGTCTAATCTGATTTTTGGTTGACTATCAGTTTCAGATTTTTGTTTATTTAATATAAAATCAGATTTTAGTGTTACGGTTTTTGTTTCAGTTTTAGAAACTTGGTGTCACGGTTTTTTTTCTTTCAATTTGAAATATATGTTTCTTTTAAAACTGAGATTTTGGTTATGGTTTATAAATATATAAAATAAATCCGAGTCAATTTTTTGTTTTCTTTAATTTTTGAATCAGTCTTTTTTGTAATATTCTATATATGGTTCATTATAAATAATGTTTTACCAAGTTCTAGGTACAATATCATTTAATTAATAATGTTTTGTCACATATTTTCTAATTTACGTATGTTTTTCTAATTTATTTACTTATTACCACATTTATTAAATAAGAGTGCAAAACCTTAAAACATCATAATATATATATTATGAAACAAAGGTATTATAGTTTTAATTTGGTTAAGTCAGAGCCGGCCCCGAAAATCCTAAGGCACAAGCTAAAAAAAAAAAATTTGGGCCACTTATTATTGATATTTAAAAAAAATATATATAAACAAAATAGTGGAAGGAAGAATCGAACCCTCAAAACCTAAGCCCATTGCCAACTCTAGTAAAGACATATTTTGCAAATTGGGAGCCGCTAAAATAGATAAAAGAAACATAAAACAATTTGGGCCGCAAGCTTAGGCCTAAGCTTGCTTTGCTTGGGCTCAGGGCCGGATTTCTTATGATCTATTTAACCAGGTTAGATACTCCTAATTGTATGTACAAACCAGTTTTAGTTTTTCTGTCAAAAATGATATTCCTTCTCTTCCATTATATAAGATTTTCTAGCTAAAAGTGCGGAGTTTAAGAAATATATAAATATTAGTTTTTGTTTTATTTTTTTATATTAAAAATATTATTTAATATCTAATTAAAAACAAATCAACCAATAAAAAATACTGCAGAATATAAATAGTCATAATACATTAAATTTTACATAAAAATTTGAAAAAATCAAATAAAATGGAACAAAAAAATAACTCTAAAATATCTTATATAATGGAACGGAGGGAGTAATAATTAATGTCAGTTTGTTTACGACTTATGCATATAATAAAATTAATTTGAGGAAAACAAATGAAAGTAACGTCATTTGATTGTAGTAAGTATTAAGAAGTATTAAAGGCGATAATGTTTATGTTTTGTCCGAACTTTTCTTATTAGTTCTTCCGTTTAGTAAAACATGTCGTTTTATTAATTATTGTGAGTAGTTTTAGCAGATTTTTAAATTTTTCACCATTTGATTTTTTAAAACATGTTTCACTCGACAAGTTTAGTGAGTTCTTTGAGAATTTGAAAATTTTCAAGTTTCACTCTCTCTTGGATCTCGCGTTCCCATAATCTGAAAGCAGATTGTTTAGCTCAAATTTTTCGGTCTCATTTTATTATTTTTAATTTTGTAAACATTTGTCTTTCTGAATAGGTAACCAACCACGGAAGAATTGTTTTGATTAATTATAATTTAGGTGGAAAAAAAAAACATGTTTACTAGATAATTGTCCTTCGCTATACAAAGATTTAGAATTCATCTAATTGTTTTTTTTTAACTCCAAAAAAATTATACGGATATGTAACATGATGTGACTAAAGTTACCGTGCATCTAAATATCAAAGACTCAAGTTTATAGTATCAAGATTAATATAAAAAACGTTTGAATTATTATCATGGTGACACATCAATATTTTTTTAATTTAAAATCAATACGTCAGCATGTTATGAAGATATTACAAAATAAAAATTAGTTTTAAAAATGTTGATCAATTAATATATGAAGGGTATCAATTGCAAGACATAAATAGTACTCTAAGTAGATACCTTTTTCATGACCTTTGATGACTTGGAAGTTTGAGGGAAACCACCACACCAAAAGCTCCTATATCCTATATTCTCTTTTTCAAAAAAAAAAAGCTTCTATATTCTACTCTTAAGTAGACTTATTTGGCGAGAGAAATTTAGTCAACCCGGGAAAAATTATTGAGAAAATGGTCATACAACAATAGAATAAGATTTTGGACCCCAAAAAAAAAAAAAAGGTTTGACAAACTTTCGCTGAAATTTCATGTAAATCTTTAACTCAAAAGCAGCCCAGTCATCAAACCTTTTATAAATCCCAGAGGAAAAAAATCATATAAATTAATCAATAATGAGTAGTTTGTTTGCACACAATTGAAATTGAACCTGAAGACTTTGAATTTATGGTCTCACTCCAATAATGTTTGCCAATTTTACTGATCCATTTGGGTTCACTCATCTATACGTGTTTTATATAAAAGAAAGCCTATATAATAAAATATCAACTATGGCTTTTTTGTTCTCAATACTAAAAAATCTCTTTTTTTTTGTATAATAATTATCGTTTTAGACTAATTTTCTTGTTTCAAAACTTATTGTTTTAAGGTTCAGTGTAATTTTGATTTAAAAAGTATCAAATATGGATCTATTTAAAATTAATAATAAAATACAAATTCAAGAATCAATTTTTTTAAAGAAAATAATTATCTTTTATTTTCACGAAATGTGTAAAGATATATTTATATTGAAAAACGGATGAAATATATTTTATTTTACTTTTTCAAAAAAATTAGAATCAGTTCCGTTTACAAAAAGATCCACTTTTTTAATGAAAATATGTAAAATAATTATTTTATAATTTGTAGTTTTCTAAAATTCAGAATCAATTTTGGTTATAAGTGGAAGATGGATAAATGGTAGGGTGATTTACAACAATAACTAAAAAAAAATTATAATTTATAATTTAACCAAAATTTTAGAGAGAGATAAGAAAAAATAAAAAGAGAAAAAGAGAGAAATTAATTAGTTTATATATTATAGTTTTTTTTGTTATATATGTGAATTCCCCTAAAGGTATTAGTCCCCTAGTATCCAGCCCTATGAGTTTCTATCTAAGTAGACTTTATTTTGCATGAGAAGTTTTAGTCAGACTAACATTTTTAAGAAATATTGGTCATACACCTATAAAATAAGATTTTAACTTGGAATTAGAAAAGATAAGATTCTAACAAACTTTCGCTGAAACTTCACTTAAATCTTTTAATTCAAAAGCAACCTCCACCAATCTTCTTTACTACTATCACAAATTAAAGGGAAAAAAAAAAAAAATCAATCAATCTCATCAATTATTTTTGGGATCATACGCTTGAAATATAGATGAAAGAACATAGAGATCACGTAGTGGTGATCGCCTATGGACCACCACCGGAGGGTTCAGTGACGGCGTCGCCTATCTCTCATCAGACGCCGTCAGTTCTAACGCCGTCACCGTTTGCATATTCCGTCACGCCGTCAGCGTCAAGATTCAGCTCACGGCGAGCGTCGGTACATATCACCGGTTTGGTTCTCCGGTTTATAAGTTTGGTTATGTGTTTCGTCTCTGCTCTTTCGTTGGCAGTGAATGTTCATCGGCCTTCACAGAGACATCGGACACAGAGCTCCTCGAGTTTTGCTTCATATCCTGAACTTTTGTAAGAACCTTATCTTCTCGATCTTCATTTTTAATAATATGTTAAAATTTTGTCGCCAACTACTCTATTGTATAATATTTTAAAATTTATTTCATATAAAATATTTATCCATGCAAATTAGTTTTTTTTTGTTATTTACTATCAAAAACAAAATAAAATAAAAACTAAGCGTGTATTAGTTTATTTATCAATATGAATAAAATACCTTAAAAGTTGGTATGACATGAAATCAAATCCATGAACGCCGTTGAGGATAAAAGATAATATGCATTAAATCACCAAAAATTTGGCCAAATTTGGCAAAAATGATTAATAATAAAATGTAAATAAGTTATTTATTATAACGTTTTTTTTAAATAACATGAATTTTTTGTTTACATCCGATAACACATTATTTTATATTATATTACGCTATATCATTCACCAAAGTAAAATTACCATAAAAAATCTCTCACTTTTTTTTTTCCAACTTAAACATCCAGCTTTTTGCGTTTCCAGAACAAACCTCCAACTCAATTATTTTTCTGAAATAAATTTTTAAGTGACCAAAAGTGTGCGCGATCGAAGGTTAACCAACGATCAACAACAACGCCATTGAACATTCTTGACGTCTGTTAAAAGAAAATTAACGACAGTCACTTTTTAATTGAGCTACGAATTGTGGAGATTGTGATTATAATACATTTTTTATTATAATATATAAACAGAGCAATAAAATATAACAAACCAAGACCGTAAGCTTTACAAAAAATAATCAAGAACTATAAAGGGCGTTATTGGTGTTTAACGGAGTTGTCGTTGACCGTTGGTCAACTTTCGAACGCATACACTTTTAGTCACTTAGAGATTTATTTCAAAAAATAATTGAGTTAAAAGTTTGTTCTGAAAACGCAAAAAGTTGGATGTTTAAATTGGAAAAAATTGAAAAAATGGAGGTTTGTTATGGAAATGCAAAATATTTGATGTTTAAGTTGGAAAAAAATAAAAAGTTGGAAGTTTTTATAGTAATTTCCCTTCACGAAAATACATCACTTATTTACGATTTTGCCATCATGTTGTTTTTACCATTTTTTGGTAATTTAGCAAATAAATCCAAAATAAAAACTATGAATAAACATGAAGAAAAAAGAATGTCAAGGAAAAAATTTGGATGGTTTTGTTTTATACTTAATTTTTAATTTAAAAGTATTTAAAATATTAAAATAAAAAAGAAAAAAATGCATGCAGGTATTGTTTTGGTGTAGCAGTGACAGGATTCCTGTATACATCTTTGCAAACATTCAAAGGAGTTTGTGATATTACTCACAGAGGAGTTTTCATCTCCGAGCCTCTCTCTGATTATATCAGCTTCATTCTTGACCAGGTTTCGTACACTAATATTTGATTAATTAGACGCATATAATTAACATCAGAATAGTTGAGCTAATTCTATTTTTGTACATAAAACCTAATCAGGTTATATGTTATCTACTAGTATCATCTTCTTCAGTGGCAATTGCGTGGATCCAACATAGAAACGAGGATGCGAGCAAAACACTGAGAAACAATTCCATAGTTTCAGCTTCAATGTCCTTCTCTGCATTTTTGATTTTGATACTCTCTAGCCTCTTGTCTGGGTATAAGCTTTGCAAGAGATTTATGTGGTAACTGGTAAACCAATTTCTCGTGATCCAATGGTTGAAAGATTTGTCATGGATTTGGAGGACTAGGGTTTAAGTCTTTTCACCGCGATTTCAAACATGGTCGGCATTGTAAATATTTTAAAAGATAAAAATATTCATGTTCCACATGTTTCGAGATTAGTTTGAGCTCGGATCGGAGTTCTCCTGTTAATAATAATTAAAAAAAAAATATATGGTAGTTCTTGTAAAGAGTTTTCATATATTCAAGTCCTGTCCAATCCGTAAATAAGTAATGCACATGTGAAGTTTTGCAATCAAGTGTTAATTTGTGTTCCTCTCTTTTTTTTGCCAAAATTGTCGTAATTGGTAAAAGGGTTTTTCAATAAGTGACGAAAACGATTTTTCTGTAAAGGGATGTTACAGGTGTAGCAAATTAATGTAGGGTACGTAAAAAAAAGTGTAGCAAATTAATGTAGGGTACGTAAAAAAAAGTGTAGCAAAGTAATGGAAGTGTCATTAAAATAGTTGACTGGTCAAGAAATTAAGAATTTGAGTTTCTAAACCAAGTAAACTACAATGTGTTTTCGACGGGTGGATATGACGTTAATAGTTTTGGTATGGTCATCAACGTGACTTTTAAAAAACGTGAGATATACTTGATCGTTTTTTTTTATCAAACTACAATAAATCTTATTAAGTTCCAATACATAATCATATTAAAAGCTGCTTTTAATGTTAGCATAAAAACCTCCGACCATCTATTTTATATACTCCTTCTGTTCCATTATATAAGATGTTTTAGAGTTATTTTTTTGTTCCATTTTATTTGATTTTTTCAAGTTTCTATACAAAATTTGATGTATTGTAACTATTTATATTCTACAGTATTTTTTTTATTGGTTAATTTGTTTTTAATTAGATATTAAATGATGTTTTTAATATAAAAAAATAAAACAAAAATTAATATTTATATATTTCTTAAATTCCACGCTTTTATCTAAAAAATCTTATATAATAGAACAGAGGGAGTACATTTGATTGAACAATCTTATACTCCCTCTGTTCCATTATATAAGATGTTTTAGAGTTATTTTTTTGTTCCATTTTATTTGATTTTTTCAAGTTTCTATGTAAAATTTAATGTATTGTGACTATTTATATTCTGCAGTATTTTTTTTTTATTGGTTAATTTGTTTTTAATTAGATGTTAAATAATGTTTTTAATATAAAAAACAAAACAAAAACTAATATTTATATATTTCTTAAACTCCACGCTTTTAGCTAGAAAATCTTATATAATGGAACTGAGGGAGTATGATCTATGTTTTAAAACAAAACAAAAATTCGACAATTTTTATTCAAAATAATAAAAAAATAAAAATAAAAATATAATCGATAGTAGATAATTAAAAAAATTAAATATATATGCAAAAACTTTAAACATGAGAGAGTGTACTTATATACTAAAAATGGCTTTGAAATAACAATTTTAATGAATTGGAAGTGCTAATTACAAAAAGGTTTATGACTTTTTTAGTAAATGGTTTTAATAAATGATACATTTATGCTTTTTGTAAACTGTATGACTCGCAGGTATAGTTGAATGCGATATTTGTAACTCACTTGCACGTGTCACTTCCGCATTTCTACATTTCGAGGTCAAATAAAACGCAATTTTAAATGATTATTTACTTTGAATAATAAAAGGGTAACAACAAGTCGGTTTAAACATTTTAACTAATTAAGAAGTACGACAAAGAAAAAACAAACATTTTAACTAAAAACGGATATAAAATGGTAAGAAAATGAATTAAATTTGTTGCTCCTTTCCATAAAATAAACATTTAAGGTAACAAAATATGTAGAGGAAATAAAAGTTAAATGTTTGGTGGTGATGATAATAAGGAAAATTTGTTAGTCAACAGGTTCATTTTCTATATTTTTTGGCAGATTTTTTCTCTCTTTTTAAAGTTTATTTTTTACTAATTACCAAAACATAATTAATGATGAAAATGGATTATTCTAATTTCGTTAATGATTAATATTCAAACCCATGTGCTCTATAATTTTTAATATTTAATTTTATATATCATTAATAAAAATTTACGTGTGAATTTTTTTTAAAAAGTTGTCCTATATCTTAGATTTTATTTTCATAATTTATTCATGAAAATCTATTAGAACTTATTTTAAAGCTTTCAAACATACAAATGTTTTTAAAAAAAATCATTTTGAAGAACATTTAATTTATTTAAATATTTAACATAACTTTAAAATGACTTTAACATGATTTACAAAAATCTAATATATAGTCATGAAAAACATTTGCAATGCCTAATTTTATATCACTTATTAAATAACAATAAATAATATATAATACTTCTTCCGTTTCTAAAATATTGATTTTATATGTTTTTGTTTATATATATTAAAAATAAAAATATATAAATAGTAATTTAAAAAGAAATTAAAGAGAAACAGAAGTATTGGTTCTAGTTTTTGTATACATGTTAAGTATACAATTCAAACTTTTGACTTTGAAAACATGTTATAGATGATAGTTTTGAGTTTTCTTAGATTTCCACAAAACAAGTCAAAAAACAATTAATACACACTGATAGTTGGCAAGTATTTTCTGGTTTTACATACTATATTTATTGTTTTTTTTTCTAGCGCTTATCTAAAATCAGAGCTAAAATTAGCGATTAAAAAGTGATAGTATTTTTCGTAAATAAAAGATATATTCTATCTATTTAAAAAAAAAATATTATATAAAATAATGTCCGATAAACTAATATAATTTTTTTTTAAATACAAATAAAATCTATGCTGTTTTTAGCACCATATATATATATATATATATAGTAATATCATCTATCCGTCAATTTTACAAATAAATAATTAAAATATTGTCTTTTAGTGCAATTATTTTCTTTTTTTATTCGAAAAAGTTATTGAATTTCTTATTAATGTAACATAAGGAAAATTAAAAAAGAGTCAACTTACAAATATCAATTCGACTCTTAGCCTTATTCGCACTTGCATTAATTATAATATGTTATCAAACATTATCAACAGGGTCATAAAGGGAAAAGAGAAAAAAAAAGTGAAGAAGAAGAAGAAGACAGACGAAACTTCTGGAAAAAGAGGGAAAGCCACATACGCTCTTCTCGCACATTCCTGCACTCTTTCCTTCTTGTGGACCCCTCACTTTTTAATTCCAATTTTACCCTTTTCTTCCTCGATCCCATTTTCTCTTAAAATTAAAAAAAAAAATCCATCTTTTTCTCCTTCTGGAACTTCCGATCTGTCTCTCCTCTCTCTCTCTCTCTCTCTCTCCTCTCTCTTTCTTATCAAATCCGTCTCTCCCAGAACATTCTAGAACTTCAAAACACAATCTCTCTCTCTCTCTATCTGTCTCTTGCTTCGAGATCATCGTGTTCTTGATTGTGTCAATCCCTTTGTTGGTTGGTAGAAAGATTGCGTTTAGAAAGAGGAACTTTTTTGTGTGTTTTTTGGATTTGGCTTTGATGGGTTTTGTGAGAAGAAGAATATGAAAGCGAAAGATTCCACCTTTTCTCTTCTTCTAAGGTGTTAGTTTCTGTGTTGTTTCGGATCTCTCATGATTCCAACTTCCTTCAAGCAACAACAATAAGCTTTGGTAAATCCATCATTTGATCTCGGCGGCGACAGTTTTTCGCCAATATCTTAATTGGGTATTGGGTAATTAAAAAAAAGTTCAGGTTTTTGAGGTGTGTGTGGATCTAAAAACTCATGCCGGGTGAACAAACCGGAGAAACTCCGACGGTAGCCGGAGTTGGCGGCGGTGGAGGTGGTTGTAGCGCCGGAAACAGTGGTGGTAGTAGTGGTTGTGGCGGCGGAGGTGGTGGCGGAGGTGGTGGAGGAGATTCTCAGAGGTCAATTCCGACGCCGTTTTTAACGAAAACGTATCAGCTTGTTGATGATCCAATTTACGACGAATTGATTTCTTGGAATGAAGATGGATCCACTTTCATCGTGTGGCGACCAGCTGAGTTTGCTAGAGATCTTCTTCCGAAATACTTCAAACACAACAATTTCTCAAGTTTTGTTCGTCAGCTCAATACTTACGTGAGTTTCTTAAATTTGTGCTCTCAATTTATAGTTTGAATCTTAGTAGTGAATCTGATTTGGTTTATAATATGGTTTTAGGGATTTAGAAAAGTAGTTCCGGATCGTTGGGAGTTTTCTAATGATTGTTTCCGGAGAGGTGAGAAGATTCTGCTTCGGGATATTCAACGCCGGAAAATCTCTCAGCCCGCTATGGCGGCAGCAGCTGCAGCGGCTGCGGCGGCCGTAGCGGCTTCAGCGGTTACGGTTGCAGCGGTTCCTGTTGTAGCTCAGGCTGTTTCTCCGTCGAATTCTGGAGATGAACAGGTGATTTCGTCTAACTCGTCGCCTGCGGCTGCAGCCGCGGCTACAGGAGGAGCGGTTGGTCCTGTTTTGCAGAGGACGACGAGTTGCACCACTGCACCGGAGCTGGTTGAGGAGAACGAGCGGTTGAGGAAGGAGAATGTGCAGTTGAGTCAAGAGTTGACAAAGCTTAAAGGATTGTATGCGAATATCTACACATTGATGGCGAACTTCACATCGGGTCAAGCGGATTGTGCGAATTTGTTACCGGAAGGGAAACCGTTGGATCTTTTACCGGCGAGACAAGGGATGAGTGAAGCCATGGCGATGGCTTCTAGAATCGATGATGGGATTGGTTTGAAGCTTGATGAGGATTTGACTCCGAGATTGTTTGGGGTTTCGATTGGGGTGAAGCGAGCTAGAAGAGAGGAAGAGTTGGGCTGTGCAGAGGAAGATGATGACGATAGACGAGAAGCAGTTATCGTTGACCGAGAGGGAGAACAAGGCTCTGATGTTAAGTCAGAGCCCATGGAAGAAGAGAATAACTCCGGTAACCATAACGGGCCGTGGCTTGAACTTGGAAAATGAAAAGACTTACTGGGTCACAGGATTTGTATATGCGGGAAACTGATCCCCATTGAAAAGGCAAGCCATTGAGCTGACCCGAGCAGAAAATGGGTCGATTTCTGGTCATCAGAGTATATCACAAATTAGCAGAACAAGGTTCATTTATTTGGGGTACTAACACACATATCCTACCATCCTGAGTTGTTCCTGATTTCGGATGTTGCTTCTTGAATCTTCTTCTTGATGGAACTGAAACTATTCTGGCTCGTTGTGCTCCAGCGGGTGGATGTGCTTCTCATGATTTCAGATAAAGCAGGAAGATTCGAAGTCACATCTTCATACTCTGCAAAAATAGCACAAAGGAATGGTCGTTTTAGAGTTATGGCAATGTTGATACACAACCCAATCTTTTACGTTCTTTTTTAGTTGAAAACAATTGTAGCTCTCGACTTGTAATGATCTTTGATGAAATTTTTTATTATTTTTTACCTGATGACATTGGAAGCTCGTATTGGCGCTTTAAGAACTTGGAGGCGTTACGGTCTTTCTTGTGGCAAAGAACTCTGACTAGAGTCTGCGCGTCCTCCAAGCGCCGTTGCTCTGAACTCACTCCCATGTTAATGAGCTCACTCGCAGTCATTAGCATCTGTATCAGCATTTCGCTCTGCCACAATGGACATAACCCGAAAGATGTGTTAGTATTTCGGGCGAAAGGAAATTAACTCCTCAAGTTGAGCAAAATATATATTTACCTCGAGAGAGTACAAGTCAAGGATCTCTTTCGCCTGTTTTGCTTCTTGGTCAACTAGTGAACGAGGAAGACCTTCTCCATCAGCAATGAAGAACTCCTACCAGAATGTATGGGAAAAGGTTAGTGAACTGCCATATTCACGAATCGAGACCAGCTTCTCATAGGCAATATTGCAGAACCCCAAAACATCAAAAGTAGCAGAAGCTAATTTCTCGCTTTTTTATATCTGCCCTTGTTTGAAATTAATTGGTAGAGCTCGCAAGTTTGGAACAGAAGCAACTTTTATTGGATATCTAATTCCAGCTTAATGGCACAGAACTTCAAAATACGAATATAAATTTACCCACCTTCAAAATACTGAGATCTTCTTCCATCAACGGGATCTCTGAATCTGAAAATGCACGGGTTGGTCCTCCATCTAGTAGTACTCGAACATAAGCTTCCTGTGTGAGAGAAGCATAGAGTTTTGGTGTGCACAAAAGATGTTGGAAGTTTTCTAACATATGTGAAAAGGGAAAGAAGTGTTACCAAAGCGGATCGGCAGATGCTTAAAACCACCATATCTCTCGAGTCCTCGTAACATAAACTGCATACATTATCAAGGACCTGTGCATTGCATTTCTCAGTATACGTTCATGCTTAGTAGAAAGGGGCGAATCAGGGAAAGAGATTGGTTTTTGTTTACAGAATCAATGTGAGGGAGTAATCTATCCAAGCGGGAGCCTTCGACTGTGCCATTGTACAACTGTACTAGGAACATATCTCTCAGATCCCAGAATACCACTCTTGCCCCTGACAAAGAGCAACAATAAATTCAGAAAACAGAGCAAAACTGTATTTTTTTTCCTCCAAAACACAAAACTCTTAAAGTAACACAATGTCACAATCCATCCAACATTCCCCCTCATCCACGAGGTGATACCAATTAAAGAGGAGTATGTACGTTTGCAAACAGAACTGACCACATGATAGATATGTACGGGTTGGTCACGAGTATCTCATATAAATACAGAAAATTTGCCAATGAATCTTGTTTGTGGATAAGAAGAGTATCCATCAGACAATTTGAATTCTGACGCTCAAGGTTGCAGAGAAATGTTTCAGTTTGGAAAGATTTTTCAGTTTATCTCAAATTTAAAGTGCTGCAACTGAACACGAGACTTTGTATTAGCTTACCAATTAGGTCACGGGTTTTGGTTATGCAATTGGCATTGGTTTCCCTGAGGCTGTCATAGGTGGTAGCAAAGAGTTCATCAACAGCTTCACTATGTGTCAATGAATTCTCCTCTTCAGCTTCGTCAATCTCAATTCCTGAAACAAGATAATGCAAAGTGAGCCACCAGTGCACATTTCAACACATAACAACCACCAAAATGAGGAATGGAACGTCTGATCCCAAGTGAATAAGCTTACTTGATCTCTTGTCAAGAGAGGATCCGACAAGAGTCAAAGATTTCCTTATGCCATTTTCTGTTGCACTGATTTGTTTCTGGATATACTGATCCATGAACACAGAATCGACAAAAACAATGCTATTATTTAGTTTTCAGAGAAAATTACAAGGTTTTAGCATGGAAGAACACACTTACGCAAAGCGTATTCAATCTTATGCAGAGTTTCGGTATTGTCAGTTCATCTAATTTCTTAACCACTTTATTATCTGGCTCAGTAAACTCCAGCGACTTCCTCTTCATTGCTGGCATAACACCCTCTGTGAATCGAGTTAAAGGAGGAGCTGACGGATACAGAAGCTTCTTGTCAACTGCAGCTAAAGGCTTATGGTCAATATATCACAGTATGCTTCAGAAGAATCGCTTAATTTAAAACAAGTGTTAAAATTGTTTTCGTTTCACCTTTGGATTTGGACGAGATTCTATATGTACTAAAATGTTAGTGTCAAGCAAGCCCAATACAAAGAACCACAACATACAAATCTACATGTTGCAAGTAATCTACCAGTCACATATAAGCCTGCTCAAGCATGTGTCTCTGGATACTGACATAAGTTCTAAGAATTTTACAGTTGTATTTTCCATGGTAGTGCAGATTCAAGACTCAGTAACAGCTAAAAGAAGATGTAGAGTTGGTCAATACCTAGTTGATCGAAAATTCTCTGAAGATAAGTATCCAGACTATGGTAAATTAATGAGAGAAGAGCTTGGAGATGTGTGATATCAACAGGTAGATGTAAACCAAATAGCTGAGACACAGTCTGCAAAGTAAGTGAGATGAGAAAGTAAGACGGCAAATAAATTGTGTTCAATACTAAAAAATAAAGGTGGAGAGAATCATACTAGGAGGAAAGCAAGAACTAAACAAAATCAACATGTAATTCCAGAGGCAACCCAAAACGAAGAAAAATGTTTTCGAATACTAAACTCTTTTTATATGTCTGAGCGGTTGTTAATCTCCTACAGTTTGCACACTAATCCGCATAATGATGTCATGATAGTATAGATATACCTCTTCTATGATCCTGAATATTTCAACGATTGATGCAGCATGTCTTTGATGAACTGATAGAGGCTCCCACTCCTGCTTAGAGAAAAGCCTTATAATTAAAATCACGTTTCCATCTTTTGGACAATAAAGTTTCCTGCATCAGACTTTGGATTTGTTTGGTTGTTAAAGTGATGGGAGGTCTGTTACATCTTTCTGACTTCACGGATCCTTCATTTTATCAGTACATATTTTGACTTCAAACTATATATTATGCAACTTTTTAAAGGATTTCTCAATACTGACCAGATGAGGTTTAAAGTGATCGATCAAAATAAGTTCCCCTTATGGCCGAACTTTAATGTCTATCTACTGTCAACACCAATCAACATGTGATAATTTTGCCAAGTATATATAACCTCAATTTCAAAAGCTCGCCTAGTCCATTGCAAGATATGATCATGTTGAGAGATAAGCCAGTCCAGCATTACTGGTTTGACAACCTTTTCTATCTGCACATAAACAAATATGGATAGTCCCTTATATGACTTATTTGACATGATGGATCGAGTTAGGAAACAATAAAACTGAGAAGTCATATAATTGTATTCTGAAATCCAATTCATAAGACTATCTATTAGTGACCTCGTAATTCTTCAACTTGTGGAGGTAAGGTTTGTGCAACTTGGATCTGCTATGACAATTATACAGTTGAGTTAAGTCTTCCTCTAACATATAGGCAGCAGGAACTACTTTTCTAACATCACCAGAGAGGGATGAAACTCCTTCAAGGAAAGGCGTCTGCTCCAGAAAGATGAAAGATCAGTCATAAATTTAGATACCAGTGACAAACTATATTTTCTTAAATATTGAAAATGCTTAGGGGCAAACCAGTCTTTCTCCATAAAACCGATGAAGAAGCATGGCCGAGATCATCATACATTCGGGCAACCATTTGGAGAAAACTGGGACAAACTCATTTATCTCTGCCTTTGCGATGACGCTCAGTTCATTTGCAAGCAGAGCTAGAGCATGCGTACGTTCACCATGAGATTTCACGTATGCAAAATGTGCAGCCTAGGAGGATAAGAATATCAAATTTAAGTATATATTTAGATGATATGATAGACCGATAAAAGAAGTGGCTTATACAGTATAGCCATACAAGATAACTAAGACAAAAGCTCACCCTGGCACATGCACCTTTAATCGAGTTCTGAACATAGGATTGTATCTTATCACCAACATCATCACTCAAGGTATCTAGCTTGATAAGCTGCAAGAGAAAACGATATCTATCAACCAAGATCATCCGAGTATTCCTTCACATCCCAATCCCAAAATAGACAGCTCCTCTTTCTATATTTAACTAAGAACGCTTTTCTTAATACAGCCAAACACTTAATACATAAAACATATAGTCATGCCAGAAAAATGTCTTGTCCTGGCTAGTTAGTTGTACTGCGGTTTTACGCAAATGTCAACATCAAAATGAAAAAGCAAGTTTTAAACTGGTAGTAAGGTCCCCTTAAGGAGAATTTTGGCATGCAGCGCTTTTCCGAGGCATGTTAACTTCAACTGAATATTCACAAGTCGACCGATATAAAATACACAGAAATAAAATGGAAAAGGCAAAAGAAAAGTTTGTCGAAATATGGAAATGGATGGTGTAGCGAACATCAGAAACGCCAACCTCAATTCTGGTACAGTCAGCTGGAGGGAGTCCAACCGTTGATGCCAAGCTGACAAGCATTCCAAAATCACGATGTTTCTGAGGAGACAAAGAAGATCAAGAACTTTTTTTTTTAATAAAACAATGCTTATTATGTCATGATAGAATTGCAAAAACAAATTCGATATGATAAATTTACAACAGAGATGAAAAAGCATTTCATTTGAGCAGTTAGGAAGCAGCAAAAATACAATGATCTTGGTTACCAGCAAAAAGAAAAAATTATGGCAGAAGAAGTGTACGCTAACCAGAAAGACATAAAAAATATGAAAAGAATATGCAAAATGATGTAAATGTATCAAGTCACTATCATAGATCGAGAACTGACCTTACCAAAGTGTAGATGGTAGTCGAGAAGTTTATCATCGCACCAATCACTAACTGACATGAAAATTGCCTTCACGAGACCTATGTGTATCTCATTTCCAATTGTTTGCCTTGAACATACTAGATGACTTATATAGAGATCTTCCTTCGGGCTGCTCTCTTCAGTGGAAGTAACTTTCTGCAACTCCTGAATCGCGCTGCCTAGAAGAGAAGGTTCACCTGTGCACACAAACTTCACAGAAAAGGAGCACATGTGGTGGCTACCTTAAACTCTTGTCTGGGATAAATTATAAATGCAACAGACATGCATTGGTGTAGTGAGGATCAAACAACATAGAAAAAGACTCAACCTGACATTGTACTTAAACTATTGTGGCGCAGCAAGGGGTATAGCTTAAACCTGTTTATCCAACTGCGAGTTTAGGTGTCCTAAATTTTAGCCTCCCTCAACAAGGTTATTTATTATATATATATGTGTGTGTGTGCGCGCGCCCGCGCTTAAGTTTTTATACCTTTGATTTTAAAAATGAAACAGATCAACTTTATTCGTGATATGTTTTGTGCTAATGTTACATAGAGCTCTAGCAAGCCAGCTTAGTGCACACTGTGATCTGCTAGATAAGGCAGATGTCTGAAGAATAAGTGGGCCAATTGAGATAAGACATACCTGTTGAAAAAGAACCCATCCATATATTGCATTATGTAGATTCTCCGTTATGCCCAATGTCGACCAAATTGATTTAATATGGAAAAGCATTGTTGAGGCATCCTGATATGCATTTGAAGTCAGGGACAAATATGCATGAGACAAATGATAAGAAGAAAAACAAGGACTAAGAAAATCTACCTCTATGAGTTGACCCTCGTCAAGAATATCAAATACGCCAAATAGTAATTTCTCATAGAGTCTAATGTTCAAATGATAGATAGCAGTCCAATAATAAGTTTCCTCTTCAATACCAAATCGGCCTGGTAGTGATGACAACTTCGAAGCCACCTGCCTTATAGACGAGAGAACCTCAATCCGCAGCGAAGAAGACATCACAACATCCCATTCCTATGCCAGCCAAAATAGTTTTAGATTCAAGAAAGAGAAGTCCGTTAAGTCATTTTACTAGATGAGAACTTGCTGGCCATGAAACAACCATATCACAAATCTCGAACACACCTTTGAGTCTCTAATCGTTGCAAGGCATTTTCTCATAGTTGCTCGTTCGTTTTTCTCCAGACTACGTGAGAAACAGAGGACTTCTTCTAGTAAGTTAGCCTATATTGACGATGGAAAAAGGCACTAAATTCAATGGTTGAAACAAGGATATTTTCATTGTCTTTCACATACACTGAATATGCATATCTACGTGTTTAAGTAAATGTCCACAGAGCAGCAAGATGATGCAGCAGTAAATTCAATTTGCAAGGCAACCAAAACCACAAAAGCTGCATATGCCTATTAAAGCAGGTTATGTTTTAACTTTAGCTGTGGTACTAAAGATATGCCTAATCAACCCCATCTTCTTCTCATTCAAGCTTACAAATAAAGTATTTGTTAATGAAATTTCCAAGGAGAGCAAGAAGAAAAAGGAATCATAGCAAAGCACCGGATGGATGACATCCAGACTTTCATGAGATTATCACATATCAATATCAAACCAAGAAATCCATGAAATTGTTCAAGGAGTTGCATAAGGACGACAAGGAAAAACAAAACTGTAGTTCACTATCACCTGTCTAGTCTTCCAGTTCATGTAGAGTTTTTCATTAGGAAAATCTGATTTGAATATTCCAACCAAAAGCCCCAATGCTAACTGTGGAAGATCAATTTGTTCACCTGTCCTCAACTGAGCCAACTGCACCAGATTTCTCCGTATGCATGTATCCATCTTTGATGAAATCTATTAAAACAGCAACAAACAGTTATAAAAACATGCTGCACAATATGATCCAACTGAAGTAGATTTTAAATATGGAACTGCTACTTCTTTAGTTAACAAAATGCTTGTTAATTGTATAACCGTAAGGGCCTTTCTCCTCTCCTACTACGTTATGTAACTACTGGTTCCTTAGGGCGTATCATAGATAATGATTTTATAGCTTGCCTGCATCTGGACACGGATCACGTTGATGACCTCTGAGTGTGCATTAGAGATCTGAGGCTGTAGATGTGATTTTTCCTTTCTCTTCAAACTTAACAAAAGTTTTGAGCCCTTTTCTATCTTTCTTCTCTGAGTAGGATACGCCTCAACACTGTTTATGAAAAGCCCGTAAGAATGTGCAGAAGCAAGAGCACCCACACTGATCTATCCGGAAAATAGCTGGAAGTCCGAATCATAACGAACACGGAATATACATGTATGAAGGGGGAAAAAAGAGCGAGTACCTCGAAAGCAACATAGAAGCAATCATTAATTCGTATGCTGCTTCTCGCAAATCATCATCCGATAACCCTTCAAAATCCCTAACATCATGTATCAGTTCACTCGAAAGATGGGAACCAAATTAATCAATATTTACAAGGAAACAAATAGTACTCTAGGACTGAAAATTCAAAAAGAAATTGCCTAACTACATACCTGTTCTCAAAGATGGCAAGCTGAGAGGAATAATTTTGATAGGTTTCATGGGTTTGATGTCAGGTGTTTCCTCTTTAAATATATAGTTGTCTCCAGATGAAGGAGTATTAGAAGAATCAACGTGGCATGACATGCCTGGGCCACTGTTACTTGATTTTTCCATGTTAACTGGACTGGGAGGAATACGGCGAGGAGGAGATCCTGCTACATCGGGACTTGATACAAGAAAATAGGAATCTCCAGATTCAGAGTGTATCTGCAAATAAAAATCATCAAAACTAATCATCTTCAACAGTTATCATCAACAATGGCATTGTTCTTTTATATCGAAAGCTTAAGCTACATGAATTGCAAAGAGGAAGTATTGCATTGTCTTTCAACCGTCACAGCTCTACTTTACACTAACAATACATTTTAGTGTATACTCAAGACTATAATTCCCATCGAGTAGGCAAGAAAACAATAAAAAAACGCAGATGCCATATGCAATTTTGATGTAGCTCAATTATGCATTAAAAGACACCAACTAACAAGAGCATTGTAGAATCATTTCCTCACCGTTACGGGGTATGAGGACTCAAAATTGTATTTCTCAGTGCCTTTGAAGACATCAACTACACCACCTGCATTCGTGTTCACAAAATGGAGTGTTTAAGCAAAAAAATTAGTTAGATAATAGATGCTTCGGATAGCTTGGCAAATCGCAATTACCAAGCAGAAAGCCAACTTTTCTCATTACCCTAACTGCGTAAAACCCTTAATCCTCCATAAAATCAACAAATCGGACGGAAAAACCAATTCACAAATCAAAAAATCCATTTCACAGATTACAAAGTGCTAAGAAGATGGGAAAAAGCAGCTAAACTCCAATAACCACTTTTATACAACTCAAAAGACAGATACTAACTAAGGATGGATTATTTCATGAGCGAAAAAAAAAAATAGGTACACATAATTTTCAAATTATCTCAGGAAACGTAAAAACTCACCGGATTTGACGCAATCCAAAACATAATCGGCGCTGAGAGCATCCAAATCAGCAGGAGAAAGAGAAGTAGAGGAACCAGAAGGTGAACGAAGCTCCGTTACCAAACCCGACGACATAAGAAACTCGAGGAGCTTACGGCGATCGTTCCGGTAACGCTGCAACAGAGAATCCATCTTCGAAGAAGAAGAAGGGAGGAGATGCAGAGAGGCTTTCTTCAGCGTATTTCGTTGTCCCCTCCCATGGAAGAAGGCGAAGCTCTTGGGGTGGGGGGGTTTTGGGGTAAGCGCGGAAAAAGCACGAGTGATACCAAAAAGACCAAAACAACCTTACTAACGATTCGTTTCATACAATGTTGACTCGTGCACTCTGACTTTTCTTTGTTTCTTTTTTGGTAAGTCCATAAATTTTTTGAACAATTATTAAATTACATAACGACGGAATAATCGTTTGACCACAGATTAGGAGTAGACAAATTGCTTTGATTTGATTCGAAAAAATTTGGATATTTATTATGAATTAAAGCGAAATAAATAGTAAAATTTAATATCTTTCTATTTTAGAGTAAATTACAAATATTAATTTCAAAAGTCTAAATATTCATCCTGATTCATATATTACTTATATTTACATATAATATGATAGACTTATAATGTATATTGGCATTTTTATATTTTTTAAATATATTTGGCGAAAATATTTATAGTAAGAATAGGTTGATACTAGCATTTTAATTGAAAATATTTTTTTTTTAAATAGAAAAACACATGTTTTATTTTTCACCATTTTAATCTTCTACTTTTCATATTTTTTTAATTATATAGAGTAAAATTAGATATTTTAATATATTTATTTGCTAGTTAGTTTGAATATTATATTAAAATGTATTTTCGGGTTTTGGTTCGGTTCGGTTTTTTCCGGTAATTTTGGTAATTTTCGGATAATTTCGGGTCATTTCGGGTATTTTTCAAGCAATTTCGGGTATTTTTTGATAATTTCAGATAATTTTCGGGTAGTTACCCGAATATCCCCGAAATTACCCGAACTAACCAAAAAAATAACAAAAACAAATTGTAAAATTTACCCGAACTAACCGAACATACCCGACCTATAACCGAATATTTTTAGGTTATTTTATGTTTTGGGTATTTCGGATATCCGTTCGATTCTCGGTTCGATTCGGATACCCGCACTTTGACAATATAGGAACCGTTCGGATATTTTAGGTTTTCGGATCGATTTCGGTTCGGGTATTTTTAAGCCGGTTTCGGTTGGATTTTTCGGTTCCGGTTAAAACGTCCAAGCCTAATTGTGACGAGTGAAGGCGTCGACTGAACGGCGCCGTTAATTGTGACCACAAACGACGCCGTTTGGCTTTTTCATGTAAAATTTTGATTTACTAGATTTTGATCCACGCCAAATGCGGGATTAAATAATTAAATAGGTTGATGAATCGATTTTAACATATACAATTTTTTAATATTTAAACGTGTACAACAAAGCATATAATTTATAATATCTATAAACGTACAAAATAATATATATTGTGCATAAATATAATAAAGTTAAATACTTTTGATCAACCATATGTTAATGTCATTAGTTTTAATATTTTTATGTGTAAAATTGATTAAAAATATGCAAATATTATTTATTTCAATATATTTTAATTGTAAAATTGATATTCATTTTTTCCCGTCTAAATTGATCTTCGTAATAATAAAAAAACTTGTTAATATATCATAAAAAAATTAGAAATAGATATGGCAAGTTTAAAATATTATATTTAGTTGTGTTTAAATTTGTAAAACATATATTAATGAGCTTATGTTATAAAATTAATGAGAATATGTAGAGATTTCCACCATAGCATATATTTTTTATTGAAATGTTATAATTGGTTAAAATTAAATGATGTGTCTCTTAAATTGCTCATTATTTGACACGATTTTTTTTGTGAATGTCTCATGTATTTATTAATATATATATAGGATTATTGATAAAACGAGAAACACAAGCACAATGCACACGAAGAAAAGAAGAAAAAAACAGGTCTAAAGATGAATATACCTATTTTCCACTAGGCAATGTAATAGAAATCACAAGACAAAGAGATAACATCGATCTAGATTTCTAACTACGCACGCTAAAACACGCACCAGAGTTTTACATACACCTGAAACTTCTGGTCTTGAGATGGTTCGGTTTGATCTTTGAGCCACAAAAGATTACTAGACTTCATTTGCATTCTTCAAGATGTTAAACTTGCAAAGCGGACATCGAGAGTTTATGTGTAGCCATTTATCAATGCAAGTGCAGTGAAAGTGATGGTTACAAGGAAGTTCTCTTAGTTCGACTCCGTCTTCATATTCACAGAGACAAATGCAGCATTCCTGTAGAATCACATGAAAGCAAAGCGTTATCAATCTTACACCCTATTGAAATGTTTAAAGTAATATATAGAACTGAATAAGAAAATGGGAATGGAGTACCGCGTCTTCTGGAGAAAGCGAGCGTTCGATAGGTGAATCTGTTCCACATTCTGTCATTATTCCTCGGTTAGTAGCTCCACCAGGGAGCTTTTCATCGTCTTCAATCTTTCTAAATCTGAATTTTGGCATTTGATCTATGTCGTTTTTTGATGCTCCCTCCTGTTTTGCACCAATTTGCATCACAATATGATAATTGTAGACCATGATATTGGATTTGGATTAAAGTGGGTTTGTTTTACCCGTCCTATTTAGATGGAAGAAGTGTAGAAGAGAGTTACCTGGTCGGCAACAGCATATAAGATTGCAATTATACATGGAAGACAGCAGCAAACAGCAAGGCCGATAACACAAGCCAATGCAACACAGAAAACGACAAAGAAAACATCGAAACCGAGAAAAATGATACACAGCCTGCAAGTTAAAAACACCCGAATACAAGTTTAAGAAATCCCCCAAAAGATACAACTTCAAAGAAAATTTTCAAAAAAGGAAACATACCAATAGAGCTGAGGAGCGTCATTAGATAGTGTTTGGCCTCCTGCAGATACCCAGTAGAATCCGATTATCCACCAGATGAATGAGAACATTGTGTTGGCTGATTCTAGATGCTTCGCGGAATTACTGAGACCACAAACATTGAGGATCAACAAGGGTCATATGGAAACTTACAAAGTTAGGAAACTCAGACAAACAACAATAAAGAAGGATCGAAATGGCCTAAACTATCTCTGATTAGGCTTTGAAATTCTAAAGATTGCAAGAACATAAGCTGATATTGATACTCACAAAAAAAAAAAAAAGTCAAAGAAGATCACAGATCAAGTTTTCTTATATTCACTTCCTTTATAACCGAGTTTAGTTGAAGATGGTTTCAGTGAGGTTTCTTTCTTTATCAAATTTGTTCCCCAAGATCATCATTTATATCTTCTCACCTAAGTGTGGAAAAGGCACAAGAAAAGTTGCATTGATTCACACAGATACAATAAGCATCAACTAACATTAACCTAGAAATTAAGATTCCACATTGAAATGTACACATCTCCAGCTTCTCCAAATTCGAAATCAGAAACTCTGATTCCAGATCAAATAAATCACAAATCTAATCTAGATTTGTTAAACGAAATGGTCAATACCTGGTGTTTCCCCTATCCCCCAATTGCGCTAACGAAACATACTGCTGCGACGAATTCGTAAACCTCGCACCACCATCCTCCGACGAAGACGAGGAAGCCGATGATGATGAACGGTGTCGCGTGCCTCTCCTCCGCCGCCGCTGCCTCCGCCTATACTCAACGCACACGCATGCCATATGTAGCCCGCATTGAATACCGTAACCTACCACCCAAACCCGTAACGGCATATTCGGCCGCTCGTCGCGGCTGAGAATCAGAACAGCAACACCGATCGCCACAAAAGCTAGATTCCACAGAATGTCGAGAAACACCACAGGCTTAGAATACGCCCAATCGCTCTGTCTCTCTTCCAATTGCTCCGCAGCGGTTTCCCTAACCAACATCGACGGCTCACGCATCATCCTCCGGCTCCCAGCGTGACGGAGGAACCTCGCTGCCTCTCTAAGACCTTGTCGTCTAGCGGATCGATGAATCCCATTATCTTCATCAACGCTCACGGTTCTCGAAACGTCGGAAGGAAGAAACGGCGTCGTGTCAATGATTCCGTCGGAATTCTCCCTGCCGACGCGAGATGCCGAATCCGGTTCCGTCGTCGTCGTCGCCGACATTCTATAGGTTCTTGATTTTGAATCTCCGATCGATTAATGCCATACAAAGGGGGATTACGATTTGCCTCAAAAGGTTTTGGACGTTGAAATTTTCAGAAAGTGAAAGAGAGATAAAGAAACGATAACGTGAGGAAAATTGAAAAAAGTTTTCGGAGAGATGTTTATCGATAGTCCCTAGACTCTCCTCTCTTTCTCAGTTATTTACACTCTTGCCATTCATAGAGTAATATCTCCACCAATTTTCAAAAATTCTATAGGCGCTAATTAGCCGGTTGGATACGCCCTACCATCTAATTATACGGAGATTAATCGGCGATTAGTTTAAAACTTTTTAATTATTAAATAAATGTATTTATACTTTTTTAGCATATATGTTCAATAAATTACGGTGGTTCAATAAGGCTTGTGTCTTTTAATCTCATGTTGTGAGTTCCAGTTGCAAGATGCTCTATTTGTTTTTTTTTTTTTCTTTTTAATGAAAGATATAATTGTTATTTTTCCCATCTTCTTCCCCGAATTTCTTTTCTCTGTAACCCTAAACGCAGCTGCCATAGATACTTTCACATGATCTTCATCTTTTTCGTTTCTTTTGTTTTTTACACACAAAATCTATAAATCTATCATATACAAATATATTCTAAACTTAAAAAACAAAAAACAAAAATAGAGTTTTTTAGCTGTTCCGAGATATTGGCCGATTACATCAAAATTGCGGTGGCTCTCGGCCGCCTAAACGGCTGCGGAGGCCGCGTTTTGAACAGGGATCTCCACTAATCAAATGTTTTATTTTAGTCAAAACAAAATTTGTTGGCTAAAAACTTAATAACAAAATAGAAACTAAAAAAAATGTGTATCATTCATTTTAACCAGAAATGGTTTTATAATGAAAAAAATATATATATTAGATCATGAGTTTGTATTTCAAAATTAATTGATAATAAATAGATTGACTGATAGTTTATATATTTAGGTCTTTTTAAAAAATTTGACGTGAGATTCTTAACAAAAACATACGGTTTTTTTATAAGGGAATTTTAGTTCGGCTTTATATACCGTTTTGGTTTCAATTCGGGTTTGTCGAGGATAAATGTTTACATAGACGGTGGACACCGTAGTAGAAATCACCACTAAGCTAAAATGTCACGGTTCATGGGCCTTACTTTTAAGCAGCCCATTACGATGTGGGCTTTTCTTGTTACAAACAAAATGATGAATATGCATATTCATGGTGCTCAGATATGGCTTCTTCTTCTTCTTCTTCTTCTACTACCAACGGGCGTGAATATTTCGTGATATAAACTTGTCTACAATGGCGGATAAAGCCCAGAAAACCCTGGTTCTGTTTGCGAATCTGATCAAGGTTCCTCCACTTAAGGCTTTCTCTCTCTTAAATTCGTCGAATTTTCATGGTTTTCAACACACCCATGAATCCTTCTCAATTCTTCTTCGTATCTTTCTCTCTGGAAACCTACTCTCTCACGCTCAATCGCTTCTGCTGCAAGTTATCTCCGGAAAAATCCATTCCCAATTCTTCACTTCTTCCTCTCTGTTACATTATCTGACGGAATCAGAAAGTTCGAAAACCAGGTTTCGATTATACGAGGTAATCATCGATGCGTATGTTCAGTCTCAGTCCCTATACTCCGCGATCTCTTATTTCAACGAGATGGTCGATAAGGGTTTTGTTCCTGGATCGAATTGCTTTAATAATCTCTTACGTTTCGTTGTTGGGTCGTGTTGTTTCAATCAATGGTGGGTTTTCTTCAACGAGAACAGAAGAAAAGCTGATTTGGATGTGTACAGCTTTGGGATTGTGATTAAAGGATGTTGCAAAGCTGGGGAAATCGAGAAAAGCTTTGAGCTTTTTGTTGAATTAAGAGAGAATGGGTTTTCTCCGAACGTTGTAATCTACACTACTTTGATCGATGGGTGTTGCAAGAAAGGTGAAATCGAAAAGGCGAAAGATCTGTTTTCCGAAATGGGGAAAGTCGGATTAGTAGCTAATGAGCGTACTTACACGGTTTTGATTGATGGGTTATTCAAAAACGGGATTAAGAAACAAGGGTTTGAGCTGTACGAGAAAATGCAGGTTGATGGAGTTTTCCCCAATCTCTATACTTATAACTGTGTGATGAATCAGCTCTGTAAAGATGGAAGAACAAGAGACGCCTTCAAAGTGTTCGATGAAATGCGTGAGAGAGGAGTTTTTTGTAACATTGTTATTTATAATACTCTAATAGGTGGGTTATGTAGAGAGATGAAGGCGAATGAAGCGGATAAGCTGATGGATCAAATGAAGAGTGATGGAATCAACCCGAACCTGATCACTTATAACACTTTGATTGACGGGTTTTGTAATGTGGGAAGATTAGGCAAGGCATTGAGTTTATGCAGAGATTTGAAGTCAAGAGGTATGTCTCCGTCTCTCGTCACATATAATATTCTAGTTTCGGGGTTCTGTAAAAAAGGAGATACTTCAGGAGCAGCAAAGATGGTTAAGCAGATGGAAGAGAGAGGGATTAAACCGTCGAAAGTAACATACACAATTCTTATCGACACATTTGCTCGTTCGGATAACATGGAGACAGCAATTCAGCTTCGATCATCAATGGAGGAACTAGGATTAGTCCCGGATGTGCATACTTATAGTGTATTGATTCACGGGTTTTGCATCAAAGGTCAAATGAACGAAGCATCGAGGCTGTTTAGGTCGATGGTCGAGAAGAAGTTAGGACCGAACGAGGTTATATACAATACAATGATTCTTGGGTATTGCAAGGAGGATAGTTCTTATAGAGCATTGAGGTTGCTCAAGGAGATGGAAGAGAAAGAGTTGGCTCCAAATGTTGCTAGTTATAGTTATTTGATTGGACTTCTTTGTAAAGGAAGAAAATTGAAAGAAGCTGAGGAATTGGTTGAGAAGATGATTGATTCAGGGATTGATCCATCTACTTCAATCTATAATATGATCTCTATAGCCAAAAATGATTCACCTGTAGCTCAAACAAAGGATAAGAGCAGTTTCAGTCTGATTAAAGTACACAGTTGATGTGAAAAATTGTTTGAATATCTTATACATATTTTTTTTTAGATAAGCAAAATCGAGCAATCTGTCTTTGTTTTTCTTTAAGAAAGAAGGTTGAATGTCCTTGCAACATTTTCGATATGATATATAATATATTTCATGTTGTTGGAGAATTATCTAAAAGTTTGTCAGTTTCAAACTTTTGAGTCATAGCAGTTATATTACAAACGTGGAAAAAATTCTCCCAAAACATTTTTGATAAAACAAAAAAAAAAAAAAAAAAAATTCTCCCAAAACATTTATTTCATGAAACCATAACAACAACAAAAAAACAATAATTTTGGTGATTGGTGACATTGTACCACTACCATGAAACTTGTATTGCCGCTACTTGTATAACTATTCATTGAAACGATAAAAATATAGCGGTAAGGAGAAATATAAACAAGTTTGATGTACAAAACAAAACAGGAACCTGACCAGTGCCGTGTCCAGACTTCTTGAGATTTGAGGCTAATTTGAATAATGAGACCCCCAATTTGAATAATGAGGGGTTTTCGATATATTTTTTTAATAATAAAACTGGGAAAAAAAAATGTTTAAAGTAAATAAGATGGGTTTTGAACCAGGGAGGTGGGAGAGCTCATTAAGGTAGTTATTACCACTACACTATGAGTAATATTTGTAAATTTGGGGCCCCTAAATATATATATTATGTGGAGGCCTGAGGCAAATGCCTATTTTTTAACCTTATAGGCACGGCCTTGAACCTGACTACAAAACTGTGTACGTTTCTGTTAAAAAAAAAATTGTATTGCCATCATTTTAAGACGGTAAGAGTACTTTAAAGAAATGTTTATTTTTAACTGATTATTAAAATAAAAGTGAACATATAATCCAAAGATTATATTCTCTGATTTTATAATTTTGTAATAATATTTTTGTATTACTATTATCTCTTACCAATATAAATTATGATTATACTGTCATTTTCTATTGTATTACCATTTTTACCACTATTTTGTTCGCCTCTAAAAATATCATCTTCTCTTACTACTATTTACTATTACAAATTTTTTTTTTTATCACCAATCAAATCTATCATATGCATCATAGCAGGGACGGATGTATATAGAGCAACATGGGGCAAATGCCACCACTATTTTTTCATTTTTAATGTAATTAATGAAGCTAAAAATTTATTTCTCCATTGCTATAATTGTTTTTGCCCCATTTAAATCTTGCTTCCGTGATTTTCTTTGCTAAATATAAGATTTGTTCAGTTTACTTGCCTTAGAAAAATCTCAATATTCATTACTTATTTATTATATATGAAGTACTTAGATACTCAAAATTTTCCGAGATTTCATGGTTTATAATATTTACCCACCAAATTTTAGATTAAATTTATTGTTATTTTTTATTTTTCTCTTTCCACATTTCAAAAAATAAAAACCCACATCATCTTTTACTTATCAAGAAATTTTATATTTCAACTATACTTTCAAATTTCCTTAATTTTTTTGATACTTTACTTAGCTTTATTTTTATGAATTTATATGAAAGTGATTTTTTTCTAACATCTACCGCTAGTAAAAAAATTGTCTAGATTCGCCACTGATCATCAGTCTAACTTGGTTTGATTTAGCCAAAAATATTTGGTTTTGCATAAATTCATAGAAATATCATTATGAACCCAAAATAAATATTCCAAAGCATATTCCTCCGTAATTAACAATTTAAGATTTGGTCATACAGAATTACAAACTTCCTTATAATCTCAAATTAATTGCATTTAGTAAATTTCAAACTCTTTGTGAACTAAAAAAAAAACTTATAAACTCTCAGAATAAATCTTATATATATGTGTGTGTGACTTGGAGACCATAACCAACAATTTACAAACAAAAAAAAAAAAAATTTAGTCATTGTCGAAAAATGTTTTGGGTGAAGTTTTTTGTATTAGCGGCTTTTGTGTTAACAAATTTTGCTGCAAAGCCTGCAATTAGAGAGTTGTCCGAAGAAGAAGATTTGGAATTAGAGAGAGAACTTAAACTTATGAATAAATCGCCTATTAAAACCATCGAGGTTAGAGCTTTAATTTTATTTTTCATCATTTTTCCATACACTTTATATTTAAACATCATTGGTAGTATTCTTTTACATATTTGAATTTTAAATTGTTATTTTTTTTTTTTTTTTGCAGACCAAATACAGTCAAATCTATGATTGTATAGATTTTTATAAACAACCTGCGTTTGATCATACTCTCTTGAAAAACCATGATTTTCATCCTGAGGTAAGGAAAAAAATCATAAAATTTGAATAAAGAGTATGCCACAGTTGCTTCATTTTCTTTAATTTTTCATAACATTATAAACTCGATTTTTTTTCAGATGAAACCAAGCAAAGTGAATAATAGAGCAAAGAAAAATGAGAATGAAGAAGAACAAGAACAACGTCATAGCGACAAAATAAAACCTGTTACCTTAAAAGGAGTTGGATGTCCACGTGGCACAGTCCCTATTAGAAGAACTACCAAAGAAGATATTATAAGACTCAAATCATTCAACGAAATGTTTGATTCAAATATTCATCCTCAAACCAACTCCGAACCGGGTTTGCATGTGCTTAAATTCTCCTCTTTTTCATTTTGTTTTTCCCTCATCTTTTTTATTATATATTCTACGATTTCGTGATTTACTAGATTTAGGATCCGTATATATGCGGATTTATAATTAATTATTTTATAACATGTGAAAAGAAATAAAACACGAAAAGATAAAAAACAAAATCAGATCTCACGTAAAATAAAAATTGAGAATTCTAATGCGAAACCCGCATACAATTATCATATATCTATTTGAATTATTGTTAATTTTTTAATATTTGACAATCCGTAAAATAAAAAACTAAACACAAAAAATAGAAAATAAAATCATATCACCAATGTAAATAAATAAAATAAGATAAAAAAATCGTGCGAAACCACTGATAGAGAATCTAATAATTAATTATTTATTTTGTTTCTCTTATTTTTCTTATATTATTTTATTTTCAATTAAATATTTCCAAATAATTAGTTTTTCCAATTCCTATTTGAATTAGGTTTACTTTTTATTAAAATATTAACGAATTGATTCGCATATCCTATTTGAATTAGATTTATTCATTTTTAGTCATATTTAACTTTTATTTTTATTTTTTGACTCGACATATTATCTTTCTTTTGATAAAAAATGAATTTTATTATATAAAATAATTACAAAGTAAACACATCAAACTTTATATAATATATCTTATTTGGGATGTAAGTTATTAGAATTTTTTATAAAAACCAATTTAGAACAACCATGAAAGTAAATAAATAAGATTGAGAAAGTCGATATGAAATCACTGATAGAGAAGTCAAAAGAAGTATTTATTTATTTGGATTCTATTTATTCTATTATTTGGGTTTTAGTTAAATTTTATCAAGGTGTTAGAAAAATTTATCATATTTTTTTTTAATATTTATGTTTTTACTATTCCTATTTGGATTAGGTTTATCTTTTATTATTTATTTATATATATATATATATTTTTTTTGATTTTCTTATTAGCAAAAAAAACATTTATCAAAACAATTTTTTTTTAAAATTAATGAAAACAACTTTTAAAATTTTTTTGTAATCTAATTCAAAAATATAATAATATTATGTTTTTTAAAATAGATAAGACTATTTTGACATGTGGCAAAATCTAATTGGAAAAAAAATTACATGTGTCAAAATCTTATCGATCGGAGGCCATATGTCACGATCGTGGTAATCACAATGTTTGACGCATCAAATTTTATATAATAAGATTTAAAATTATACATAGTAATTAATTAACCCTACTATTTACATGAAATTAGGAAAACAATTTTAACTTTTTAATATATCAATAATTTCGAGGGTAAATTTATAAATTTACATTCAAATAGTTAAAGACATATTTTAAATAAATAATATGTTTTCGAATGACACAATATTTATCCCATATATTGTTATTTTATATAATCTACATTATTTCGTATATATTTTCATTCATATGCGAATACGATTTTACTTGATTGTAAATTTTTTTTTCCGATGACCTGTTATTCACAATTATGCGCAAGTGCAAAAGATGTTATGTCAAACAGTGTAACTTTAAAATTAAAAAAAAATTGCTACCAAATTATTTATCGAAAATATGTTTCATAATTTGGCTATAGAGCCAAGTTACTCTTTATTTAATTTAATTACATTTTTTTGTCTTAGTTAAATTTAAATATTTATACCTTACAATTGTGAAACTCAATAGTATGCAGGAGGTAGAGTCCGACCAGAGTGGATAAAGAAGAATATAGGAGGAGCAGATGCACATTTCACTTTATACCAAACTCCATATGTTAACCAATTTCAATTCTCTTCCGGTTTAATCAAAGTATCCAACGGTACAGATTTCATCAAGGCTGGTTGGACGGTATAAATACATTTCAAATAGTTAATTTACATAAGTGTTAGTATATATGTAATTTTATTTTTGTTTAATCGTAAGCTATATCCATCTCACTAAATGGTTTATGGTTATATATATTTATTGGTACTACTGTTGTATGCATTTGTGCACCTTAAAATTTGCATGGCAAGTCATGCCACTGATTACATCAAATCAACAAACAATTTTTATCTAATAGTTTCACTATATTGGTCGAAAACAAAGACTGTTCTCACTTCTGATCATGAGACATATTTCATATACCACTATGGGCTTTTAATTCGATAGAATACAAGTTTTTGGATTAGTTTATGCTTCGTAAGAAAAACCAATCACTCAGTTTCATGTATCAATCAGTATTATTACAACAACAAAAAACTTGCTTTATTTTATTGATTGATATTAGTTTTTTTTAATGGATATATAGACTCGTGAACAACACTGTTTCAACACGAACTGTCCCGGTTTTGTGATAGTGAATACCGACATTCCTCTTGATTATGCCTTTCCCGAAGTTTCAAATACCGGAGTGCACATGGTCGAAGCTAGATTCTACATTTTCCGAGTAAGTTAAACTACTAAAGTAGTTGCTAATCAAATAACTTTATATATATGTTCTTCGTAAATCTATTACGAACCATATAACATTCAAATACTTTGCTTTTTGATCTCTAAACTTGTGTTTTTTTTCCCCAAGGATCCACTTAATGGAAATTGGTGGTTAAACTTAGGAGATAAAGAAAAAACTATTGGTTTTTGGCCATCTCGCATCTTCACTGATTTAGCGTACAACGCAGATGATATTTTTTGGGGCGGCGAATTGTTTACAATTCCATATTCGAAAAGTAGTCCGATGGGCAATGGACTAAAAGTTGAATACGATGATCCGAAACTTTATGCATATGCTCGTGATATCGCGGTAGTAGATGCCGATAGTCAGAAGATTATTGGTGTGGCAGGTGCTAATAAGGTTATATCTGATATTGGTTGGGATTATGTGAGACAAAATTATTTCTCTGTAAATAAATATTGGGGGCGGACTATAATGTTTGGTGGTCCTGCAAGAATTTTTGGAAAATGATAAAGATATAAAATTATGGGAATCAAAATAAAGAAAAGAAAATACATTTTTGGCTCCAACAACTTTTGTTATATATCATATCCATTTTTTGTTGGGTTAGATATTCAATCAACTGATAAAATTATATTACGCCAAAAGCCATGCCAAATCATTGTGTGTATAGGAGTAGTTAGATAATCAGAACGATACTCGGTTTGGCGGAAGATCGAGAAACAATATTGTGTTTTTTTGTTTTCCAAGAAATTAACGAACCACTAAAAAAACACATAACCCGTGAACGAACGTCAAATAAAAAAACATGTTGTCTAGTTTGCATCACAATAGTCATCAAACCGCAAATCGCAATCAAATTTGTGTGTCCGTGAGTGGTTGTGGTTGTTTTTTTTTTAAGTGTGTCAACAAAAACAGAATTGGTATTAATATACAATATTCTAACATCTAAAATCCACTATGGTTATTTCATGAAAGACGGTGTTTTTCTATGAATATACATCATAATTTCCTTATTTTGTTTTAATAGGTTTGACAATTTTAATATTTTAGATTGGAATTAATCTGTCCATTATATACTAGTATTATGGCTCAATACTAGTATTATTTCAAAGATCTTGAAAATTTTAAAAATGCATTTCAAAGTTATTTCATTGGTTGTAGAAGTACTTTGTCTAATGGTTGATTAAGATTTTATGAATATTTCAATACTAGATTTATTATTCAATTTTTTTTAAATGTGAATTACGCAAATTAACATACAAAATTATTCGAAAAATTTAGTATGATTGCAAGTAGAATCATTCATGGTAATTTTATATAGTTCATTATAAACATAGTGTAGAAAAACCATTTATATAATTAATTGTGAAATCGTCCGTTAGTTAGTTGTTCGTTGTATTTTTAATTATTGTAAGAAATTAAATTTTGTTCATCGTAAATAATTATTTGTAATAGGATCATAGAAAAAATACAGAAAAGAGGTTAAAAAGAAAACTATTGCATTGGTTTAGTCCGGTTCGCTTGTAATTGACGGTTTAACACTCCAACCCTACCAAGGATACAGATTAGAAAACCAAAGCAACCGTTGGAGAAAAACGAAGAAGAAGAAACAGTTCATCAATTTTCATTTGGCTTCTCCAAACAGAGAAATGGAGCAAGCGACGGTGTTGATGTCTTGTTTAATCGCCGGAATTTTTCTCGGATTGTTTAACGAAGTCGACGGAACACAGATTTTGTCGAAATCAAAGCTTGAGAAATGTGAGAAAACATCAACCGATTCAGGGAATCTCAATTGCTCAACTAAAATCGTCTTGAATCTCGCCGTACCTAGTGGATCCGTAATCATCCTCCTTTCCCCACCACAACTTACATTTCATCTTTTGTGTGTATATACGATTTTGTGATTCATCATTTTTTTTTTCTTTTTCGTGACGAATTAAGAGTGGAGGAGAGGCTTCGATTGTAGCGGAAATCGTCGAGGTTGAAGATAATTCGAGTAGCAATATGCAAACCGTACGGATCCCACCTGTTATTACAGTGAACAAATCAGCAGCTTATGCTCTGTATGATCTAACTTACATTAGGGTAATGATTATGTTTGGTTTTAGAGTTAATTATTCGAGATTAGTCTGAGTTTTGAAAGGTTTTTATTTTTTATGTTTTAGGATGTTCCTTACAAACCTCAAGAGTATCACGTTACGACTCGAAAATGTGAGCCAGACGCTGGACCAGATATTGTACAAATATGCGAGAGGCATGGATTGTTTAAATCTCTCTTTTTTTGGTTTTCTATGATCTGTTTTCTTTCTTGTGTAGTAGCTTTTTTTTTTACTGAGATATCGAAATCGATTGGTTTCTCGCCTATTTTGCGATTGTTGTATAACGATTTGTCCCCATTTAAACTGAAAATATTAGTCTTTTTGATGACTAATTTCTACTGACAACCGGGACAGGTTGCGGGACGAGAAGGGTAATGTTTTGGAGCAGACTCAGCCAATATGTTGTCCATGTGGACCGCAGCGAAGAATGCCTTCATCTTGTGGAGATATCTGTATGTGCTTCTTTGGTTTTCTTATACATTCCCTTGTCTTGTTTCTTATAAAGAAGAATATTTGGACTCTCATTTTCTTCTCTTGACTTTTGATTAGTTGATAAGATGATAAAAGGGAAGGCAAATACTGCGCATTGCCTCCGTTTTCCAGGTGACTGGTACGGATCCTTACACGATTTTTTTATCATCTGCTCTTATCCTCAAGATCCAAAATATGCTGAATCCTTATGTGGATTTTGACTTCATGGTTTTGTGCACTTACCTTTCTTGGATTTGGCCACTTGATTTGTCTCCTCTAGGTTCCATGTTTTCGGCATTGGACAACGGTCTCTAGGATTTAGCGTGCGGGTTGAGTTGAAGACAGGAACTAGAGTTTCAGTATGTTTACTTCACTAATTACCCTTTTTCTTAAGCTGGTTTTGTTCCGAGTTATTCGGCCTTAAGATTCTTTTTTTTTTTAATCTCAGGAAGTGATCATTGGTCCTGAAAATAGGACAGCTACTGCAAATGATAATTTTCTCAAGGTTAATCTCATAGGTGACTTTGCTGGTTACACAAATATTCCTTCTTTCGAAGACTTCTATCTTGTAATCCCAAGAGAGGTAACTACTACTTATCCACTTGACAGCTTTATCTTGCGCCATATTATGATGCTTAATGTAATTTTCGGGTGAAAATAGGCGGCTGCAGCGGGACAACCAGGAAGTTTAGGCGGAAACTACTCAATGTGGATGCTGCTTGAGAGAGTGAGATTTACATTGGATGGCCTAGAATGTAATAAAATTGGTGTTGGCTATGAAGCTTTCAACACCCAACCAAACTTCTGCTCTTCACCATATTGGAGTTGCTTGCATAATCAACTATGGAATTTCCGCGAGGTCAGTACTTATTATAACATTCTAACATAGTTTCTCGGTTTTACGGATAACATGTCTATTTCAGGCAGATGTGAACCGGATCAACCGACACCAACTTCCTTTATATGGATTAGAAGGAAGGTTTGAGAGGATCAATCAACATCCAGTAATGTTCCAGCTTTCGTAGTTACTGAATCAATATGACATAAGATTTGTTTGTCGGCTTATCGGATTTTCCTTTAACATGATACAGAACGCGGGACCTCATTCGTTCTCCATTGGAGTCACAGAAACACTCAACACAAATCTAATGATAGAACTAAGAGCTGATGATATTGAATATGTTTTCCAGAGGTAAAAATTGTTAAAACTTTTTGGAAATTGCTGATTTTAAAGTAAAGGTAAGTAACTTTATCTGTGGTTTCAGGAGCCCTGGTAAGATCATAAACATCGCTATACCGACATTCGAAGCACTTACACAATTCGGAGTTGCTGTAGTCACAACCAAGAATACCGGTGAAGTAGAAGCATCATATAGCTTAACGGTAATATATTAAAACTGATTCCTATCTGCTAGTTTGATAGCGAGAAAAGTCTTCTCGATATATTGATTGCATCTCATTTCCTCCTATGTAGTTCGATTGCTCCAAAGGCGTGGCTTTCGTCGAGGTAACTAACTCTCAGTTAATCTTCTAAGAACAAGCATTGTTAAGAGAAATGATACAAAACTGATATTGTTTCAGGAGCAATTCTTCATTATAAAACCGAAAGCGGTTACAACTCGATCTTTTAAGCTTTACCCTACGAAAGATCAGGCTGCAAAATATATATGCACAGGTCTGATTCGACTTTACCATAACAAGTACTAAAAAAACTCTCTTCTCTTACAATTGCTTGATCCTTGCATAAAAAAATGCTCTGTTTTCTTTTGTGTATAAGCTATACTCAAGGATTCTCAGTTTAGCGAAGTAGACAGAGCCGAGTGTCAATTCAGCACGACAGCTACCGTACTCGACAATGGAACACAGGTTTCCTCTACAGTTTCAAAACGGTTCTTGATTAATGTTCAATGTCGATTTTTTGAGTGACCATTTATCTTCAACCTTGCAGGTTACTAATCCATTTCAAATTCCAGAGACTCGTCCTAAAGGTTTCTTTGAATCTATTAGGATAATGTGGACGAAACTCGTTAATGGTTTAGTCGATTTCATCACCGGAGAAACTTGCAGGTTACACACTTTACTAATTCTTCCTCTGACTAACTGCATTTGATAATAATGCTAACTTGAATAGCCCTCTCAAATAATTATTTGTAGGCCATTTAAATTTTTTATCTAAAGTATATATTATATGGTAAAGTAGTTTTTAGAAAAATACAGGCCCGATTTATTTATATAGTTAAAATTTTCTCGTCTCGTTCGATTGCTCCACTTGCACGTGATTAAAAGACGGCCCTGAATATGATTCAATGATGCTTCATTCATTCAATGATTCAATTTATGCAGAAACAAGTGCTCGAGTTTCTTCGATTTCAGCTGCCATATTCAATACGTTTGCTTAAGCTGGATGGTTATGTTCGGCCTCCTCCTCGCTCTCTTCCCAACCAGTAAGCGTTTCAAACCGCAACCGCAAAATCGCCTATCATAAAACGCGAATTAACCGTTTGTTTGTATATGTAAAATCTCACAGCTTGTGTCCTTCTCTGGCTCTTGCACCAAAAGGGACTCTTTGATCCATTCTACGATTGGTACGAGGATCATTTTGATTCAGACCATCAGAGATTATTACCCACCAGAGAAAACGCCGTAAACCGACATCATCATCATCATCATCGTCCTCACCATCGTCATGGTGTCAAAACACATAATCACCATCGTAGAGCAAACCAGAGACACAAGCACCACCATCATAAGCAAGACGACGACGTTTCGGTGAAGATGCTTGAACGTGACCATAACGAGTCTCATTACTACAACCAACTTCACCGAGTCCATAAAGATAGCAAGCAGAAGCAGCGTAGGCGACCACGTGATGTGCACGTGGACAGACGGAGGAGAGAGAGGCTACGGGAGAGTTAAAAAACTACGATGCTTTGCGGATACGTCAAGCTAAATAAATAAATTGTAAAATGATTAGAAAAATCAGTGATTATGTGGAAGAAGCATCATTTGTGTATGATGGCTATATGAGAATTTAACATACTGTATACTGATAATGCATATGTGGTTATTGTAAGTGTGTATTGCCGTGATAATTAAGTGCTATTAACATGTCAATAACAATCAATTTCTTGTAGATTTTGATCGATTACATGCTATTTTTTTTTTTTTAACTTTGCACGCCTCTTGACTCTACATGCTTCATTGATCATAGGAGCTATACAAAACGTTACCAAACCATTTATGTAAAAGTTAATTGAAGTTTTTTTTTTCACACTAGTGAGGAAATTAAGTGATATCTTTCGAATAAACAAAAAAAATCGTTTAACTCATTGGCATGAACTTCTCATAATCCAAATTTCGAAAAGTAATTAATACTCTTTGATGATACTATTTTCTAATACATCCCTCTTTATTAAATTCAATTTATATATAAACTTCAAAAATTTTAAACCCAATGAATTTATTAATTTTTTTTTGCAACTACAAATCACCACTTCATGTCACGAGCTTAGGCCCAAATTATTTAACTTGATGGACCAATAAAATGAAAAGGTTTGTTCATTCATCGGATTAGTCTTGCTAAACTTAGATCACTGATATAAATAACAAAAAAATACATGTTTCATCATGCATTTGGACACGTAATCAACAATTAAATTTCTTAACAATATTTATCTCTAAAAGTAGACTATATTAGGTATGGTAACTTTTTTTGTTTTGTAAACATTAAATTTCAAGAAACAACAAGTATATCACTAAATTAATTAACCAAAGTTTTCTATCTAGAGGAAGGAAATACTCTTTTGAATACTAACTAAAATGTCTATTGCCAATATTGATTAATTAAACATGTTAACAATTGTCCTAATAAATTTATAATTTGCGTATAACAATAGAGAAACTTCAAGGCGGTTTACATAAATTCCCAAACGACCCCAAAAAAGGAAGAAGAAGAGAACAAAAGACCCTAAAACGACGAGTTTTGCCGATCCGATCCCATTCCATTCATAAACAACAAATCTTTCTTTTCCCCTTCCTCACTCCAAATTCCCCAAAAGACGAAAAATCATCACAAGTCGGAGAAACCAAACTTCTCTCTCTCTCTCAGATTTCTCTCCATCTTTGTCTCTCTTATGGCGACACCCAATCAGGAAGCAATCGACACTTTCATGAGTATCACCGGCGCTTCAGACGCCGTCGCCGTCCAAAAACTCGAGGTGATTCGATTTTCTCATCTCGATTTATGTTCCTTTTTTCGTGATTCTTCATGTTTTCAGATGCTATCGTGTTTGGTTTGGATGGTTTTTTCGGAATTTTCTCGAGTCGGTAAAGTGAAGGACGATCGTTTGATTATCGGATGATGCTTTTCTCCTACTCGTCTTTGTTCTTTGTTTTATATTATAATCGCTGATGGTTGGGTTTGTAATCGAAGTTGATTTTTTTAAGAATTTTAGGTTATTGGATGGTTTGATTGAGTTTTTAAGAAGGGTTTCTCTTCTTACATTGCTCTTCAGCTCTACGGTTTCTACTGAATTATTGCGTTTATCATACTTAGTACTTGTTCATTGATGATTGTATGATTTTCGCCAATGTTCGCAGAGGTTTTCTTCGTATTTGAGAGCTGATTATGTAGTGGTTACCTTATTCTTATCAGGTTGATGTGTATTGTCTTAGTATCAATATAATTGTAGTTCTTGGTATAGTTAATTGATTGTTTTTTTTTTCCGAAGCTTACCTGCTTTTTTATTATCGCAGGAACATCGGGGTGATCTTAATCAAGCTGTGAATGCATATTTCAGCGAGGGAGATCGTAATGTGTATGCCATCCATCTCACTGATGATTTTCCTCCTATTTATTATCTTTTTGATCTGCAAATTTATCATTTTTTGTATGTGTTATGATTTTTGTGCAGAGTACGTGAAGCACCTGTGAATGTCCCTCACGACGATGCTATGGATGTAGATGATGTGATTCCGGCCTCACATATAGAATCTCCTCTATCTCTTCTCAATGCAGCTAGAACAATGGGCCCCTTTTCGCTTCTGGATTCAAACTTTGGTAGAAATATATTTGATAATGATCCTTTTATGCCACGCCCACCTCCATTTGTTAGTCATCCCAGAGATGTTAGGCAGATACCCATAGAGGTCAAGGATAGCAGTGGGCCATCAGAACGATCTAGTGATGCTCCTACTATTGAGGATGTGACAGAAACAGCACATGTTCAGGGTCCAGCTACCCAAGGGACGGTTATTATAGATGAAGAGAGTGATGATGATATTCCGTTTGCACCAACAAGAAGATCTGCCGGTTCTGCACCTAATAATATTCAAGATTACAATGATATAGAAGAAGAAATGATCCGAGCTGCCATTGAGGCCTCAAAAAGGGAGGCTGAGGTAAGATTTTCTAAGAGAATGGGAAGTATATGGGTTTGTCTTCTTGTTTATTTTGGCTTATCGATTTAGCAAAATTTACGAGTTTTTTTTATTGTTTTATAGGGATTAAATAATCCTTTGCCTCAAGAGAGGCCGTCTCACATGGAAGGTGATGATGACATAGCAAAAGCTGTCACAATGTCATTGAAGGTCTGTGGTTGTCTCTTCCTCTTTTATTTTTTCTTCCATCTCCCTTTGAACCTTTTTAACATAAGTGAGTGCAGTCAGCGGAGGAAGAAGTGTTGCGTAATCAAGGATATAAGGCCTCAACCTCAGAAATAGGAGCTTCTGAAATGGCTGCTGCTCCAGGACTTGAAGATACACAAGCCCTAAACGGAAGGTTTGTTGGTTCTTTTCTGTAGCGCTTTGCTTCTGTGTTATCTCCGAGCTTAATATCTCCAGTTGCAAAAACTTCTGTCAAGCGGTTTGTCTACTAGTGTTTGTCAAAATTTGAGGCCTAACAAATTGTCTTTTGTATTGTCTAGATTGGCAGCACCTAGCGCACCATTTGAGGATGACTCTGATGATGTTGATGAGCAACCTCTTGTTAGACACAGGCCAAGACGTGCGGCATCTGGATCTCTGTCCCCACCAAACGCTGACCGTTCCCGGAGCGGGAGTCCTGAAGGAGATAATCCAGCAGATATTGGCAATGGGTTTCCTTCTGAGGTATCAATAAAATCTGCATTGTTTCTTACACCCAGACCAGACTAGAACACCTGTATTACTTTACAATTAAGAATCCTAGAGTAGCTAGTCCATGCCATTACTGATACTCTTTTGTGTATGCTCAAGTGGGGAGGCATCTCATCTGAGGAACACGATGAAGCTGTCATGCTCGAGGCAGCCATGTTTGGTGGCATTCCTGAAACTGGATATAATCATCTTCCATTCTTACCTCCTCAGCAGAGGGCAGCACCACGTCCACCCTCACCTTCATTGACAGCTCAGAGGTTGATACGAGAACAGCAGGTTAGGCAACAATTACCAGTTGCTTGACTAAACCCCTTTATTTTATCGAGGGTTATTTGGTGATAATAAAATTTCTTGAGCTTCTACATCGTGCAGGATGATGAGTATCTTGCATCCCTGCAAGCTGACCGAGATAAAGAACTGAAATCCATTAGAGATGCTGAGGCACGTCAGTTAGAGGAAGAAACTGCTAGAAAGGCTTTTCTGGAGGAAGAAAAGATAAAAGAGGAAGAAGCTCAAAGAAAACTCGAGGAGGAACAGGTGCCGCTTCTGTTTTCACATATATGTCTCTTTCTAAGGCTGCATTCAAACATGTTTTCCTTAATTCTTGATTGCGGACCGTTACCGAGACTCCTGCAAGTAGATAGAGAAAGATCAGCCAAACCACATGCACCTTCGAAACCCCTTTCTTGCTTAAGAAAGATGGATCTCTAATACCATACAATGATTCTTTAGCGTGCTACTATGTTCAGACTCCGTGGGAGTGTTTAGCAATGTAGGCCGGTTTGCACAAGATCTTAGTGAAGGTGGTTCTCTTGTTACTAATTACGGTATTATCTTCTGAATGCTGCTGTTGCAGGAGCTAGAGAGGCAACTAGATGCAAAAGAAGCGTCTATGCCTAAAGAGCCACAAGCAGACGAAGAGAATGCCATTACCCTTCTAGTCCGGATGCCAGATGGAACCCGACGTGGCCGCCGGTTCCTTAAATCCGACAAACTCCAAGTGAGTTTTCCCAAAAATCCATATTCATCTTTGCTATTGCATTACTCAAATTATATAATACCTCAATAACTTTCCATGGCGCTGTTTTGCAGTCTCTTTTCAACTTTATAGACATTGCCAGAGTGGTGAAACCCAACTCTTACAGACTGGTAAAAAAACTTCTGCCTCTTTATAAATAAAATCTCTCTTTTGACATATAAAACGCCCTCAAGTCACGCCTAAGGATGTTGTGACCAACGATACCGGTCCTGGCTGGGCTGGTCCAGTCAGTCCCGGCTAGCCAGTGGTTAAATGCCATAGTGTAAAGCAGAAATTATATGCTTGACCGGTTTTGGTGTGATGAAACAGGTGAGGCCATATCCGAGGCATGCATTTGGCGATGGAGAAAGTGACTCGACGCTGAACGATCTCGGATTGAACAGCAAACAAGAAGCATTGTTCCTTGAGCTTATCTGAGTTAAGTTTAAAGCTCTTAAATATCATCAGACTTACATTTGTCTTCTGCTTTAGAAACTCTTTTAATTTTCAAGTTATTTTTTTTTATCTTTCTTTCTATAAAAGAAAAATATTTGTTTAAGAGGGATTATAAGTTATATAAAACCATCATCGTTTAGTCGTTTCAGTTGTGCATACATTACATTGTATGCAGAGCAAAAAAGCAAACTGTGTTCTACAAAACAGCAACACAGAGAGTACTTATAAGAGATGTAAACAGAGAATCGTCATATGCATTATACTTTTAAGCAGTATAGAAAATCCTTAATAATATTGAAAACAAAATGATATTAATGGCTAATGTGTTCATTCATCAAACAATAACAGCAATACATTGCAATAAACAACATGACTTGGGGACTGTAAGCATAACATCGGACCACTCAATCTTTCCATAAATCTCTTGTTTTTTGCATCTTTTAAGCGCAATCTCAGTGCAACCGATAGCATGCGCATTCTCCTCCCACAAAACCGCAATCTTTCCACCATAACGCTTGGGTAATTTAGTAAACTTTTCCAAACCCTTCAAAAGTTTCCACAAACTTGCATTAGAATCGTACCATTCGAGCACCCCGGACAATCCATAACGGTAGATTATGTTGTCTATCACGCAAGAAGAATGGGAAGCCGGTCCAACGAAAATGGTGGCCCGAAGCGATACAAAAAATGTGGCATATTTTAAACAAGTTTGTTTTTTCCCTACTCGATTTGATTGTTTACCTAGAAATAATATAGCAATTTTGTAACTATGTGAGATTATAAGAAAATAAAATTTTAAAAGAATCATGAAATATGAAACAATTTACTTGATCAATTTGATGAAGAAGAAAGTAGAGCAGTAAACGACGATAATTTTTTGAAAAGATGGTTTTAGAAAATTTACAATTGTTTAGGTTTTCTAATGAATATATTGTAGATTTTTTGTTTAATAATAATTCCAATCACGTTTATAAAATTCTTCTACAATCATGTTTTCTGGAAAAAAAAAGGAAAAGTAAATTTTTTTGACAAATCACGTTTTCCTCTTTTTTTTGGTGGCCCCTGTATCATTAAGACTTTAACTATGTAACTAATCACTGTTTTCATTTTTGTTAATTATAAACAATATTTTAAAGAAATATATGTCTCATAGTTTATAGATTCATTACTAAGACAAAATGTGTGCCCTATAAATTTTTTAAAAAATTGGTGGCCCTAAGCCATTGTTTAGCCCGGTTGTGCTACGGGCCGGGCCTTAAATCCGTCTCTAATCCTCCTACCAAATCCCATTTATTTTCCTTAGGTTTGTAAACCACTCCTCCTTCCCCAAACAAGTAAAGCTTTCCGTCGATGGCTAAGCTTTTGAATAAAAAACTCCATCCTATCTCCGCGCTAGGGCTTCGCACTACCTCCCATATATGAGTTTTGGGATCGAAAAACTCAATCAAATCCAAGGAAGATTGATCTTTGTAGCTTTCAACTACATATATTTTCCCATCAAGAACACTCGTGAGAGGGCAATTCTTGGCCATCACCATGCTTGGAGCTTCGTGCCACGTGTGAGAACGACAGTCCATGAAGAAGACCTTAGATGAGCGCAAACCATTGATGAATTTACCAATCTTGTAGATATTAGAACCAAATGCGATAGGACTCGTCCAACACGAAGGAAAAAGATTGCGAGTTGGGACCGAGGCCATAAGATTGTCACTTGGCTTCTCCTCTTTCTTCTTCTTAGTACGATTCGTTAGGACTCTATATGGTCTCCGGCATAGAGTGAACCAACGTGAGTTACATTCATGTTCGAAATGTAAGCACACATAAAAGACAACTCTCGGTGCGGCCTAAAAGCGTTCGGATATGGTAAAGCTCATGCGATGCAAGAAGAGTGCGGAATCTCTTCGAAACTAAAGAGAGCGTCGGGTAGTGCAATCTCGAGACGCGGGCTAAGCAGTTCAACAGAAAATCATCAGGAAGATAAGGCATATTAACCGGTGAAGGTTTTTTGCCGTTCGTCATTAGCAGAAAACGCTCAGAGAGAAAATCAAACTCGAGAGCCTTATTAACAACCACTTTATATACTAGACAAATATTTCCTAAACCTAGTTGAATTTGTCACCCTTATCTTGTAATCAATCTAGATTTTTAGATATTATACTACTCCTATTAGGAAATATTCAAGTGATGACGTTAAAAAAAAGAGAGGAAATATTCAAGTGATAGACCTAAATATGTAATTGATTAAGACGGTTAATGAGAATTGATCTGTAAGTTATATGGATCGGACTTTGAGCTTTTGGATAAAAAAATCAAACTTCAGGTCTTTTTACCAAGATTACGTTGGGCTGTGCCAAATTATCCATACTAAAATCAGATGAAAAAAAATGTTTATAGTATGAACAAAATGTTGTTTCAACACAGAATTTTAAACATATAGTTAATGAATAAAAAAATATTAAATTTTTGTTTTCGAGTTAAATTTTAAGGAATTATGGACTGAAACACATACATCTTTCCGTCGAGGTGTATCTTCACCAAATATCACTTTTAAGGAATTTTGAACTAGAAGTCTTAGATTTACAACTTTAATCTAGAATCGCCACTAGCCCAAAAACAAACTCGATTAGATTCAACAATTTGTGTTTAAAAGTTAAAAATTATGTTTGATTTATGGACATTAAAAAATAACGTTTAGAGCATCTCCGTTGAAGATTTTTTAATAGGATTTTCATATTAAAAAAATAATAAAATTTGAAAAAAAAAGATAGAAAATTACAAGAGTACTATGAAATTTTTTGGAGAGACTCACAAGACAATTGTTTCTACATGATTGATTCTATTTTTTTATATACTAAAATTTAATTATTTAATTAAACTATATTAAAAATACTAATATTATATTTGATGAGATATTTTTTTTAATTTTAAGATGAAGGTGCTCTTAACAATTTTGTTTTACCTAGATTATGTAATAACTCTAAATAATTCATTTTAGTTTTTATTAATCGATAACATGCACTTCATCGTATTTAAATTCGAGGCTGGTAATTCTAATGCCTAACCACTAAATCAAAAATGACTCTGCACAATCAGACTTGTTTTATAGTTTCGATGTAACAGTTGGAACCTGCTAATAGAGATCTGGAAATTACACTAATTACGTTTATATATATTAAAATTAAAAGAAAAACATTAATTGTTGTAAATCTTGTGCACACACACACGTGAGAGGCAAAAACTGTAATATCAGCCGCAAGAATCTCGTTTTCTGTTTTATTACAAGGTCAACTTCTGGTCTCTCTTTTATTTAACTTATATTATTACAAATCTTAGTTATAAATTTATTAGATTCTGATTTCAAATCTAAACCAATAAATAATTTTGTTTTTTTAAAACCTCGGTTTTATGATCACACACCTTACACAGAAGCTTCTTTCTTCTTCTTCTTCGCTATAAAACCTTAAACTGTTTTCTCAAAACTTGATCACTGAAAAACTCAAATTACATTTTCAATGGCGTCGATCACATGTGTCTCTGATCAACGTCTTTCAACAAGCAAGAGACGTTTAAAACCGTTGATGTTAAGAGATTACTTACTTGATGATCTCAGTTCTTGTTCATCCAACGGTTTCAAATCATTCCCACGTCGTCTTCATCAAACTCCTTCTTCTTCATCATCCACCGTTCGTCGTCTTCTTGACGCAGAGATCAAACGGTCAGGATTGATCCATCATCATCATCGTAAACCGCGTCTAACCGGAAGAAGAAACCGTACAACTTGTGGAACGGCGATTAGTCACGCCGTTCATAAAGCTTCGACGGCTTTTCTTAACGCCGTTAAACTTTTACCGTTTCCTTCCACCGTTAAAGGAGATGGTAATAGTGATAATAAAGGAGGCGTTTTCTCTAGAAGCTTCTCTAAACGGCTTTTAAGTAGAAGCTTCTGGAGAAAACCGTTAAGTCAATCCCGCCGTGAAATAACCGGAGACGGAGACGGAGAGATCCAATGGTGGAGATCCGCCGCTTTTTTTCCGGACGACGAGAGTTTAGATCAACCGTCCGATCTGATTTCTCAAATCTCCTCCACCGTCGCCGACGAAACAACATTCTCAATCTTCATTGTCCGATCCGATCTGATTTCTCAAATCTCCACCACCGTCGACGACGAAGCAACATTCTCAATCTCTCCGTCTGCTGCGGTCACGACGGCGGTGGGATTTATCTCCGGTGACTCGTCGAGTTCCGGTAGCGAGTTTTTCACGAACTCATCGTCGTCGTCGGAGGTTGTACAGTCTTCTTCGTCTTCTTCATCGTTCTCGTCGTCGTCGAGCGGTGAATCTGAGGAAGTCTCGAACGAAAACGACGCCGTGGAAGACGGAGAGAGTCTAAACGCACATGACTGTGACGGATCATCTGTCAACCATAACAGCCTGTGTAACAGAAAGGTTAGTTATTAGTTGAAATCTCGTTTTCTTCTTTCTTAGTGACAACTGTCACAGTGTGTGAAAGCTTTTGAAAAAATAAATATATTTAAAAAACAAAAAAAAGTAAGATTTTGAAACTTGTCGGGGAACGTGTGCGACTCACGTGTGATGAAATCGAGGGCTGAGATTCTTCTACGTAGCTTCTAATGCGGATTATACGGCGCACGATCCCGCGAGAGTATTTTTTTGTTACCTGGTACTTCACGTACCTAATTATTTACTCCCATTCGTACACATTTCATAAGAAGAATATATATATTTAGTTTTTTTTTTGATAAATATATATATTTAGTTAGATACGCATATCTTCACATATTTGCATCGTACATTATATTTAAGAATTTAGTTAAATATTATCACCCATTTTCATTAATAAACTGATAAAATCTTTGATGATGCGCTCTTGGATTGATTACATAAAAAACATTTTACAATTAAGATATTAATTTTGTGGGGGCAGAGACAGATAGATAGAGATAGAGATGTGGTCATGGGATGGGTTGACTTTTGTCAACTTATTATGGTTATGATGGTTTCCCATATCATTATTTTTGTTTTCTGTTGAGAGTTGAGACCTCTTTTTTTTTTTTTTTTTTTTTAATGTTGTGTGATAACATGTGAAATGGGTTTTCATACTAATTGAAAATTGTAGGAATGTGTGAATGAAGAAAAAGAACAACTCAGTCCTGTATCAGTCTTGGAATGTCCTTTTGAAAACGATGAAGATGATGATGAAGACGATGCAATGACGGGTCCTATTTCACACCAGAATGGTAATTTTATCAATAGAATACTCGTTAATGTAGAACAAGTCGATATACACTACAAGAAAAATATAATTTTGTAACTAATGTTAATTATAAACTAATATTTGCAGATACATATGAGAAAATCGCAAGAAAAAGCAAGAGATTAAATGGTTTGGTACGGTTTGAGCCACTAGACTTGGAGAAACGCATAGAGAAGTATGAAGAGAGACACGAGTACTCATATCACAAGCTAGAAATTGAAGAGGACAACTCAGAAAACCGAGCGAACCGCTTGTTTGCTATTGTGAAATCGAGAATCTGCGAAACAAACAACCTACTAGCTTCTAGAGTAGCGGATAATCTATTATTAGATTATCTCCAAGAAGATAATATTGGGGCAAAAGAGGAGACATTAATGGTGAAGAAAGTAGAAGAGTGGGTTATGGGGAGACAAGAAGAGATGTTTATGAGTTGGGAAGTTAGCGAAAAGAGAGAGGTTTATGTGAAGGAAATGAAATGGGGTTGCATTAATGGAGATGAGAGAGAGAATGTGATTGAAGATTTGGCTGATGGTTTCTTCACTTCCTTGGTAGATGAATTCATCTTCGACTTAGCTTTGTGATGAAATCATAGTTTTTTTTTTTGGGACTTAAGATTTTGACATTTTGTTAAAGATTAGATGTCACAATGTATTAGATATATGTTATCTCAATAAAACTTAGTTTCTAGCGTGAGAGTTAGAGTCTATAGTTATTGTGTTGTTTGTTTTTCTAACTCTTAATATGAACTTTGAGTTTGGACTCTTTATAGTTTATTTTTCAAATTCAAAATCACGGTTAAAAAACATAGATACCTTGATCCGCTTTGAATAATATATATCATAAGCATTGGAAACTACTCGCTGACCCGTCTCAATAAAATTTAGGATCTATGACAAAAAAAAGTCTACTTTTTTCGTAAACTTCAAAAAGAACAGAATTTGGACATTTTATATGATTTTTTTTTATATAACGAGAGTAAACCAGAAAACAAGTCTACATGGAACTTTGATTACAGTGTCTCGCCATTTTCCTTCTTATTTTTCGTCGCAGCCAGATCTATTCTCTTTCTCCTTCTGCCATTCATCTTCTTACTCGCTCACCGATTCTTTTTCGTTTTCATCTCCTTTCATCTTTTGGATACATCTTTCGAATCCGGCTTCGAATCCGAATTTGTGGAAGGTAAGACTTTTTTAAATAGATTTGTGTTTAGTGTGAATTTTTATTGCGAGCGATTTTTCAACTGTTAAATGTTTACAATTTGTGGTTAGTTTGTCAAAAAAATGAAATGATGGTTTATACTAAGGGCTGGTGGCTGTTTTCAAAACGATGAAATTGTATTAGATGAAAAAGTATAACTACGTATTATTTGGTACAACTATCAACAAAACTTGGTACAACTATCAACAAAATTTGGTACAACACTTGGTATTATTTGATACAACTAGCAACAAAACTGGGTACAACACTTAGTATTATTTGATACAACTAGCAACGAAACTTAGTACAACTAGCAACAAATATGGATACAACTGAGTATTAATTGGTACAACTAGCAACAAATATGGGTACAACTGAGTATTAATTGGTACAACTGAGTATTAATTGATACAACTTCTGATTGCAGGATATCAAACCAGTACAACTTCAGAAGTTTAAAGCGCAAAACTCTATCTAATGGACAACAAAATGAGAGTCATGCGTGTTTTAGATGTTAATGACTATGATGTTTTGTTGTTTTTATTTTATTTTATTGTGTTGATGTATGGTGCAATTGGAATTTTATATGAATCTGAATCATTAATTTTTGATATACGTTTTGTACAACTTGGTATTATTTGGTATAACTAGAATATTTATTTAAAAAATTAATAAATAAAAAGACATAGTTCAAAATTTAAATTTTAAATTTTTGAGCCGTCAAATTGAAATATGTTAGTAAGGGTAAAATCGGTAGAACACATTTCATTAAAGGGTAAGGGGTATTTGAGATTATAGTTTAGTATGTAGATTTGGTTTTTGAAGAAAATTGTATATAAGATTAGTGTCTGAATGCCCATGCCACTTTCAACTACCCTACCCTTGTATGTCTACTGTTATTCTAGAAGACACGCAGACCCGTCTCAATTTTTTAAAGGGTCTTGGGTAAATAAAAAAAATATGATGTAGGTCCGAGCGCAGACCCCTCCCGCCACCCCTAAGTCAAAGTCGAGACTGAAAACATGCCATGACTCATGTTAACGCCTTCAGTTCCAAATGTAAATGTGAGATGCTACAAATAATGGTTTCTAAACTCCATTAGATTCATTAAACCGTATAGGGAAGAGCATACACAATCTAGCCTGGTCGAGGTGTTGTGGAGCTTTTAGAATCCATATGTTCGACACTTCATATTTACTGTCATTATTGGGATATCAATTCAAGTCTCACATCGAAAAATTAGACAATGCTAGTCTAATATATAAGTCAAGTCTAACTCCAATTAATATGAGATATTTTGGGAAGGATCCCCAAAACCAAATCCGTGCGGATTTGACCACTTATCCCAAAACGAACAATATCATACTAATATGTGAAGTTGGACATGGATTTGCAGAATCCAACAATCATCTTATTTGAACTTTGATTCGATTCTTGTTTTTGATCTTGAAAAGGTTTCACATCATTCCATACTTTACGTTCCATGGCATGCTAAAAAATATATAGTGGATCATAAACTAACCATTGACATCGCTAACCATTTTTTGCTTTTCATATCTTATTTTATAAAATTTGATGTTTCAAACTTCGTAATTAACAAGATCATGATACGTGGCAGTCGGTCGATCGGATTTTGACACGTGTTAATTTGTTTTTCAATTAGATTTTGCCATGTGTCATATTAATTAATACACATGCAAAATATTTTAAGTTCAAATAGACTTAGGTTTACATACCCCAATCTTCAAAGATTATATAACTATAAAATTTATAGAAAAACCTCCTCAAAATGATAGAGGAGAGCTTTGTTTAGATTCTCTCCAAAACATATGGTACAAATTTGTAAAGATTGACCCAAACTTGCAAAGCTAGTAGGTATTTAAAGAAAAAAATGCGTGATTGAAGTACTTTTATTTGTGAAGTTTCCAGATTTCAGTCGTTATCAACATGTGTTTCTACTCAAGACAAGTCCACGTAATTTTGACTTTACAAATGTAGCAATTAGGGTATGAAATCACCCTAAATAGAAATTGTCTTTTTTTTTTTTTTTTGGAATAGGATTAGTTTTTTTGGGATGAGTAGGTTTTCCACTATTTTAAAAAAGGCATCTAAAAAGAGTATCTTTTTTTCTTCTCCTCTTTTTAAAGTTTTTATTTTTAAAATTTGTTTTTATTTTTTGAAGAAAGTCACATAAACCCTAAAATAAATTTCCCCCTTTTGAGCTCTGCCTCCCTTTTTTCCCGATTCTCCTTCCGTCGCGATTGAATCATGAGGGGACTAAAACGCGCCGCCGTTTCCGAAGCGTTTCCGGAAGCTGATGACTCTTCCGTGAGTTTCTTCCGTTTTTTTCTTTTGCGTGCGTTTGTCAGATTGAATCTCGTGAAGAATTCGGTATCGAGTGTGAATTCTCTGTCTCGGGTTAGAAGAAGAAAAATTGAAACTTTTTTGGTATTTCTTGGTGGGTTATTGATGATTAGTTTAGCTGCTATCATCAAGTTTTAGCAAGTTTTCTTTAGATTCTGGGTGATGATGAATAAAGTCGGCATTTTTTTTTTTTTTTAATTTGTGGGCATTGCTTAAAAATTTAAAATTTAGCTCAAGAAGTTGCTTTAGTGTTTCAGTTTTGAGTTTTAAGTTTAAGTTGCTTTTGTTTTTGCAGTTTAAGAATGCAAAACCAATGGAAGGAAACTTATTTGGTACTCAGAATGTGTCACTGATGCAGCAGAGCTCGTTAACGTCTGCATCGTTGGATAAACAGAGGGCTGAGTTAGCTAGGAAGCATGTGAGAGCTCTTAATAACCAATTTGTAAGGTGAAAAGTTGTTTCTTTTATGCAAAAGATTTGTACTGATAGCTACTTGTTTGATTATTATACCTTTAATAAGAAAATTACTTAAATCTTCAATGTGAAAACAGTTGGGTGCAAATGCAGCTGAAGAATCATCCCGATGAACTTTGGGAAGATGGGATGAATGATTACATTAGCCATGCTTCAAACATTCTGGTAAATTCTCCAAATTACTCGACTTTTCCCTCTAATTCTTAAGAAGGTATTTGGTTTTCTCCTGAATTTAGAAGCTTCCTGTTCTCAAAATGAAAATAGCCTTCGTTAGGGACGGTTTGTCTCCACTGATTGACTCATCAAGAATGCTAATTTTCTATTATGTCTTCAGTTTCGATTTCCATTTATATAGAAAGGATGAAGTGGCTAACTCCTTGAGTCTTTTGTGATAAACCTTTTTTTTAGTTCACCAGCTCATAAGCCTACTTTACGTTGATTCACGTGTAGGATAAGTTTAGGGACGTGGTCAACTGGCTAAAAGAAAATAAGGGAAAGGGGGAGAATGTATCCCCTGAATCTCGTGGAGCAGAGAAGAAATTAGTGGCTGAAGTCAAGAATAGCAACTTTAAATCAGTTTCAAATAACAACCTGTTTGCTTCAAACAATCAACCTGAATCTCGTGGAGCAGAGAAGAAATTAGTGGCTGAAGTCAAGAATAGCGACATTAAATCAGTTTCAAATAACAACCTGTTTTCTTCAAACAATCAACCTGGGCTCTTCTCAACCAATCAATCTTCCAACCTATCGAGTAGTCAGTCTGGTTTGTTTTCAAGCCAACCTGGAGTATTCTCCAGCAGTCCGTTTGGTTTAGCATCCAATAGCCAAACTGGATCTTTTAGCAGTGGCCAGTTTGGTTTGACCAAAAGCAGCCAACCTAACCTATTTTCCAGCAGTCAAGCAGGAGGAAACTCTAATAGCCAATCTCTTTTCTCATTTGGAGGTATCTATTTTTCCATAAGCAGAATTCGTTTATTGGACTTGTCATTGATCAGCTTTGTATCTTCAGGACAATAGTTTATCTCATAGACCTTTTTGTTTGTTTGATGGTATTAGTAACTCCAGTGTCCATACCTTCAAAGCGGGATAGCCCAGATGATGCAGACGGTGGTGAGTTGATCAGTATTTTGTTTTCTCCCTGTTTTGTTTCCTTTCTTCTTTGAAAGGTTATGTTAGAAAATCGAAATTTCCACTTCTAATCTATTTCAAACCATGATCTCGATCAATGTATCTATTATCTTGAGGCATAATGGGCTTGTAAACATCGTATTCTTTTGACTTGGCAGAAGATGAACAACCTCAACCGAGCAGTCCGTCTGTTAAAAAGACTGAAGAGAAGGGTGTTGCTGTGGTTCATGAAGTCAAATGTAAACTTTATGTCAAGGTATTTGTTATCTGAAAACTTTGATGTTATCTTTCTGCTAGATCTACAAGATTCCTCCCATTTCTCCGTAGCAGCAGTCACTATATTGTTCCAAAAACTTTGCTGTTGTTCATAATCCATGACGACGATATAGCATCACTTATGAAAACCATTAAGGTTGTTAGAGATGGAAATATTCTTTCCTAATCAATCTTAATTCTCAAAGTCCTCTTAGGTGTCATAGTGCTTGTAAAGGAGTTCTCTCTCTCTCTACTTTAGTTACCTTGATGTTATGCTCTTGCTGATGACCGTATGAACTTGTTTTAACCTTTGTATCTATATGATATTATGCAGTCAAATGACCCAACAGATAAAGGCACATGGAAAGATAAAGGAACCGGGAATCTATACATAAAATGCAAAGAAGGCGTCGACAAGGGAACAAAAGAATCAAAACCCACAATTCTTGTCCGAAACGATGTATGATTCAGTCAACACACACTTCACATTCAACTTGGTCTACAGATTCTCAACTTTATAAACCTTTTTTCTTGCCAGGTCGGGAAGTTGCTTCTGAATGCGCTACTGTACGCTGGGATCAAGACGAGCGCACAGAAGAACGCCCTTGTTGCAATATTCCACTCCTCGGTAAATAAAAACCCCTGAAGCTTTTTCTTTGGCGTTTTCATGGTGGTTTGTAGTTTCTCTGATTTGGTGTACCCTGCAACAGGAGGATTCCGAAAACGAGAATGTAACAGCGAGAACCTTTCTGATAAGGACAAAGACAGCAGAAGCTAGGGATCAGTTAGCAACGGCCATCCAAGAATACGCCCCTTCTTCATAAAATGCCCAAAACCAGGTTGAGATCTTCATTGTACCTTTTAAAGCTTTTTATCGAGTCATCCACTCTTAATTTTTTCCCCATGATTTGTAATATTAGGAAGGCTCTTAAAGATTAACATAAGGGCTTAAAAACTGTTGTATGCTTGAGAGAGAGAGAGAGTGAGAGGGCCAAAGGTACTTGGTAGCTTCTTAGAGAATGTTGTGCCAATCAAAATCTACTTTGTAACTTAAAACCCAAAAACAATAAAATCACTTCCTTTTATATATAGAGAGAGAAAATTGGAATTTATAGTAACCTTTAAAAAGGCTACATTTATATTCCATCAATCTTCATTCATCTGAAACAAGAAGCAAAGAGGCTAACATTACATTCTAATTTTATACAAATGAGTGATACAATAAAGGATCCGTGAGGAACTGATCTTATATCTAACATTCTCCGTTTTCTTTCTCTGATCTATGAATAACGAAACGATCCACTATTTTTACGGTATTAACAGGGTCTTGTTGCACTGTTGTTGCACACCATTTACTTGGAAACTTTCTCTGATAGCTCATCTCCACACTCTGTTTCGGCTCTGAATCCCAATCTTTGTCTAGCTTCCAGTCTTTTGGCACCTACACTCATATCATATACACAACTCTGGTTAGAGATCCTTTAATCATGCTTTTAACAACTAAGACTAATGACAGAATCCATAATGATTGGTTAATGAAGTCGCATTTGGTTTATGATAATCATTTGTAGCATCAGCACTATCAGTTGTAAGTAGAGTTTTGTTTTTGTTTTTACCTTATCAACTGCGAGAGTGAATACTTCGATGTCTCCATCATCTTTGATGTGGAAACGTGTGAAAGATTTGTAATTGGCAATGCGGAGTGAAGAGAAAGCTTCATCAAAGTGAATGTGGAGCCAGTTGATGCAGATATACAAGTAGCTTCCAAATACCAATGACACCACAGGAGTTGAGAAGACCCAGAAGTAAAGGAAGACAGAAGCATAATAGATAACAGCTCCGCTTCGGGAAAGGGATTCCATTCCATGTTTGCAAATGTTGGTCCGGGTAACCGCCATCACCTGATGTTAAAGCACTCAAGGTCGGTTTTTCAAATTGGATTTTCGGCTTATTGAAATAGACAAAAAAACGCAGTACATTTACTTACCTCAGGAACATCAAATGCTGACATAAGATACTTGATGCACGCGGGATATAAGCCAAACGTCCATTGTTCCATACGTACTCGAAGGCCAGTAGGATCCGGGAAATGCTCGCTTTCCACTGATTTGTACCACTGATACAATGTATGATACCCTGTGTAAACACAGTGTCAAGAGTCACAAAATCAATAAAGGATAAATCACAGAAAATTTCACCGGGTCACTATTATCCGTTGGCATCGATGACATTGTGATGAGTCAAGCTGGTTGAAAAACCCAAACAGCAGTATATGGAATGAAAACTGACCAGAATTTGCAAGGAGATTATGCTGAATACAGATTTCTATGCCCAGTTCCAACATCAACATGAGAATCAGAGCTGCCATCAGGTGAGCAGCAACATGAAGAACTCCAATTACGACCCTTTTCTTCCGAGATATTTTTGAGGGGACAAATGTGATTGCAGTTATCAGCAAAATCAAGACACCGGTAAAAGATACATAAGATTGTTCCATCACATACGCAAAGGCTCTCCAAACTGTGCCTAAGAAACTCTCCAGGTGACCAGAAAACGAATCACCTCGTAAGATGTGAGCTAGCTTACACTGAAACCAACGAGGAACAAGAAGGAATGAGATAGCAATTTTCTTGTGAGCAATGAGCCTATAAGATGGTTCTCAGGGAAAAGCAAATCTACAAATATGCGAACCTCAGTAAACAAAAACAATCTGCTATAGCATATAGAACACAACTCTCAGCTTCCCTATCTATTACTGGATGTTGAGCATTGTTTAAATGGGACAAGCGAGCTTAAAACGCACCTGAGGGAACAATGAAAAGACCAAGATAAAGTATATAATGCCACCAATGAAATCAAATTGCCAGTTCTTTTTTCGGAACTTCAAAATATTTCCCAAAGCAATCTGCAAACAGCAAATACCATATAATATCAGAATGCAAAGAAAACAAGGGAAGTCGGTGATAGTACACTGGAAAAAAGAAAAATTTACCTTGCTTGAATCATCAAAAGAAGGGTAGGCAGCCTTGCTTCCATAGGATGCCCCATAGAACTTCGAAAAGTTGCTGAACACATGCGTGGGATGCAGAAATGCTCCTCCACAGCCATTAACAAGGAGATGTTGGACATGGGCAGGTCCATCTGATTGAGTACATGAATGTCGCATATAATGATGCAAATCCCCTGCCATTCTAAGTTTACACCTGTATTTCAAAACGTCGCATATCAGATGTCTCACGTTCTTCCCCGTATCGCTGCTCCAGTACCAGTCAAGAAGCCAGCCTGGTTCATGCGTGATAACGATCACTGCATCATTTTCCCCAACCTAAATGAGAAAATATGAAATTTACTAAAGCAACAAAATGAAAATGGAGTAATATAAAAAGATGAGGCCACTAAAATATAGCCTAAACCACTTGTTAGAAGCACTTCAGAAACCAAAGACATCACAAATTTATACCAGAGGAATAAAGTATATATAGTAAATCGTTAGCAAAATAATGGTAGAACTCTGAGTAGGTGACCAAAACTATTTCATAGCATTTACTCTATATAAAGTATGGGAAAGCAAAATGATACACAAACTACCTTCTCCTTCACCAATTCTGAAAAGAATTTGAACTGGTCGACATCAATATCACCATGAAGTGCAAGATCCAAACCAAACACCCACCATCCCTTAGGTAGCTGCAGGGCAAAATAGCTTTTCTTCTGGGGCATAAGCCAGCCGCCTAACCAACTCTTATGGCATATATACCTCATGAAAGTATTGAGTCCGTCGAACCAGTCTATGGGTAATAAACAATAACTCTATAGTTAGAGGAAATGGCAAAAGAAACGAAGTTTGCGTGCAGGTATGTGAAACAAATTACTTGAAAGATAAATGAAGCTGAGACCTGAAACTCACCATGATTTCCAGGGATGAGAAAACATTGAGGACCATCATAATGCTTCAGATCAGACACTCCCTTCGGTAATTCAGGCTTGTCAACAGCAATAGAGTCATTTTTATACCAATGGGGAGGCTGGAGCGCATACTCAAAAGGACAAAAGAGACGTTTTTCATATGTAAACGCTGATGGATTGGGGTATCTGGGACATATCAATGGAAGACATCCACGGTTAGAACTGAAAAAGATGCTAGAGAATATGTAAATAATTACATATGATAAGTATAGCACTTACGCAAGATCTCCTCCAATAAGCAGTACATTACCCCGTGGTAGAGAGAGAAAATCATCAGCCACTGAGACTTTGATAGAAGGCTGAGCAAGAAGTTTCGCAACAGTATATGATGAATTCCCACCATCACCAGTATCCGCCATGAAATCAAACCAAAAATCTTGCTTATCAGCAAGGTGATCATATAAAAATTCTTTCCTCTCGGCCCCATTAGAAGATTTGGTCATTGCAGCCTAAAGATTTGTCAAAAAGGAAAGAAGCAAAAACATCAAAACGCAATTACCATAAATTTCTGACCGCAGAAAGAGGAATGACCTGATCTTTTCATATCATTAACAAAAAAGTATACCTGCAGCATCCGCATGTCAAAGCGGCCAACAAATACCGTCACTGATACGAGGAGGTCAAACACAGTCTTAAACAAATCAGCCGATGTTCTGAAATATATAATTAGATAGGTCAGCACCTGGTCAAGTGTCCTGCTTTCACTGTTTAGTCGCTTCCAAAAAAAAGCAATGGTAAGCAGAAAGGGGAAATTAGGCATTGACGTACCCTGAATACCAAGGAACCATATCTAAGAAATCAGGTTTCATTTGCTGCTTCTTCAGCTTCTCATATTTGTCGACTGACAGAGGGTGTGTCAGAGCCCACCTAAACAGCATAGCAAAAAATTTAAGATAAAACATGCCATTTGAATGTAAGACCAAAGTTGTTCATATGGATGTACTGTTGATCCTCAATTGCGATATTAATTTGACAAGAATTATGCTATAGCTGCTACTTACCCTGTTGATCTCTCCACTACATAATTGGCAATGTAAAGACCAATAAATGTGGCCCACAACGAGTATATGGGAGAAATTTCGTCAGATGAATCAGGACATGATCCGTTGCACGCAATCTGGAAATAACAAGGTAGGAATAGGATAAAAATTAAAGGGCGAACAAATAAAACATATTCACAACTCATTAGAACAGTTTAAAGAAGAGATACCTCTCCGTAAATGAACCATTTGGATAACAGTGGATAATCACTTGCAGATCCAACTGGAGCAAACCACGATGAGCATACTTGGTCTTTCAGCTCATTCATGCGAATGAATTTTGCAAGCCAGGTATTGTGCCTATGTTCTCTTTTCCAGAACGAAAACCAGCTGGAATGCTGTCTTCCAAGAGGTTTTTGCCTCAGAATAGCTCGATTACCACAATGACTGTAAAAGATACAGCAAGCCATGCTAAGAACCTACATGAATGAAAGACAAGAAGACAACAAATTTTTTATATGAAAGACGATATTTTAAGCAAATAAGTGGCTCTAATGTCCAAGACTGGCGAGGGTGAACTTACAGTGCAGTTTTGAAGAATGGTTAAGATCTCCGGGCGTCTTCCAGCCACGCGAGAAACAAGACCAATATACCAAAGGCCAAGAAAAATGATGTGGAAGACAACAAGGAAGACTATGGATGATATGTAAATTGTTAAAAACAAGGACAAATTCATCCTCAAATCCAAACCCATTGACTGAAAATTAGGAAGATGATACAAAGCTGCAACTAAAATCCAGGCAATGTACCTACACAAAAAAAGAGCAAAGAATTAAGAACTTTTAAGAGGGAAAATTGATATAAAATATTTTCAGAAGATGGAATTAACAGTTGCGTACCACCGACTGAAGTTTGAATAATTTGGTCTGATAGTCTTCCCAATAAATGGAGAAGAAAAGAAGTAGAAAAATCCGAGCAAGCATGCATACATGGCCCACCACTTGACTGAAAACTTTTCTATGAGGGTGTGCATGTTATCCGATGAAATAAAGAATAGGCAACCGAAAAACACAGCAATGATAGCATGACGTGAATGCTCATGCGGATAAGGATAAGTATGGGTTAGAATCGTTCTGAAACCCTCCATTTTGAGGGTCTTTAATAAACGAGCAGAATGCTTGTCAGACCCCATAAGCATGTGGTTCCTATAAGTTTGGTCCTTAACTTTCTTGATGACAGTTCAAGTCTTGACAGAGCTAGGAATGGTCAATGAATAACTTTGAGCATCCGGTTTCTAGTTCAGCAGACAAAACCTTGTGCCTAAGAAAACAAGAAAAGAAAAAAGAAGAAGAATATATTCAGCACAGTGTGATAACAGTACCCATGAACTAAGTTTTGATGCATCGAATTATTCATCATGGAGAAAACAGCCACAAGTTATTGGACTCCCGACTCCGAAACATCCTGAATTGCACAAGTACCAATCTTATAACAAAAGATAATTGGCATCAAATAAGCTAAACTGCTGTCTGATACAAAGGAACCTTGATCCCTGAGTTCCAAAGATTCGTCCCTGATACTAGCACTATTACAAGTCTTTGTGCATCACCCATCAAGAAGAAACAAACTAAAAACCGTAATGAAGCGAACAGCATAAAGCAATTCAAAATTGTTAGCCAAGAACTCAAGCTTCCTGAGAATTCTTGTATGCCAGAGATCTAATCAAACGCACAAACCTGAAGTTGCTTAATTTCCTCAGTTTTATCTTTATAGTATATAGCAAATCATATATACCATCAAAAGAAATTGGTGAAAAACTTCCAACTAAGAACATGAAAACCGAATAAGTAACTACTCATCCCCTCACTATGTTCAAAATCAAACTTTGTAATATAAGATTAAGCCAATCACACAGATGCATAAAACTAACTAACAAGAATCACTTAGAAACACACAACTAACTCCAAATTAAACTGCAATTAAATAGAAATCAAAGCCAAAGAACAAACCAGAATAAGCAACCCTGTAACTCTTTATGTTGCACAATCCCCAAATGGGAGAAAAAAAAAAAAAAAACTTACATCATTGAATGATCTTAAACTCAATAGTACATAAGATAAAAACTCTGACCCATCAACAGAAAAACATTCGCAATAAATTGGAATTTCAAAAAGCTTTAACATGCAACATCCAATTCCAAAAAAAAAAAAAAAAAAATCTCTACATTTTTTTTTATAACTTTAGCTCGAATCGAGAGAAACGATACCTTTAGACAACGAATCAAGGTGAATCTTGGTCTGAGAAATCCAGTTTTCGAGCTAAATCAAATAAGCGAAATCTCCGATTTTGATTCAGTCAATGTGGTGATGCTTTTACCCCCCAATAACCCTAAAAAAATGTTTTTTTCCCCGGAAATTGGATTTTACAGAAGGAGAGATTAATCAATGATTCTGATGATGATGATGAGTCAAGTGTAGAACGAATCACGTGGCTCTCGTCTTTATAGCGCTTTTGTTGAAAAAAAAAAAAAAAAAAAGAGAGAGAGAAGAAGAAGAAGAAGAAGAAAAATGAAAGAGGCGGTTACCAAATAATCGCCATTTTAGTCAGAGGTTTTTGTTTATTAATTATATAAATAATAATATAATTAATAAAAGTAATTAAAGATAGAAGGGATTTTGGAGGGAATCATCGAATAATTCCATGGTTGCTACTTGCTACCTTCAAAATGTCCGAATCTTTTTTTTGGGAAATTTCATTACGTAATAATTTGCGTGTACATTTTTTAGAACTTGCACTCGAAGTAATGTAATGATGTGTGTATATACACTTTCTTAGAGTTTATTTGCTAGATCAAGTAATGTGTATATATATTTTAAGGATTTTTGGTTAGTTTTTAGATTTTTTTTTTTTTTTTTTTGTTACCAACTAAATTAATCTTTTTTTTATGTGCGATTCAAATAAATAATGTGATATCATGTTAAACAATGTATTATTGGAAAACTAATATTTGTTATTAAAAAAGTTCAATTTATTTACAATTTTGTCATTCGGTATTTTTTCAAATAGGATTATAGAATTTGCCTATATATCTTGAGTGCATATTCTCTTTTCTTAATCGGATGAAATAATTTATTGGAGGTTTTTGAAAAACACCAAATTTAATTCTTTTGAAAACTAATTTTTTCTGCTGTAAAAAGACGATTGTATTTTTTTTAATGAATGTGAAATATTTTCAAAATATAAAAAATAAAAGAAAACAAAAGAGAAATTTTGAGAAATGTCACTTTTGAAATGCCACTTTTCAAAAATGCTATTTTTCTAATTTTTTTTTTAAAATGCAACTAATATTATATCATTTATTCAAAATATGTTTGATTTAACTATGTTATGTTAGAGTTTATATTTTAGGGTTTAGAGTTTGTTATGGTCAAAACCTTTTTAAAATTTATAATTTTAGAGTTTAGAGTTTGAAAAATCATTAATTTATTGTATTTTTAAAAATTACTAATTTATGATGGTGTTTTTTAAAATAGTATTTCAAAAATGGTATTTTTAAAATTCAAAAATGGTATTTTTAAAATTCTTCCAGAAAATAATATATGGTTGGATGGGCTTAATTAATGTACGCAGCCCAAAGACATTGCATGTGATTTGAGTGCATCAAATTTCGCATTTCTTCACCTAACGCGTCATCTCTTGACTCGCAATTACGCGTTACTTATTTTACCCTTTCTTTGTATTCATTTTGACAACTATAGTCTATACATATATATTTTTTATTTTAAAATAATTCTTTAAAATATCACTAAAATATATTTTTGTTCCAAACATACCATCATTTAGTTTTTTTTCTAAAAATATCACTAAAAATTTTGTTTTTTCAAAAATACCATAAATACTAAAAATAAGTTTTAAGGATTTATAATTTAAATTTTTGGATTTGGGTTGAGTTTTTTAGGTTTAGAATTTAGTTTTTAGGGGTTAGACTTTATTTTTAGGATTTAGGTTTAATTTTGAAGGTTTAAAGTTTAGTTTTAATTTTGTGGTATTTTTGAAAAAATAAAACTTTTAGTGGTATTTTTGAAAAAAAAAAACTAAATAATGGTATATTTGGAACAAAAACTTATTTTTGTAATATTTTTGAGAATTACCTATTTTTTAATCAAAATTATATACAAAGATGAAAAATTAGTTTACAAATTTCAAGTAGAAAAAAACCATTTAATCATTTTTCTTTGTGGTTTCTTTGATCTAGTAGACCAATAAAATTTTATGTTCTTAGACTATATAATTAAATCTTCTCTAAATTCGCTAAGAACAATCACGAGATTTGTGTGAAAATAGAAGTCTCTTTTTTTTTCATTTCTTATTTTGTTATTATAAATACGTTTCAATAATAAATTATAAATTAACTAAATTAGAGAAATTTTGGAAAAATACACTAAAATGGGATTGAATTTTGAAAACTACATTTTTTAATTTATTTTTTGAAAACTACACTTTTCTAAGTTAATTACTAAATTATCTTTAAGATTTTACTAATGATTTATAATTAATTTAATATTTAAATTAAAATTTTAATGGAAAAATAAAAATTATCATGTGAAAAAAATATAGTATTTGTTTAAAAAAGGTTCAACAATTAACTCATACATAGACTGGCAAGTGGCAACAATGTGGTCGTGATCTATACACGTGCAAAACGAAGTGTGGTTAATCGAGAATGAGAGTAAATGTAACTAATGACCAATGCAAGAAAATTGTAAAGATTTGTTATCGGAGATCTGGTTGTTATTTTTGAAAGACCGTAGCTAACGAAAAAATGCACCGCTACATGTGAAAATTATGACATTATGGAGACGCAAATTAATGAAATAATCATGTTATTTTACAAACTATAATGCTGCTTTACGATAAATCATACAAAAACTGAAAAAATCATGCTATCTTCACGATATATCATGTTGTTTCGTGATATATCTGGTGTCTTCGTATAATAGCATGTATTTCTCTAAAATCTCAAACTGTGATACTAAAATCATAGTATTGACGATACAACGAGTATGAACAATTGAGATGACAGTTGAAGGAGAAGAAAGAGATGTGAAATGGTTCGAGTTTTTCACCGACTGATGCATGATATTTTCGTGTTTTTTTCCTTCGAAAATGAGCAGAAGAGATAACATACGTAGATTGAAATTAGAGAGATATGGAGAGAAAGAGTCTATCATGCATGTAAAGAGAGCTCCTCAAAAGTTATCCAAAATTTATCATAATTATTATTACTATGTATGTCGAAAATCTCTTCAACCACCAATTAGATGTAAGGTATTTTCGTCAGAATGTAGGCCACTATTGCTTTTAAACGCATTTGTTAGTTTTGCAAATAAACATAAAAAAGGTTAACTACTACCTTAAAATGAATGGAGGATATAAGACCACAACCAATATTTTTTCCTATAATAAAATGAAAAAGATTATAAATTATTTAAGAGAAATTGTATGAAATCCTAATGTTTTTGCTATTCACTCATTTTATTGTTTCAAGAGAATGTTGGGTCATTTATGTAGATGTTCGTAGTGGGAGCTTTATTTATAAAAATGATGAGATGTCAAATTATAACTAAGCGATGTATTTTTCAGACATGTTTTAAACAAATAATGTGATATCATATAAAATAGTATATCATGGGTTAATATAACATGCTATTTTTGTAAACCAAAAATATAATTTATAATATTTTTTGAATACATATACATGCGGTAAAACACCATGCTTATTTACCATTTTTTCAGCACATCATTTTTACAAAAAGACATCTTCCACTCAAAATGTTTCATCACATCTTTTTTTTCTCGGCAAACACAGTTTTTTATTATGAAACCAATCATGTGGTGAGGAGACCAATCATGTTTCACATCTAGCATACCAAATATTACCAATCGTTATTATTGTGTTTGTCAAAAATCAAATCACAATATATATATATATATATATATATATATATATATATATATATATCATTGATTCATAACCAAAAATGACGTAATATTTTTAATAGTTATCTAAAAGAAAAATAATTCCAAATGAAGACACCAAAATTTAGAAAAAAACAAGCAATTATGGTACTAACCAGAAGAGACGTGGTAGGATATTTAATTTTTGACCTATCTTATACTTTTTTATTCATAAAAAAAATTCCTTTTCCCCAATCTCAAAGAGGAAAGAATAAAAAAAATAAAAAAAACAAAGACCGACCAAACACATAAATCTCTATCCGAATCTCTCTCGGATATAATTACCCAAAGCTTATCACAGCCACTATCTATTTTTTCCTCCCATCATTTTTCTTTTCTTCTTATTATTTAGGATTCTGCAACAGATAAAATCTGGGGTTCTCTTTCTATCTGTCTCTATCTGGGCTTTTCGTATTCAACTTTTCAGGTATATTACTGTTTCTGTTTTTCTTTTCTCTGTCGTGGAAAACAAAAACGAGGAGTTTGAAGATTATAATTACTGGAAATCGATTTTTACAAAGATTTGTTAAATTGTCGTACTTCCAGGATTTAAAGCTGGTAAACAAAAGTGCTCTTTCTTGTTTGAGTTTTAGTTTTCCCATTTGTTTGTCGGAATAAACGAGGAAAATTTAATCGGTCATTAGGTGTTTCGATTTCTTTTTTGTTTTTTGCTAATTTTTTTGTTTTTGTTTTTGTTGTTTTTTGCTAAATTGAATTCTTTCATTTGGTTTCTTGTTGTTGTTTTTGGGTTTATTTGCTAAAAATGACATAATTCTGGATTATATTCGCCAAAATGATACGGTGACATTTTTTCGTAAATACCATATGATTTTATCGCGTGTTAAAAAAAACGTGATATTATGTAGAAAATAAACGTGATATTATGTAAAGTAGCATATCATAAGATGAAATAACATAATTATTTCCTATGTTATTTTAAAAAACACTCCCGACGACATGTGGTATTATCATGTCAACAAATATGGCCCATAGTTATGTCATTTTAGCAAATATATCCTTGTTTTTTTTAATTATTATTTTTCTGGAATCTGTTCGAATGCGGAGAAAACACTAGAAAATGCCAAGAAGAAAAGAAGAAAATCCCAAGCTGGGAAATTCCGGTTTCTTAAAAATAAAAGAGTTTCAAAAAAATGTCATTATCAGTTTATCACGTGTATCTGATGATGTTGGACTCATCATCATAGCCGTTTCTTAAAAGTTTTCATTTTTTTTAGCTGTATATTCAACAGAAAATTCTAATTTAATATTCTCTTTATTTTCTTAATTCCCTTATCACAATGCTTATATAATCAAATCTTTCAGGGGTTGTAAGCTGTTTAATTTTTGCTTAATTTTCGTTTTATTTCTTTCGAGTAAAAATTGACTCTTTAGTGGAAAAGAAAACAACCCCAAATCTAATAAACTTCTGATTGAAAATTTAGTCTCTGCAAAATCCATTAAAACATTTGTGAAGGAAGGAAGCTTTGCAGTATGTATACTTGTACAACAAGTTTAGTCTAATGTGATTAATCTTTTTTCTCGCTAATTTTGTGTGCTGTCTCTGTTTCTGATTCTTGTTTTTGTTGTAGAAAATGGTCGCATTTGGAAAAAAGCTCAAGGAACGAAGCATTGAAGAATGGCAAGAGTATGTTTCTATATTCAAGATTTGGTTGATTTTGAAGTTTATGGCAATGTGATTCATGTCCTCGTCTTTTCCTTGTAGATATTACATAAATTACAAATTGATGAAGAAGAAAGTGAAGCAATATGGTAGACAAATCGAAGTAGGAAGTCTAGATCGTCGCCATTGTCTTAAAGATTTCTCAAGGATGTTGGATCATCAGGTATTTTTTCGATTTCCTTAACAAAATTTTCCGCGTGTTTAATAAAAGTATCGATCAAACTTTATAAAAACCCGTTTTCGCTTGTTTGCAGATCGAGAAAATCGCTCTTTTCATGTTGGAGCAACAAGGTTTGCTTTCGAGTAGGTTACAGAAGCTAAGGGAATGGCACGATGCTCTCCAAGATGAGCCTGACATATCTCAGATATCTAATTTAAGAGAGGCTTATAGATCCGTGGGACAAGATCTTCTCAAGCTTCTGTTTTTCATCGATATGAATGCTATTGGTATCCGCAAGATACTTAAGAAATTCGATAAAAGATTCGGTTATAGATTCACAAACTATTATGTCAAGACTCGCGCTGATCATCCTTACTCTCAACTCCAGCAAGTGTTTAGACATGTGGTAAGGTCTTCAGAATCTCAAGCAGCTTAGTCTTTCACTATAATTAAAGCTTAATGTTTCGGTTATATCGAGTTTTATAGGGTCTTGGAGCTGTCGTTGGAGCCATATCGCGCAACCTTCATGAGCTTCAAAACAATCAAGGAAGTTACTTATCGATTTACGACCAGCCTGTTCTTCCTCTTCAGGTCTTTTATGTTTGTTTGTGTGTGTGACATATGTAAATCATCGAGCTTTGCCTATGCGAAACCTAAAAAGGTTTAGTTTCATCGGTGTTTTTCGTGTTCTGTTTTTGCAGGATCCCGTGGTGGATTCAATTAAGAATGCAGTGGATCGGCTAACACATTCGACAAACTTCCTTAATTTCATGGCTCAACATGCTCTAATCATGCAAGATGAAGACCTACTGATTCCTCAGGACGAGCAAGCGGATCAAGAAGAAGGGAGATATCATTTCATGTCTCTCTTGTTAAACTTGGCCAACACTTTTCTTTATATGGTCAATACGTATATCATTGTCCCTACAGCAGATGATTACTCCATGAGCCTTGGAGCTGCAGCAACGGTTTGTGGTGTTGTGATTGGTGCTATGGCTGTTGCTCAGCTCTTCTCTTCGGTTTACCTCAGCGCCTGGTCGAATAAATCTTACTTCAAACCGCTTATATTCAGTAGCATCGTCCTTTTCTTTGGGAACATGTTATATGCTTTAGCTTATGACTTTGATTCATTAGCACTTCTCTTGATTGGCCGGCTTTTCTGCGGGTAAGTACTTGTGTTAATACATTTAGTTTCCATGAGACATTCGGTTGATTTAACATTATCCATTTTGTAACTTTCTTAGATTTGGTTCGGCGAGAGCAGTGAACCGAAGATATATAAGCGATTGTGTACCGCTGAAAATCCGAATGCAGGCTTCAGCGGGTTTTGTTAGCGCGAGTGCTCTAGGAATGGCGTGTGGTCCTGCTCTTGCTGGTTTGTTGCAAACCAATTTCAAGATCTACAATCTTACCTTTAACCAGGATACATTACCTGGTTGGGTTATGGCTGTTGCTTGGCTTATGTACTTAGTCTGGTTAGCTATTTCGTTTCGGGAACCCGCACGGGAGCCTGAAGAGATTAATACTTCGAATGAGCATAACTCCGGTATGGAATTAGAAGAGAAACAAAGTCTTTTTATTTTTCGATATTCTTGCTTATAAAATATCTGATTACAAGAGCAAAATCATCTTTGGTTTGAAGCTGTTGAAGATGGGAATATGGAGAAAGGTCTTAAAAAACCGCTTTTGCTTGCATCCGAAGAGATACAACAAGAGGATGAAGAAGATGACGGCGATGGAAGCGAGGAATCTTCTGAGGATTCTCGTAAACCCGCAAACTCCATTGTAGCTGCTTACAAACTACTCACTCCTTCAGTAAAGGTCATTTTCCTTCATCTTGAATGTTCAAAATTTCCCAAGGAGAGGTGAAAGATGACAACTTTTTTTTATTTTCTTTTAGGTGCAATTGCTGATATACTTCATGCTCAAGTACGCAATGGAGATTCTACTAGCAGAATCAAGTGTGGTTACCACATACTACTTTGGTTGGTCCATGAGCTCTGTTTCCATCTTCTTGTTCTGTCTCGGTCTAACCGTTTTACCGGTTAACCTCGTTGTTGGAAGCTATATAAGCAACATGTTCGAAGATCGGTAAAGATTTCATGCATATGTTTGTAAATTCATGTTTTTTTTTCTTCGCTTGTCGCGTTACCTGAAAATGTGATTCTCTTATTACAGGCAAATTCTGTTGGCGTCAGAGATTATGGTTTGTGCCGGAATACTTCTCAGCTTCCATTTAGTAGTCACTTACACTGTGCCACAATACGTTTTCTCCGGATTTATCATGTTTGTCTCTGCTGAAGTTCTTGAAGGTAAAAAAAAAATTGATATGTTTACCCCAAAACTTAATCTTAGCTTCGTTTAACCCAAAATCGTTTTCAAGATCAAAGCTTTTATGACTCTCTTGCGTTCTTGAAGTTATAAGATTGATACATGTACCCCGAAAACTTAATCTTAGTTTCGGTTTCACCCAAAATCGTTTTCAAGATCAAAAACTTTTGCTCTCTCTTTTTGAAAAGTTGTTTTTGGCAGGTGTGAACTTATCGTTACTATCGAGAGTGATGTCGTCGAGGCTGTCACGTGGGACATACAACGGAGGATTACTGTCGACGGAGGCTGGGACGATCGCACGTGTGATAGCTGATGCAACGATCACTGTTGCTGGTTTCTTGGGACAGAATATGCTTTTGAATGTTACTCTACTTCCTTCTTTGATCATATGTGTTGGGTCTATTGTAGCTACTTGTTTTACTTATAACTCCCTTTATTAGACTCTTTAACTTGTAGACAATTTTTGTGAATGCCTTTGAATAAGATGAATGAAATTTTGCTACAAAACAAAGTTAGCAACACAATTGGGTTGGAGTCTTGGAGACAAAAAACGTTGAGTTCAAGGAGGAGACATGTAACGCCCGTGTTCGGGAAAACAGACCATGGGATGATTTAACCGATCATTAGGTCATGTTGGATCGAAAGGGGTCGGGTAGACTGGCTGTTGGGAGTCTGAGTGTTCTCGCCAATCAGAGTGATCGGGCTAAATCCGAACTGATTGGTCAGTTTTGGCCGAGAGAATGGAAGAAATAATCTAGGTGTTGGGTCAAAAACGCGTGTTGACTTATGATGACTGCGCGTTGACTTTAGTTGACTTCGTGTTGACTTTAGTTGACTTGACTAAAAGGATATTCTGCAGCATATTCTGAGGCGGCTGGGAGCAGTAAAAACGCCTATTTAAGCACCAGACTTGCCCATTGACTTCTTTTTGACGCTGAAAGAAACGCAGAAGAGATTTAGAAAGAGTTCAGAGAGAATTCGGAGAAAAACGCGAGTTCTGGGTTGCGACGATCGAGTCTGTGGGTAACAGCACGTGGGTCTGGGTAGATTCTGAGTGATCGGCGACAAGAGGTGTCAGAACCGAACCAGATCGAGGCAAAACGAGCCTGACTGACTAAGGTGAGTGCGTGACCGTGGTTACTGTTCTAGTATCGTTTGATTGCTAGATTTCTTACTGTCATAGATTGCTTGGGTGATTCCGACTGTTTGTTTGTCATGATTGTATTATCTGTTTGTCTGGTTAAGACGCTTGGGAGTCGAGTGTTCTCGCCAAGGCTTAATTCTATTCATGATAAGTAATATTGACTGTATTAAATCGATAGTATGATTGCGATTCTGTTCTGTGGCCTAGTGAGACGGGATGACCGCATCACTAAGCAATTCTGTTGCTTATGCCTCCTTTATGGATGCAGGTATTGAGTCTGGCCGTGAAAGTGGCTGATCGTGAGACGAAGGCAGGAAGGAATGGATGGTTGGATTGGGTAGATAGGTTTATTTCAATGTAATAAGCTTGTTAGCAAACTGATCATTGTAATTAAAACCACCTGATTCAACCTAATCAATCGTATGCTTTAAAAATGACTTGTCAATTGAATTAAAACGCGAAAATGGCTAAGTAAAACGAACTGAGAAATCTGGCTAAGTATCTGGTTCGCTGTGAGACTTAACCGCGGGTGAGAATCTCGGGTTGGGTCATCACAAGACACCTATCGATACTCCAACTCAGGTAAATCAATCTGATTTCCTTGCTAGTTTGATGTTGATCACAAGTGTTTGGAAGGTTCGAGAACAGTTAGATACAATGTCAAAGGGAAGTGCACGCCAAGAAGAGATCCATAAATGGATGTACAAGATCTAAGGGACCAAGTCTTGTGTTCAACATGTCTTATCTCTCGTGTTCATGACAGAACACACCTGTTAAGATTTTTGACCATTGTTGAGGCCAACACCAGCTTTTGCAATTTCATTGGATTGTGTAGAAGAGAGATGGTCTTGTCACAGTGATTGATGCATATTCAGCTTGGGGACAAGCTGTTGCTCATGGGAGAAGGGAAATGAGCGTAAGAAAGAGACAAATAAACATGTATAAGGCAAGTTGGTTTAGCGAGCTGTAAAAAGCTGTCCCTTGGCCTGGTTTTGGTGTACAATCGGGCTCCTAGACATCCAAAGCCACAGTCTTGGTCTCAATTCCCCATTTGCCCAAAATGGTTTGCAGTTCACCATTCCACTTCTGAACAGCTTCAGCTAGAAGCATATGATTAGCATCGAAGTGAAGATCAGATTGTCCCTGATAATCCTCAGTCCACACCATAAGTCCTGAAAATGAAAGCAGGCTCTTAGATCTCAATTTGTGTTTCATGTAGAGCTTCCTATCTCCAAATAGAAACTGTAGCAGTCCCCTGAAATCATATCTCATTCTCATTTTGCACAGCAGCCTTGACAAGTGAGAATGTCTCATTCTTCTCCAATGCTAACATTTGTTCCATGTCCACATTGATCCAACCTGAGTATTGTAATCATAACTGATGTACCTGATATTCTCTCTAGCAATGACGTGATGCGAATCCGGTTGTAGCTTCATTATATGCAGATTTTTGTGAACACGAGCATTGCAGTTCCCAACTCTGAAATCAGTAAGAGTTATGATAGCACACCTAACAAATCCCTTTGCATGTTCATGATCATAAAGTTTCTTTGGCCACTTCTTAGTTGACATCCTTGTCAATTCCAGCTGGAGGCATCTAACCAGCTTCATCCAAAACCACAAAGTGGATCTCATACATATTCAAAACTCTCCTTGTCGATAATACAACCTTTCAATTCGTTTGTTTCTAAGATGCTTTTGAACTTGAAATGGCAGGATTTAGAACACCTAGTTGTCTTCCTCTGTCTCTTCTGACTTGTTACTCTTAGAAACAGTTATCGAGCAGTTTCATCACACCACCAAACAAAATCTGAAACTGTGCTACCACGTTTTTGTCCAAGAACAAGCACGAATACACTTGATATGCATTTTGCTTCTCCTTGACATATGCAAAACCAGATGGTAAATCTCTTGTGGCTACTCGAAGTTTGAACTTGAAACGCCATGAGAACGTCTTTTGCTTCCTCTTAGTTCTCATCTGTTCTGTCTTGGAACACATAAACCACCTTGGAAGCATTTTGCTTGTCACTGGCAGCTGTTGATATATAAGTCAACTCATCCACCTCATCAACATGTAAAATGTGGAATTGTTCTTCTTGAAGGCCAAACAAACCATCACTTTCAAAACCAGAAAGTAAATAAGCAAAAACAAAGCCAAGCTGCGACTGACATCGATCCAATGATCCATTGGAACAAGTTCAGGTTGCCTTTTGTAAATCCTCACAATTTAAACTCTCCATTTTCTAAGGTTGTATAGCAGGATATGTGGCCAAGAGTGACACTGCTACAACGAGGTTCCATGTTAGGAATGTTTACCTGGATATGTGACTCCATAAAACATGATCAGAATGGCTTGATTTTACCATCACTCGCTACTAGTCACAATGAAATCTCCCTTTATTATATCAAAAAACGATTACAAGCTATGTTCTATTTATAGAGAAGAGATTACAGTTTTTCCTCTTACTAATCCCAAGTGTTTATGATATTGTCATTAGGATCTCTTGGTCTTGGCCGTATCTTGATATCTCCATAGCTTTCTCCTTCCTTTGGGGCATCTTGAACATCTGCAAAAGTGATATAAATCCCAAATCTTTGTCTTTCTTCAGCAAATGAGACAACTCTGAAAACAAAACAGATTTGTTTTAGTAAAAAATATGTTAGATTAAAAAAAATTGAACTTGAGAGTTGTATTACCTAGATATTGATAGAAGAACCAAGCTCACTATGAAGCTGGCTGAAAGAACTCATTCGGCCTGTCTAGACGCACAGCCCGTCTCTATCCAAAAAAACCCCATGGCAAAACAAAGAAATATTGAAAATCTCTTAGTAAATTTTTTTTTTTTATAATAAAAATGGGCATTTTTCATTTGAAATTGAGTATGGACCCAAGATCCATGCCCCTCTTGCATACTCTTAGAGTCAGGCCCTGTAGACCCTCTTCAAGATCGGAATCAGATGTTGCCAAATCTGCCGAAAAGTTTTCATATTCTAGGTCATACCAATCTGGCTGGTCATGTCTACGTCTGGCTGGTCTGATTGGTTCAGGTCTGCGTCTGGCTGGTCTAATTGGTTTAGGATTGAGTGACGAAATATTAGAGGAACAAATTCCAAATCTATTGGAAATCTGTTCATGGCAGCTCTAACTTCTTCTACGGTACGTCTTCACCAGGTTAAGCGGGTATTTTTTGCCTTTGAGTTTGTAAGGCCTTTTCTTCTCCTCGTCAAAGGTCACACGTTTGCGTTTACGGGGATGAAGGTTTTCTCATACATTGTTTTGGGTTCTGATACATTGTTTTGGGTCTAATGGGTTCTGGTTTATGTATAATAGATTATGTTATTTTTTATCTAACGAAAGATTAGAGAAACTAACCAATTTTTTTTGTAAAAAAACAAAACTCAACAAAAACAAAATTGTCCAAATTGTCTCACTCACTACAGCAGAAACAATAATTAAAAATTAAAATATAATTACATACCTACAAGATAGAGTGTGCATCACGAAGTACTTTATGAATTTAATATATGTGCAAAAAATGTGCATTTGATTTTGTTTATTTTCTTTCATCTTTTGGTTTACATTCAAGTATATTAAAAATGACGATGTGAAACAAAAACAGATAAAACAACTTAAACATATCTAAACTATTTTGTTTGAAACTAAGTCAACGAAAAGATAAAACATCAATGTCTGATTTTATTACTTTGTTTACCTAAAATTTTAAGGAAATTATGTAGTTTAACCAACAAAAAAAACTATAACTAAGAAACTAACTAATCCCCCTAGATTCAGTGGCTATGATTTTGCCACATATGGTACTTTTGGTTAGTTTTTTAGTTATAATTTTTTTTGGTTATTCACCCATATAAGGGAAATTGTGGTGTACAACCAACAAAAAACTATAACTAAGAAATTAACCAATTTTCCTAAATCTAATGGCTATGATTTTTCCACGTATGATACTTTGGTTAGTTTCTTAGTTATAATTTTTTTTTGGTTATTCACCCAAATTGTGTTTGTACAACCAACAAAAAACTATAACTAAGAAACTAACCAATTCCCCTAGATCTAATAGCTATAATTTTGCCACATAATATGGTACATATGATACTTTTGTTTTTTTCTTGTATCTACATGTGTCGAACTGGTTTCTTTTTGTATCTTGTGACTTCTTTTTCTCCATGTATCTTCTTGTATCTAGTAGCTCCATGTTTATTCTTGTATAAATGTTCTTGTGACTACTTTTTCTCCATGTATCTTCTTGTATCCACTAGCTCCATGTTTATTCTTGTATCTTCATGTTTCGAACTTGTATCTTCATGTTTCTTCTTGTATCTTCATTATTTCATTATCTCCATGGTTTTTTTTATCCATGTTCATGTTTTTAATCACATTGACATTTCTCCATTTTATTTTTAAGATTTGAAAAGTCAAGAAAAAAAATAACATTGATAACTTAATTCTTTGTTATTATTTTGACAAGCTTGTAGTGGATGTTCTCACAATCCTTTATCATAATTTGGAAAGGTACAAGCTTCCTGATGGTCTTACACTAACCACACAGTCACCAAATTGTCAGTTCGACCTATGCTCTCTCCACTAAGGTTTACTCTTTGTCAATTTACATGTTTAAAAAATCTAAAAGCTAAAACAAAAACAGGCTACATTTCCATTTTTATTATTAAGATTATTTGAAACACATAAAATTATTTTCAATCCAAAGACCCAAGCAGAGATGTAGAAGAGAAATGGAGTGGTTACTCTCTCCAACTCATTTCATGATTGAGCTAGCTTGTAGACAATATGTCCTCTCTGCATCATTATCGGGTTTTAAAATAGTTAAGACCTTTAAGAGATATTACGTGTGAAAATGTCACATGCAACTGGCTATGACTGAAAATTGGCTGAGGCAGATAAATGAGCATTGATTTCAAGCTTTGTCTTTGGCTTTTGTTCATTGTCATTGCATAACATATCTTATATTGGGAATTGACATCTTCGGACTGTGAAAGAATGTTTTGAGTCAGTTGGTGATAAAATTATTCTTGGTAGAATAACCTTTTTACCAACATGTGTGCCCGTAACTATTTCGTTCACAATCAATCTATTTTCCAATCGAGTTACAATTAATCTTGTACCATTACATAGACCTTTCTTTTGATTAATGTTGCGAAGTAGTATTATTGGAACTCCTACTTTTAAAGGCAACTTATGTTTTGGTAGTCCTGAGAACTCTAGAAAATTTAAGTACTCAACCGTATATAAGCGTCTCGTAGTCTGTAGATATTAACTTGTATCTCTATAACCCAAGATTTTAACTTGGAGAAGATTCTACAGAGTAGAAAGAGAATCTGGGGTGGTTCATGAAACAGCTAAAGTCTACCACTTTTGGATTACAATTCTCTAATAAGACTCTTCCTCGCAAACAAACAAAAACTTTTCAATGCACATAGATTCTTTACTTCCCCAGCTACTTGAACTCAGTAGGAGGGAGTGGCTGCGAAACGGTACCCTTCAGCTCCCCTCCATGAATAGTAAGCAATCCGGGTCTCGTAGAATCCTGTCGCCACAATCCGGGCCATGAACTATTACGCCCAGTTTAACTCAGAGGATAAATGGTCATAGGTAATCAGAAAAAACTTGATAACTAAGATCAATTCCACTCCATTGCCAAATCTATTTGATGAATGATCCATTTCCTGTCCCAATGCAATAGAAGGTCAAATCAAGACCATGTTCAACTTATTTTCATTTCATCCAAATGTCTGGCTGCCATAACTAAATCTAAGTTAAAAATCCAAAACGACCATAGCCTTGCAACAAACCTGACAACATAAACCGACATCACTACATGTAATGGTGGTTTTACTCTGCAAACACAAATCGTCATTCTCACTTGTTATCAGATGTTCTACCACCAAAAATTAGCAGACAAATTGGTTTTTAGCAGAAGAAATTTATAAACTTTACAAACAAACAAAAAAAGTCAATCTACCCAAAAACCCCTCATTTGCTATCCCTCTTCGAGCAGATCCCAGAATCAAAACCAACCAGAAATTGTTCAGACAAAAGAGCGAAGAAACTCACAGTAACACTTACGGTGATGTAATCTCAAAATCTTATCTGACGCAGAGCTGAGTCAGTCCTTTAAGTCTTCATGGTGATCGCAAGAAACGAAAACACAGATATACAACAATTAAAGCATTTTCAATTCGACAAGTGAAAAGATTTCATCATGTTTCTTCATGAATATTATTCATTTTCAAGGTTTATTCTAAACTTTTAATAATCCCTAAATTTAACGGAAAACCACAAACAGAGAGCAAATCAAATAGGAGTAAATTAAAACAGAGCATACATTCTTTGTCCCTAAAACAAAGTACACAACAAACTTGTAAAAACGTTAAAAACAGAGAGACCATTTTCAGGTGATTTTATGATTTTCCTTGGAGACTCAAGACTCAATGTCCATTGGCAATGGATCCATCGTCTCCTTTCTTCCCGTAGAATCTCCGGTACAACGAATCAACCTCTTTCAGGTAATATGTTCCCGGTGCCAAAAGGTCTAAAATACCTTCCTTGCTCGTCACAAAGTCCTTTGCTCCGTACCTATGTTCCATTAGCTTCATTGTCTCCACAAATTTCTCAGGTGCATACTGCGGTAGAAGAGATCAATGATTCAAGATTCGGGATATTAGATAGAACGCGGTTTTGCTTTGATTTTTCTTTTCCATATCGGAACAAACCGCAACTGAACCAAAGAAACCGATTAAAAGCTCAATTTCTTTGAAAATCCGTGAAGATAAATTCTTGCTGAAAACCAAAACCGAACTGAATCATTAGGTTTCTATTCGGTTAATATATTTCATAAACCGAATACTCCGAAAACAGGATTGTATATTGTTTGTTTTGTTACCTCATGTCTAGCCTTCAATTTTCCACCAACGTCCATTACAGATGCAATGCTTGACAAGCTGAAAGGTGACTGATTTTCGCATAGACGTAATGAGAACATTGTTGCGGTTGAACCACTTCCATATGAGAACATAACCACCCGCTTTCCCGCCTATACAACAAGACCCAAACACGAATGTGACAACTTCAAACCAAATGTAATTGGATTTCAATAGAATCAGAAGAAGAAAAAATTGTTTTCTTATATTACCAAATCATTGTGTTTATTGTGGATGAGGGAAGCAAATGCAGCGTAGAGAGAAGCAGTGTACATGTTACCGACTTCCTTTGGTACTAAAGTGGTTGGTTGCACTTTAGCATCATAAAACGATTTCGCAAGTTGTTGTGAAACCTGCAAAAGAGAAAAAATCGAGCTATAACACGGTTTTCTCTCGGTATCAAAAACAGAAGAAAAGGGAAACAACGAAAAACCTTTTCAAGATCACGGCTTTGGTAACTCTCGTCAAGGGACAAAGATGAATAAGAGGTGAACTTTTCTTTGGCAGCCTCATCAATGGAGCTGCAATAAGGAAAGAATATGTTACTCATAATAAAACAAGTAAAGAACTCTCAATTCGAAGACACAATTAAATAAGCAAGGTTAAACCTTGCGTTTCTCAAGAAGTCATTGTACAAGAGACGAGCAAAGCTTTTCTGTACAAGCTGCAACAGCAAAGACGAGAAGACTGGTAAGAGATAACTCAAGTAGAACAAAACTATTGTTGGAGGATCAAGAAATCACTTTGTTGTATGGGGAATGGAAAACAAAGTAGTCGGCATCATTGACGGAGAACTCTTTGCCCTCGAGTTTCTCGAACCTAATATATACCAAAGAACTGAAATGAGTCATACAGAACACCAGAAGAAAGAAACTGAATTTTTGTATGAAAAGAAATACTTACTTGTTGCATAAATGTTTATAGCAAGAGTCAAGTGCCATAAGGTAGCAAGTCTGTGAAAGCTTACCATCAACAACCTGCAAGAACACGAAAGAACAATTATGTTTCTTTTAAATGCGCAAGAAACTTTGTAAAAATTTATGCAATGTTGTGAAAGATTATTATGTGCCAGAGGTTGAGATTATTTATTGAAGATTACCGGGTACTCGCTAGCAAGATTTGGCTTGTAAAAGTCATACACATGAGCCATGTGGCTTCCTCTCAATTTGCTTTCGAAAACAATAGGAGCATCGGGTCCTATCAACATAGCAATAGCTGCCGCACCTCCAGTGGGCCTCGCGGGTCCTTCAGCATAAACCTGAAAGAATTCACATATAAACAGGTGAAGATTTGCGCAAAGACTCTTAGGCATAAAACATATTTCTATGTCGATATTATACCGCGCTGTCAGTACAAATGACGAGGCCATAACGTCCATCCCACGAGTTACTCTCAACCCAATTGACACAATTTAACAAAGCCGCAGTTCCGCCATAGCAAGCATTGGTCGAGTCAACACCTTCGACATCAGTGTTTCCACATTTCTGCCCATTCCCAAAAAACAGACAAACGTTTACTGTCTTTTCCACAAACAAACTTGAGCAGTCCTTGGATTTTCAAATGCAATTTAGGGTCGAAGAAAGTATGATACCTCGAAGAGTTGCATCAAGAAGGTCTTGATGGACTTGCTTTTGTCTATTACAGTCTCACTCCCTACTTCAAGACGCCCAATTTGCTTCGGGTCAATCTTATACTTCTCAAGAAGAGATGTCACCGCATTAAAACTAAGAAACACACCCAAGAAACAGATCATTCAGTCTTTGCAAGAGAACATATATATGCAAAACAAAACAAAAAGAGAACACGTCAGTCATACAGAAACAAACCTCATTGAGATTACATCTTCAAGCTCTGTGCAAAAAGCTAAGCAATCTTGGCCAAGCCCAATCGTGTATTTCCCTTTGCTTGCTCCATCATGAGCTTCCAATGCTTCCTATATAGCAAAAACAACACATTGATCAATCATAAACACCAGAGTTTGAAAGATCAGAAACCTGAAATCAAGAACACAGAATGTTTCTAGATATCTTACTTCTTCTATTAGCAGATAGATAAAAGATATCAAAAGTCATCTCAATAGAAACCACAAAATTGTAAATAAAGATATAAACTTTTTCACCAATAGAGACTCAATGAGAAATCTCAGGATCAAAGACTTACGAAAACCCTTTCAAAACTCCTGATTTCAATCTTCAGCTAGACCAATCAATCAAATAGACACTCTTTTTATCAAATCAATCTCAAGTATTACCACCAAATCTCAGCCGTAGATGCAGAGATCTTGAGTTTGAGAAATTTTAATCAAAATCCTGATTTTTTTTTTAATGGAAAAAAACACAAAAGAACAAAATAGAGCATTTCCTGACTTCATCGTCTACCAAACTCCGCCGCATTACAAAACCCAGAGACAGAGAAACAAACCAAAATCTATCTAAATTTTATTGTTTTCACACAAACTAAAAAACAATAAAGCTCCCAACAGAAACAGAGTATCAATGCAAATAACTCTAATATATAAGAAGATGAAATCGAAAAATAAAAGTTGAGCTTTTTACCTGTTGAACACAGGTAGGAGGAAAATAGATGTCCATAGCCAAAATCCCAACGTTCTTCGCCATTGTCGATTGAAAACAAAAACAACTTCTTCCCCAGAAAATGAAATTAAAGGTTCGATCTTTGAGAAGAGAGAGAGAGAGAGAGAGAGAGAGAGAGAGAGATTTTTGAAGCTGTAGAGGAAAGATGTGAATCGGTTGAAAACAGAAAAGAAACTCGATTTGTTTTAATAAACAAGTCCAGGAGAAAAATTAGGGAAATTTCTTCTCTTATTTTCCCATTAAAATTAATTCGTTGTCCTTATTTATTTTATTGTTTTTTTTTTGTCAACAAAATGCTTTGTACAGTTGTACTTCATTTTTTTACCCCCAAAAATTCAAAATTTGTTATTTTCTTTAGAGTTTAAAACCTTAATGCTAGATATTTATATAATTGATTATATTGGTGGGAAAAAAAACTGTAATGCTGCAGGTCTATTTTATCAATTAAAAAAGATATGGTTTATTTTGCTAATTTTCATATAAAATACGGTTTTTTTTAAAAAATTCCAAAAAAACTATGGTTTCGGATTTCAGATTTCAGATTTTTTAAGGTTAATATTTTTAAGAAAAAAAAATAAATTATTTTCTTCAATTTTACGGTAGCAAGAAACATATTATTTAAATATTGCGTAGATAGACATCGATGAAGATTGATCGAATATCCAGAGATTTTTTGTGGGGAAGCACCGTGGAGAAACGAAAGCAACATTTGTTAGCTTGGAACAAAGTGTGTTTACCTAAGAAAGACGGAGGGTTAGGAATTCGGAAAGCAAGGGATATGAATAGAGCTCTGATTGCAAAGGTTAGTTGGCGGCTGTTGAATGATGGTGATAGTCTGTGGGCTCGGGTTTTACGTAGTAAGTATCGGCTGGGTGATTTCCAGAGCTTCCCATGGTATGCGAACAAGAGTCATTGGTCGGTCACATGGAAAGGAGTAGTGTCAGGGGTTCGAGAAGTTATCGCCAGAGGATATAGTTGGGCCCTTGGCGACGGAAAATCTATACGCTTTTGGAGAGATAAGTGGCTATCGAAATCGTCACTTGGGGATTTCACTCGGTTACCTCTTCCGGCAAATCAACAGAATATCAAAATTGCAGAGTTATGGCGTCTGGATCGGGGTTGGGACATGAGTCAAATTGGTCCATATATAACCGATAAGATGAGATTGGAGTTGATGGCTGTAGTTGTGGACACGGTGACTGGAGCTAAGGATTGCCTAGCTTGGGGAGAAACTAAAAATGGGGAGTTCACGGTGGCATCGACTTACAACTTGTTAACACGAACGAATGTTTCACAACAAAACATGGAGCGGTTTTATGAACGGATATGGCAGGTGAAAGTACCAGAAAGGGTTAGAACATTTCTATGGTTGGTCTCCCATCAAGCTATAATGACAAACCAGAAGAGGAAGTGGAGACATTTGTGTGAATCTGAGATTTGTCAGGTTTGTAAAGGTGGAGTGGAATCAATCATGCATGTTCTTAGAGATTGTCCAGCAATGGAAGGGATTTGGATGCGCCTAGTGCCTCTGCGGAAGAGAGGATTGTTCTTTGAGCATACCTTGTTTGAATGGATATTCTCTAACCTTAGCGATCATTCGTGCAAGGATGGAGTGGTTTGGTCTACAATGTTCGCATTGGGAATTTGGTGGGGGTGGAAGTGGAGATGCGGGAATGTGTTTGGAGAGACTAGATTATGCAGAGACAGGCTGCGATTTATTAAGGAGTTGGGGAAGGAGATAAGCTTGGTTGATAAGCAGAGCAAGTCTATGGTTCGGAGGGCACAACGAGTTGAGCGATTGATAGCATGGGAGGCACCGCGAGTGGGTTGGTTGAAGATGAACACGGATGGGGCGTCACAGGGGAACCCGGGGTTAGCAACTGCCGGAGGAGTATTGCGGAATGAGAAGGGGGAATGGTGTGGTGGTTTTGCTTTGAATATTGGGCGATGCTCAGCGCCTTTGGCAGAGTTGTGGGGAGTATATTATGGTCTTTATATTGCTTGGGAGAAGAGAGTGGAGTGTTTGGAATTGGAAGTTGATTCGGAGATGGTGGTAGAGTTTCTAACGACAGGGATTGGTGGTTCGCATCCGCTGTCTTTCCTGGTACGGTTGTGCCATGGCTTTTTATTGAAGGACTGGACAGTCCGAGTTTCTCACGTGTATAGAGAGGCTAATCGTCTGGCTGATGGATTAGCAAACTATGCATTTTCATTACCTCTAGGTCTTCACGCTTTTGATGTTGTTCCTGTTGCTGTAGCAGTCTTCTTGAACGAAGATGTCTCTGGACAGCCTAGGTCAAGAGCTGTTTGCGTGTAATTTTTGAAGTTCTTTTAATAATAACACTGGGAGATTTTCTCCCGGTTCATTACCAAAAAAAAATATTGCGTAGATAGACAAATGAACAAAACATCTAGATGTGAGTAAATGCACTCTTGTTCAAAATTTTAGGTATTTTTTTTTTCTGGGACTATTATGACAAGTAGTCTATAATTCTATATGTCAAAACAAATGAAAATCGATTTAAAAAAAAAAAAATATATATATATATATATATATATATATTGTTGAAAAACAATTAATTACCTGGAAAATAAAATATTATATGTGTTTGTATGTGTGTGTGTGAGAGATAGAGATTGGGGCAGGTATCTGGACAACGCAGATTTCGTGAGTTAGCTCCCTCGCGCTTTCTCTTTCTTTCCTTCTTTATCCTTTTCTTTCTTCCTTATTCACCATTTTGCCACTCACTCTAATTTTGTGTGTTTGGCTTTGGATTATGATTAAGGATAGAGTAGCTTAACAATATAACTCGGGTTATATATAAAAAAAAAAACTCGGCTTATACTTGGTTAGGTGACTTGGAGTTAGGTTCAATTTACTTGGAATTTTGATTATTTACGAATAAGCGAAATGGATAAAATAAATATTTTATGTTTACTTAACACTACTAATACAAAAATTACAAAATAGATTTTAAGAAATTTAATATGTTCGGGGTGATTTTTTTGTCAACAACCAAATCGCGAGATGTGAAAATGGAAAAAAAAGTTTCAGAAATGATGATACTAACCATTTATAACGGCAAAACTAATATCGCTCATTTTTGTTTAACTTGTAAGTAGGTCATGTTGACATATATTTTACAAAATTGTAATACGTTCTTTTCTCACAAAAAATTGTTTGAAAATGTACGACGCAACGATGCAAAGGAATAAAGTCTCATACACTTGTGTCAACCTACGAGATTAATAGAACGAAAAACAACATCAAAGAATCAAGAAAGAAAACGAAACACCAACTCATACATGAAAAAATCTTATGTGAAGAGTAAAGTTCACAAGACTATATAGTCCATCTAAAATATACTATACCAAAGTATTTGAAACATTTGTCATATTGATAAATTGGGCTACTACTACTTGGTGGATATTATAATTAATATCGACGGGTCAATTATCATTTAAGTGAAAAAAATTGATAAATATGTATTGATAGTCGAGAATGTTGGCGTGCCATTCGCTCCCTACAAAAATAGATTGATGGGGTGATTGGCAAGTTGACTTTTAAAACTGTAGGAATTTTAACAAAAATTAAAGTATTTAAAGCCATAATTTATCCAATCAGATTTTAATGATTTAAAAGTCTCAAAAGTCTTAAAATTTCTCTTAAAATTTTTCACAGCCATTTTCTTTATTTTTTTCTCTTTGTTCGACAGTTTTTTTAAATCCTACAAAATCTGACTTTTATTTTTTTAAAGTTACAGCCTACTATTTTAAAGTTAAATTCTGTAAAGCAATTTTTTAAATTTTTTAAAGTAACAGCTTAAGATTAAAGTTTCTACCAATCATCTCCTCAACCTTGGATTCTTCAATTAAAAACTCGGTAGACAAAAAAATTTCGATAGGTTTATTTACCTATAAAATTAGTCGGACGGTTTAAGTTGGTTGAGGTTCGGCCAAATATTAGTCATAGACCCTTAATATGATGTTGATCCGAATCACTCGAAGTTACAAAAAAAAAAAAAAAAAAAAAAGTCGCGTAACATTAATTAGTTATATTAAATCTGAACCAGCTCAACAGCATGAAAAGGTCATGATTCATACATTAACTCACACTATCTATCAACCACTTAGCTAATTTTGTATTTTAAAATACCACTAAAATATATTTTTATTTCAAACATATTATTATTTATTTATTTTTTTAAAAATATCATTAAAAGTTTTGTTTTTCCAAAAATACCATAAACACTAAAAATGAGTTTTAAGGGTTTATAATTTAAATTTTTGGGTTTAGATTTAATATTTTGAATTTAGGGTTTAGTTTTTAGGGTTTAGATTTTAATTTTGAGGATTTAAAGTTTAGTTTTAATTTTGTGGTATTTTTGAAAAAAAAAACTAAATAATATTATATTTAAAACAAAAACTTATTTTTATGATATTTTTGAAAATTGTCCTTTCACCCACGAAGAGTGAGCGCATGTTAAGTTACATGGAAAAATCAGGTTGGTGTAAGAAACAAAAAAGTTATTAACAACAAAAATCTCAACAAGAAAATTAAATAAAGAGTAAAATACTAGATCGATGCTCGAGCAAGGTGGGAGACACTAAAAGTTATTCCCTCCATTTTAAATTTAAAGTATACTTAACAATTTTGTTTCAAAAAGTGTCATCTTATGATTTCAAAACAACTTTTGATTTAAAAGTATTTATTTTCCCTATATTAACTTAAAAATAGAGGTTTCATATGAAAATAGTGTATGATAATTTAAATAGTAACAAAAATTTATATATACATATATTTAAACATCTTTCACTTTTCTTTGTTTCATTTTGCCCTGCAATAATTCTATTAAAAGGCCAAAAATATTATAGAATATTGGATAAGTTAGGAGAATGGATATTTTTGAAAAGTTATATGAGAAGTAGATATTTTACTGTAGCAAATTAAAAAAATGTGTAATTTTTTACTGTTACACTAATAGAGAGGTGTGGGTGAAAAGACGAAAAATGACATTTAGTGTTTGGTTCGATCAGGTGTACATGGTGGCGGTGGACGTGCGATGTACACTGAAGTTTAGGGTGGCAATAGTAAAGTTCATCGTGTCCACTGCTCGACCATCGGTACACCAACATGTTTACCGCCTGGCCACTGGCATCGTATACACTGTCCAACTATTCGTACACCATCATGTACACTGTCCGGCAACCGTCTGGCCACCGTCATCGTGTACATTGTCCGGCCACCGTCATCGTGTACACCACCATGTACACCGTCCGGCCACCGGCATCATGTACACCATCCGATCACCAGTACACCACCATGTACACCGTCCAGCCACGGTCATCGTGTACACTGTCCTGCTACCGATATACCACAAATTGAAGAAGACAAATTATGCTTCTATTCAATTTGTAATTTATTTTCCTTTCTATTCAATTTGCAATTTCTATTCAATTTCCAATTTGATTTCATTCTCAAAAAATTAAATCAATTTCATTTAATGCAAAATCAACCAAAAGCATAATTTTTTTTTTTTTAACATGAATCACATCAATTTAAAAGGAACCTATTGGTTTAAAATGAATCAATTTAACGAAAATTGTCTCAATTGGATATCATGAAATCACTGTTATCTCCATCCATTACCATCCACCACCACTGCCATCTGCCATCCACCATTTATTGTTCATCATCCAATTTGTTGTCCACCATTTTTCACTGCCATCCACCACTACTGCTACTGTTCACCACCATATGCCATTCACCACCAGATATCTACAACATGTCCTTAATCCTGAACAACAAACCATGCTGGTTCGAATCGGAGTGGTCCCGGTGATGCTGCAATTGTCAGATCCGACGAATCACCAAACCAAATCTTTCGCGGGTATCGTCTTTCGTTGTGTCGGTCATTTTTGGGTTCTTTCTAACTGTGTTAATTGGAGGAAGAATTAGAAAGGGATTAGGGTTAGATATGGGTGTTGGGGACGACAATGGCAGGCTTCGTAAATAACGTGAGAAGCATTGGGTATATGGGAGATTCAACATTCTAAAGCAGAAGAGTAAGTGATTAATACCTTCAGAAGAGATGAGTCTATAGACATGGCCGAGGAAGAGATTATTGGAAGGACGGAGGAGTTTGATTCGAGTGACGCGGAGAGAACCGCCATGAGGTACGACGGAGCAGAGGAGGAGAGCGACGTGGTGGTTGGGATGAGACAAAAGAGATTTAGTCAGACCGGAATATACATTAGCGACAAGAGAGACGACGACGCTAAAACTTGAACTTCGATACTGGTCAGAAAACTTCGAATCTCTTCGTCTACATCACCTTATCGTCGTCTTCTTCCTTTGCCAAATTAACAATTTTTTTAATAAATCTAAATTTTTTCATGGCATAAAAGTAAATAATTACAAAAGCAAAGGTAGTTGTTATAAAAAAAATTTGGACACTTTGTAAAACTGTCTACTTCTCTAATTATAAATAGTAAAGTGTCTAGTTAGCATAATATACTTCTCAAAAATACCCATAGAACAATTTTTAACTTTTTTATTTTTTAATTTGAAAAATATCAATACAACACGTGAAGATTTATATTTATTTTGGTAATTAGGGGATGTATTCAATTTGAGATTTAAAGGGATTTGAGTTTTAGTGAATTTTTAGATGATTTTAATGATTTTGTGTGATTCTAGAGAATTTATTATAAAATTCTCTGTAATCTTACATAAAACTATGAAATTTGGTTCTTTGTATTTTTAATTAAGAAATTTTCTGAAATTTCTTGAAATTATTAAAAATTAAATCTTTCATATATTTTCAATAACAACAGATTTAAAAGTACTTTTTTAAATTATTAATTCAATAACACTGGATTTTAATAAATATTTTAAAATTTAAAATTTAATAATATAAAATTTAACAAATTAAAACAAATTACTTCGAATACTAGATTAAATATATGTTTACTAGAACAGAACATGTGTGGGATTCAATGAGCTTGGACTTTGAAATATGCGAAACATTGTCGTTTTCATAAAGCTAAACAACAATCTCCCTAAAACCTTGGAATCTCCGCCACCGTCCGATTGCGATCTACAGTCATTCTCTACCGTCCGATTTTAATTACCAAAAATGTTCAAACATTATTAAAGAATGTACTATTTTCCAATTACAGATGAGTCGGATTCCGATGACGTCACGATTTCGTGGGACCCGACTTATAACAACACGATCGATGGAACACAAACTCGTGGTTAAACACGTGAGGTAGGTAGGTTCGGTTCTACATCACTCACTATCTATAATTATTAATTTATTATTATCATTATGGAGAGATCATGTGACAAGCAGCTAAAATTTGATATCAAATATTTTTTTTTAAATGATACCATATTAGTTCTGTTTTATAAGATGTCTGACGATTTTATTTCTTCATATTATTTGAATTTTTTCAGTTTTCTACACAACATTTATGCAACATTTAAATACAAATTTTATTTCAGTTTTTCAATATTTTTTAGTATTTTTTCAGTATTTTTTAAGAACATCTATGTAACATTTAAGTTTTTTCTTTAAATCTGAATTAGCACATTCATCCTAAACCATAAATCGAAAGACCAAACTTTCTAAAACCTAAATCTTTAATTCTACAAGTACAACCTAAACAAAGTGGTATTTAATATTTAAACATATTTTTTTCTTTTAAATAGTAAAAGAACAAAACACACAATGATAGATCAATTAAAATATCGTAACATTGTAATGAATAAATTTACAGCTCGTGAATTCAAAAAGCACAACTCACCCTGAAGGCACACTTTCATTCAGACCACACTCAGAGAGGTTTCTTGAAGTGGAAGAAACAAATAACAAATGTTGACACTAAAAGGTAAGTTTCAGATGGTGAGGTTTTCTTGGAGCGCAAGGAACGATCCGATGATCTTGCCACCGAGATCAGGGAATGTCTCGCAACCAGGAAGAGAACTCACTTTTCCTGTTCTATCGACTTGAACCGGATACTTAAGAAGATGACCTGGCATCTCTGTGACCTCTTCTGCTGCATACTGACTCCAATTGAGCTCACTCAATTGCCTAACTCGTCTCACGCATTCCATGTTCTCTGGTTCCTCGAAACCTTGCTCTAGAAACCCTAGATGTTCTGCCCATAACGACATTCTGTATCCAAAGATCTGCAAGAAATTGGGGAAATTGCAACAAAACCAGGTTTCAGACATGTTTTAGAGGACATAGCTTTTTCTTCTCTCGGTGTTATAGAAAGCAAACCCATATTGAAAAATAGCAGAAGCCTTTGAAAGTTTTTTACCTGACCACGAGGACGAGATCCTTTCATAGCCCATGAGTGGTGTGGTTGATACCCTCCCATTGCGATTTCAGTGTCTCTAGTTCCTTCCAAGGATCTCTGGTTGATATTCGCGGAACCAATTAAGACAAACTCATCATCCACTACCATACCTTTGGAATGAACATATATCATGAATCTCCGACTCTTCAAAGCTTGCACCTGGATTAGTTTGTTGTTTCAGTGAGTAAACGAGGCAGTTAAAGCGAAAACGAAGATTGATTCATCTATATATGTAATGTACCTGTGAAGCATTTGCATTTGCATTTGGCTGAGGTGGATTCCGAGGAGTATATACGCTCACTGTTCCATCAGCAACCTCTCTGGTTCCAAGACAGAAGAAGTTCAAAAAGTCTTGTGGCTCATACTGACCATCAAGACCAACTTCCACAAGTGCCTTGTAGATGGTTTGATACATCATTTGCATGGTTTTGTGCTGCAGATATCATAAGAAAGATTTCGGTATAAAGAAGGCAAGATTGTTTGTCGAGAGAGATATTAGCAAACAATGGGCAAAGTATTTACCTGCCAGTATAGAATTCTCTGAATAGGGTTACTTGTTGGAGCACCTTCTGGCCACATTGGAATGACAATATAAGCAGCAAACTTCTCCCTTGCTCTAATTTTGTTAGCAATCTTAAGCGCGATTTCCATCGGGATTAGATTATTGGCACCTGCAATGCAAAAAAAAACTCGTTCTTGTCATTACCACACATTGATTAAATCCTTGTATCGAGCTTGCCTCCAAAAGCTTACAATTCCTTACCCAAGTCCTTATTTGAATCCCAGTTGAATGATGATCCAAGAAAATATTGGTTCTCAATGTAGATGAAGTGCTGAGCAGATCGTATGGCCTTAACATAAGCCGCGTGTATGCTCATGTCTATGAGTATATTCTTCCCACATAGAAGATTCTGTTCACATATTTATAATCAGTATAGAGTAGCAACATGGTGGTGATTGAAGACGACAAGTTAAAACTGTTCAGAGTTGTGCTTACTCTTCCAGTAGCTTCCTTTGGGTCCTTTGGGAACCCTTTGACTGAGCTTGAATCAATTGAACGGAAAACCTAAAGATTAATTCATCGAAAGAAATGAGATTCCTTTTGTCACTATCGCAGATAACAATAATGCGTCATGAGTTATCACGATAATCATCATATTTGAACAAATGAGACTTGCTGAATTACCTGAACATGCCAAGACTCTGGATCATTCTCATTAGCAGAAGAAGCTTCGGCTATTCCCATAATGTCGGGAATTCTGTCTATCTTAAGCAAAGAATCATCAGAAGACGATCTTAGTTTCCCAATTCCACGAGGTTTTGAAGCCTTTAGCCAGCGTTCCTCAAAATTAGCAAGCACATCATATGCGGCTGGACCATCAATCTTGCTGTGCAGATCATGCCACGGTTCTCTTGGTCCATCATCCACAGTAGTCTAATAATATGGAAAAAAATTATTTACACAGATCAAGAATAGTAGTATCTGAATCCAAAATTAAAACCAAACAGGATTTTTCGTGAATGGTTACCACAAAATTTGGATTATGGAAGTCATCTTTATGGAGTGTCTTTAGTGTCCTAAAGAGAGGATGCTTGGGAGTATCATATCGTCCGTTGCACAAGTCTAGCCCTCCAACAAACGCTACAATCTTTCTTCTATTCTGAGCTGCATCAGCATCTACAATCACAGTTTTCTGATGATGGGTGTAGATAGTTCCAACTTCCTGATCATTATAATGACACTCAGATTTCAGATGATGAAGCTATGCATACGGGAGTTTAAGCAGTAATGCAGTAAATAATGACCATCTTACGGATTTTTTTATGAAGCTGTGACCTTTCCCCCCAGATCTAGGACAAAGGAGAACTTGCACTGACGAATGCTTGAAAAACCGGCGAGTCTCTTCATCGCTTGTGTTCATAACTCCTTGCTACATGCAACAAAACACCAGCTTTCATTAATACGATAAATGGATTGTTGCTTCAGTTAGTACTCAAACATGTCAAAAATGATCTAATCAAAGCAAAATCATACTCTCCAGCAGGATTAACAAAGCAAGTATAAAAATTTAGGATCCGAAACAGCGGGGGAATAGATAAAAAGCACTTAAGAAAGTTAAGTATAACGACTTCATCTGTATAAAAACAGAGAGCCTCCCTTGAAGCTACTAGCTAAAGGATAATCATACTATCCCAATTGAAAAAAAAAAGGGCAATCCAATGTGTATCCGAAAAAACTATATATAGCTCCATAAGCTGGTTCAGTAAATTGTATTAAGTAAACTATAATATGTTCTCGTTGTAGAAACCTTTTCTGTTTCTATCGAAATTTCCAATCTACCTACTAGCGCATAGTTTATAGGATGCACATAGTGAGAATATCTGCAAATCCGATTTAAGTAAACAACTATAGAATGTCTTAAGAAGAGAAACAAAAACAGAGTTGTGTAGATTCTTACTGTTTTGAACCCCAAAAGGCTCCTTGAAGTTGGATCATCCCAGACCAAAACCAACACTCTAACACCTTCTTGAGATTTGACTTTAAGCAAATCCCCTAACGTACCATCTGTGGGATCATTATTACGACGAACCAGCCTAACCGGATGGAAAACCGACCAACCTGTGATATAAATCAACCTCCTTGCCTGTCTAATCGCATCAGCCATATCCTCCCAGCATTTTCCATGTCTATACTGAATCCCACCATCGAGATATACACCGGGAAGAGTACCGTCATCAACATGAGCATCCTGATACAGAGTAACCCTACCGCCTTTCCTCAAAGGGAAGTATGTGCCGGGAACTCCTACACACTCGTTACCAAAACCAACACCCATTTGGTAAAGTCTCATTCTTTCCATTGGAGTATACTGAATAGACAAACTCAGCACAGCACCCGGTTTACAAGGCTTCCCGCTACTGCTAAGTATCGGAAAGAACCCTTCGATCCTATTCCCCGAACACAACTGCTCGGTTGGGATTCCAACAGCTCCCATGATCTGTGATCCGATAATGTCACTGTCTTTCACCACAAAATGTACTTCCGCAGCAGTATGAGCCACCGGGACATCGAAATGCTGCATCCAAACAGGATTCTCACTGTTGCTGATCACAAAAGTTCTTCCAATCACAGCACCTGAGATAGAGACAGTGACATAGGGATCACTTGTAATCTTGGAAGATTTCTCACCTTCCACTTTGCTACTGTTCCTCCGGCTTAACCCAGACAACATCCCACCGAGTCTGTTGTGGAACCCATCCATGTTAGGAAGATGTTTAGCTTCCTTAACCCAAATGTCTAAGTTACCATGTAACAGTTCCACCCTCAAAGAGCCGCTACTCGTAGCAAACGGCACGAATTGCTGGCCAAACCCATGGCTTGACCCTCCCATTGACATAGTCTCGGTATAAGCCGGATGATGCGCCATCACAAAAGGAAAATAAAAAACTAAAGCAAGAAACTTTCAGTGGTCGGATCAAATCTCAAGCATAACCCAGAACAGAGAAAAAAAAGTTCAGTGAGACAAAAGATCGAACACTTGGCGGGCGGTCAAGATCAAGAACTTTGAGATATATAATGATATCAAATCTATGAAATAAGAAAGATCTAAAATGCGGAAATTACTGATTCTCGTGAGAAGAAGGTGGGAGGAAACGAAGGGAACGTTGACTTGAAACGTAAGAATCGGAAAAGTGAGCTGGAAATTTTAAGATTTTGCTGCCGTTGTTGAATCGTTCTAACTTTAGCCATTAATGACCACTTATTAGACTAATCTTACTTAATCAGATACAAATGCCAAAAATAATAATTGTTTTTTAGTGACGACGAAGAGTTCCACTTTGGTTCGGCTGCTCACGAAACTCTTTTCTTTGGTCCCCCTCCTCCTTAATATTACTATTTATACAGATGAACAAAAGTAAAACATTCGACACCATCATTAAAATTTAATCATATAGGAACGTAATTAGTCAAATATTGACATTTTCTTTAATGGGAAAGACATTTTCATCGTTGAATTCTTCCTTAATTATTATGAATAATAATTTTCAACGGCTCTTTAGATGATATAGTGAATTCAAATTATCAGTCGTGGTCCTAGCACATCATTGTCTAACCAAAAAGTAAAATGAAATAAATTGACCTTATAAAGAACTACAAATTAGTCTCAATCAAACACAACTATTTTGAATGGAGGTTTGGGTAATATCTTTATTTTTATATTATTATATAAAATTTGATAGCGTCTACTTCCTAATTAACATGACACATGTCAGTTAATTGTGTTGCGATCAGATTTTGACATATAAAAAAAAAAATTCCATATAGATTTTGAAAAAATTCCATATAAATTCCATAAAAAAAATTCCACGTAATCTTATTATTTTTTTTTAAAACATAATACCATTATATTTAAAAAACTAAATAAATATATAATTGTTAGGCAGTTTTATTAGTGATTTTGCATTAATATTTTTAATCTTATTTTATTTATTTTCACGAATGATTTGATTTTGTTTTCTACTTTTTATTTTTTATAAATGATAAAATATTAAATTACAAATCCGCGTATATACGGATCATAATCTAATTTAGGGGATGATTGACAATTGAACTTTTATTAAAAAAATTAAAGTTATTAAAGTCACAATTTACCCGATCAAACTTTTTGATTTAAAAGTCTCTAAAGTCCTAAATTCTTCCTAAAAAATTTCACAGCCATTTTTTTAAATTTTGTTTTTGTTTCGTTAGTTTTTTAAAAAACCTACAAAATCTGACTTTTATTTTTTTTAAACCACAACCAACTATTTTAAAGTTAAATTCTCTACAGTAATTTAAAAAAAAAATTAAAGTAACAGTCTATAGTTAAACTCCTTACCAATCACCCCCTTAGTATATAATAATCTATATATATATTTTCTTAATCTCGACTTACTATTCTAATACAAGTCGTAATAATAAGCTAAGAAGTAAAAACAACTAAAGTTCTGGAACCGAATTCTCCCATTTAAGAATTATAAGAGCGATTAATACATTGAAAATCGGGGATTATTCAAACCAAACCGGCTAAGACGAAATTATTCAAAGAAAGCAAATTGTTCTTTTTTGTTTCCCAAGTTCCCTCTAACCGCCTGTAAAGAAAAAAAAATATGATCTCCCTTTTCGATGGCCGGTGGCTCTCACCTCCACCGTGAGAGAAAACCCCCTCATCGCTTTACTTTCTTAGGCTTCTCTTCGATTTGGATTTTCCCGACAGTGAGTGTAGATATGAAGACCCTTCTTCTCGTTGATTTTGTTGTCGACAAAAGCTCTGGGGTTTTGTGGACGGCGGTTCCACTCCAGTGATGGTAACTCTCTTTTCTCACCTTCCCGTCTCTACTTGCTTGAAAACAGCGAACGTATTCAGGAATTGGGGTCTCCGGTGGTCTCAATTGGCACTGCTAAGAGCTTTTCCGGTGGCTCGGGATGCTTTTGTCGATGGGCTCTGTAGTTGTGGTTCTCTGGGGTCTTCGTGATACGGGTAATGGCTTCTCTCCGGTGTGGCTCTGAGGACGATCTCACGTAGGTGTGTTCGCCGGTCTCTCCTTTTCACTCTCACCCCTTCAACACGCAGCGGCGGTTTGCCTTGATTTCATTCTCCGGCATTATTGGTAAAGGGTTTGGTGTTTTAAACTTCGGTTTTAATCTCCTCTTCTTTCTCAATTATGCCGGCCACTCTTTTCTCTTTATGCTCACAAGTCGAAGCTTGGATGTTGTTTCTCCCTGTTATGTGTTTGTTGCTCTGATTCTGTCTGTTTTCACCTTGCTCTGGCAGTGGTTTTGGTCTCGCGGCTGTGTAGGTGTTGTCCTTTTTCTCACCTTGGATGCTCTCTTTTCTCTTCTCTGCATCTCTGTGAGGATGGTTTTGGTTTGAGGTTCTCGGAGTCAAGGGTATTCAGGCGTGGTCTTCTTTCTTTTCCCCTCCATCGTCGGCTGCATCCGGAGCTTCGTTGGTCTCTTCCTATCTCAGCCAGTTGCTAAGCCTCTGTTCGTGTTACTGATGAAGCTTTCGCTGCTTTCTTCCAGGTTTTTGAGGTTCGGATTGTGGTTTACTGTTGGGGTAAGTTTGTTCTTGAGGTGTGTATATCTTCTTCTTTTTCACTCGGGGAGTGGCTTCCATCATCTCCAGCTCCTAGCTTGCTCGCTTGTCTGGTAGTTGTGTGGTTTTATGCTTTGTCAGTAAGTGGGGTTTGAAGCTCTCGGTTCCTTGTTTAGACGAGGTTGGCTTCTTCAAAGAGTGCGTTGTTGCTGTTTCAAAGGGTCTTTTAGGTAGTTTCGTTTGGTCTGCTTCAAGTTTGGTGTTTTCTCTCCGGTTTGTGCTGTAGTGCGCTTGGTTCTCGACATTGGATTGGAGTGGCTTTAGGTTGGACTCTCTTTTTTTATTCCACGACTCTTCTCGGCAAAGATGGGTACTAAGTCTCTATGTGTGTTCTAACCGCCACTACCTCTCCTATTGCCGCCGATCGTTGGTTAAATGTGCGTGTCTTGGCTCTATCTAGGGATGGTTTCTCTTCTCCGGAACTAGAATGCTCGTCATATACTTTTTAGTATCTTTTTTAGGTTCTAATTCCCTTCCTTGTTGCTTACCGTAGTCATAAAGTCGTTTTTATTTTGTATTTTTTCCACTTTGTAACCATTTTCATATGCTTTTAATAGAACCATGGTTTTAATTATAACTTATTTATAAATAATAAAAAGCAAAGTAAAACATATGTTGTCGGTAAATTTATTTAATAAAGATAAATTTTTTGAAAATGTAAGAAATATATGTTAAACTTGTTGATGTAAATATTTAGATTTTGATTGGTTATTCACACGTTTATTTTGAATGTTTTGAATGTTGATTAGTAACTTTGTTTCAAACTTGATTTCAACTCCACGTATTTCATTTCGCAATACAACTCATCTACTTCTTCCATCATATTAAAATCATATTTGTACTCCATGCATTACTTGTCAATCAATAATACCCAAAATTTTCATATCAAAATAATATATACACAATGCATTCTATCAAATTTATGTCTATATGTCATTAGTATTAAACAAATAGTAAGAAAATTAACAAAAAATATTAGTAAAGAATTTTTAAAAATATTATAAAAAATATATCAAAACTATATCAAAATTAAAATTTTAACACATGTCGTAATCTCATGAATATCAATTTTTTCATGTGTCACACTAATACTTTTAGAAATTGGAAATAATTTGTCTTATTTTCCGTTTTTAGTCCGATTTACTATTTTCTTTTAATTTTTTAATAATATGTCTTATTTTTTTAAATTATTATTTTCTTTTAGTTACACTAAAAATTAGAAATAATTTGTCTTATTTTTCTCTTTTTTGTTTTTTTTATTTTACTATTTCCTTTTAATTTTTTTTTAATAATATTTCTTATTTTCCTTTTTAAACTATTTTTTTTTCTAGTTACACTACAATTCGTTTTTAAAAATATAATGTAGAAATTCTTTTTATATTTTTTATATTAATATATTGATACACGTCACAATCTCAATTAAAATTAACACATGATACAATCTGGTGAATAGCCTACATGTCATGCTCACGTTGAACACATCATATTTTATATAATATATAGTAAGATACAATTTTTTTTTTTTTTTTTTTTTTAGAAATTTATTTAATTTTAAAAAGAAAAGACATAATACGAAAAGAACATCGACGAAGATCGCGGTTACGCCGTCAAAAAACTTAACGGCGATCAGAGTTAACTTTAACAGAACTAAAGCCAAAGAACAAAAACGTACTCAAACCATATTAGTTCGTCTCTCACTACTCAAAAAGTTTTAAAAAGCTCTGATTTATGAGCAACAATATAGTGTTTTTTTAAGGCAGAACGCAATTACAGTTTCTTACCAGAGAACTTAAAAAAGTTTTTAAAGAGGGGAAAAAATTAAGTTAGGAAAAGAAAAAAAAAGGTTGGAAATTTACAGAAGTGACATGAGGGACATTTACATGATTCTACATTTGCTATCTTTAGAGGATTTGCCATCATGTCTTGAAGACGCAGATGCTGCAGTTGATGATGGCCTCTGGCTGCTCCTAGGTACCTTCAATGCTCAAAAATTCAATATCTGATCAATTAACATTCATGGAAACATCACCAAAGAAGCAATTGGATTCTGATCACGGTACCGTGCGATGTTACAATATCGCAATTGGTATTAGTAAATTCACCTAACAGGTCAAAAACATCTACTAAACAGAAATTACAAATTCATTGTTGTATCATGTTATTGCAATTTGCAACATCATTTTGTGCAAGTCCACACACATGGAGTTTGTTAATGTTAATGAGGCATTTTAATTCCTGGTTTTCTAACATATTGGAGTTGTTATAATTTTTTCTATCTAATTTGTAGTGTTATGAGTAAGAATCAAATACCTGTGGACCAGTGATTAGTCGTGAGGCACCAACAGTTGTTGGTTGTGGAGTTGGGTTACTGCGTGGGCTCTGGTCTTCAAACTCTTGTTGTTGCAAAGCTATCGCCAGTTGTAGATCAGAGCTGCATTGTGTAACATGAAAAAAATCAAACAATCATAAATATGCTATAAAAGATTCACAAATGTGTTTCAGTAAAACCAAACGAAGATTCGTCAAAAGATAATTTACTTGACATCCATGCCTGTGTCCGGGACATTGTTGATGCTGGCAAGATAATCCTGTGAGGAAAAAAAAGGAAGAAACAATGACTAAAATGGTAAAAGAATGATATCTTGAGTGGATTAGTGTGACTATGTTTTGAGGAGAACATACAGCAGTATTTGTGACTGCATTTCGTTCATCCCATGTGCCAGTTGCGCTACTTGTGTTGCTGTCAATCTTGAAATCCTTGAAGGTACTAGTCATGAACGCAGTGTCACCATTAACCTGAAACCGGATTGCATGTCAAATAGTGGTCACAACAAGCCATTTCACTAAATACATTGTGGATATAATGATATTAACTTTTGATCATACCTCGTTTAGCTTTTCCCAAACCAAATCTGGCTGATTCAGGTAACCTTGATCTGTAGCCAAAAGATAAAGTTCACCTTCATACTGCAAAAAATGACAGCAACAAAAAGATAAAGTTCAACCTGTTACAATCCAAAAAAAAACTACAAATTGAACTAACCTTGAACATGGTGCAGAAATGATTGTTGCGGAAAAAAACACAGAGTTCACGTTCTTTAAGGCCTTCTTGCAAGAGGAAGAGTCTGTAAGATACGAACAATAAATAAATGTAAGATAGTACTAGTGTGGTCGATTAAAGAATATAACTTTCCAACCATGAATAACATCACGCACCCACAAAATGTTAATTGACTGGCACTATTCTTCATGAAGTTCCTGATTAATTCACCTGGCAAAACTCAACAATAATGAATTAATATCTTAAGCATATATGGAGTGTCTCTATGCAAAATGACATGCATGTATGAGTTTCCCAAAATGTGTGACAAGCATATCCCAAAGTAGATCAGATAGAGTATGAATTACCTTCTTCTGCCGTGAGTCCATCCGTAACCCTCCCTTCAGAAGAACAATCACCAACATTCTTCTCAGCTCTTTTTCCAAGAAGTGACTCACCTTCGTAAACAGGTTCTTTGTCTGCACAAACCGGAGCCACTGCATTTACACATTCCTCACCTTCATACATGGGTTCATCGGTAGATACGGGTGAGGTCAAAGCGTTGGGTACATCGTCCTCCTGGGCTCTGCAACTAAAATCTGGACATGCAGTGGGCATTTGAGTAGGAATTTTCATCACTAAAATCTTCAGATGTAATTTTAGCCAGAACAAGGATATAAAATGCAGGAGTAGATGGATTATGTAAAGAGACACAAATGAGGTTACTCCATCTAAGAGTGAGCATAAACTACCTGGATTAACAGAAGTTGTATCAGACTTGAGTAGACTCTCAGAACGGCTATCAACTTGGGCTGACTCCAGATTAGTCTTCTCCACTGATGGCGCCTCGGAAGAAGTTTCATCTGCAATGGCCTTTTTGATGCTATTCACATTCTCAACATCACAACCCGTCACATCTCCAGATTCCTTAGACGATAATTGATCATGGTCCAGATCCCCACTTTTACTAGTAATCGATGTTGGGAATTCCCCAACTTTGATCATATTCCCATCATCAGATTTGAACTGTTCGAGCTGACTGATATTACCACAACGGGGGCTAGTTTGAGTGGCATCTGAAAATGTGAATGCAGAGTCTTGATTGGTTGAGTCTCCGTGAGTGTTAGGTGCTGAATCATTCCCCTGCCCCTGTGATAATTGCAAGGCTTGCAACAACTCTGTTTCTTCTTCAAGGTCCCCCTTTCTCATTCTACGAAGCTCTGCAGCAGCAGGTGGAGAATCATCAAAAGATCTTGTTTTCGAAAGACATGGTGAAGGAACCCCTAAAGCTGCAGTGGTTGCTGCAGCAAAATCAACAGAATCTTCTCCAGGATTTTGATCGCCTTGAGCCTCTACATTCTGCGTCTCCAGTGCAACGAGCTCACCCATTAGAGCATTATATGACTTGCTTCCAATTGCATTAGCTGCTTCAACATCCTGGAAGTATGCACAGAGAAAGCAATTGAATCAGTTCTTTTACTACAGAGCTAGAATTGATAAAGACACAATCTTAAAAGGAGTTCTCTTGACCACTGTTCCTATCCATAACGAGCCAAACAATGGATATAAAGAAAAAAGTAGCCTATGTTTTGTATCTCAAGAAGAAAAACAAGAAAAGATGACCCCACATGCCAAACATCCACACACAAAAACACAATAAACAAGAAAGCAGTGAAAAAACGTCAACGACCTATACTAATGAAACTTACTCTAAATTTAAACTTTTACAAGTAGATGGAGCCAATCAGACAAAGTATGGAACAAAATGATGTACCTGGGGATCAACTATCCATCCATGATATAAGGGAATATCAAGTAAATCAAATATTGCACACTCAGGTGTGAACTCAAAATCATCAATCCTGCAACCAGGAAAAGATTCATGGTTATGATAGGAATATCTACATAGTAGAAGCGGAAACAGATCACAAAGTATTAACCTCCTGAATCTAATATTGACATCAATTCCAGTTGTAAGGCGTGGAAGAAGATCAATTGCATCAGCAATGTTCTGTTGCTGATTCTCAATATATCCTTCATCTTTGTTCTGCCATTAGAAATCAAACTAAGATTATCCACGTAGAGTAAGGCCATAAAGATAATATAAAGAACAGGAAAGAAGAAGCCAGATTAATTTACATTGACTTTATTATTGGAATCAATCAGTCTGTCGACCACCAAGGACAGCAATCTCTCTTGAGAAACCTCATAACAGTCAGGATTTAGATTCAAGTTGTTTCTCAGGAGAAGAACATTACCTGTTGCATCCAAAAATCAATAACAATCAGAAACTAAAAGGGTTAAATGGTCTATACATAATGAAGAAGACAAAAACTTATAAGCTTAAGACGTTAAATCACCAAATTATTAACAAGATTCAGAACCGGAAAAAAAACGAACACCTATCCAGACTCTGACTATCAGTAGATTACTTCACCTCAAGAACATTTAGACATGTACAAATATATACTCCTTAGCACAAATTCTCACACTTAGGAGAAACTTATGTCATTCTACAAGAAGCTACCAAGAAAATGTGATGATCGGTTCACTAAGAATCAAATCAACGATTTAGAGAAAACACCGCGTAAAACATTTCATTACGGGCATTACATTATACCAAAACCTAAACACCGATTCTTCAATTCCATAAAATCAGTAACGAAAACCTAAAGAATCCACTTTACAAACCCTAATCGACGATTTGAATGAAGTTTAAGAACCCTAAAAGTGGACGAAAATGGAAAGGAAGAACAACACATACAAATGGCTAATAGAGGACATGGTCCATTTTCGTTCTGGAGAATGATAGGCGTTGTTCGTCCAAGAAACTGAATCGATTTCGTATTGTACATAACCTCCTCCTCCATAGTATCCTTTACCAAATCCCGATTCGTCGTCTGCGATTCTTCCGTCGGAGAATCTGAAGACGGTGGAGGAGAAGAAGAAGAAGCGGTCGCCATTGATGATCCAAAAACCAAAGAGATCAAAAATCAAATTCGTAAAAAATCCTTTAAACTTCTTCGGGAAAAGTCAATTTGATCGATCGAAGAAACAGAGAGACAACAAACAAATATTGGAATTTCCGAAGAAATTTTCTTTTCTGATCCAAATCGAATGAGCTAGCGAGCGAGCGTGCAAGAGGATTTTAATTTATATTATTATTACGAAGACGAACTTTTTGGGTCACATAAACCAAACCGGGACGTACCAGACGAAAAATTCGGTAATGGTTTAAATGATATTGGTTAGCAATTTAGTGAGCAGCCGGATTTGGATGATTATTAGAGAATAATACGAACCGATTGTTTCAATTTCGTTCCGGTAATTGATTTTTTTTTTTAGGAATAATATGCTTAGACCATTACGGTTTAGATGAACCCATTAATCAACCCGGTATCATTGACGCGTATCTTCTCGAGGTAAGGTCAATCTTAAATTCTTATCATAACACCGTCATTTCCTAAAAAGCCATAACTAATCTTTTTAGTAGTATTTTTATACCCAATTAATTTTTGTATAGTAGGGTTAACAATAAAAAAAACTCTTACTAATCCAATTAAAAAAGGGTAATATACACGACTTATTTGTTTATACGATACATGATATATTTGTTTTTTGTATAAACAGACAGTATATGTTGAGGTGATTTTCTGGCCGCTACTGCAACACATGAACGATGCTATGCCGGAATCACATATGTTGAAGCAAAAAATTTGTGAACAAAATGGAATCAGGAAGAAAAAAGAAATAAAACTAAAACAAAAATAAAATTCAGATTCAAAATTTTATAAGAAAAAAAAAAATACCTGAAGTAAAAGAAAATTAACTTAGTTTTTCTATATTAATTTTAAAAAAAAAACTTAGAAAAGGAAAATGTTTCCTAATTTTTTTGTACTAATCTCTATAAAAAGAGGACTATTTCAAAGAATAGATCACAGAAATATAGAGAGCTATAGACAAAAACGTTTTTGAGAGTTTTGAGAGTTTCGGGTTAATGGCTTAGGATGTGTCCTAAGAATTTTAGAGGAAATTCTTGTGTGGAGTTCACTGTGGATGATTGCAAGGGATTTATGTGTGTTTGTAGGAAAATGTCGGTATCGAACTAAGAGTTTGTCTCAAGGTCACCTAAACCGATAAGCTAGGCGTGTAACGTATGCTTAAAAGATTTTTATAAAGAGTTGAGAAAGAGTTTCTCAAAATATTTTTGTTTGTGTGTTTTCTAATCTCTACAAAATTTTCAATCTATACAAAAATTGATGGGATATTTAATTTCTTAAACGAATTCAAACAACGGATTTTAGCGTCTTGATATGTTGAAAAGAGGTTCTGGGAGTTGCGGTAAACGGTTCGCCTTCCTAAATGATAATTGCAAGTGAATCACTGTGTAAACCACACATAGCCGATCCAAAAATTAAATACAAGATGCATTTACTTCAATTGGGCGGAGCAAGCTCCCCCCCCCCCCCCCACTGAAGCAACGTTAGATTAACGGTCTCATCACAACCGTTGAAAGCACACTATTTCGGTTTCTTAAAATCCTAAGACTAGATTGATCCGACCCGACTACACAAAAATCTGGATCCCAATTATGAGTCAAGTATTTTTTTTTCCCCCTTCTATCAATACCCTTTCATCGCTTCCAGTGAAATAATAATGGATATTGTTTACTAAGAGATTAAAATCAGACCGAAAATATAATATGATCGTATAGTCAAAAATTACGCATATACCTCAAGCAAAACATATGCTTCGACGGTTCAACCCTATGTTGGAGACAACATATGTCTTTCGTTCATCCTTTACCAATATTTTTGGTCAGAAACAGTCTTCAACCACACTTGTCTTTCGGAAAGTTAGAAAACTCTTCTTTATTCATCAAACCCCTTCTAAGTTTATCAGACATTATATTGGGCCTAAGACCTCTCAATAAAACCCATATATAATTTACATTTGGTTTTTTGACTGGCCGGTGATTTTGTTTTTTTTTTCTAATTTGAGCATTAGAGAGCAGACAAACCTTAATTGTCTTTTCGAAAACCATACCATGTTTTTTTGCCCAGCAAAGTGTATCCCAAACTAAAAACCGAAGAAGAAAACCCGAACCCAAACACCGAATGGAGTTGAGTTAGGTTTGCTTTTCAATAACCGAGTCGTCTACCCGCTTTCACCACTAATCCTTCGACGTTCTTCCGACGAACAACTCTAATTCAACCGTTTAGTGGAATTAGCAGTACACCGTACTTTTATTATAATCCTAAAAGATCAAAGACACTATCCTCGTACGATCATGTCAATGCGTAAATATTTTTTTTTTCTTTTTGTTGACTAATACACGAGCTGAAATTGACTAGTAAAAAGCCCAAAAAAGCGCATATGAAACCCAAGTTTATACCCATCACGGGTAGATTATTAAATCCAATTTGCTTCTTCTGTTAGTCATAATACTCGTTTGTAACCAAGCCCAAAGAAGAGTAGTCGTCCGTCGCTCTATTTTGCACATGATTAACCCTAACCTTTTTTTTTTTTGGGATCATGTAGCAATTAAAACAATTTTTTTTTTTTTAACTCAAAGATAGATCATAGGTCTATGGAAGGGTCCAAACTAATTCTCTAGGGGGAGGCAACCCACAGATAGCTCCTCCTCCCCCAGTTTTGCAAATGAGCCAAAAGTAAGGGTCTATATCCGTGTGAGTGTCCAATGCAATGTGTTTTTTGTTTCGCATGACAGGTGGATTGAATTTGGACCACTGTGACGTCACAATTCCATCTTTTTACCACTTGATCACAAGGTTCCGGACAATTAAAGCCATTACGTTATAAATTATTTGACAACAGCTCCCATAATTTCTTTGCTTGATGGTTGTAGGCTTATAGCGAATATGTGATTGATAAACACTGATTGGTAAAGCAAAAAACAAAATAAAAACAAATCGGCAATTTTAGTGGATGCATTGTTTCAATAACTAGTACTCCAATTAACCTACACTTTTTTACACATATACATTCTAAACTCTCCTTTTTAAGGTCAGTTTATACTACAAGATGTATAAACTGACTTTTTCCCCAAAAAAAAAAAAAAATGTATAAACTGACTACAAACACACAAACCACATAATATTTCCCGTTTGTTTTTACGGTCTCTGGTTACAATAATTGACAAAGACAACATCATAACGTTCACAACAAACAACAAAATCTCCCATAAATGATGCATATCTATTTCTTTTTATTTCTTTTTTAAACATCAAATGATGGATATCTATTATATATCACATAATGTGAGATCTTTGATTTAACCTAACTTTCAACACATGCGCGAGCTATTTAAGCTTTAATCTGATCTTCAATCAACTAATGCATTTCCTTTAAACACATGGTATTTTAGTTTTCGAGTCATTGAATATATAATACCAAAACCATGGTTCTGATTTGTAACATGCTGAAAGACAAAATAATTATGCAATTTTATATCAATTACTTAACTATATATGCCCAGCCCAAGCTTGATTGATTTTCGTTCATTGCAGGATTTCGTAAATTTAAAACAAATTTAGTTCCATCTCTACAATGTGTTTTGCTAAATATATGACTGCTGATGATGAAAAAATATGTTTGAGTTTATCTATTATTTATATCATAATAAAAAAAATCAACCTAGTCATGTATCATAATAATTTGTATTAGTATTGTCTATATATATTCAAACCTAGTTGCCTATCTAATAAAATCAAATCAAGATAAATACAAATATCTATGATATTATATTTACAATATTCTATTGATGCTATGGATCTTCTAGCTCCTTCTACGGAAATATATCATAAAAAACAATAACAAGTTGTCTTAGTTTATCAACTGAATATTGGCATATGTTCACATAAGAAAACAAAATCAATAAAACTTTAAACCCTTTCGTTTGCAAGTAAGCATATTCATTTTATTATATAAAGCAGGCGGAAACGTGTGTTAACACTTAAAATTGACTAAGGAAAAATAAAATTAAAAGTGAAAAACTAACAAAATAAATATAAAGTAACTAACCAAATAGTAAAAAAGAAATTCAAACTGATTAGGAAACAAAAATTAAAGAGTGTTATTGGGAGTAGGATTTTTAATGATTTTTAAAATTCTTAGATTCCACTGTTATTGGTTTATAAATTTTAATAATCTTAATGAAATCCACTGTTATTGGTTTATAAATTCTAACAATCTTAATGAAATCCATTGTTATTCAAAAAGTTTGGTTTTTAATGATTCTGTAATTCTAACAAAATCCAGTGTTATTGAGAAATGAATTCTTAACAATTTTACTCATTAAACACAACTTTCACAATCTTAAATATATACATGAGATTCTGAAAATTCTTACAATACAATTCTTTGATAGATTTATTGAATACACAAAACTCTTTCCAAACTTAACAAATCTCTCTACAAATTTAACAAATCTCTAAACTTTTAAAATCAACAAACTCTATCTAAATTTTACTGCCAATAACCTCCCTAAGAAGAAAAATATCTTATTATATACAGCAGAATGTGCTCGACGTGAGCGTGATACGCAGACAAAATTATAACTCACCAGATCGCGACATGTATCTAATATTAATTAGATGATGACATGTGTTAACACTTAAAATTAACTAAACAAACGTAAAATTAAAAGTGAAAAACTACCAACATAATTATTAAGTAACTAACCAAATAGTAAAAAAGAAAATTTCTAATAGTCCAAACTAAATAGGAAACAAAAATTAAGAAGGAAAATAGAGAAGATATAATTAGAGAGAATGAAAATTTTAATTAAGAAAAATAAATGATAAAACAAAAGAGAATATATAAATTGAAAAACAAAAAAAATTAGAAAGGAAATTAAAATTTAAGATATGCACAAGCATGTTAAAAAAAAAAAAATTACAAGCATACTTATTTTATCAATAGAATTGTAGAATATTACAAAGAACATGAAAATCTTCAACATATGACGACATTGATACTTTCTAATGTTAAAAAAAGTTGTATAAATGAAAATTTATATAAATTAAAATAATAATACTATATTTAGTACTAAGATTCAAGAGTCAATAATGTTTGGCGAGTATAGATTTCTATGAGAAAGAAAATGATAACATCAATGGTATACAATTATCAATAATATACTTATGTGATGTTTGATAACATTATTTATAAATATATTTTATAGGTTTTTATGAGTTTATTAACATGAAATTGACTCATTTCTGATTTAACTCTACAATACTTGAATTATTTTTACTATTTTATGATCATATAACTAATAAATATTCATAACGGGTAAGAATATGATTTTTTTAGTTGTTATTAAGAATATGATTTGAATTCCGCTTATATATATTTTTGGATATGCGTGACATGAATTATGGTAGGATAATTAGCATATAAATTATAATGATTTAAGATCTGCATTTAAATAGTATTTCAAAATATTTTGGCAATTCAACTTGTTACTACTAAAATTAAATATTTATATCAATAATTTTAATTTGTTTATCCGCGTATTAACGCGGATCCTAATCTAGTTATTATGAAAAGAGAAAATTGGTTGGATTGGTAGTTTTGAAAAGTATAATTGTAAAAATGGGTGGATCACTATTTCAAATTTGCAAAATGGGTAGATTTATTTGGGCCCACCATGGTCACTCAAAAGATAACCCTTGTTTTTATACTTATTTACTTTTGTGCCATTATTGATTAAATATTAAGATTTTATTTTTAAAAAACATTGTTTCCCTGTTCAGCAAGAAGAAGATACGACGATGGAGAAAGAAGAAGATACGGCTGAAGAGTGACAGTGACAGTGACCGTGACGGTGACAGATAAGGAGTAACGACGGAAGAGATGGTGATGGCGGCGGAGAAGAAGGAAGGCACGACGGTGACAGAGAAGGAGAAAGTCACAATGGAAAAGAAAGATGATGACGGCGACAGAGAAGGAGGAAGCCATGGAAAGGCTTCTGCAACCATCTTCTTCTTCTTCAATTTATCATTTTCTCCTATTTTGTCTCCCAATTTATCATTCTCTCATATTTGGTGGTGGGATTCATAATTGCTTTGTCGATGGGATCAAAGACTGTGAGGTTCGTGTCTTTCTCTGAAATTTTGTGTCGTTCTCTTAAGTTCCAAGTTTAGATCCGTTTAAAAGGGCATGATTCGCCAAGCTAGGATAGGAATTGAGGCAAGAGATGAAATAGGGTTTTGGATTGAAGAAGAAAAAAATCTATTAAGGCTCAAATCAGAGATCTTCTCCGACGGTGTGAAAAACTCGCCGGATCTGTAAATCACGACGTATCCGTCATAAAAAACAAGAGAATCTTGGACTATAAAGTCGTTAATCGAAAGATTACTTCCAAATCACGAAGAATTCGTGACCTTCATAGAAGAATTAGATCCGAGAGTAGGAATTTTTGCGCCATTAAGAAGGTTCCTTAGGCATTCTTCTTCTTCTTATCGCCGTCTAGAATTCTCCTTAGCCTTCGTCGTTATCCAACAAGGTCAGTCTCACTTTTCTCTTGATTGTCATATGTTTCATGCTTGAGCTTGGTAATGGTACTAGTCATTTAGGGAAGATAAAGCTATTCTCTTTCTTGAGCAGTGTCAATTCGAAAAATCAGTGCCTACATGAATTAGCTCATTAAGGATTTTTTTTTCTTTATGTAGAAAACGTACGAAATATGGATGTCAAAAGTTTAAGAATTTTAGTTCCTTTTTCTGGAATATTTATTGTTCTTCTCAATACTACTTGTTGGTTGTTAGCGATTTCAGAGCCTTACAAAACATTGGTCGAAAAGGTATATTAGTTTAAGAATTATTTTTGTTAGCGAAAAGTAGAGAATGAAGTGATTGTAACCCCAATGATAAAAATTAAGAAGACAACGTCCGTAGTGTACAAACAAGAAAATGAAGTGTACACGGACAAGAATGAAGTGTACACGGTAGTTTTATTAGCATTCGTTTCCATCCTAACCCGCAGTATACGTCGGCGCCACATCATACACCATCTCATACACTACGCCATACACCACATCATATATAAAGGTGAACACCGCACCAAACCATAAACGGTGGTGTAATCAATCAATTGATTTAAGAAAATAAATAGTGTAACGAAATGAAAATGGACGGTGTACACATTAGAAAATAGACAGTGTACACATTTCTGTACACCACCGTGTACACCATCTATGTTCCATCCTAAACCATAGTATACACCGTCTATTTTTTCACTTCATACGTACATTCATGGGTGTACATATCTCTGTAGTATACACTGGTAATCATGTATACTGGTAACCATGTACACATAGCTGTATGTTAATGTACATATTCCTGTACACCACTAATATCCAATAATCATCATTATCTCTTTCCGTCTTTTCATACCTCACCTCTATTAATTAATGAAATGGTAAAAAATATCTATTTCTCCAATTAAATACAGTAAATTATCCATGTCTATAATTATGTATTTAAAATTACATACTTTCCTAAAACACTCTTATAAAAATGACCTCTCCTAATAATTTCGTAACTAACAATAAAAAAAAACCATTTAATAAAGATTTGTGGGTAAAGGCTTGTGGTCCTCCTAGCGTGCAACACCTGTATCGATGAATCAGAATAAATTCAATAATTAAAGCATCCAATAGTGGCTAAGCACCTGCTAACTGCTAAGTATAAAACAATAATTACAGAATAAAAATAATAAATTAGGCTAAAAAAGAAGAATAAAGTAAATATGAGGCAGTGGGTTAAGAAATTAGAAAGAAATGCACCAAATTAGGAGTGGCCATGTGAAAACGTACGGAGGTCATCTTACGTGGCATTTTTTTATTGGTTTATCACTGGCGCGTGTAAGTGTGGTTCTGTTATTAACGCTCGTACGAACTGACATTTACTTGCATATTAAAATTTATGTCAGAAATAGTAAGAAATTTAAATTTTGTAAATTATAAGTCTGTATAAATGTATTAATTTTTAATTTCATAAAATGATAAAATATTTGTTGTATAAAATTGAATTTGCTCGTATTTTGTGACAGATTCTATAGATTTTTATGATATATATAATGTTCGGAAAAATGATATGTTTTTTCAACGAAATTATGTGATGTTGTGAAGGCACTGCACTGCGTCTTTATTTAATAGTTGTTTTTGTTCACAATCTGCGAATAAGTAATGTAAAATCGAATTCTTTTGCTCGTGAATTAATTTTTTTTTTTTTGTTTCCTCGTATGTAAGTATTTGCGGTATATTAATGCTGATGTAGTGAACATATTCGCATAATCAACAAAAATGCAATTTATGTATCTCCATAAACGAGCTATTGATTATTAAAAAACGATGCATGGAATTGCATTTTATACCATAAAACATAATTTGAAGAAAAAATAATGTTTGAACAAAAAAAAATTCTTAATACGGTCACTTTAAAAAGCATTTCAGAACGAGTTTTGTTTGGACCATTTCTATTTATCTACATTTCACTGGCCGTGTCTATCTCATTTTACCAAAAGAAAAAGTTTATTTTAAATGCCTTTTTGGTAACGGAGATGAAACGGCGAGTTTGCAGATTCTTGTCCGAGAGGAGCTGGCAACCGACACGGTTGCTTGCTGTCTTCAAGTGCATTTGCTTAATCTACTTTGGCGGATCCCGGATCTGTAGGTTGTCGGTAATAATAGACACGTGTCATGATTTCAACCGTTTTCTAAACCTACGTTATCTTCTAATTACGGTGATGAGGTAAGTCTGTGATAACTGGTAAGTGGTAACGTATATTGTATCATACTTTGAATTATTCACTCGGATTACAGTTATTAGCACTTGGAGCTTGTGCAAATAATTGTTCAAACTAAAAAATTTGTATATCTATATATCTGTTGTAAAAGAGGTTGATCTAAATGTTTGATTTCAATTTTTTAATTATCTTTTAAATTATTTATTTATATACTATAAATATATATATACAATGCCACAAAAAAAAATTACGATCCAAAGACAAGGTCGGCCCAGAGCATAAGTAAGTGAAGCGACCGCTTATGGTCTCACTTGTTCACACGTCAATTTGTGTGGGAAATTTTTTTCATGAACAAAATAACATAAGAAAAGAGTATGTTTTTTTATTTTGCGTTATTCGAAAATATTGGACCGATAGTGTACAAAAAAGAAAAAACAAAATATCAATTTTCCATGGCACTGGAATTTATTCTCCACCAATAATTTTTGCTCTTATAATATCACATTTTTACCAAAAGAAGAAGGGATATCTTGTAATGCTGTTTCTATAACCCATGTACTTTAATTAAGCACTTTGGTCTAGGGCTATAGACATCATCATAGGTATAGAGAAAAAATGGCAAAAGATAGAATACATAAAAATCACTCAAAGTATATTATTATCAGTTCAAGCATAAAAAAAATCCTACTTACTTTTTTTTTTGTTATTGGCTCCTGATTTCATAAATTTAGGGTTTCCAAGAATTTTCAACTTCTCTCCCTGCCGACTCTTCCCTCATCTCTCTCTCTCTTCCTCATCTTTCTCTTAGAGACACAAATCAATCAAACGCATACACAAACACAAAAAGGGTAATTCTTTTAATTCTCAAATCTGTCTTAAATTTCTGATTGAATATCTCTTTTCTATACATAGTAGAAGATTGATGAAATTGTTCTTGTTCTTCATGTTTGTTGCTCTCGTAATAACTTGATGATGTAGTAATTAAGAAATCTGTCTATATGAATTTTAATAATGGATTCCATATAATTTCCTTTCAAGTATATATATACTATTTTAACTGAAATCAAGTAGCTATGTTCAATCTTTTTGGTCATTTATGAGGGATCATCGATATCGTCACAACAACCTCCTCGCCTTCTGGTTCTCCACGCAAATTCAATTTCTATTTTCTTGTCTCCTTCGGCAAAAGCTTGTTTTTGATCTCTTTCTAACAAATTAAAGTGTTTGATTTATGAATTAGGGTTAATCCAAAAATAGAAGAATGGTGAGGGGAAAGACGGAGATGAAGAGGATAGAGAACGCAACGAGCAGGCAAGTGACGTTTTCGAAGAGAAGAAATGGATTATTGAAGAAAGCCTTTGAATTATCAGTCCTTTGTGATGCTGAAGTTGCCCTAATTATCTTCTCTCCTAGAGGCAAACTCTATGAGTTCTCTAGCTCCTCCAGGTAATCATCTACATATATAAGTTTTTGTGTATATACACATTCGCTATATATCGATCCGATGCATAATTGTTTTTTAATATGAATCCATGGTTAGTATATCCACTTTTTCTTTCTTTTTTTAGCTAGTAGAGTTGATTGATATTGGTTGGTTTATTTATATGTGCTAAAACGAAAGATTCTTAACTTTGGAGAGGGGAAAAAATCGGGTAGATCAGAAAAGGAAAGTATTTGAGACACTGCACATGGGTAAAAAATTCCCTTGGAACTGCAAAAATTTGAAAAAAAAATCAGTGTGTAAATGGGTTTATAAGATAGTTTGGACACATTAGAAATGGCCAGTAAAAAATTGTTCTGACAAAGAAGAGCCAAACTTTAATGCTATTTAGTTATAGTAAAATAGTTGGCCCCTTAATAGTTCTATATATGTAGCAATAAGTTTGAGCATGTATAGCGTTCTGACTCAAATTAGTAAAAACATGTCTCATATGAGATAGATTCTCTTTTTACGTGGTTCCTATCAACCAGATTTGGAAAAAAGAAAAATCAATATTTCCTTCTTTAGAGGTATCTCCCTATATATATACAAACACATAAGCACATGTGCTGTCCATGTATAAAGTACAAACTACTGACCATACTCACATCTGTGTCATATATGCATGGTTTTTGTTATAGTTTGTATATAAATCAATCAACCAGTTAGATCCATAATTTGTATGTATGTTTCTCTCTCTCTCTCTCTCTCTCTCTATATATATATATATATATATATATATATAATATATACTATTTTGAATGTTATATGTGGATGCATGTATCTATGTAAATGTATGTATGTATGTATATGGTGGCAACAAAGAAGCATTTGCTACACTTTTCACCCACATAGTACAAAGACCTTTAGCTCAGTGATGACAGTGAAGGAGTCATGATCATGTGTCTAGATCAGAATATGTTGATTTTTTTTTTTTTTTTTCCAAAAAAAATGTTGATTCTTTTATGTTTTCTCCATTTGTTATATTCTTTTGTGTAGTTATAAATTATAGGTCTGTTAATTATGTGATTATCTAATTATATGTACGTAGGTACTTTATTAGACCAAAAAAATAAATGATAATTTAGTGTTTCTTTAAGCAAGCCGAGAGGGGTTAATCACATACTATCTACATGTTAACCACTTTCTTAATTACTTAATTAATTAAGCCATATCCACATGATTAGACGATCTATTTGCTTCTATTTTCAACATTTCATGAGATTTTTACTCCATTAATCCCAAATATCAGCAGAAGATCGATACAAGTTTTATTAGATCTCTCACATACACACTGATATATATATATATGTGTGTGTGTGTGTGAAATGGTTATTTTTCCTTAGAAATGCTATGATAGATATAATTAATACATTTGTCTTTATCTTTGTTGGAAATATGCTTGGGGTGAAATATGTTAAGATTATAGTTAATGTTTGAGAAATCTAGCTTCGATTTTTAATTCCTTCTTATTTGTTTGAAATTTGATTTGATTTATGAATTTTGCAGTATAACGAAAACGGTAGAACGATATCAAAAGCGAATACAGGATCTCGGGTCTAACCATAAGAGAAATGATAACTCACAGGTGAACAAACTTTTCGTAATTGTTTAGCGTAGTCACGGTTATCATTATTCATTTTTGTAATACTGAAAAAATTAATTATTTCGTATATGCATAAAAATACATTTGCGAAAAATATACTATATGAAATTAAGTAAAATTTTTTGTTTCTATATTGTTTCGGAGATTTTTAATCCTCTTAAACAATAATTGGAGACCAATTTCTGCGCAATCAACAAACGCGTGAAGGTCGAAAAAACACGATTGAAGGATATTTTCCGACGACTCTTCGACGCTCAAGTTAGAAAAGAGCAAAAAGAGAGAAAAGAAGAAAGACCACGGGGAATCGTGGAGAGCAAGGAAAGAAAGTCGGAAACAATAAAGAGATGAAAATGGTGACACCAGACCGAGCGAAGGATGGTCCACGGTGTATCAGAACGTATAGAGAGAGAAATTTGCGGTGAGACTGAGTGGGAAGAGAGTATTTTAGAGGGAGATTGGTTAAGGAACGACCGGAAAAGAGAGAAGTTCAAGAAGAATCCGGAGAGAATGGCCCTAAATAGCCGGAAAGAGACTAAGATGTCGAAGGATTGGACCTTAGTCTCGAGAGAAATGGGTTTTGAGTGTGATTTTTCTCGAGTGGAAATCGAATCCCTTTCTGAAATAAATGACGGGAGTATTTATAGATTTTTACCTACACGGGCTCGGATATCTGGCTCCGCGTCCTTAGTTGGGTCGGGTCTGGATTCTCGGACTTGACCCGGTACGATGCACTCGAGTGCTTTCACCTAATATTTTTGTCTCCTCGTGCCAGTTGGCCGACAATACGGTTCTGAGATGCTGAATCTGACCTTTATGTACTGGTGGCAGCGTCTGGTGCGGCGGATCTGACGTCGGGGTGCTCTTCGGAATCAGTCCTTCGTGCTTTAATCGTTCTTCGAGCGGGGATCACTTGCTTTTACCTTAACATGCATAAGGTGAAAGTTGTTTTACCCTTCGACTGAAGACTTTGCTTAAATATTTGAAAGAATTTGAGTTTCGCGCCTAAGAAAGAAGTTTCATACCTAGCCTGAGTTCCTGATACGGGAACTCGGGCTTTGTGTGCTACTTTCGGGTGTTGATGGGGGTACATATTCGACTGACCACTCAGTCTCTGATCCAAATCATCCTTGGTAGCGTGGCCACACTACCCGGGACGGGATCAGTTACAGGTGGCCTTACCCATTAAGTTACTTGAGCCATTGTTGATTCAGGCCCAAATACCTCCAGAGCTCGGTCTAGTGGACCAACTACACAAATGACGCTAAGAAATTCTCCTAAGCTAAAAAACATGTGGCATTAAGCTATTCGCTTAACTCGAAAGAGACTATTTTATTCCCAACATATATCTATATCCGTTATTATCTATTACCATTTATCGTGTTTTTACCATTTTTCTTAAGGGAAATTACCATAAAAACCTCAAACTTTTCTTTTTTTTCAAACTTAGACATCTAACTTTTTGCGTTTCCAGAACAAACCTCCAACTTTTCAATTTTTTCCAACTTAAACATCCAACTTTTTGCGTTTCCAGAGCAAACCTTCAACTCAATTATTTTTTTGAAATAAACATCTAAGTGACCAAAAGTGTATGCGTTCGAAGGTTGACCGTTGGTCAACGGTAACGTAACTCCGTTAAACACCAATAACGTCCATTATATCTCTTGATTATTTTTTGTAAGGTTTACGGTCTTGGTTTGTTATTTTTTATTGCTTTGTTTGTATATTATAATAGAAAATATATTATAATCACAACATCCACAATTCGTAACTCAATTAAAAAGCGACTGTCGTTAAATTTTTTTTGACGGACGTTAAGAGTGTTTAATGGAGTTGTTGTTGACCGTTGGTCAACCTTCGATCGCGCACACTTTTGGTCACTTCGAGGTTTATTTCAGAAAAATGATTGAATTAGAGATTTGTTTAAGTTGAATGTTTAAATTAGAAAAAAATGAAAAATTAGAGATTTTTTATTGTAATTTTATTTTTCTTAATGAATATGATGCGGAAATATAAAATTTATGCTATATTTATTGAGCATGGGTTAGAAAAACTTGTATAGTTTTAGTTAAGATTTTTATTTATTTTTAACAACAAGCTTTTTTTATATATAGATTAATACAATTTTATGTTTGTGTTATTGTCACATGATCCTTGTTGACAGCAAGCGAAAGATGAATCCTATGGCTTGGCGAGAAAGATCGAACAACTGGAAATTTCGACAAGGTGGTTAAACTAAAAATATTTACAATTTTTTATGAATGTAAAATTATACAGTGTAAATGTCTAATTACCCGTAGTTATATTTAAGATTGTGTTGGAAAAAAATTTTACATTTGCAGAAAATTGCTGGGAGACGGACTTGACGCATCTTCTACTGAGGAGTTACAACAATTGGAGAACCAATTGGACCGAAGCTTAACCAAAATAAGAGCCAAAAAGGTAACCTACACATCATTTCTTACGGAAATTAGCTATTCTTGTCATCATTTGTTGTTTCTTTGATATTTAAGATATGATATATAACCTAATGCTGCTACCGTGTGATAATTATTCGAATTCAAATATGATAGTATGTTCGATTCGGTTTATGTTTAGTTGTTTTTCCGGCTAAAAAAAGTAGAAAGCATGTGAATTTTTTCTATTATCATTTATCAATATGCAATCTGGATTAAATATAATTATGGGATAAAACTAAAAACAATATGCATATATATTAAGTACTCAACTATGTATATGTGCTTATACATTAGAAAGATAGGCTGGTTTCCAAGACTCCTTAGAAGATGGGAGATCTTATTATATATCTCAATAAGTACTGTTTTAATAGTTAATTTAGCTATTTTTATTTCTTAAATTCAGTACCAATTATTACGTGAAGAAATTGAGAAGTTAAAAGAAAAGGTAAAACTCGTACACCTCTAGCATTTTCATATGTATAAATAAGTATATATACAAGAGTACGTATTAACCAAGTACTACTAACTAATATATTCCCTTAATTAAAGCATTTTCGTTTTTTGTTCCTTGTCAATATTTTAGGAGAGGAACCTCGTTGCAGAAAATAAAATGCTGATGGAGAAGGTACACATTGTTATTAAAATATGTTTATTTAGATCTAGTAACATATTGATTTGTTCTATAATTACTGTTATGAAAATATCTGTTTTTTTGCTAAACGAAAATTTTAATTTGAGGAAATATTGTGTGAATAAAGTATGAGCTGGAAAGAGGAGGAACAATAATAGCAAGAACATCATCATCAACAACATCAGAAGAAGTGGACATAGATGACAATGAAATGGAAGTGGTGACTGATTTGTTCATTGGACCTCCTGAGACTCGACACTCTAAAAAAATTCCTCCTCCAAACTAATATATGTTTATAGATTTTCCTTACTATCTCTCAACTTTAAATATCATTTCTTCTCTTTTCCATGCATGGAAGAGAAATTGATGCTGATTAATGTAATTAGCTTCCATTTATTTTATTTTGTATTTTGTATCCTCTAACAACTTTGAAAACCCAAATAAATTCTGAATATCTTAATTATATGTTTTAGTTCTTATATATTCTTTGTATGTTCGTTTTAAGTTTTTTCATTAAAAACAAAAAATAGTATCATGTATAGTACTGCATTTGATCAAATATATAGACCATGTTTTTAAGCAAGAATCTACAATTTTTTTTCTTAATTAAAATTAAAACTCCATTTAAGATTACACACTGAAAATATAAAACCAATATTTAAAAATAATATTTCTTTTTATAACTTTATTTAAAAACACATTGAATATCCTGTTTTATGTAACCTTTTAATCAAAAAACAATTACCCGTTGAATTAAAGAACCCAAAAAGGCCAAATTAAAGGAAACAATAGAAGTCAATGTCAACTAAATTGAAGAAAAATAACAAATCATTTCCAAGAAAAGCCGTCTTCGTCTTCGCCATGGCCGCTTCTTCGTTTCTCGACACAGTTTTCCGAAGAAGAAAGAAGAAAGCTACTGACTTCATCAGCAGTAAGTAGTCTTCGGTTTCTTCTTCTCAATTTCTCTTCCTCACATCTGACTCAAAAACCCCATAAAACTATATTTGTTTTTCACTTGTGTCTTGTTGATTTTGCAGCTTTCGAATTCGATTTCGACACCATTAGAGCTGCAACAGATGAGTTCTCAGATCTGGTTGGACGTGGCGGGTTTGGCTCTGTTTACAAGGTTGTGTCTTTTATCATAAATTCTTGACATCATTCGTTTTTTTTTTGTAGTAATGTAATTGTGGATCCGTCTTCGTATTTTGGTTTGTTTGTTTTCATGGGCTTTGGTGTGGAATTGTAAGAAAAAACATCTTCTTTATTTTCAGGGTAGGCTTCAAAGCGGACAAGAAATAGCGGTGAAGAGATTGTCTGAAAGTTCCTTTAGAACAGGGAGAGAGTTTCATAAAGAAATCAATCTTCTGACAAAGCTTAGGCACAAGAATCTGATCAATCTTCTTGGTTTCTGTTCTAAACGAGACCAACATTGCCTTGTTTATGAGTTTCTGCCTAACTCGAGCCTCGATCATTTTATATTCGGTTAAGACAAAAACTGAGAGAGTATCCTTTCTCAAATCCTATCTTGTCTAAAGTTTCAAGCTCTGATCATTTACTCATTGTGGTAATAATGTGTTTCACAGATCCACAAAGAGCTTCTCAGCTAAATTGGGAGACCTGTCGAAACATTGTTCAAGGCATAGCTAGAGGGCTACGTTACCTTCATGAGGAATCCGGGTTATGGGTCGTTCACCGCGACATTAACCCTACCAACATTCTATTGGATTTAGATATGAAACCGAAAATCGCGGGGTTTGGATTGGCGAGGCTAATGCGAGATGGCGATAACGAAGCAGAATCAACTGTAGTTGCCGGTACAGTGTGAGTGAAAAGTTTAGTGATTTTAACATAATTAAGATAAAAAGTGTTTTGAAGTTGCTACAAAGACTGATACACACATAAAAATTAAATAACCTACAGAGGTTATTTAGATCCAGATTACTATCGAACCGGGCGTGTTTCTGTCAAATCTGATGTTTATGCCTTTGGAATTACAATCTTGACGATCATCAGCAGAAAAAAAGCTATTATACGTTCCGGAGAAGAACATCTAATTGAATATGTGAGTTTACATCAAAGCAAATGTGTGATTGTGTCTATGATTGTTAAGTGTTTCCTTACTCTTGTCATTCTTTTAGGTCAAGAGATGCTTGAACAGAGGAGAAGCTATCGATGTGATCCATGAAGTGATGAGAGAAGAAGAAAGAGAAGATTCGATAAGCGAAATCTTGAGATACATTCACATTGCTCTGCTATGTATCGACGAAAATGCAGAGACAAGACCGAGTTTAGATAAAGTTCTTCATTGGTTTAGTTGTTTCTCTACTCCCTTGTTTGAGTCAAGAAATGCTGATCCATATCTTGGAGATACAGATTCAAATCGGTCTCTGTCTCCAGGACATAACTCTGTTGTTTCCATGTCTTCGGGTTACGGAGATTGAGCATGATCGCATAAAGATTAACTCTGCTTGAGTGATCTGTTTATTGGATTGATGAGAGTTTTATGAGGAGAATGTTGTTGTTTGATAGTAACACTCATAATCTCATGTTGTTTTACTGTGTTTGTGTGGAAATCCAATAAAACCAAATCGAACTTTCTTTAAAGTTTACATATCAAATTTGTTTTAGACTCTTTTATTCAGTTCAAGTAAAAAAATTCGGCTAGATGTTACTCCTTCCGTTTCATAATAGAAGATGTTTTGGAGATTTTTTTGTTTCAAAATATAAGATGTTTTCACATTTCTATGCATTCTTTAACTTTATTGAATATTGGATGATCAATAGTATTATGTAGTCTCTTTCATAATTGGTTTAACTGTTTTTATTTTATATATTAAATTATATTTTTTGAAGCAAAAATAATATTTTAATCTCCGCGCTTTTAACCAAAACATCTTATATTTTGAAACGGAAAGAATATTAGACAATGACATTCAATTGGTAAAATACAAAACGATAAAAAAAATTAACGATTAAATATAGTAGTAAGAGATCCATGTATAGTTTCAGACGATAATGATAACAATTGTAAATAGCACAAGGGAGTATGGTTTTCACAATCAACACCAAAATATTCTCTCTTTTTGGTTAGCGATTCACAATCATTTATCAATAGAAGATAAGATGTTATCATGGAATAGGGGAACTAGTTTCTCTTACATACTATGCCAAGATTCAATGAAATCTCGAAATCATTTCTTCTTTACTTGTAGATACTCATCGAAAGTTTGGAGATCATTAACCAAAGAATTCCTAAAAGCAAGATTCTAAACTGATTGGACAAGTATAATCAATATAGTATCCGATACAAGACAACTTCCAAATTCTAACATTCATAACGCAGTACGCCTTTCAAGCGGCAATACACGACATTTGGAAGGAAAGAAACGCCCGTCTTCATGGAAAGGAATCATTCTCACCGAGCCGACTCATTCGAACTATCGACAAGCAAATAAGAAATCGCCTATCTTCGATCAAAGCCATATGAGATCACAAGTTGGATGGAAGTTTATAGTGCTGGTTTGCCACAAGACTTTTTCCTAAAAACTCTGTTTCAGACTTCGTTTTAGTTTCATATTCATCAAAAATCTTAAAGTCATGATATGCTTGATGCAAAACAATTTTTTTCGGACTTGAATAAATTTTACATTTAATTTTTTTTTAAAAAGATAATAGATGATTCATGGCTATTAGTTATATTTGGATTGATAAAAAATAGTATTTAAAATTAAAATATTTGTAAACTTTTATACAAAATAGAAAAAATATTATATAAATACTATTATTTATTTTGATTTTAGTGAATATTTTAAAATTCAAATTAAAATAAACAAAAATAAAATAAAATACTTTTACTGTTGTTTTACCGTTTGAGAAAACTCTCATCTTTACATACGAAGTTTAAAACTTTGCTATTTCATATCAACAGTGACCTTGCTTTTGGCATGGATTGCAAGGACAGATAAAACTAGAAATCGAATAATTACGATATATTTAAATTAATGTTCAAGAAAGCGTTAGGCGTTAAGCGGACGGTTTTAGGCGGTTTAAATGTTTACGACATAAACTATTATAAATATGATATTATCGATAAAATTTATACAAAAGCATTCACTAGAAAAATAAAAATATTATATTGTAAACAAGAATTAAACAAAACTCATATCAAACAACATATGAACATTTATAAACATGTATATGGAGTTAAAAACTTATAAATTTAAATCTATGTAGTTAGAAATTGGAAAAATATACTGAAATAGAAAAAAAAAATTAAAGAATAATTGATTAATGATTTCGTATGATTGCTCTTAAGCGCTTATGATCACTTAAAACCATTTAAATCCATTTAATAACAAAAATACATAATTTTAACGCGTAGAAGGTAATCTCCTCGGTCTAGGCGGTCATCTAGACGCGTCTGAACGCCTAGCGCTTAGTCGGGACCTAGGTGACCGTCTAGACAGTTTTTTAGAATACTGATTTAAATTATCGGTTTGAATAATTAAAATTTTAGAATTATTAAAAAAAAAATCAAAATTCTTTAAAAAAAATTATATAAAAATATCTAATAACTGATATATATCCCCTATTACCCCATTTTTGACCTTAATGAACCTGCCGGCCCAAAACCGGATGTACGGAATCGAATCTAGAGCCGAAAAATCTAAATATTCAGCAAAGAACAGAACCGCTTGTCGCTTTGTCCCGAACGGTGGGTGGTTATCCGATAAAACAAACCGGAGAAACCCATTACCGCCACGTATACTGACGACACATGCCACCTCATGCAGCGAAGAAGCTGGACGACACGTGGCACTCTCACTCTCACCTCTTCATAAGAAGATTTTGGGCTGAGAAAGTCTAGAAATCGAATCAACCTTCTTTTTAAACTGGTGGTATCGAAAAGATTGTTTAACCCAACACGCAATAACCAAAAACAACCCTAAATTTCCGGAAGAAAAGAAAGCTAAACCGAAAGCGAAAGCGAAAGCAAGCTCTGTTTTTTTTTTCTTTTCAAAGTTACAAGCTTTGATTTTTGTTACAGTGTACGAACACGCAAGAATAGCGTGAGATTTAAGATTTTTAATTGAGTCTCGCAAAAGGGTCTTCTCTGTATTTAGAGATTGTTGTTTTTCTTCAATCTTTGTTTACTGCAGATTTCGGATATTGCAGACAAATAAGCAGAGATGTGTAGTTTGGCGACGAATCTGTTACTACCTTCGAAGATGAAACCTGCTTTTTTAGAGAAACAGAGCAATAGCTCACTCTTTGTTACCAATAAAAGATCCAAGATGAAGAACAGATCTGTTGTTCCTGTAAGGATCTCTAATCTCTTTTTCCTGGGATAATTTTGTGTTTTCACAGTTCCTATTCTTGTTATTAATATCATTAATTGTTATATTTAGATTAGACTCTATGAAGATCTGTTACTATTTCTGGAAAATCATAGAAACATGTATTCAAATTTCATTGATCTAGTTTGTATGCTCTGTTTTTTAGGGTTTATCTCTTTACGTTTAAGGCAATGATTAAGGCGTAAATTGTGCTTTTTTGTATCTGGGTTTGATGAATCTTATAAGATTTGATCTTCTGTGTATTGATTGGATAAGGTTGCAAGATTATTTGGACCGGCGATTTTTGAAGCCTCCAAATTGAAAGTATTGTTCTTAGGAGTTGATGAGAAGAAGCATCCATCAAAGCTCCCAAGAACATACACTCTTACTCACAGTGACATAACCGCTAAGTTAACTTTAGCTATATCTCAATCCATCAATAATTCTCAGGTAAATCCATAAACTCCTCGTAGTGTGCAAGGTTTAGGGTTTAGGGTTTAGCGTTTTAGGAGACTGGTGTAAGTTTCTCGTCTGGTGGTTTCACCAGTTGCAGGGATGGGCAAATAAGTTGTTCCGGGACGAAATAGTGGCTGAGTGGAAGAAAGTGAAAGGTAAAATGTCGCTTCACGTTCATTGCCACATTAGCGGAGGCCACTTCCTCTTGGATCTTATAGCGAAGCTTCGGTACTACATATTTTGCAAAGAATTGCCGGTGGTAAGTTTGCACGTTATTTAGCTGTGATGGTCATGTTGATTGAGTATATGGATCAATTTTTCCTAATAGATTGTTTTTTGCCACTATGAATTTATATTAATTAGATTGGACCTATTGATTTATAGGTATTGGAAGCTTTTGTACATGGAGATGGGAACTTGTTGAATAACTACCCTGAGTTACAAGATTCTCCTGTGTGGGTTTACTTCCATTCCAACATCCCGGAGTACAACAAGGTCGAATGTTGGGGCCCGCTCTGGGAAGCCACGTCGCAGCACCACCACGATAAAAATAGGACCCGAAAAAAGTCCGAAACTCTCCCGGAGCTACCTTGTCCTGATGAGTGCAACTGCTGTTTTCCGCCGGTTAGCACGATACCGTGGTCTCATCGTCATTATCAGCATAGTAGAGCGGATGAGAATGCCGTGGGTGGCGAGTTTGGAATTTCTATGCCTAACTCTGAGACCTTAAAGTGATAGATTTTCATGAAAACGTATGTTTTGTTTTTCTTTGGTGGTTAGGAAAGTTGGAAGGAGGATGAAAGTGTATTTGTTTAGTGTTAAATAGGAAATGACAATTGTTTAACAAAAAGCTCATTATTATGAGTTTCATCCTTATTATAATTTATAAGGTGGAATAGTAGTAGACTCACGTGTTAAATATGTCTTTTGGTTAAATGAACATCAACACATGAAAAATAGTAAGATTTGGCATCAAGTCACGCACAAACTTCTCTATATTTGCTTTCTCGTCTCGCTCCTACAATTCTGAGAGAAGAGAGATGTGTAGTTTGATGGCAAATCTTTTGTTCCCAGCAAAGCTAAAACCAGATTTTTCAGACAAGCAGAGAAGTACATCACTCTTTGTCCCTACTAGAAGATCTACGAGCAAGAACAAATCTATTGTTCCTGTAATTTAATCTCAAATCTTTTTCCCAAGAAGTTGACTCTGTCTTTACTGCTCTGTTTCTTGAAACTTTTATTCATATGCTCTGTTTTTTTTTTTTTTTTGGGGGTTACGTCCAACAAAAATGAAAACATCAGCCATCTGATAATGTCTTATCTTGATCAAGTGTTATTGTTAGTTTCTTCGATTCATCTGATTTTCTTCCTCCTGAAATGGTTTTAAGGTTGCAAGATTATTTGGAGAGGCGATTTTCGAAGCTTCTAAATTGAAAGTATTGTTCTTAGGAGTTGATGAGAAGAAACATCCATCAAAGATCCCAAGAACTTACACTCTAACTCACAGTGACATCACCGCTAAGTTAACTTTAGCTATTTCTCAATCTATCAATAATTCTCAGGTAAATGACTATTCATCACCTCCCCTCCATTCAAAATATGTAAAGATAGCGCTATTAGAGTTTAGTAGGTTAGTGTTTAGGGTCTAGAGTTTGGCGTTTTAACAAGCTTATGTAAATTTTTGACTCACCAGTTGCAAGGATGGGCAAACAGATTGTACCGAGACGAAGTGGTTGCCGAGTGGAAGAACGTGAAAAGTAAAATGTCGCTTCACGTTCATTGCCACATTAGCGGTGATCATTTCCTTTTGGATCTCATTGCGGAGCTTCGATATTTCATATTTTGCAAGGAATTACCGGTGGTAAGTCTTGTTTTTAACCAAATGATGATAGACTAGTGGTTATCGACTTATTAGTCGAAGTAATGGATCGATTTTTGTTCGATGAATCATCTCTTTGATTACTGCAAAATTTACATAGTGAAAACAAATTTTGAAGATTAGTCTAGATTTCAATATAAGATTTTGATCCACCATAGAATATAAATTTTAATATTCCATATGACATGTAACAATGTGTGTGATCTTTTAGTTATATTTGACCTATTGATTTATAGGTGTTGAAAGCTTTTGTCCATGGAGATGAGAACTTGTTGAACAATTACCCTGAGCTACAAGAAGCTCTTGTTTGGGTTTACTTCCATTCCAACATCCCAGAGTTCAACAAGGTGGAATGTTGGGGCCCGCTTTGCGAGGCGACTTCACACGATGGTTGCAGAACGCACACGAGTGAAACCCTACCGGAACAGCCTTGCCTTGATGAGTGTAGCTGTTGTTTTCCGGTGGTCAGCACGATTCCTTGGTCTCATGACTCTCATGGCAGCCACGGTGAAGATGATGTTGTGGGAAGGAATCTTGTGACTACTAAGTATAACTATAATCGTAGTAAAAGAAAACAGTAACGCATATCTTAACTTGATATTATCACATGCTGTAACCATCTTATTAAAAAAAAAACTTCAAAATTCATTTATAAAGAATGTAAGCTTTTATAGATTGTACATCGGTATATGCAACGTTTTTAATAAAGTCCAGGATAAAGCAAGTTATGTAGTTCTGTGTATTGCTGATTAGATTGTTTATTTTGTCGTGGTATACAATAAATCGTACGTCATTTGTAACATGTTAATGTTTTTCAGCAAATGTGATAAAAGAAAACGATAAAAAGCTGAATATTTAGTGTAATGATAATATCGGTGGACCCAGGGGCGGCGTTGAGGGCGAGCAACCGGTGTAATTGCCAGGGCCAATTTTTTTCTTTTTTTTTCTTTGTATTTTAGGGCCCAAATGTTTATAAAATTTTTAAAAAGGGTCCAAAATTTTTTTAATACATTATATACCCCATATTTATATAAAAAATAAATTTGCACAGGACCACAAATTTAATGAGCCGCCCTGGATGGACCGAGTGATGGATTTGAATTCGGTTCTCTAGATAAAACTATTAATGCAAGTGTTACATAAGTTGACTGTCATTTTATTACTTTATTTAGTGTATTAATTAGGGGTATAATAAAATTTTTGATAGTTTTTTTAATATGTGTGAAAAATTGTAGAATGCTCTCGTGAAATGGAGTATAATGTACCGTATAAACAAACAAATACCTGATTAATTGGTTGTATTTTTTATTTTTATTTTGTCATTGATTAATTGGTTGTATATGTCTCGTAGGAACTGACATACATACGAATGGAATATAAAAACGTGGAGGCAATAATTATTTGGGGGAGCCAGCTACTGTGTTTTTCTTTTTGATCATGACATATGGTTTTATTTATTTTTTAAGGGTTAAGTTGTACTACTTTTTGAATCTACATTGCTAACCATTTACAATCGTTTACAAAAGAAAACAAAAAAACCACAATTATGAAAATTTTGCAAAATGAAACACACACAAAATGTAGAAGGCAAATACAAAACATTCTATGTATGTAGGTAGTGGGGTGGTTGAGAATCTGAATATAAGTGCATAAACTTATAAAGTTCTGAGTTCAATTTCATTCCAAACAAAGCGATTGTAAGTGTGGTTACTTGAACTTTTGGGCTTCATCTCATATGTTTTATTCGAGGTGGACTTGCGGAAAATTCCTGTCAGATGACATGTTCATCCAGATCAGTTGGACTTAACCTAGACACCTGTGCCCAGGGGTGAACGTACAAAGGTTTTGGGAAGGACACTTGCTCCTATGACTTTCTCAAAATTAGTGTAATTGTTAAAGATTTTTCACGATGTCCCTCTTGATATATTATTTTATGCTTTATTATCTAATAGTTTTTTCGTGATTGCCGGTGCCAATTTGAGTATTCATGAGAAAGACTAATCTGTTTTTGTCTTATCTGTTTTTGTCTTGCTTCAAAATGGTTCGTAACCAGATCTCTAATAAATCAAAATCGTTTTGGTTGTGTATGATGTGTCACTGTTACTGGGACAGTCAATTCTTACCTTCACGTGGTAATTGCGAGAAAATAATCAGATATTTGTCAGCCATATTACATTTTGCTTCAACTACAATCTTTTGGTGTAATTAAGAGTTTCCCAAAATATTTATATATACAGAAAAAAATCCAATCTGTACATCGGAAAAGAAAATCCTAAAGAAACCCAAATCACACAAAAAAACTTCAATTTTATCTGGCGCCACTAATTTTTGCATATCCTTATGAGAAAGACTTTACAAAATCTCTAGGGAGGTTTGGTTAAGGACGACCAACCAACTCGGCTGTGTTTGGCTTCTTCTTCGTCGCCGGAAATTAAAATAAAAAAGAATCATCTCAAGATTTCACCGAATTGTGGTTCTACCAAAAGACGATGCCCCGATTTCGCTCTCCCTGTTCTGAGAATAGAAACAGAGAGTGTATGTGTGTGTTACGCATTGTTCATTTTCGCAGAATTAAGGATTAAGAATAGGGAGCATATATGCTTAGGGTTCTTTACCTGAGACTTCGGGGAAGGGAAGACATTCCAGAATCTTAGGGTTTCATCTCCTGCTCCTGTCACGATCGTCTGCAAGAAATATCATACAAGAAAGTGTGTTGATGCAAGTGTAGGTTATGAGATGATGATTATGAGAATGTGCAATGAGGAAGATAAAATAAAATTAAAGACAAACCTGTCCATCGGGTGATACTGCAAGGTACAGAACGCGGAACGTGTGAGCCGTGAGAGTTGCCAACTGTAAGAGAAAAAAGCAGCGTCTCAAAATCCCATAATCCAGCAAGAAAGAGAATAAACCGAAACAAAAAACACAGAGATCTTACTTTAGACATGGTTGGATATTTCCAGACAATGATTTGGTTCTGGGAATATCCGTGCGTGCTCACAAGCTCATTCACGTTCTTAGACCAGACCAGATTACACACCTGCATAAGAAAAGACCGGTTATTTAACCCCCAAAAAACCCGATGTGAAATGTCGGTTTTTTGTTCAAAGCCAGCATTAGCGAGTTTACCTGACTGTTGGTGTCTATGCAATTTAAATGAGTGTTTGTTGTCGTGTTCCAGAAACGGATACATCTATCAGCAGTGCCACCACCGGAAGCAAGAACTCCGTGAAGATGTGGGGACCACGCAATGGCTTTAACCGCTGCTGTGTGTTCACAGTATTTCAAAACCGGCTGTGTTGAATGTTGATTCCATACAAAAAGCTGCAAGAACCTAGAATCATTACCCGTGTTCGATGAATCGTGTTTTTTTTAAACACCAACTGAAGAATATATATTTACCTTATTGTCGTTTCCGCCTGATGCTAGCTCGCGATTGTCATAAGACCATTTGAGTCCACAGACTTCGGATTTGTGACCTGTTAGCTTACTGACATGATCTTCTTGTGACCGTATGTCTCTATGAAGTATTTTCTTGTCTCTGCTACCAGAAGACAGAATCGATGAGCTCCATGCCAAGGCCCCAACTCTTAGACGATGACCTTCCATTGTTCTTATTCTCTTGCATCTTAACGCATCCCAGATCTAGTGAAAAAAATAAAATAGAAAGAGTAAGTTCTCCATAAAAATACCACAACTGCTTCCTCAAATCTCAAGAAAAAACAATAAGAGGATCTATTACAAACACATGTAACGCATCCCAAAACCCTCGCGAGTTAGTCCATGCCGTACAGAATAACATTTGCAAAAGTAACATCCTCAAGGTCTAATCACGTCGTGCAATTCTACCTAGTTTCCAATCCAGATTCAAGAAGTCGAAAATTAATGTTATAGAGGCATGCATGGACTCAAACAGCCAAATGTGTCTTGATCATCTTACCTGTACTGTTCCACTACTAGTTCCAATCGCTAAATGTGTTCCACGTAGTGACCAACCCACTGAGCAAACGCTGTCATCGACCCCGAGATCACATAACTTAGTTACCTGGAAAAAAACAGGAAGACATTTCCATCAAAACACTTCTTGGGACATGAATGAGCCAAAAGGTTATAAACCGAGGGGAAAAAAACTCACCTTGCTACTACAAGCATTCCACAAATACACGCAGTTCGCCAATCCCACTGCAAGAACATTTTGTGCCGACCAATCCACGAGATTCAAGTAAAAATCATCTTGCAGAGCCGGCGCATCCAATACCTAACAACAACAACAAGACTCTACTCTCATCCACAGGGCAAATGCAATAGACATTACTCATTCTTCAAAAACAGTACACTCGATACTAGCAAAGACTTCACAAAGATCTCACAAGTCTCATACATAAATGCACACAAAGAGATGAAAATGTGGGGAACACAATCAAGAATCGCGAGTCTCAAAACCTAAATCTATCAAACAACACACGAATCCATCCAAGAAAAGCAACCGATTTCGCCAAAGACCAGAGATTTCTAACAAACCCTAAAAACCCAAAACCCTAAGAAATCTCCCGAAGATCGAAAGAAACTCTAACCTTATAAGGCGACCTAAGTATCTTCCTCGGCGACTTAACGGGACTACGGCTAACACCAGGAGCCTCATCAGAGCCAAAAGGCGAGAACAAATTCAAAGACCGCTGCGTTTCCGTCTTATACCGGAAAATATTCCGCGACGGAGAGAAACCAGCAACGACATCTCTCTTCTCCGGCGTTTCCGGTCCGAAAAGCGTGGTTCTCAAAAGACCCGCGTACGAACCAGCACCGTCTTCTTTCCGGTCCTTGTTCGGCGACGATTCGAGACCAAAAAGCGCGAAATTGGAACCGGATCTACTGGGAATAAACCTATCGGAGTATATTGGCTTAGAAGGAGAGTGATAATGGTTGGAATCGATCAAACGGTTAATTCGGGTCTCGAGTGAGACCGTCGGTCGATTCATCGACGGTGGGAGATTCAGCTGAGAAGCCGTCTTCTTCGTCGTACTGCTCGATGGAGGATCTTCTTCTACTTCCATGGTAGATTTGATCCTCTTGCTTTTTCTCTCCTCCAGATTTACAAAGTTGAAAATGAAACCCTTCTGGTTTTTTTTTTTCTTCGCTTGTTTTTTTTTTTTTCTTTCCCGGGAAATTCTTGGGGGAAACAGAAAATGGTGCGAAAATAAGGGAGAGATCAGGTGTGGTAGGGTTTATAGTTTAGATTAGATTAAATCGTTTGTATTGTGGACCGTGTGATTGGGCTGGATATATTAGGCCTTTTCCGGCCCAATAAGTGCTCTTTTTTGTTTTCTCCCTATTTTGGTACATTTTCATGTAAATATGTATATGATTTTAACTAAACACAAACAAAACTAATATTTACAACGACTAGTAGGTTCATAATTTTATTCTTCAGGTTACATGTATATATTATGCGGGTTTGAATTCGGATATTGGATGGTAATACAGTAATGTCTAATTCGTTTTAAATATCCAATCTTTTTTATTAAAATTTAAATTTTTTTCATCTAGAAGTCGTCTTAGTGCATTGTAATTTATGAATTTGATAATTCTTGAAAAAATAATTTAAGAGTATGAAAGAAGTGGGAAAATTTAATTGAACGTGTCTCACTGCATTTACACATGTATCCAATTTATGATTTACCTTAAAAATACATGATTCTCCAAAAACAGAAGAAAATCAACATGGTATTTAGGTGTTTTAAGTAGGATGTAAATATTCCATCAAAGTTTGATGCATTTTATGTTTGCTAGGAGATTTTGATCACGTCTGCATAATCTGTCTCAAATGCAACATATCCTAGCATCTTTTGAAAAACGCATTACATCATATAATTCAAAATTTCCAATTCCGAATAAAAGAGATGACAAACTTTGGTTTTTCTTTATAGTTTTAACTTTTTAAATGAGCCATAAAATCTGTGAAAAGGGATTTGAATCTAGGCTTTATATAATAAGATGCTTTAAAATTAACCAACGAACTGAAAGTAATAATAATATTTCCAATTACTCATTATCTAAACAGTTAATTCCAGATATTAAGTATCCTAAACAATGAAATAGATCTTACAAGTTACAATCCAACATAAAGAGAAAAAACAAACCCAATTAACTCTAAAAATATGGAAAACAAAGATCGTCAAGAAGGATTATCTAACTACTAATTAAGAAGATTGTTGTTACTTGTTACTATACCTATTATTATCAAATCTTGGAACCGTTCTTGTTCTTGAAGCATTAGGAATAGCCCTAACATGACCCACCATTGAAACCTGAAGTGCTTCTTCTTCATAAGCTCTCCTCTCTAACTCCTCTCTCATGGCTTTCTTCTTCCCTTTCGCTAACATCGCCACCACCAATAACCCTAGCAGAAACGCTCCAATCACTGACCCAATTACACTCCCAACCGCCACTTTCCACCGGCTCAATCTCCCACTTCCGCCGTCATTCACCGGCGGAGACGAAGGCGGCGTAACCACCCCACCACCACCAACACCACCGTCGTGAGCTCTAATCACGAGCGCGTAATGCCCTTGTCTTGTTCCTAAGCAAACATAGGCTGAAACTTGCTCTCTAAACGTTATGTTACCGTTACTTGTGAAGCAAGCACACAAGAGGGATGAGTTTTTCGTCCTAGGGTTACCACTTCCCTTGCTGCTCAAGAAATCGATCAAAATAGGGTTTTGCTCCGTGCCCATTATGTTAACCTCATAAGGGTTGGGTGCCACACCGTCCGGGTTAGAATTGTAAGCTAATAAACCGAGAACCGGTGAAACGAGCTGGTAATTGTAACCGGTTAAGTTATAACCGGTGGAGTAAATAGAAGAAGACCAGTTAAAACCCAAATTCTGTCTCACCAGAATCACTCTCTCAACACATGGCTCCACCGTCAAGCCCGGACCAAAGTGAAACTCTCCGATTCTTGCACCGTATCTTCTCAAACTCCCGCATCTAAACTTAGCCGTGTCGATATCGATGGAGGAGAAATTTGAAGGAAGGTGGATTTTCTGGATTGTACCTGTCTTGAAATGTATGTTAAAGTTTCTGATTGTGTAATATCTGATCATAAGATCAAGAAGATGTGCTGATTGGATCGTCTGAGATTTGGATTTCTGTAAATGAAAGAGAAGAATGATGAAGATTAATGGTATAGAGCCCATGTGATGAAGGATCCAAAATATTCTGAGATGAATCAAGTTTTTAGGGTTTTGCAAAGAGAAGTGATGAGGAGAGAGAGAGAGAGAGAGAGAGAGAGAGAGAGAGAGAGATTGATTGTGTTTTTACTTTGTTGGCATGAGTTATGGGGACAGACATGATCGGTATATAGTATATACTATGTATTTTTTAAGACATAATAATGAATAAGCATGACCGATGTTTATAATGCTTACAGTATTATATCCTACTTTTATCTAGCCTCGTGACATTACTTTACCCTTTATAGTCTTGTAAAATCATTGCTTATATTAGTTATTGTTTTATTTATTGATTTTGAGAGATTTGGTTATATTCTTCGATCATATCCTATGATACATCTACAAAAAATTTGCACCACACTATTAATTATTATACTAGTGTAAATGTGTAATGGCGTGAGGAATAGCCAAGATAAAAACATGTTTACAAGAAAATGTTATCTTTCCATCAGAACCAAATTACCAGCAAACAACAAGAAGAAACTGTTATATCCAATTTTGTCAATTTAACAAAGCCATGATTTCCCCCAAAAAAAAAAAAAAAACAAGGCCATGATACAAAATATACTAAATTTTAATCTGGATCGAATAACACAACATTTTCTAATGGAAACCACTAGATTAAACAAATTTGGTTCAAATATTGGGACGTTAGATCTAAATGAAAGCATGTGGAAGCTATATATAGTCTAATGGGTGAATGATGATGATGATGGGGGCATGGGAAGATGATGATGATCGTTGATTCATATTGCTCCTTTTTCTTATTAAAAAGATAGAGATTGGCATATGCTATAATGTTTGTATGACTTTTCAAATGTCTCAAAAGATTAATAAATCCCTGCTTCCCCACTTTATTTATCTTTCAACTTTTGTTCTATTTAAAGAAGTCACATAAAATTACATAATTACAAACAAAAAAAGTCTTGGTCTATCTTACAGCAAAACAAGTGAAACTTGGAGTGAAGTAAAAATTACAAGACCAAAAAATCATGCAATATTTTAATTTTCCTGATTGATTTATTTTCTTCTAGTGAGAGTGAAACTCATCAAAGAAGTAACCATACGATGTTTTTCTCTGATAGCGCCTCACATTTAATTACAACCACAATACAATTCCACGAGAGAGCTACAATGGAAGATCTTAAGATTTTTACATAACAGCAAAACAAAACAAACTATTTTGCTTTTCTCCTTCTTCTTCTTTAATTTCTCCACCTTCTTCATCTGTTAATATCAATTTTACATTACATTTTCCTGAGAAAACAAAAAAGAAGAGAACCCTAAGAATCTTGAATTTTTCCAATGAATCAAGAATCATTTGATCAGGGAATTAAAATTTACGATGATAAATCAAACCTTGCTCATAGGTTTTAAGCGTTGCCTCCTTCTGGTAATGTGATCAAACGAGAGCTTGAGTCATAAACCATCTCCGTTCCACAGCTAAACCAGTAAAATAAGTTTTTAAGAATCAAAAGATTTCAAGAAATGTTATTTGTGATCGATTCGAGTCTAAAGCTAAGAAGGCTTACCCGGAGCATTTGACATTGTTGGTGGTACTGTCATTGGGGATGGATAATATCGTTCCAAAGAATGATACATTCTCTGTTCCACAGTTTGGGCAAGGGCCCTGTGAAGGATAGATTCCAAGAAAATAAAAACATTACATAATAATCACATAAAACTCGTAGGATTTAGACACTAAATCAATCTAAATTTGTAGAATCTTGCACAAAATAGATTCTTATCTTTAGTCTAATCTCTTGTTTTTGCATTTTCATGTTGAGGAAACAAGATTTGGCTCTGTTACTTTTCTTTCACCCATTCAAAATATGATATGATTTAAGATCAGAGAAGATAAGTGGTTTTTACCTTCAAGATCAAGAAGTCCTTGATGATGAGTTTGGTGAGTGATAGCGCCAGGTATACAATTGCAGGCACCGCAGCAAACCAAGTGAAAATGAAACTGAATGGTTCCGGAAGCTGCAGGTTTTTTGTTTATATTGCAAGAAAATTGGAATGGTGTTATGAGTATATTCTCCAAATCATAAAAGAAGAGTCCAAAGAGGTTTTACCTCGAGCAGGTGCGTGATTTCAAAACCCGTGAGGTCATCAAGGAAGAAAAATCTGGTGAACAATTGAAGAAAACAGTAATATCAATAAACAGAGAACTAAAAAAATCTGAGAATAAGCGATTTAAAACTCAAGAGAGGAACAGAACCGGTACTCACAGTCCGAGAGCAACAACAGTTGCTGGTACATTCAACAAGAACATTTTGAAATAATCTATGGCGAGATCACTGTAAACCTGCATAATCAAGAGTTCACAAGTCTATAACATCTCCAGAGTTTGTCCTAAACAATGAATCTTATGTTATGTTCTATAATGTCTTAAGAATAAATGCTGAGCAAATATACCTTATCTTATATCAAATAGCTTTTACCTTTTTACTACGAAGACTGCATCTTGGACCCTCACACACAATTTCACTCCCGTCCATCTACAAAAACAGAAATCAATCATTTATCGGATCCGAGTTCTACACGTAACAAGATGGATGCAACTAAAAAAGATGGAAACCTTTAGTTTCATTTTCAGCTTATCATATTCTTCATCACTCATGATTGGGTTTCCAGAGACATAAGCCATTGAAGCTTCAAGGAATCTTTGTTCATCAGAACCTGCAGTACATAAAAGTCGATCACAAATCAAGAATTTAGGCCTAAGTAAAACCAAATGGCTTACGGAAGAAATTATAAATCATAGTTTCATTACTTAGCATCACAACACTGCTTCCTTCCCACATCAACTCTTCTTTAAGGTTATCAAACTCTTCGTTAGACATAATCGCTTTGCCTTCGTAATAGAATGACTGCAAAACAAAGAAGGGGAAAAAACAATCCTCAGACTTGGAAAAATTCTCCATCATATTTCGGTAACTCATAAGAAAAAAAAAACACTCTTTTTATCTTTCTTGTGTGTTACTTGCATCGCTTGGAGAAACTCTTGTTCCATTTCGCCCAGTGATCTCTTCTCATTCTTGTTGATACTACAATAAGCTAAAATCTTGCTATCAACCTCTTCTTCACCAACCTGACCTGAAAGGAAATCAATAATGTGTTAAACAACAAATCTAAGGAAACTCTCAAGGACCAATCTAAAGGTTGATTAGAGCACAAAACCAAAAAAAAAAAACTACAAAATGGAAAGTTCAAGATAATAACTTTTCTCAATTAAATTAAAAGATTTGAGTGTTTTTAGTTTCGAACAGAGAGTGATGACTGAAAAACTTTAGATTACTCTGTAAACAAACCCCTAAACAAGTACACACGAATATTTACTCTAACAATCCACAAATTGGTAAATCAGATATCTAATTATCCTCTACAATCAAAAATCAAAACTTTCTTCACATCAATTTTGTTCCCAAACAAAAAAACCTATTCTACACTGGGAAAAGGGAATCTTCGAGATTTACATCAAAAAAATTGAAACTTTATTAAGAGGCAAACAAAAAACTCCAGACCTGATTGATCGGTAGTAGCTTTGACGGGCAATAAGAAAAGTCTTCTTCTGAGAGAAATCGATCGTCCATGGCTGCTGAAGTGAGCACACTGTGTTCTCGAGGGGGAGAAACGAGTGGTGGGTTTGCGAGAAACTGCGGAGAAAAATCGAGGGCTTGTTAGAGTAAAAGCCATCATCTTACTGCTCATTTTTTTTTTTTTCCGGGAAAGAGAAAGTTGAAGATCGTTGTTGGTTTCTTGTGTTTTCTGGGGAGAGAAAAAACAAAAAAAGTTGGGAGCTTTGGGATTTTGTGGTTGAGAATTGAGATTGTGATGGTAATGTGAGAGACAGTTTCAGGTTGGTTCTCGAGTTTTTTAATTTTGCGATTTTGTGTTACGTCTATGTGTATTTGCCATTTGGGAGGGAAATATAGAAGGAGATAAGAGATCACGGATCGTGTGGCTTTGATAAATTCCACGTCAGCAATATATATCCAGTTAAAACGATTTTTGTTTTCAACATCTTTTATAACATAGTGTTTACATTACTTACACATTCGATTAAAATAGAGTTGACTTTAGATTTGAAATCAATAAAATTGTTTAGCCGGTTCCAGTAAAATGTGTCTTCACTAAATTGCCCATAACTTTTGAATCACAACTCAGAATTAGTTGAATCTAACGTTCACGTGAAGCGAACTCAATTTTCTATATCCACACCAAATTTAAAATTAAACTGGGCACGAGAATGCCTTCAACATGCATGATCTTTAAGCCGCTTCGGATTGCATCTGCATCTTTTTGCCCGTTTGATCCATTTTTTCAGTTTCCTTGCATCCAATCCACTCCAAGATCTCCAAATACACTTAAAAATGGACTCAAGAACTATACAAATGCATGAAATGCAATCTAAAACTCTAAAATTCATGACAAGAAGAAACAAGACGCAAATGCATGAAAATTATTAATCTATGGTCAAAAGAGTGATCAAAACTATCATAAACAAGTGTTAAAATCATGCAAAGTACACAATTATCAGTGGTGGCTCGAGGCAGATGATCTATGTTTTGTCTCTCTCCGATGGGCGGGCCTTTCCTAGGCAGCGGCGGTCCTGAGCCGTCGGAGCCTCTTCCAGCGGGCCTTTCCTAGGCGGCGGCGGTCCTGAACCATCACAAATCTAAGATATTTTTCTGTCTCCAGTTTAAACCGGTTAACGCTTTTGTTTGTAGTCTAGTTTAGTTCTCATATCTCGTTCGGTTTGGGACTCCTAACTAGATCCATTATGGGATTGTTGGTTAGGACCGGTTAAACCGAAAATTAAAAATCAAAAAACAAAAAAAAAAAAAGTATTTTAATGCAAAAAAAGTTTAAAAAAAAATAGTAACTAACGTAAAACCAAATTTACTATATATTGGTTTATAGTGTTTTGGTTCAGTTTTAGTTTTGGTTTTTAATAAAAAAATTAAAGTAATTTAACTATAGATTCATTTGATCTCTTTTCGATTAAGTTCGAATTCCAATCCGCATTTTCATATATCTAAAATTTATAAATATTTTAACTAACTAAAATTTATTAAGTTTCTAAATCGTATTTTTCGATTTAGTTTGGTTGAGATCGGTTAAGAATTGAACATCTATATGTGTGGGAAAGAATCATGATTGTTATTCTGATCAGCCAATCATTTTTCGTATCGATCTTTTTTTGGTATTGATCTTTGATAATCTACTTTTAAACCTTTTTTGTTTATTAAACATATAAGTTATTTGTTTTGTAGATGTTATCAACATTTAGACTTTTGGTAAATGTGGTCAAATCTCGGTGAATCCTAATGTATAACGATGAATTTAAGATATGTAAGAAATTATTTTGTTATTGTTATTCGGTTGTTTTGCTTTTTCGTATTTTAACGGTTATGATTTATCATGTCTGAAATTTCAGATTAGGCAACATATATAATGAGTACACATGTTATTGGAGTGGATTGGGAATTGATAAATGACCAGATAAATAAAAATTTAATATCTTCTGTGTTTGTTTAGAATTCATTGATCCATTTTCGGTCCACGAAGATGTACGTAAGATAGTACTGGATTGATGGAGTCCATGAAGACGTACGTAAGATGATAGTAATGTACAATGTACCCATTTGTGCAATCGATAAGTTTGAGTACGTCAACTCAAGTTCAAACAAACCTTGGTACACATCAAATGGAAATAAGATCTGATAGACCTTATTATGAGTATGTGGGCACTTCCTTCCGTTAGGAGGAAGAAGGCCACACAATTGGTTGAATTTTATGAGGAGTGTGCATGGACATTCACTTTAAAAATCGGTATTATGTGAAGCCAATCTCTCTTTAACTATTTTTTTTTAACAATACTTAGCTACTTTCTTATCTTGTGTTTATAGAATTCAGATAATTATTATAATTTTTGGATAACAAATGTTTTTTGTCATATTTTATTACATCAAACAAATACCAAGGACATTAAAAATTTTAATGGTGTTTATAGAAGTCAGATAATTATTATAATTTTTGGATAACAAATGTTTTTTTCATATTTTATTACATCAAACAAGTACCAAGGACATTAAATTTTTTAATGTAATCTATCAAAAATACTTTAGGCCGAGAAAGATTTATCACTTAAGTGGCTTAAGATACCATTTTTCCAAGCCTATTAATGAAATGGGCCTAATCAAATCAAATTGATTGATAACCGCTTTCTCTCCCAAACCAAGACGACGTTACGTTTGAGTCGATCGAACAAAACCACCGTTTCTGCTTAGTCTCTCCGGCCGACGTCGGTTCCAACGTCGATCGTACTTCTCCTTCTATTCTTACAAGTTATTAGATTATGAATAAGTAAGGTTCTCCTTTCTCTCGCACGAATTGAAATTATGGTTGTTTTATGCATTTGTTTTCTCTTCTTTCGGAAAAGTGTATGTCCGACGATTGATCTCCGATATATCTGGATTAAGTCAATCGGTTTTGGTCCATTGAGTGAAGTCTCTAGCGGTGGATGGAATTTGTTATTTTGGGATGAAATTCGAATTCCTAAACCGCCTTGGATCTTCTTCTACACATAACATCGTCGTATTTCTAGAGAGCAAATTTTTATATTTGAGGAATTGGAGAATTACGTCATCGGTGTTACACACGTTCACACAGAGTTTGCTTTGGAAACGTTTTTATTGACAATCACCATGGAAGAGAGAACTTTGCGAAAATCACCGTGTATGGGATCGCAGAATTCCGTTGGAGAAAAAAAAAATTATAACCATTATCTGAAAACGATGTTTGAATTCAAAGAAGATGACATCAAAGTCAATTTTTGTTAAACCGACTCTGATACGGAAGCGTTGGTATCATATTGTCAAAGTTTCAGAACTTATTTTGGAAGCATCGGGTTTAATCATGTAATGTGCAGTTTGGAGGTTCAACCAAGAGATGATATCCACGCACACATTTCGCATCAGAATAAGATCGAATACAGAGAAAGAAAATAATGAATTTATTAATCTGTTAGCGAGTAAGGCTTATCTGCGGAAAGCATCGTTCAATTCATTTTTTTTGTTGTATTATACTCAAAATATGGTGTATATATTTACTTATGTAATAATTTGTATTCCGAAAATTATGTATAATGACTTTGTAATTCCGATTTGAATTTAATAAAACTGTGTTTTGCCGATAAAAAAGAAAAAATGAAATGGGCCTATTAGAGATAATTTTGAGCCCATTTATATAAAACTTTACAATACTGCCATGTTCTATACCGTTAGATTTAATTTTCCATCAAATCCTGTCCGTTCAATTTACACCTCTCCTCACCTACCCGTAACTCTACCATAACGAGAACCACATCGAGAGAGAGAGAGAGGAGGAGAAGAAAAAAAAAACTAAAAACAGAGAAAAAGCGAAAAAGAGCGATGACGAACAGAGAAGATTAGGGCTTTCTTTCGTTGGATTTTTCAAATAGAGAAGATAGTCAAGACATCTCTTGTCTTCTTCTTCTTCTCCTGTCTTCTTTTTCACTTGTGTTTTTCTCTCTTTCACTGTCCGATAATTCGAGGTTCGTTTTCTCTACTGTTTAACTCTACTTTACGGTGTCACTCCATGTTCTCACTGTAAATTTACGGCTGTTCAATGGATTTTCGTTACTGTTTTAGGAATATTTGTGGGGTTTTATCAAAATGGGTTATTGTTTTGTCTTCTTACATGAGATTGGGGCTTTGGGGTTTTGTTTGATTCTGGGGAAAATTGTTGGACTTCCCAAATTAGCTTCATGATTACTAATTTCTCATTGTAGTAGACTAATGATTGATTACTAACTACACTAATTTATCATTATTAGACTATTTGATTTCTGTAAAATGCTATAAACCAACTACACTAGTTTCTCATTGTAGTAACACAATTTGATTTGTGTGTTAAGTGTGAATTTTATTGCTTTTGATTGATATTTATCTCCTCTCATTCCCTTAGGTTTTGCTGCCAAGTTTTATCGTTTTAATTTAGGGTCTTTTTGTTCTTTTCTGTTGATTTTTTTAATAGGGTTTAAACAGGCATGTCTTCTGATACTGCCAAAGAAAATGCATCTGTTGTTGATTCTTCTTTGACTGATTGGAAACAAGATTTAGGAAACTCTGATGATCCAGGTAAATTGTGAATTCATGTCTTTCTCTATTCGCTTTTTTTGTTTGTTCCTTAGAGATCTGCGTTTTGCTCTGCTTGTCTTGTTGTAATTGTGTTTGTTGAAATTTTCTCGGACAGAGAGTTCAAGTTACAGAAGCAAGGAGGAACCTAACCTGTCCAAGGCGGAAGTTGAACGAGGTAACTTTCCTGATCAGCTTGAAAGTTCGAACGCGAATAAGAATAGTAAACCGGGGTATCAAACGAGATACTTCATCATCAAAAGTCTGAATTATGAGAATATTCAACTTTCGGTCGAGAGAGGGATTTGGGCTACTCAAGTCATGAATGAGCCAATATTGGAAGGTGCTTTTCATGTAAGAACCTCTCCTTTTTTAGTTTTCACCGTTTTATAATCCTATCTTTAGTGTCAGGTAAACTGACTTTATGTTCTTTATGTAGAATTCTGGTCGAGTGATTTTAATATTCAGCGTCAACATGAGCGGATTCTTCCAAGGGTATGCACAGATGTTGTCTTCTGTGGGTTGGAGGCGAGACCATATATGGAGTCAAGGAGGTGGTAAGAACAATCCTTGGGGACGTAGTTTTAAAGTAAAATGGTTGCGGTTGAGTGAATTGCCTTTTCAAAAAACACTTCATCTCAAGAACCCTTTGAATGATTACAAGCCTGTCAAGATCAGCCGAGATTGCCAGGTATACCTAACGTGTCTTATATTTGCTTCCACCTCCTAGAACTCATGCATCGTTTATCCCAAAACCAGATAATGGCTCCTAATGGCTAGAAAGCCTAAGGTTTATGAAAAGGACTGACATGAAGTTCTTAATGTGTGCATTCGCTAGGAGTTGCCAGAAGATATCGGTGAAGCACTCTGCGAGCTCCTTGATGCAAATAGCTGTGATGACGGGCTACTGAACAGGTATCTCCTCGAAATCAAAGTGGGCTTTTGGTTCTTAGATCTCCTTAGATCTGCTTGTTCTTGATTCTATTCCCTTGCAGCTCTTCTAGGGATGATTGTTCAACAAAAAGGCCTCGCGTAGAACTGCCATCTTCCTCGGGAGACGAAGAATATAATAACAATCTTTGGGGCCATACTCCGATGCCTTACCCTCCTTCGATCTACCCAAATCAGGATGACCTCAGTAGATTCCATCATGCACAACATAGAGGATATGGAGGAGCCACGGAATATCTCCATACATCATCAGGTGTATCTAACTCTCGCACGGAGCAAGAAAATTCTTTACGATTCAACTCATGGGGATTGCCTTTGGATAGCCCTCTCGCGAGTACCCTGACCGATGATGATTTTCTTAACATGGTAGTGGCATATCTGCTTGTAACTTATGCTGAGAATTGCATTCGGATACTGTTTCTTGTTCTCGGATTAGATATTTTTGTAAATCATGTTGTTAGTTGGATCAAAGATGGTCATGGCACACTCCTGGAAACTTGGTGAAAACATTTGTAGTATTTTTCAACCTGAGCCATTTCAGTGAGCTCTTTCTGATCCATATTACTTGCATATCTCAGGCCTCAGGGTCTGGCTCAAATTTTGCTCTCTACAGTGATGTTACAGGGACTTCTTTCTGTTTCTTGAGAAGCATTATGAGCTCTGGTTTTGTTGTTGTCTAATCTTTGACAAAGTCTTGTGATTGTTTTTTGTTGTTCTTGCAGTCTTATGAAGAATACGTTGAAGCACACAGCAGATGCATGAAACAACTTGGTCTTCCTGTCAGTATGTTTTATCCATCACTGTTTAACATTTATTCTTGCGTATTTCGGGTTAACTTTGCGGGTTGACCTTATATTACTCCGAGTTTCCTTACTTTCCTTGCAACAGTTATCGGTTGTCATGATACATGCTTTGTCATATTCTCTTGTGATGTTCTCATGTAATGCTTATAACTTCTCCAGAATCATCATTAGTTGATTCTTACGCAGTAAGCCCTTTTTCTCTGTGCAGGTGATTCCGCAATCACGGGCCACACAAGAGCCATCAAGTAAACCAGATGATGTGTAAGCTTACAAACCTGTTGATGAACTAAAAGAAAGCTTCATTTTCTCCTGCATTTTCTGAAATTTCTCTACCTATCTTTGCCATTTTCTCAGAAGCAATGGTTCTTCAAAAGACCGGCCATCATCAAGAAAGAGAGGACGACATTCATCTTAGGGTTCAACTTCAGACTTGAAACTCTACCACGAAGATCACATCGAATTGCACAAGAATGTCAGTGCCATTTTGATAGTATGGTGATGGAGAAGAAGTTTGTTGTCATGTTGTAACATGTTCATTTGGTCTGGGTTTTATAGAAACCAGAAGACTGTAACTAAAGTTTCTTCTTTTGATTGCCAAAACTTGTACAGTTTCAAATATGACAAAATTCAAGCTTTTGGAAGCCTAAACCCTAAATTGGGTTTGTTATATCTTTCGTTTTAAAGATGATTTCCCAATTTTTCATGGTACCAAAGTTATAAAGTCAAAACCTTTTTTATATAACCTAAAGAAAAGAAAACTCCTCTTACAAAAATAAGAACTTATAATCCCAAACCTCATCTCATCTGATTGACTCAATCTAGTTACCATATCTTTCATACTCTGAGAATTGTAAGTGGTCCAGAGTTGGGTTTCAGTGTCTGGGCACGAGACCCTCTCTCTGAGCCATTTCGTAGAGACCAATACTTATAAGGACCTTCGCATCAGCCGTTCTGCGCCAGAGCTCTTTGTAAGGGATGAGTTGGACTTTGATGAACTCGCCGTGTTCACGGAGTCCTGTCTTTTTGCCTTGTAACTGTCTGATTGTCTCTTGTTCCACTTGCCTTCTGTACAGAAACACACTCATCTCTTCATCACAGCCTCCCTGAATTGTATAGACAACACGAGGCAAACAATCAATCCAGATTCCAAATGAGATGCCAAGAGAGTAAGAGTTGAGTTTCCGCAGCTTATAACCTTGACTAAGATTAGAATGGTATACCTGAAACGGAAGATAGTTTGAGGAAAAGATGACTTACAGGAGAAGGGAAAATCCGGTGGCCTGTAGATGGGTCAAGGAAAGCCGTGAGATCAACCATGTCTTCTTTTTTCAGTTTTATACCGATCTCCTCTTCGACCTGATATATCCATGAAGCAAAAGTTATGTAACTTGCATAAAACACGAGTCCAAAAGACTTTGTCGATAAGCTATGCTTCGACTTCACTACAAGTTCAGGTCCCTTTGGTAAAACAACCAAAAGCTCTAAAGCATTTCACAGGCCATTTCATTTGCGGTCGCAAGTTTTCTTTACTTCCACTATATCATCATCCATCAAGACATAAAAGGTCTGTTTGGCATCTCGACATTCAAAATTTCCGCATTAACTTTTGAGGGGATCCACACTTAAGAAAGAGGTACCTCTCGAACTGCAGTTCCAACAAAGTCACCTTCATCATCATCCAACATCCCAGCAGGTAATTCCAGAACATTTTTCCCAGTAGGAACTCTTACCTTAAAAGAAAAACAGTAAGAACATGATCTTTTTGTCTTCCACATTCGATTCCAATCATTCACCAAGAAAAAAAACAATCTTTTCTGTTTTATAAAAAAAGGAACAAAAACGAATACCTGCTCAGTGAGAACCGCATAAGTCTCACCATCTGACTCCAAGAGAATGAGCACAGCTACGGCTGGTCCTCGTGCAAATACAATACCTGGAACCTAATGGTGTATTAGCTTACAAATGGAAATAAAAACTAGAAAATATTGGTTGAAACAGATACAAGAAGACGATGAGATACCTTCTGTCCAGTTTCATTGTCGAAAATATCCGCTTTGAATTTGAGAAACCCAATTCGTTTTCCAAACATATCAACTCCCTAAATTCATATCTTTTTCATTAGAAGTTTACTTGTCAAACTAATTAGAAATGAAACCTCCAAAATCACTCAAATAACCTGAATAAGAACTTGCTTTAATGTCATTGTCCCATCAGCCAAGATTCCATTCTCTGATTCCAAGTTTCTTAGCCAATTCCTAAACAAACATGAATCTATCGCATCCCTGAAACACAAACGAAATCGACTTCTTCGAAAAATTAAAACTTTTGGAATTCGACGGATTTTCGAGAAACAAACACCAGGAAAATTCGAAAACTCGCCTGAAATCAGAAGAAGAGACTCCCGCGGCCGCATCGACACGGACAGGCTCGGTGGGTTGGCTCGGGAGCGTGATGGAATGAGTGAGAGAGGAAGAAGAAGACATTTCGCTGCGAGGCATAAGCTTTGTGCGGTGAAGACGAGGCAGAGCGCGTGAAGGGTACGCGAGAAACCGTGAGGGAAGAGTAAAAAAGGCAGACATGGATGCAACAGAGGAAAGGAAAAGCAATCTTGGCTCGTTGGGGAAGATGGAAAAGATCAACACGTGTCGCTCTCGTCATCTTTTTCTTCTTTTCTTTTTCAAGAAATGACAGAAGCAAGAAGGTTTCGTGGTGTAGTTGGTTATCACGTCAGTCTAACACACTGAAGGTCTCCGGTTCGAACCCGGGCGAAGCCATTTTTATTCTTTTTGCCTCATTAATCACAGAACCATGTGTTCACATATCTCATTTCAGAAAAAAAACACAGAAGGAGATGTTTTTAAACCCGATTAACCCTGTCTTTGCATTTAATTCATATCAAGAAAATGAGTATCCACAATTTACATTTCCTTTGCCAAAAAATTAATAAACCACAATGTCACACCAAAGCCCCTGACTAAGATTAATGTTAGCCTTCATCTTGACTACTTGTTACCTAAGAGAACCAAATCTTGATGTACAAAAAATGACAGGAGCTGATTCATATAATTTAAAAGGCCTTTTCTTTTCTACGGTCAGCGAATTTCTACGTTCCTGCCAAATCGAAAACAGAAATGATCCTCAAAGCTACAAAAGAAGCCTTTATATAAGAAAGGTAATGGTAGTGTCATTCTTTTGTATATTACTTGTTAGTTTAGTTGCACCGCTGCTTGTAGCTTACCTCCTAGTGGTCCATATACCGCCTTGTTTTACCATCGTTTGTCCCGTAACCTTGCTTGTTCTCTGCAATGTACTTACTATACTGATCAATGATTAAAGAAATTATGAGTGGTAATAGTAGGCTTGAATCAATTAGCTTACTTCATTCCCAGCTTGGAAGGAGTTAAGTCTATTTTCCTTTGAGCCCTTTATGCCAAGAAAAACGATTGTAAAACTCAAAATGATGCTAAAGCTGGGACAGAAAGTCAAACGAAATGAGATCACAAGTTGCACCTTTACTTGTTCAGGCTTAGGAAATCTTAAGCGAGACCCATTGTTTAGCTGGAGCTCGGATGTTAACGAGAGCTGTAAAGTGAAAAACGGAGTAAGAAAACCAAGGGTTCATCAGATAACCAGACTATGATAAGAACAATCGCAATTTAGATCATCCAGGCAAACAGAATGTTCCGTAAGCTGTGAATTGTACCTTACTGAAAAGGTCTGTTGGCAAATCTTGTTGAACCCTCTTTTCCGAATGAAAACTAAACTCCTGAGTTTGATTCTAAGCACAGTTTGAGTCTATTGTAGGAAAAAAACTCTACATAGACACCAAGTGTTAAGAATAATCCAGACTGACATACCAAGGGAACTGTAGTTTCTCGCTTGTTTTTTCTGAAAATGCCAATGTCTTGTCTACTTGAAACTATCTGTTTAATAGAAACAAAACCTATATGAGTGTACCTATTAGTATGAAAAGTTTGATGCAAGCAAAAGCAATGCCAGAGAGAAAACATCATACCTTATTGTTAAAAGGACGAGCTTGGAAAAAGTGTTTTCTATCATCATCCTCAGGAATATCCGTAGCTCTTGGTCTGTTAAAATTCAGCTCGCAGAATAATTCAATTATTTCATACAAGAGTTTGGAGCAAGAAAGCAAGAAATCTCTCGTATTTTCAATATCATCTGTGATTGTATAGGTAGTACCTCCTTGGTTCCCTGTTAACACCGTCAAGAAAAGCTGTCGTATCAGGCTTATCTGACCCCTGTCAAAAAGAAAAATTCAATCCTTTAACATCAGCCCTTTGAGACTGATTGAGTTGTCCAGATCAAAGATGAATATCACTTAGATGCCATGCCTGGATACACACATTGATTTGAACTTATGAAGTAATCGTGTAAACATGATATGACATCCAAGTAAGCTCAGTTGATGTATAACCTTTAGATAATTATTCCCCTGATATGACGATGTTGATACTGCTGATGAATGTTGCATAGCTCTTTCCGAGGTCTTCAAGCGAAATTCCTGATAAGAAACCCAGGAAATATAATCTAAAGGTTAACTATTAAGCATGTAAAACATAAGCGTAACACCAGCACAATTTAGTTTTCAATGCTTACTCGAAATTCTGGTAGTTTAGGAATGCTCTTCTTCCGGATGGGCAATGATGGAGCCTCGAAGATCTACAGACAACACACACGTGTTTGAGCTGGGAATGGGATACAATAACGAAATGACTTCCATGTTAGGTAATTAGAAGATACTAACTTTCCGGTTCAAGGGGCGTGCTTTGAATCTATATACTGATGGGGAGTCCTGGTCCATCTTAGCATCGTCCTTGTGCCTGAAATAATGATTGGTGCAACAGCCTGTAAGATGTGACCTTTCCCATAACAATTTACTGTCAGCCAATGTCTAGGCCCTAACCGTATCCTATTAGCTCTATGTGATGTTGCAAAATCAGGTTCCTGTGGGACAGTAATCTTTGTCCTGGCATGTTGTGAGTTTCTATCGAGATTTCCGTCCTGCAAAACCATATGGCAACCGATTAAATGATTTACAACTCAGTGACTGCTCTCTTCCAACAAGAAAGTTGAATTTTTCATATGTTCAGGAGTACTCAAGAAACAGATAGCTACCTTCTTGAGTGCCTTGTGGACAAAATTCATCTCCTGCGTCGTTTCTGCAACCTGAAACAGAAAAAAAAAAACTTATTTGGAGGTCTACAAATAGATGAGCACGAATTCTTTTACTGCCACTAGTCTAAATCATATTTCCTTAAAGGAACTAGACACAATAAACTCATAACTACTAAACACCCTACCTTACGAAGTAGACCTCCATCAAGCTTCTGTCTTTTAGCAGCTTGATTTTCAGATCCAGATGAAGGACACAAGCCTTTCTCCTTAACTTGATCCACTTGCATATGGACTCTAGGAGATCAACAAAACAACCAAGTACTAAGTTCATCGAATCAAGTTGACAGAAGAAAGATACCAATAATTATTTGATTCTCATAGTCACCTGGCATTATCTTGTTTTGCCAATTGGCTAGCTGTAGGTTTCATCAATGTTGAGCTTCTGGGCCTGCTGCTTGACTTTGGTTGGCATTTTAGTTTATCAGTATGTACGCGATTGCTAAATGTCGGTCCTGGTAGAAGTAGAGAAATGAGACTTTGGACAGAAAGCAAAACTAAACAATTAAAAGTAGCATCTATACTGTATCTAAGTAGTGGGAAATGAGTTTTGATCAATAAAGTAATATACCAAATAAGATCAGACATTAGATGAGTTATTACGAGTAAATAGATTTCCTGAATAAGTTAAGACAATAATATATAACCATAAAAAGTAGTTGAACCACATGATGGTAAAGTGATCACCTTTATTTAAGGATTGATTTGGAACTTTCTTCAAATTACCACCTTGAATGAAGGTAAAAACCCCAGACCTCATTCCATTTCCTGAAAGAAAACAAGAACACCATTTTACATCCAGCATAACTTGTGGTTATCCAAACCTACACCATGCTAAACCAGTAAACTAGTTTAGAGATGCAGGAACCACCTGTCTCAGTCACATATGTGGCTATAGCATGTGGCTGCTGAGAGATTTCTCTGTCGCTCTCCCGGACATCTGCTGTAACTTCCCCATCTTCTGATTTTGAAGAGGGCTGAGTCTTGTCATCAGAAACCTCCTCACTCATTAACAGTTTGATTGCAAAAGCTGAAAAGCAAAATGAAGTAAACATAAATACACTTTGGTCCCAATATGACATTGGTGCTCTCCATTTGTAATGAAGTTGACAATTTAGTGCTACGAGGATTTGGGGGCATGTATAACAAAATTGCAGGAATATTGATTGCATCCTAAAAAATTAATCATAGAAACCAGTTTCCTAAACACAAAGTAACGATCACATCGAGGATTAGATTTCAATCAAACTCCTAAAATTCCGAGTCAAAAAATTCACCAATCGTTATCACTCCTCCATTTTCGTTACCGTATTGCGTAGGATGACGTATGATTTCTCCACAGAAATTGAAATTTATCCCACATTTCACGAAAACGAGACTAATCAAAGACCGAAAACGTGCGAGCGATACTCACGAGACGGTGGGTATGATTGAGCAGTCTGAAACCAGATTTCGGCAACACGAGACTCCAAAGGCAACTCCTCCCGAGTGAAATCGTACCATCGAGCAGCATCAAACTCATACTCCAAATCGATTTCATTCACTTCGAACACCATTGGCTCCTCCTCTATCTCCATATCTTCTTCTTCATCCGTCTCCATATCTCTATCCAAAACCTCCATGGTCACACACTCTCTCTCTCTCTCGATTCCACACCTCGTGAAACAAGTAACGCAGCGGAGTGGGGGATTCTACGTCACGTGAACACGAAACCACAAGAATCTGTACTGTTTGAGAAGAAACCCTAATTTTGTTTTCTGGGAAACTCTGATTTCATCATCGGTTTTGATGAGTAAACAGAAGAAGAAGAATGCAGGAAAAGGAAATTAACGTCACAATTTTCTTTTCTTTGACTGTTTACAAAAGAGACAAAACGGGAATTTATTTATTTTTTCCTTTTTTTGGTTTTTCTTTGTTTCCAGATGCACAAAACGACACCGTTGCAAAAGCGTGCACAGTGCTGCACTGCTTACGTGGACTCTCTGGTGATATAGGAAATGACTAGAATACCCCTATGTTAGAGCGTGAGTGTGTAGGGACAGTTTTCGTAATTTTGTTCGCACGTGACGTCATGTATAAAACTACGAGCTTTATTGGCGTTCGATGAGTCTGAAATTTCCGGCGGGAAATCGAGAATTGTGGATATTTCCGATTCTGCCACTATACGGTAATAATCTATTTTTTCGTTTGTTTCATTTTTTTTTTGGATTAAGGTTTTTTTTTGGATTAAGTTAAGCTTGTTTCCAATTCAAAATCAATTGATGATAAATATATCGATTTATTGACAACAAAAAAAACTTGATGCATGTGCTAATCCGATGTTTTATATGTATTATTGTAAGTTTCATCGAATTTTCGATGAAAAATTACTAACATTTTAATTTTTGTGCAAAGACGGATTCAGACACTTTACTTTATTGACAATTATACGTTATCAGTGTGCTAAAATATTTTCTAATGAAATTACAAACACACATATTTATATATCTTAGCAAAAAAATTTTAAAAATCCAATAAACCACCGCATAATGAAGATGGACCTAGCTCAATCTAATAATGTAAATCATCGGTATTTTCCAATTCTTATTTTTCACTTTGGTGCTAATAATCTAGTCTTTCATTGTTTAATTTTAACTGGTTTTGTATATCACACCAATGTTGTAGACATTTCATACTATTTGTTTGTTAGCACATGTTTTGCTTTGTTCCGCATAGAACCTCCTACCTTCGCAGAAAGTATACAAAACTTTTTGAATTCGAACTATATTTTAAAAAAGTTTTATAATATTTTCAAAAAGGTTTTATAATATTTAAAACCTTTTGAATCTGTAATTGAATTTGAAAGTCTTATTCGTATATGAGAATGAGAGCATGTGTTTCACCAAATGACATATTGCCATTGAATGCAATTAATGAGCAATGGATTTTTATTCGCATGAAAGACACATAGATACACAGTTGAACGTGGTACCAAGTCAGAAGCATATTTATTTATTTATTACAATGCATTTGAAGATTTTTTTTTTTTATATACATATTCAAATCAGGATATTAAGAAAAATTCAAACTATATCTAAAATTTGACATGCAAATTATTTTGTCATTTGAATAAATATTTTAAGCCAAAAGAAAAATGTAGATATTTCACATCAAAGGCCCACAAAATTTTCTAGAGGATAGGACAAATATTTATTTTGTTGGTTGTAGGACAAAATATAAATGCTTAAATTTATATACACTTTTAGACAAAAACTGTCTCAAAAGGATTTTGGGTTTTGGACCAAAGGTACTTTTGAAGGGTACAAAGACAGCATTTATTTGGGGATGAGAGTGGTTGAATATATTTGTTGCTCGGTATAGTGTGTGTTGGGGGAGCTTCAAATGCACTAATATTATATTAGTAACCAATATAAAAACTGAATCAATTATTGATTGGTTTTATTTTTGAATTTAGTCAAATATATTTTTAATTTTCTTTTAAGTTCAAGAATAAGCTCGGTTTAAATTTAGTTTCACATTTTTGATATCTGAAAAGTAAAACCACTTTAATCAAATCATTTTTTTTTTAAGTTTCCATATTAATATTTTCAGTTCAATTCTGATCAAATCAACTTGATTTATTCAAATTGAACACAATTAGATCATGCATTATCATAAATATTTTGTTTCTAAGATCCATTTCTATACATTAAAGTCAGTAGTATCCAAAGTTAATATTGAGTAATGTTTATCCGCTATCATATAAACAAAAAGGCCAATTAACAAAATCTAGTGGAGAAAAATTAGCACTTTTTATGAGGAAAATGGTCTTTTAATTATCCAAATTTCACAATTTTGCAGATTAATTTTTTAACTATTGAATATCCAATTTAGAATTTTAAGTTGACGTTAAATGTACAAAATTAGGCATGGAAAAAATCAACATTAAATAAGAAAATGTAGATGTTAAGTTTGATTTTTTGAACCTAATTTTGCGCAGTCAATGCAAATTTGAAAAATTAATTGTCAACTTAAAAATTGGAGAATTAATATGCAAAATTACAAAACTTAGAGAATTAAAATGATCATTTTCGAATACTTAGTGAATACATTTAATATATTATGTAACACATTAAATACTATTGGTTCATAAATAATAAAATTTAAATATTATAAGTTTCAAAAATATTAAACAAAAACATAAATTTGAAAAATCAAAAATGTTAAACCATAAACGGAAATTAGACAAAACATTCATTCAGTTCATAACAAACAACATATACATGTTTATAGTTGCATATAGTTCATTTGATTTTTTTTCAAATTCAATAGTTTTTAAAGTTGTTTTAAATAAATCTTAATAATTTATGTTTAAAATTAACGCCAATTTCTATAAAACATACTACATATACAGACATACAATATATAACAAAATGATTAATTAAAAAAGGTAGTTAATGATATTTTACAAATGATCATTTTTGTGATGTAAGGAAATGATTATTTAATTTTTTAGTAGGGAGAATCTTATATATATTTGTTGGAAGTGGTTTTACACCAACCAATGAGGTGTCATGTTAGATCAGTTGGCATGAACGTTTCACCCACGAACCAGGGCTAGGCTGCTCCCAATCATCGGTAAAATAAGCTTGCCTCGAGACGCGCCTGACAGAGCAGTTATGAGCCTCACTTGCCGCCACCCGTAATTGTACCAATTACGACGAAGGAAAAAGTGAGCGATGTAACGGGACATGGGGAAATGGGTCGGAGCGAATGCCAAAGGGAGAGAGTTTTCCCTATAAATACGAAGGAATATCCCAAAAGAAAAGGAGGTCGGGCAAGAGGCAAGAGGACCTCTCGAAATGAAGGTAAATACTAAGAACAATCGGAGAGTATATGACTAGATAATTCTTTACGGGAGACAATTACAATCTCATTTTCCCTAAGAGTATGTTTTCTCTTATCTTATTCTCACATCCTAAAAGACAGACGGCATCTACGATTGATGCGGATAATTTTACATTTGCTAGAGAGCGAAGATCCAACTAGACGCTTAAGCTTTACATTTATAAAGTCTTAAACAAAACCACAAGTGCATGGTACACCGAGGTAGTATTTAAGGGTCGATCCCAAGGGACTAAAGCTTGCACACTAAAGATGCGAGAAATAAACTAATCTATAGCAAATGTTTTTGGTGTTTTTGTTTGGTTTAAAAGATAAGAAATACAAGAAACTAAAAATACAAGAAGTAAAATAAAGAAAAGACATTGGACCTTGGGTTTAACTATCAAAAGAATGAACTAACAATCAAACAATGATGCTAAAAACTGAATTAAGAACCATCCTAGAACATGAAATTCACAATTATGACTAATCCACTTCCATGGCACTAATCACTTCACTAATTAAGTAATTAACAAAAACTTCCGTTCGTAATCACATAATCAATGAGCATTAAGAAGCAATTCCACTTAGTTCACTAAACACTCTAATCATCAATTTCCATTGGCTAGGATATGTAAAGCTCATAAAAAATTTGGTTCAAGCATTTTCACAAACACCTTCCGGGCATGAAATGCCTAAGTTCTAGATTTTGAGTGATCAAGTCAAAACTAGCATTAAGAACAACCTAAATGAAGGATCTAACAAGATGCAACCTAAATCATCACCATCTAACCATCAATTGATCAAAATCTAGTCTAATCCATGATCCAACTAAAAGTTAAGTCATAAACAAAGAGAAAGACAAATTAAAAGACATAAACATAGAAGATAGAGTTGAAGAATCCTTCACTAGAGTGGCATAGGATGTTGAAGATCAATCCAAATCATCAAGAAAAAGGAGTTTGGATATAAATCCAACTTTAGAGAGAAGAAAATTTAGGTTATTACAAGTTCAAATTTTATTTATAGATGTCTAAAACGGAACCGGATCGACCCGGGACAAACCGGGTCGGATCCGGGTCAAACCAGAAAAGTCAACATAAAAACGGAAAGTCAACACAGGAATGGTGATCTGATCGACCCAGATTTCGACCCATAGATCGATGGGTTGGATTTGATCGATCTGCAGCTCGATGTGTGGGTCGATCAATTGCCGTCTGATCGAGGTGCAGCTCGAAATATGGGTCGATCAAAGAGCACGCAGGGAGGATGTTTCTGGCCTACTTCTGATCGATCTGGACTTCGACCTGGAGGTCGATGGCAGCTCATTTTTCCCTTTAAAACTTGTTTCTTTGGCTCCTTATGCTCTATATCTTCAATCCTCTTGAAACCTCTTTGTTATACATGAAATCCACATCTTGTTGCATCCAATTAATCTCATAAAAGTCTTCTCTAAGTGCCAACTCCAAATGTCAACTCCAAAGTACCTAAAAAGGAAACCAAAAATGCACAAAATGCAAGAAGATGGATCCTAAACTCTAAATGTAATCCTAAACCGAAATGAGACTCAAAGGATGTAAGATGACACAAGTACAATGCAAAAGTGGATGAAAAACAATGAATATGCAATCTTTAAAGAGATAAAAATGCCAAACATCAACGATCCCCGAACGTAGCACCAAACTTAAACCGCACTCACTTCCCGAGTAAACCAATTCTCGTGCGATGACCTGATTTGAGCGTCGGAGACTCTTCGGAAGAGAAACCCCTTTTCATCCTCCCGAAGACCTTTTTGACCGTGTTGTTTGCGCATGATCCATCACCTTCATGAATGGTCATCCGACAAGGTTCCCAAGGACCGAATAGCCAGACGATGCGTCTCTTTTCCCCTAGAGGACGAAAATTCCTCCCGATGCTTTCAGGTATATTTCATGAAGGCATCTCAGATTTAATGCATGACATCTACGACCCAATGTATGGAAGATCCAAAATCCGATCCGAACAATGTTAATTGAGAAGACAGAGAGCGAAAATACATGACACACAAGACAAGACGTATTCAAGTTATTTTACAATTAATTACAGTCATGTACAATAAAAATTATTTATGTTTTATTTGTATATAATATATGATATGATCTTTCTTTATTTCATGTAAATATCATATCTTCTCGATGTATATATGTTTTCTACATATTTTATAAAATTATATATCCATTATTTAATTTACCGAATTTGATCACGGGCCTGCGCATATCAAAATCAAGTGATCATTTAGTTTCTCAAATTTTACAATTTCGCAGATTATCCCTTTTGTAAGTTGGCAAATTAATTTCTCAAGTTTGCATTTAGGTAAAATTGGGCACAGAAAAAGTCAATGTTAATGTCTATATTTTCTTATTTAAAGTTGATTTTTTTCAAACATAATTTTGCATAGTCAACATCAATTTGGAAATTTAAATTGCGTACTTAATAGTTGGGAAATTAATCTACGAAATTGCAAAATTTGAAAAATTAAATGATAAATTTTTCAAGATATAATAACATTTTTCTTAAATTTCAAAGGATTTTTGTAGATTTTTTCTTGTTGAAACGGAATGTGAAGCTGATAACAATTTTCAAATAAAGTCAAAAGGATGGTTATTCTTCCGGACTATTAGAGTACATTAAAGTGACCGCAAAGTGACAACTGCAATATATAATTTGCTTGTTCATTGCGACTTCATATTAGCTTCAGAGCTCAATCCTGCAAAATATATATATATATATATATATATATATATATATATATATATATATATATATATTGAAAATTAGAGAAATTCTCAACTTTTATTTTTTTTTAAAACATTATTTAAAAATAGCAATAAATGCCATATATTGGTTTATTATTTGTAAAATTGGCGAATGATATTTTCATAAATACGAAAGTTTGTTTTTTATTGTCAATTATATGGTGGTTCATTTAATGTCTATTTTTAAAAATAGTTTTGTATGTGTTTTTTTAAATATCATGTTATTCCATGAAAATATCGTTCATAATTTGCTTGCCAAATTTAACTCTTCATTTGGTTATCTACCAAATAAACTCAAAAGTAAATTCCTTAAAATATTTGTTAAAATCATTAATTAAAAGTTTTAACTATATTTATGAGCCTACAATTTGTTTTTTTAACAATTTATTATTTCCGACAACTAAATTTATTTTCGCAGTTTACGATTACGATGAATACCACATAATAATAAAAATTTCAAAATCATTAAATTTAAATATTTATGTCCGAAAAAATGAAAATATCTATGTAAATAGACAAATCAATAACAACTCTTTTTTTGTCAAGTCCAATAACAATTTTAAACATTGAATATATATATATATATATATATATATATACACACACATGCACGCTATATGTAAAAAGTGTATTATGAAGATTATAATCTATATATATATATATAATGAATAGATTAAATACCTTCCACAATCTGCTTTGGGGTCAAAAGGAACCGCCTTAGAAAGGCGACAGAGTTTCGGCAAATCGATAAGTTTTGTATATGGAGGCAACCGTATGATTTCCTGGAAACACCTGCATAGATCTTGACGAGCTCGTGGTGTCTCTGCTTGTTGGTTTATCTCAAATATTGCAATACAACAAGCCCCAGCTGATAGTCCGGTAACTTGATTCAAGCAAGATTGTATCACTTTGCCTTGCGCCATTACACAGTGCCTATCGCCATTCCACTTACTCACCATTTTAGCATTGAGAGTTGGGGATAGAACAACCACTAAACTGATACAAACGACCAAAAATAATTTGCTCATGTTTGCTTATTCCGATTAGGATTTTTTGATGTACTTTTCTCATAAATCTTCAAGATAGTGTCTATTTATTTAGAGAGTGTAAAGCAAAATGTAATAATCGTTGAGCAAAATGTAATAATCGTTGCTTTCTTTTTCTAATAAATGTTGCTTTTGTTAAATAAAATATCACCAAAAATGTTAATATTCCATTTAAGACAAAAAAACTATAAGATAACCAATGCAATTAATTATTAAGAGATATGAGAAAATCTAACACAATAATTATTTATCATTAATGAGTTTATTTGTAGATATTTTACCTTTTACTAACTATTTTTCTTAAAGAAGTAACCAAATTCATTGGTTTACAAAAAGAAAATCATTGGTAAAAAATAGTAAAGAGATTTAGTTTGTTTCATTGTAATCATCCAAATTTAAATTCGTATATTACTTGTCGTTGATTAAAAAAAAAAAAATCTAGCACAATAATTATACTTCAATAGTGAGTTATGCAATTTGTTTTTTTCAACTTTAATAAATTGAAAAAAAAACCTTTAAAGCTTTAAGGATACTTTTTTGAACTAATTGTCGAGAATGATTCAAAATGAAAAATTAATTTAAAGAGAGTATCCCTCACCAAAATATTTTTAGTAGTGGTCCATTCTTTTCAATAATACCAGTGGTATACTTCGCTCCATTTTTTGTTTATTTTATTAATTAAATAATTTTACTGTTGTACCCTTATCCAATACTGAATGTTTGCGTAAATGACACGGCCAAAGGTCTACAAACGCTGTGCGAAATTGTCTGCCATTAGGTCTGTTGTAGCATTTCAAAAAATCTGACAAAGTTATCAAAGGTAGGAAGGTCTGCCAATGAAAAAACTTACATAACAAAACGTGTTTGACTCCTCTTCTTATTATCTTGAGGCATGAGTTCGATTTGTATGTTTAGGGATCAATTTATGGAATAAACATATCGGTTTATTGGTTATAAGGATAAGGGTGTTATATCGTGATTCTAAATACATACTGGGTTATTGTTCAGCCATCGCATATGTCTTCTAATGCAAATGGTTCGTGATGTGCAACAAAATGTCAATTTTTTGACTTCCAAATCTTTTCAAATGTCTATTTCCTTAATAATCATCAACAACATACTCTGTCTTGATTCAGAGAGTCTTTATACACTTTCGAACTCGCAATTGATCCAACAAAGAACATATTCGCAAACCAATCTCCTCATGATCAACTTTGAGTTTGGTTTTCGATAAGATTTATGTGAAACAAAGATTCTCAAACCAATTTCTCCGCCATGGTGACGATGAGAGCAGTACAATTCTTTTTATACTAATACTTTATTTTAGGTGGTTATGGACTTATACTTATAATTTAGTATATGTCGTTGACCGTCTCGTTAATGGCAACTCTTATTTCTACTCTCACAGTCGATTATAAAAATATTCAATTCGAAACCATAAATTATGAATACCTTTGAACAAAGACAGAGAGAATTCCGGCATCGTGGTTTTTTGGCAACAACAATAGAGGATCTCGCCGTCGGCGTAGTGATGATTTAGAATAATTTCTCTTTTTCTTGCCCCATTTGCGATTTTGGTTGTAAGAAAGATCTATTCCGCATATATAGCAGACCTTCGACATATTAAATTTTGATAAGCCGAGAAACACTTATTTCGAGAGATAGTATTGCTTCGCTATAGGAAAACCGTCAATCATTTGATTTGGACTAATATTTTCCGCTTCGGTTAGTTTAGATCATCAAAGAGTTAGAGAGTTTGATTGGTGAGACATGTCCGTTTAGATTTCGAATCTTTGTGGATCTCTATTGCTTTTGATTTTGGGATTTGTTTCCCTTGGATTTTAGTCTCGGTTTTGTTTCTAAGTTTATTTAGTTTGTTTTCCTTTTTTGGACGATCTCCGGAAATTTACAATTTATCCATCGTTTTAATTTTTGTGTTTAGTCTCGGTTCTCCATGTATCTCACATTGTTTTATAAATTCAACCAGATGATTCAAAAAGGACGGACAATTAAATTTTGTTTGCTCCTCTTTTATGTTTATTTGGTTGTTGACACGGTTCATTGGATTGGGCTCACATGCGCAGTATGGGGCAGCTACTTCAAAAACCATAGCTTAGCTTCTTTAATTCCACCATTTAATATGTCGAAAGCATTTGAAAAGCTATATTAATTTCGTAGCTATAAATAACTCTTGACTATAATTCGAAAAAGAAAAGAAATAATTTCATTTGAAAAAAGAAAAAAGAAAAAAGAAAAACAAATGGGCATCTACGTTATACATGGGCTCCTTCTCTATTCAGCCCATAATATTCGGAATGCAAGTTTTCACTTTTCACCTATGAATATATTATTTGTTAAAGTTTAACTCATGCAGGCACACAACCAATTTTCATAACCAATTTCTATGTTCTACCAAATTTAAATCAAAATTTATTTTACGATGATGACATTAATACAAATCACTAGACTATATAATATGGTGACAACATTAATAAAAACCACTAAACTACATTTTCTGATCATATTCTTTACGATCACATAAACAAATAATCATATGGTTTACGATGCTTACCAGTTTCCAATCTTCATATTTCGGAAATATAAACAAATAATGCTTGAGAAAAAGGAGGGGATAAAACTATTTTAAGTTTTCAATTATATACCAAGAACAACAATATATCAGTTGATTATTTTCAAACATTATTTTCAAAAACTATTTTAAGTATTCAATTATATACCAAGAACAACAATATATTTTAAGGTTAGATTGTGTTAGGACTTGAGAGTTTTCTGTGTTTATAGTAATTATATTTCTTTTTTACCCTTTTCTTTCTCAGCTGAAACAAAACAAAACAAAAAACAAGTGAAGAACCCAGAGAACAAAAACCAGAGCTCTTCCACATTTTGGACCAAACCTGTACTTTTGGAAGAAGCAGAGACAAAGCTTCCGAGGTTGTTATCGCCATTACTGCAACAACAAAGCTTCCTCTTCTTTTTTCATAACTTCGAGCTGTCTTTTCGCATACTTCGTGATGAGAACAGTTGTCACAACAGTTGCTACAAAACCGAGAATGTTAAGAACATTCTGCAGAATCGAGAAACCCTTTTGTTCCGCAGAAGATGCATCTGCCAATGTCCTTATAAGCTTCCCTCTACAAAAACCAAAACAAACTATCAGTATGCTAAAGCAATCAGTAATTATCAAGAAAATTGCAAGACATTTCCGACACTTACGTATAAATTGCGACAAAGGTCTCTGGCAACATGCCTAAGAGAGAACCAGTAATGTAAGGACCGTAGTTTACACGAGTAGCAACAGCGCAGTAGTTATAAATAACATAAGGGAATGGAGAAATCCGGATTAACGTTACTGCACGAAACTGGTGAAACCAATTGCCTCCACCAGCAGCTCTCAACATCGCAGCGTGATCCGGATATCTTTCTAACCAACCCTACAAAATGATCACAAAAAACCAATTTTCACCAATACGAAGAAGTTGTTGCTTAGGATATAACAAATTTCAATCTTAGACACATACTTGAATTTTGTGGCAGAATAGATAGCTGATGAAGTAAGGAAGTGATACACCGATAGCTACAGCTGGAGTAGTAAGAAGAAAGCCATAGCCATAACCGAATGTAATCCCAGCAACCCACATTGACGGCGTAGACGGAAGAAGTATCACGGGGAATAACGCCACGGATGCGAATACAAGAATACCGCACACAGGGTGTGTAAATGTCTCCATCTCCCATTGTATGAGAGGGATAAGCTCCTGCACCAAAAAGGTAATTGGATAATGCCATTATCAGTAACAGAGCTAAAGATGTTACAGATTCGATCTCAGAGCAATAATCAAATATGTACAGATTTTACCCACAGAACATTATCTACAAACCTCAATTCAGACTAGCTTTCATTCTATAAGCAATTGGGCAAATCGGATCCTAAGCTAATCGCATGAACAAATCTTATAAAGGAACCTACTTTCAACACTAAAACAACAGTTACGTCATACACATGAAACCCTAATCAGACCCAAATTGATAAAGAAGCAAACTTTTCGAAGAACATAACACATGAAACATCAATCCAACAGCGAATTTCTGGGACTGAGACCTTATCCATGATTAAAGGACCGATCCATTTGTAACCAACGAGAGCCAAAGCAGCTAGAAATGCGAAGAGAAGAGCAAGTTTGATCCAGAACCAAACAGATCTTTTCCGACCAAAAGAAGAAGAAGAAGAAGAGGACGGTGATGAATGTTCTTCCTCTTCCTGCTCTGCTTCTTCTTGTCGGTGTTCTTCAAAATCTTCACTACCAAGTTTAACATAATGCCCTAATCTCTCGACTCCATCTTCATCAACTCTCACCCGATGTTCAGGAACCGAATCGTCTTCCTCGCGATAAGTCATCGGGTGTGAAACCCAGAACCAAAAAAAGAGACCTAGATTACTAATCGACTGGGTTCTCCGATCTCAGACGAGAGGAAGAAAACCCAGTGATGAAGAAATCGAATAACTCAAGGAAGAATCGAAAGAGACCTGAGCATGAAGGAAACAGAGAAGATTTTTTTGGGGTGATTTTGAGACAGAGAAAATTGCAGTTTTTGAGTTTTTCTCGTTTGGTTGTTTATGTCATTCGTTTGACGCTTGTTCCATTTCTTTAATTTTTTTTTGTTTTTTTGTCAAACTTTCCATTTCTTTAATTTATCTGTCCATTTCTTCAGTTGCTTCTCACTGGGATTTACCCCTTTATTTATTTTTATTTTTTATTAAATATATATTAAAGTATTCACTTGTTTAGGAGAAATAGTTTTAGTTCTCGACCAGTTGTTTGAGAAGGGACTCAACGTGTGGCTTTTCTGCTGTACACGTGGCGAACAACTGGTGATAGTTTGCCTTTTTTAAATTAGTTTGTCGCGAGTTTCGTGATTTCATATATCCTTCCACCGCGCATAGTCCACTGTGTGCCGACATTCCGTATTCCGTGTGGTCCTTTTTTTTTTTTTTTTTTTTTTTTTTCAATTTTATAGTCACTACTAATAATATCGTTTCAGCATTGTTTTCACAAATACAATTAAGACAATATTTTTTTGTCAATACTAATTAAGACAATTAAAAAACGATGTGAATTTTTGTTTATAAAAACAAAAAAAAGTGAATTTCTGTTATACTTTATTATTTATCCCGCCAAGATTTTCTCCTCCTTGGTTCTCTTACAATCTGGTACTTCATCACCACCACCAAACTGGCATCGTCCTCTCTTGGGTCTAATATCATCCATGGCATTATCAATACCATAGGAACAGCTTGGTTCGGTCTTCAAACTCAACTTAACCAGATTTGTCTTCTTCAACAACATACAATCATCATCTTCAGGAACATACACTAAACTCATCCCACATTTTATCACCTCACAACTGTCTAGCTTCTTCCTCGTTTCATCATCCGTCGCGTAGAATTCGAACGAAGCCTTTGTGTAACAGCAATTGTTACTCTCTCCATGGAGTTTTTTGACGTGGAAACAACTGTTGTATCCCATGAAAACATGGTCAGAAGTGAGCTTTCTTTGTTCATGGCTAAGTGATCCACACGGTTCGTTCCAGCCGGCGAGAGTGAAATCAAATCTTGTGAAAGAACCGTCTTGGTTCTCGAATTTGCCCGAACACTTTACCGAGAAACGTTTTGTGCAGTCGTTGTAGTCCTTGAATGAGACAACTACAGATAAAGCAAGTCCAACAAAGTTAGTGTCACACCAATGCGGAGGCAATGGGATTTCTAGTGAACGTCCTAGTCTTTGGTGGCAGAACCAGCTCGGTATTTCAGTCGCCGGGTAACAGATTCCAACCAGCGGCTCTGGTATGAATCCCTGCAAAATACAGACAATAAGATCCTGTCCTAATTTCAACGGTGAAAGGGAGAAGGAAGGATAAAATGAGACCTACCCGATAATAACGTTTAACAGATGCATTAGCCATCAACTGACTTTTGATTCGAGCATGACCGGTGAGACTTTCTTGTGCATCTTGATTCAGTTTGTAACAGTTGCTAAAGATGAACATAGAATGGATCCTCTCTCCTACCGTCAAAGGCGTCAATGGATTTGCCAATGTTTCAAGTGACTCGCACTCGTGTGCATCCAGATATTGCAGGTTTTGTGGAAGGACTGGTAGAGACTTGAGCATTTTGCAATACTTTAGATCAAACCATTTCAGATTGTGTAGTAGGCTGAAGCTTTCTGGTAGATTCTCGATGTTGTTTCCGCTTAAGCATAGAGACTGCAAAGAGGATAGGCCACCAATATTTTCTGGAAGTTTGTAGAGATTGCATCTTGAGAGGTAAAGATCTGTTAACCGAGAGGATCCCAATGGAGGTGGAAAGAAGAACATACTACTAGAAACTTGACTGTTTGTTCCACATAACGAAAATGTCTTGATATTGCTCAAATGCATCATGTTTGGCATCTCGGTGACGGATGTATCATCCAGAAGTAAAATCTCCAAAGATTCCATGTCTTCCTTGATTTCCGGAAAAACCTCTAGTTGTGAGCAGCCTGAGAGTATTAGCTCTTGCAGACATTTCAGCTTATAAAGATCAGAAGAAAGACGCTTCAGCTTTTTGCAGTTCTTCAGATTCAGCAAAGCAAGTTTTCTCAAGGTTTCAATGGATTCGGGAAGGCTCTTTATAGCAGTGCCATCTAAAAGTAGAACTTCAACATTTTCTGAGATCAATGGGAATTTCTTTAAGCTGGAGCAGCCACTGAGAATAAGAGTTTGCAAAGATTGAAATTGGATTCCTTTTGGAAGACTCCTAAGGCTTGTGCATTCCCTGAGATTGAGGTAAACAAGCTTCTCCAAACAATTCATCGATGATGGCAACTTTTTCAAACTTGTACATCCTTCTAGATTCACTCTCTCAAGATTTTGAGCATTAGCCAAACCCAAACATTTGCGTAGATTCACGGAGTGACTGAGGTCGACCCATTTGAGCATTCCAGCATCCTGTGACAGAATATCCAACCACAAGTCAAATCATCGATGCAAATCAGCATTCAAGAATTTAGCTTATGACTGATCAAACGAAACATAAAAATATACCTTGTCATCATCCCAAATATCTTCTAATTTACTATGTGGCAATTTAAGGTCCACAAGGTTTTTGGGGTCAAAGTCCCGAGGGATACTCTGTAGCGGGTATCCATGCCAGTGTAGATATGTAAGCTCATCGGGAAGGAAATCAAGCCCCTTCCGCAAGTGCAGTTTAAACTCTGCTTCACATCCACGGGAACAACGAGAATCATAAATTTTCAGGTACTTGAGATTGTACATCCCTTTGAAGGCTTTGGCACTTAGACGCATTGCTCCTAGTTTTGATGTGTCAAGGAAAATCCCTCTTATCTTGTCAGTTCCCTACGAATCAAGTGGTAGATATAAAGTAGTTAATTCAAAGCAAGATGCTAAAGTATAATATCAAATTGTATATAATATCACCAAGGATATGCCATTACCAAGCCTTTGGTCAGCAGGTCACAAATATCTTCACTGTCCCATAGTCTGATATGCCACTGGCACTGGGTACCATGTTGTGATAGCCACCTAAAGTCTCTTACTCCTATGGTTTCTGCTTTTAAACTAATCTCCTTGCCCATAGTCTGCAACATGTCATGCATCTCGATGCGATTATCAGAAAGAGAAATCAAACATTTGTCAACGAGATCCTTTATCACACTAGACACATCCACACCATGACACTTAAGTAGGATTGTCACGTAACCCACCTTCTCCGATCTAAAGAAACATGCAATATCCAGAAAAATGTTCTTCTGCTCAGTGCTAAGTTCCTCATAGCTTGTTTCCAGAACTTCGTAGATATCTCCATGTGATCTACTTTTCAGTCTATCCAATTTAGTTTCCCAGTACAGATTATCCCTCTCACAAAGATCAGATCCTAACACCTTAAGAGCCAAAGGGTGGCCTTTAGCATAATCCAGAACCATATTTGTCAAATTCTGAAACTCTTTCAGAGGGCAAGAATCATTAAATGCATTCAAACTAAAGAGCTTCAAAGCTTCCCTATCATTCAATTTCGGGAGCACATATTTCCGGCCTTTGACCGTCTCGATCAGTTTACTGTCTCTAGTAGTTATGATAATTCTACTTCCTCCTTGATACCATTTGCAGTGCCCCATAAGATATCTTATTTGCTTTTCATCATTCACATCATCAAGCACAATAAGCAGCCTCTTGCTCTTAAGCCGGCGCTCAAATCTCTCATGTGCATTTCCAGGAGCTCCAATCTCTAGATCTCTATCATTAAGTAATGTAGAGAAGAGTTTCCGCAGCAAAGATTCTAATCCGCTTCTACCTGAATTTTCACGGATGTTTGTAAGAAAGCAGCTACCGTCGAACTGACCTCGCATTCGTCCATACAAACAATCAGCAAGAGTAGTTTTACCAATCCCACCCATTCCAATAATGCCAATGATGTGAACAGAATCCAACTCCTCGCATGATAAAAGCTTTTCAAGAATGGCTAAACGCGATTCTACTCCAACGAGACCTTCGTTCCCAACCGGAGCCAAATCATTCAGCTTCTTGAATGTGTCAACAGCAATTTCATCCACAAGTTTTGCCTCAGACGTGCTATCAAACATGAAAATGAAGGTCTCTAATCAGATAAAGGCAGAGGAAACATTGTGACATGCAAGGAAACTTTGACCAAAAGATTGCGAATGTTGCTACACTAACATCTTGCAGAAAATATACAAGAGAAAAAGGAAAGTAGAGTTAACCTAGATTCATTGACTACATAGCCGAGAATGTTGGAAGCTGTGGCAAGAGCAGCCTTCCACGACGATATCTCATCCGCCGTAACTCCGGGGAAAGTCACTTCTGGTACCTCGAACGGCACCGAGAAACTCTTCTTCTGCTTCTCGACGTCTGATTTGGCAACTTTGTAGAAGATTGGTACCACCAGCTGCTGGTTTCTGTCCCTGCACTCGAGGATCTTCACAAGCTCTCGGAGGCACCATGCGGAATTCGCGTAATTTGTCGAGAAGACGATGATTGCGATCTTCGATTTCTCGATTGTGTCGAAAAGCGCAGTGAGATTGTCTCCTCGCCGGAGTTTGTCGTCGATGAAGGAGTCAATTCCTCTCAGGCGGAGCGCCTTTTGGAGATGGCCGGTGAAATTGTTGCGTGTGTCAAAGCCTCTGAAACTGAGAAACACGTCGAGCTCTGGAGAGGAAGAAGGAGGAGACTCCATGGGAGAGAAGCTTCGCTGCGATTTGTCCAGTTTCTCCATTTTCTGTACAGATTACAAAAACTCACCAAGTTAACTCCAGAAATTAGTGCTCCATTTCTGTTCTTGACAAACAAATAAAAGGAGTCAAATGCTCGACGGCTCAACAGAGAAATTTAATCTGACTAAATCCTCGTGAATCTAATTAACTCCTAATTTTTTCAAATCCATTTTTTTCCCCACTATATCTCTTATTTATTTATTATTATTAATCCAACCCGTAATTTAATATTTCATAAATTTTATCAACGATTAATTAATTAATTAAAAATAAACAACCAATCTTTTTCTTCCATCTCACCTTCTTCTTCTTCTTTTTTCTTCTTCGCTTCACGGCAACAAAACAAAAAACAGAGCCAACATTGGTTGCTCACTAGTCTTCACGTCCTCAGACTTTGAATCTTCAAATTCAAGGTAAGATTTATATGTTTTATGCTATTTTCGTGTTTAGGGTTAGATTAGATTGTCAAACCCCCATTTTGAAATATTTTTTTCTCAATTTGGAGATTTATTTGTAGATATGAAAATTTGTTATTTTTTTACCCATAATTTTGGATATTGAATTTTTTTTTAAGTCTATTAGGGTTATGACATGATTTTGGTGGTAAAATACCAGCTGAATCATTGTGAATCGTAGTAAATCGGAGGTAAATTGAAACTGCAGAGGTATAACCTATACAACTGGTACTAGTAAGACTTATTGGTATTACTAAGATAACTGGTACTAGTGAAACTGACTGGTATTACTGGGATAACTAGTATTACTGAGAAAGTTAATATTACTAAAACAACACTATAGTTATTTACTAACGAGATTTGTTATTCTTTTCCGGAGGACAATGAATAAAACATGTGGCACAATCATATATTTTGATTATGGAAGAAGTTATTCAAGGGAAGGTAATTACACAAGATGGAGCTCAGGAGGAGATGAAATTCACATTTTAGCGATGCGGACCGCACTGGAAGAGATGACTTATTCGGCGTTGGTTGATGGAATTGGCAAGAAGATCATGATAGATGAAGCTACAACGCAGTTGAACGGTTGTATGAGTATTTTGTGAACGATTCTGACGTTGACGAGGAGTAGGTATAATGGTTGTAATTGTGTCACTCAATTTGGGGTGTTCTCTCTGTCTGGTATAACTAGGTATGATTAGTGTAACTGTGTGACTGATTTTGTGTGTTCTCTCTGTTTGGTATAACTAGGTATAACCGGTGTAACTATTTGACATATTTTGTGTGTTCTCTCTGTTTGGTATAACTAGATATGACTGTTAGTAAATTTTTAATAACTTTGACGGCGCATGTGTTAAATGTGGTATTTTAATATTATTTTTTTTGATGTTGAATATATATTTTAATATTTTTCACTCGTTTTTCTTATACTAATTATATTATAGTTATACCAGTAGTGCCAACAGACAAGTTATGCCACAATATTACCTATAAAAACCATCATTATCCGAAAACATGAGTTCAACATTTCTAAAAAAATCCCAAGTACACATCAATACCTAAAAACAACATTCTCTAAAAACACAACACCAGTTTACCATTACAAGTTTTGAAGTACCTAAAACAAGTCTTGAAGTACCTTAAAACATTACTAAAACCACCATGCAACCCAAACCTCATTTCTTTGTTTTTTTCCTCGGCTTTCTTTTCTCAACAGCAGCCTCATCTTTATCATTCATGATCCTTTTTCACATCAACCGTTTCAGCTCCTACTTTCTTCTTGTTCTTTCTTTTACCCCCCTCCGTAAACGGATCTTCCTTCTCCTTTTTTCTTCAATTCCAGCACCTTCTTTTGGACCAAAAACCTCTGTTTCTTCAGTTTCTTTTTCTTCTATTTCTTCATCTTTTTCCTCACTTTCTTCTCCTTTTTTTGCCTCTTCTACTAGTTGTTCTAAGTAGTACCCAGTTGTTCCAGAAGCAGCAGTTAACAATTTCCTCATTAACATACATTCGATGGCGTAGCTTCATTTTCAGGCCCATTATCTGAGTCACTCAAAGCATATCTTTGCAAGGAACTACTGGACGCTTTGGAAGTCGGATCCTTTGAAGTCCCTTTTGATGGATTCTTCTTCTTCTTCTTGGCTCCTCCCATCGTACGAGGATACATTCTACAATCTTGCATTACCAAAACAAATCAGACACAAATTCAAAATATACAAACCTTAACTACCATACCCTATTAATCAGACCCTAAGTATCGGAGCAAACCCTAATCGAATAATTTTAATTTTACTTCAAATCCTAATTTTAAACCCGACACATCTCCAATTCATACCAAAATTCGACATATCTCTATTTAAAACCAATACCCTAGTTGAAATCAAAACTCTATCATCTGGAAAATCAAAATCCAATGAGAATCAAAACCTTTTTCGGAAAGTGAAGAGAGATGTGATTGATGCTTACCTTGAATTGCTCTGTATTGGAGAGACGGAGATGGAGACGGAGTGGAGACGGAGACAGAGTGAATATGGAGAAATCGTCTGAATCGTCAGAGAAACCGCTGGAATCGCCGTAGAGAAATACAGAGAAGATGAGAAAGGGAAAGGTCAACGACGAAGAAAAAAAATAAAATAATGGGGAGTTCGATTTTTTTGTTTTGTTTTAGAATCCTGGGTTGGGTCCGAGTTTGAGTTCGGACATGTGGTTGAGTTGTGTAAATTTTCGGATTTATTAAGAATAATTTAGTCTTCACTCGCATTTTAAATTAAAAAAAAAATTAAAGATAAATTGTTTTTTTAAAGAAGACCAAATCAGATTAAATTTGTATGAGAGGCCATTACGACTAAAAAAAAAAAGTCAAAACTGTTTTTGGGGTCAATTTTTCCTTCAAACAACATTCAATTTCCAAATCGGAGATAAACGAGAAAGAGAGATCAGAGATTCAAAATAATCTGTAGAATGGAACCGTCGAAGTATCCTCCCGACGATGGAAATTCGCCGGAGCCTACGGAATTCTTATTTAGTCAAGAGCAGTATCAACGCTCTTCTTCTCTCGGCGTTCACAAAGACACCAACATGAGCACGAAACCACTACCCGTAGCACCGTCTAGTGATTCAGTTCTGCAATGGTTTCCAGAGACGCAGCAGCTTCCGTTGTTGAAGCTACGTTTTATAAACTCGCCGCCACCATGGATATTCACGAATTCAAGGATCGAGGCGAAGGACGGTTCTCCAATAGCAATCGAGCTCGTCGACGCCGACACAAACACTCGAGTCACCTTGGACTTGCGGCTCGAGATCGTAGTGCTGAACGCCGATATCACCGAAGAAAGCTTGACCACCGAGGAGTTTAACTGGAATATAGTTCGGCCACGGGAAGCGAAAGGACCGTTGGTCGTCGGAGATTTGACCGTGACGCTTAAAGACGGGGTCGGAGTGATCGGCAGCGACGTCGTTTTCACAGATCATTCGCGCTGGAGCTGGTTAAATATGAGGAAGTTCCGATTAGGGGCAAAAGCGATCGAAGGAGGAGGAGGAGTTGTGGAGGCGATAACCGAAGCGTTCGGGTGCAAACACCGTCCTGGAAGCCGTGAGTCAATTTTTGTAGATTACTGCTGAGGAATTCTCCCGTCGTAGCAGACGCATTTGGTAAAATCATTTTGTACGTTTTGGTTATGCAGCTTATCGGACACATTACCCTCCGTATCCTGATTTTGAGGTCCGGAGGCGAGAACGCATCACCAAAAACGGCGTTACAGAACCGCGTTTGGCGCAAGTTGGGATCCATACCGTCATGGACCTTCGTCGTTATCTCTCAATAAATTCAAACGCCATACCTCGAGTAAGGTATCTAACCGAAACCAGCAATGACATATGAAAAACAAGTGTGATCATGCTTGACGATTTCTTTCTCTTTTGTTTCACAGATACTAGAAGGAACATTCTCGGAGAAAAGGTGGAATGCTATTGTATCCCACTCGATGAATTGCGTTTTGGACGAGTCAGAGTGTTACATCTACAACTCGAAAGACGGAGCCTTTCTTCTCTTCAACTCTGTTTATGCGGTCATAAAAGTTTCGTTTGATGGCATCACTGTTCTAAACACCACTGATCTTACTTCCATACAACAGGTTCGTCAATTCATCAGTCACTTATCTATTGCTACATACAAATTTTACTCCCCGGGGGTAATTTAATCAAAGTGAAAGCTGATGTATGCGACATGTTTTCAGGAAACTCTTGGCTTGCTGAAGCGTGAAGCTTATGAAAATGTAGATTGTTTTGTTGCTGCGGACTTTCTAAATTTCCCACCAAGCATGAAGCGTGAAGTCTATGAGCCTCTAGACTCATGCATTACATCATTCGCCTATACAAAATATGATGTTGTAATCAAATACAGAAGAGGGGGCGTAAGCAACGATGATTTCATCAGCCATCTTCGTGCTGCCCTCTGCCGGAGAGTGATTTCTGTCGATGAAGACTTTAATGAAGTGGATAGAGTTCCAGAATGCAGGGTTTTGATCATATTCTTAACGAGCACATATGTCCCTTCCAACCTCGTAAACATTCTTGAACACCAACGAAAAGAGCCTCGAGTGGTTTATCCCCTTTTTTACGGAATAGCGCCTTCTGACTTGATCAGTTACAGCAAGTATTATGAGAGATTTTTTCTCCAAGACGAGCCAAAAAGGTGGCAGGCTGCGTTGATGGAAATAACTCAGATGCCTGGCTACACGTTGACAGATAAGTACGTGATCCCTGTGTTCTACATGTAGAAAGTCTTTGATTTGGAAGAATTGGTTTAATTTTGAATTGGTAAAATAAGGCAGTTTAGTGGTTCCTGGTCAAGATTTGTATAAAGAAGGTTTTCACTGGTCTGCAATTATTAAGGTTATAGAACTTTGATATACTATCCTTGTCTTTCCACTGATGTTTGTCTCGTCTACTTTATGCCCAAAATCTCGCAGGTCCGAGTCTGAAGTTATAGATGAGATTGTACGAGATGCTTTGAAGGTGCTACGTTCCACTGATAAGGAAAAGATGATTGGTATGGATACGCAAGTAGAGGAGATTTTGTCTCTGCTATGCATTGAGTCCCCAGATGTTCGCAGCATAGGTATATGGGGTACGGTTGCTATAGGAAAAACAGCCATTGCTGAAGAAATCTTTCGCAGAATCTCTGTCCAATATGAGACTTGTGTCTTTGTGAAGGACCTTCATAAAGAAGTAGAGGGAAAAGGGCAAGATGTTGTGAGAGAGAATTTTTTGTCTAAAGTTTTAGAGGTAGAACCACATGTTATTCGGATTTCCGACATTAAAACAAGTTTCTTGAGGAGTAGGCTTCAGCGTAAAAGGGTCCTCATTATTCTCGACGATGTGAATGATTTCAGAGATGTTGAAACCTTTTTGGGGAAGCTTAACTATTTTGGTCCAGGAAGCAGAGTAATCATAACCTCTAGGAACAGACGTGTTTTCATACTATGTAAAATCGATCATGTCTATGAGGTCAAGCCATTAGATATTTCGAAGTCTCTACTACTTGTCGATCGGGGGACATTTCAGAGTGTTTTGTCACCTGAGGTTTACAGGCTATTCTCACTTGATCTGGTCAAATTTTCAAATGGAAATCCCCAGGTTCTTCAATTCTTGAGCAGGTCGGATAGAGAATGGAATCGATTATCACAAGAAGTTCAAAAAACTTTTCCCATTTACATTCCAGGTATATTTGAAAGGAGCTGTTGTGGGCTTGATGACAACGAGAGGAGTATATTTTTGGACATTGCCTGTTTCTTTAGAAGGATGGATAAAGACGACGTTGCAATGTTGCTTGATGGTTGTGGTTTCTCTGCACATGTTGATATTAGAAGCCTTGTAGACAAATCACTGTTGACCATATCACACAACTTGCTGGACATGCTCAGGTATATCCAGGCAACGGGTCGGGAAATTGTTCGCCAAGAATCAGCTGAAAGGCCAGGAGGCCGCAGCAGGTTGTGGAATACCGAAGATATCAGGGATGTATTTATAGATGACACTGTAAGTCATCAGGAAAATCTTTGGTCTCTTAGTCCCTTTGGTTTGTTCTGGCTAAATTATTTTTGGAGGCTGACTTCTTTTCTCTTGATTTTCAGGGCACATCAGCTATTGAGGGCATTTTCCTGGACATGTCGAAGCTGAAATTTGATGCAAATCCCAATATATTTGAGAAAATGTGTAACCTTAGACTGTTAAAAATTTATTGCTCCGAAGGGATGGAGAACAGTGGAGTGTCTTTACCTCAAGGTCTTGAATATTTGCCAAGCAAGCTAAGGCTTCTCCATTGGGAATATTATCCTTTAAGTTCCTTGCCCCGGAGTTTTGATCCAAAGAACCTTGTAGAGCTTAACTTGCCAAGTAGCTGCGCAAAGAAACTTTGGAAAGGAAAAAAGGCATGGTTCAAGATTCTGTAATACCGATTCAATTAAATATGTTAAACCATGAAGTGTTGCTGATGTATATATCTCTCTTTTGCAGAGTCTGGAAAAGCTTAGAAAGATGAGACTCAGCTACTCTTACAAGTTAACTAAAATTCCAAGACTTTCAAGTGCGCCAAATCTCGAACATATTGATCTTGAAGGCTGTAACAGTTTAGTGAGTATTAGCCAGTCAACTTCTTCTCTTAAGAAGCTTGTTTTTCTGAATCTAAAGGACTGCTCGAAACTGGAGAGTATTCCATCTACGGTTGATTTAGAATCTCTTGAGGTTCTGAATCTTTCTGGCTGCTCAAAGCTAGAGAATTTTCCGGAGATTTCACCAAATGTGAAAGAACTGTACATGGGTGGGACTATGATACAAGACATCCCGTCATCGATTAAGAACCTGGTATTGCTTGAAAAACTGGACCTGGAAAACAGTAGACACCTCAAGAATCTTCCAGGCAGCATCTGCAAGTTGAAGCATCTTGAAACTCTGAATCTGTCAGGCTGCACAAGCCTGGAGCGGTTTCCGGACTTATCCAGAACGATGAAATGCTTAAAATCTCTGGATTTAAGCAGGACGGCCATTAAAGAATTACCGTCTTCCATTTCATATCTCACTGCTCTTGAAGAACTGAGATTTGTAGACTGCAGGAACCTCGTAAGATTGCCTGATAACGCGTGGAGCCTAAGATTCAAGGTCGAGTTCCGACAAATTGACACAGAGAAGTTTTCAAGACTATGGAATAGATTTGGATGGCTAAAAAAAGTTCAAATCTCTTAGTTTCTACTTCTACTCTGTGGAATGGACACAACAAAGAGTGTTTTAAATGTCTCCAATGTAAGTCAGAGGTTGTGCAGGACATGTGCTCAAGCGAGTGAAATGTGACAGATTCAAAAGCTGAATCTTGCCAGAATCTGATTCTTTCATTCGAATGCAGAGAGTCTGATATTCCTTAAGTAGATATCTGGTAATGATATTCTTCTAAATCTTTATTATGTTATTTGTGTTCTTGGGATTAAGCGAGGGATGATTAGAGCTTAGAGGTATTAATGATACAGTTTGAATGGTCCTGTCCTGGTTCGGATGAATCAATGATCTTATCTTTTTTTTCTTTTTGTTTTGTTTCCATGATTCGTTTCGTTATGTCCTCATTGTCACTAATTTGCTTATAATATCTGATTAAACACATGCTTTACAATAAAATCATTTGAAGCTGTGTGCCCGTTTGCTTCTCTATTCACGAAATTTATTTCTCATATATCATTGGTTTTTTTGGTCTTTTGTTACTTGTTTTGCAGAAGGCAACATAGTTGTTCATCTTTTGCTATCTTAATACACATCGATCAGAATTAATAAGGTAAAAAATATTTCTCTCAACCTTAATCTTAAAAGTCTAGACTAAACTTAAAACACATAAATATAGATCACTTAATTTGCCTAGCTGGGCATAAGTGAGGGATCTATGATGGGAAAGTCATAGATAGAGATGTTCTGGGGCGGCTCGATCCACGCGCCATAATGCATCTCTTTGTTGGTTGAAGATTCATCACAGTAGCCGTCAGTGTCCGTACAAAAACTACTTGTATATAACGAGTATTTGGACGGACGATCCGGGTTTAAATGAGAATCCCACACATACACAATGTTACTCATATCCCCTGCAAGCCCATATGTCATAATGCTTGATTCATCACTGACAAAGATGGACAAACCATCAAATGTTTTTTTCCTTTCCCAAACCGACCGCAACCGATTAAATCTAAACACGACGAGCCGCGGCCTCCTCTTGGAGAGCACATCTACAAGAAATATGTTTCCTTGGTATTCAGTTATCCACCTAAGAAACGGGCTTAGGTCCAGAAGTGGCACATTAAGAGTATTCCAGGTACGCGCAATTGGATCGAATACCCCTAGCCCAGCTCGACTCGGAAACCAAAAAAGACCATCCGTGAATACGATATTTTTTATCACAGGTGTCCGGGTAGGGAATTCCTCGGCTACCCATTCAACTGCACCGAGGCACCAAGTGTAGATGACAAAATGATGTGGTGGTGTGCGATTACTAATGCCACACACCACACAACTTTTGTTTGTAGGAGCACAAGAGAAAGCGAATTCGGTTCCAATGGTTCCAATTGCTTTCAATCTTGGCAACTTTATATACTTTCGAGTAAATGGATTGAAGAAGAACAGTCTCTTGGTACCTTCATGGTAATCGTCCATGAGTAACCATCCATTTTTGGAATAACAAATATTTGCATAAAAAGATATATAAGGTAGCTTCATCGCTTTCGTCTTTTTCTTCTCCATTGGGTCAAAAAACCCATAAGAGACTCCAGTTAGATCAATGTCAAAATACACAAGCCAAGGAGAACGATCCCGAAGAGAAACAGCGACTTCATGCCATGTTTTGCAAACCGCAGAAGCACGAATGTTGTCTTTCAGAGAAAGACGAGATAGTATGAGAACTAAAGTGTCCATGGGAAGATCAAACTGATTTTTGTTTGCAATTTCGTTCTTTTTCTTCTCTGAGTTTCCATTGTTTTCCAAGATTGTTTTCAACCTAGTGACACCAAGAATCCAAAACATTAATTCTTCTATTATAATCCATTTGTATACTGTTTTTTTTTTATCTATACAAAATCTTAAGATAAACGGATACTTCTACAAATATGAGAATGGAAAATTTATCTATTTAGCAAAACAAAACAAAATCTATACTAGTATTTTTCTAATACTAGTTCAAAATTATGTTCAAGTCGATCTCATAAGAGATCTCCTAATAATATTTGAAGGAAATTACATCTTACAGATCCTTGATTCTATTTAACCTCATAAAAGAACAACAAACGTAAATGTTTAAAAAAAAAAAAACTAATTTCTACCAATTTCTACATAAATTTTAATACTAGAGTAAAATAAGAACGATCTATAGTACACAATTAGTTGAATTGGATGCTTAAACTCGGATACTCGATGCTAAAATCCTAAATCCTAAATCCTAAATAAAAAAAAAAAAAAAAGAGAGAGAACAATTTACAGTATGCATGAATTCTTCTTACTTTGAGATTACAACTGCAAAGAGAGAAGAGTATGACATTGCTAAGAAGTGAAGAAGAGCAAAAGCTTCGTAGGTTTTATAGTAGCACTAGTATTGTCAAATGTCAAAATAAAATCTTCCTGACCATATCATGATGCATATATTGGACTACATATATTAATTTAAAGGCATATATATATATATATATATAGTTATTTATATTACCAGACTTGATTTTTATTTAACTATTGTGTTATTCAATTAATTTTTTAACTACTACTTAGATCTTTTTTTTTTGTCAACAACTACTACTTAGATCTTATTCCAAAATTATAGATTTTCAGAAGATTTCACTTATTATAAGATTTTGTTGATAATTTTTTTCTGAAATGGAAATTTTTGCTTTTATAAATTTGTTTGTTCAAAGTTCAAAAAAAGCATATCAAGAATTATAAATAGAGTTATACAACAAATATTGTAAATAATATGAGTTTTAATGTTTTTTTCCAAAATTAACAAATATTGTAATTTTACCTTTTATCATTTATACTAATGGTTAAAGTAGTCATGGTTTTCTCGTAAACGCACATATTTTCATTCGCTATACAACTTATACTAATTATATAGAATTATAAACAGCTCAACAACACGAATAACCGAGAAAACACTAGTTTACACTCTACACATACTTTAGTACTTGCAACCACACCCGTTACCAAAGTTTAATTTATCAAACTGAATCGTAACCAAACCATTTCACAAAGAGATTAATTCTTTTTCAATTTTTATAAAACCGAGAAAATCAAAAATCCTAATTGGAACCAAACCGAATACCACAAGTCAGTATATATTTCCGAAAGGCATGAGTCTTTTGAAGTTTAAAAACTTCGATGTTGATTAAACAACACCAAACGTGCACTGCTTCACTTTTACACAAATAAGGTCCGAGACAGTCTTGATTAATCCTATGAAACTGTTTCTTGATGTGCTTGCTCAAAAATGAGATTTGTCCAATCGAAACCCATTTAAAAAACAAAGAAAAGTAAAAAAAAAAAACGACTGCTTTTGAGACGATAGGTTGGTGTGTGGCACCTCACACGTGCGTATCGTGGAAATGTATCAATAATTTCTACGCCTAATGAAAACGTTTCTTTTCTTAGGTTGGTAAATTGGTACTTCCTGCTTATAATGCTATAAACAAAGATAAGAGAAGAAGATCCAACAAAACGTTGCGTTTTGTGTTTTCACGTCTCTCTCTCTCACAAACCAAGATCGCCGTTTTTTGTTTAATTCAAAAATAAAAATAACATGGGCGTGATCTCTCCGATTGAGACTATCTTCTTGAAGTCTCAACATCGTCTTCTTCAACCTCGAGACTTTTCCAACCCAATGATTCTTCACAACACACGACGAGTTGCAAATTTCCCTCGTAACAGCTTCTCATTCTCTTCTCTAGGTTTCACTTCTTTCTCCTATGTTTTAACCTTTTTTTTTTATCACCATGGTAGATCCCGAGCCGAAACCTGGACTAATCTCCTAGGTCTATAGAAGGCCGTATATTCTTGCCATTTTAGATAAGTCTTCAATTCTTGTTTTTGATGAGTTGGGTTCTCTTGCAGGATCATCCTCTGTAGATTTTCCACTACGAAGTGATCCGATTTCGCAAAGTAAGTAAAATATCAGCTCTATCCTTGAGAAAATAGGCAACATCTCTGTTTTTTTTTTAATTTCTTGTCGGTGAAGCAATTCAAAATTTTGAATGTTTTTTTGTGTGGTATTGCCGTGTTCTACAATCCAAAGATGGTAGATCGAGTTTTCCTTGGAAGAGATATGTCTCTGAATCTGAATCAAACGAGGTAAAACACAATCAACAAAATCTCGTCTTTTTGTCTTTCTTGGCAAGTAACAATTGTGTTTGGTTTCAGATCTACAATACGAAAGTCTCAATAATGGAAATATTAAAGCAAGCAAACTCTTTTATTCCTCATGCAATTCTCTCAAGCACAATCTTAGCTCTTCTCCATCCACCTTCTTTCACATGGTTTAAGCCAAGGTTTAGATCAATAACCTAATTACTAATTTGATCGATTTCGCAAGCTTTTAACTAGACATATCATAATCTCTAATTACTATTTACTCCTTCTTTAGGTACTTTGTGCCTGCCTTAGGGTTCTTGATGTTTGCTGTTGGAATAAACTCTAACGAAAGAGACTTTCTCGAAGCTCTTAAACGACCAGACGCTATTTTCGCGGGTTACATCGGACAATACTTGATTAAACCTCTGTTAGGTTACATTTTCGGCGTAATCGCTGTCTCTCTTTTTCATTTACCAACTCCTGTAGGTGCTGGAATCATGTTGGTCTCATGTGTTAGTGGAGCTCAGCTATCGAGTTACACTACTTTCTTGACCGATCCTTCACTCGCACCTGTTAGCATTGTCATGACTTCGATCTCTACCGCTACCGCAGTCCTTGTTACGCCTATGCTTTCTCTCTTGCTCATTGGCAAAAAGCTTCCTATTGATGTGATTGGGATGATCTCTAGCATTCTCCAAGTTGTTATTACACCTATTGCCGCAGGATTGCTTCTAAATCGGTGAGACACCATCTTACTATAGAGAAAACTGACCTGGTTATATCGATTTTTCCACATTAAACACTCCCAAATTAAACTTAACTGAAACTGTTAGCTAAAAGAACAAACTTTACTTTAGAAATGGTTTAGATCGATTATTTTGGTTTGGTTTGGGATCAGATCAGATATATGAACGATTTATCCAGATTAAACACCACAAATATAGTTATTGTTAGCCAACAAAAAAAAAAAAAAACTAACGTTACACTAGAAATGTGACTTCAGGCTATTTCCAAGGTTGTCTAATGCAATCAAACCATTTCTCCCGGCATTAACACTTATCGACATGGCTTGTTGCATCGGAGCACCCATCGCTTTGAACATAGACTCAATCTTGTCTCCCTTCGGCGCAACCATTCTGTTCCTCGTTGTCACCTTTCATCTCTTGGCTTTCGTCGCTGGTTACTATTCTGCCGGTTTCTTCTTTAGCAAGGCACCTGATGTAAAAGCCCTACAAAGAACATTATCCTACGAAACAGGAATGCAAAGTAGTCTTCTTGCTCTTGCTCTCGCGACAAAGTTCTTTCAAGATCCTCTCGTTGGAGTGCCTCCAGCAATCTCTGTACGTTCACTAAACGACCTCGTTTTGTTACATCTGTTTGCTTATTCTTAACAATGTTTTTGTTTTAACTGGAGACAATTTTGTTATTTTTTTGCAGACAGTGGTTATGTCTCTGATGGGTAGCTCGCTTGTTATGATATGGAAAAACAAAAAGGAATAGTGACATGAACCCTGATTAAGATTTTCACTTGTGTTGTTTAATGGTTTCTTATAAAAAAAACCAAGATTTTACTCATAAAAGTTTAACAGGATTTTCAATAAAAAAATTTTGTTATGATACAAAAACCGGTTAAAGGAAACCAAAATCAGAGTCGATATACAATATTTACTTACTCTTCTTTGTGTGTAAGACTTGTGATATATATAAAAGTTGAGACTTCCATGGAACCAATGTATCAAGAATACAATTTTGTTTCATGGGAAAAATGAAAACTGAACTTGCGATTATTACATCATGGGTAAATTTTGTTTAAATGATGTTAGAAAACAAAAGTCGTATAAATGTTTTCCGTGTTTCTATTGATTAATTAGCAGAAGTTCTCGTTTAACCTACAAATATGTATGGAAAATCTATGAATTTAGTAAGAAGGGGATATAAATATAGATGTTAAGTTTTCAAATAGTATTAATAAGGAAATATGTTCAAAAATTGATTTCGAAATCTACAAGATCTCCTAATGAATTATCTATATTCAGATTCCTTGATTAAGTAGAAAAACAGCCGAAACAACCAAACAAGAAAATGTAATTATTTTTTGTTCTGATTAATTATGTTTGTCTATGTTGTGAAATTGCCGATGAAAGAACTAGAAGAAATCGAAAACGTATAAAAAATTTAGAGGAAAAAGCAATTGAGGCGAATACGTTTTTGTCTAGGATTTTTCTGATTAATTGTGTGAGTCATGTTTACAAAACCTTATGAGTAGCATTCTTCTATATATTGTGAGCATCCTTCTTTGCAATATTTTGTAGTATCCAAATTCTCTTTCGGGTCTTTGGCTATCTCTTAGTCCTTTGTTTCATCATGAAAATATAGGTGCTTTGATGTTAGAGAAAGATTATGTGTTTAGTTTACCAATGAAAATGAAATGTAAATTTTTCTTCATTCATAACAACTTCAAGTTCTATACAATCTATACTCAAGTTAACATCTGACTTCATAGTTGGTTCTATTTAATACTCAGTAATAGCTAAAACTCAGAAGCTATAAGCATAATCTTTTTGGCACTATCTACTTGGTTTTATGCTTTAGCTTCTTGTTCATAAAGACAGAATTGGCATCACGGAAAAGAAACAGCAAGATGTTTGATTCTGCAAAATCAAAACAGCATGGTTTCTTGACCATTAGGAATGGGTAGGGTCCCTAGGGATGTGTAAGCCACTTATATTTTTGCAGGTCTCATGATTCTTCATTTTGAAACTTAACATAATAATAATAAAAAAATTAAAGTAGAAATGATAAAGGGTCTCTAATCACAATGGTTATGAATAATGGTGGAAGATGATCTAAGCATTATCTATAAATTTATTCGTGGTTTTGCTTAAAAGAAGACATTGATTGTCATGTCTGACTAGACCAATTATTTTGTATATTGTAAATATTTTGTTTTCCCATTTGTTTTGGCAGAAATATCGTTTGATAGTATGGAGTTTTTTTTTGGGAATTATAAATGTAAGAAAAGAAATAATTATTCATTTTCAAAAGTAAATCAACCCGTAAGCTCGAAGACATAATTTCTTCTTTTTTTTTTCTTTCTTGTCATCTATTTTTTTACTTTTAAATCTGGATTAGATAGAGCCAGCGAGCGAACATATAAATTATAAAATTTGTAAAGATAAGGCAGACCTACACAATTTCTAATCTCTGAAAAAAAACATTTGAAAATTAATTATCGAGGATTCCAAAATCGGACGATCCAAAAATAACGTAAATTTTCTATAATAATAAATAAGTATTGTTTTTCAAAATCGAAAATATAGACTTCGTAACTCGACAAAAAACTCTAAAAACTTAAAGCAAACTTTCGGATACGACGATATCATCCAGATGAGCGTTCATCTCTAAATATCGTTATCTACATAATTCACTTTTACATTGGAAAATCAAAGTCAGAACATCTAAAATTTTGGTGTTAGAAAAATAGAAAATTCTGACTTTTTCTTTTATCAGCTAAAAAATGTTAAGTTTTTGTCTTACAAAAATAAAACAGTGGACTATGGCCCAAACAAATTAAAGGAAAACAGTGGACTGCGGGAAAATAAAAATGGAAAGTGACTTACTCTTCTAACCTCAGAAAGTCCATCATATTACGTTTATACCCTTACGCACAATTAGCCGTTCGATCATAAAACAGTAACGTCACAATAACGTCGGTCGTAACAGATCCAACGGCTAAAAACAATTCAATCGCACGCCAACACTGACGTATAAAAAAAAAAGGAAAACCCAAAACCGACATTTAAAAAATTAAAATTAAAAAAAAGGAAACCGTGTCTCGTAAACCAAAATTATATAATACAGCTCGATTTATTTTTCTTTCTGATCAAACCATTGTTGCGTGTTTCGCTATCTCTCTTATCAATCTCTCTTTCTTACCTAAATCAAGGGATTTATTCTGATCGATTTTGAACAGATTAAACAAATCCCTGAAGAAACTATAATCCCTTCTTCATCTCCTTCGGAAGATCAGAAAAACCCGTTTTTTCTTTTTTGTGATTTGGAAATCTGAGGAAAATTTCTCATTTGATTCTGACCTTTTCTGGTAAATTTCTCTCTCGGGAAATTTTTAATCTTTGTTTGATTTGATTTGTTTTGTTTTGTTCATCGACGGATCTGAACATTTTCTGGGGAAATTTGATGCGTAGGATAGTTTCTTAGTGTTTGGGTCATTTCCTTTTCTTCGTTTTAACGATTATTTATAGAATAATCCGTGTAATTCGATTTTCTGGTGTTTCGATTTGAAAATTTCCGTATTTTGAAGTTGGAATTGGGGGAATTGATCTTCATCGAAACTGGGCTGAATCGAATTGATCTTATCGAAGCTGTGTTACATCGAATTTGATCTTATCCATATAACAATCCGCTTAGTTCCAGAAAATTTGTATTTGGATTTGGGGGAAATTGTATCAGAAATGATCTTAATCGAAGCTGGGTTGAATCGAATAGAGGCAAATTGATCTTGTATTCGTTGTTGTTATTGTGAGATGATAATTGATTTTGTTGTTGTGTTTCTTTGTGTGTTTGAATGAAGGTGAAATAGATTCGAGAAAGAAGAAAAGATTACAAACAAACAATGGGTTCTGAGCAAAACAACAGCACAAGCTTCCCACCATCAGAGCCAAAGCTCTGCGATAACGGATGCGGTTTCTTCGGTTCGCCATCAAACATGAATCTCTGTTCGAAATGTTACAGAAGCCTTCGTGCCGAGGAAGATCAAACCGCAGTAGCGAAAGCTGCTGTCAAGAAATCTTTAAAGCTTCCATCTTGCAGTCTCATCACTACACCAGAACAAAAACAGCCTCTGGAACCTAAACCAGTCTCTGTGGAAACCGTTGTTGTAACCGCTGAGCCATCTTCGGTTCCTTTAGCCAAGGAACAGGACGAGGCAGAGCCACCGAAACCTACACGACCTAACAGGTGTTTCAGCTGTAACAAGAAGGTTGGTGTCATGGGGTTTAAGTGCAAATGCGGTAGCACGTTTTGCGGGAGTCATAGATACCCGGAGAAGCACGAGTGTAGCTTCGATTTCAAAGAAGTCGGACGCGATGCAATCGCAAAGGCGAATCCCGTGGTCAAGGCGGATAAAGTCCAGAGGATTTGAAGAACTTCCTTCTTTGTTTTAAGTATTTGGAGTTTCTTTTGTATTTGATCAGTTTCTTCTGGGTAATGTTGATGTGATATGATCATGTTCGATGTTGGGTTTCAAATTCAATGAATCAAAATGAAAATTGCTGGTCTTGGTTTCTTATGAATCTTGGAGTCTCTTTTGCTCGTTTATCTGTTAAACTAGACGCCTTGAGATTTGAATCTATTTGTTTCTTAGTTCTGTTTTTGATTCAGCTTAAAAGAGATTGAACATGATGATGAGTTAAGAGATTAGTGCATTTGTGTTTAGAATCATACATTACTAGATTAGGATTTAGATTATGATTTGTTACTATGATTAGTAACACTTTCAACTTCATGTCATTCATATTAGAATATAATTCAACTATTTTTTTCATCATATTAAAATTAAATTTTTATTCTATACACGTTATTTTATTTAATAAAAAATTTAATTTAAATTATGACATATTTGCAACTGTTTTATCTATCGCCTAATTTAACTAATTTAACTACCGTTATAAATCCAATTTATTTACCTCTTCATATTGTTAAATTTTTGGCGTAGCTATAATCAATAAACATTTATTTTTGTTTTAACGTCTCAAATTTAAACATATAATTTCTATTTTTGTCATTTTTTCTTAATTTTGCTTTGTAATTTGCATTTGTTTTGCTTTATTTTATTTGCTCATTTTTGTCGATTTTTTTTTTATTTTAATTTTTCATTAATTATAACATATTGATATAGTTGTAGTTAATAATAAATGATGATTAAATTCAATAAATATTTAATTTGAATTTAAATTTAAATTTCTAATCATATTATTTAAAATTTTCATGTATAGCAAATTTGTCATGTATTACACTAATACTTTAAAAATTAGAAATAATGTCATATTTTCTTTTTGGGTTTTCTGCAAATAAACCCTTAAAATGGCTAGGGTTTGCAACTTTACCCTCCAGGTCAATTAAATGCAGGTCAACCTCTGAAGTAAGAGTCAATCCGCAATATAACCCTCGGCTGTGAATAAATTTTTCAATCTGTATATAACCGTGTATAAGCACTCAAAACTACGTCATTTTGTATATTTTAAAGAAACCAAAATTATACATAATAGAGATTCGAACCCATCACATGAAAGATTAGCACCCAACACTTTACCAATTGTGCTAATACAGATTTTATTATATTGTAAACATATTTATTTATAAAGTTTACACATTTTACCAGAGATATGGGTCGTTCTCAGTCTGCTTCCACGATTAGCCCATGTCCTCAAGTCAGGATCTTTAGGCGCGCAACAAGCAGCAGCATCGGCGATTTGTCGTTTCGCTTGTTTGCCGGAGACGAAGAGGCTAGTGGGAGAATCCGAATGTGTTCCGGTGATCATGAAGTTTTTGGAATCGAAATCAAACGGATGTAGAGAAGCGGCGGCTCAGGCGATCGAAGAGCGTGACGAATCTGGTGATGTTGCTGGATTCGAATCCTGGAATCACGGCGAAAAAGTACGCCGTGGCAGGGCTTTTGGAATTTTCGGGGAGCGAGAAGAGTAAGAAAGGGATGGTTTCGTACGGAGCAATTGGGTATCTGAAAAGCTGTCGGAAATGGAAGTAATCGGCGCCGATAAACTCCTAGAAAAAAGCCTTCGAAGCCAAAAGTCCGGCGACAGAAATTCTTCGCCGCGAGAATCGATAAAAGTATAAAGATTACACATTTTACCAATTGTAATCTTATCAGAGCTCTCTTGTTTAGCGAAAGAAGAGATTGACTTGGTTTTTTAATTTTTGATGTTTGGTTTCTTTTAATTTCATCATTCTTAGTCTCATAATTTTGATTTTATTTTCGGATGAAGAAGAAGAAGCCATAGTTGGGTTTCTGGGTTTTTGCCCGTCCTGTATTGGTTTATAAATAAATATATTTACAATATAATTAAATATGTATTAGCATAATTGGTAAAGTGCTCGGTGCTAATCTTTCATATCATGGATTTGAATCTCCATTATATATAATTTTGGTTTCTTTAAAATATACAAAACGATGTAATTTTGAGTGTTTATACACGGTTATATATAGATCTAAAAATCTATTCACGGCCGAATGTTATATTGCGAGTTGACTCTTACTTCAAAGATTAACCTGCATTTAATTGACCTGAAAAATAAAGTTGCAAATTCTAGTCACTTTAAAAATTTATTTGTAGAAAACTCTTTTCATTTTTAGTCTTTTTATTTTACTATTTTTTTTTTCTCTAATAATATGTCTTATTTTTTGCTAAAAAAAAATTTTTAGTTACACAATTTAATTTAATAAATAAATGATGTAAATAAAGAAAATGTTATTTTGACAAAACAAAAAATTACATTTTTATATTATTTATATTAATATATGTCATAATCTAAATAACAATAACAAATGTTCCGCTGGGATATATAAAATGGTGGTCTCAATCAGTTTGAGGTGGTGTGTCGAGTCATCAGATTACACCTGTGAACTGTGTTGGAAAAGGACAATTGATACGATTTTCTTCTTCTTTTTTTTCGTCTCAGATTTTCCACTGAAAACATTTTAAAGGGCCAAGTTCTACAAGTGATTTAGTAGAGAGTCCAATTCTGATAGAAACTTAAAGCCCATTAGCCAACCCAAATACCAAAACGAAAGATAAGGATTGAGCTAATAACACCACGTGTCCCACACGTGTAAATTAAAGAGATTGGCCGGAAAATTTCCACCGCATGAAATCTTCATCGAACCACCGCGACAGAAACCTCCGGAGGCGAATTCCGATCTTATCCTTTGACTTCGAGAGCCATGATTTTCCACCGAAACCGTCGAACTCCGACATTAACCACCGTAGAAAGCCTTTAAACAGTCCAAAGCGGCATCTGCTAGATTCGCTTCCAATCTTTTGCGATTTGTCTCATCTCCGATCACCTTCACCGTCGGACACTTCACCCCACTACATATCAAAGAGGCCCATGACCACCGCATGGAGGGACGAAGGCATCATTACTCCTAGATGCAAGAGGATCCGAGCAAAATTGAAGGAGAAGAAGCTTCACCGCTTTCGCCGGAATGGATAGCTCTGCAAAAGACAAAACACACAAAAGATATAAACAAATCCGGTCTACGCCGGAAACTTATTATCCGTTAAACGGAAAACGCAACTCCGATCGAATCGGAGACAAGCAAAATTTGACTCTCTCTCTCTGAAAGATTTCGAGGAGAGAAGAGAGAGATATTTCAAGGATAATTTATACGATAATTCATGGAAATGTTAAATTTTCATTTCGTTGGAAATTTTGCATATATAACACAAAACCTTACTGTAGAAGTAAAAGAGTGTATGAGCATTATGGGCCCAATACGGGCCGTAATATTGGTGGCTGAGCTCTGAAATTGGGCCTCAAACTGGGCTCAGATGACTTGCATTGTGAAACCAACACGATTGTATGGTTTTCTCACACAAGTACTACGATTGGAGCTTACACATACTTAAAATATTCATTTTTGAAACATATGATTATATGGTGGATTATCTTTATACATACTTATATTCATCTTCGAAGCATATGCATATAAATTGATCGCTAGACATTTAAAGTGAATCGAATCTAAGCTTGAGTGATCCGAATTGAAAGCAAAATGAAATTTGTTCTTAAAATTGTTTGACTGGAAGATATGTGAAGGGAACCTCGATGAAGACTAAGCTGGTTTATAAAGAAAAACATCGTGATCTAGATTCTAGACTATGTGTCTGATTATGACAAATGTTTGGTGCTCTTTCTACTATAGAGGCAGAGAGTACATGGTCTTAACAGAAACCATAAAAGAAGCGGTTTGGCTGAAAGTTCTGTCTAATGAGTTTGGTTTTTCACAAGATCGTGTTGAGTCACATTTTGATTTCCAGAGTGTGATTGAATTATCGAAGAATTCGGTTTATGAGGATAAAACATATAAATATCAGATTAATTACACTTTATCAAAGATAATGATAAGTGAGTAAATTGTTAAGATTGCAATTGCTTACAATCCAGTCGATATCTTCACAAATGTTTTGTTGGTGAGCAAGCTCAAGGATGCGTTGGAAATGTTCAAGGTGTCTGAGAGCTTAGAGATTTGCTCAAGAATCGGAAGGGATTTCACTAGAAGGGAAATCCATCATGACTAAGGTGGAGATTTGAAGAAAAATAATCATAATCGAAGAAATTAGAAGTAGCAATTTTCATCAAACGAAATTTCCTTTGTAGAGCCGCGTCTCTTTATCATCATTTTTTCATTATAGACCATTTCCCTTTTGACCAAAAAATTCTATCAATATAAAATATAAAAAAAATTATATCATCCTACCATAACGATTATCTAATATAAATAAAATTCTATCAACATATCATACATAGAAATCTATCATATGGTACATAAAATTCTATCTAAGTCTATCAATATTAAATATGAAAAAATAATATATTATCCTAACGTAAATAATTATCTAATATAAATAAAATTTTATCAACATATAATAGAATTCTATCAATATAAATATGAAAAAAATATATCATCCTACTATAACTCAATCTAAGTACAGAAAATTCTATCAATATGAAATATGAAAAACCTTATATCATCCTAACAAAAGCATTTATCTAATATACATAAGATTATATCAACATGTATTAGAGTTAGATCTAAATACATAAAATTCTATCCATATAAAATATGAAAAATCATATATCATCCTAACGTAAATGATTATCTAATATACACAGAATTTTATCAACATGTGATAGAATTCTATCAATATAAAATATGAAAAAAAAAATTATATCATCCTACCGTAAAATATCATCTAATATACATAAAATTCTATCAACATATGAGAATTGTATCAACATATGATATAATTCTATCTAATCGTACATAGAAATCCATCAATGATAGATTTCTAATTAAGTACATAGGATATCTAATCCTATATATATTAATAGAGGAGACATTCAAAGAAAAAATTATAGGTGTCAAGTAATGAGTAAATTAAGGAACACATTATTTAATTTTAATCAATAAGAACATTTCAATTAAAAATATATGCCATGGTGGAAATCTCTATATATTCTCATTAATTTGATAACATAAACCCATTAATACATGTTTTACAAATTTAAACCCAACTAAATGTAATATTTTAGACTTACCATATCATCTATTTTTATTTTTTTCTGATACATTAACAAATTTTTATTATTATATTTATAACAATATTATCTATTGTGTATATATATGTATTTAGATTAGTATACTACAAATATTTTTATTATGATGTAGCCTATTATACATATTTAATCACATTTGGAAATATTATACAATTCATTATTGGAAAACATATTTTTTTTATTCGTTTGTTATGTCCCACAAATTCATATAAATCTAAAATTTATCTGATTTATCGTATACTCTATAATTTACACGAATTATGAAGATCAATTTTACACTTAAAAGATATTAAAATAAATAACATTTACATATGTTTTGATCAATTTTACACATAAAATATTAAAACTAATGGCATTAACAGATGTTTGATCAAAAGTATTCAACTTTATTCTATTTATGCACAATATATATCATTTTTGTACGTTTATAGATGTTAGAATTCATATGTTTTGTCATACACGTTTAAATATTAAAATATATATATGTTAAAATCGATTAGCCAACCTATTTAATCATGCGTTTGGCGCATGTCAAAATCTAGTATACAATGAATTATAAGTACATAAAATTCTATCAATATAAAAGATGAAAAATGTATATCATCCTAACGTAAATGATATCTAATATAGATATAATTTTATTGACATGCGATAGAATTCTATCAATATAAAATATAATTTTTTTTAATATCATCTTACCATAAATTCAAGCATAATACATTATTTTCCATAGAGTTAGCATGTATAGTGATCAAAGAGTGGTGAAAAAAGTTTTAACTTTTCCATATGTACTTAGATCATGATCAGTCTTTATGAAGAGTTTCTCTTTCTCTTGTGACTCATACTTTTTTCACAGGTTCGTCCTAACTTTTCGGAGGCTTAAAGTTAGAATATGTGGCCTTTTTTCTAAAACCTTTTTTTATAAATAACAAATATTAATAATTAAAAACTATCGCCTAAAAAACCTAAAAATATTTAAAAATAAAAAAAATGTCAAAGGTTTATTAAAAAAGAAAAAATTATCAAACATATTTTGAACTCAAATGTTTAGATCCACCACCTCAAAGTAATATAAATAATTCCAAACTAATGAGCCAATGGAACATATACTAATATGTGGCCCTATAAATTTGATTATATTTGGTGGCTTAAAGATCATGTTTTAGTGGCCTAATTAAAGGGCCGGCCCTGTTTCTCCATTTAGAATTATGTAAATTAAACATGGAAACTCCGTTTAATTCTCCAAACCATCAGACATGTGAGTAGCATTCAAGATTATGTTTGACATATCCATGTACATTCATGATAGCTATTAGAGAAATACTTTAAAATATCACATTTTTAAATTTTTTTTAAAAAAAAATACTACCACTAATTTAAATTTCCAATAATAATACAAATTAATATGTGAAAATACTTGTTTACCCTAAATAAATTGCAAACAAAATTAAGACATTATGTTTGAGTTTCTTTTTTCCAATTTAGTGTTTAGATTTCTCTCATTATAGAGGAGTTTTGAGTCATTTTGATATTGAATTTGTGTTATTGATAAAAATCTAAAATTAGCAATAGTATTTTTGAAAAAAAATATTTAAAAGTGTGGAGAATCTTAAGCATCAGTAAACAAGGAGGAGGGGAAAAATATTTAGGTTTGCCTGAACAATTTGGTCGTAAAAAGAAAAAAATGTTCGAATATATCCTCAATAGAGTTCGACAACGAACTTCGTCGTGGAGTGCAAAGTTTATGTCACAAGCAGGAAAAGAAATATTGATCAAGTCGGTTGCTCTTTCAATGCTAGTCTTTTTTAAACTGCCAATACATATCACAGATGAAATCAATAGTATTTTGATGAGATTTTGGTGGGAGAAAGGCGATAAACAAAGAGGAATTCCATAGATAGCCTGCTGGAAAAGATTGCAATTTTCAAAACGAGATGGAGGTATTGGTTTTAGAGATTTAGCCAAGTTAATGAGGCTTTACTCGCAAAACAAGCATGGCGACTCCTAAGAAATCTCAATTCCTTATTCGGAAGATTGTTCAAAGCGCGATATTATAAATATACAACGATTCTCGAAGCTAAAAACAGAGCAAACCAGTCGTATGGATGGAGTTCAATCTTGACGGGACTACAACTAATAAAAAAGGGCACTCGACACCTCATATGTGATGGTAAATCAATTCGCATTTATAAGGACAATTGGCTCCCTACTCAACCTTCAAGACTAGCTACTTGCCTTGAACAAAACGATTCTATAACGGTAAATGATCTTATTTTCCGTAATGAATACAATCAAAGATGGAACCAGAATAAGTTCAATGAATTGCTAAATGGTGACGACAATGAACTGGTGGTAAACATGTATCTTCCACAAGTCAAAAAGAGGATCGTGTAGTATGGAGCTATGACAAAACTGGCGAATACACTGTTAAAAATGGATATTGGCTTGCGTTCAATGAATCAATCAACCATGACTCAGCTCCAGCAATCCCTCATGGTGATCCTGCATTAAAAAACAGAATATGGAAGCTTAATATTATGCCAAAATTAAAACATTTCCTTGGTGAATTTTGTCTAAAGCCCTTACTACGGCAACAAGATTAAAGACTAGAGGAGTACGTAAGGACGATGTTTGCCAACGTTGTCACTCGAATCCTGAAACAATTAATCATTTGTTTTTCACATATACCGTTTCAATCATAACGTGGCGTATGTCTCAAGTTTCATGGAATCTGAATTCCTCAAGATGAAAATTGTGAAGATCAGTTACGCAACATACTTGATCTTCAAAGTAATCTGGGTTTAACAAATGACCAAAAATTTCTTCCCTTTTGGATTTTATGGAGAATTTGGAAGTCAAGATGCAATTTAATCTTCAGAAAACAGAGAGTAATACCTCACCGTGTTCTTCACGAGGCAATTGCTGATGTAAGAAAATGGGTTAACACTTTGGCAACAACATAAAACAATGACTTCTCCAAAGGTGTTTTAACAAATGTTCCAAATGAAAGTGAACACAATTGGAAAAGACCGGTACACAGTGTCTATAAATGTAATTTTGATGCTGCTTTGACCACAATTCTCATCATACGAAAGTCGGTTGGATAATCAGGAATAACGACGGCATACCAGAATTTTGGGGATCAGCAAATATTGGTTTTAGTGAAACACCCTTAGAGGTGGAAGCAAAAGCTCTTCTCTATGCAGTCCAACATTCGTGGTGTATGGGTTACACCTCTTTAACTTTTGAAGACGATAATAAAAGCATCATTGATATGTTACATGGCATCTCATCATATTACACTGTCGAAAACATATGTATGGACATACTAAATTGGAGCATCACAACTTCCCTTTTTCAACACACAAAAAGATCGAACAAATTTTCGGCACACATTCTCGCCAAAAAAAGATTGCTAGTTTTTGTTTTTTACTCTCTAAAATGTACCTACCTAGTTGGCTTGTACCATCTTTGTATTTGGATTATGTAAACTCCTTTTCAAATATATAAAACATATCTTTGCCGGAAAAAAAAAACAAAATTTAAAAGTGTGGTATTTTTGAGAATCGGCGTCTAATTATTGTCTATAAATAAATGTTGTTTTACAATTTTGTATCCATTTCACACAAAAATAGTGTCTAACATTTTTCAATGTATAATTTGAATGTGTGTGTGTGAAAAAAAGTCTAAAACGGTATTTAAATCGAACCAGGAGAAAATAATCGTTTCTAGAAAATACCATAAAATGTTGGTAACAACTAAATATTGGGAGTTGAATTACCATAGTTGATGTAATAAACTCGTACAAAAATAGTTTAATTTGGGGAAGTAATTCTTGTAAACAACGAAAACGAACCAAATATAATTAAGAACCAAATTCATCAAAGAAACCTCAAATATATAAAGAACAAAACCTTACATAATCAAACATAAAAAGATCTACGAACTAGAAACCAACCCAAGAAAAAACAAGAATAAAAACCTGAAACATCTACTGAATTGTTGATCCACAAACACATTGGAAAGCTTCTTCATCATCGCCGTCTTCATCATCTTCTTACACCTTCTTTAATCATTCCATGTTAGCTTGCTTTATATATATGTAAAATCTATTAGTAATTAATAGCTACATATATATAAATACATAGCTATATATAGTTGATCATCATGTGTATATATATTATATATATATATATATATAAATTTAGCAATCTAATCAATACGGTGGCCGACCCGTAGACCAATAAGGCTGATCATTCTGCTGCTGCGGCGGCAACTGAACCGAACCAAGAAGATTCGGTGGCAGCCCTTGAGCCGCCGCCATAGCAGCCATAGCTTGTTGCTGCCCCATCATTGGCGGAGATCCCATTCCTCCGCCACCACCACCACCTCCTCTCCCTCCCCCGCCTCCACCGCCGTGAACCGGCGTTTGCATCTCATCTTCCTCCAAAGGCAACCTCTCGTACGCGGCATTGCTAAAAGACGCCGCCATAACCACCACAGGACCGGAACACAACAAGGGTCCGACCACACTTCCTCCAACGACCTGCCCTTGTCCTCCGGCTAGGTAAACGCTTAGTCCGGTGGCTGCAGGCGGCGCAGGCGGAGGCAAGAAAGATCCGGAAAGAGAGAGGATTTCGAATCGGCCGTGGAGGCTAACCACCGAGCCAGGTGGCGATCCAGGCTGACGTATAGTGACGTTAGTAACGTTTCCTGTACCGCTCATAACGCACACGCCTCTTTGGCGGCGTCTTGCGAAAGTAGCCATACAGTCAACTATGTCACATCCGTCTCCGATCTCCATAACGTGAGTCCGAAGCGCGTTTGCGCTATCTCGCGTTATGATTATTGGAGCTTTAGGTTTGTTCTTGGATCCTGCTGGTCTCCCTCTTGGTCTTCTTGTCATCTGTTCTCCGCTTCCTCCTCCACCGCTTCCTCCTTCTCCGCCGTGTAAACTCATCTCTTGACCTTCGCTACCGCTATTGTTAGCTATATTTTCCATGTTATCGCTTGTCTCTTCTCGATCCATCTTTATGGATCGATTCATTGACCCTCCTCCTTGTTGGTCGTGATCTTGATCAGGGTTTCTTTGTGGTTGCTGATGATGGTGGAGAAAAAACTGTTGTTGTTGTTGGTGTTGGTGTTGTTGTTGTTGTTGAAGATGTAATTGGAAGTCTCTAGCATGGAAAGGAGGAGGCAGAGAGCTTTGTGATCCATGAGATTGAACTGGATCCATTATTCTATGTTGAGAGATTGATCGGTGAGGAAGATGAGAATCGATTTTGATGATTTTGACCTAGGAGAGACTTTAATTAGATGGAGAAGGAGGAGAATAATAATAATAATGTTTCACAACAACTATCAAGCTGGATTTTTCTTCTTCATCTTATTCTCTTCTTTGATTGATTTGGTGAGTTTTTTTTTCTCTCTCTCTCTGTCTCTCTTGTCGTCTATTCTCTTTTGATTTTGAGTTGTACTTTGGATCGGAGGAAGTGAAAAGGGCTTTTGGTGTGTTTTTATTTCTTCATCTCTTCTTTTCTAATTTTCTTTTTTTGGTTTATATGAGATGTGTTGGGGTTTTGAGGGCTGTGTGGGGGTGGCCTGCTTAACTTGTTTTGAGTTGGTGATTGGTAAATTAGGGTTAGGAGGAGAGAGAAAGAGAAGGGAAAGAGGAGAGATGTAGCGTTTGTACTTATGACAATGACATCATTCTCGTGTTTTAGGCGGTGCTTTGGTCCCACTTCTACGCCATCTCTCTATTTTTTCTTTCTATAACGTTTGGATCGCTCTCATTTGCGTTTACTGGATTGATTGGATAACCTCTTAGCGAAGTGGTAAAAAGTGTACCGTTGGTATTGGTTACTAATCACAAAAACGGTAGAAGTTAGAGATATTAAACTCGATATCATCAATCTTTTGTGTATCATCTCTTATTCGTTCTCCGTGTTATTCGTTTATAGTTTTTTTCTTACCGCTAAAAAATTACTACCGTTTTATCTCATTAATCAACCTTTTATATATTTTGACTCATTTTTTATTAGTAGATTTTACTTTTACATGAGTGTTGGTTCGTTATTTATAAATTCTCTCAAGACTTACTGAACTTCATTTTTTTCAGTATATCATTCATCATATAGTTATTCTAGATCAAATATCGGTATCTTAATATTCCTAAATCAAATTTCTCAAAAAAAGTCGTACCAATCAATTTTCTCAAAAGAATTTCGTACCATTTTTTTAATTTTTTTTTAAAACCGGTATAGTGCACCTAATAATATATATGTATATATCTTGAGAATGTAAGTGGTTCACTCACTATAATAATAAGAATCTTCTAACTTCTAGGGCAATGCAAGGTATGGCCATCGCTAAGTACTAAGTAGTGAGATATATAGTTAGATTGTGTAACAAAAACTATATAATATAGAATTATAGTCTTGATTAATAAAGTAGATAAATGTTATTGTATATATATCATATAAAGAAAAAGATTAGAGGATACAATGTGTGGATATGGCATTGGATAGAGTGAAGTAAGTAATAAGAAGACGCGAAGAAGGCGCTGACAAATCTCAAACCCAAAGGGAGAAAGCACGAGAGAGAGAGACAAGAGATTGTTGAATTGAATGTGCAGAGAGAGAGAGAGAGAGAGAGAGAGAGAGGCAATGGCATGACTCTTGTGGACGCAAACCCATGTCTTAAAAGATGCTCTTTGTCGGCTCTCATGCTCTTCTCTTCTCCACGTGCCCTTCTCCTTCCTCTCATATTGCACTCTGGATTTCTATTTTTTTCTTACAATATGGTGGTTGTGACAAAATTCGCAGTATGATCGCTATGTTTAGTGTGGTTATGTTTGGTAAACAAGTTCTATAGTTGAAGTTGGACAAACAAAAAAACTCCACTTGTTTATGTTCATATGGTACCTAATCTTGTATTCTTTTGGACTTAAAACAAGACTCGTTTCTTTTTATAATTTTTGTCTATGGGTTGTTAACGGCATGACCATGATATAAATTGTGATGTTCGTACCGCATCAATTGTGGTGAAAGCACCAAATAATCAAAACCTTAACATCTAAGACGTTTTTTTTTTTTTTTACTCATCATTTTTCTTCCCAAAAAGGACATCATTTTAAAATTATAAAAGATTATAAAAAATGATAGTGATCGTAAAAACAGATTACAAAAATAACTAACATAACAGATTTCTAATGAACGCAGTAAACAATGAAACTTGAGTGAAGCAATAGTAGAGGCTAAGCCTTATGTTTGGATGAATCGAAACCCGGTGCAGATGAAACTTTTCTGGATTGGTTGAGGTGGACTAACACTACGAAGGAACATACGTGAATGATACGATCAAAATCCGAAAACTTTGCTCGTATTAGCAGTTGAATATCCTTCACTACGGTTAGGACCGACTTGAAGACAGAGTTGTGGAGTCTTGAATTTTCTCTCTTTCCATAGTGAATACAACACAGTTTGAAATATTATTTTGCAAATAGATTTGAGTCTATCATTTCGGGATGATGTTTGAACCCATTGAAAAATTCCACTAAGAGAAGCAGGGGGATAAATCCGGATAAGTAAAGAAAGAAGACCAAACCTCGTTGGAGAAAGTGCAGTAAAAAAATGAGATGTGTTAAGCTTTTTTCTGCAACTCCACATAGGAGACAGACAATAGAAACATTTAAACCCTAACTTATTAAACGATCGTATGTTGGCAGTCGGTCACGAGCTACAATCCATGTCAGGAAGGCATATTTAAGAATCCTCTGTTTGAACCAAATCGATTGGGAAGACAAAGCGTAGCAAGGAAAGTGGTACCATGGTGAATGGATAGTGGTATAGCAATATATTTTTGTACCACTATTTAGTGGCGGATTTAAAAATTATTTTTAAGGAAAAGGGAAAAATAGGTTTCGCACATGATTTTACCAGAGGAAATATGAAATTTAAATCACTAAACTACTAATTTTCTTACAATTTTACATTGAATTTTTTTTTTTTTTGATAAAAGTTTTACGGAGGGCAAAGATCATCCCTCTTTTTCACTTACATATGTCATTTCCGCTATCTTTTACTACTATATATCCATTACTATTTTTACTGTTCCAACATGTTTATCAACACACATCGATTTGTATTACAACTCGGACTTTTTAAAAATTTCAATACAATGTGCGGATCAGAGACTAGTCACTGAACATACATGCATCTTCAAAAGATATATAAATCAGTTTTCAACATAGCCTATGATGCTAAAAAATATGTTTAGATGCTAATAGCATTTCAATATAGCCTATGATGCTAAAACATATGTTTTGATATGGTGAGAACCATCTTCCGAATCACATTCCATGTAAACATCTCCAAAAAAGACCGTTCTTTCGAACCTAATTTTGCTAAATTGATTTTTTGCATCCATCTATTAATAAGATGCGCCAATTTCGAAGATGAATTACTGCATGAAATATATATTTGAAAATAGTAAATAATAATATAGATTGGGGAATTTCAAAAATGCCATTTTTTTGGTGTGTCAATTTTTAAAAATGCAATCATTGAGTTGTTCATTTTCAAAAATGTCACTTACTAAAGATTTTTTAAACCCTAAAATCATAAACCTTAAAAGAGGTTTTGACCCCTAATAAACCCGAAACCCTAAAAATTAAACTCTAACATAAAATAGTTAATCCAGATATAAATGATATTTTGAATAAATGATATAACTTTAGTGGCATTTTTGAAAATATTTTAAAATTTGTATTTTTCAAAAATGGTATTTCAAAAGTGGCATTTTTCAAAAAAATTCAATATATACTGTGCTGCTCTATTTTACATTTTTAAAACGAAATTAATATATTGATGATCTGGACCAGCTTTTGTGAGAACATAATTGGTTGACAAAAAAGAAGAACAGAGTTCCACCAAACGAGGAAGTTGCTATTGATATTTGACGTTTGTTAGATTGTGATATCTAATCTCAAATATGAAACTCATATGTTCTAGTCGTAACTCTTGGTAGATACATTTTTATGTACGAATCCAAAAATATATAATGCATATCAATATATATATATATATATATAGTGTATGCATACAATTATTCACTTGCTTATAATTCTTTGACATCGTATTTTACGGAAGTTTAATCCTAACAAACAAAAAAATTGGTGGTAACTGATAAATGATTTTTTTTTTTAATTTTAACGAAGTGGTTTTCTTATTTTATTACCATTTATAGCGATCATTATTTTTTACATTTTTAAAAATTAGCTATATAGAATGTTCAGACGAAAAAAAAAGTTACATAAAATGCAAGTAAGCTAGAAACCATAAAGAATTTTAATGAAAAAACTCTCAAGTATAAGCAGATTCATTTTAAAACTCTTCAACTAAAGATTTTTAATAAAATTAACTTTTTGTTTATAGAAAATCTTATATGGATTCCGTTAAATAAAACATATTACTAAAATTTATTAAAAAAAACAATACATGTTTACGATTTGGTGGTAAAACGACATAAATTTTGTTAATAACAACATTATATACCAAAATTGTGAAATATTATTAGCATCTAATCATGAACTCTAAAATTTGGTAAATTGATACCCAAAATTGTGTATTAATCCTAAATTTAATATTGTTTTAAAAATAATAAAAAATTCATATCGTTTTACCATCAAATCACGAACATATGAATTAACACATCAAAATGTTGTGTTTTACTGTTTAAGATTTCTAATAACAAAATGTTAATTTCGTTAGTTGATCTCCAGTTGGAAATTTTTTTTATTAATAATCTTTGGTTGAATAAGTTTTTCCTTAAAAAATTAATTGAGGGTTTAAAATGGATTGCTAATACTTTGAGACTTTTTTTTTAATTAAAATCCCAAAACATAACTAGTCAAAATGAACATTCATTCATCTACTATCAATTCATGATTATATATTTATATGCAAACACTTAATTGTCTCGATTATTGTTTTCGATATTTTATCATTTCGATTCATTTGACATATTAAATTTTTAATTAAATATACTTACTCCGTATATTATTATTGTTAGCAACGACTATATTCTCAAAAGAGATGCCAAAATTTATTTTCTTTGAAATTTCCAATAATTAGTTGGTTTGATAACCGATTATTGATCCCGATACAAACGATTATCTTACGTCAAAATATTTGAAGTGTGATTATCAATCTCAAGAATAATAATAATCAATAAAGTTTTTGGGAAATGAGATCACTTGTATATTTTCTACAGTAAAACTTATCATCAAAAGGTATGAATTTTATCAGACCAGCGTTTGAGCCCAGAAGCTCGCAAAAAGAGACAAGGACAGCTTGCTTTCAATCCCGAATTTTACGGATTATTAATTGATTAGTTTACTAATTACATTAGGTTTGTGTTTATTTAAATAGTGTTAAAGTATGAATATATTAAAAACGTTTGACATCATACTTTATTACTTTAATTTGTATTGATATGATGTTCTAATCATCTTGTATGTCACTGTCCGAAAGTTCGGTTAAACCATTTTTATTATATGAAATGACCTAATAAATCAGCACAAATTAAAGGGTACTTGCAAAATAGGCAAAAAAACTGCCTATTTTGTAACTTAATTGGAGCAAATGATTTTTCAATTATCCATTAGCAAAGAAGTTTTTATTTTTTGTTGAATTTTTTTATTAAAAATAAATACTTACATCATTTAAAGTAAATTTTTTGGATAAAAAAAGGTACTATGGTAAATGGATAGTGATGTAATCATATATAATTTTTTACCATTGTTCGATGGCGTATCTAAAATTATTTTTAGGGAAAAGAAGTAAAATAAATTTCGCGCATAATTTTACCAGAGGAAATATGAAATTTAAATCACTATCATTTGAAAGTAATTACCTAAAGTATATATGTAATGTTCATCAATGGTACACGAGATCAATAGTAGAAAGGTAAAAAAATGACATCATTTGAATTGGATAGTTTTGTAGGTACTTTAAGAATTATGAATATAATTTAAGAGGAGATTCAAACAAATAAAAGACTATAAGTTATCAAGTTTTTCACATTATGCGTTGTCAAAGTTAAATTCGTGATGAAGATAACAAAAGAGGAAAAGGCAAAGACAGACAATTGGTAAAATACCAAAGGGACGCAAGCTTGTAAAGCATAAGTTAATTAAAACTATAATCACTTTTTTTCTTTTTCACAATATTAATTTTGCCACATATCTTTAAAGACAGATTAAAAAAATAAATGACCTATCAACTAGGAAGAAAAAAGTCTGCGAAAATTGAATATGCATATATATGAGCACAAGTTGGATAAATAACAAAAAATAAAATAAAAAAGAAGTTGGTAGATTAAGCTGATTAATTAAATAATTCAAAATTAAGTCCCCATGTGGAAGGCACCTAATTGCCTCGAATCTTATCGTGCTTCTGCTTTTCTCACGAATTTAATTTATGGTCCCCTCCTAGCTAAATGTATTTAATAAATTTGTTATATATTTAAGTAAATAAAAGTAATTTTTTTGGATAAATCGTAAAAATACCAGCTTTCAGACAATAATTTGTTGGTATCCGAGAGCTGTTAATAATACCGTATTTAAGATGTAAAGCATATATTCTAAGTGGAGTTAAACTAATATTAAATACTTATTTTCAAGACTATTAGACCACCACTTGATTTATAAGTAATAAATAAAATAAGGTAAAAATGGTGTCTACGTATATAAGATTTCTTGAAAGTTTTTTATCTAGACATCCCTTCTTATATTTGGCTCCTATACAGTGAAACTGAATCAAGGTTAATTTATTATTATGTTTTATTTATTCTACATTAAAAAAAAAAATTTTAAATGGAAAAATATAACAAAAATAAATTTGTAAATTGTGAAAACGGAGCCAAAACGTAAATTTAAATTTATTAGAAAACCATGCAAAAAGATACATGTTATCAGCTCAAACAAACGTCTAATCAGTTTAAAAAAACAACTAAAGCGCATTAGAGTTGTAAAATTTTGTTTTTAAACTGTTTAAAATCAATAGAAAAAAAGTTTTAAAAAAATTAAAAAAACCAAAAATTCGAACTAAAACCTAATTGTCAGAAGAAAAAAAACCTTTTTTTTTTACATTAAAAAACCTAATTAAAAACTGGATTGGACACTACATTTTGTTTTGTCAGGGATTGGTGCACTAAATATTCATAAAATATTGTGATAATAGGAAATTAATGTCAAAGTGGTGGTGGGGGCATGTGAATTAGTTAATGATTAAGCGGATATTAGTGGAGCATTAAGACGGCATGGTAGAAGACTTAAGAGTCGAGACAAAATTGAGCTAACGACAAAGCTAAAGCTAAAGAAAAACCTCACATGACATGATTTATCAACGGTTCTTCTATCCATGAGGAATCTCGTGATTAATATTATTATTAATCATGTCTTCTTAATCTGTTTCCTTTTTTTTGGTTAAAATCTTCTTAATCTCATACTAACTTATACTTCAATAACTTTTCACAATCAGAAACGTACGTGATTAGGTGCATAGTATATATATTTATATAAATTTTGGGAGTTCCGGACTTTAAATCCATAATTTTTTTAGTATCTGAAGTCAGACTTTAGATATTCCGATTTAAAGAATAATCTTTCGTCACAATGGGAGATTGAACCCGGAACACAAAAAACCAATCCCCTTATATTACCATTAGACCACCACCCCAATAATGTAAACTTTATATTTGAAAAAATGTAAAGAATATAGTTACATGATAAACTCGAATATGAGAATACTTGGGTCAATATGTCAAATACCGAACAGAAATAACCAAAAACCAGCTGATAAATTACATAAAACTTTTAAATTATAAAAAGTTAGCCTCACATCCCTACTTTTCATATAGATCCGCCCATGTCAAAACCTTTTGGGTTTCTATCTAATGAATTTTAGATTTTGATATTGCTATATATGTCCAGAAGAACAAATTAACAAGGTTTTTATTGTGGGCTTGTTCGTCTACAAGTCGCTGCAACATTGACAACGACAGAGCAAAATGAGTTTGGCGACGATGGTGACGGAGATAAATTTGTATCATGAGAGGTGTCGCTAAGAAAAAAGGGATGTAAAAGTGTTACACATGATAGGTGTTGCCAGAAATACTAACGATCATGAGAGAGTCGCTGCAACACTAGCGTCTATCTTCATCTGTAATTTTAATTATTTTTGTCTCTATCGTAAATTTTTTGCTATATCGTTCTCGTTGTTCCAACGATTTGTAGATGAACATGCCTTATATATAATCAAAATATAAATTTATGTATAACTCTTTGTTTTTTTGTGTTATTGACTACATATATAATAACTATATGTATATATAAATTAAAGCAAAATCATAGCTTTAATTTGCTTTGCTTTTAGAGAATTCTCTAAGTACAAATAATATTTCTTGAATTAACAATCTCGTACATATAAACAATAAGAGCGCCCATGTGTAATCTTGCATCTTTAACAATTCATAGGTATCTGAAGTCTGAACTAACACAATAAAAATTACTTTGGTAAGCACAATTAGTTTTAAGTTAATCTTCCAACCTTTCAGGAGCTCTTTGAGGGTCAAACTTCATCATTCAGAATCTTTATGGATTTTCGTTGCCAAAAATAAAAACAAAAAAAAATCTTTGTGGATTGTCCTTGCCATGGTGCTAATACTGTATATTTGTCCTTAGCTTTCTATTCTTAATAATATATAAATATTTAAGTATTTAGCCGAATAGATAACCAGAAACAAAAACTACAATAACGTTCCAGGTTGTAGTCGTCTTTTCAAATCAATGATATAGTTATTGATAATACACGTAGTGATGTCACTACGAGTGTAAGATAGGACTGAGACGGTTTTGGATATCTCTAAATTTTAAGGTATTCGAATCGGTTCCATACTACAGCTATCCAAATCCAGATCCATGATTTTTGGATATCCGAACTTTGGATATTAGTCCAAAAATCAAGCCAAAAAGTCATGATATCTGATGTCCGGATCCGAAAGAAATTATTTAAAAAATAATAGAAATTCTAATTTTTTTATAAAATTAAATTTTTGAAAAATATTTTTCAAAGTAAATCTGATATATTATAAAATAAAATCAATTTTTAAAATAAAAACTAACATAATATATGTAAAGCATATATTTAACATATCCATATACATATATCTGATATGGATATGAAGCTTAAAATTATGATATCTGAATCTAATTTCGACATATAAGAGATTTACCGTCCGAATTCAGATGATTCAGATGCTTCAGATATTCTAACTTTCAGAATGGATACGGTTCATGAATCGGATCTCGGATAATAATGTCACCATAGTGTAAACATAATATAACTCAAGAGGACCAAAAAATAACTACATTCTGAGATAAATTGATTACCTCAAATGGTGGTGATATGCCTATTTATTTAAGGTAAAATGTTGGATATGGATTGGGTATATTTAGGGTATCAAAAGTTATTACTTGAAATATATCTTTAAAAACCAAAAAATGGGTACTGCGAATAGGTTATGAATAATTCATGTAATTAAAATCACTATCCGAATGGATAAAATCAAATAGGGATTCGAATAAAACTACAAATCTATTATATTATAACAGAGGTAACTATGCACCAGAATGAAAGTTGAGTTTTTATTACATTATATTTTTATGTTGTCTTTAATTTTTATTTGAAAGTTGAGTTTTTATTACATCATATCTTTATGTTGTCTTTAATTTTTATTTTTAACGGATCTATTCAATATTTGTCTTATAATTTTTTATTACATTATATTTTTATGTTGTCTTTAATTTTTATTTGAATGTTGAGTTTTTATTACATTATATTTTTATGTTGTCTTTAATTTTTATTTTTAACGGATATATTCAATATTTGTTTTATAATTTTTTTAATAGTTGAGTTTTTATTACATTATATTTTTATGTTGTCTTTAATTTTTATTTTTAACGGATATATTCAATATTTGTTTTATAATCTTTTTAATAGTTGAGTTTTTATTACATTATATTTTTATGTTGTCTTTAATTTTTATTTTTAACGGATATATTCAATATTTGTTTTATAATTTTTTTAATAGTTGAGTTTTTATTACATTATATTTTTATGTTGTCTTTAGTTGTTATTTTTAACGGATATATTCAATATTTGTTTTATAATTTTTTTAATAGTTGAGTTTTTATTACATTATATTTTTATGTTGTCTTTAATTTTTATTTGAAAGTTGAGTTTTTATTACATCATATCTTTATGTTGTCTTTAATTTTTATTTTTAACGGATCTATTCAATATTTGTCTTATAATTTTTTATTACATTATATTTTTATGTTGTCTTTAATTTTTATTTGAATGTTGAGTTTTTATTACATTATATTTTTATATTATCTTTAATTTTTATTTTTAACGGATATATTCAATATTTGTTTTATAATTTTTTTAATAGTTGAGTTTTTATTACATTATATTTTTATGTTGTCTTTAATTTTTATTTTTAACGGATATATTCAATATTTGTTTTATAATTTTTTTAATAGTTGAGTTTTTATTACATTATATTTTTATGTTGTCTTTAATTGTTATTTTTAACGGATATATTCAATATTTGTTTTATCATTTTTTTAATTATAGATATATATATATATATATAATGCGATATTTGATAATTTATAGTTTTCTAAATTTATTTAGTTAACGGATATATTTGTCTTTAAGTGGTTTATATTTTTATGGATATATTCGATAATTGATTTTTTTTTACATTATATTTTTATATTGTCTTTAATTTTTATTTTTAAAGGATATATTCAATATTTGTTTTATAATTTTTTTAATAGTTGAGTTTTTATTACATTATATTTTTATGTTGTCTTTAATTTTTATTTTTAACGGATATATTCAATATTTTTTTTATAATTTTTTTAATTATAGATATATATATATATATATAATGCCATATTTGATAATTTATAGTTTTCTAAATTTATTTAGTTAACGGATATATTTGTCTTTAAGTGGTTTATATTTTTATGGATATATTCGATAATTGATTTTTTTATATTAATTATGGATATATATATATATATATATATATATATAAATATCGAATTTGATGATATCAAAACAATTCTCATGGTTATCTATATTTTATTCGATTCTTATATATACCATCTTCTTTATTTCATTGTCAAACAAATCATCAGTTTCTCCTTTTTTCATATATTTTTCTCCTCTATAAATATTTCTCTTAGTGTCTACACAATTCCATACCTATATTTCTCTTACGTTACTTTGATTCTTTAAGTGGGTTCGCTTGGACTATGCTAACCCCAATCCATTTAAATCCCATCGATGAGGTATGATTTAATAATTTATCATCAATAGGTTCCTCTCAAGGTTAATACATATACCCTTGAAAACCAATTTTACACTTTATCGGTGGTTTTGAGGATCGTAACCAGAAGGAGGCAATTTTTTATTTAAAAAATAAAAAATTCAAACTTCATTTTTAATCCAAATTAAAAACATAAGATCGTAAACACAATCTATACACATATGTTCTACCAGATTTCTATAGGTTCACCCCACGTTGATAATTACAGGATTTCTGTTTTGCTAAAAACTATGCGTTTTTTGTTCGTATATATGTATAGTTTAATATTTTTAGTGTTTTCGTCGTCTATTTGTTTCTGTTTTGTTCCGTTATTGATATATTTTTGTTCGTGTGTTTTCTATGTTTTACATATTAGTTTCTCCGATCGGCGAGGTATGATCTTTTCGTATATATGTATAATATATATTTCTATTTTTTCATTTCGTATATATTAATTTTCTTTCTTCTTATGATTTATATACCTCTGATTTCCGTTTTGTGTTCTCTAGGTTTCCCATATTAACAAGGTATGATTTCTTTTTAATTGTGTACATATATTTTATATGTTTTACTTTTCTTTCCATTTATTCTTAGCTAACGTGGTTTATAACATTCTTCAGCATTATGTTTGAGAAAAGTTCTTTGTGACCTGGTTTTACGCTCTTTTTATGTCTTGTAGAAGCATAAGTTCCAGTAATTATTGTCTAATATTGACATACGGCATATGATAATTGCCTTTTTAGCACTCAAAAGAAAAAATATCAACAGTCCATTGATTAAGCAATATAAAATCTATTGATTTCCAAACGTGGGAAGAGATCATTTATCGGGAGTTTCAGTGAATCTGAAGGTTTACCTATCCAACCTACCAGTGAGCGTGAAGTGTTGGACCAAATACTCTAAGGCTGCTCTTTTACTATACATGATTTTGTCAGTCTACAATAGTATGTGAATTAATTTATTTTCTATCATTTGCGTTTTATTTCAACACAAATATTAAAGTTACAAAACGAAAACCCTTAATTTTCAAGATGACATTCGAAATATTAAAAATATTATCCAACCCATATTCATTTTTACATGCATATAAGTTTAAAAACTAGCAATCACGTATTTAATTTTTATAAATAATAAAATTGAATATTAAATACTATTTAACTTATTCTTCTGAAAATTCTCATGCTCGCACACGGTGCGGGCCATCAACTAGTAATTTGTATAATATTGAAAAAAATTAGGTATTTTTTTAGAAGTTTGGACACTATTAGAGAATTTTGGATAATTGTAAGAATTTATAAATTGTAGGCATTGCTGGAAATCAGACAACGGCTTCAAGAGTTCTTAATCAGGATTTAGGATTAGCATATAATCACAATTACATTGTGAAATCGTTTTTCGTCTAGATGCAAATCCAGCTTGGGGAAAAATGAAGTCGAGGAGATCACAAGTAAAAGTCTGTAATTTTGTCGAAAAGATTAAAGTCTTCATTCTTCAAGGCAAATAAAGACCTAAAAACGAGAATCAGTAGAGGATGATGAACACATAAGAACATTATTGCAAAACTGCAACTATGAATTTGGAGAGTTTGATACAAACAAACAAAAAATGACATTAATGGAGGATGATAAATGTAATATACTACTACTATTCGTCTCGAAATCCAGGTATAGAGGCAAAGGACTCTAGCTCTTTAGATTTTTCATCACTGAAACCAAGAGTTTCCAGTATCTTGTGACCTGGAGATTCAACTTCAGACCAGATCCCTAGCAGTATATGGGCTGGCATTATTTCCCCAATACCATCTGTAACAACAATAAAGCAGTGAAACAATGTTGCTTAAGGTTCTGTCTTAAAATTGAAGCATGCATATGCATAGATTGGAACAGTTTATAGCTAAAGATAACTCTTTGAGTAAAGCTAAGAAATTGACAAGACATTCGACTCTCGAATGATATAAAACTTTTCTCCAAATAATGTCGCTCTCATGACGACAATTATCACCACAAGAATCATCTCACAGAAGATGAGATTCACAGAAAAGTTGAGTTAGAACTTGAGACAAACCTGCTTTTAGCTTTTGATTCACAGCGGAGTCAAGTGCTCTTTGAGCATCTTTGGTTAAAGGAGGATGTTCCGGGCTGAAGAAATACATGTCTGCCTTTCCAAGTAACTTGATTGTTTCGTCACGAACTTTGTAAAGCATTATCCCATTTGCCCGCAAAAACTTGGAAGTAAAACTAGTTCCTGCCATTGAAGATTACCACTAATCTTATTCCAATATCATTACCAAGATCCTAATGGAGCTTTGTATCGTCTCGAACTAGATTTAGTCTGATTGCAATAAAACCAAAAAGTACCTTCAATCAAAATACCCATAAGAAGAGCTTCAGTTCCAGTATTTGGATACTTGAGCTTCCTAGCTTCAAGCTCTCCCATTGCAAATGATTTAATTGCTCTCCATGACCATCTACATTGATTTTACAATAAAGCCCTCAACTTTCACAAAACCCTTAATCAATCCAGCAACTTCAAATTCCACTAATTAGGTTTAAGAAAAACACTTACTTTGGAGTTTTCGCATCAGAAACCACAGATTCCGGATTCCTGTAACAAAATCGAGCACATTAACGATGGAATTTAGCCGATGGGTAACTAAAAACTAAAACCGAACAAAAAAATCAATCAAAATCGGAGAAACTTACGCGGTGGGTAAGCTGGAAACGACGGCGACTGGAATCCTTCGGCGAGAGCTCAGATTAGTTCGTAGGACGGAGGCGGAAGAATCAAGGCCTAACCATGGATTCATCAGATTAAGGGATTTTAGAGGGTTTCTCGTAGGGATGAAGTATAATGGAGCAGATAGTTTCTGTTTAGAGAAAGAATCGATTTGTGGGATCATCGGATTCGCCAAAGTAAACTTGCAAGAAGAGTGAGCCGCCATTTTTGTCTGGATAACGGGAAAAATGTAAGAACGTTAGATTGGAGAAAAGAGAATCATCCTTGAGGATGAAGGATGAAGACTAGCGAAAACGACGCCGTTTTATTTCATAAATCCAAAACTTCTTGACGTTTTGAAAAGCCCATAAATAAAGAGAGAAACACTTTCTTCTATGTGGGAATAAACCCAACACGGCCCATTTAGTGGAGCACTGTTTTAATCTTAAGTTGTTTTGCTTTAATAAATTAGGTTGAGTTTGTATATGCTTCATTAAAATAAATTAGATTTTAATTTATAATTTTAATTTATAATTTTAAATTTTCTCATATATTTTTTTAGGTGAAACTGAAATATGAAAGAATTTGTTGTGTAATTTTTCCGATATGGTATTTACTTTAGTAGAAAATTCCTTTGTAGAAAAATAACTATCACAACTTCACAAGAGTCTTTTATCTTTCAAAAAAGATAATCCAAGAAGATTATAGAAAAAATTAGAAAGCCGAAACTCGTTAATTCAGCCAAACAGATTCATACAAAAGAGGTTTGAGCAACCGCAACAATACATGTGAAAAGTTATATCGCAAAATAAAATTCAAACTTGGATATAAAAGTCTTTATGTATCCTTAACAACAACAGCAAAAAAGTCTTAAGAAAAATGTGAAGGCTGAAAAGTGAAACCTAATTTCTTCTCTTCTATATTATTTCAAATGTACTATTGATTTTCATGCTTTACAATTCGTCTCTTCATTTTCTAATAAGTCAACGTCGAGAGAGACAAAACACGAGAGAAGTTCATCTTCACTTTATCTTTGTCCCATGAGAACAGAAAGATTGATTTCCAAAAATATGATATGGTAGTGGGAATAGAAAGAACAAAATATCTTTGATTTTTCATAATTAACTAAGGAAAAATAAACTAATTTTCTATATGGTATCTTATACTATATCATTACTCGAGATCTTTTTGATATTATCATATTATGATCTAATATTCTAAAGTATATACAATAGACAACTTTAATTACATATAGTATGTGCGATTACAAACGATTCTACAGCAAATAATTCTTCCTATAACATATAGATCTATGCATGTATCATATTTATGATAGAGTTTTGTTAACTTTTGCTTCCATATTTAAAAAAAATATATATATATATTCGTAGAATCGAACTAGACTTAAAATATTAAATCTTGATTTGATGAATTGGCTTCCACAAAATAAACTAAAGTTTAAAGATCTTAGTTCTTTGACAAGTGGAGTTGTTTAAGGTTTTAATTATCCCAAAATATGTAATTATTAAAGCATAAAATCCCAAGCCAAGTCCGCCTTTGTATACTCTCTCTCTCAAAGATTCCGCGTATCGAATCATTTTCATCATTTTTAGAAATATTACAAACCCAACCCATAAATTTACAATCTCTCTCTCTCTCTATCCTCAACCCGGTAAAATCGCCGATGGATCGAACCCACCAACCCGAATCCGTGACCCGACCGGGAAACACCGTCGTCCTCTCAATCGAGTGTCTAAAAGGAAGCTCCAAAAGCGAGGAATGGAGCGGCGATATGCTTCAAACCGGAGATATAGTGGAAGAGATACGAATCGGGTCAGGACCCGGTTCGGCTATTTTCAAAGCTCCGTTTAAAGGAGGTAAAGCTTGGCTACAGAAAGTTCTACACAATTCCTACAGGAACAAAGAAACTTCGATCGTTGTCAGAGTCAGACGTGGTTCCGACGATTTCTCCGATCTATCTGCTTGTATTGTTCCTAACGAATCCGCCGGTAAGAAACAGTACATGCTCAGATCCATCGATGACCCGAATTATACTGTCGGATTCTCCGATCGGACTGAGTCCGATTGTCTCGGTTTGCAAGGTGAGTTAACTCGGTCGGTTAAAATATCTTCTTTGTTCTTTTTGTTGACTTTTCTGGCTTAGGTGTTGACTTTTATTTTTCCATTTGCATCATATTTATATCGTCCTTATCATATCAGTTGGTGAAATCAATTAATGATGCTATTATTATTAATACGGTTTTGGTTTTTTTATTATATAATTGTACGAATTTGTTGTCGCTTATAAGAACCACACTTTCAGTTTTAAATTTTCATAATAAAAATTATCTTTTGACATACAAATGACAAATATGTTTTGTTACTTAAAAGAAAACAATTATGTTTTGTCTTGCAAAACATCTGTATATTTATTCATTTTAATATTATTGTTTAATCATTAACTAAACTAACTAAGAATGTTTCTTCAGGGAGATAGTTTAGTATTTTGTACAATTTTTATGTACATTTTATTACTTTTATTATTTTTCTTCGGGGACATTCGGTAGGTATATATACTTTCTCTGTATTGTTAAGTTGTATGTTTTGGAATTTCACTAATTTTAAGAAATTATTTGCAATTTCAAATCTTGGTTAACTAAGATATACATTCTGCTGAATTTAATCAGTATGGGTAAATTAGGAAATGAAACATTAATTCTACACATAGAAAATTGAAAAACATTCATCTTTACGAAACAAAAACAAATCTTGAAATGTCTAATGAGTGCTATTTCAGTATTTTATGGGTTTTTGGCATTTAAGCAAAGATCTTACTAGAGAATGTTTGTTAAACTGATTTTGCAGAGTCGAGAGGATCAAGAATGGTGGAAGCATTGGTTAGAGCAAAACTTCAAGATGGTTACGTTTCATATCCATGGGAAAGAAGGATGCAAGAAGCTTTACCAATCTCCGGCTCCAGCAATTTCCTCTCCATTCTTTTTCTTCCCAAAGCTTCCGGTAATAAACAAGATATTGAAATTTGTTATTCACAAGATTGTATATTATGTATCTGAATATTGCCATTTTTTCTATAAAACAATATAGCTTATGGAAGGGCAGGTTCGCGGTACAACGACTTGGAAGACACGCTTGCTCGTGCCAATGCGTGGCTAAGCTGTTCACAAGCTAATGGTGTTCCCATTGTCTTTATGAATATTCAGACCGAATCTTTGCTCACAAAGGTTAGAGATTTTATGGTTTGTGTGAGTTTTTGTTTGTGTAGAGAGTTTGAATGTAAAAATGTTTTGTTTTTTATTTTACATGGTAAAGATATCAGGAGAAACAGCGTCCGCGACTGTTAATACGACCTCGCTTTCCGATTTGTCGAATCTTGCAAACGCGAGTCTCTATGGGTTTGAGGATTATCACGGAGTTGATATTGGTGTGGTGAGAGCGGTTCGCCTTTGGTACGCTCCTCTTGCTGTTGAGTTCCCACTCGAAATCAAACTCAAAGATGAAGATACCAAACTCGGCTTCTCCATTAGCCGCACTGAAGAGGTACAAAAATCTCTATTGATTTCAAATCGTGATTGGAAACGGAACTGAAACCGGACGACAATATATTCTCTATTTGCCATTTGGAACAAAATTACTAAATCAAATATTTCATCTTAAAATTTCAGTTTCCGCGATTTTTGATTGAAATATTTCTTGGACAGGGTTTCATTTACGTGTCCTCGGTGACGGACCACGAAGACGAGAATGCACCAGCCGCAAGATCCGGCCTGAGCTCGTTGTACAGAGAAGCGGCCAAGGCGTCGCGTCGTCTGGTTGTTTCACGAGTCGGCAGCCAAAAGGTATTGCCTTGGATGGTTTCCTCAACAGGAGCAATTCGTTGCTACGATACCGTTTCGCTCAGCCAGAAACTGTCTCTTCACCGTCACGCCAAAGTCCACATCGTCCTCCACGTCTTCCTCTGGGATTCATCTTCCTCTGCCACCGCGGCTTTCTCTTCACCGCCCAGGAGCAGCAGCGGTGGGACTCACTTGTTGTTCAGTAACGAAACGCTCGATTCCTTGGAGTTTTATCGGCCGCGACAGGTCGGTGACAGACAGGTGATGCCATTGCCGGACGAGGATGTGTTTAGGTTTGAACGCGAAAATGCGGGTAATGCTTCGTTTAAGTTCCAAGAAATCCCTTTTACTAACGAGTCCCTGTGATGAAATCTCTGTGTTTTTCTGTTCTTGTGTTATACTTGGAGAGTTATATTTTGGGGAATGTGTTTTTTATACGTGCATGTAAATAATTGGAACACTCGAGGAGATGGACTAAGGTTTAGTTATATTTCTATATTTAGTTTGATCGATGCTTGTTTATTTTCTTTCTATTGGAAGCCCCTTTTTTCTTTTTCTTTTTTCAACTGCACAACATTGTTTAATTTTACAAAACTCATGTTTTAGAGACAATCGTAAAACATAAGTAAACTAGAGTCAATAGCTTAATTGGTGTATTAGAGAAATTCATTAAAAGAAAGTTTTCAAGGTCACGAGTTTGAAATCTCGGCAATGGAAAATGCACTAATTTAACTTGTTCTCCTCTCCGGCTTGAGGAGATTATGGACCCTAATACACAAAAATCACAGAGGAAAATCCCCATCATCACCATCAACATTACGTAAAACTCTCACAATCAATATCACAATAATCTCTCTCGTCACAACTTAAACCATATTCCGTCCCTATTTCATCTTATTCACACCTAAAATCATCGACATCATTATCAAAAATTTAATTTTTACCATCATAATCTCCTTGTATTTGCACTACAAACAACAAAGAAACAATCCATCGTAACCTAATCTATGCGGCATAACCAAACCATTAGATTCGGATGAAAAAAAAAGTTTGGCGACAAATTCCAAACGTATGCCTCATTTTTGCGACAAAGCATATACACAGTCCAAGGAAACATAGGAGGAGGAGGTTCTACGGATAGTCGAAAGTAACATAGGACGAAATTTTACGGATATTCGATTAATAATGATGATAATTTTATTTTATTTTGCTAAGAATGTAAATATTCATTATAAAATGAAATGTTTAGGTTTTACAAAATGTTTAACAATTTGCTTAATCTATTTAATTGATCCCATGCCATAAAAAAGAATAAAAAACATGGAAGCAAATTCAATCGTTGGACCGACCGATTTAACCGTGAAGCTAATGATATCAGATCGCAATGATAAAAACTTGAGATCCAGAGCTGAAGAAGCTAATGATCTAGAATTTCCAGATATAAAATAATATTTTTTATTATTTTGGCTGAGGCTTTTAAAAACTGGATCGCGATTTAGACATTCTAAAACATAGGTTTATACGACGTTAAACAGGAGCTTTGCTTTTTAACACATGTTAACATTAACTAAACGTTGGCGTTTTTTTGACAAATCCATGAAAAACTTGAAATTTTTGGATTATTGGCGAAGGTAAAGGCTTTTCATAGTAAAATGACGTTAATTTGATGGATGGGCTTATGATGGCCTGATGGGCTCTCTATCCATAACTGTGGGCTTATATACTTATGTATTTACATAGATTTGCAATTTGGATTTTTTTCCAACCAATATCAAGCATTTATGTAAATCTTTTTTTTTTTTTTTGTCTTGTCCAAAGTGACACATGTATGTATTGTCAACGTCAAATTTTTTGAGAAATATTACTCGTAAAAAGAATGTTTTAAAATAAATCACTGGTGCAGGTTTTTTTTTAACTCAAATCAAGGGATTAGTTTACCTATCAAGGATTTGAAAGAAATAATCGATTAGAAAAACCAAATAAAATTGAAAAGTAATAAAATAGGGGATATTTAACTCTTGTAATTGGAAGTGACAACAAGTTATATCTTTTTTAAAAGCACGCCGAAGATTTCATTATTTTTGTATAAAGGTTCACATGATGGGTATTGCAAATATTGTCAATATGCCATGATAAGTTTTTTAATAAAAATAAAAGATAAATAAAATGCTAAAAATTATTTTATTTGATTACTTGTAGCCAATCAAATTTCACCAGAAATGAACATGCGATATCAGCAGCACCACCTAATAATAATGATATTTTTTTGGGTGCTATGACTACCATTCACACGGATAAAATAATGGGTTAATTAATATAAAACGTAAAACTAAAAAAATGAGTAGAAAAGTTTAATTTTCCTGACAAACTTCGAGGAAAATGTAAAGTAGCATAGGTAACGTATCAATTTTCAGAAGTATTCTTAGAATAAAATTCTGAAAAGAAAAAAAAAAGAAAAAAAGAAAAAAAACCGAGTTTCTTGATTTCATCGATTTAATTTTCAGGATTTTTTATATACAAGTTAAAGTAGAAAACCTATATACAGTAAGACAAAAAGTTACTTAATGGAAACTCTTTTTTTTGTTAATAAATCGAAACTTTATTATAAGTGGCTATGAATATATACTGTTCCTTTTTATCTTTTTAATTATACATTATTTATCTTTACCCATTAGCTGTATAATGAAAAAAAGTTAGGTCGGAATGCCGACCACAATTATAAATGAAAAAAATCCAAATATAAAAATCATGTGAAATCAATATTTTACTCTATTCTTGATAAATAAATACGGTGATAGTATTTTTTTTCTTTATTAAAAGAGAAATAAAATAAAGTCGCGGAAGAAATGCACATCGAGCACATCACTTTTACAGAAAATACTTATTTAAAAACCCGAAAATATAAAGAAAACATTAGACGATTAATAAATGGTTCGTTCTTATCTAAACTACGGGATATTTAATTAATATTCTTTTTTTTATGCAAATTAGATGTGCATTTCTATTGGTCAATGACTCTCGTGGTCCCAAATAAAATTGTATTTAAAATAATTTTACGATTCATGATTGCTTCCATTTTCTAATATTTAATTATTATTTTAATTTCATCAGACCTATCATAGAGAATGAGAGAAAATTTAATTGTGTATATTTTATTTGCGAAGAAAAGTTAAAAATGTGAAAAGAATACAATAGCTCAAAATGATTTAAAATATGTCAAATTTTTATTTATTTAAAAATTGAAGTTATTGCGGCTAAGCTAATTCAAATTTATAACTTTGATATATTTTTCTTAATAAACAATTCATGTCTGTTGAGAGTTTGGGTGTCTATAACGTTTCGACAATCTAAATTTTAATTCAAATTTTAATTGTTGTTTATTTCTTTCAAAAATTTCATTCATATTTTCAAACCAAAATTCAAAATTTACTTTTTGCCTTATAAAAAATTATGATATTGATTATTAGAGGTTTATACTCCAGTTTTTAAATGGGCATAAATTAGTTGGGTAGCTTAGCTATAATTGTGACGAAGACTTTGGGAAATGTAAAAGGAAAGAAACGAATGTAAAGCAAACACAAAACAATATTTAATATTTTAAAAGGATTTGCATATTAAGATAAAATATAATTAAAAGTAAAAAACAAAAAGACCCTTGGATTCCCACAAATACACGAAACAATATAAATACTAGTAACACACATAATTCGAAATTTATGGTCATCAATTTTTTTTACCATGGCATATATATTTGAGACAAATTTTACGAATTTTATTGGAAAATTAATTAAAAATCAGAAATGTTTGTCGATAAATATCGTATTTGTTGGATGTATGTTAATTTACGGGTGAACAATTAGTTTTTTTAGAGAAGGTTGGTGGTTTTACCGTTTTTTTTTTGTGCCACTCTGTCGTCGAGATATTACATATTATTTGTTGAATGTATCTTTTGAATAACCAAAAACACACATATGTATATAGTGATATAATATATATCATAACAATAATTTTATTTCTAGATTCTTGAAGAATGATCTGAAATATGTAGTTTCTGTTATTATTTATTTCTAAAAAATTTAAAAATAATCTAGAATATATAGTCTAATGATAAAACTACTATAGTGTCATAATATTATAATTCGGTAGTTTGCACAAGTTAGTAGAACCAAAAAAAAAAGTCTAAAGAGTAAAAACACAAATTATTAAGGAACATAAGCTGAAAGTTTTCTATTAATGAATTAGACAGGTAGGTAGTTACTAGTTACCTTATTTATGACATAATAACTCAATAGTCCAATATACGTGCACTTTAATTATTTATAAGGTGGACCATGCTCTGATGATCTAAAAACATTTTTACCTTACACAATTTATGGTTTTCGCTAACAAAATATTTACCAACTGTTACGAATATCATACATTAAAGAGAAATATTAGATGTAATAACGGATATTCACAAAGATATATGGTCCTATAATCTTTTTTTCTAGAGACCTTTTTTAATTTGTCAAGATTTTCCAAATCTATCTAATCTTGGATTCTCCTTTTCTTTAAAATTGATACATATGATTTTTTTTTTTTTTTGTATTGTATAATACCATGGTTTACTTTAGACTTTTAAAGACTTACGAGGGGGGGAAATCCAATTCCAATGTAAATCGGGAATGATGGCGCATGTAACATGTGTTACTAAAGTATTTTGTATTTCTTTTGAAACTGATTGTGATTGATACAAGAAAACGAGATAGTAGTTTTTAATATGCATGCAAAAGACTTGCCATCAAACCCAAAACATATATGCAAAAGACCAAGACAGAGATATAATAATTCGCGATCTAAAAAGACTATTGTAAAAACAGAGATATAGACATATAACATGTGTTGCAAAAAAATTAAATTCGTAAATACATAGACGACTATGCGATCTATATATCTTTGTAAAAACTTTCTAATGATGTAGAAGCTCACTGATGAACAACCTTGTTACATTAGATTTAACATTAAAAAGTATATAATGGAAGCTTAAGGATATCACCATTATCAAGTGCATGATAAAGATAATTTAGACACGTTTCTGGATGTTTTACTATAAATGACAAAATGGTATTTTTTCATATGTTTCTTTTTTATAAAAAACTTTAAAAAGAAAATCTTCTAAATTTTGACCAAATATATCGAAGTCATTACTTTCTTCGCCTATACTATAAATCGAGTTGGTTTAGACCGTTTATAAAAAAAAATAAGATATTAAAAGGGTAAGAAAATAGCTGACTAAAATTTGAGAATCTGCACTAGATAATCAAAATTGTAAATAAATTAGTTTATTTATAGCATGTACTGTTCAAAAATACTCGCTTTTCTGTCATGTTATTGTGTACCATGGAGAGAATTGAGTGAGGAGAAGATTTAACGAATAACACCCTTAGATGTTGGATTCTTTTTCTTTTGGACATTATTTGATTTATTATTGTATTTGTATATAATTTTTGGGAAACTATGACAATAATTATATAGAAGAATATGTGTGTATGTATTTGATACGTTTTTGCTGGCCCCATGTAATTGTCATTCTTGCCATTGGCCCTTCTTTAATTGTTGGTGTTATATAAATTTAAATTATTTCCAGTATAATTTATTTATTCATCATTTTAGCAGCCTAGTTTTACTTGTCCTTTACTCCAGCCCGATTATTAATTAAGGAAAAGTATTTTTTAACTAGAAAAATGAATACTTAAAAAAAAAAAAATCATGGCAAGAAAAAAAATACTATTGTTTTGTAAGAGAAAACAATATATACAGGCCATCTTTGTCTTCTGTAAATTATTATTTTAAAAAGAAAATAATTTTCTAATCCCCACTTTAATCTATACTATTTATTAGTTTCTACCTTTTTATTTATCAATCCCCTCCCATCGGATTCCAGCTAAAAACACGAATATCTATATATTCCAAAAAAAAGTTAATATATAAATCCATTGTGAGTTATTATACGACGCTATTAAACATTTCCTTTTCACATTATTTTATTTATTCAATATTAAAATAATATGGACAGACATGGAAAAAAGCCTGAAACAAATCTTACAATATAAACAAATCGATTATAAAAAAGGATAAAATACCCATTATTTAATGTCAATATTTCCAAAATAAATAACTCGATTACTATATTTTTCTTATTCATCTAAATCACATAGCATAAATAAATCTAATTTCCCTCACTTTCCTCTCCAACATTTTCCTAATTTCCAAGCTCTGTTCTTACCAATATATATTTTTTTCTTCAAAAAAACAAAAAAAACTCCTTAGTCCTTATATTTTCAGTTTGATTTTCTTATTCTAGATTTTAATTTTATTTCTTTTTTTTCCATATTTATTTACTTGGTGTTCTTAATCTCGTCTTTGTTTATCTTTAATCAAAACCCTTAATCCACATAGGTTGTTGAAAAAATAGAAGAAATTAACAAAAAAAGGAAGAAAAAAAAAAAAGCTAATGGCCTTAGATATGGAGTCTACCGGAGAAATTGTTAGGTCAACCGCCGGGAACGGCGGCGGAATTATGGTGGTTAGATCCGACGCACCGTCAGATTTTCACATAGCTCCGAGATCAGAAAGCTCAAACCCATCACCTACCTCCGTCGCTCCTCCTCCACCACAACCGTCTTCTCATCACACGAATCAGCTCGCCGGAGTATCTCTGCCGCCGTTGGCGACGACGACGATGGAAGGTATCTCCGGCGGACCGATGAAAAAGAAACGTGGAAGGCCGAGGAAGTACGGACCGGACGGAACAGTCGTGACTTTATCTCCGAAACCGATTTCATCAGCGCCGGCGCCGTCGCATCCTCCGCCGCCGACTTCTCACGTCATCGATTTCTCCGCCTCTGAAAAACGCGGCAAAGTGAAACCAACAAACTCCTTTAACAGAACAAAGTTTCATCACCAAGTCGAGAATTTGGGTAAATCTTTCTTGCTCTGTTTTGTTTTGTTTTGTTTTTTTTTTAAATTTTCTTCTCTTATTACTTAAAAAAAAAAAAAGTGAATTTTTTTTGTTTCGGAATCTTCTTTCGTAGGCCAATCTGACTCTTGTGTCGTGACTGTGAGATTATTTTTGGGGTTTTCTGGGTTTTTAATTTTTAGGGATTTCATTTCATGCATGCTTTTATGTTAAGTGGGACCTCTAACTTATAACACATCTATTTCTCTGAGTCTATGTTTGTCTATGCTTATATATATATATCTACACATATATGTCATGTTCTTGATTGTTCACTTCATAATTGCAACATTTAAGCTTAATTAGTAACAATTTATACATTAATCTTTAGTAACAATTTTAGCCACACCCCGCGCTGTAGTGGCGTGGAGTTGACAACCTAGGGCCATAGTAAATTCACCAAAACTACATATTCCATTCCCCTCTCAAACAGCTGAGATGCGCGTGAGCCATTTCATGTTTCGGGCTCCAATCCAGATTCATTAACATGATGGGTAAAGCGAAGGGATTTGCTCATCCATCATGTTAGTCGGCTAGGCTCAAATATCCGGGGTAGTTAACATGATGATGGGTAAAGCGATGGGACTTGCTCATTCATCATATTAGTCAGACTAGACTCAGATCACCGATGTAAATCAAACAAAAAAAACATTTTAGACATTAAAGTCATGATTAGAGTCAAATAGGCGGTCAAAAGACGACACCAGAATCAAAAGCCAGTTGTCAAAAGACGACACTAGAACCTAGTGATCCACAACAAGTAAACCAAATAAACTAAAAGCCAAAACCAAGTCTTGATTATACTGCTTTAAAATTACTAACAACCAAAGCGAGGGAATCCAATTAGCCAAAATCACCTCTGCAAACTTACTCTGAAACACCAGAATTGAAAACGGGAGGCTTACTCATACCAAACCTTCACACCAAAAAAAGCGGGAATGATGGAGCCGAAGACACCCTTGATACCACAACCCCAACGGACTGTGACAAGGGACTAACCAAACTCGGATGACAACCACAGTAAAGAACCAAGACGAAGAAAATCACCAACTAAATTAGTATACCCTGCTACTTCGGTTATAGGGACAGAAAATTCCATGATCAATTTAGTCTCGATTACAAATTATAAAAAAAAAAAAAAAAAAATCAACACTGATAAAAAGTGGAAACTTGTATTAAGATCTTCAAGATATTAATGAGCTTTGGCTCTTGTGTTGTGTATGAGTAGGTGAATGGGTTCCTCGCTCCGTCGGTGGTAATTTCACACCGCATATAATCACGGTCAACGCCGGCGAGGTAAGCTTATCGGAACTTTTTTTCGATCCGATCTAATTTTAATTGATCTTATTACCGAATTTCGAATGATATGTTTTGGTTTGATTAGGATGTAACAAATAAGATAATCTCGTTTTCGCAACAAGGACCTCGTGCGATTTGCGTTTTATCTGCAAACGGTGTTATTTCAAGCGTTACACTTCGTCAGCCCGATTCCTCTGGCGGGACATTGACATATGAGGTTTGTGATTTCGATCTCACATTGATAAAACTTTTGTTGATATTTGAAGATAAATCTTTGATGATTTATAGCGGTTTCAGGGTCGGTTTGAGATATTGTCATTGTCCGGATCATTCATGCCTAACGACATAGGCGGAACTCGGAGTAGAACCGGGGGAATGAGTGTATCGTTAGCAAGTCCTGACGGACGTGTAGTAGGCGGTGGCGTTGCCGGTTTACTAGTAGCCGCGAGTCCGGTTCAGGTTTTTGTTTCTCATTAACAGTTTTTCGATATTTCGGTCCACCAAAAATCCGCCACTTTTTAAAACCGGAAAAATGAAATTCCTTGTGTTTGAATTAACAGGTTGTTGTAGGAAGTTTCTTAGCCGGGGAGGATCAGCAAGATCAAAAACCGAAAAAGAACAAACACGATTTCATGTTGTCGAGTCCAACCGCCGCGATTCCTATATCTAGCGCAGCTGATCACCGGACAATCCATTCGGCGACGTCTCTTCCGAGCAATAATAATACATGGCAGACTTCTTTAGCTTCTGATCCAAGAAACAAGCCTTCCGACATTAACGTCAATTTAACTTGAAAAATCCAATCCTCCTCTGTATTTTTCCGTTATTTGAGTTCGTTTCGGGTTTACCGCATTAGGGTTTTACTAAACTGGTAGCATTTTTTTTAGGGTTTTAGGGTCTTATGTTGGTTCCATTGTGGTCGTATGTAGGATTATTTCCATCTTTTATTCGGATTGAAATCATCTTGTTTCTTTAGATTTTGGTTAAATCGGTCATGGTTCTGGTTGGGCTTGTTATTATACCAAGCAGGGAAGTATCCACACACAAATCAACAATTTGGACTTGACCTAAACTCTTAAACCGAGATTCAAATAGATTCTTTCACGCACTAGGGCACCAAAAAGTAACGATTTTTTTACAGAAATTACATAACGATTTTCCGGAATATTCTCAAGGCCACAAGTTTGTGAAAAGAAAATCTGGTTTTTCATTGATACACAGCAAATTATATCCAAAACATAAATAAAAAAGAACTTTTTGGATATAGTCCACAGTGAATTTCCATTATTTTTTTTAAAAAAAAAATCATTATCACCCTCGTTACGATTTGTGTAACGAACTAAAAAGGAATATGCCAAAAGGAAAAAAAACAACAAAAATCATAAAAATGAAGAATCAACAAAATCCATTCATAATTCGTTCTTAAAATGTAAATTTTTTGGTGATTTCTCCAACCTTAGATGTCTCCCAATGCCGAGTGGATCAACCTTAAAACCGAAAAGAATAGAAAAATCATAATAATGATTAGGATTAAGCTTTGTAGACATACAGAGATATGAAAATCAATAGTGATTTAAGATAAAGAAATATACCAATAGGATGTGATAAAAGTGGAGAGAGCGATATGAGCAATCTTGTAAATTCGTTTCTTTTGCTCCCATTTATTTGTATTGTGCATCTCTGTCACGTCTGCCAAATGTTCCCTTTTCATGTATCTTTAACCCGAAAAATAACAAAGAGACATTTATAGTATTAAACCAGATTGGATAAACCTATTGCCCGGTTGGTTTCGAAAGAATGATTTATTTAGATGTTGAGTGAGTAAAATTACTTACAGCCTAATGTTGTAGAAAAGGAGGGGAAAAGACAAAACCGCCATGAACCAATGTCCGGTTAAGACATAGTATAAGCAAAGAAGTCCTTGCAAACCGAATTCCGGTAGAATCACCCGGTTTATTTTGGCAGATGAATCGTAAGGGTTTATGTGATCAGCCTCTAGATCCGCCAAACAAGTCAACTGCATAAAAAAAAAACATTACTTTGGTTACAAATTATATTTACTTGAAAAAAAAAAGTATCAACTGATTCAAACTTCTCAAAACCAGAAAAAACGAAGCCAAAATTTAATAAAAATTGCCAAGAAAAAATATTATCTTTGTTTAAACTACGAAATTAGTTTTACAACCGGACAATTAATTTTGAATCAAACAAATTAATTATGAGAAAAAACCTGGTAAATAACGATGATGAGAAGGGTAACGAGGAATAATAAGGAGATAATCCAATCTAGTAGATCGCCCATCCTCCGCCGTCTTCCGCCGCGTCTCGACGTTAAATCTCCGCCGTCGCTGCCGCCTCCTTGCTCTGCCTCTCTCTACGGTGTTTTAGGTCAAAGCTTTGGGAATTGCAGGTGTAATCTGAAATTTACACGGAATATATAAGAAATTGTTTTATAAAAACTATTAAAATCCCACTGGATCTAGTTGGATAAAGCTACTCATTTATTCGTATGCAAATTGAGAAATATGATATTCGCATTTAAAAGCATATTTGGAAGTTTGACATTAGCCTCAACTTTTGATATGGGTTGACAAAAACATTTGTTTTTCCTTTACAATAAAATCCATTTGTGTTCAAGTAACCAGCAACCATCGTGCCTATTACGTGCTTTGAGGATATACATATTAGTCCAAGAACATTACTGTTTTCATTCCTAAACTAATTTTATATATCAATTGAATCCCATTATTGTAATATCGAAGAGATTAATGTAAATTTGGAAACCAACATCTTTTTTGGTTTTTTACATAGTTTAATTTGTCAAAACACAAAAAAAGTAATGTGAATCCTTTTCAATTTCAAATAACTGCCAAGTTTTTTTTCGTCTGTAACTCTATATTCCACAAATGTATATATTTCTTAGCTTAAAATTTTATTTGGACGGTGGCCCTACATAGACTGAGTCAATTTCTTTCAATAGAAGTATCACATAAGAATATTCTTTATTAAAAAGCATATCCTTTTTCTTAAAATAATGAGATTTTCTTTATGTATGTGTAGGTTGAGAAAAAACAAACAAATGTATATAGGAATTTTATTCATATCTTATTATATAAATAATAATAATAACGAGCTCGATTGCAGTTAGCCAATTAGGTAAGACTGGCAAGTAACCGGGACCAAATTGAACTAGACACAACGAAATCAATCTAAACCGAAATATATCCGTTTTACTTCAGTAGGTTCTTCTCCAAAATTGCAAAATCTAAGAAAAATAAACCAAAAAAAAAAGACTATCACGATTACACAATGGTTTACAAATACCCAACCGCAATTTATTGAGTTTCTTCCAAACCGAAACTAAATCTAAACCGAATGCTCACTTGTAACAAAGGACTTCTTATGAAACAATTTTATGTTTACAAATCGGATTACATATAAAAAATGACAAATATACCTCTAGCGTATAGGTATATAAATCTATGTTGTAAGTTACAAATTAACTAAATTTATACAAAGAAGTGAACCTATTCTATGAAATTCGAGCTAACACAAGTAAATATTATGTGTTGCTCAAAGTGTAAAACATAACAATGGAACAACGTACTTTGTTAATACTTAAACCGGTTTTGTTGTTCATTGAGCACACACCAAGATATTCCATATCTTCCTTGTCCTCCTCACAATCCTCCCAATCTTCTGTGCAATGAACGATTCGATCAAATTCGATGACGGAAAACTCCTTATCACCGGAATCCGGTTATCCGGTTCCCTCTTTCTCATGTAGAAGCTTCTGCTGCCTATTTCACCAATTACTTCTGTTTTCTCCAAACCTAAAAATCCAAAAGTTTTGTCTTAAGGGTGTGATGGTTATTGATTCACATAGCCGCATTTTAACATATCTAAGCGATAAATGTCTTGTTCTGTTCAACGAATTTGACCTTAAATCATTCCGAAAACTTCAAACTAACTTTTGTTCTGTTCCAAGATTGAGTTGTGGAAGCTTACACTGAATGCTGAAATGAGACTGATGCAATTCAAAGGCGAGATCTTTATCGAGTTTCGGCGTTCGTCTTTCTTTACCATACTTCTCAACGACCATCTTGATCGTTTCTTCGACATTACAACTCAGTTTAACCAAAGTCCTTACTGGTCCTGGACTTCCTTCTACTGATACACTTATCATAACTTTTGCTGCTTCTCTCTTATAAACCTGATTTTTGTAATCAAAGAGAAACATAACCATTCAAAACAATCAGAAATCTTTGTGCTTCTTTTCTAACAATCAGATTACGTGCGTAGATTTTTCAAGATAATGGTCGAATCGAATGGAATTTACAGCGTACTTGATTGGAATCGATGGGTTAATTTGTAACATTTTAAATGTTTGGTTCCAATACTAAAAACTCTGAGACATGGAGGACTGAATTAGTTAGAGACAAGAATCTATATAACCTGTTGGTTAATCGGAGAAGAAGAAGAAGAAGACGGCGAAGAGAATCCAGACAACGACGGAGCTGAAGCGAAAACCTCTGAACGGATTTTAGACAAGTAGACGATCTGCTCGTTTTCTTCCGCCGGGAGATCTGTCGTCGGCGTAAAAAAAGGCCGATCATCATCGTCATCATCTTCACAAGCGATGCTACGGTGGAGATTCGGCTCTGAGAAACTTCGATTGAGGATTTTATCAGACTTTGAACGAATCTTACTGGGGATGCGACGGTACGTTTGATGCTTCGCCGGACGTTTGGTTTTGGTGCTCCGGCCTCGGCTTCCGTTCGTCACCGTGATTTTTCTCCGGTGAATTGAATCTGACATTTTGGTTTGCTTTGGGAGGAGGAAGAAGAAGTTAAGGAGGTTTTGTTGGTTTGCTTGGATAATACGCGAATTTGAGGCTTCTCTCTGCTTTTCGTTTCTTTTTTCTTTGTTTTTTTTTTTATTATTTATTGTTTTTCCCAACATTGAATTTTTTTTTAAATTTTTTTTATTACTATTCAATTTCAAACCGACCAGAAAAGAAAAAGAAATATTGTCATTTTTTGGGTTCTTTTCTTATAAGGGACCAGAGAAAACAACTTGGACCGATGCCACAACTTGAATCATGTAGCATGATTACGAGAAGACTCCAAACTAGTGTGTAATAAAATAACAACCACAACTTGTAATAATAATACTAATGGGTGGTGGTTTAATAGTAACATTAGTTTCTTTGTGTTTTGTATTTAGACTTCCGTTGAAACGGGGTCGGAGAAATTATGGGCTGGAAGTTCGGAACTTCCACGGTTTATCGGAAAAAAAAAAAAGCTTTTTAATAATATCCACCATAACAGTACCATGCTACATGATCCAGTTTTAATCATCAGACACTATAACCTGCATTTCATATTCCCCCTGCATTACAAAAGAATCATCACATACACTTTTTTATATAACAATCAGTAAAGAGGAATTAGGGGGAGAGAAAGAAAAAAAGTGAGTGATATTTTCATACCGGCACATGCAAACCAAGATCTTCAAAACACTCTGATGCTCTTATCCAATACATAATCCTCTCCAAAGCATTTATGCCAAATGTTATCAATGCTAGTATGCAACTACTCCAGCAAAGAGCCTCCTTCCCTTGCTTTCCCGAATGTAGGATCTCAGAATGCGGTCCATAGAACCCGCCAAACCCGCCTTATAGAGCAATTTATACATTCTTCTAAGGCCATCCATGCGACCCTCATCCATGAATACGTAAAACCCTTTTCAAGAACACCAGCATGAACCACAAGGAGTTCCTTCTCTACAACTTTTTTTAGTTGTATCCAGCATGCTACAAAAAAGTAATAACGCTCCTTGCATCTTCTCTCTTCTTCCTCACGCAAACTCCTCTGAAACAATCACTAGAAAAAAAAGAGTAGCTTTCAAGCGGATTAGTTCAGTTCAAAAATCGATTTAGTTTAGTTATCGGTTTGTTCGGATTGAATAAAATCTTGTCGAATTAAACCAAAAAATTTATTCGGTTCAGGTGCTTCCGCGGGGGAGATCTATCATCGGTGTAGAGCAACACCGATCATCATCATCTTCTTCACAAGCGATGCTCCGAGAAACTTCGATTGAGAATTCTATTAGACTTTGATCGAATCTTATATGAGCAAACACTTGGAACTATTGTACACAGCACTCCTTGATTTGAGCACACATGGATTGTCCGGATCATTTATGTTTCCAAGCCCTCCATCTCTTCTAACACCGGAATCGCTTGTCTCCATCGAATCCACAAGCTACCTTACCTTCGCCTTCGATGTAGCTGTGTGCCAAATTTCCTTGGACTAATTAACTCGTGAAGAAGGAATTAGGGAGATTGAATAGAAAGAGAGTAATATCAACAACTCAGTTTACTATAGTCCATTCTCTGATATGGCAATGGAATTCCCTTTTCGAGTTTAGGCAAAAGCTTCTGAACAAATGCATTTGTAGTCTCAATTCTTAAGAACATGAAACAAGATAAGTATTATTTATTTTACAAGAGATGGGATAAAGAAACGCAACACAAATACCAGAATAACAAACCACAACTTGTAATAATATTAATCCACACCATAACAGTGTAAATAAAGAAAGACCCTCCATACTACCACCAGCATTTGACATGATCTGTTTTATTAATTCTCATCCTCTATAATCTGCATTTCATATTCTCCCTGTACAAAGAATCACAGACACTTTTTTTTAATATAAGAATCAGTAAGAGGAAGAGGGGAGGGAGAAAGAAAAAAAGGTGAGTGATATATTTTCATACCGGCACATGAAAACCTAGATCTTCAAAAGACTCTCTGATGCTCGTATCCAATACATAATCCTCGTTAAAGCATTTATGCCAAATGTTATCAATGCTAGCATGCAACTCCTTCAGCAAAGAGCCTCCTTCCCTTGCTCCCTTTTCCCGAATGTAGGATCTCAGAATGCGGTCCATAAAACCCACCAAACCCTCCTTGGAGAGCAATTTATACATTCTTCTATCTCGTTGGATTTGCCTATTGTGTTGAACTTTATAATTTTTGTTCGTAATTTCTTGCAAGTATTTTTCACGTGGTTCAATTTTCCAATTGTTTTCAGCCTATCTTGGATTATCCTGTAGTTGAGAAAGTGGTTTTCATGGAGTTATCCCGTCGGCCTGTGAGTATGCTACTTGGTTGTAATATCGTTTTTGTTTTAAGCTAACTACAATGATTAAAGATTTTTCATCTTTTGCAGCATGCATCTGCGGATTATCTTTTTATTGCCACAGAATTATACAAATTCTGTGTGCATCGCTGGGATGCTGACTCTTCAAAACTGATTACAATGTATACCTACTAACATGAGTTAATTGTTGCATTTCTTTCTTATAAGTTACAACCGGCATTAAAATGCTATTCTTAATACTTACAGAAGAACAGTGCAATACCCACCACTTACTCATTTAGCGAAGGGGCAATGGAACTATTGTCAGGTATTTAGTTATATTTTTTATATCTTCTGATATATATATATATATATATATATATATATATATATATATATATATTTTCCATTATTGAGGGGGAACCGTATGTCCCCGTTCTAGCACAGATTGCATAGTTATTCTGTATGCTAGTCAAGATCGGTTGAGGGTCAATAAAACTGTTGATTTCCAAGAGTTTTGAGTCAATTGCGGGGAGATACTCATTTAATACTCTTCGTTTTTGTCATTTGCTTATATATATGTATATTTTCAAGAGTTTGAGTGTTTTTAATGTGTATTTGGAATCTTTTTCCAGAGTCGGGGATAGTATTTTGGATATGAAGTTCTTGTACGGACATGGTCCTCCCATGGTGGCATTACTTGAGAAGAAGGTACATCAATCAATTCTTGTTGATACCATGTAGAGAGACCTCGGAGAATGACCATGCATGGTTATTCTATCCGGGTAAATTTGGACCTAATTGATTTAGTTTCACCTATCTTTAAAATTGGAAAGACTGTGATTTGTTACTAACTGTTTTCTTGGTACCTATAGTTGCTAACATGTTAGTTTAAGCATCTATACTAATTCATTTCTGATTTTATGGTCAAATATATATAATTTTTTTCTAGAATATTTAGTTAATTTCCAAAATTAGTTTCCAAAGTTTTTTATTAGTGAAACTATTGATGTTTAATGTTGTAGCGAGATGGAAGTGCTTTCAGTGTTAAAGTGCTTGAGTTTTCGGGTAATACTTTCATTCCGAAAGACTGGCAGCTACCGAATGTCATCGTCGAATCTACACTTTTGATACATGTACATCAGTATCCATATGAATTTCTTATCATCGCGAAAGAAGTTTTTTCCTACGTTAAAGAAACAGGACTCAAAACTAAGCGCATAGGATTTGTAAGTTTACTCTTGTCTTGTGTGATTCTTTTCATCATTGTTTGTGTAGTCATTATACTTTGTTTGCATCTTTGTTGTTCCTGCCGTTTGATTTATTCTCTTCAAATTCTTTTGTCATATCCAGTTCAATATAAAAGCATATGGAAGATTTCGTACAGATACTAAAAAACATATCTTATCGGGGATCATGATGGGCGTCTTTTCATGATAGAGTAAGTCGGAGTTCATTATAGTTGGTCCCTAATTACAAAATACTATCAAGATTTTGTAATTGTTTTTAACAGTCTCTTATTTATAAATTGAAGGCTTTCTGAGCTTACACATAGGTTGTTGGGCAGGACATCAATACCTTCATCAATATCGTATATTGGTGGTACAATGGTTTTTGTCGGCTCATGCTCTACCGATTCACAGGTGTGCTCCAAATAATGTCTTTTTCTTCTTCTGATGTTTCACTTGTTCCTTCAGGCTCCTCAACAAAATTTACAATTAAAACACAAGTATCTTAATAATCCATGGTATATTTTATACCACCTCTAATATGCAGTTTATGAAGATACACCATATAACAGATCTTGAAGTGTTGAATACATATACCAATTCAAGTCCTATGAGTGATTTTTGTGTAATCAACAAGTCTGGAGGTCGACGGAAGATCCTTTATGTGTGGTGGAACCCATGAAAAAGTGTCTTTGAGGTTGTCAGCACTGGCACATGAATCATTACTGAGATTTACTTACATAAGATTACCTAGATTTCTCTCAATTGATAACATTAACAATTTATCCTGTCAAAACCCCAAAAATCATGAATGTTTGGTCCCAAAAATCATGAATATTTGGTCACTGAAATCTTCCGTTCTTTATGTCAATCACACATATCTCATAATTCAAACATATGACCATGTTATTTATGCTGTTAATAATGTCTTTAGAGAACACACGATGCAAGGTTTCATATCTGGTGTACTCACTGTATGCTGCCAACTCTGTAACTACAGACAATTTGTACAAGTATGTTTTTTCTATTAAACTACCAAATTGATTGTTTATTTATCTTCTATTTTCATATCCTAACATTTATGTGTTGCCTCCTTAAAACTAGGTTACTGAAGAGTCTGTGAGATTGATTAATTCCAAAACGGGACTATTGAAACATACTTGGATTTGTGGAGCTAGGGTAACGTGTGCATCTGCAACTGCTAAGCAGGTTCAATTGTCTCTCATTTTGGACAAAGTTGATTGGAAAAACCCCATGCACCTAAACTTGCTGAAATCAAATGTATGATCATTGTCTTGTAACTGGTACGCATTTGGTTTACTTTGAAGTCGGAGATGGAAAATTGTCTGAAAGCAAACGAGTTCAGCTGGATTGTGATGTTGCTTGCCTTGATATAAACCCTCTTGGTGAGAATCTTTACTCCAGTCAACTAGCTGCAATTGCGACATGGGGAGAATACAAAGTTTGGATTTTTTCGCTTCCAGAGCTGACTATTCTTTTAGAGGAGCGGTTAAGTTGTCTACCCCGGTGTATTCTTCTCTATGAATTCTACTGGACCTTTTAAATTAGTGTTTTTTTCTTTATTGATAAAATCAGTGTTTTCTTACCAATAACTATTACCTTATAGCATCCTTCTTTGTGCTCCAAGAATGGTATTTATTATGTTCTTCAACTGACGGAACTTTTTACACCTTCCAGTTGAATAAGGAGAACTCTCAATTACATGACAAAAACTTTGTGTCACTGGGATTTCATCTAAAACGTTACGCAAATTTTCATCAAATGGTGTGGTTTGTGTGTTCTCTTAACAGATGTCGTGCTAACTGTAATTTGTTACAAGAACAACAAGCTGCAGTACAAGGCCTTGAACCTACCAAATGTTGCCAACTCATGTCTTTTTCTTTTGGAGGATTTGCCAGATGGGTAAACCAATTTTCTCTTTTTTTTTTCTGAATAGTTTTGGCATGTGATATTTTAATATAATTTGATAGTTGATATTTTTTGTGATTCCAATTTTATTTAAATTGGACAATTTAATAGTTGTTACGGCAGACAGATTTGTTTTCTGCAAATTGGGAGATTTCGCGGAATCAGGCAGAATTTCAATACTATCCTGTGGTGGACGTATATGTCGCCAAAAGGAAACCCAATCATAAGCCATCATTACGGAAGAAAAGCAACAAATGAAGAGAAACCTCATACTTCTACTAAACGAGAATCTCAACACATCATCAACATATAAGTTGGCGCAACCTGAAGTTGGATTCTCCGTAGTTAACTGTCAGTTTACTGAAGATAATTTAACTTACTATTGTGTAGGTACATAAATCGAGTAAGTTAACACAATAGTAAGTTAAATTATCCTTAGTAAACTGACAGTTAACTACGGAGAGTCCAACTTCATGGTGCTCCAACTTATATGTTGATGATGTACTGAGATTCTCGTCTAGTAGAAGTATGAAATTTCTCTTCATTTGTTGCTGTTACTTTTCTTTAGTAACGATTGCATATGATTGAATTTCCTCTTGGTGACATATACGTCGACCATAAGATAGTATTGGAATTCTGTCTGATTCCGCAAAATCTCCCAATTTGCTAAAGATAAATCCATCTGCCGTAACAACTATTAAACTGTCCAATTTAAATAAAATTAGAATCACCAAAAATATCAACTATCAAATTATATTAAAATAACAAATGCCAAAACTATCCAGATAAAAAAAGAAAGAGAGAAAATTGGTTTACCCATCTGGCAAATCCTCCAAGAGAAAATAACATGAGTCGGCAACATTTGGTAGGTTCAAAGCCTTGTACTGCAGCTTATTGTTCTTGTAGCAAATTACAGTTGGCACGACATTTATTGAGAGAAACACACAAACCTCACAATTTGATGAAAATTTGCGTGGTGTTTTAGATGAAGGCCCCAATGACACAAAGTTTTTGCCATATAATTGGGAGTTCTCCTTATCCAACTGGAAGGTGTAAAGAGTTCCGTCAGTTGAAGAACATAATAGGTACCATTCCTGGAGCACAAAGAAAGATGCTCTAAGGTAATATTTATTGGCAAGAAAACACTGATTTTATCAATAAAGAAAAAAAACATTAATTTAAAAGGTCCAGTAGAGTTCATACCACTCCAAATTCACAGAGAAGAATACCCCGGGGTAGACAACTTAACCGCTCCTCTGAAAGAATAGTCAGTCTGGACCGAAAAAATCCAAACTTTGTATTCTTCCCATGTCGCAACTGCAGCTAGTTGACTGGAGTAAAGATTCTGACGAAGAGGGATTATATCAAGGCAAGCAACATCATAATCCAGCTGAACTCGCTTGCTTTCGGACAATTTTCGATCTCCAACTTCAAAGTAAACCAAATTCGTACCAGTTGCAAGACAATGATCATACATTTGATTTCAGCAAGTTTAGGTACATGGGGTTTTCCATCTCTAATATGCAACTTATAAAATACACAATCTAGCAGATTTTGAAGTGTTGAATAAATATATACCAATTCATGTTTTATAAGTGATTTTTGTGTAATCAACAAGTCTGGAGATCGACGGAAGATCCTTATGTGTGGTGGAACCCATAAAAAAAGTGCCCTCGATGTTTTTAGCACTGGCACATAAATCATTATTGAGATTTATTTACATAAAATTGCCTAAATTTCTCTCAATTGATAACATTAACAAATTGACCATATGACTTTGTTCATATTTTAATTTTGTTGTTTTGCAGTCTTTTGTCAAACTCCTCAAAAACCATAAGTGTTTGGTTACTAAAATCTTTCGCTTTCGATGCCAATCACACATATCTCATAATTCAAACATTGGACCTTGTTGTCTCTGTGTACGCTTTTGTTAATAATGCTTTTATAGATCACACGATAAACGGTTTCATATCTGGTATAATCACTGTATGCTGTTACAGACTTGGCAGCATACAGTGATTCGATCAGATATGAAACCGTCTAACGTGTGATCTCTAAAAGCATTATTAACACCAACGTTCACAGAGATAACATGGTCATATATTTGAATTATGAGATGTGTGATTGGCATCGAAAATATAAGATTTGAGTGACCAAACATTCATGATTTTTGGGGTTTTGACAGAAAATTGCAATACAACAAAATAAATGTATGAATTGATCAAATTTGTTATCAATCGAGAAATCTAGGTATTCTTATGTAAATAAACTTTAATAATGATTCATGTGCCAGTGCAGAAAATCTTTATGACACTTTTTTCATGGGTTACACTGCACATAAGGATCTTCCGTCGACCTCCAAACTTGTTGATTACACAAAAATCACTTATAAAACCTGAATTGTCATATGTATTTATCACTTCAAGATCTGCTAGATGATGTATCTTTATAAGCTGCATATTAAAGGTGGTAGAAATATACCATGCATTAGTAAGATACTTATATTATTTGTGTTTTAACTGTAAATTTTGTTGAGGAACCTAAAGCAACAAGTGAAACATGATAAGAAGAAGAAAAATTATTATTTGGAGCACACATGTGAATCGGTATAGCATGAACAGACAAAAAACATTGTACCACCAATATACGATATTGATGTCCTGCCTAACAACTTATGCGTAAGCTCCGGAAGCCTTCAATTTATAAATAAGAGACTGTTAAAAATAATTACAAAATTTTAATAGGATTTTGTAATTAGGGGACCAACCATAATGAACTCCAACTTACTCTATCATTAGACGCTCATCATGATCCCCGAAAATATAACCATGCTTTTTGATATCTATATGAAATTTTCCAAATGCTTTTATATTGTACTAACAAAAGAATTTGAAGAGAATAAATCAAACATCAGAAACAAAAAAAGATACAAAGTATAATGACTACAAAAACAATTATGAAAAAAATCACATAAGAGTAAACTTACAAAACCCATGCGTTTAGTTTTGATTTTCGTTTCTCTAACGTGGAAAAAACATTCTTTCTCGATCATAAGAAATTCATATGGATCCTGATATACAAGTATCAAAAATGTAGGTTCGATAACATCCGATAACTGTCATCCTTTCGAAACGAAATTTTTATCCCAAAGCTCAAACACTTTGACATGAAAATCACCTCCATCTCAGTACAACATTAAACACCAATAGTTTCACTAATTAACAACTTTGGAAACTAACTAAATATCCTAGAATATATGTGACCATAAAATCAGAAATGATTAGTAAAGATGTTCACACTAACATGCAACAACTATAGGTACCAAGAAAACAGTTAGTAATAAATCACAGAATCCTTTCAATTTGAAACTTAAGAGGATACCCAATTAGAGAGAAGAAAGAGTAACATACATACCCGTAAAACCATAGTTCAGCTGAGAGCGGCCGGCTTATATGCATCCTGGAAGATAATGTTGATTGCTGGCTGTAGAAGCTTCCAAGCATCATTCAAGTATAGTTCTTTGTCTGGTTCAGCTAATGATTGATATGACAAAACATGAAATTTAGAATGATTGATATGACAAAACATGAAATTTAGAGGATACCCAATTACAGAATCACACATAATACAAGAAAAATCTCAGATCCAATACTTACGTCTAGCAGGAAAGGGTTGGACAAGAAACGTAACAGGATCGGAGCCGAGGCGGTCATTGATTGTAAAAACAGGAATGCGAAGGAAACCCTCTGTTCCATCATCATCAAGTGGGTGGTGAATGTGCTTCGCCGTCTTCGCGGAGAAAAACGGCGGCTCGGGGCTGATTGAGCGTTTCATGCTAATCCAATCCTCAACCAAAGGAATCAATTGACAGTGGAGACGCAATTCGACAGAAGGCGAGTCTAACGACACCGGAGATCCCCAATTTGTGCAATCCGACGGACGGCGATTCTACGACGGTGGGTCGGTGAACAAAACGTAACCCTAGGGGGAAGGGGGAATTTTTGGGAGCGTGATGACTCGTTATTATTTCCAACCAAAAAATACATAGGGAGAATTTGCGGAATAGCAAAAAAAAAAAAAAAAAATTTTAATAATTAATCAAAAATTCCTTACGTTAATTTTTTTCTTTGATCACTCAATTAAATAACCCATATGGATTTATTCCAAAAATAAATTTACTATTTATTTATTTACTTTTTTCCTGGTAAAAATATAAAATAGGTTAATTTGCCTTAAAATAATAATAATAATTAGACGAATAACCAAAAATCATAAAACTAATGAATGTGATTGTGTCACATATGAGGTTTTTGGCTATTAGACAAATTAATTCTTCAGATTAACATTGCATATCTTTTTCTTTTTTTACCCATTTGAATATAATTGAGCATGCTTGAAAAAATGTTCAAATGGATAATAGTTGAGCATGCTTGGAAAAATGTTCAAATGGGTAAAAGAAAAAAAAATTATGCGGTGATTAATTCGAATTATTCATTTAAAAAAAGTGTATATAAAAAATTTCCAAAATTTTCCAAAAAACCCATATCCCTAAACTAGCTAGAATTTAGGTCCAGAAATAATTTAATCCGGTTTAAAAAACCACATCAAAGTATCAAACTCGTAAAAAAATTAAAACCGACAAACCTAATAAACTTTATATTTTAAATAACCAATCAAACAATTGCTTTAAACAAAGAGATGATATTGAAAATCTTATTCCACTTATATTTATTACACTAATTCCACTTGAAACTCGAAACAACCATTTGGACCTCTTAACGTAAACCGAACTTCATGGACACGTCCTCATTAAACTAATCAAAACCATAGCAATTTGTCGGTTAGTGCCAAAATTTCAGTGTATGCATGTGTACATTTAACAAATATTTGTTTATTTAAAAAATAAACATTCTAAAGACAAAAGAAAAATAAAGACCAACTAATCTTATTACATGCGTTTAACATTATAATTAATATGATCATGACACATGTTAATCAATCGATTAGATTTTGACACATATGAAAAAAAATTCCAATAAAATTTTGACATGTATCAAACAAATTATATTTGAAAAAAAGATGCTTATATATTTGTATTTATCAATTAGATTGTTTCTTATATATTTGTATTTCTCAATTAGATTATAAAAAGCAATATATATCAATATTTTCCAATTATATTCTAATTAATAATTCATAAAAACAAAATTAGTAGATAAGTTACATCTATACACGTTTACATATATTTTGATTTTGAATATAAATAGATAAGGCATAAATCAAACACATTTTCTCATTAGAATATTAAATACATATGTAAAAATCTTTTGAGTTGAATAAAATTAGGTTTACATACTCAAATTTTCAAAGATTTTTTTTTCTGGTCGAAACAAAGATTACAATATTTCACCTTTATATAAACAATTTTGTGCTATTTCAATCTTCTCACCCAATTTAAAACTTCAATAATCTCTTCCATAAATTGTGGTTCGGGTTTTTCATTAGAAAAACATCGATTACTATCTTATTCGATATGTGTGATACAATACGAATAAGATTAATAATCTATTTTATATTTGTGAGATTAATAAGATTTTTCTAACTCAACTATTTGTTTTATTTTTTACAGCATATATATCATCACAAAAACAATCATAACTAAAACCCAAAAAACAATATCAATTATGTATCAAAAGAATTTTATTTATTTTAAAAAATCTATTATCATTATATTTTTGAATTAAATTAAAACACAACTTAAAAAACCTAATATAATTATATTTATATGCGATATAATGCATATTGTGAGTTTTGTAATTTATTTTAGCCTTATCATTATGTGTATGCGGTAAAGTATGTAAAATTGATATTTGAGAAAAAAAAATATTGAAAATTTATCATATTTTAAAAATTATAGAAAATAAGAAATTAAAAATACTTATCATTTGTTTCTCATCAGAAGAACGATAATATGTTGATTCAAAAAGAAAACGTAAAATATGATTTTAGAATATCAGTAAAGCTAATTCAAATAGAAATATAAAATCTAATTTGTTAAGATTTTAGAAAAAAGAGATATATGAGTAACTACATAATTAAAAAAACAAACATAATTCAAATAAGAATAGGAAAAAATAATTATTTGAAAATATGTGACAAATTTGATTGAAACTATAATAAAAATAAGAGAGTCCAAATAACTAAATAACGATTAGACTTCTCTATCAGTAGTTTCATATAGACATTCTCAAGCTTATTTTATTTATTTTAAAGGATGATCTGATTTTGTTTTACATTTTTTGTATTTAGTTTTTTTTACGGGTTATATAATATTACAATTTTTTTAAATTAAAATATAAATATGAGAATCAATTCAACAAGATTTTGAAATTTTTTATAAGATGAATAAATCTAATTCAAATATAAATATGAGATTCAATTCGTCAATATTTTTTTTTAAATAGATGCATGAGTAGGTACATAATAAAAAATAAACATAATTCAAATAGGAATAAAAAAACTAATTATTTGAAAAATGTGATAAAATTTAATTGAATAAAAAAAAGTAAATGTTAGGTTTATCGATTAGTATTTTCACGTGAGCATTCTCAATCTTATTTTATTTACTTTCAAGAGTAATATGATTTTGTTTTCTATTTTTTATATTTATTTTTTCACAAATAATAAAATATCTTATTATAAACCCGCATACATGCGGATCCTAAATCTAGTCTTATTATAAACCTCATCTGCTGACACCACGTACACTTTGTATTATCCAAGCAAACGTCACGTGCATCTAACCAACCATTCACTAATTATTGTGTTTGATTACTCAATTAATATAATGTAGTAGTTTAATTTGATATGTTTATATACAAATTTGATATATATATACAGTTTCATTGACGACCATATCAAGCTGCTGGTTTACTATGTATAGCTCACAATTACAAGCAACGTACCTTACATAACGTTGTAACTTCATATAAAGATTTTAATACTCTTGCTATATACGTTTACCTCTTAGAAATTGTTTATAATTTTTATTATTTTATCAAGTCATAACTAATTTTTGTATAAGCATAACACTAGATCTCTAGTAAGTGATTAACCAATTAAACCTCTATATAAGAGATCATCAATTTCATCGAAACGAAGTTGGCTAGGACGTTACTGACTCATACTAAAAAGTATTTTCTTTTTAGTTAAACATAGGTTATCCGAAGCAGAGTTAGAAATTTATGGTTTAATATTTTTTTTTGGAGGGGCCGTTGACCCATCTCTAGTCCAAATAAGCTCGACTAATCCCGATGGTAAACATGTTATCTGGCAATAGTTTTTCAACAAGTCCATATCGGTTAGAGTTCTTCAAATCCCAAAAATCTAAGTAGTAAACAATAAAGATGGAATTATTATTCGAAATCCGGTATCTGATTCGGTATCTGTTTTTACTCGCTCTAGAAATACGGATATCCAGGACGTCCGGATTCGGATTCATATAGTAAAATCTCAAAAGTTAAACTTAAAAAAAACGAGTTTACACTTTATCTCAAGTTGATTTACACTGATCCACCATATTTTATATAAAATAATTTTGATATGGCTGAAAGTTAAAATACTCGAATTTTAAACTTATCAAATTTATTTAGAGAAGTTGTTAAAGAAATATTACGTTTTGTCCCAAATTGATTTACCACTAGGCGATGAGCTTTTATGTGAGAGTAATTTTAATCTAGGTGAAACTCAAAATTAAAATATTTGAATTTAAAACATGTCAGATTTATTTCTTTATATTTACAAGATGAGTATATGGATGTTGATGTGGTGATTGATCTGCCGAATAAATTGATAAAATAATAATGCGTGAAATCAATAAACAAGGAGTGAGTAGTGAACAGTTGGAGTAAGAGGCCCATCACACTTGATGCACTCTCATTTCGCGTGCTTCTTCTTTTTCTATTCTCTTTACAATTAAATTCCAGTCGAACAAAAATAAAATTAATTTCCATACTTTGTTAAATGATTAAAATTCTGTATATTTTGTAGTTAGAATGGTTGATTTATTTTTCGGTAGTAAATGAATTTTATGTAGAAACTCAAACCAAATACATTGTTTAGATAGAGTCTAATTAAATTGGATTAGATCTTACAAAAAAATGGAAAACAAGATACAACTTGAACATGACTCCTTTCTATATATATAAAAAAGCTAAACACAGAAAAAAGGAGTTCCCAAATTTTTTTCACAGATTTGGAAAACACATTTAATAGATACATACTTTGTGGTATTATAATTAATTAACAATCATGCATATCTACTTTTATGTGTTACATCGATAAGGAACTAATCCTCTATATATGGTTTGGATAGTGAAAATGTAGACTTTTGTTTTGTTTTGTTTTTCTGTTAGAATGTCAATCTTTACTTTACCTTTTTCTTTAATTTTAATCATATGTAGTTGAGTGAATTAGGATAAAGAAGAGGTGAAATGGAATAGTGACGCACCAATTATTTGAAAGCGTCGAATCATATCATTTTTCATAGGTCTACCAATATTTGACCTCTGTCAAATCCAAATCATTATATAATAGATATGGTTCTAATTCTCTAAATCCAAATTATTTATCTCGAGCACCAAATAGTTTTTACATACCATCCAATGAATATTTATAAAATATAATTTTAATATATATTATGCGAAAGTTTGTGTATCATTATCGAGTAAGACATTCAATATAGTAATTTGTATTAGTGTTATAGCTATTTTTAGCTAATGAGTTGAGTATTTTCACCATGATATTAATATTTATTGTTAGTTGTTATAAAAACGTCACATTGACAATATTTGAATTTTATTATGAATAGAGTAAAATTATATTGCATGCGTAATAGAGATTCTTTTTAGCCGCAAAGATAAATATGGATTATTACGTTAATCAACACTTTTAGACCGATTAATGATTTGCTTGGTTTGGTTGAAATTGCAAATAAGCGTGACGACAAATTAATCATTAAAAGGGAATTTACATCGAACTCTATAGTTATTAGGGTATCTCAGTATAACAACCACGAAACCTGAATACTTATTATTATGGATGCATGCCTGCATTGCATCTCGTTTTGTCATTTTCTTGAGATACACCTGTGCATGATAAAGACCCTGCTTCTTATCATCTTATGATATTTTGGTAAATTTGAATGCTTTTAAGTTCTAATCGCTATCTCAAATCGGTGGCAAATAACTTTTACGTTATAAATCTAAAGCTTATTTACAATAAACTTTTTCCATGACAGAGAAATATCATCATCACTTAGTCTGACTATTTGAATATATAATCATCTTCATTATATTTTTTCCTAATTAAAAAGAAACTTTTGACAAAAAGATGAACTTTATATAAATTTATAGAAATAGAACAATTTTGAAATTTTGCAAAGATTATTTGGAAAAGTTATGGCTTAAGTGCCGTGAACAAAAGAAACGGATATTATTTAGTTGCTTTTTTTGTAGTTTATGTACTCCCATTTAAAATTGTTAATAAATATATCAAAACATGAATTTATTTCCCAATGAAAACATAACATTTGGGAAAGAACTTTCTCCAAAAAAACATTTGGCAAAGAAAACAAATACTTATTCAAAGATTTTTCCTTGAGCTTCAATTTTTGCTTATGAGTTCGAATATTTATTTATGATTTTCTTATATTCAATTTACCAAGTAATATTAACTTTCAAAAAATAATACTAGAATTTATCATATTTTATTTTATTATATATAAATAATAAATTATAATTTTTTTTAATATAAAGTGAAAACTAAATAGTTTTTTTTTTTTTTTAAATTTTAAAAACATGTGGGCGATCTAAGCGGATTGTAAATAAAATTAGCGTTTTTAGAAACACAAATTTTAAGAGACGTGCTTGCTAAAACCTGTAAAACATCTTAATCCGTTATGAGAAAAAATAAATGAGGTCAATTAATCCTCTTTGAACTATATAAAAAGAGATTATGGACCGAAAACTCATAATGTAATTAACTAAACTATAAATAATTTAAAGATAATCAAGTATTCATATATAAATACTGATCACTGGAGCCACGTCTTACAGTCCCCAAAACATTCGCCAACTAATACAAACAAACACTCTCTTCTCTTCTCCACCAAATCTACAGATCTCCACGTCAGCAATTCGCCGGAGAAACGAGAAACGAACCACCGTGAAAACATGATTCCTTACGCCACCATCGAGGAAGCTTCCGTCGCGCTTGGACGAAACCTCACATGGCTCGAAACCGTATGGTTCGATTACTCCGCCACAAAATCCGATTACTCTCTCTACTGTCACAACATTCTCTTCCTCTTCCTCGTCTTCTCTCTCGTTCCTCTCCCTCTGGTTTTCGTCGAATTGGCTCGATCCGCTTCTGGATGGTTCGATTCGTATAAGATCCAACCTAAGGTAAATTACTCCTTATCAGATATGTTCCGGTGTTACAGAGACGTCATGAAGATGTTCATCTTCGTCGTTGGTCCATTACAGCTCGTTTCTTATCCTTCGATTCAGGTATAAATCTCGAAATCAGATTCCCTTTCTACCACATTTGTTCTGTTTTTGATTTTGAATGATTTGAGAGAAGAAATATCATGAAATCTGAATCAATGTTGTTGTTGGGATTTATGTTGATACAGATGATTGGGATACGATCTGGGTTACCATTACCATCAATCTCAGAGATTTTGGCACAGTTATTAGTCTACTTGTTGATTGAAGACTACACAAATTACTGGGTACATAGGTTTTTTCACAGTAAATGGGGTTATGAGAAGATTCATCGTGTACATCATGAGTACACAGCTCCAATTGGTTATGCTGCTCCTTATGCACATTGGGCTGAAGTCTTGATTCTTGGGATCCCTACGTTTATGGGACCAGCGCTTGCTCCTGGTCACATGATAACTTTTTGGTTGTGGATAGCTTTAAGGCAGGTCGAAGCCATTGAGACTCACAGTGGGTAAGTAAGGGCATGCGTGGTAGAGAGAATCAAATTAAAAATCCTTCCTTTGCTTTGCTTTACAAGTATTATACACTTTTTTTTCTTTATATCATATATGTGACTGCATCATCATATTACCAATTTTTATATCTTTCCTTTTAGTTAGTGTATTTGTATATCATTGTATAATAGTGTAGATTCAATAGTGGCTCACCTTTTTACAACTGGGGATAAGTTAGGTATTAGGTTTCTTTTTGATACTTTCTTAGGCTTTTCTAAGCTATTGGGGATTGTTTTGGAACATGTTAGATAGATACCTTTTGGTGAGAAACAGATAGATAGGCTCATTTTTCTATTTAGTTAACTTTTGGAGTAACCCAAAACATGTAAAGGAAGAAACAAGTGGGCAAAGATGAAACTTAGCTTCTCTTAGTTTCTTGATTTTACTTTATGCTTCTGTGAGAATGAGAAATGTTTTCTTGCTTTGCTTGCTTGAAACTTTGCAATGTATCTCGATTGAACAGAGAAATTAAATGGTGTTTTGTTACTGAAGCACATATTCACTTGGTTCGATTTGCAGATATGATTTTCCATGGAGTCCAACGAAATACATCCCTTTCTACGGTGGCGCTGAGTACCACGACTACCATCACTACGTTGGTGGACAAAGCCAAAGCAACTTCGCTTCAGTTTTCACTTATTGTGATTACATATATGGAACTGATAAGGTAAGTGTTCATCAAAGGTCAATACAAAATTCATCAAATTCAAAACATTGACCATGAGTTTCGATTTCCCTATATTTCTGTCCTCGTTCAGGGTTATCGATTCCAAAAGAAGCTTCTTGAGCAGGTAAAATATCCACCTATGGACATATTTGGTCATATGAATACCAACTTGGTCATTTGCTAATAATATCTAACTTGATTTTTTTCATGTATGCTTCATTCATTGCAGATCAAGGAATCTTCCAAGAAGCATAACGGAGGAATGAAATCCGATTAGTAAAAACCGGGGAAGAAGATTTTAACCGGTGAAAGAAAAGCTAAGTTACATGCACAAGTTGTTGTTAGGCAAATCTAGTCAGCTTCACGAAAAGAGGGAGGAGTAGTTGATTTTTCGGGTGTGTCTTATGTCGTCAAAGTTGTTACTAACTACCTTATTATTATTTTTCTCAAGTTAAATGCTACTTCCGACAATAGTGGGTCATTTGATGTATGTGTGTGTCGGGACTAGGTTTTGTTCTTTTCTGGCAATTTTTCTTTTATATATTTTGAAGAAAAGTAAGAAGATGTCATCAAAGGATATGCTCCTCTTTATTACCACTCAAGTAATTTGTAAATATATAATCTTTGTAACTGTAAAATTCAACAAGCCCGTCTAGCTCAGTTGGTAGAGCGCAAGGCTCTTAACCTTGTGGTCGTGGGTTCGAGCCCCACGGTGGGCGATTATCTTTTATAATACACAGAGTGAACAGAGGCAGTAAAAAAAAAAACAATCCATTCATTTTCGTCAAACCAAGAAAAGCAAGAAAAACAAATAGTATTTGGTATTTACGTAGGGAGGACGTGCCACCATTTTTATTTCCAACACAAAAAATCGACAACCATAGCCCACAAGTTGTCCAAAACCCATCCAAGAGAACACATGAAATTAAATGTCGATATCGTCAAGTGAGATCTCCTCTTCTTCGTTTAGTCTTTTCATCATCTGTACAAAACAAGAAACACATTCTTAGTCATTATTAGACAGAGACAAAAAAAGAGCTTTGAGGTGTAGAAAAATCCAAAATGTGAAAAGATTCCATACAGTGAGGAAAGTTTGGGGATCAAGGAAGCTGGAGGAGCCTAAGATAACTTCTCTGTCAAGCTTCTCCGTAAGTTTGTGGCAAACCCTCAACTGCAACAAAACCAAATTGTATTATTACTAATAACCACTTTATTTCTCAGACCGGTTTAAAAGTATTACAGTACCTCAGATCTTGTTGCTCCTCCTACTATGAACACGAAAATCCGCTGTCCCTTTCTCTTGAATCCGCTAGATGCTCGTCCTAGAACCGAGTCGCTGAAACACAGAGATTAACAATGCATAAATTTGGCCAACTATATCATCAAATAACATCTTTGTATAAATTTGGCCAGATCATTAAAATGTTAGATTCGGGTAGGTGCAAATTCTCATACACCAGCTTTCTCAGATTACCAACAAACAAAAAGATAAGAAAAGAAAACGGAAATACCTGAAATATCCATCATCAGAAAGATGGCGTCTTGCCCACGTTGGTGTTCGTCTTGAATGAGGCAATACCGGACTCGCTGATGGAGATTGAGAGCCAGAATAAAAGGTTGGCTTTGGTTCATTCATACAAGGGTAATCTTGTTTTGGCAAATGACCTTTGCTAAGTTTCTCAACAAGCTCCTGAAAATATATTTTCCAAAATACAAAGAAACCAAACATGATATTGATCTTCCCTTTAGTGCATACATACAAAGCATAAAGTAAGAACTTTTAAAAAATGTTAAAGACCTCTACGATTGGGTAAAATCGAGACAGTTGCCATGTTTGAGTTTCACCAACCCGGTCTCTTCGAGCAGCTCGCTTCTTCTGAGCCACATGGATCAAAATATTCCAGTTATTACCTTAATAGATTGTCAAGAAAATCTTAGTCTTAGACTCTATAATAAAAACAAGAGGAAGAATACATACCTTAAGAACATCAAACTTGAGAGGGAAAGATCCCGTTGTGATCTTTTTAGACTCTGTAGGTACCGGTCCAAGTAATCTCAAATTGTTTACAGCGACTACATCACCCCCCGACAACTTTGCTAGCTGAAAGATTTAATCAAGAAGCAGAAGAAAAGCTTAAGAATGATAACTAATTATCCTTAGGTTCGAGCCTTTTGGGAGAGAAATAGAGTTTATACCTCCATCATCTTTCGTCCCTTCTCTCCTTCAAACTTCTTCGGGTAAATTGCTGCAACAATCATCATTAACCGCAGCTTGCTTTCTTGGTTTATATTCTGAAAATGTCACTCACTTTCAACACAAAATCTTCTGATGCCTGAAACTGAAACTAAAAAGCAGAGCATCTTACATGATTGGTACTCAAGAATTTGATAACGTCTTTTCTTCCAGCATCCCCAAAAACAAGGTCCTGCTCGAGCTGCCCGAGCTCTCTTAGACCTTTTTCCATTATAGTTCTGTTAATTGTTCTAGCAATCTGCAGTGACATTAACCAATGCTTATTTTATAAAGAACAAAGGATCTACCTTGTCATGTCAAACTAATCAACTTGCTCGATAAGAATACTTTATCAAACTTTCTTCCACGGTTTATGTTATAAGGCTAAAACTGACCTCCACATGAAGAGAAAGCTTGTCAATTTGCTCACTGTACTGAGGCAAAGCGTGAACCATCTTCTGCAAGTCTTTTGATGAAAGGTCACCAAAGTCTCTGAACATAAGAAGTAGATAAATTAATCAGCAAATTTCTAGTGGATCGCTTGAAACGAGAAAAAAAAGACAACTCGGTAACTACTTTGAACTGTGTTTCAATTGCGCGGCTTTGTTCTTCGACACAAAGTTTGTCATCTTCTCATGCAATCTTTCACTAGCCTGGACACAAAAACGGAATTATTCCCCAAGAAATCCACATAACTCCCATGTGAAATCTTTAAAACTGAAAAAGAGGAGGCCAGATAATATAGCAAGACATACATCTGCGATGTGAACATCACGAAGCTCTATCCAAATGGGATCTTCTTCATCTAGAAGAACCTCTTTCTTCTCAGGATTATCACCATTTTTACTCGGAACCTATACACTAAGAAATAAAAGGAAAATTACCATATGCTGTAGTGATGAGCTACAGCCAACTTTTACAAGATTTGAACGCAAAACCAAAATGTCACCTCGTGTGTGTATTTATTTCCTTCCATATTAAGCAAATCGTGGCACATGGCATCGTATGTCCACTCATGAATGAGAGGTGCAATCTAAGAAGCACAAAAAGTTATTCTGTAAATAGTGGCAGTGGCTATGACATATCAAGCAGACCTGATAGAAAATTGTCTCGGTTAAGATCCAGACCTGGTCTATGGATCGATCCAGGATAAGTAGTTCACATGTTTCGGTCTGAGGAAAATCTTCGATTGTCTGTTTGTATCTTGCCAAACAATTCCATACACTAGCAGCAAGCTTTGTAGGAATCAACTCTCGGTAAGTTGTCATTGTTGTGGCATCAAGAGCTTTGGCTCCACGGTAGCGCACAATGGGGTATTCCTGTATACCAGAAGAGTTTAAAGATATAACCGTCGTAGGAATTTCATGCCAAATCAACAAACAAGCTTTGGATTTACGCCTTGTACCCTTAGTGAGGCCAAAACTGTAGCAATGCGTTTAGCTACCACATTCAAGCAAGCATCTGCTCTCTGATGGTTTTCGTCGTCACTGTAAAGTTCTTCTAGAGCATTTTCATTATTTGTAACAAACCCCTGCCAAGATATATGAAAATAAGAAGATTCAAATACAGAAACAAAATGGAAACGTAGTTAAGACACATCGCATTGTCCTATAGACAAAGTGCTTTTGGTAACGTCAAGCTGTACAAATTGCAGACTTTTTGAAGGCAGTTCTAAGATGTTGTAAATTAGACATCAGCTACGTGAAAGCTGCATTTGATTTTGGCCTCAAGAAAAGAAACCACCAATAACTTCCCACCTCAATCATGAAACTTATTCGCCAGTATAACGATTTTCAAACTATGCAAATCTTGAGGAACAAACAGAAATAAAATCAGGATTTAAAAACTAGAAGATACCTGACTGTCCATGGTAATATACTCCAAGTTCATCTGCATATTATGAACCAGATTGCACAAAGTTAAATAAGTATCACTATCTATAGATGGAAATCCAAATTTTCTTAAATATCTTATGAGAACAAAAATATGAAAGTGGCAAATAGAAGCAACCTCTTTCAGTGCCCCAATTCGTTTCATCGCTCTCATGTCCTTCCTAATGAGAGTAACTAAGCTTCTCGAAACAGGAGAACTAAAGAAAACAAAAGCCCTAAAGCCACATTAAAGAAAACGATTAATCATTTCGGACAAGGCAGTTCATAGATATATGAAGTTATGAAATAGGAAGGAATTGTTCACATACTTCTTGTAAAGTGGTGATTTTCCAGTCATATCTGACAAAAACGCAGTGACACTGCAAAAGAAAACAGAGCAACAGCTTCAGAAAATCATAAAAGCTCAGTGGCGAAAAACTGATGTCAACTGTCTCAAATGGAAGAATCTTTACTTTGCTTCGGTCGGTTGAATAAAGTATATGGCTTCCATGGCAGTCATAGGTTGTCTATGTTTAGTTATAACCTCAACCACTGGAAAAAAAAAACAAAACAAAACATATATTTCCACAGAAAACAATGCCAGGAAGATAAAATAGCAATATCGATCGCTTCGAGCTCTGAACAAAAATAATTCTTACAAGAAATGCCTTCTTGTGTGATCTCAGACATTTTGCAAACAGATGACATTATCTTCACTGTGAACTTGTCCATAACAAGTACCTAGTTATACATTTCCAGATTCAGAGAATCAATAGAAAACCGATAAACCAGTACTTCAAATGTAAGTTAATGAAGCAAATTGGATAGAGATTATTATTACCTTCCAAGCTGATTTCGAGCTTCCATTTTTTTCTGGCCTAAGCATTTCACACAGTAATCCTGAAACCAGAAGTGATAAAAAAAAATTGATCGAATTTCTGTATCATTTACCTTAAATACAAAATCCCTGCCTTAAAAACATTTTGTTCCTGATTTTGCCAAGTTTTTTTACTCCAAATGAAATTAGTATAACAAAACATATGATTAATTGTGATCACGTTGACCCCTAATTCGAAACCCCATAAACCCATAAGAAGAAGCACATGATTTCTCTAATTAATCCAACGAAACCCTAGAATTCAGACATCATCAGAAGCTTCTGTCTCTGGAACACTAACCGCATAACAAGAGCTTAATGGTCTTATCAGAAACCCGATTTCAAACACAGAATCGGTAGGGTGGAAGAAAAGCTCACTCTCTCGGGTGATTTGTCTGAAATTCTTGTAATCTCCGCCATTAGAGAACGATCCAGAATCGGAGAAAGACATTGGCGTGAAATCGATTTGGTCGACGAAAAAAGGGTATTTTGTTAGACTGAAAAGAAAAGGAAATTTTTTTTAGCTGAATCGAATATAATTCGGGATAAGAAAAAACAGATTCCCGAAGAAGAAGAAGGAGATTGTCGAATTTTGAAAATGGTGGATCGGAGGAAATGAGAATCTAGGGTTTACTTGGTGACGAAGACAACGTTAAAAAGCAAAGAAACTTTGTTTCGCTTTCTAGATTTTTCCGTTTTTTGCTTATCCATGAAATTTCAAACTTTGAACGAGTTTTCTTCAGACGTGTCAAGTCAAATATAGGGGACAATTGTATATTATTATTATTTGGAAAATTGCAAAATAACCCTTAAAAATAACAAAAATTTTACAAACTAAACCATCTTAAAGAAATGTTGACAAAATCGTCCAACTAATATAAGTCCGGAATACGTGTTTTTTTGGGTTAAATCCGCAATATAAGTTCTTTTGGGGTTAAATCCGCAATAGAATTGAAGTATATATCTATTTTATATTTCAAAAAAGCAATATTTTTTTGGAAAATTGCGTTCAATAAAAAAAAATAATAATAATTAAACTCTAACAATTTAACTTAAATAATATTTTACCACATATGTTAATTTAGTTACTTTTTTAATTATTAAAATTTTTTTTGATTAATTGGCAAATTCACCTTTTTTTTGTGACAAATGATTCGGATCGAAATCCAATGATCGAGTGAGTGAGTGTAACTATTGAATAACTTTTTTACTGAAATTTTTTGATAAATATAAAATGTGACACCATCTCATGAAAAGTGAATTAACGTTCTCCTTTACATCTTTTATCACCAAATCATTCCTGAGTTTAAAAGTGTATTCAAATGTGAGTGTATGCATATGTAAGCACAAACGTAAAACAATCACCAAAAAAATCTGTTCGTTTTTCTTTTCATTCAAAAATTTAAGTTGGAAAAAGTCTCTTTTGTGTCTGGTTCAGTAATTTCATCGAACACTTCATAGGCAACCGCACAACTTCCGTACTTCGACAACACGTGTCAAGAACCGGTGATCGAATCCACAGCCACGTGTCAATCACGTGGCTTTGTTCCAGAGCTTCTTCCTCCAAGGCGGTGTGTGTTAACCACAGAGACGAAGAACAAATACTAACAGAGCCATCACAAGAAAATGTTTCGATTCAATTTCCGTCGTGAAATCTTGAAAACTACCGGAATTTTTCGCCGGAACATACACAGCGATCTCGAAGATGCCGGTCCGATGGCATCTCGGCTTAAATCCCGTTCCGTTGTCCGGTTTAGCGGACCGGATACGGTTAAATTTCTTCAGGGTTTGTTGACCAACGATGTACGGAGGTTCGGTGAATCGTCCGGCGAGAAAAGCTCGGCGATTCCTACGCCGAACATGGCTTCCGTTTCGACGCCGCCTATGTACGCGGCGCTGTTAACTCCTCAAGGAAGGTTTCTGTACGATTTTTTCTTGTATAGCCCGTCGCGACCGGAGGAAAAGCTCGATCGGACAGGTTCCGGACCCGGGTCGGATTCGGGTTGTGATGGGTCGGTTGAGTTGTTTGCAGATGTTGATGTCTCTGTCCTTGATGAATTGCTGGAAACACTCAAGAAGTAAGCTTTTTTCCTCTCACATTTTGCAACAGAAATTTGAAAAATTAGGTCTTTTTTGGGATCTCAGTCTTAGCAATGTCCTTGGAGATTAGGGTTTATAAAACTATGGATTTAGATGCCATCACTATTGATTTTGCTGGAATGAGTGAAAAAAAAACCCAGATTTGTAAGGAAGTATTTTCTTGTTAAGATTAGTTCTGATTTGTGTTTTTGAATGTCCATAGATATCGTTTGAGGTCCAAAGTGGATATTGAAAACGTTGCAGAGGAATTCTCGTGTTGGCAGCGTTATGGTAGGAATCTTTCTGGATCTTCATCTGTCGGTTGGGGCGGTGGCGTTGATCGTGCTGGTGAAACTACAGCTAGTGGCAATAAGTATGGGTGGCAATGGTACAAGGATCCGAGGTTGGATTGTCTCGGATATAGAAGCATCTTTCCTTCCGATGCGACCCGTGAGTTTCTTAATCGAGTTTGAGTACTTTTGTGGTTAATGATTTTGGTGGTATGGGCTGTGATTAGCAAGTAGCTTACGAACTTGCGGTTTTGACTTTGTTTGTTTTGCAGCGCCTTTAGTTGAGGCGGATAAAGAAACAGATGAAAGCAATTACCTTTTATGGAGATTAGAGCATGGAGTCGCTGAAGGATCAACCGAAATCCCTAAAGGTATGATCTCTTGTCTTTTCTTTTTAACTCATTGATCGCTATTCTCTGTATCTATAATATGTGTTTGTGGCTTTTACAGGCGAAGCAATTCCGCTTGAATATAATCTTGTTGGTCTTAATGCGATAAGCTTTGACAAAGGCTGCTATGTTGGTCAAGAGCTTATAGCTCGTACTCATCACCGAGGTGTCATCCGCAAACGCCTAATCCCTTTACGATTCATTGATAGCAATGGAAAAGGTAAACTCAAATTTCTTACATCTTGTGATCAAGAAAATCAATCCCCGGTCTTAAATGATGGTGGTAATGCAGAGGTAAAGCAGAAAGTTGCGGCTGGTGCAGAAGTGGTTGAAACAGGAACGGGTAAGAAATTGGGGACGGTTTCAACAGCTTTGGGTAGCCGGGGAATGGGTGTAATGAGGGTAGAGGAAGTCTTCAAAGCATCAGCAGAATTAAGAGTAAAGGATTCAGAGGACGTGAAAGTCGAGGCAATTAGACCGACGTGGTGGCCAGGCCAGTGGTTCCAACAGAATCAAACTGAAACAGCCGCTGCGTAGTAACTACTTTTTAAGGTGATAAGAACAAATTTAACAGAATCTTGTGGTTTTACTTGTGAGTGATGGGTGGAAAAGTCTATTGGAGCCTCTGGAATTTCTTGTGGTTGTAGCTCCGGTAACAAGTTTGTTCCTTTTGTCAGATCTTTTTTGCAGTATAAGAAAATAAAAATTAATACTTTTCCGGCGAGGAATTCTGGATCGGAAGCTGTCTTTTGATGTTAATGGCAGGCAAGAAGTTCGTAGCTTCGTTTGTATTCCACTGTTTAACTAATAAAAGTTTGAAACTTTCTGGCGAGTTTTAGTCCCCGGATAATTTTGTACTAACTGCCACTAGTTTTGATGCGTACTCTGTCAAATTTACAAGCTATTGACCGTTTGGTTCCTTGTAACGCCGTTAAAGCCTGCATATATATAATAGCCTGTGCTCTCTCTCTCTCTCTCTCTCTCTCTCTCTCTCTCTCTCTCTCTCTCTCTCTCTCTCTCTCTCGAGGAAGAGGATGATGGAACAGAACAGTTGAAGATAAGAAACATTCTGTAGTTTGTTGTGTATGATAACGTATTGTAGAACAAGCCTTACACTAGACGCAGTCATTTGTGCTGTATTAACCAAAGAGTTGAACTTTGATAGTAGAGATCAAAATGCTGGCAAAAACAAGTAAAGACATAGGTCAAAATCCAAAGAGAAGAAATGGGTTTGCTGGATTTGTGGAGGAAGATGGTCATTACAAAAAACCAGTGTTCTATTTAGGAACTTTTACAACCACAAGAAAGTGACTTATGAAAAAAGGAGAAGCATCTGTGTTGATGATTTCAGCGGCAAAGATAATGACTGAACAAAACTATAAGGAGAATTGGATTCTTGACAGTGGCTGTACGTTTCACCTCACACCAAAAAGAGACTGGTTCACTGATTTTCATGAGCTAGATCAAGTGATAGTGAGAATGGGGAATGAAACTGTCTCAGAAGTAAAAGGTATAGGAACTACGAGGCTGCAAACATCTGATGGAAGGATGGTTGTATTAACAAACGTCTCGTAGCTTCCCAATTTCTCTAGAAATCTAATTTCAGTGGGCACATTGGAATCACAAGGCTGTTCATATCACTGTGAAAATCTGTATTTTCTCCAAGGGTCTGTTGGAACAGGTGAAACAAATCACATGGAAGAAGCCAAAGAGGAAACCAGCTCATGGCATAGCGTACTTGATCATATGAGCCAAAAAGGGAATTAATCTTCTTGTTAAGAAGAAATGATATCTCGACAACAACAAGGTGTCGAGAGAATTGTATTCTCGGTAACACTGCAAAGCATACTACGGATTATATACACGGCAGATTGTGGGAATGCCCTTCAGTCCCAATGACTCTCGGTATGTGTCAATATTTCCCAAGTTTGATTAATAACTACTCGCAAAGAGTTTGGGTGGTAAAGAATGGTTGAAACACAAGCTGAAAATAAAGTAAAGAAACTCTTGCTTGGTATGTGTTGTGAGTAGCAAATGCTTACGAATTTGTCGCATTACTTGTTTGTTTTGCAGCGTCTTTAGATAAAGAAACACATGAAAACAAACTGCCTTTTATGGACATTGGAGCATGGAGTTACTTGTTAATGGCTGGCGCGTAGTAAGTAGTAACTACTTTTAAGGTAATTCTGGATAATGAGGTTTTAAATCTGTAATAAAGAGCACTTGATAATTATGTTACATCATCCAACATATTAAAAGTTGAAATTTTTTGGTTTTCAAAGATAAAAAAAACACAAAATTACCTTCAATTTTCTTTCCAGAGAACCCAATTCAATTGTAGAATTACAAATTTCTAGTTTCCTCTACCTTAATAACAAAATTACATTTAATAATTCCTTAAACAAGTTGTGCAATTAGTAGATGCAAAACCCTAACTTCCAAAAAAAGAGAAGCCTTTCTTCCAAATCATCGATCGTAGAGCACAGTCCGACACAAAGGGCAAGTGTTTTTGCGTTTAAGCCACTCCAAGAGACAACGATCGTGGAAGACATGGGAACAAGTCATGCGTGTCGGGACACCTGCAGGTTTCGAACCAGAGAGATTGTCGAGACAGATCGAACACGGCTCTGTTTCCATCTTCAAACTCTTTAATGCCTCTTTACCTATCCTCCCTAGTAGAACCATCCTCAATACCGTAATCCTCTTCGATAACGCTTCATCGTTCGATGGAGAAGGAACAGACATAACCACGACGTTCTGGTAAGTAATTTTGACATCCATGGTCAAGAAAAAGCCGTTGCGACCAAAACCTGCCTCGGTTGCAGCCTTTGAGATCTTTGAGGCTAAGCGTAAGTATAACCAACGGTGGCGAATGAGTTGATGTTGATTGTGGAGAAGCGATAGGATGTGGTCGGGACTGCAACTACGGAGATTGAAGTTGATGAGAATTGATGGGCAAACCCGAGTGGACCGGCCAGTTACGATTCGATGACCGTTGGTTGGGTTTTCAAGGATCTCATCAGATTTTGTGTCGACGGTGATGATGACTGAGTTTAAGAGTCCTACCGATGGAGAAAGTTTTGTCGAGTTGACGCGAAACTCCACTTCGGGAATGTTCATCGTTCGAAAACAGAGAGAAAATCGCAAAAAACAAAATAAGAAGAGATTCACAGAGGAATTAAGAAATCTTAATGAGAGCAAAATTGAGACAGAAGCAACGATAAACAAAAGAGAGAAATTGTGAAGCTTTAGGGTTACGAATTGAGAGATATATAGCTTCAACGATCATATAAAAGTTTCCTTTTTTTTTCACCAAAAAGTTTCCTTTTTTTTCATTTTGGGTCGACATTTATTGGAGCCAATATGTTTTTTTTTTTTTCCTTTTCTTATAGGAGCCAATGTTAATTCCAGGTGGATTCTTAAACTCACTTTTGTTTATCAAATTTGTTTTTTTTTTTTTAATTTATTGAGATTGGTGGTGTTTGTAGATGAATTTTTTTCCGTCAAACATGACCGGTCTAATGTCTTCGGATACTCTACATTACTATCGAAAAATGTCACTTTTAATAATATAAAAAATTGTGTCCATTTTAGTTATTTATTTTTGATAATACAATTAATGCTCTAATCGATGACTTTATTTGTATATGTTTCGGAACGATCTACCTTCAAATAAACTGGGCAGATATAGCACATCGAAGAAAACCCTTTCGTCTACTAGCTATCATTTTGCCATTTGTATCCTATATTTCCTATATTTAAAAAGTGTTATTAAATTAATGATTTAAAGTCAATTCCATAAGTTTTACAATCTTCAAAATTTAAAATTTTTGGTAGAATTTATGTATTAAAATCTCTGCAATATATGTTGAATTTTGTTTCTAATCATTTACTCATGAAACTCTACCATAAGTCATTTCAAATTAACTAAAAAACAAAGATGTTGAATAACACTAGACTTTAATGACTGATTTTAAAATTTTATTGAATAACATAAAATTTTATCAAATGTATTAAATTTTTTGAAATATAATTTACAAATATTATATCTAATAATACCAAAATTTAATCATCGATTGAAGAATTCTGCTTAGATTTTATTAAAATCTGTAATTAACTAACACCCTCTTAGATTTTAAATCGAGTTTTTTTTTTGTTTACTAGTCTGTAAATGGATCAAATATATTACAATCAAACGAAAATCTAAATATAGTTTTTTATAAAAATTTTGTGAAATATCCTAGGAATAATCAAAATAGTATCAACCATCTGAAATGATAGTTAATGAGTCATGATGACCATTACTATATACGTTGTATTTGATAATGACTGCTACAGTTACGGTACAGTAACGGCGTGAACGTTGACAGGGGGTTCATAAACATTGATATTGGAAACTCTGTTTCTCGCCGTTAAATATTCCAGTCGAAAATTTAGAGCAAACAAAAAAAAAAAATTGTGAAGTAGCGAAAAAAAAAAAAATTAAATACATTTTATCAAATTAATTTTGATTGATTTGATCGATCCGAGTCTCGGATGTTGAAAACCTCTGATCGGCCATGAAAGGCGTCTCCTCGGCTCCCGGAGATTACGTCTACTTCAAATCTCAGGTTCCTCTTCACAAGATTCCCGTAAGTTTCTTCTTCTTCTTCTTCCTCTTCCTCTTCTTCTCTCTTTGACTTTCTATGAAATTTCGATTCTGCTCTTGTTTCCGCTTTGAAAATAGGTTAATCTCGAGCTCTGGAGGTTTTGACAAAAAAAAAATGTTAAATTTTCGATTAATTTCATATGGGTTTTAATCGTTTGACGCTAATTTTACGAGATATCTTCTTTCTTTGAGTAGTTTCAATCGTTTCTTTTCGACATAGATGGGTTTATGCAGCTGAAATTTTTACATGATTTGGGTTTAAAATTTATGCTTTTAAGAATTTGGATTATACCCTTTTTCTTAGGTTTTACGAATGCATTTGGGTTGATTGTCTAAGAGCAAGAACTTGTTTAGTTTTTAGTTTAGTGATAGTTGTTGCTCTTCGTTTTGATCTTTTTTAACTTCTGCAGATTCCTCTAGGGGGTTGCCTTTGATTTGATCATTGTGTATTGTGTAGATTTCTTTGATTATATGCTTGCATCTTAAATTCTTAGATCTACTAATCATTCTCATTGTGTTAAAGCAAGGGAAGGTTTTGAGATTCTTGTTCTATTTGATAAGTAAATGTTATATATATATATATCAAGCAGCTATTGAGTGGCTCGAGAAATGTGTCATTGTATCGAATTTTGTTGGTTTCGGAAAGTCATGATTTTGTTAATTTATGTACATCTATTGCTCTTTTTTCAAGTATCAGAATGAAAGATTTCCATTTTGTTTTGGATGTCATTTGCTTAGAGAATAAACAGTCTTATATCTAGTGTTATGTGCATCTTAACCGCAGATCGGGACGAAACAATGGCGTTACTATGACTATGGTCCAAAGACTGTTCCTCCGCTTATATGTATTCCTGGAATCGCAGGAACTGCAGATGTTTACTATAAACAGATTATGTCACTGTCTATGAAGGTATGTAAGATTCTTAGCCTTTGAAGGTTTATCTGCAAACAGTCTTTTTTTCTCTCATTACTGTAGCTATAAACACTTGTTAGGTTATGGTAACTAAGATGCTTATTTGTTGCTGTCTCCTTGGACACTGATTGTATATCTCCTATTGAACTTGTTTTCTTGAACATTGTTAAAATCTGCGACTCCAGGGTTATCGGGTAATTTCAGTTGACATTCCACGGGTTTGGAATTATCATGAGTGGATTCAAGCATTTGAGAAATTCTTGGACACCATTGATGTCCATCACGTAAGATACTCTTTAAGTTACAAAATCACCATCTATGTATCTAATTTGTTTTTTACTAGTGCGGAAAGATACATGCATTGCAAGTGATTGTACTTGACCATTGTTAACAGGTGCATCTCTACGGTACTTCCCTTGGAGGCTTCTTAGCACAACTCTTTGCTCATCACCGTCCAAGGCGGGTTAAATCACTGGTTCTATCAAATACGTATTTGGATACTCGAAGTTTTTCTGCGGCAATGCCATGGGCTCCTTTGTATGTCTCTCTTATATAATTGTTCCTTTTTTATTTTTCTTGCTTGTGGCTAAGGATTTGTACTGACTCCTCTACTATTCGGGATGCACTGTGCAGTGTTAGTTGGACTCCTTCTTTTTTGCTTAAACGGTACGTATTAACAGGAATACGTGACGGACCTCACGAACCCTTTATCGCTGACTCTGTAGACTTTGCTGTTTCTCAGGTGATTCCCCAGACAATTATCTTCTCAATGTTTTCTTGAACGAATCTAAGTAATGTGAAAAAGGCTTTTTAGATGAACTCACCATCCCGGTTCCTTTGGTTTTCTCTGATTTAGGTTGAGACATTGTCAAAAGATGATTTGGCTTCCCGGTTAACTTTAACAGTGGATGCTGCTTCCGTGGGATCTCTACTACTCTCTGATTCATTCATCACTATAATGGATGTAGGTTTTGACTAACTTCATCTTAAATGCAAGTTAGTTTTCATCACCTAACGATGCTGTTTTGTCCTGTCAATCAGACGAATGATTACTGCGCAATTCCGCAACATCTTAAAGATGAACTTACAGAGAGGTATCCCGAAGCAAGGAAAGCTTCCTTAAAGACTGGAGGAGATTTCCCATTCCTATCACGGCCTGACGAAGTCAATTTGCATCTACAGGTATATATATATAATCAGCATCAACAACCCCATTTCTTAAGCGTGTACGGTTTACCCGTTTTATGAAAGAAACTGCTTGCTACAAGAACATCATGTTGTTGCATCAAAACATTATATTCATATGATGAATCTCACTCTATATGTGTAGCTGCACCTAAGGCGGGTTGGAGTAGAACCACGGCCCGAAGTAGTTAAAACCATTTCAAGAGACGGCGCAGATGGCACAGACAGTAGTAGCAGTCAGAGCGAAAAGAAGAGTGACGAGGAGAAGAAAGACCGTAACAACAATATGCCTCAAGGCTCTGGAAGCTCATCTTCAGATCAATCACCGACGCTTCCAGAAAGTTCCGGAAGCTCCAATGACCCGCCTTTACCCACTGACACTATTCAGTTGCAGAGTTCATCAATTGACAACCTCATATTAGTGCAACTGATCACTGGTGAAGTTTATCAGTCTTGTCTGCTTTTCACGTTGTGTTACTGTACATTGGTTTTGGTTCACGGTGGTTTCATCTCCAGACAATCGGTTTAGTGTTCTTTATTATTATTATTGTTTACCTTATTAAATTTTTGTTTTTTTAATTTTGTGTTTCTTGATCTGTTTTGGTTTCTCTTTGCCTTTATGTATAAGTTGACAGACAAAGCAAGAGAGCTCTCTTTGTATGTTTCAAGTTATTACACTTTTGGGAGAAAACTTTGGTTGGGTTTGAGATTAAACCAGTGTGCTTTTCAATATTTCCACACTTTGCACCTTTTAATTTTATTGTACTTCTATTTATGTTTTTTATTTTTATTTTACCATATGTTAATTAGCAAAATTGCGTAATTCGACAGAAAAATTACGGAACAGTAGTATTTCTGTTCCCTATTAAAGTTAAGGAAGAAATTGTAAAATTTACAAAATTCAGGGTTCTTTGTATCATTATTTTTATATTTCGTCTTCTTAGCTCTACAGTCTAATAAACTCTTTAGTCTGAAACCGGATTGAACAGATCGGTGTCGGGTCGGGTTTGGTATGTAAACCTTCGGTCTCTTCATCGCCGTCGATTGGAAGATTCCGGTGATGTTTCCGAGATTCGTCCAAACAATCTGGAGACCAAGAGCCCTAAATACGGCTCTCAATTCAATAAAGGGTTTTAGCTCGATAAACCCTAAACCCGAAATCCGAGTGGCGGTTTTCTGGGATCTAGACAACAAACCACCGGCCTCTTTCCCGCCGTACGATGCTGCCGTCAAGCTCCGAGCCGCCGCGTCGTCTTTCGGATTCGTGAAACTGATGGTTGCGTATGCGAACCGTCACGCCTTCAGCTACGTTCCCGTAGAGGTTAGAGAACAGAGGAAAGAGAGGAAATTGCTTAATCAATTGGAGAACAAAGGGTTAGTTCGATCGCCGGAGCCTTACTTCTGCGGCGTTTGCGACCGGAGATTCTACACGAACGAGAAGCTAATCAATCATTTCCGGCAGATTCACGAGACGGAGAATCAGAAACGTATGAGACAGATCGAATCATCGAAAGGACACCAAAGAGTGAGGCTTGTGGCTAAGTATTCGATGAAAATCGAGAAGTATAAAAGAGCGGCGAGAAATGTTATGACACCGAAAGAAGGTTACGGGTTAGCAGATGAGCTGAAACGAGCTGGGTTTTGGGTGAAAATGGTGAGTGACAAGCCAGAAGCTGCAGATAGAGCGTTGAAGGAACATATGGTGGAAGTTATGGATAAGAGACAAGTGGAATGTGTTGTTCTTGTGTCTGATGATTCTGGTTTTGCAGAGATTTTGTGGGAAGCTAAGGAGAGGTGTTTGAGGACAGTTGTAATTGGGGATTTGAACGAAGGGGCGTTGAAGAGAGTAGCTGATGTTGGGTATTCATGGAAGGAAGTTGTGATGGGGAAGGCGAAGAAGGAGGTTGAGAAAGTTGTGGGGAGATGGAAGGATAGAGATGTGTTGAAGAAGTTGGAATGGACTTATGATCCTGCTTTAGAGAAGGATAGAGGTTCTTGCGGCGTTTGGGATTACGAGTTTGATGATGATGAGATTGATAATGGAACAGAGGTGGAATCGGTGGAGATTGGAGATGGTGGTGATTGGTGGGAGATAGATAACGAAGATGGTGTTGGTTTTCAAGACCTTGTCGATAAACATCATAGCATTGTTAGGGTTGCTTGCGCAGAGGAGAAGATAAAATCACTAGAAGCTATGAGGAAGTTTCAAGGCTATTAACATTGTATAGAGAAGTCCATAAACTCCTGGAGAACAATCTTGTGGATCTATTGGCATATTACATGATTGGCCGCGAAAGAGAAGGCTCGAGGATGTACAAAAGGCGGTAGCAAAAGAAGAAGCAATCTTTATTAAGTCGAGAGATTGAAAATTCTGCAATATAGTAAGTAAGCTTTTTCTAAGTTTCTCTTCTCCTGCAGAATCTTCATTCACTGTTTCTGGTTCTCTGAGATTCTGCAATTTTGATTTGTTATTTCAAACCATCATACGGTTAATCAAGTGTTTAGAGCTAAAGAACAACATACATTATAAAGATAGGTTTGGATTCACAAGAAACAAGGTAACAAAATAGATTGAATTACTACAGAGTATATGCATCCAAGCTAATTTATTCTTCCGACACGATTGAAAAGACAATTGAGTTTCCACGATTTAAAACACCTAAGTTATGAAGCTGTACATTGCTCAAAATCTAGTGACAAATAAATGAAGCAAAATCTAGCAACACAGAAACAATGCAGATTATGAAAATAGCCTTATGTTGATAACCAAGTGTTTGTCCATCCATTACCAGTGGAGCCATTCTTCCTCGCAATGCAAGTACTCGGGGTTTAAGCTTAAAAGCTGAGTAGATAGATCAAACACCGAGCTCAAGAGGGGAAAACAGAGACCATAACTAGAGCAGAGAGAGAGAGAGAGAGATCACCAAGAACTCTTCTTCTTGTAAAAACCCATGTACCATTTCACAAACTTTTTCAGACCAGTCTCAAGATCAACCGCGGGTTTATAACCGAGCTCTGCTTGCGCTAACGTGATGTTTGCATGAGTGAACTCGACATCCCCATTCCTCGGTAAAGGCATGATCTTTTTCTTAGCTTTCATCTTCAAAAGCTTCTCTAGTATAGTCACAAGCTTAGTTACAGGAACGGGAGAAGTATTCCCCAAATTATAGATTCTAAACATGGCAGGACCTTTCTTCTTCCCACCACTACCAGTACTCTTCCCAGCAGTATCTAAAGCACCTAAACAACCTTTTACGATATCATCAATGTAAGTGAAATCCCTAGCAACACTACCTTTATCAGGAGACTCAAACACAGTAATGGTTTTCCCTTTGAGAATATCTTTAGTAAAGAAGAAATACGCCATGTCTGGTCTACCCCAAGGTCCATAAACAGTGAAGAATCTCAGACCCGTAAGCGATAAACCATAGATATGGTTATAAGTATGTGCGATTCCTTCACCTGCTTTCTTCGTAGCTGCGTATAAGCTCGCGGGTTGATCCGTACGATCTTTCTCAGAAAAGGGTACTTTGGAATTGAGACCGTAAACAGAGCTAGACGAAGCCCAGACAATCGCAGGTTGTGGATTTGCCGATTTCGAGACTTCTAATAGATTCACAAACCCTGCAATGTTGCTGTTCACATACGATCCTGGGTTTTGCATTGCGTAACGAACACCGGCTTGAGCAGCGAGATGCATCACGTGTGTGAAGAGGACGACGTCGAAGAGCTTCCTGAGCAAAACCGCGTCGTTAATGTCGCCTTCGACGACGAAGACTCCTGATCTCTCTAAAAGCCCTTGTCTCGCTCGTTTCAGCTTCGGATCGTAGTATCGATTGAAATTGTCGAGACCTAAAACCCCATCGCCGCGTCTCCGTAACGCAATCGAGACGTGGGTCCCGACGAATCCGGCTGCTCCGGTGACTAAAACCGTTAAACCGCCGTGAGACCTAGGACGAGCCGATTTACGGACTTGTTTCTCCCAGTGAGAACCGCCGTATTTAGCGGCGGAAGCGGAGGAATCGTTGAGATTCCGGCGAGAAGGAGACGGAGGAGGGGATAAGACGAGGTAGAAGAGGAACAGAGCGAGGAAAAGAGAAGCCCAAAGCGTGAGTTTCGAGAGACGGAGGTAACGGTGATGGTGGAGAATCCCGTAAGCCGGAACTTTATCGGTCTTATACTTTCCGGGAGTGGAAGGAAGATCGTCAAGGTGAGACATTTTCGCCGGAGAATCAGAAATCGGAGAAAATGTCGATTAGGGTTAGGGTTGGTTTATCGTCTAGAGAGCAAAATTGAGCAAGTCAAAATGAGGATTTTCCGGGAAAGAAGAAGAGACGATCTTTTACTTGTATATATGTGAAATTAATGATTAATTTATTATTACGATAAAAAAAAATACTATATATTATAGTTTTAATATTCAAGTCATGGTAATAATTTAGCTGTCAGAGATGTATAGGAGTTTAGATTGCTTTCGAACTTTTTTTAGATTGTTGACATCTGTATTCGTATCGAATTTTATAATGATCATGCATGTACATTTATACACGATCACAAATATATATTTTATATACGCAGTATTTTTTTTAGGAAACTATTTATATATACAATACTTTGTGTATTTTTTTGGCATAACTTTTGATAATATTTGCAAAAGAAAAACGCAATGTATGTGTTTTACATATTTTATAACATGTTTTTTTTTTTTTGAAAGGGGATATTTTATAACATGTTATTGGTTAATTATGTTACTATGTATTTTTGTAAATATTACCAAAAAAATATGTCATTTCCGCAAATAATTTTTTTTTCTTGGTTGATTAGTTGGCTACTTGGGTAGAAGTTGAGAAAGTTTTAAATAGAGCTCAAATTTTAAATATTCGAACATTTTCGTAGTGGTTTGGTTAATTCCACAAAGTTAGATGGAATTATAATTCCACAAGAGCATACAAACAAGCAATCATCTAAATCTTGATATTTTGTATAATACCGAATAAAGTAAAAAATACTAATTTAATACTAAATCTGTATTTTCTTGACGGAAGTAATCTTATGATTAATTAAATATTGCTTAATATATTGTTCATGATTGTTATATCTCACCAAACTATAATTTTCAACATTGGACGCAATTTTATGTTTTTGTCTCATAGCAAAACTTGTATAACAATCCATTTGGTCAGATTTACAAATCTTACACTACCATATAATCTTGCAACATTGATATTTATCAACTTATTATAGTTAGCATTAAAAAGTTGATTTATTTATACCAAATCCCTTTTTAAGGGTAAAATGGTATCAAATCATTTGCTGCCAAAAACACTGATCATGTCATTTACAGTTAATTTGTAATTACTCCGGTTAGATTAGGATATTAAATCCAAGATCACCCGCTCATTAATTTCTGCCTCTGTTTTTTATTAGATGATGTTTAAGATTTTTTCATCCAAATTAAAAATCATTTATTTTTTTTGTTTTTTAAATTAAAACATTAATTATTATCTATCTAAATACAATACTATCCATACAAAAATGATATGTAGAATTCAAAAAGTAAAAAATAATTAAAAAAATTAATAAATTTTGCATAAAATAGTGAGAATATCACTTAATTTGGAAAAAAAAAATAACTTTCTAAAACATCATTTAAAAAAACAGAAAGAGTAAGATAGACTGGTAGAGACAAACCGTTTGGACAAGTAAACTTGCTTATAATTTTGATTTTTTTTTTGTGCTCAAAAGCTTATAATGTGATATTGCATGTAATTCTTATATGATTTAGTCAGTTTCAACCAAAATTAATTTTTGTGATGCATAATTAAAACATATGAAGTATATAACCAAAGCCGTAGAATTGACTTAACTAATTCCTAGTGTCACGCGTATCTCCATTAAAACATGTGTTATATGTTGGAAAAAAAAATTGTTTTTTGTTAACAAAAAAATATTTGAATATTTGTTTTTGTATGATAAAAATATTTGAATTTACGATCTATTGTTTCTTCTAATAGAGAATAGAACATGTTATATTTTAGTCATTTTTGTTGGGATTGTAACTGTAGAATTTTCTTTTCTCTACGGTTGAAATTCGAATTAGCTTTAATTTGATTAAAAGAATTAAAAAACATAATGTTGTCTGAATTAATAAAATAATAGCCAAGCCTCGCTGCGTTTCTAAGCAACCCATTTGATTTTAAATTTCTTCTTACCATACTTTATTTTGTTTTATTTGCAGATAAAATGTGGTCGTAAAAAGAAAAAAAACATTAAAAAAAAACATGACTTGTTTTTAAATCTAAGTTAAAGAGAATTCTGTCTCTAACAATGTTAAAAGTGGTTCAAATTCACATGAAACCTACAAAGAAGCTACCAACTCAACCAAATTTTCTCATGATTCAATTCCAAGATTCATTTCCAAGCAATAGATTATGTCATATGTGTATATATAATTTATCTTTTTGATCAAAATAAAATTTTATACATTGGAAAATATAACTCAAGATTTAAAGAAAATAGCGGTTTGATTTTAACCTTTTGATCACTTTTGATTGTATTGATGGTTATCGAGATATCTCACATATACATTACCTTTGTATATAGGAAACTTTAATTTTCTCAAATTTATTTTTCTTATTGCACTTGGAATAAACAACTTATGTTTATATAATTAGTACATGTCTATAGCTCATGAATATATTGAATTCAAAAATTTATACTTACATTTCATTTCTCTACATGGTATAAGAGCGAAACCATTTTTTTTTGTTTTTTCGCCAGAAACCGCGCTACTCGACCGTTTCTCTACTTTCTACTGTTCGTAGCCTGGCTCTTTCTCTCTTCTCTACTACACCGAGTCTCTTTTTTCTACTGCTATTTTGTGAAGGATCAAGAATAGTCCTAGTTCGTTATCATCTAAACAATGTGACCCTAATGGGCCTTTCTCATACTTATGTTGGAAACCATCTAAAAGCCCATCCCATTAGGTATTGTAGCTTGTTTCTACTGACGCCGTATGTCACGACTATAAGTTGTGGAAGATGATTCTCATTGATAAGCTTAGTACAACTTATATACAGAGAGGTCGAGATCATAAGTAATTATAGATAGATATTTGACAGAGGAATTTACTCACATAATTACAGTGATTGATAAATCAATATTATTGTGTTTTCTTAACTCATGAGTGACGATATCTTCTATACGCCCCCTCAAGATGGAGGGAGTTGTCGAACTCCAATCTTGGAACATGTTGCGTGATGACGGGCGCGGGGTAAGGCTTTAGTGAGAGCATCGGCAAGTTGGTCGTGAGTGGAGACATGTGAGACCCGAAGCATACCGGACTAGATTTGACCGCGAACAAAATGATAATCGAGACCAATGTGCTTCATTCGTGAATGGAAAACGGGATTGGCGCAGAGATAAGTGGCGCCTATATTATCACAGTATATAATAGGTGCCACCGGAAGTTGAATGCCTAGTTCAGTGAGAAGAGAGCATAACCATCGTACCTCAGAAGCGGCATTTGCAACTGCTCTATATTCAGCCTCCGTAGACGATCTAGCGACACCACTTTGCTTTTTAGAAGACCATGAGATTGGATTTCGGCCGAGATAGATAACGTACGCATTCGTGGAGAGGTAGTCTTCAGTATCACCTGTCCAATCTGCGTCGGAGAAGGCATGAAGAGTAAGAGGTGAGTTTGTTTGGAGGAATATGCCGTGTGTGAGTGTCCCAGCAAGATAACGGAGGACACGTTTGGCTGCAGCCCAGTGATCCGTGGTTGGTTTGTGCATGAACTGTGAAAGGCGGTTGACGGCGTATGCGATATCTGGCCTAGTTAAAGCTAAATATTGCAGACTGCCCACTACGGATCGGTACTCTGTTGCATTGTCAAGAGGAGTCCCACTATGTAGTGTCAATTTTGGTGACGCTTGCATTGGTGTGGAGACTGGTTTTGCATCGGTCATATTGGTCTTGGCAAGAAGATCCAGAGTATACTTGCGCTGCATAAGATGGAGGCCTTGTGTTGTTCGTGTTGCTTCAACTCCGAGAAAATAGTTGAGATCTGTGGGGTCTTTTATGGAGAAGCGGTCTGCAAGGGATGTGAGAACCGCTGTGACAACAAAGTCATTATTACCAGTGACAATTATATCATCAACGTAGACAAGGAGGTAGACGAAGATACTGTCACTGTGGTAGACAAAGAGTGAAGTGTCGGCAAGGGAGTTGGTGAAGCCAATGTGGAGAAGATGTTGTCGTAGTTCCATGTACCATGCTCTAGGGGCTTGCTTAAGACCGTATATCGCTTTCCGTAGACGACAAACATGATCAGGTCTGTCTTTGTCAACAAACCCAGGTGGTTGAGACATGTAAACTTCTTCGGTAAGTGTACCTTGAAGGAATGCATTGTTGACGTCCAATTGTTTGATTTGCCACGACTTCTTGACTGCGATATCTAAGACAAGGCGGATTGTAGTGGTCTTGATAATAGGACTGAACGTTTTGGCATAATCGACTCCATATTTTTGAGTAAATCCTTTGGCGACAAGCCTAGCTTTGAACCTGTCGAGAAAACCACTCGGTAGATGTTTAGTTTTAAAGACCCATTTGCAGCCGATAATATTTTGTGTAGAGGTTGGTGGGACAAGGTCAAACGTGTGATTGCGCTGCTGTGCATCAAATTCATCGGACATTGCACGCCTCCAATGTTCATCTTTGAGAGCTTGATTGATAGTTGAGGGTTCTTTTGGGATGTGATGGTGAGCTGCATTAAAGGCGTATTTGGAATTTGGTTTGGTGATGTTGTTTTTGGATCTCGTTTGCATCTGGTGATTATTGTGGGATGGTTCGATTTGTGGTTGTGGAGATGGAGCATTCGTGGTGGCTGGTGATTGAGGTGTCGATGAAGAAGAAGTGAAATCTGGGTTTGGTAGTGGGCCAATAAAGGTATTTGGTTGTGGGCTAGTATCTGATTGTGGGCTGGTTGTTCTATTTAGAGGAGTCTGGGCCACAGGTTCTGGTCCATTTTGTATTGGAGCAGTGGGCTCAGAATTAGAGGGAGAGGAAGAAGATAACGAACCAGAGAGAGAGGACGATACCTGAGAGTTTGTAGAGGTTGCCGATGACATTGGATGAGGTGGCATTTGATCGGAGTGAAGGACGGAGCACGGGGGTGGTGAAGCATTTTCCGATGACAACGATGGTAGCGGTAATACGGTGGCCAGTGGGGAGGATTTAACAGAGGGTGAGAGCTCTGGACGGCGCGTCGAAGAAGATGATGTCGCAAAGGGAAAGATGTGTTCATCAAATTGCACATGCCTGGATGTGTAAACACGACCAGTAGAGACATCGAAGCAAAAGTAGGCACTTTGCGTCGCGGAATATCCGATAAACACACAATGCTTTGATCTGTCTTCATGCTTGTGTCTCGCGTAAGGTTTGAGCCATGGGAAGCAGAGACAGCCGAATACCTTGAGTCGTTCATAGTTTGGTTGCGCCCCAAAAATTTTCTGAAACGGTGATTGTAAGGACAGAACAGGAGTGGGCAGTCTATTGATGAGATAGACCGATGTGGAGAAGGCATAAGGCCAGTAGACCTTTGGTATCGAAGCGGTGGATAGCAGAGTGAAACCAGTCTCCACGATGTGTCTGTTTTTGCGTTAAGAGATGCCATTGTGTTCAGGCGTATGAGGCGGTGTAGTGAGATGGAAATACCATTGGTGAGAAGATAATCACGTAAGGCAATGAACTCCCCACCGTTATCAGAATAGAGGGTTCCAATTATGGTCCGAAACTTGTTCTCTACCAAGGCTTTAAAGGCAATGAATGTGGTTTTAACTTGGGATTTTCTTTGTAGTGGGTAAAGCCATGTATAGCGGGAATAATGGTCTAAAAGAAGAAGGTAGTATTTGTAGTATCGGTTGAATATATAGGAGAAGTCCAAACATCGGTAAATATGAATTCAAGTGGACGAGTGGAGACAATGGAGGAGGTTCCAAAAGGAAGTTTATGGCTCTTATTAAGGAAGCAATCTGAGCAAGACAATGGTTTCGAAGAAGAATTTGAAACAGGTAGAGAAAATTTAGAAACAACTGTGTTTAAAATAGAGGAGGACGGATGTCCTAGACGGGAGTGCCATGATGATAGAGTGGCCTTGGATGTAGGTGTGAAGAACATTGCAACAGCCTGAGACGGTGTTACTGGCCACTCGTATAACTCATTCCTAGTTCGGCCTTGGAGTAATGGGACCCCCGTGCTGAGATCCTTCACCTGAAAAGACGCAGGGAAAAATTCTACCGAGACTTGGTTAGCATTGCATAACCGATATACGGAGATGAGATTCTTATGTATGTTTGGAACACACAACACTTTATTCAAAGCAAGTGGTCGAGTAGAAGAAGGAATGAAAAAGGAACCAGTGTGAGTTATTTGAAGACCCGAGCCATCAGCAATCATGACGTCTTTTCCACCGTTGTATGGCTGATGGAGAGAGAGATTGTTAAGATCAGAGGTGATGTGATGAGTAGCTCCGCTGTCGAGGAGCCATTGATTTGCCGTAGGTGAAGAGCCCATAGCTAAGTTAGCTCGTGGTTGCCACGGAGTGAAAGGGCTGGCTGGTTGTGATGTTGCCATGGACTGAAGTGATTGGAGCTGAGGACATCGCTTTGCACTATGTCCTAGTGTGTGACAGAGTTAACACTTGCCCAAGTATTTTTTGGAGGAACGATTGTCAGTTTTGGTGTTGAGACGAGATGCTTGCCAATTGGAGTTTTGGTTATTGTTTTTGTATCGTTGCTGGTGCTGACTTTGGGGACGATTGATGTTGTTGAAGGTTCGTTGGTGAATAGCATTGGCAGACATCGGAAAAGAAGGAGAGATTGCGGTATTGAGGGTCTGCAACTTGGCTTCATGATTGAGTAATCTTTCATGAACTTCGGTGATTGTTGGTGGTGTATCCTTGCCCTCAATCTGGTCGACGATCGTCTTATATTCATCAGGGAGTCCGTCAAGCAAGAGTTCGATTTGATCTTCATGATCAAGAGGTTTACCTAGGATGGCCAGCTGATCCATACGGGTCGTTAAACCTTGTACGTATTCATCTATGGACTTGTCTCCTTTAGTCCACTGTTTGAGCTGAGTCTTCAATTGTTTTATGTGACCACAGCTTGGTTTAGCGTAAGTAGACGCTAGGGTGGTCCAGATCTGAGCAGAGGTGGTGGCACGAGACACCAACGGCTGAATGGAAGAGGAGATTGCGCCAAGTAAAGCGCTGAAGATGAGTTTATCCTATCTCTTCCAGATGGTGAATGCAGGATTGGCAGCGACGACATCGTTGGTCGTTGTGGTGGCAGCCGGAATGATGGTGGATCCGTCAACATAGCCGGCAAGTCCATAGCCATCAAGTAGGGCATGGATCTGCAGTTTCCACATTAGGTAGTTTGTGGAGTTGAGTTTGAACACATTCGATGTGTTGATGTTGAAGAGAGATTGTGTGTTTAGGTTGATGGTTTCACCGAGAGTAGGCGGAGAGCTATTGTCGGATGTAGTCATGACAGAGATTGTGTTTGATGTTGAAATTTTTTTTTAAGAAGAGATCAAAGGCTCTGATACCATATAAGTTGTGGAAGATGATTCTCATTGATAAGCTTAATAAAACTTATATACAGAGAGGTCGAGATCTTAAGTAATTATAGATAGATATTTGACAGAGGGATTTACTCACATAATTACAGTGATTGATAAATCAATATTATTGTGTTTCCTTAACTCATGAGTGACGATATCTTCTATAACGACGAAGGAAGGCTACACAAGTTCGATTCAATTTTTGATTCTTCATTTTTCATCATTAAAGATAACTTATCTTAATAGAATGCTTTTTATCAAAAAAATAAAAAATAAAAAAAATAACTTGTCTTATGATTTATAATCTCTAGAAATATAATTTCATAAGTTTTGTCTATTTTCATGTTGTAAGATTACGTACTTAGCTGAGGTCGGTGGTTTTTGTTGCAAGTATTCATGCTCTTAGTTTTTTTATCCGAAGTAGAGAAGTTTGGTTGTATATACGTACTGATGTGAAGACAAGTTTTCTCCGCAAAGTGTCTTATACCAGAGACACACGTTTGACCTACTTATCGAATGTTTTAGTCATTTACTTGAGTTTGGATAACGTTATAAATCTGATTATATTTATAGTAGCGCGATGGCTAGTTACAAAACCTGCCGCTTCCAATGGAGGTGGAAGAAAACAAGGGTTTATTAGCATCTGTTGATGTATGTTGGTTTAGTCTCGGTTATATCCGGTTTAATGTGTGTATATATATTACAGCCTTAATTTTTGGTTTAGGGATATTGTATATAACCCTTGTCATCAAGTTATTTTGTAATTAATGAGAAAATAACAGAAAGATTTGTTTACTTTGCATCCATTAGACAATTTGGATTATATATCTAAGATTACGCGAAACAAACCGGAACCGAACCAAAATTTCAACAATCCCAACCGAACCAAATAAACTTTGTTTAGTTCCCACATAACACTCAAAACCGAGTTTTATTTATTATCTAAATTGACCGCATTACAAGAAGTTGTGGTTGGTTCTAAATTGACCGCATCAATTTTAAAAATCTTTTCATATAATTTTGCTGACAAAAAGAATTATAAAATATGAAAAAAATATCAAGAAAATTGACATGATCATAGACTGTCTCACTCTTTTGGGCTCGCTCCTTTGTAACATTGCTAATTTTGGGTCTATCCAAAAGTAGATATATATGATTTACTGCACACACATTACTCAATCAAGTGAGATCTAGATAGAACGAGAGATAGCCTCAATCCATGGATCCAAAACTCTTCATCCGTTTGTTTCTTCTCATCATTACCGCTTGTTTAATCATCTTTTTCACTTCCACTAACTTCTCTCACGCGCCGTCGTCGACGGCGAGGCTTTTCGACAGCACAAACTCTTCAATTTCACCTCTTTGCGCCTCAAGAAACTTCCATTTCAACAAACAAAGACGACCCATTCCTAAAAACAATCTCAAAACAAAACCCAAAAACCGTGACCACGTCTCCGATACACCAAACCATCTTCTAGACCCACTCACGCGCCCTTCTACTCCTGTGCACCACACGCGCTTCACTCCGTCGTTCTTGAAGACCCCGACAAGAATCTCGTACGACAATGGGAAAAAGGAAACACACTTCCGCCGAGAATAGCCTCTGTCATCGCACGTGTTGGCCTTGACACGCACGTGCTCACCGTTAACTTATCTACCGGTCGGGTCGAGTTGGTGGATAGTCCGGTTCGCGTATCGGGTTACCCGGTTATAACGCGGATTTCAACCGTACGATCGTCTCTCGCGGAGTTAATCTAACGGACGTGATTTGTTTGCCAATCTCTAGTGGCTGGTATGGTAATAAAGATGAAAATCCGGAGTTAATTAAAATCTAATGTTACTCAACTCAATGTACGATTAATTTCTACATGCGACTCATCGAAGGTTTAACTCTTCTTTTCGATTTAGACACAAAGCAAATACTCGAAATATCGGACACGGGCCGGGTAATACCGATACCCGATTACTGGGGATAAAACCCGAATTAATCTCAATCCAATCTTTATAGAGCAGCCATGTGGTCCAGGCTTTGTAATCGAAGACAACCATTTAGTGAAATGGTCAAATTGGAAATTCATTTGAAATCCGATCTAAGAGCCGGATTAATTATATCCCGGTCAGAATATATTAGGGACTAAAGTCCCACATCGAAAATTGGAAGGGATTCTAAGTAATATATAAGGGATATGGACGAATCCACTCATTGCCAATTGGTTTTGAGTTGGAAACCCATATTTTAACAGAATACACTACTCGGATACACAAAAGACACGTGAAGTGATGTACAAAGGGTTTGTGCCGGAGCTTTTTGTTCCGTACATGGATCCATCGAACGCTTGGTACTTCAAAACTTATATGGACGCTGGTGAATATGGGTTCGGGTTACAAGCCATGTCGCTCGAGCCGCTTAACGATTGTCCAAAAAATGCCGTTTATATCAAAAAATATTCGCGGCGGCTGACAGAACACCGTATATGAGAAAAAAAATGATTTGTGTCTTTGAGAATTATGCCGGAGATATTGCGTGGCGTCACTCCGAGAATCCTATCACTGGTTTACCAGTAAGTTTCTTTTGCTTCTCTGTTAATTGCTATGAGATTAGGAAATTAATTATAATATTTTTGAAATTAAATCTTATTTTTGTGGTATTTTAAGTTTTTTTTGTTTTTTCTTCTTATGCTCTTTTATTAAAGCCAATACTTTATAGCTTTTATTTATTTCTGTAAAACTTTTATTCCACAGTTCTAAAACCAAAACATACGTAGTAATTTTTGTAAATCAAATGTCTATTACATTCGCAAATCAACTTCTTTAAGACAATTTTATAACATCTAGTTTATTTGTTTTTTATACATTAATGTCAAAATATATGAGTTTCGAGTTTAAAATCAATTCTAGATTTAAGTTTAAATTTAAAACGAGATTGAGATTTCACCGGACAAAACAATAATTGTTATGATTTATGAACAAAGACAAAATGATATCTACTTAATAGGACATTGCTCGTCAAACTCAAATTCAGAGTGTGAGATTAAGAGACTAATTACGATTTTATTTTAGCTGATAAGGGAAGTGAGACCAAAGGTGACGCTAGTGGTACGAAACTACGAATGGTAGCCTCAGTGGGTAACTATGATTACATCATTGATTACGAGTTTCAAACTGATGGGCTTATGAGAGTTAAGGTACTTTCTGAGATATGTTATTAATCCCAAAAAATGATTATAAAAGTTTCCGTTTATATTCGAATATCTATTGTACTTAATTGTACCATGATGATCCGCCACAGAAGAGAGGAGCTTTTACTAATAACCAAATTTGGGTCACTCCATACAATAAATCCGAGCAATGGGCTGGTGGTTTGTTCACTTACCAAAGCCATGGTGATGATGCTCTAGCGGTTTGGTCCGACAGGTAATTAATTCCAAATTATTATTAATTGGATAGGTAACATTTGATTGTTAAGATTTAATGTATTATTGATGCAGGGATAGAGACATAGAGAACAAGGATATATAGTTGTATGGTACACCCTTGGTTTCCATCACATTCCATGTCAAGAAGTTCTCCGATAATGCCCACAGTTTCTTCGAGTTTCGATTTGAAGCCCGTAAATTTCTTCGAGCGCAATCCAATCCTTCATGCTGCTCCAAATTTCAAACACGACCTTCCGGTTTGTGGAGCCGGATCTGCTTCAGCTTGAGAAGAATGAAGAACCAGTGAGAGAAATAGCCAACTTTTTAGATCCATAGATTCATGGTACAACTTGAAATCAAAATAACAAGATATTCATAGTGTAATATGTTATTGGCGAAAAGCCATCTCCCACACCGAAGAACCGCAAAAGTAAAATCATTCATGCAGCTTAGTTTGGCAATCCAAATGTATAATTTTCAAATATGATTCGATTAATTGTCTAATAAATATAAGTCCATTTGTTGTAGTATCTCTCTCTTTTAAATATCAATAAATATATTGTCAAGCGGGTCAACCCGCTCCGCGGCGGGTTAGATTTTTTTTGACCCGCCTCAACCCGTCCGCAAAAATTTCGAAACTAAAATGTTGAACCCGAACCCGCACCTGCCCCGCTTAATTTTGCGGGTATCCGCGGGTATTTAAAAAAAAAAAATTAATATATACATATTTTAATTAATTTAATAAATAAAAAATATTAGTTTATACATATTTTAAATATTATAAAACATAAATACATAGTTTTCTTAGAAAAACTAAAATTTTGTTATTAAATTTATATATATTATATAATTTTTCAATAATTTAGTAATATAATTAGGATAAATATTTAAAATTAATATATTTTTAAAAAATAAAAAAATCTGCGGGTAACCCGCATCCTAAATTTCTATGATCCGCACCTGCCCCGCTTAATACCACTCCAATCCGTTTGATCCGCGGTTTCGATTTTTTTTTCATTTTGCCGACCCGCACTCGCTCCAAGGCGGGTCAAATGAGGCAGGGCCCGCGGTTAAAGAATCAAAGGCCTATTTCTTACCGAAGAAACATTATGGGCCTCTTGGGCCTTTATCATACTTCATGTTAGAACAATCTAGGAGTGGACAAATTTCTGTCTTCATCTTCCATTGTGAACAATAAGATTCCTTATGATTCCTATATAGATATTTTATTTCATGAATGATTTGTCTATTTTCTATACCGTGAGGTGACGTACTTAACTGAGCTCACTTGTTTCATTATTTTTCTATATAATACGATATCTCCTATGATCTTCACTAAAGCAACAACAACAAAAAGTTACACATGGAGCAAAAAAGTTTCTTTCGATTGATTTTTCTCATAGTAACGGCCGGTTTCATCATCTCTTTCACTTCCACTAACTTCTCTCACGCTCCGTCGTCCACGACGGGGCTTCTTGACTGCACCGACTCTTCCTCTTCACCTCTTTGCGCATCAAGAAACTTCCTTTTCAACAAACAACCACGAACCATTCCTAAAAACGATCCTAAACCAAAACCCAAAAACCATGACCACGTGTCCGATACACCAAACCACCCTCTCGACCCACTCACCGTCGTGGAGATCAACAAAGTCCGATCAATCCTCTCCTCTCACCCGCTCTTCGCCTCCCGTGCACCACACGCGCTCCACTCGGTAGTCCTCGAAGAGCCAGACAAGAATCTTGTCCGAAAGTGGGAAAAAGGAAACCCACTTCCTCCGAGAAAAGCTGCCGTCATCGCACGTGTTGGTCTTGACACGCACGTGCTCACCGTTGACCTCTCTTCTGGTCGTGTCGAGTTAGAGGATAGTCCGGTTCGTGTTTCGGGTTACCCGATGATGACTCTAGAGGAGATGAACCAAGTCACGCTGGCACCGTTCTCAAACTCGGATTTCAACCGTACGATTCACTCTCGTGGAGTTAATCTAACGGATGTGAATTGTTTTCCATTATCTAGTGGTTGGTATGGTAAAATAGAAGAAAACGTAAGACTAATTAAAAGTCAGTGTTACTCAAATCAAGGTACGGCTAATTTCTACATGCGACCTATCGAAGGCTTGACCATTCTTATAGATTTAGATACAAAGCAAGTGATCGAGATAGTTGATACGGGTCCGGCTATACCCATACCCGGTTCAACCAATACCGATTACCGGTTCGAAAACCTGGCGACGTTGAAACCCGACAAAACCAGACTTCTCAACCCGATATCAATCGAGCAGCCACGTGGTCCAAGCTTTGTCATTGAAGACAACCATCTTGTGAAATGGGCAAATTGGGAATTTCATTTGAAACCTGACCCGAGAGCAGGTGTGGTTCTATCACGGGTTAGGGTGCACGACCCGGACACGCGAGAGACACGTGACGTGATGTACAAAGGGTTCGTGTCGGAGCTTTTTGTTCCGTACATGGATCCATCGGACGCGTGGTACTTCAAGACTTACATGGACGCTGGTGAGTATGGGTTCGGGTTACAAGCCATGCCGCTCGTACCGCTTAATGATTGTCCACGAAACGCAGCGTATATGGACGGAGTTTTCGCCGCGGCGGACGGAACGCCGTTTGTGAGAGAGAATATGGTTTGTGTGTTTGAGAGTTATGCCGGAGATATTGGGTGGCGTCACTCCGAAAGCCCCATCACTGGTTTACCGGTTAGTCCATTTGCTTCTCTGTTTCATGGTTCAGTTTTACATAGAAAAAAGTTTAGGTCCAAATAAGTAAGCTAAAAAAGTTGATGGTTTAAAATTTAAAGATTAATTTTAAGGGTAATGACAAAAAGGATTAATTTAAGGGTTTAGGAGGTAGATATTGAGGTATTTAATTAAGTAGATAATCATAATTTTTTTATTTAGATAAAAACAATTAACTGGGATGTTGTATTTCTAAACAGCATGCTATTCCTATAAATAATCTGGTATCAGTGGTAACACTATGCTATTTTTATAATAAAAATATATTATTTTGAAAAATAACACTTATTTTTTTGTTTTTTGTTTTTTTTTGCAAATAAAAAAAATTCCATAGTTAGGCCTAAAAAAATCTAAAATTATTTATTTAATTAACTCTCAACATATACGGTAGTAACTCGATAAATTAATAACTCGATTAATCAATAAAATTTTCCGGTCTTAAATTAGTTTTTCAATACAATTAATATTTTTATAAATTAATATATCTATAAATTAATAAAATATCATAGCCCCAACATTATTAATTTATAAAAAATTTACCGTAATCTCAATTATTCTTAATTTAATCACGATTAAAATTGAGCAGATAAGGGAAGTGAGACCAAAGGTGACGTTAGTGGTACGAATGGCAGCTTCAGTAGGTAACTATGATTACATCATTGATTACGAGTTCCAAACTGATGGGCTTATTAAAGCTAAGGTACTTGTCAACTCAATGTCATTTTCCACAAATAAAAGATTCCATAAGATTCCGTGGAATAATGAATATTCATTTTTTTGTCACGAACCACACAAATGGACGGTACACTGACTAGGTTGGACTTAGTGGAATACTAATGGTGAAAGGGACAACATATCAAAACAATAACGAAATAAAGAAAGATAAAGACGGCAATGAAGAAGAGCTTCACGGTACGCTTCTGTCTGAAAATGTAATCGGAGTAATTCACGATCACTACGTCACTTTCTACCTTGACCTCGACGTTGATGGCCCGGAAAATTCCTTCGTTAAAGTGAACCTCAAGCGGCAGGAGACCGAGCTGGGCGAGTCACCGAGGAAGAGTTACATTAAAACGGTTAGGAATGTTGCGAAAACCGAAAAGGACGGTCAAATTAAGCTTAGCTTGTACGACCCATCGGAATTCCACATCATCAATTCTAATAAAACCACTCGGGTCGGTAACCCGACAGGTTACAAGGTCGTGCCTAGAGCCACTGCGGCTAGTTTGCTTGACCATGATGATCCGCCGCAGAAGAGAGGAGCTTTTACCAATAATCAAATTTGGGTCACTCCATACAATAAATCCGAGCAATGGGCTGGTGGTTTGTTCACTTACCAAAGCCATGGCGATGATACTCTTGCGGTTTGGTCCGACAGGTGATTAATTCCAAAATATTATTATTAATTGGATAGGTAACATTTGATTCTTAACTAATTTGCTGTATTATTGGTGTGGTCAGGGATAGAGACATAGAGAACAAGGATATAGTTGTGTGGTACACACTTGGCTTCCACCACGTTCCATGTCAAGAAGATTTTCCGATAATGCCTACGGTTTCTTCTAGTTTCGATTTGAAACCCACGAATTTCTTCGAACGCAATCCAATCCTTAGGGCCCCCCCGAACTTTGAACATGATCTTCCGGTTTGTAGAGCTGAATCTGTTTCTGCTTGAGAAGGGTGAACTACAAAATGAAGAAATAGCCAACTTTTGGATCTTCCATAGACTCATGGCGCTTTAAATCAAAAGGAAAGCATATTATGGCCTTGTGGGGGGTGTAAACTAGTAATCGGATGTGTATATATATGTTTAAAGTGGGTTCGAGGAGTTCCATGCCTCTACGTTTTTCCGTTGTGATTATACGTCTTCCAAACAACCATGAATTCAGGGGATCAGACTTCTCCCTCTTTTGAAGGGGTTTTACATACCACTGGATGTATATATGTAAATGCAAATGTATATGGGTATATATGGGAGAATCTATACATGTGGATTATGTATGATTAGTATATCTGTATATTGAAAAAAATATATAATATACCTTATTTTATAAATTTATTGTCTCATATATGCCATATCCACCTTTTTGTTATAAAGGGCAATTTGGTAATTTAGTTGCAATGTATGCTGATTTATTAAGGAATTCATAAAAAATATTAATTTTGATGAACTATTTTTTTAAATAACAGTCAAGATGAAATTTATCTAAAACCACCACTAGTTTACCACAATATTCTTCGTGAAACTTAATTCATAAGAAAAAAATTTAATTTTCAAAGTTGATGAAAAATTGAGACTTTTATTTTCAACCTTGTTTTTTTTTTTAAGTATTAAAAATTTAAAAATAATCTTAAAATTTTATATCTTACCTAGTGGTAGTTTTAAAAATGTAACCGAAAATGATTGTACTTTTACAAAATAAACATGAATTTATGATTTGTTTGATTATAAATCGAGTGACCTATCAGTCTATTAGTGACTTTTATATCCATCAAGTTCACTCTTTCATCGTTTGTGTTGACCTTTTTTTGTTTTTTTTCTTACCTCTTTTAAAAAAAAAAGATATTTAAAAGAAACTAATTCCCGTAGTTTTTTTTTTTTTTTTTTTGAATTTTGCTGAAATAATATTTTTTATTATACATCAACAAATAAAATCTTAAAAAATGTTGGACAAAAATGCATGTTTAGAAAAAATTATCTTCTCGGGTGAGGGTTAGATTTTACTCCTACGGTATTGGAGTCCCAGACTATTATAAATTTAGGGGATTATTCAACCTCTAAACAATAAACAGTTTACTCACGCGCGAATCAACATTCAACATAAGAGCTCTTGCGAAAGAGTTGGGTGGAGACTACATTATCTTCAGATCATCTTCCCAGAGGAAGCTTGCTGTCACTTTTGAGAGGATGCTTTCGTTTTTGGGAGAAAAAAAATGTGGTTTCCACGTGAGATGTATATATTATTTGAAATTATCTAAAGATTTACCAAAGTTTTTTTAAAAATTTATGAAAATTTAAATATTTAAGTTCTCAAAATTTTTTTAAAATGTGAAAGTTCTCAAAAACTTTGATAAGTATGTTGCTGGAAACTTGAACGCCATCAACTGTTTTTCATCAAATCATGATAGAGAATGGTGCAACGGCTTTTTTGTCGAAAAGTTTTGAGGATGATATTTTGTTACTGAATTCAATGAGAAAGTATTTTTTTTTTTAGCAAATTAAAAAAAAAAGAGAAGAAAAAACAAAAGAAGATATTTTTGTAAGTGCCTCAAAATTTTAAGTATGATGGTTTTGCTATCAAATTAAGTAAAAGATACCATTCGTGGGTGACCTAAATTAGATAGGTACTTATGAAACAACGATGTGGCATATTCATACATTACTAGATTTTGATCAACGCCAAGTACGGGATTAAATAATTAAACAAGTTGACGAATCGATTTTAATATATATAATATTTTAATATTTAAACGTGTATAACAAAGCATATGATTTCTAATATTTATAAAAATACAAAATAATATATATTGTACATAAATGTAATAAAGTTGATCAAACATATAATAATGTCTTTAGTTTTAATATTTTTATGTTTAAAATTGATGAAAAATATGCAAATATTATTTATTTCAATATCTTCTAAGTGTGAAATTGATCTTCATTTTTTCCGTCTAAATTGATCTTCATAATAATAAAAAAAACTTATTAATATATCATAAAAATTAAAAATAGATATGGCAAGTCTAAAATATTATATTTAATTGGGCTTAAATTTGTAAAACATGTATTAATGAGTTTATGTTATAAAATTAAGGAGAATATGTAGAGATTTACACCATGACATATATTTTTAATTGAAATGTTCTGATTGATTAAAATTAAATGATATGTCCCTTAAATTGTTCATGACTTGATACCTATGATTTTCTGTGAATATCTCCTCTATTAGTATATATAGAATATTTATTAATATATACAAAATAACTATACAAAAAAGAAACTATCTAGCATTTGCACCACATATAAAAAATGTCATATGTTATATCTTATCAACTCATTGTTTGTCACATGCTTACACATAAATGTATTCGTTAGAGGTCCTTATCTCACCAAATAATGTTAACTTTTATAGGAAATTTTGATAAGTGATCGATGGTACTGATTTGGCATCATATTCACCACCCATCATGATTTAATTAAGAAAGAATATGAATAATTATCCACATATTTGGAATAATGATAAGTAGTTTAGTTCTTCTATTTTTAGTAATTAACGAGAAAGAACCACTCCATATGAGTTATACAATTCGGATTAAACAAAATTGAAATGATACGAAACTAATATCCAACAACATTTAAGTAAAACGAGTGGTCCAAAACTGATGTTTGATTATTACAAAACTTATATGACGATTAAAAACTCCAGAAATACAATCTTAGCTTTACCCCAAAGAATCCGGTAATAAATTTTGATTATTACAATCTTAGCCTCTATAGATAAAGATTCGAACCAGACAACCTCGGTACGGGCAAGGCAACAAGAGGTGTTGCCTTGTCTTAAACTTCAAGACAATATGTTAATTAAAGAAAATCTCACATAGGTAGTTGGAGAAATAATATAGTAATATATAAAAAGTAAAAATCAATCCATTTATTGTCAATTGGTTTTGAGTTGGAAGCCCATGATAAGCTCAAATTTAATATGGTATCAGAGCCATCCGATTATTGGGCCATCCAGTGGATATTGTTCCCACAATTGCCCACGCTTCAGATGTTCATGTCTGAACGTGAGGGGGAGGGGTGTTAATGAAAAAAGTCCCACATCGGTAGTTGGAAAATAATGTAGTAATATATAAAGGGTAATGACCAATCTACTAATTGCCAATTGATTTTGAGTTGGAAGCCAATGATAAGCCCAAATATAATACAATCCCAAACTTCTCTTCCAAATCCAAAACGTGTCCTTCCGAAATCTTTCAATCGAACGAATGCAATAATGTTGCGAGAGTGTACAAAACCATCCTCTCGGCAAGTGCTACACCCGTGCAAATTCTCCGGCCAGATCCAAACAGAAGATAGCTATAATCGGTCCCAGTGAAATCGAAAGACTTCTTATCAAGAAACTTCTCAGAACAAAATTCAGACGGATTTTCCCAAACATTTGGATCTCTCTGAATAGACCAAACATTGATGAAGATCTTAGTGTCTTTAGGGACGGTGTAGCCCCCACCACCACGGTTTCAGCTGGACAGTGAGGGACTAACAAAGGATGGGTTGGGTGAAGTCTAAGTGTTTCTTTCATAATGGCTAGTATGTAAGGAAGTCTAGTAATGTGTGATTTTTCAACAATGTTGTCTTTGTTATAAAAAGTGTTTATGATTTTATCATAAAGATAAATATAATAAAAGACGAAAAATTTATACCCGGTGGGAATAGTATGAGAATGAGAGACAGAGAAAAATTTCTTTTATTATGATATGAGATTGATGTGTTGTACAACGAACGAAATCGTTCGTAAATATAGAGTTTAAAAAGTAAATTACTATGCATGCATAGTGACGGTGGGTTCCACATAAATTATATTTTACACATATCAATTAACATGTGTGACATAATTTTATGACTTTCTAGAATATTTCTTTTGCTGACTTTTGTAACACTCCCCCTTGGAGACCAGTGTCACTATCATCTTTTGCTTAACGTCGTTGTTGCCTCATTAAAAACTTTTCTAGGTAAACCCAGTGGGAAAAACCATAGTAAGGTAAAAAGAGTACAACCACGCAAGGCTCCCCCTCGAATGATCAGACGTCATCCTATAAGTCTCGTTGATGACGCATTCCAATGTTATGGACATGTTTCCTGAACATAGTGGTAGGTAATGACTTCGTGAAAAGATCTGCGGCATTGTCACATGATCGGATATATCTCACTTCAATGTCTTTATTCTTCTCAAGTTTTTGGGTGTATGAGAAGAACTTCGGAGGGATATATTTGGTTCTATCACTTTTGATATATCCTTCTTTCGTTTGAGCGACACATGCATCATTGTCTTCATATAAGATAGTTGGCTCCGTATTTACGTGGATCCCACTGCTCGATTGGATGTGTTGGCTTATTGATCTCAACCATACACATTCTCTACTTGTTTCTTGGAGGGCAATGATTTCAGCATGATTTGAAGAAGTTGCCATGAGCGTCTGCTTCTGAGAACGCCAAGATATAGCAGTGCCTCCGATCATAAAAATGTATCCAGTTTGTGATCGGGCTTTATGTGGATCTGACAAATATCCTGCATCTGCAAAACCAGTCATTTGACCGTTTGAATTCTTAGAATAAAATAAACCTAAATCAGTATTTCCTTGGAGGTAGCGGAAGATATGTTTAATCCCATTCCAATGCCTTCGCGTAGGGGATGGACTGAATCTTGCCAAAAGACTAACGGCAAATGATATATCAGGTCTTGTACAATTCGCAAGGTACATAAGGGCTCCAGTGGCACTTAGATATGGTACTTCAGGACCAAGTATCTCTTCTTTTTCTCATGTGGTCGAAATGGATTGCTTTCAACATTAAGTGATCTAACGATCATAGGAGTACTAAGAGGATTTTCCTTATCCATGTTGAATCGTTTTAGCACTCTTTTGGTATATGTGGATTGATGCACAAATATACCCTTTTGAGAATGCTCAATTTGTAGGCCAAGACAATACTTTGTCTGTCCGAGATCTTTCATCTCAAATTCTCCTTTTAAATAATCTGAGGCCTTTTGTATTTCTCCTTGAGTTCCTATTATGTTTAGATCATCAACATACACCGCAATAATCACAAATCCGGATGTTGCTTTCTTGATGAAAACACATGGGCATAAAGGATTATTCAGATATCCTTCCTTGATTAAATATTCACTGAGACGATTATACCACATGCGTCCAGATTATTTTAGCCCATATAATTACCTTTGCAATTTTATTGCATATAACTCTTTGGGTTTGGAACTTAATGCTTCTGGCATTTTAAACCCATCAGGAATTCTCATATAGATATCGGTATCTAATGATCCATACAGATAAGCAGTAACAACATCCATGAGACGCATCTCTAAATTTTCATCAGCCACTAGACTCATTAAGAATCTAAACATGATTGCATCCATAACAGGGGAATATGTTTCCTCATAATCGATCTCGGGTCTTTGAGAAAATCCTTGAGCCACAAGCCGAGCCTTATACCTCATAATCTCATTTTTCTCGTTTTGTTTTCGAACGAAGACCCATTTGTATCCAACTGGTTTTATATCTTTGGGTGTGAGTGTAATAGGTCCGAATACATTTCGTTTATTAAGCGAATCAAGTTCGACTTGTATTGCATTTTTCCATTTCATCCAGTCATGTCTGTTTTGACATTCATATACAGATTTTGGTTCTGGATCTTCGTTTTTCTCATCAATTTCCTTTGACATAAGATATGAGAAAATGTTATCAACTACATTCATTTCATTTCGATTCCATATCTTTCCATTATGAATGTAGTTTATAAAAATCTCATGATTTTCTTCAGGTTCATGATGTTATTCATCATCATTAGTCTCATGATTCGTCTCCTCCACAATATTTTCTGCTATTTTGGGAGTATTAAACTTTTCAACTTCCTTTCGCTTTCTAGGATTTTTATCCTTAGAACCGATAGGTCTACCACGCTTCAAGCATGTTCTAGACTCACGTGTATTATCTGCTCTTTCACATTCATTTGGTATCTCAATACGAGCAGGAGCATTTGCAGCTGGTATATGTGATTTAGTTACCGTTTTGGTATCTGTAAATGCATCAGGTAGTTGGTTTGCTATACTCTGCAAATGCATTATTCGTTGAACTTCGAGTTCTAATTGTTTTGTAGGAGGATCAAGATGTAACAGAGATGGTACACACCATTTTATATCCTTTCCTACTTGTTTAATTTCTCCCCCTAGAACCGGGAATGCTTTCTCATTGAAATGACAATCGGCAAATCGTGCCATAAAGACGTCACCAGTCTGTGGTTCTAGGTATCGTATAATTGATGGAGAATCACAACCAATATATATTCCCAACTTTCTTTGTGGTCCCATCTTTGTACGTTGTGGTGGTGCTATAGGCACGTATACCGCACAACCAAATTTTTTAGATGGGATATATTCGGTTCTCGACCGAAAGCTAATTGTAATGGAGAATATTTATGATATGCACTTGGTCTTATCCGAATGAGTGCTTATGCATGCAAAATGGCATGTCCCCAAACAGAGGTTGGTAGTTTTGATCTCATTATCAATGGTCTTGCAATTAGTTGCAGACGTTTAATTAACGATTCGGCCAAACCATTTTGTGTATGAACATGAGCTACCGGATGTTCAACTTCAATTCCTGTTACCATACAATAATCATTGAAGGCTTGTGATGTGAATTCACCAGCGTTGTCTAATCTAACTCTCTTAATGGTGTCATCAGAGAATTGAGCCCTCAGTTTGATTATCTGAGTTAGAAATCTCGCAAATGCCATATTTTGAGATGATAATAGACAAACATGTGACCATCTGCTGGATGCGTCAATTAATACCATGAAATAGTGGAATGGTCCATATGGTGGATGTATTGGTCCACAAATATCTCATTGAATTCGTTCAAGGAACTTTGGTGATTCTTTATCTATTTTGGTTGGTGATGGCCTTATGATCAGTTTTCCAAGAGAACATGCAACACATGTCATTTTATTCCCTTGATATATCTCCTGAATTTTCAGTGAATGACCATGTGAGTTCTCGATGATTTTTCGCATCATCGTAGTGCCTAGGTGACCGAGGCGATCATGCCACAATGTGAAATCTTCTGGATTTCTTTTAATCACTAGATGCGACTCGATTGCACTTATATGAGTATAATGCAATCCTGAAGGAAGTTTTGGAAATTTTTCAAATATAAGCCTTTTTCCGAATTTATCGGATGTTATATACATATACTTTTTTCCATCCTCAGTTGCCGACTGAGTGTCATATCCTTGAAGGTATATGTCTTTGAAACTCAACAAATTCCTTTTAGAATTCGGAGAATATAAGGCATTATTTATGGAAAATTTGGTTCCATTAGGCAACGTAAAGTTGGCATTACTGGTTCCTTTAATCACGTCTGCAGGACCTGATATTGTATTAACAATAATGTTTGCCGGTTTTAGGTTAGAGAAATAAATATTTTGTCTCAGAATAGTGTGCGTTGTTCCACTATCTGGTATGCAAATTTCTCGAATTGTTTCCTCAGGTAGTGTTCCATTCGTAGTATGATCCATTTCTGAAAATAAAATAAACATCAATAGAAAGTAATTTTTTTTATTTATTCATATAAGAGAAAACACACAATAATTATACATTGGTTTGTTGTTAAAACAACATTATTCTTCAAGCAACGGAAAAGCATAATATTATACATGACATTTGTGGAGACTATTCAATAGTCACACTACAAGCATTTTAGTTATCCACAAGGGTGGTCACATCGATATCATCCTCAAAGTCCGAAGCGTCGAGGTGCATTTCACCATCAGAGTGTTACATAAGGTTCACTTTCTTTTCTTTGCCTTTAATGGACTCTTGGTATAATTTACAAAGATGCAGAGGGATTCGACACACTCGGGACCAATGTCCTTTTGATCCGCATCTGTAACAAATGCCTTCACGCTTCTGGGTGGCATTCTCTTTGATTTCCTTTCCTTTGGAATTTTGTTCGGATCGAACCCATTTGAATGACCTCCGTCCTTGTGGATTATAAAAATTTCCACGTCCTCGATTAAATCAACCACCACGACCCCGATAGGTTTGACTTCCTCTCTCTGGATTTTGTACATCAATTTTCTCCATGTTTTCCACAACCATTGCATTCACTTCAGGGATTGCTTTGGTTCCTGCAGGGCGAGCATTGTGGTTTTTAATGAGAAGTTCATTATTCTTCTCCACTATCATGAGCGCCGCAATCAGTTCGGAAAACCTTATGTACCTACAGTTCCTGTATTGTTGTGCAAGAACATAGTGTTCCTTATGGAAAGTAAGGTAAGTCTTGTTGAGCATTTCTTCTTCACTCACATGGTTACCACAATATTCCAATTGAGCCACAATTCTTAACATGGCAGAATTATATTGTTCTACCTTATCAAAATCCAGGAACCTCAAGTTTGCCCATTCGTCGAGGGCATGTGGGAGAGTTATTGTCCTTTGGTTGTCAAACCTTTTTTTAGAGCTTTCCACAACTCTATAGGGTCTTTTATATTCGCATAATCATGCGTCAAGTTTTCATCTAGATGTTTTCTCAGAAAAATTATCGCCCTTGCCTTTTCATTGGCAGGCGATTCATTTTCCTCTCTTATAGTATTCAATAAATTCTGCGAATCTAGATGAAGTTCCAATTCAGTGGTCCATGCTATGTAGTTTGCTCCAGTGATTTGGAGAGCTGGGATTTTAAGCTTCTCAATATTTTCCATTTGGTTTCTAAAAATTAAATCACAAAAATATTATTAGAAATATAACATGATATTATTTTAGAACGAACCGTTTACATAAATGATAACAGTGATTACAGTAAACATTAATGCATAAAATAATAAACCAATATTTATGATGAATTCTTCGGGAGAAAATTTTCCAACGAAAAGACCATAAATACAAGTAAAAATTACACTGATAATAAAGGTTGAAAACAAGTGAAACATTTTTTTTTTCTTACAAGATGAAAATTAAAAAAAAATTGTTTGGGAGAAGATTAAATATTTGAGTGATTTGAAAGTGTGAAATATGAGTGTATTTATAGATTGAAAATACTATTCATAGCCGTTGGAAAAGTATAAAAATTTGAAAAAAAAAATCTTTGTGAGCGTTGTGAGTAACGGTATAAAAGAAAAATTAATCTGAAAATATTTAATAATCAATCAGATAAAATTTACGAAATCAGATAAAATATTTATATACAGGTGATTAAACATCCTTGTATAATATAAATAAATATTTAACGGTGATATTATGGTGACGGAGTCATCCACATATGAGCAGTAAATAAAATATGTGGCGGCTAAGCCGTCCATGAACAAAATAAATAATTAAAACAGTAAATAAATTATCTGGCGGCAAGCCGACCGTTAACAGAAATAAATAATTAAAGCAGTAAATAAATTATCTGGCGGCAAGCCGACCATTAACATAAATAAATAATTGAAGCAGTAAATAAATTATCTGGTGGCAAGCCGACCATAAAGAGAAATAAATAATTATGGTGCATGAAGCAACCATTGTAAAATAGTATATTATTATAGTGGCGATAACCCACGCACTATGGGGTATTATTAGTATTCATATAAAAGTTGAAATTTTAGAGTGATCGTGCTGATAACGTGTTATAAAAGTGTTTATGATTTTATCATAAAGATAAATATAATAAAAGACGAAAATTTTATATCCGGTGAGAATAGTATGAGAATGAGAGACAGAGAGAAATTTTTTTTATTATGATATGAGATTGATGTGTTGTACAACGAACAAAATCGTTTGTATATATAGAATTTAAAAGTAAATTACTATGCATGTATAGTAACAGTGGACTCTATGTAAATTATATTTTACACATATCAATTAATATGTGCGACGTAATTTTATGACTTTCTAGAATATAACAGTCTTTGCCTACTATAATAATGTGATATTTTTGGGAAATTTTTTTTTTTAGTGGTATCTTTAGTCCAACGCCCTGCTGCACTCATTTTTCTTTTATTCTCATCCACATTTTCCCACAAAAGCTTTCTATCTCCTATTTCTTCAAATGATAGCTTGTACCACATGTTTCCAATTGTAATTTTGGCAACCATCTTCATTGTCACATCTTCAAATATGGTCAGTGAGTCCACTTCCAAAATGTCAATCCCTCCTTTTATATAATTTAACACGCCATTCTCTTTTTTAAATTGTCCGGAATGATGGCAATTCACCTTCACCAATATAGTTTCACTACAACAGAATAATTAATTAGTTAAAAACAAAAGGAAACACAAAGTGTAGAAAAGATAAGTACAATTAAAGTTATTTGAAGCATTGTGTCGAGCACCTTGTGTGCCAATAATTACAAAGATTCTCAATCAACATATAAAGAACCAAATTCAACCCAGATACTACATATCGACATTATATTAATTATAAAATCTCTAATAGTTTCGAAAATCAAACCCAATAGTTTAGCAAATCAAACCAGAAACTTTATTCACAAATTTCAGTTTTTTAAACTAAACCAAACTCAAAAGAATATAGAACATACCTCATTGATTTGAAATCGAACTCAAATCCTTATGCGTATACGATTTGGTCGCCAAACCCTTTTGAATAGAGATGAAGAGATTCGATTATGAAACTTCCCTAGATTGTTTTCTTTGATCGGGTTGTTTTTCCAGTTTTAGCGGGGTCGGATTTTTTTTAATTGGGTTTTATTTGATATGGATTGGGTCAAATTTTTGAAAATTGATATTTAATCTTTTTAAACGGATTTTATCACATTTTAACCCGAAATAACGAATATGTGGATTGCGACATATTTTATGTTAGTTCGTATATGTCATCATGCATTATATATTAGTTGGTGTAAATAAACATATATTTTTATAGTTCGTATGTGTAGGCATGCAAAGTATCTTAGTTTGTATCAGTGCCGGCTTAAACATATTGTAGGCCCTGGGGCAAAATACAAAAATAGGCCCCCTAACATAGCAAAAACCATGAAAAATGTTGTTTTTGTTCCACGGTAACATTATCCCCTTGAATCTGAAAAAAAAAAGCTAACAGTTATTGCAAGAAAATCAAAACAATCATAAGAAACGATTTTTTCGAGCTTTACTCGATGCAAAATCATTAATAACAGTTTCAAAATCAATGCTTTCTAATATATCCTTTTCGATGCATAAAATAGCTAAACCATTCAAACTTTCTTGAGACATCGAAGATCTTAAATAATTTTTCAACAACTTTAATTTTGAAAAGCTTCTCTCCGCGGAAGCCACAGTCACAGGTGCTGTCAAAAGAATTCGATATGCAATGGAAACATTCGGATAACAACCCACATTTTCAACAAACTCAAGAATTTCACTATGTTCCATAGGTACATCGGGTAAAGTCATTTGCAACACTCTCAATTCAGAATAAAAATCATTGGAATCAAAATCCGAAAAACTATCATGAGAAAAAGTATTGTAAAATTTAGTGCATTGATCTCGTAGTTCACTTTCTTCTAATGCTTTTAATTTTATCGAATCAAATAAGAACCCAAATATGCTTTTAAAATTATTCATTTGATCAAATCTATTTTTGACAGAAGTTATAGCCATGTCCACCACAACTAAAAAGTAGTGAACTCTAAAAGCATCCTCACTTGATTGTATTTCTTCACCAAAATCAGTTTCATCAAACTGTTTTTTCCTACGAACACGACGTTTCTTTGGAAATATAGGATCCACGTCCATATCACGAGCAATACTTTGAGCTATACTCAAACTAGAATTAAACCCTTCATTTCTATACTTCTCAAAAAATAAAATTACACCTTCCAATTGTTTTAAAGCATTATCAATGCAAATAGATTTAGATTGTAAACTCTTACTCACCAAGTTAATAGCAAACATAATTTCATACCAAATAAAAATTCAAAATTATCAAAAGCCATGATTAAACTTTCAGCATCACTCTTTGTCATAGCATCATCACACGATTCAAATAATTCCAATAAAGCTAATCGTACTTGCGGAGCTTGAAACCTAATAGCTTTAACACTTTTGATTCGACTTTCCCAACGAGTATTAGATAAAGATTTCACGGTAAAAAAAGGAACATTGTCAAGCAAAATCTTCCATCTCTTTGTAGAACTAGAAAATAATGCATATATGCGTTGCAAAACTCCAAAGAAAGAAATGGCTTTCACACATGAATGCGCCATATCACTAACTACAAGATTAAGACTATGACAAGCACATGACATATACAAAGCTTTTGGATTTATATCAAGTAATTGCTTTTGAACACCTTGATGTTTTCCTTTCATGTTAGAACCATTGTCATAACCTTGACCCCTCACATTATCAACATCAAGAGTAAGAGACTTTAAAGCATCTAATACTTTATCAAAGAGTCCTAATCCGGATGTATCATCTACCTTTAGAAATTCCAAAAAGTACTCTTCTACTCTTACTTTTTTGTTTGATATATTCACACATCGTATTATTATAGTCATTTGCTCTTGATGACTCACATCCGGGGTACAATCAAGAATGACAGAAAAATATTTTGCCTCTTTAATGACTCTTACAATGGAAAGTTCCACATTATGAGCCAAAAGAGAAATAAACTCATTCTGAATATTATGACCAAGATAATGATGATGAATTTCATGACTTTGAATGCGTCTAATATGATCTTGGATTATCAAATCAAATTCAGCAATCATTTCAATAGCTCCTAAGAAATTACCATTGCTATCTTGGTAAAGTTTCTCATTTTTTCCTCGAAATGCTAAACACCGTTTAGAAAGAAATTTCACGACCGCGATTATTCTAGTTAAAACTAGCCTCCAACGTTCTTTTTCTTTTGCAATTTTTTTTTGTAAATTTTTATCAATTGTTTGATTCTTAGCAAATCTAACTTTCAACTCATTCCAAGTTTCCATGTTAGTCATATGTTCTACACTTTTTCATGATCTCTAAGTCTCTCACTAAGATGCTTCCAATCTATAAATCCATCATTTGCAAACATATTTGAGCAACCTCTAGATTTAAATAATTTACAACAAAAGCAATAAACTTTGTCCTCATGTTTCGAGTAAACCAACCAATTTCTATCACTAATTTCCCCATTACTCAATTTCCTAGAATAATGACCATATGAAAAATGCCTAGAGTTATTATCTAAAGGAAACACAAGATTCATTTCTCTTTTAGGCCCCTTTTCAACTAACAAGTCTCTCATTTTATTGTCCAGATTTTCCCAATACCTAGGATCATAAATATCAACACATGACCTTCGTTGTTCACAAACATTCAAAATTTCCACATTAGATGCATTTAACACATTATCATGCTCACTCAAGTGACTAGTGTCATCATCAAAGGGATTATTTGATTGAGAAACATTCTCCGTACCACCACACTTAGAATTTTCATTACCACATGTTCTTGTCACAAATTTATCTAAAGAACCTTTTTGTGACTGAATAAACATATTATTATGTTTTCTTTTTTGTCTCTTTTGATATCTAGATAAATGTCCAGTCATTATATAATCTCAAATTAAAGGAAGAATGGCACCTGGATTTAGATTAGGAATCTGAACCGCCAAGAACAATGTAAACCTGAAAGAGATTAGCAAATAAAAATCACAATCTTTCTTTGTTTTATAATAATACAATTAACAAACACGGAGACAATAATTCCTTAGCGAAATCAAGAATAATCAAACAAAATTTAGAAATCAGAACAACCAAATTAGTACCAAAATTTGTTTTTTTTAACGATTAAGTGTAAGAAAAACCTAAAATTGAAAACTTACATAAACCAATTTTTTGTCCAAATTTGAGCCGGAGATGCACACAAGAACCTCGAATTTGAATCAACTATCTTATTTGATCGGAATTGGAACATTCGTTGTCGATGGAGAATAGAGATTGAGAGAAGAGAATCGTGGGAAGGTGAAAAGTTTTGGATTTTTTTTTTGTCGGCAGAAAAGTTTTGGATAAAACTCTAAATAAATCCCTAATATTTATTTTTATCGATCACCAAAGTAAAAAAATAAAAAAATCATGGGCCCCCTTTGTCCATGGGCCCTGGGGCGGTCGCACTTACGGCCCTTGTATCTAAGCCGTCACTGATTTGTATAACTAGCAAACTTTTCAAAATAAAAATAAAAAAACCAATGATAGTATGTTTGGAACAAAAACTTATTTTAGTAGTATTTTACAAAATTTCTCTTAAAATAACATGTCGTATGTTTATTATACGTGTAATGTCCGTAATATGATTAGATGATAAAATACAAATCGAAATCACACAGTATAGACTAATAGAGAGTTATAGGAGAAGAAGCTGTTATCGAGAGTAATCATTAACCTTATGCGACGCTTCGAGTTTCTAACCTATGCAACTCTTCGACTTTCCAGTAAATGAACGATCAAGATCAAGCCATGTGTTGACGACAAGGGACACATCGATTCGGATCCGTGCCGAGTCAGCATCATTGAAAACTTCATCGACTTCTTAACAAACTCGATCGCCGAATTGGTGGTGGGAGGCTTATGGTTGGAGACGGGCTGCGCCCACTAAGACTCTACCCGGATCCGAATCAACCCGATAATATGCCTGAACCCGACCCAAAGCGGATGAACTAACTCGACCAATGAGAATCGTAAAACCCGATCAACATTCGAGTTCGGCCCATATCGTCGAGAAGACACGCGAGTTCGGCACGATAAGCTGAAGATCGGCCCAACCGACTTCCGAGGCCCATGAAACCTAAATCTCCATGAAGACCCCGAGGAAAGAGGAAACAATGACGAAGAGAAGGAAAATCGCCGAGAAAATATGAATATTTCCAATTGTATTAGGTTTATTCGACTGACATATATTCTACATAAATATGGGTACTTTCATTCAAGGAGCCCATCCGATGATTAAGACAATTTACTTAAAAATAAGAACTTTGAGCCTTTTCGGTTATGGTCTTGAACTTTGAACTTTATTCTAACGGAAATCTTCAAATCTCTAATACACAATCCGTTTCCCATTACATTAGCTGATAAAATAAAAATCGAAATCATACACAGTATATATAGACAAATAGAGAGTTATTTAGACGTCTGAACAAATATATTATATGATTAAATAATGTCATTTGTTAATTATGCGTAAGTGTGACTTACATAAATACAATGATATGTTTCGGACGCGATTCAACGTTTTTCTCTCCTTTCTGCCGAGTAACTAAAGCCACAATTATGGCTAAGGGACATTTTCGTCCGAAACATATGAAAAATTCAGATGATGTAAATGTGGTTTTTCAAGTTCTTATTTCACCAATTATTTCTATTTTTTCTCATTTAGTGGATATTTCTCTTTTTAATTAATTAGATAATTAATATTTATTTATAATATTGTTTAAATATACAAAGTATATCATTTTAATATAAAAAAATAATTTTATCTATGTATAAAATAACGTGGAAAATTTGAGAAATTATTTATTAAATAAAAAAATTTTAACTCCAAAATTGAGTAATAATGAAATTTAGAGTAATAATATTCATAGTCATATCTTATAATGTTGGAAATAAAATACTCCAGTGGTTTCATGATAAGTTTCCGGGGTTCGGATCGGACCGGCCTACTATCTTCGGTTACCGGACGTACTCTTTCTAATTTTATAGGAAATTTGGATAAGTGGCGGTACTGATTTGCGTAATTATATTCATTACCCATCATGATGTAATTAAGAAAGAAAATCCATGATTATATATATATATATATATATATATATATATATATATATATTTGGAATAATGATAATTTTTTTTATAAACCGTAGGAGTTTCGGATATTCGGCCTATAATTTATTGTACCCGGAGTCAGATTTTAGATATTCCGATTTAAAAAATAACTCTCCGTCCCAATATAAAATTGAATTTGGAGCACAAAGAAACCAACCACTTGTATTACCATTAACCTACCACCTAAGAGTATCAAAATAAGTTGTTACCCATGAGTTTTTAGTGGGTTCTTTAGTAGGTTCGAGTTGAGTTTGTAATCCATATAAATAAATGGGTTTTGGTGGGTTATCCATAATGGGGTTTGTGGGGTTGACCGATTAATTCATTAAAGTTATGGATTACCCATGAGTTTATCAAGAAAAAGTAAAAAATAATAAAGAGCAATACCTAAAATACCATATTTTTAATATGTTGTTTCAAAAATACTACTACTAATTTTAGATTTCAAATAATAGCACAAATTATTATGTAAAAATGCTTGTTTATCTCAAACTAAACGAATTTGGATCAGATCGGGTTATCCATTTTGACACGTCTGCCACCCACCCATTGGTGTAATGATAAGTATTTTAGTAACTAACGAGATATGCAATTCAGATTATGCAATTCAGATTAAACAAAATTGGAATGATAAGAAACAAACATCCAACAACATTAAGTAAAACATTTACCGCAACTGACGTTTGATTTTAATTCATTATAAAACTTATATGACGTTCGAAAACTTTATAAATATAAGCATTGCCAAATATAGCAATCTTAGCTTCTATAGATAAAGATTCGAATCGGACAACCTTGGAATAGGCAAGGCAACAAGAGGGGTCTTGAGCTTCAAGACAATCCCAAACTTCTCTTCCAAATCCAACACGTGTCCTTCCGGAATCTTCCAATCGAATGAATGCAATAGCGTCGCGAGAGTGTACAAAACCATCCTCTCGCCGAGTGCTATACCGGCGCAAATTCTCCGGCCAGATCCAAATGGAAGATAACTATAATCGGTTCCGGTGAAATCACAAGACTTCTTATCAAGAAACCTCTCGGGACGAAACTCGGTCGGATTCTCCCACACGTTTGGGTCTCTTTGAATAGACCAAGCATTGATGAAGATCTTAGTGTCTTTAGGGACAGCGTAACCGCCCACAACTGCGGTTTCAGTCGGACGATGAGGGACTAACAAAGGAATGGTTGGGTGAAGCCTAAGTGTTTCTTTCATAATGGCTAGTATGTAAGGATGTCTAGTGATGTGTGATTCTTCAACAATGTTGTCTTTGCCTACAACTTCGTCTAGCTCTTTTTGTGCTCTCTTCATCAATTCCGGATTGCTTATTAGCTCGGCCATCGCAAACTCTATCGTGTTTGTCGATGTGTCCGTGCCACCAATCACCATATCCTTCACATATGTAACAAACAGAATGATTAAATCATTTCTCATGAACAATAAATATCTATATTCTTGGGTTTTTTTTATCGAAAGAGACTAATCCACATAACAAATATAACTGTGAAACCACCATTCTGTAGTTTCATAATTTTTTTTAATGTAATCGCAGTAGATCTTGGGCCAAAACCTAGACTAATTCCCGTGAAAATCCAAATATTTTAATCCCTTAAGATGTCTACAGTAGCCAAAGATGGTGGGACTCGTTTCCTGACCTTGACTCACAGAACGAATCCTCTCCCACTAGAACAATATCACTGGACCACACCACTTTGACTGTATTTGAATCCAGTTTCGTAATTGAATTATATTTTTGTCGATTAATGATTCCACAATATATATTTTGTCACTTTCCACGAATATGCTAGTATAATCTTCCAAATGTTTATATTCTAAAATAATGAAAAATGAAGCCATTAATTACCGTGAGTACGGCTTTGACATGGTTAACCGTAATGGGAACCTCCGAGTCACCTTCTTGGTCCTTTAACTTCATCAAATGTTGCAAGAAGTCTTTGCATTCACCATCATCACCATCCCTACTTCTTAGCCTTTCCATCTGCTCGATGGCTTGATCAAATATAGCATTGAGCTCTTGAGCGCACACATGCATCTTCTTCACAAGCCCTTGAAGATCGAACCTCGCTAGCCACGGGAAAAAATCCGAAACATTAGGCTCACCTAAAAGCCTAGTTATCTCAGAAATCACTCCTTTAAACTCTGTTCCAACACTCTCCATCTCATCTGCTTTCACCGACCCTCCCCACAACATATTCATCGTTAGATTCATCATCGTCAGAAACAACTGATCTCCAACGTTCACCGGCGATTTCTTTTGGCCTTGCTCGTATAGATATCTTGTTCTTTCCCGGAGTTCTTTGCGTCGAAGCTCGTAGAAAGAATCCAATGTTTTGCGACTAAGAAGCTTGAGAACACAAACTTTTCTAAGCATTCTCCATTCGGTACCATATGGTAGCCAAACGATGTCAAGACCACCATAAGTAAGGGCTCGGCCTGTGAGAGGGACGTCTCGGTTTGAGAAATTGATGTCTTGGTCTTTCAAGATCTCTCGAGCTAGCGATGGAGAGTTGACCACCACTGTTAGTTTTGAGCCGAGATTGAGTTTGAAGATTGGACCGTGTTTTTGAGCGAGGTTTGTGAAGTAGGTGTGAAGCTCCGGGTCAAGAAACGGGATGATTCCGACAATAGGTAGCCCTCGTGGTCCGGGCGGCAGAGGCGGTTGCGGTTGGCGTTTGAAAAGGTACCAGAGAACCGAAAAGATAGTGGTGAGAATGAGAATTGCGCAAGGAGTGGGATTGATTGTGTTGTGGAGGAAGAGATTAGAAATCAGAGACATTTTTGCCAACTCTTTTGAAGAAATTATGAGATTAAACAAAGGAAAGTGTTTCTTTATGTAACTATGTTAGTTATGTTCATATTCACTCTTACTATATGGTAATAAGATAATAATAGGCAAATCCAATCATGAGTGGAGATTCAACGGCCTCGAGCTGATAACTTTTGAGCAGATCGATGTTATACTTTCTAATGTTTTGAAACATGGACCGATCCGTAATGTCGAACCGGTGAACCTGTGACCTGGACACTAGTACGTCAAATAATACATCTTTTCTTTTGATTGGAACGTTTGGATTTTTTTTTTAAGAAAATCATTTTTAATGTAATTGTCGAGAAATTCTTTAAAATACCACTAAAATATGTTTTTGTTCGAAATATATCATCATTTAGTTTTTTTTTTTTTTAAATACAATTAAAAGTTTTGTTTTTCCAAAAATACCACAAACACTAAAAATGAGTTTTAAGGGTTTATAATTTAAATTTTTGGATTTTAGTTTAGTATTTTGGATTTAGGATTTAGTTTTTAGGGGTTAAGATTTAGTTTTAAAGGTTTAAAATTTAGTTTTAAGGGTTTAAAATTTAGTTTTAAGGGTTTAATCTTTGAGGGTTTAAAATGTAGTTTTAATTTTGTGATTTTTTTGGAAAAAGAAAATTTTTAGTGATATTTTTGGGAAAAAAAACTAAGTAATGGTATATTTGGAACAAAAATAAGTATTTTTGAGAATTGTCCTTCTTTCTTTTTTCCAATTTTGGTTGATTTATTTTATTTAATCAATATCGATTTTTGTTTTTCATATTCACGTTCCGTTTAAGTTATGGTTTCAAGCAAAGTTAGTTTGATTTTCTTAGTTGCAAATACGGTTAAAAACTGTGAGTTAAAACAAATTTATAATTGTATTTTAGAGTTAGAAATATGAGAAATTTTGAAAAATGCTATTTTTGAAATGTCACTATTCAAAAATGCCACATTTCTAAAATCTTTTCAAAAATGTCACTAAAATTATATAACTTATTTAAAATATCATTTATGTTTGGATTAACTATTTTATGTTAGCGTTTAGTTTTTAGGATTTATAGTTTGTTAGAGGTCAAACTCTTTTTTAAGGTTTAAGATTTTAGGATTTAAAAAATCCTTAATAAGTGGTATTTTTGAAAATAAACAACTCATTGTGGTATTTTTGAAAATTGACACACTAAAAATGGCATTTTTGCCTAAAATACCATATTCTAAGCAAAATGTTCAAAAACTATCATTTTCTGAAAAATATTTGAAAACTATCACAAGTAACACTGTTCACAGAATGAAAAAGACATTTATACCCTTAGTTATGACTTAATTGTATACATTCTCGTACATAATGTGTCTTTGTCCACCGTCTCCATCTTTGTCCACGGCCATTGTCTTCGTCATTGTCCACCACCGTCTCTGTCAACAACCACTGTCTCCGTCCACCACCGTCTCTGTCCCTGTCTTTGTTCACAACCACCGTCTTCGTCTCTGTCCACAATCCACCACCGTCTCTGCCTTTATCCCTATCCACCACCGTCTCTGTCTCCCTTTTTTCCATAACTGTCGTCTCCGTCTCCGCTTTTGTCCATAGTCGCCTTTGTCCACAATTGCCGTCACCGTCTTTATCCACAACCACCGTCATCGTCTTTGTCCACAACCGCCTTCTTCGTTTCTGTCCATAATCCACCACCGTATCCGTCTCCGCATTTGTCCACTATCCACCACCGTTTTCGTCTCCTTTGTCTACAACCGCCATTTCCGTCTTTGTCCACAACCGCCATTTTCATCTTCGTTTTTGTTCACAATCGCCTTTGTTCATAACCGCTGTCGTCGTCTTTGTTCACCATCGTCTCCATCTCTGTCTCTGTCCACACATCCACCACCATTGCTAACCACCGTCTCTGTCCACAATCCACCACCGTCTCCGTTTTTATCTACCACCATTCACTACCTTCTTTTTATTAACATAGATGAAAGATGAGAGAGAGAGAGAGAGGAGAAGAGATGAGAGATAGAGAGATAGAGAGATAGAGATAAATTGATAAATTTACAAAAAAGAGAAATGTGTGGTGGTAGAAGAAATGAGAGTTTTTGAAGATTTAATGAAAAATGTGTTGTAAAAATGTATTTTCACCAAATACCTCCACTAAGTTTTGTGTGGAGACCATTCACCAACCTCATCCACTACACTAATTTGCCTATAAAAGGAACAAGAATTGTTCATTGTAACACACTACAAAAATTTCAATCAAAGAAGAAAATCATTCTCTTCATTCTCTCTAAAACAATCTCTCTCTTTTAGAAGATAATATTCCTCTCATTTTTTCGGTATCCCGTTATTCACCGGGTATAATATTTTTCGTCTTTATATTTATCTTTCACGATAAATAATAATTCTTTTATAACACGTTATCAGCACGATCACTCTATAATTTCAATTTTTATATGTATACGTATAATATCCTATAGTGCGCGGATTACCGCCTCTATAATGATATACTATTTTACAGTGGTTGCTTAACGCACCGTTATTCTTCTTTTATTTCGGTGGACGGATTGTTGCCTCCGTATTAATTGATTTTACAATGGTTGCTCCATGCACCATAATTATTTATTTATTTCTGTTAATGGTCGGCTTGCCGCCTAATAATTCATTTACTGTTTTAATGATTTATTTACTGTTTCTATGTGGATGACTCCGTCACCATAATATTACCGTTAAATATTTATTTATATTATGGTTATTATACCGGGATGTTTAATCACCTGTATATAAATATTTTATCTGATTTCGTAAATTTTATCTGATTGATTATTGAATTTTTTCGGATTAATTTTTCTTTTATACCGTTATTCACAACGGTCACAAAGATTTTTTTTTCAAATTTTAAAACTTTTCCAACGGCTATGAATAGTAATTTTCAATCTATAAATACACTCATATTTCACATTTTCAAATCACTCAAAACATTTTATCTCCTCTCAAACATTTTTTACAAAAATCATTCTAGTTTTCATTTTGTAAGAAAAATTTTTTCAATGGTTTTTAATTTTTATTATTGGTGTAATTTTTAGTTCTATTTATGGTCTCTTCGTTGAAGAATTTACTCGCGAAGAATTTATCATAAATATTTGTTTACTATTTTATGCAATAATATTTTTTGTAATTACTGTCATTATTAATGTAAACGGTTCATTCTAAAATAAAATCATATTATGTTTCTAATAATATTTTTACGATTTTGTTTTTAGAAATCAAATGGCCAATATTGAGAAGCTTAAGTTCCCAGCTCTCAAAATTACTGGAGCTAACTATATAGCGTGGACAACTGATGTTGAACTCTATTTGGAATCGGCAATTTTGTCCGAAACCATCCAAGAGGGAAATAATTCATCCGCCCCAGCTAAGGCAAAGGCAATAATATTTCTGCGGAAACATTTGGATGAAAATGTGACGCATGACTATGCGCACATAAAAAACTCTGCAGAGCTTTGGAAAGCTCTTAAAGAAAGGTTTGATAACCAAAAACAAATAAATCTTCCCCATGCGATGGAAGAGTGGAAAAACCTGAGATTTCAGGATTTTAAGAAAGTGGAGGATTATAACTCCGCAATGTTGAGGATTGTATCACAATTAAAATTTTGTGGTAAACCTGTCTCCGAAGCAGAAATGCTCGAGAAGACATACCTCACATTCCACAGAGAACACAGTGTCCTGCAAGCAATGTATAGAAATTGCGGATACACGAGGTTCTCTGAATTAATTGTAACACTCGTAATCGCAGAGAAGAACAATGATCTTCTCATAAAAAATCACAACTCTCGGTCTACGGGAGCCAAAGCATTCCCAGAAGTGAATGCAATGGATATGAAAAATCCAGAGAGGGGAAGTCAAACCTATCGGGGTCGTGGCCGCGGATTCAATCGCAGACGTGGGAGAAATTTCAATCCACGAGGGAGAAAGTCTTTTAAATGGGTTCATCATGAACGAAACCCAAAAGGAAAAGAGACTCAAGAGACTACCGCACATAAGCATGGTAGCATCTGTTATAGATGCAGATCCAAAGGACATTGGTCCAATGTGTGTTGAACTCCCGAGTATCTCTGCAAGCTATACCAAGAGTCTATCAAAGGCAAGGAGAAAGAAGTGAACCTCACGGAACACTTTGAGGGTACATCGTACCTCGATTCTCCCGACTTTGCGAATGACTTCGATGAGACCGCTCTAGCGGATAACTGAAAAATGCTTGTAATGAGACTCATAAATAAGTCTCCAGTTATGCCATAAATAAAAACTATGTATTTATGCTTTTCATCAAATATTGTGATTTTTCCATGATAACCTAATATATAATTATTTTTCTAATAAATATAATTTATCTTCTATTATCTTATATTTTGTTGATTACAGAAATGGATGAAACAATATCCAAGGAAATGTTTCGAGAAATTTGTATACCAGATAGTGGAACAACGCACACTATTCTGAAGGACAAGAGATATTTCTCTAATTTAAAAAAGACAAACATTATTGTCAATACAATATCAGGTCCTACAGACCTGGTTAAAGGAAGTGGTAGAGCCAACTTCATGTTGCCTAATGGAACCAAGTTTTCCATAAATAATGCCTTATATTCTCCAAATTCTAAAAGGAATTTGTTGAGTTTCAAAGACATATACCTTCAAGAATATGACACTCAGTCTGCAACTGAGGATGGAAAAAAGTATATGTATATAACTTCCGATAAATCCGGAAAAAGGTTTATACTGGAAAAATTTCCAAATCTTCCTTCAGGATTGCATTATACTCATATAAGTGCAATCAAATTGCATCTAGTGATTAAAAGAAATCCAGAAGATTTCACACTATGGCATGATCGCCTTGGTCACCCAGGCACCATAATGATGTGAAATATCATTGAGAACTCACATGGTCATTCACTGAAAATCCAAGAGATATATCAAGTGAAAAAAATGACATGTGCTGCATGTTCTCTTGGAAAAATGATCATAAGGCAATCGCCAACCAAAATTGATAAAGAATCACCAAAGTTCCTTGAACGAATTCAAGGCGATATTTGTGGACCAATACATCCATCATGTGGACCATTCCACTATTTTATGGTATTAATTGATGCATCTAGTAGATGGTCACACGTTTGTCTATTATCATCTCGAAATATGGCATTTGTGATATTTCTAACTCAGATAATCAAACTAAGAGCTCAATTCTCTGATTATCCGATTAAGAGAGTTAGACTAGACAACGCTGGTGAATTCACATCCCAAGCCTTCAATGATTATTGTATGGTAACGGGAATTGATGTTGAACATCCGGTAGCTCATGTTCATACACAAAATGGTTTGGCTGAATCACTAATTAAACGTCTGCAATTAATTATAAGACCATTGATCATGAAATCAAAACTTCCAACATCTGTTTGGGGACATGCAATATTACATGCAGAAACACTCATTCGGATAAGACCAAGTGCATATCATAAATATTTCCCATTACAGTTGGCTTTCGGTCGAGAACCGAATATATCCCATCTAAGAATTTTTGGTTGTGCGGTATATGTGCCTATAGCACCACCACAACGTACAAAGATGGGACCACAAAGAAGATTGGGGATATACGTTGGTTGTGATTCTCCATCAATCATACGATACCTAGAACCACAGACTGGTGACGTCTTTACGGCACGATTTGCCGATTGTCATTTCGATGAGAAAGTATTCCCGGTTCTAGGGGGAGAAAATAAACAAGTAGGAAAGGATATAGAATGGCGTATAACGTCTCTATTACACCTTGATCCTCCTACCAAACAGTCAGAACTAGAAGTTCGGTGAATTATGCATTTGCAGAGTATTGCAAACCAGCTACCTGATGCATTTGCAGATACCAGAACGGTAATTAAATCACATATACCGGCTGCAAATGCTCCTGCTCGTATTGAGATACCAAATGAGCATGAAAGAGCAGATAATACACGTGAGTCTAGAACACGCTTGAAGCGTGGTAGACCTGTCGGTTCTAAGGATAAAAATCCTAGAAAACGAAAGGAAGCTGAAAAGCATAATAATCCCAAAATCAGTGAAAGTATTTTGGAAGAAACGAATCATAAGTCTAACGAAGATTCAGAGCATCAAGAAGGAAATCATGAGATTTCTATAAACTACATTCATAATGGAAAGATATGAAATCGCAATGAAATGAATGTAGTTGATAACATTTTCTCATATCTTGTGTCAAAAGAAATAAATGAGGAAAACGAAGATCCAGAACCAAAGTCTGTATATGAATGTCAAAACAGACATGACTGGATGAAATGGAAAGATGCAATACAAGTCGAACTTGATTCGCTTAACAAACGAAATGTATTCGGACCTATTACATTCACACCCAAAGATGTGAAACCGGTTGGATACAAATGGGTCTTCACTCGAAAACGAAATGAGAAAAACGAGATTATGAGATATAAAGCTCGCCTTGTGGCTCAAAGATTTTCTCAAAGACCCGAGATTGATTATGAGGAAACATATTCCCCTGTGATGGATGCAATCACGTTTAGATTCTTAATGAGTCTAGTGGCTAACAAAAATCTAGAGATGCGTCTCATGGATGTCGTTACAGCATATTTATATGGATCATTAGATACTGATATCTATATGAGAGTTCCACATGGGTTTAAAATGCCTGAGGCATTAAATTCCAACCCTAAAGAGTTATGTGCAATAAAATTGCAAAGATCATTATATGAGTTAAAGCAATCTGGACGTATGTGGTACAATCGTCTTAATGAGCATTTAACAAAAGAAGGATATGTAAATGATCCTATATGTCCATGTGTTTTTACCAAGAAAACAACATCCGGATTTGTGATTATCGCGGTGTATGTTGATGATCTTAACATAATAGGAACTCAAGGGGAGATACAAAAAGCCTCAAATTATTTAAAAGGAGAATTTGAGATGAAAGATCTCGGATAGACAAAGTATTGTCTTGGCCTACAAATTGAGCATTCTCAAAAAGGTATATTTGTGCACCAATCCACATATACCAAAAGAGTACTAAAACGATTCAACATGGATAAGGCAAATCCTCTAAGTACTCCTATGATTGTTAGATCACTCATAATTGAGAATGATCCATTTCGACCACATGAGGAAAATGAAGAAATAATTGGTCCTGAAGTACCATACATGAGTGCCATTGGAGCACTTATGTATCTTACAAATTGTACTAGGCCTGATATATCATTTGCCGTTAATTTGTTGGCCATATTCAGTTCATCCCCTACGCGAAGGCATTGGAATGAGATTAAACATATCTTCCGCTACCTTCAAGGGACTACTGATTTAGGTTTATTTTATCCTAAGAATTCGAACGGTCAAATGATTGGTTTTGCAGATGCAGGATATTTGTCAGATCCACATAAAGCCCGATCACAAACTGGATACGTTTTTACGATCGGAGGTACTGCTATTTCTTGGCGTTCTCAGAAGCAGACGCTCGTGGCAACTTCTTCAAACCATGCTGAAATAATTGCGCTCCATGAAGCAAGTAGAGAATGTGTATGGCTGAGATCAATAAGCCAACACATCCGATCGAGCAGCGGGATCAAAGTAAACACAGAGCCAACTATCTTATATGAAGATAATGTTGCATGTGTCGCTCAGACGAAGGAAGGATATATCAAAAGTGATAGAACCAAACATATCCCTCCGAAGTATTTCTCATACACTCAGGAACTTGAGAAGACTAAAGTCATTGAAGTCAAATATGTCAGATCATGTGACAATGCCGCTGATCTCTTCACAAAGTCACTACCTACCACAATGTTCAGGAAACATGTCCATAACATTGGAATGCGTCATCAACGAAACTTACAAGATGACACCTGATCATTCGAGGGGGAGCTTGCGTGGTTGTACTCTTTTTACCTTGCTATGATTTTTCCCATTGGGTTTTCCTGGAAATGTTTTTAACGAGGCAACAAAGACGTTAAGCAAAAGTGCTAGTGACACTGGTCTCCAAGGGGGAGTGTTGTAAAAATATATTTTCACCAAATACCTCCACTAAGCTTTGTGTGGAGACCATTCACCAACCCCATCTACTACACTAATTTGCCTATAAAAAGAACAAGAATTGTTCATTGTAACACACTACAAAAACTTCAATCAAAGAAGAAAATCATTCTCTTCATTCTCTCTAAAACAATCTCTCTCTTTTAGAAGATAATCTTCCTCTCATTTTTTCAGTATCCCGTTATTCACCGGGTATAATATTTTTCGTCTTTATATTTATCTTTCACGATAAATAATAATTTTTTTATAAAAAAATGGTATTTTTTTGAAGATTTTGGGGGAAAAATAATATTTTTGTAATTTTTTCTTTTTGAAGTTCCTCCTAGAAATAGAATATACCACTGAAAAAGAAAGTGGGATTTGGAAGACCATTAAAGATGCTTTTAGGTCCTCCTAATGCTAACTTTTATATGAAAATTTGGTAAGTGGTGTTACTGATTTGCGACATCATATTCATCACCCATCATGATATAATTAAGAAAGAAAATCTATGCATTTATCTACATATTTGGAATTGTAATGAATTCGGATAAACTTTGGATGAATTTAACTCGTTTAAGATTTTTTTATTAATACTATGAATAAACAATTACAAACCCTAAATATCTTTTTATATAAGGTGATATAATCGAAAAATAGGAAATATAAAATATTTTTTATTTCCTGAGATATACTAGACCGGTATACCCGGAGCTTTCTAGCTTAATCTAACGAGAATGATCTGTAACAGCACATGCTGCTTTTAAGTCATCTTCAACAACATGAATAATAAGACAACTATATAAGTAGTTTTATTTCTTCTAATTTTAGTAATTAATGAGATAGAATCACCGTCCACACCATGTGGGCCTATCCAATTCAGATTAAAGAAAATTGGACTGATATGAAACTAATATCAAAACATTTAAGTAAAACAAATGGTCCTAGTTCGATAAGTATGCTATTGTTATCGAAAGTGATGTTTGATTTTCATTATAAAACTTATACAACCCTCGAAAATTTCATAAATACATTGTACTTTACCTAGAAAAACCCGGTAATAGTTTTTTTGTATATAATATAAGAACTGCCAAAGATAACCATGTTAGCTTCTATAGATAAAGTTTCGAATTGGACAACCTCGGAACGGGCAAGGCAACAAGAGGTGTCTTGAGCTTCAAGACAATCCCAAACTTCTCTTCCAAATCCAACACGTGTCCTTCTGGAATCTTCCAATCAAATGAATGCAATACCGTTGCGAGAGTGTACAAAACCATCCTCTCGGCAAGGGCTACACCGGCACAAATTCTCCGACCAGATCCAAACGGAAAATAGCTATGATCGGTTCCGGTGAAATCATAAGACTTATCAAGAAACCTCTCAGGACGAAACTCAGTCGGATTTTCCCAAACATTTGGATCTCTCTGAATAGACCAAACATTGATGAAGATCTTAGTGTCTTTAGGGACAGTGTAGCCCCCCACCACCGCGGTTTCAGCTGGACGGTGAGGGACTAACAAAGGAAGGGTTGGGTGAAGTCTAAGTGTTTCTTTCATAATGGCTAGTATGTAAGGAAGTCTAGTGATGTGTGATTCTTCAACAATGTTGTCTTTGCCTACAACTTCATCTAGCTCTTGTTGCGCTCTCTTTATCATCTCCGGTTTGTTTATTAGCTCGGCCATCGCAAATTCTATCATGTTCGTCGATGTGTCCGTGCCACCAACCACCATATCCTTCACACATAAACAGCAATGTTAGTGTCAAATACCTTCTCATGAACCAATAAATCCCTTTTCTTTTTTTTTTCTTTTTAAAAAAAAAAAAATTCAGAGGTCTTAGATCGATACTCAAAATTAATCTACATTCTGAAGTGACCAAAACATTCCGCAATTCCACTCCGCATATTACCAATATGCTATTCTCCCAAATGTTTATATTCTAAAATTATGAAATTTAAAACAATAATTACCGTGAGTACTGCTTTGGCATGGTTAAGCGTAATGGGAACGTCCGAGTCACTTTCTTGGTCCTTTAACTTCATCAAGTATTGCAAAAAGTCTTTGCATTCACCATCATCATCATCATCACCATCCCTTATTCTTAGCCTTTGCATATGCTCGATGGCTCGATCGAGTACCGCATCGAGCTCTTGAGCGCACACATGCATCTTCTTCACAAGCCCTTGAAGATCAAACCTCGCTAGCCACGGGAAAAAATCCGAAACATTAGGCTCAGCTAAAAGCCTAGTTATCTGAGAAATCACTCCTTTAAACTCTGTTCCAACACTCTCCATCTCCTCTTCTTTCACCGACCCTCCCCATAACATATTCATCGTTAGATTCATCATCGTCAGAAACAACTGATCTCCAACGTTCACAGGTGATTTCTTTTGACCTTGCTCGTATAGATATCTCGTTCTTTCCCTGATTTCTTTGCGTCGTAGCTCATAGAAAGAATCCAAAGTTTTACGGCCAAGAAGCTTGAGAACACAAACTTTTCTAAGCATTCTCCACTCGGCACCGTATGGTGACCAGACGATGTCGAGACCGCCGTAGGTAATGGCTCGGCCCGTGAGAGGAACGTCATGGTTTGAGAAATTGATGTCTTGGTCTTTCAAGATCTCTCGAGCTAGTGATGGAGAGTTGACCACGACGGTTAGTTTTGAGCCGAGGCTGAGTTTGAAGATTGGCCCGTGGGCTTGAGCGAGGCTTGTGAAGTAGGTGTGAAGCTCCGGGTCAAGAAACGGGAGGTTTCCGACTACAGGTAGCCCTCGCGGTCCGGGTGGAAGAGGCGGTTGCGGTTGCGTGCGTTTGAAGAGGTACCAGAGAATCGAGAAGATAGCGGTGAGAATGATAATTGCGTAAGGTGTGAGATTGATTGTGTTGTCGGGGAAGAGATTTGATATCGGAGACATTTTTGGATAGTTTGAAGAAAGTAAGATCTTTAATGTTATTTTATACCGTAGAGCATCATTTATTTCAACTTTACTCTTACTCTATAGTAATAAATTAATGATAGGCAAAGCCAATCTTGATTTTTTGCCAGCAAGCTGATAACGTTTGAGCGGATGGTATACATTGGGGCCCGTATACATTTCAGTTTTCGATGTTTTTAAAATACTTGGATACTATAATTTTAGTCATGAAAAATGAAATGGACCCAAATAACGATTTTTTTCAAACAATAAAAAAAATATCTTTCTTTGACCCATTCAAGAAAAGAGAGTTTGTGTAGTGAAATTGATTGTCAGATTATATCACGATCTTAAGAAACTAAAAAACAATCGTGAAATAAATTAATTTTGTGTACATAACTACAAATAGATTTTATTAAAATATAGTAATATAGTTATATATGGGAAAACCAGTGAAATTCCCAAATATACAAGACATTTGAAAGTTGTGACAAAGATATAAGAGTTGGCTTCTAACTAATAAAGACATCGGATTTGACTTCTAACTCAAAACCAAGTAGTAAAGTGGATTTGCACATATTTTTTATATATCACTAGGCCAATACATGCTGATTTTCTTTCTCATACATGGTTTTATATTTTATTTTAAGAGGTTTTGAATAACTTTAGAAAGTTGTTTTTGAGCAAAACCAATGCTAATCTTTCATTATTACTCAAACAATCTTCTGTACCCATTTTACCTTTATTTTATTTGAAGACAAAAACGTATTTACGAAACTGCCATTAATGAATTTCCCAAAAAAAAAATGAAAAGTCTACCGTTCTAGTGATGATAGATTTATTTAATGATCGGTAGACTTAATTCAAGTCTGTAGACTTAGTCCATGAACGGTAGACTTAGTATTCAAATGGTAGACTTATTCTATAGACTTATTTTTATTTGGTGGTAGAGATGTTTGAGAGTGGTAGACTTATATTGTGAGTGGTAGAGTTAACGCCAACGATGGTAGATTTGTTTTCGAGCGGTAGACTTATTAGTTGAATGGAAGATTTATCTCGTAGATTTATTATTGAGCGGTAGATTTATTTTGTTTAACGGTAGACTAAATATTTGTGGTAGACTTAAATTCATGGGAGGTAGACTTACACGTGTTTTGGATCGTAGACTTATTTATAGTGGTGGTAGATTTATAATATGTCGTAAACTTATTATTGACGCGGTAGAGTTATTCAATCTTTCGAGTTTACTAAAACAACCTTCAGTTGGTAGATTTATTATTTACTACGGTGGTAGATTTAATATGGTCTTACATACAATGATGGTAGACTTGTATGCTTACATACAATGATGGTAGATTTGTATACTGACATACAATGATGGTAGACTTGTATGTTTATATACAATGATGGTAGACTTGTATTTAAATACAATGACTTTCTAACGCAAATGCCAGTCGCAAACGCCGTTCGATATACAAGTCTACCATCATTTAGAAACAAGTCTACCATCATTTAGAAAACAAGTCTACTATGATTTCAAAAGCAAACGCAAGCGTCAATCGCAAACGCATATCACAAACGCCAGTCGCAAACGCTGATTACAAATGCAGTCACACATGCCAATCGCAAACGCTAATTACACACGCCAGTCGCAAACGCTAATCGTCAATCGCAAACGCCATTTATAAATAGTGTTTGCTAAAATTTGTTTTTTTTTTTAATAAAGTTTTTATTAAATTTTTTTTTTTTTGAAATGCCAATGGCATTTTCGTTATTAAAAAATAAAAAAGAAGTTTAAAGGTCTTTTACCAACTTTTGAGCAAACTCATTTTCTCCCAAAGTTGTTTTAGTAATTATGGGACTTTCCAAAGTTGTTTGAATAATTAATCATATATATATATATGATGTGTTTTTTTGCTACCTACGTAAATGATGAGATCGTCTTCACTCAATGTATGTACAAGATTATAAATAAACTGGATTGAAGATTGTAACAAATCGAAATCCGGAATATCATGAAAAAAACTCTAAAAATCGAATTACAAAAATATCATATGTGATTATATATAAATAGCTGATATACCTATACAAACTATAACTGCAACGACTATAGGTGTAATAATTTTATTTGGCGTAGTGGATTAAAATGTCTATGTTCTTGCTGGCTATTAATTTGAAAGAAACTTAGTTCATCCAATGGTTTTGAATGCTTTATTATTTTGTGTATAACATGGATTGTATTACATCTCTTCTCTCACTGTACTAACCTGAATACGCACCAAAATATGAGATATGTATAAAACTTCTCTGTTCTTGGAGTTTAAGAGAATGTGGATTAAGGTGTTTCCATTACTCTGAAATCTTTTATAGGCATCAGCTGGGAAGATCAGTGTGTTTTTAGGTAATGTAAATGACTGGTAAAAGAAAATATATAACAAAAAATATTTGATAAAATTCATAGAAGTTTGAAGTTTACTTGTGGAATGACAAGAATCTTGACGACTTATGCATTAATGTATAGATTCGTAGAGTTGAGAGGAGCTGCAGCGGGGATAAACTCCACTAAAATTTCATCAAAATCTTAATGTTATGCGACATGTACAATACAGTTTTTGGTTCTTTATTACACAATTTTCCCATGTTGTGTCTGAAAGGCCGTCGTGGGAGAACAACAAACCAATAATGCATGCCTCGTGAAGCTATATATTTGTTTTTGGCTCATCCGCCTCTTCCCCCTTGTTTGTTATCTTGTCCATTTGAGTTCAATTAAATAAGCAGAAGGAAACGTAATTTTCCACCATAAAATTTGTGGAGCAAAAATAATTTTTCTACTTTCTCGACTATGGTACTTGAGTACTCGTAGTTTAGTCTTTAACCTCATATCGCATAGTAGCTACTTCAACACTTGTGAAGTAAAGATCTTTATTAGGAAGTTGCAATATAATATAGACCCTTTGATGGTCTACCTTTTTTCCTATACATAACCCTAAAAAGATTTTGGTCTACATATTTGTGTCTGGTTTTTGGCAAAAATAGCTGCAAGCATTTGCGTTTCTACCTGAAATAGACTGCTGCACTGAAAATAGTGATAAACTTTGTGAATTCGACACTGTAATCTATTGTATATCCTTTGTCCATTCCATCAAGGTCTGCTATCTTCTCTCTATCTGGACCTTGATGTGTTCTGATGATTACCTGCATTAATAAAACAAACAGTCGATCAAAACCAGTATTTGGAAGCAAGCAAGCATCATTAATGTGCAATTTTCTTTTGGAGTTACCTTTAGATTTAAATTCTTCGAAAAAATCCATTAAACAGTGAGTACCCTCCAATTAGGCATCAGCCTCTCTTTTCCTTTTGGGAACAACACATAGTTGTACTAACATTTCAACATCATCTCACATTTCAAGTTTGAATTTTGAACTTAGCAGTTCAAGTTCCCACAAGACATATCTGAAATTCGTCTATGTATTTGCCTAACTACGCGTAAGAGATCACTACATTTCCAAGGAGTCAAATTAAATGTGAGTAAATGAAGCTAAACATATTTTCAAAAACCTACATCTTTGATAATGAACCCAAGATGACAAAGAGCGTTCCAGACATTCCCATCTCCGTAGTTAAGCCAAGCCATCTAAGCATTTGAGAGATAGAGTAACCAAAAAGCTAATAAAGCCAAAGCATAATCGTACGGAGATGATCGAAGATTTGAATTGAAAATTCTCATTGCCAAGTTTTTTCATAGGAAAGAAACAAACATGGTTTTAAAAGTTGTTAAAAGAGGAGAAGACAGAAGATGAAAGGTTCAAAACTATAATTTAATATTCTTTCCGTTTCAAATAGAAAGATTTTTTTTAGAGATTTCACACGTACTAAGAAAAACAATTAATGTTCCATTATAAATGTATTAATTTTTACAATAAACAGTTTTCAAAAACTTTTAACCAATAGTATTTCAATAATTTTTTTGAAATTTACAGATTAAAATGCATAGAAAACATAAGAAAATCAATCATTTTGAAACAAATTTTTTTTCCAAAACATCAAATCATTTAGAAACAGAGGGAGTATCATGCGTACAGTGCTATAAACTCGAGGAAAAAAGAGGAAGAGAACATAACGAATCATCTTCTAGTCTGTGCACGTCTGGATCCTCTTCTGCTTAATCGTGCTTTGAAATTTGTTCCAGTGATTCCATCCACACATCTCACGTTCATCAAATGCCCTTCCTTCTTAAATGTAAATATTAACTCTCTATTGCTCTGTTTGCTCTCATGATGCTCTGCCTCCCTCTTTAAAACCTTTTTCCTCTATTGTTTAGTTTAGTGAAATCTATAGATTGTGTCATCTAAAGTACAACACAGTAAACGAATTACCCATCTGTATTAACAATCAGTTTTTAACTTGAATGTTCTAAAGGAGATATCAAATTGAAGTCCACCTTCAACATTAAGCGAAGCCAAAGACAAACCCAACCAAAGGGGAGAGCTATCATGGCGACTATAACCACAAAATTAACATGAAAAACCAAGTAATTATGCCATGCAACGAAACATGTAATTTATTAAATCCAAAATACAAAACCAAATGATTTCACTTGAGGAACGAAAACGGTTTTGACCCATAACGCGATTGTCAAACGCGCAGTCGTCGATACATCCGGTTGTCTCATCATCAGTGACGCTTCCTCCGTCGTTGGGCTTTGTCCTCCCCCGTCAATGCCTTGGTTTTGGGGTCCACGACTCATGGGTTCCAGCCACAGAAACACGATTCGACCAAGATCCAGTAGGGAAGAAAATCGATAGAAACCCAAGAGAGGCTTATGATAAGAAAAGCTTTGGTATGTATGCGTTACGTCGACCTCACCAACATTTTAAGAAGCCAAAAGAGTAGATCAAGAACACATTTTAAAAGGTTTGATCTCATGAATATAATAACAATCACAGATTCTACTTATTTTCTTCTTTCTTTTTGGTTCTTCTTCTGTAATAAAAGGAAACGAGTAAATTCTTCTGATCATATTCATAAGATCTCAGAAAGCCAAAAAGAAAAAAAACACTCTTCCCTTCTCATCTCAAAAGTCATTTTGAATCTTTTTATCTCTACTTCTCCTCAGATTTCACTTGCTGCCTGAACCGGCGTGCGCAATCCTGGAAGCTCTTAACCAAACCGCTACATTTCAGAGGGTTGCCGACATTCTCTTTGTAGCATTTCATCCACGCATCGTGATCCGAAGAACAAGGCATTGGTTTCGGTTCTGGTATCTTAAACTCTTTCTCCCTCAGATCCTTGGCTCTCTCTGTCACTTCATGGACAATGTTCTTCTCTTGTTTCTCTAGCTTCTCAAGAACTTTCTCACTCTCTTTCAAAACGGATTTTATCGATTCCAACTCCGTGCTCGCTGCTGTTTGTTGCGGTATTGGGAAGAAAAACGGTGGCTGCATCGGTAATTCTGCCATTGGATTCGGTTTCTCTGCAGCGTGGTGTGTTTTCGCTTGATCTGCCTTGCTCTGTGGTGAGACTTTGGGTTTGGTTTTCTTCGCCTTCCTCTTCGGTCGATCATTGCCTTCGGCCAACTGATTGATCAGCTCCGCACTTATCTGAATTGAGAAATCACCCATATCACCGAGTTTAAAAAACCTGGAAGATGAAATCCACATGAAGAAACACATCACGCAGCTTAGTAAACAGCAGTATACCTTCAAAATCTAATGCAAATCTAAATGTAAACTAGCAGCAAATATTTCTCAACAAAGCTTCCTCACTCAACGGTTTCAACAAGACTTTACTTATATACGACATTTACATCTGCTTATAGTATTATTTCAAGATCTTCGGAATGACGAAACAAAACATAGAAACCGAAAGCAAACAGATATGTAATCAAACACTAGCATCCTGTAACATGGCAACAAAAGTTGACTCGTTTTCTTTCATCATTTCTTTTTATGTGTCGCCTTCAGATAAGACGCATCCGAGATACGCTGAGATAAAGAAGTAACAAAGCCTAAACGATTTTCGTATTGGTCACAAGAACAAAGACACTTCCAATACATGAGTGCTAAGAACAAAACATAAATGTTCAGAGGAAACTATAAGGACCAAAATTCGTAAGCCTGGAATATGTTAGCTACATGTATATACAGAATGTAACTAAACCAATATATATGAGTCTATATTTGCTTCAACAAGCTGTGAAACTATAAAAGAGCCAATGCAGAAAGTGTTTTCTGAATGTTGAAATCTTATCAAAATCCCTGTTTCAGAAAATCCTATTCGTAACTACTTATCCAGATTCGAATATCTGATTTCCCCACAAGTGTGAAGGTCAAAAATGCTTCAGAGAATCTAGATGAGCGCAGAAACTAAACCCAGAATCAACATTGAACACATCGATCCATACAAAACCAAACGGATGGTTAAAAAACCCTAGGATCTTACACCAAGCACCAAAAATCGATGCGAGAAAAACCAAAACTTCTCAATCAAAAGATCACGCTAGTGAAGAGATACAATATACCTGGTCGGAGAAATCAAGACGTAATCGGTGAACACGGCGTTTCTCTCGTCGCCAGCGAAAACTCGTCACTTCTCCGGAAATCGAAGACGAGGAGAAAAGTGCGACGCTTTGTCGAAAAAGGTCTGGGCTTATTTGCAAAACGAAAATACTATCTTTAGCCCAACTTAGTTCATTGGGCTTGTGAGGCCTTTACATCTCTATAAATATGAAAACAAAATTTACAATAGGGGCAACGTTAACCAAAATAATCTAATTAAAATACTACTTGCTTGGGGCTCAAGATTATGGAGAGCTATGGCTATGTTGATATGTTGATTTGGGTACTTTTTTCTAGACATTTTATTGGGCTTCTAAGGCCTTTACTTCTCTAGACATTTTAAAAACAAAAGTTATATAGAACAATTTACTATGGCCTTCGTTAATCAGTTGCACAAAGTTTGTTTTTTGGAATAATTACATGACACATTTTTGGGGCTCTTATTTTAAGAAGGACATTTTTTAGAAAAAATGCACTTTTTTCCATTTTTTACTATTCACGCATGTTGTTTTTGTTTGTCCAAACTACCTCTCATTCATTTTAAAAATGCGTGTGGACAACTTTTTTGTAGATAAACTGTCATGAACATACATGTATGTTATAAAAAAAATATAAATATTGACACGTTATAAAAAAAACACGTGGACAAAAGTTTCGGAGAATAATAAAAAATTACAGTTTCTAGGTTTGTCCAATTTTCATCTCGATTTCTCTCACATCCTTTTTCAATCGATTCGGGTCAGTAATCAGGATTATGTGCAATTAAACTAGTCTGAACTTTGTAAGTGATAACAACAAAATGGGCCAGAATGCAAATGAAGACCAAGGCCCAACACATATAAAGAAAGTCATCAAGCCCATGACTCAGCAACGGTCATCTTCTAGCTCTGCAACAAGCGACAAATCGACGATGGTACAGAAAAAGCAAATCGGAAAAACCAGCTGGAGAGAGCTGTTCGATTGTACTGAATAACAAATTTGATCATATCTTATCTTCAGAGTATGGCTAGATGTTTGACAGATGTCTTAAGATCATAGTAATGAGGATTAGGTCTAGAAAGTTCCTTGAGTTGTATAAAAGAAACCTCTGTGTAACGAGAAGAGACGAGTTGAATAATATTGAAATTTCAGTCTAAATTCCTTTTCTTTATTTATTCACATGGTATCAGAGCACTCCTAAAACCCTAACAGGTGCCGACATGGCTGAGGCTCTCGATCCTTACCCCTTTCCTTCTAATCTCCATGTCTCTAGTTCTGTCACACTAAAGCTCAATGATAGCAACTATCTTCTCTGGAAGACTCAGTTTGAGTCTCTCCTTCGCAGTCAGAAACTACTTGGCTTTGTCACTGGCCAAATAGTCCCACCGGCGGTTACTGTCACAGCCACGGTCAATGATGTTGTCATCACGTCTCCAAATCCAGCCTTTGAAGCTTGGACTTGTACTGATCAACTCATCAAGTCATGGATCTTTGGCACTCTCACGGAAGAAGTGCTCGGTTATGTTTATGGTCTAGCCACATCTCAAGATGTTTGGCTCTCTCTCGCCGATAATTTCAACAAAAGTTATGTTGCCAGAGAGTTCGACCTCCGTCGCCGGCTCCAGTTGCTGTCAAATCGGAGCAAAGAGTTTCCAGTTTATTGTCGAGAATTCCGGACCATTTGTGATCAACTCAGCTCTATTGGAAAGCCAGTCGAAGGATCCATGAAGATCTTCAATTTCGTCAATGGTTTGGGTCGGGAATACGATCTGATCTCTACGGTAGTTCAGAGCTCTATGTCTCGTTTTCCCACACCAAACTTCAATGATGTTGTCTCTGAAATCTCCGGTTTTCACACCCGTCTTCAGTCCTATGAAACTCCGGCTGATGTCACTCCTTTTACGGCATTTCAAGTTCAGAAGCCACACCACTCAGCACAAGGATACAAAGGTCGTGGAAACTCATATTCTCGTTTCGGAAGCAGAGACCGGGGTGGATTCTCCACTCGAGGCCGGGGTTTTACGCAACAAGTCAACTCTTCTGGCTGGAACCAATCTCAGGGATCTTCAGGATCAAATAACACACGACCGGTTTGTCAAATCTGTGGTCGTATTGGGCACTCTGCTCTTAAGTGTTGGAATCGCTTTGACAATGCTTATCAGAGTGATGACACTCCTCAAGCTCTTGCTGCTTACCAAGTATCTGATGCTACTGGTCAGGAATGGTTTCCCGACTCTGGCGCCTCTGCACACATCACTTCTACCTCTATGCCTCTACAAAATGTGGCACCTTACAATGGCTCAGAGATGGTGATGGTCACATATGGTAATTTTCTCCCCATTACTCACGTTGGTTCCACTACCCTCACCACTGCTACAGGTAGTATTCCTCTTTGCGATGTTCTTGTTTGTCCATCAATGCAGAAATCATTACTGTCAGTATCGAAACTTTGTGAGGATTATCCTTGTGGAGTATTCTTTGATGCTAATGCTGTCTATGTTATTGATCTCGATACTCAGAAAGTGGTGACAAGGGGACTACGTCGTGAGGGTCTCTATGTGTTGCAGAATCCAGAATTCGTGGCTTTTTACTCAAACCGACAGTGTGCTGCTAGTGACATCATTTGGCATCAACGTCTTGGACACGCCAACTTTCAGATTCTGCAACTTCTTAAATCCAGCAAGGCAATCTCTATCAATAAGATCAGCACTTCTCTCATTTGTGAACCTTGTCAAATGGGAAAGAGTTCTCAACTTCCTTTTTCTTATTCTGAATCTAGTGTAATGGAACCACTTGATCGAATAAATTGTGATCTTTGGGGTCCCTCTCCAGTTGTTTCTGTTCAAGGGTTGAAGTATTTTGCTGTTTTTGTGGATCAATCCTCTCGATATTCATGGATGTTTCCTCTAAAGCTTAAGTCTGATTTCTATAGTGTGTTTGTTGCCTTCCAAAAACAAGTTGAAAATCAGTTTAATAAGAAACTCAAAGTGTTTCACAGTGATGGTGGAGGAGAGTTTATGAGTACAAGTTTCAGGAAACATCTTAGAGATCATGGTATTTTTCATCTCCTGTCTTGTCCATCAACTCCACAACAAAATGGGATTGTTGAACGAAAGCATCGTCATCTCACTGAACTTGGCCTCTCAATGCTTTTTCACATCAAAACGCCTCTGAAATATTGGGTAGAAGCCTTTTACTCGGCCAACTTCATCTCTAATTTGTTGCCTTCAGCTTCTCTGAAACAGAAGAGTCCATTTGAAATTCTGTTCAAGAAACCACCAGACTACACGTTTCTTCGGGTTTTTGGTTCAGCCTGCTATCCCTGTCTTCGACCTTTTGCTCAACACAAGTTTGATCCTCGCTCTCTTCAATGCGTATTCTTGGGATATCACGCTCAGTACAAAGGATATCGTTGTCTCTATCCTCCAACAGGTTGTGTATATGTGTGTTGTCATGTGATCTTTGATGAGCTTTGCTTTCCCTTCACCAACAAATACAAGCATTTAGCTCACCAACACCACACTGGTCTGCTTCAGGCATGGCAATCAGCAGAAAATCAGGCTCCGGTTCCGCAACATTTACCAACTCTTCCACCTCAGGTTGCTAATTATCCTCAAAACTTACCAATAGCACAAACTGCTTCTGGTCCTAGATCTTCTTCACCTGGAATGTTTGAGTAACTCAACCAACCTGTTGAAAGAGAACCCGAAGAACCGTTGATTGACATAGAGAATTCAGTTTCAGAACCAGCAGACCAAGTGGTCATCAACACAAAGACTACAATTTCAGAATCAGAAGAACAAGTGGTAAATACACAGATGCATCCTATGACTACGAGATCAAAGGTTGGCATTCGGAAACCAAACCCCAGGTACACTCTTACTGCAAGCAGGACTATTCCCTCTTTATCTAACTCTGTTGCAGAAGCTTTAGCTCATCAAGGATGGCGTCAGGCCATGATTGAAGAACTGGAGTCTATCTATCAGAATGATACATGGTCATTGATCCCTGCAACAGTTGAGATGAATATTCTAGGGTGTCGTTGGATATTCACAGTCAAGCTAAATGCTGATGGTTCTCTCAACAAACTCAAAGCGAGACTTGTTGCCAAGAGATTTTCTCAAGAAGAAGGTGTGGATTTTATTGAAACTTATAGTCCCGTGGTACGAACATCCACCATTCGGATTGTTCTTGCTGTTGCAACTGCAAAGGATTGGAACATCACTCAACTCGATGTCAAGAATGCATTCCTACATGGTGAATTACAAGAACCAGTCTATATGGTCCAACCACCAGGATTTGAAGATCAGGATCTTCCTAATCATATATGTTCATTGAAGAAAGCACTCTACGGTCTTAAACAAGCTCCAAGAGCATGGTTCGATAAGTTCAGCCATTTTTTGATTGAGTATGGTTTTGTTTGCAGTAAAGCTGATCCTTCCCTATTCGTGTATCATCACAATGGAGATACTTTGCTATTGCTACTATATGTTGATGATATTCTGCTTACTGGTTCCAATCCGGATCTCTTCAAATCTCTGATTACAGAGCTTAGTGGCAGATTCGCTATGAAAGACATGGGAAATCTTCATTATTTTCTCGGAATTCAGGCTCAGTCTCATCCTAATGGTATGTTCCTCAGTCAAACGAAGTATGTTGAAGAAATTCTTCATCAAGCCAACATGTCAAACTGCAATCCTATGCACACTCCTCTGCCATTACGGCTTGATCATGTCTTCCGTGATAAACAGTTGTTCTCTGAACCAAGCTATTTTCGAAGCCTTGCTGGAAAATTACAATATCTAACGATTACTCGGCCTGATATCCAGTTTGCCGTCAATTTCATCTGTCAACGAATGCACTCCAACCGAATCAGATTTTGGATTGTTAAAACGAACTCTCCGCTATCTCCGAGGAACATCTAACATGGGTCTTCACCTCTCCAAAAACAGTGCTCTGGATTTGGTTTCTTACAGCGATAGTGATTGGGCAGGATGTCAAGATACACGAAGATCAACGACAGGTTTCTGTGCTCTTCTTGGCTCCAACATAATATCATGGTCTGCAAAAAGACAACCGACGGTCTCTCGGTCTTCTACGGAAGCTGAATACAGGGTACTTGCAACCACTGCCTCTGAACTAACTTGGATCTCAGCTGTTCTTCGTGATTTGAGGATTCCTCAGTCCAAGCCTACTCTTCTTCAATGTGATAACCTTTCAGCAGTGCATTTAACAGCCAATCCAGTTCTTCACAACAGATCGAAACACTTCAAAGTTGATTATCATTACGTTCGAAAGAGGGTGGCTCTTGGTGTTCTAGAAATCCAACACATACCTGCTGCTCTACAACTTGCAGACATCTTCACAAAATCTCTTCCACGACAATCTTTTCAATTCTTGGGTTCCAAACTGAATGTCGGAATTTCTCCCACCATCAGTTTGCGGGGGGATGTAAGTGATAACAACAAAATGGGCCAGAATGCAAATGAAGACCAAGGCCCAACACATATAAAGAAAGTCATCAAGCCCATGACTCAGCAACGGTCATCTTCTAGCTCTGCAACAAGCGACAAATCGACGATGGTACAGAAAAAGCAAATCGGAAAAACCAGCTGGAGAGAGCTGTTCGATTGTACTGAATAACAAATTTGATCATATCTTATCTTTAGAGTATGGCTAGATGTTTGACAGATGTCTTAAGATCCTAGTAATGAGGATTAGGTCTAGAAAGTTCCTTGAGTTGTATAAAAGAAACCTCTGTGTAACGAGAAGAGACGAGTTGAATAATATTGAAATTTCAGTCTAAATTCCTTTTCTTTGTTTATTCACAAACTTAAGCAATTTCAAATATGTATGATCTGTTGAGAAGTGATTTTCACTACCATATAAATGAGGGAAAAAAACAAAAAAGAAAACTACTTCGTGTTGATTTGCAATACTAGTCAACAAAATTTTCGGAGTTTTTTAAAATAACGTACGACCAAAATCCTGAAACTTCCTGATTAACCAAAAAAAAAAACCATCGTCGAATATTTTTATAAATTAGTATTCCATTCGTTTTATTATAATATATTTTAATTTTTTTTCACACTTTATAATGTTTAGCAACTAGCATACCCCTTATTACAATAGCCAAGTTATACTATTGTAATAATTATTAAAAAAAAATTATAATAAATATTATGGTAAACTTTTTTATTTTGTTTTTAAAAATGTCGTCTTTTCAATACATATATTTAAGCAAATTTCATTTATATTGCTATACTTCAGTTTATTAATTAGGTTAATAAATTAGATAATGTATTAATTAAGAACTGATAATTATATATAATGTATTATATAATGTATTAATAATAAACTTAAATATATGTCTAAATATGTGTGAAAAACTTAGAAAAATTACAGAAACCGAAAGGATATTTTTTCTTTTTATCTTGGGAGAATTTCAAAAATGCCACTTTTGAAATATCATTTTGCAAAAATGCCATCATGAGTTGTCAATTTTCAAAAATGCCACAAATTAATGATTTTTTAACACTTAAATTTTAAAATTTTAAACTTTAAAAAAGGTTTTGACCCTAACAAACCATAAACCCTAAAAACTAAACCCTAACGTAACATAGTTAACCCAAACATAAATGATATTTTGAATAAATGATATAATATTAGTGACATTTTTGAAAAGTGGCATTTCAAAAGTAGCATTTCTCAAAATTTCTCTTTTATCTTAGAGTTTAAAACACATCATACAAATGACTTTACATCACGTAGAAAATTACCCTCTAAATAATTTGGATATATGGTAAAATTTGACATCCCATGGTATGGTTTAAGCATGGTATGGTTTAAGCATGCTCACGTGGAAGACCGGATGAATCTTAAGAGTATCCGGTAAGTCCAATCGGTAGGACACCTTTCCCACCTTTGCCACAATCTCAAATGGCCCTCGTATCTTCGGATTAAGCCTTTGTGTAGACTCCGAAATGCTTTGAATTGTTGGGAAAGGAGCTTCACAAAGACTAAGTCACCCACCGAATATTCGGAAGGCCGTCTCCTCGCATCCGCCCACTTCTTCATTCGCTTCCGGGACTTCTCCAAACACACCCGGGCAAAGTCGGCATGTTCCTCCCATTGCTTGGCCATTATGAATGCCCCTGGGCTTCTCCCCTCTATCGCGGGTGCGACCAATGTGTGCGGGGTCAAAGGTTGTTGCCCGGTTGAGAGTTCAAATGGACTCTGCCTCGTCGACTCGTTTCGTTGCAAGTTATAAGAGAACTGGGCAATGTCTATAAACTTAGCCCAATCTCTTTGGTTTGCACCTACGAAGTCTCGGAGGTAACACTCAAGCAAGGCATTCACCCTTTCCGTCTGCCCATCTGTTTGCGGGTGAAAGCTCGTTGAGAAACTCAGGTCCGTCCCAAGCATCTTAAACAACTCCGTCCACAACCGCCCAATGAATCGGGGGTCCCGATCACTCACAATATTCTGTGGTAATCCCCAAAGCTTTACCACGTTCTTGAAGAACGCCCGCGCTGTTTCCTCCGCGGTACAGTCCCGGTCGCAAGCTACAAACGTCCCATACTTAGAGAACCGATCCACAATCACCATGATGGATCCAAACCCTTCTGACTTTGGTAACGCGCTGATAAAATCTAGCGAGACCGAGTCCCATGGTCGCTCGGGTATCGGCAATGGCTCCAATAGACCCGCGCACTGCTTGTTCTCTGTCTTATCTTGTTGGCACACAAGACAAGTCTTCACATAAAGCTCCACGGTATCCCGCATCCGTGGCCAAAAATATCCCGCTTCAACTAGTGCCAACGTCCTCTTTTGTCCTGGATGGCCCGCCCATCGAGTATCGTGGCACTCTCTTATGATGTCCCGGCGGAGACTCTCCCACTTTGGAACATAGAGTCGTCGACCCTTTGCATAGAGCAAGCCATTGTCGACCCAAAATTGATGTGCCTTTCCCTCTATTGCTAACTTCATTAATTCCTTAGAAACGAGATTGCGCTCAAGCCCTTCTCGAATCCGAGCCAAAATATTGCCCTCGACTTGACTCATGGCTGCTAGCTCCGCCTTTCGGCTTAGCGCATCGGCTACAACATTTGCCTTCCCCGGCTTATACTCCAAGGTATAGTCGAACTCAGCTAGGAAGTCTTGCCATCGCGCTTGCTTTGGAGATAACTTCTTCTGGGTTTGGAAGTAGCTTGTCGCAACGTTATCTGTCTTGATTGTAAAGTGCGATCCCAGAAGATAGTGTCTCCATACCCGCAAGTAATGGACCACTGCTGTCATTTCTTTCTCTTGGACTGTGTACCGCCTCTCGGTATCATTAAGTTTGCGGCTTTCGAACACGATCGGGTGTCCCTCTTGCATCAAGACTCCACCAATAGCAAAGTCGGATGCATCGGTGTGTATCTCGAATGGTAGACTGAAATTTGGTAAGACAAGGACAGGTTCTTGACTAACCGTGATTTTCAGCTTCTCAAAAGCCTCCCGGCAATGCTCGGACCAATCCCATGGCTTCCCCTTCTTAAGAAGGTCCGTTAGCTATGCCGCCTTCTTTGCATATCCCTCAATGAACCGTCGATAGTAGTTCACAAGTCCAAGGAAAAAGCGTAACTCTGTTACCTTAGTCGGGGCTTCCCACTCCATAATCGCCTTCACCTTGGCGTCATCCATCTTAAGCTTTCCGTGCCCAATGATGTGGCCCAGGAATTAAACTTCCTCGGTGGCAAAGGTGTACTTTTCCTTCTTCACAAACAACTCATTTTCGCGGAGAACTCGGAAAACAATCCGCAAGTGCTCCACATGTTCCTCCATCGAGTTGCTATAGACAACGATATCATCTAAGTAAGCCACCACGAACCGATCTAAATATGGCTGAAAGATCTGGTTCATAAGGGTACAAAACGTGGCTGGAGCGTTTGTGAGACCGAATGGCATAACCAGCCATTCAAATGATCCATACCGCGTGATGCACGCTGTCTTGGACTCATATCCCTCTGCGATCCGGACTTGATAATATCCCTTTTGCAAGTCCATCTTTGTGTACACCTTTGCTCCTCCAAGTCGATCAAATAGATCCGCGATCAAAGGGATAGGGTAGCGGTTTTTGATCGTTACCTTATTAAGTGCCCGGTAGTCCACGCACATTCGTAATGACCCATCGTGCTTCTTCTGGAACAAAACCGGTGCGCCATAAGGTGCCTTGGATGGCCTTAGTTTCCCCGTCGATAAGAGTTCATCGAGTTGTTTCCGTAATTCCTCAAGCTCGGATGGAGCCATTCGGTAAGGCGCCATTGCTGGCAGTTTGGCTCCTAATTCCAACTCGATCCGATGATCCACCTCTCTCCCTGGGGGTAACTTTTCCGGCAACTTTGCGGGCATAACGTCCTTGTTCTGCTCAAGGACTTCTTCGATGGCCAGTGGGATTGGCTCGGCCTTCCCGAACTCATCTTCCACCTTCATCACAGCAAGAAACGTCGGTTCACCCTTCTTCACCCTCTTGGTGAGCTGCATTGCCGAAAGTTGCCTTGCCCCATCCGACTTCTCCTCTAAGGTCAGAATCATGCACTGTGATCCTTTCTCGAGGATGCACACTGAGCTTAGTGCGGGCAAAGGGATTGACATAACTTGTCTCATGAAATCCATACCCAACACCACCTTGAAATCGTCCATGGGTATGATCGAGAAATTTACTGGTCTGCTCCAACTACCCAATCGCATCTCAAGCCCTCGAGCTACTCCATTAACGGGTTGGGCCTTTGCATTCACCGTCTTCATCCAACCTTCCTTCTTGGTCCACTTTATCCCAAGTCTCACGGCTTCATCTTCAGCCATGAAGTTATGAGTGGCCCCTGTGTCCACCATAACTGGGGTTGACTTCCTCTTAATACGGGCCTCCACGTACATGAGCCCTTTGCTCATTGGTTTAGACGATGGACCGGTCTTAAGAGCGTTAAGGAGTTGTAAAGACCCCATCTTTTCCGGCTCCACCTCTTGGGTCTCACCTTCGTGATTCTCCATTATTGCGGACAACGACCCCATCTTCGGACAATCCCTCATTGGGTGTGGCCCCTTGCACACGAAACATCCACCTTTTGGTACGAACGACTTCTTCTTTGCCTCAAACTCCTCTCGTCGTGATCCTTTCTCATAACTCCTTGAGTTTGATGGTCGGCCGATATCTCGCCTTTCTCCCCCACCTTTGGTCACGACCTTCTCCTTCCTCTTGAAAGACTCGGAGGGACTCTGCCACCGCGATAGCTTCATCGACGGACTGAACTCCTCTTCCCTGCAACTCTTGCTTTGCCCAGTTTTGCAGCCCGTCGGTGAAGTGGAATACGAGATCCTCATCCGACATGTTCAAAATTTGGAGCATGAGAGTGGTAAATTCCTTAACGTAATCGCGAATTGTACCTTTCTGTCGAAGTTCCCTTAACTTCTTGCGGGCTTCGTACACAACGTTCTCTGGGTAGAACTGCCGCTTAAGTTCTTTCTTGAACTCCTCCCAAGTCTCGATCCGGCAAGTTCCCCGCTCAATGTCTGCATGCTTTCTCCGCCACCACAGCATCGCCGTGTCCGTCAAGTATGACGTCGCGACTTTAATCTTTGCAGTCTCATTCCCTAGATTGAGATTGTCGAAGTATTGCTCCATCTGCCAAAGGAAATTCTCAACTTTCTTAGCATCCCTTACCCCGTTGAACCGCGACGGTCTCGGGAAAAACCACCCAACCCCCTACTACCACAGCAACGGTTCTTCCATTTGCGCTTGCCCGTTTGCATAGCGCCATATCCTCTTCCACCGCCACAAACCTTGCCTTCATCCCCTCGATGTTGTCTTGCAAGGCGCGGATGGATTCGGTCATTAGGTCCTCCAATCGAACGAACCGAGTGTCTAGATCGGCTGCGTTCTGCTTGACTTCTTCCAGCCCACCGAACACATGATTCTCCATTTCGGTGATGGTGTGCTCGATTCTTTCAAGCTTATCTGTCATTTCTCCCACGGCCACCCCCAAAGCATCACGGGAAATGCTCTTTTCCCGCTTGCTTGCTGCTTGCCCAGACGTGGTTTCTCTTCCACGTTCGTCCTGGACGTCGAACGTAGCGCTCACATCTTTGCTTCCCTTAGCCATTCTCTCGGATAGACTTCTCTCTAGCCCCGATCGAACTTCGCTCTGATACCACTTGTCACGGACTGATTCTTCCCGAATCGATACGTGCGGCCTTAGCACCTTTTCGCCCCTCGCGGTTGCTAAGTCAGCCTTACTCAAACTCGGACTTTGACCCTTAGAGAGATAAACCCACGAATTCTAGACAGAAAAAGGTTTAGAGAAGTGTTTGTGTTTTATAAATTGTTGGATGATTTACAAATGAGGATCTCACCCCCCTTATATACACTTTCACATCCAAAACGGACGGTGGAGATTAAACCGATCTAACGGTGGAGATTAACTCTCACCAACTCTCACCACCAACTTCACTAACCCTTTTCCACCAACTTCACCAACCCTTTTCCACCAATTCTAAATTTATGAGCCTATCTCTTTGGACCGAAAATGGGCCGTGACAACATGCTGCTTTCAATGCTGCTTTCAAGTCATTTTTAACAACATGAATAATAAGACAACTATATAAGTAGGTTTATTTCTTCTAATTTTAGTAATTAATGAGATAGAATCACCCTCCACACCATGTGGGCCTGTCCAATTCAGATTAAAGAAAATTGGACTGATATGAAACTAATATCAAAACATTTAAGTAAAACAAATGATCCTAGTTCGATAAGTATGCTATTTTTATCGAAACTGATGTTTGATTTTCATTATAAAACTTATACAACCCTCGAAAAATTCATAAATACATTGTACTTTACCTAGAAAAACCCGGTAATAGTTTTTTTGTATATAATATAACAACTGCCAAAGATAACCATGTTAGCTTCTATAGATAAAGATTCGAATCGGACAACCTCGGAACGGGCAAGGCAACAAGAGGTGTCTTGAGCTTCAAGACAATCCCAAACTTCTCTTCCAAATCCAACACGTGTCCTTCTGGAATCTTCCAATCAAATGAATGCAATAGCGCTGCGAGAGTGTACAAAACCATCCTCTCGGCAAGGGCTACACCGGCACAAATTCTCCGACCAGATCCAAACGGAAGATAACTATGATCGGTTCCTGTGAAATCATAAGACTTATCAAGAAACCTCTCAGGACGAAACTCAGTCGGATTCTCCCACACGTTTGGGTCTCTCTGAAAAGACCAAACATTGATGAAGATCTTAGTGTCTTTAGGGATGGTGTAGCCACCCACAACCGCGGTTTCAGTCGGACGGTGAGGGACTAACAAAGGAATGGTTGGGTGAAGCCTAAGTGTTTCTTTCATAATGGCTAATATGTAAGGAAGTCTAGTGATGTGTGATTCTTCAACAATGTTGTCTTTGCCTACAACTTCGTCTAGCTCTTGTTGTGCTCTCTTCATCAACTCCGGATTGCTTATTAGCTCGGCCATCGCAAACTCTATCGTATTCGTCGATGTATCCGTACCACCAACCACCATATCCTTCGCACATATATAACAAACACGATGATCAAATCACTCTCAAGAACAAATAAACACATATGCTATGCTCCCAAATGTTTATATTCTAAATTATGAAATTGAAACCATTAAAATTACCGTGAGTACGGCTTTGACATGGTTAAGCGTAATGGGAACCTCCGAGTCAGCTTCTTGGTCCTTTACCTTCATCAAATGTTGCAAGAAGTCTTTGCATTCACCATCATCACCATCCCTACTTCTTAGCCTTTGCATCTGCTCGATGGCTCCATCGAGTATCGCATCGAGCTCTCGAGCACACACACGCATCTTCTTAACAAGCCCTTGTAGATCAAACCTAGCTAGCCACGGGAAAAAATCCGAGACATTAGGTTCACCCAAAAGCCTAGTTATCTCAGAAATCACTCCTTTAAACTCTGTTCCAACCCTTTCCATCTCCTCTGCTTTCACTGAACCTCCCCATAACATATTTATCGTTAGATTCATCGTCGTCAAGAACAACTGATCTCCAACGTTCACCGGCGATTTCTTTTGACCTTGCTCGTATAGATATCTTGTTCTTTCCCTGATTTCTTTGCGTCGAAGCTCGTAGAAAGAGTCCAATGTTTTGCGACTAAGAAGCTTGAGAACACAAACTTTTCTAAGCATTCTCCATTCGGTGCCGTATGGTAACAAAACGAGGTCGAGACCGCCGTAGGTAATGGCTCGGCCCGTGAGTGGAACGTCATGGTTTGAGAAATTGATGTCTTGATCTTTGAAGATCTCTCGAGCCAAGGATGGAGAGTTGACCACGACGGTTAGTTTGGAGCCAAGATTGAGTTTGAAGATTGGCCCGTGGGTTTTAGCGAGGCTTGTGAAGTAGGTGTGAAGGTCCGGCTCAAGAAACGGGAGGTTTCCGACTATAGGTAGCCCTCGCGGTCCGGGTGGGAGAGGCGGTTGCGGTTGCGAGCGTTTGAAGAGGTACCAGAGAATCGAGAAGATAGCGGTGAGAATGATAATTGCGTAAGGTGTGAGATTGATTGTGTTGTCGGGGAAGATATTTGAAATCGGAGACATTTTTGGACAGCTTGAAGAAATACGATCTTTAATGTTATTTAATACCGTAGAGCATCATTATTTCCTCTTTACTCTTATTATATAGTAATAAATTAATGATAACGTTTGAGCGGATGATATACTTTTCAGTTTTCAATGTTTTTAAAATACTTGGATACTATAATTTTAGTCATGAAAAATGAAATGGACCCAAATAATGATATTTTTCAAACAAATAAAAAAAGAAGCCTTCTTTGACCCATTCAAGAAAAGAGAGTTTGTGTAGTGAAATTGATTGTCAGATTATATCACGATCTTAAGAAACTAAAAAAACAATCGTGAAATAAATTATTTTTGTCTACATATCGTGAAATATATTTTATTAAAATATATATAGTAATATAGTTATTAATGGGAAAATTAGTGAAGTTGCCAAATAGACAAGGCATTTGAAAGTTGTGACAAAGACATCAGAATTGGTTTCTAACTAGCAAAGACATCGGAGTCCAAAATACTTACTAAGTATTAAAGTGAATTTGCCTATATATCTTATATATCATTCAAAAATTTTGTCCAATTTTTGATGTGGAATATATTTTTAATAGGTCAATTCGAGATGATGACTCTTCTAATTATTTATCACAATATAATCCCATTTTAGGATTATTTTTGGATTTGGATCGGCATGACTAATTTCAGATTGGACTCTTTTTGATGAGATTAATTTCAGATCGAATCGATTTGGTTAGAGGTTAGGCAACGTGTGATTAAGTTTTGATACCATGTTAAGTTTCATGCATTTATAACTCAAATTAATTGACAATGAAAAGATTGACTGAAGGTCTATTCTACTTCCGATATGGGATATATTTCTAATACGCGTATTCGAGAAGATAGCTCTTCGAGCTATTTATCTCGGCAGAATCCAATTATATAACTTTTTTTTTGCTTGAATCGACAGAACGTATTTCAGTCGAGCCAGTTTTGTTGAGACCAATTTTGAGTCAGATTGATTTCAATTTGGGTTGGGCAATGTGCGATCAATCAATTTCTGATACTATGTTAAGTTTCATGGCCATCCAACATAAAATTAATTGACAATAAGTAAATTGGTCTATGTCTCTTGTATATTATTCAATGTTCCTGCGCATTTCTGCTATCAGATATATTCCCAATAACATCTTTCAAATAGGCATCCGTAGTTTTCAACTAAAAAGCATAGAAATTTGAAGAATAATATCAAAACCTCTTTTATGAAATCATTTGGATATCAGTAAGGAATTAGGATTTGAACCTTGTCACAACGATTTAAATCATGGATGGCGCTAAATGATCTCTTATATGATTGGTATGCGATTCCTATACATATTGTTAAATTGTTTCATATTATAAATAAAAATAATTTAATATTAGTAAACAATAACATTGTTTCAAAAGTAAATAACGAAAAATGTTATTTAAATTAGGGTGTGCCAAAAACGGAACCGAATCGAAATAACCAAACTGAACCAAAATTCAGTAACTCAAAACTGAACCATCGTAAACACAGATCCATTTAAAAAAGAAAAAATTACAAAATCTACCATTTTTCTCCAAAATCTTCATAAACTACCATTTTTTTCTAAATTTTCAAAAACTACCACAACACCTTTTTCTCTCTTGTAAATTTACCAATTTACCCCACACACATATCTTCTTCCATCTTTTTCTCTCTCACTCGGTGGTGGTTGATGGACAGAAACGGTGGTTGGTGACGGTGTCGGATCTCTCGTCAGATCTCTCTCTCTTGATGAAGAAGAAGATGGTGGACTAAAACGGAGACGGTGACGGATGGTGGACATAGATGGTGGTTGGTGACGGTGGTAGATGGTGGCCATAAACGCTGATGGATGTATGGACAGAGACGAAAACGGAGACGGTGGTGGACAAAAACGGTGACGGCGGTTGTGGACAAAGACAATTGTGGACAGAGACGGTGGTTGGTGACGGAGACGAAGACGGCAGTGGATGTGTGGACAGAGACGAAAACGGAGACGGTGGTGGATAGAGACAGTGACGGCAGTTGTGGACAAAGACAGGGATGGAGACGGTTGTGGACAAAGACGAAGACGGTGGTTGTGGACAAAGACAGGGACGAAAACGGTGGTGGACAGAGATGAAGACGGTGGTTGTGGACAAAGACAGAATCGGAGACAGTGGTTGTTGATGGAGACGGTGGTGGACAATGATGAAGACGGTGGCCGTGAACAAAAAGGGAGACGGAGACGGAGACGGTGGACAAAAACGACAACATTATGGACGAAAATGTATATCATGAAGTCATAACTAAGAGTATAAATGTTTTTTTTCATTTTGTGAACAGTGTCACTTGTGATAGTTTTTGAATTTTAGATTTTAACATTTTGTGTAGAAAATAGTATTTTAGATAATAATCCCTTTAAAAAATCTCTCTCCTTTAGAGTTTCCTAATCAAAAGAACGCAGAAGTGAAGCCAAACTGTAAAGGCTTGCAGAGCCTTCATTGATGAAAATCTTCAAACATTGATGAAAATCTTCTAATCTCTTTCATAAAGGTTTGCAAGTAAAGTAACTTAGGAATGTGAGATTATTCAACAAATTTGTTTCTACCGACTTTATCAAGCTCTTGTTAACACTTCCGGTCTACTTAAAACCTCGGCCATAGTGAATTGAATTCCGCTAACCGATACATCGACCTCTGCCAATATTTTACGAATCCAAAAAGAGCAAATTTCTGTTCAAGAGAAAAAAGTAGAAGATAAGCCAAAAGAGTAGATGAAGAACACATTTTAAAAGGTTTGATCTCATGAAGATAATAACAATCACAGTTTCTACTTATTTTCTCCTTCTGTAATAAAAGGAAACGAGTAAATTCTTCTGATCATATTCATAAGATCTCAGAAAGCCACAAAAAAAAAAAAAAAAACACTCTTCCCTTCTCATTTCAAAAGTCATTTTCAATCTTTTTATCTCTACTTCTCCTCAGATTTCACTTGCTGCCTGAACCGGCGTGCGCAATCCTGGAAGCTCTTAACCAACCCGCTACATTTCAGAGGGTTGCCGACATTCTCTTTGTAGCATTTCATCCACGCATCGTGATCCGAAGAACAAGGCATTGGTTTCGGTTCCGGGATTTTGAACTCTTTCTCCCTCAGATCCTTGGCTCTCTCTGTCACTTCATGGACAATGCTCTTTTCTTGTTTCTCTTAACTTTTCAAGAACTTTCTCACTCTCTTTCAAAACGGATTTTATCGATTCCAACTCCGTGCTCGCTGCTGTTTGTTGCGGTATTGGGAAGAAAAACGGTGGCTGCATCGGTAATTCTGCCATTGGATTCGGTTTCTCTGCAGCGTGGTGTGTTTTCGCTTGATCTGCCTTGCTCTGTGGTGAGACTTTGGGTTTGGTTTTCTTCGCCTTCCTCTTCGGTCGATCATTGCCTTCGGCCAACTGATTGATCAGCTCCGCACTTATCTGAATTGAGAAATCACCCATATCACCGAGTTTAAAAAACCTGGAAGATGAAATCCACATGAAGAAACACATCACGCAGCTTAGTAAACAGCAGTATACCTTCAAAATCTAATGCAAATCTAAATGTAAACTAGCAGCAAATATTTCTCAACAAAGCTTCCTCACTCAACGGTTTCAACAAGACTTTACTTATATACGACATTTACATCTGCTTATAGTATTATTTCAAGATCTTCGGAATGACGAAACAAAACATAGAAACCGAAAGCAAACAGATATGTAATCAAACACTAGCATCCTGTAACATGGCAACAAAAGTTGACTCGTTTTCTTTCATCATTTCTTTTTATGTGTCGCCTTCAGATAAGACGCATCCGAGATATGCTGAGATAAAGAAGTAACAAAGCCTAAACGATTTTCGTATTGGTCACAAGAACAAAGACACTTCCAATACATGAGTGCTAAGAACAAAACATAAATGTTCAGAGGAAACTATAAGGACCAAAAATCGTAAGCCTGGAATATGTTAGCTACATGTATATACAGAATGTAACTAAACCAATATATATGAGTCTATATTTGCTTTCAACAAGCTGTGAAACTAAAAAAGAGCCAATGCAGAAAGTGTTTTCTGAATGTTGAAATCTTATCAAAATCCCTGTTTCAGAAAACCCTATTCGTAACCACTTGGCCAGATTCGAATATCTGAAATTCCTCACAAGTGTGAAAGTCAAATGCTTCAGAGAATCTAGATGAGCGCAGAAACTAAACCCAGAATCAACATTGAACACATCGATCCATACAAAACAAAACGGATGGTTAAAAAACCCTAGGATCTTACACCAAGCACCAAAAATCGAAGCGAGAAAACCAAAAAGTTCTCAATCAAAAGATCACGCTAGTGAAGAGATACAATATACCTGGTCGGAGAAGATCAAGACGGAATCGGTGAACACGGCGATTCTCTCGTCGCCAGCGAAAACTCGTCACAGCTCTGGAAATCGAAGACGAGGAGAAAAGTGCGACGCTTTTTCGAAAAAGGTCTGGGCTTATTTGCAAAACGAAAATACTATCTTTAGCCCAACTTAGTTCATTGGGCTTGTAAGGCCTTTACATCTCTATAAATATGAAAACAAAATTTACAATATCACAGAGAAGATAAAAATGCGTTTAGTGACAAGAAACACGACAACCATTTCTGTGACACCATATCGTTTTCACAAAGAAAAGCTGTGTACGTTTTTTTTAGAGAAAATTATCTATAATATCATTATTCAATTTTTTTTCAAAATCTATCATTTTTAAAAATCCTTTTTAAAATCTACCACACTTCAATTCAAAAAAATATTTTTGTCTTCTTTCTTGTAAATATCTCTCTCTTAAATCTCTCTTTTTCACTTTCTCTCTCAAAAATCTTTCTCGAAAATCTTTTTCTTACTCACGTTTTTAACGGACAACTTATTGTCTCTGTCACGATTTTAGTGGAAAATTATTGTCTATGTTACGATTTTAGTGGACAGCATATTGTCCACACGTAATACTATCTTCACAAATTTTCACAAATTGTCCGTTCGATCGTGTCTTCCAGTTGTCCCATCTTAATTTGGAAAATAATCGTTTCGGAGAATAATAAAAAATTACAGTTTCTTGGATTGTCCAATTTTCATCTCGATTTCTCTCACATCCTTTTTCAATCGATTCGGGTCAGTAATCAGGATTATGTGCAATTAAACTAGTCTGAACTTAAGCAATTTCAAAATATGTATGATCTGTTGAGAAGTGATTTTCACTACCATATAAATGAGGAAACAAAAAACAAAAAAGAAAACTACTTCGTGTTGATGTGCAATACTAGTCAACAAAATTTTCGGAGTTTTTTAAAATAACGTACGATCAAAATCCTGAAGCTTTCTGATTAACCAAAAAAAAAAAACCATCGTCGAATATTTTTATAAATTAGTATTCCATTCGTTTTATTATAATGATATATTTTAATTTTTTTGACACTTTATAATGTTTAGCAATGTTAGACCCAAAATATTACAAGGGCAAACTGATATCATACGAAGTATTTTTAGAACAATATGAATCTGGAAAAAACATGATAAACTACCACGGATTTGGAATAGAGGTATGCAGAGTCGAGATTAAGATCTCTCTCCTTAATTTTTTAAACGCCCGTAGTGTGCCGGTTTGATATGCTCAAGAATCCCAGGATAAAACTGCATGAATTCTTTGTTTTCGCAACACCCGAAAACAAAGCTTACGAACCCTATAACTGTGTTGTATTCTCAGACACAAAAAAAAAAAAACAGAGGAAAAAAAGGGCTGAGGGATTTTTTCTTTTGTTGATCATCATCATCCGATTATTTCTGATAATCATCAGATTGTCCCTAAGAGAGATAGAGGAGGATGGTGACTTATATTCACAAACCCCAACGGTCGAAACCCCAAAAAATGGTGAGTGGAGTTGGGTGGAGTTGAGTGGAGAGTGAGTGATTGAATTTTTTATTCAATCAGAATTATTTTTAATAATTATAAAAATCAATCAATCCATGATTTAAAATCAGACATAATATTTGTTGAATGAATCAACAAAATATTGCCTAAATAAATTTGGATCAAAAGATTAATTACATGGTCCGTTGGCCTATTTGCCAAATTCCGAAACCCAAAAACGAAGTTTATTTCGGAAATCTCATTTCTCCAATACACCAAAGTGTACACAAAGTTTTAAATCTTGTTATGATTTCTCCACTTTATATACTTGAGACATTTCATCTCTAACTTCCACTGTGTGACATTTGCTAGTTTTTACACATAGCCAATTTTAACGTCACCCACTTTAGACCTCAATTTCTCATTCAGACTAACTCCGATTTTGACAAACAAATATAGTGCCCACAATCCGGTTATTCCGATGAACGTCTCCACCGAAAAATTCACCGGACATTGGTCTATAATTTTTTTTTGTCAACAGATTTTATAAAAATTAACGCGGTTCAGAAGCCCAAACCGGTAGTTCAGAGTTTACAAAAATAATATCATGCGATTTAGTACGAACAGTTCGAGCCAATAAATCTGCTTTTGTGTTGCTTCGTCTCGGGATGTGGGACAGAGAGAAATACGAGAAGACTTCCTTGCAGCGCTCTAATTCCTCCAAGTAGACGGCGAAAGCTGGCCACTCCATCGGGTTTGTCACTATGTTAATCAGCTCCGAACAGTCCGTTGCGAATGCTACAGACATCTTCTGCTGGTCAATCATACATTGCATCGCCCAAAGTAGTGCTTCGAACTCGGTGTGGAGTGGGGATAAGCTTGGACGCAGGTTTCGTGCTCCCATTAAGTCATATGCTTCGTCCTCCTGAAAATAATACCATCCGAGACCTGAAAAATGGTCTCCCGCTTTCCAGGACCCATCAATGAAGCATCGAGGACCTGTGACCGCCTGTAATAGAGGGGAGGAATGGTCCTCCACCAGAACATTAGCTTGCGAGGACAACCAGAATTGTGCCTCAGCATCCGCTGCCTGTAAGACCTCTTGGGGATCTCGGTCCATGTTTTTAAAAACCATGTCATTCATAGCTTTCCAGATATACCATATGATCCAAGGAATTTCCGGTAGTGTTCTAGGTAATCTCCAGAAAACATAATCCATGTTCGAGTAAACAGAAGTCATTGGAAAGACCCCTGGCACTGATGGCACCTGCGATAGAGCCCATGTCTGTAAAGCCGGAGGGCATTCAAACAATACATGATTGATTGTTTCCTCCTCCCCACATCTAGAACATTGTATATCACAATTGACTCCTCTTTTTCGAAGATTTGATGTTACCGAAACGCAGCCTGATAATGCTTGCCAAAGGAAATGTTTCAATCTTGGAGGGCATTTTAGCTTCCATACATGGGCTTGTAGGGGACGATAATCAGGGCCGAAGGTCCTAAAACTCGAAACCCTTTCCTTATGTTCTCTTTCCGTTTGGTAGCCCGATTTAACCGTGTATTTTCCGGATTTTGTGAAGTGCCACCCAAGGATGTCAGGCCTATAACTGCTGCTTAGTGCAATACTCCGAATAATGGCAACGTCCTCAGGAATTATAATCGCGTTGAGCAAATTCCAATTCCAGTTTTTTGTAAGTGGGTCTATCAGATGATTGACCATGAAAGAAGGATAATAGTTATTACCCTTACAAGTAGCTGGCCTCGGGCATAGGGCCGGTATCCATGGATCATTCCACACAGAAATGGATGATCCTGAACCGACCTTTTTAATTAGTCCTTTGTTTACCAGAGGTCGAGCCGATATAATATTCTTCCATCCATAGGAAGGAGAGTATGATTTAATGGGGTCTAAGGGATTTGCATTCCGATAGTACCGTCCCTTGAACACCCGAGCTAAAAGCGAGTTTGGGTTATCTAATAACCGCCACAACTACTTCGCTAGTAGAGCTGTATTAAATTCATCAAGCGTTCGGTAGCCTAGACCGCCTGTCGCCTTTGAATGGCAGAGCTTTTTCCACGTCATCCAATGCATACCCCGTTGAGTCCCGTTTGTACTCCACCAAAATTGTGCAACTGCACTAGTAAGTTTTGTCGTCAATGTTTTTGGCAGCCGAAAAAAGTTCCAACAAGCAACTAGCATACCCCTTATTACAATAGCCAAGTATACAATTGTAATAATTATAAAAAAAAAATTATAATAAATATTATGGTAAACTTTTTTATTTTTGTTTTTAAAAATGTCGTCTTTTCAATACATATATTTAAGCAAATTTCATTTATATTGCTATACTTCAGTTTATTAATTAGGTTAATAAATTAGATAATGTATTAATTAAGAACTGATAATTATATATAATGTATTAATAATAAACTTAAATATATATCTAAATATGTGTGAAAAACTTAGAAAAATTACAGAAACCGAAGGATATTTTTCCTTTTTATCTTGGGAGAATTTCAAAAATGCCACTTTTGAAATATCATTTTGCAAAAATGCCATCATGAGTTGTCAATTTTCAAAAATACCACAAATTAATGATTTTTTAACACTTAAATTTTAAAATTTTAAATTTTAAAAAAGGTTTTGACCCTAACAAACCCTAAACCCTAAAAACTAAACCCTAACGTAACATAGTTAACCCAAACATAAATGATATAATATTAATAACATTTTTGAAAAGTGGCATTTCAAAAATAGCATTTCTCAAAATTTCTCTTTTATCTTAGAGTTTAAAACACATCATACAAATGACTTTACATCACGTAGAAAATTACCCTCTAAATGATTTGGATATATGGTAAAATTTGACATCCCAAGTCATAATTTTTGGTATGATACTCTTTCTCTGTTATTTAATAAAATTCAGTTGTTAATAATTTTAAAAGTACTTGCATAATTGTATTCGCTGTCTTTTTGTTTATTATGTATTACAGGATGTAGATAAAATATTGAAAGTTCACTGTCGTTGGACATCTTCACAGCAACTTTTAAATTATTTAAAAGAACAAGTGTGTTTGGGAAATTAGCACCAATCCCTTGACCTTGAGTGACTCAACAGAACATCATCGGCCAAAGTAGATGGTGGTTTAGTAGCGTTTGGGAGGTCTCTCTACTTGTTAGACCTATTTGGAAGGGAGCATATATGCCAATAAATGAGATATTATGAATAACTGCTTTCGGATTTAGAGATATTAGATACCAAAAATATGGAACTTTTTCGTTGCCAAAAGGAAAAAAACCATCATCGACAAAAGTTATTTTTAAAACACTAGCTTGATTAAAATTAAGGTGCTTATTATACTGCTTATGATCAAATATTTTCATGAATTTTATTATTGATATTCTTTTAAAAATGTTGAAACATATTTCTATATTATTTAGCAATTATGATACCCTTTATTAATACAATAACCAAGTTAGAATCATTTTTTCTTCTGATGATAAGCCATTTTTATATAATTAATAAGTGATAAATATTGCTGTAAATTTATATGTGTTTAAAAAAAAAAGGTATTTTCAATTCATATACTTAAAGCAAAATTTCAATTTTATTGCTATTATTTCCGTTTCTTAATCAGAAAAATAAATTATATAGTGGATTACTAAGTGATATATAATAGAAATTTAAATTATGTTTGAAAAATCTTAAAACGAAGATTACAGAAACCTGAAGGATGAGTTTATTTTATTTTTATATAATTTTAAAATGATATGTATTGTGAAATAAAGATAAAAAATTAAAATGTTAATCACAAAATAGATGAAATATCATTTTTGGATACAATTTAGAAGGTGGTAGAAGAATTTTCGCGGAACCAGGTGCAGGATGAAAAGTGTGTGTACATGACGTTAGGTAAATCATAGTTGCATTAATTGATTCTTTAACAAGAAAGCTAGTTCCTTAAGTTTACTGTGTCATTGGACATCTTCACAAGAATCACAACAATATATGTATAATGTATTGTTAAAAGAACAAGTGTGCCCAAAAATATTAGAACGGTAGACAAGTCTACTTTATCTTAACAACGACATATTCTCATATTTTTAGGAACATTGTTGTGAAAATGTCCAATGTGAACATATTATTTAAATATTACAGATTTACAGTTTGTTTCTCTAAACGGCTAGGCACTTTAAATTATCATTAAAAACTTGAATCAATCAAAGTGAGGGCATAACGCAGATAGAATACTAGAAGTTGAGCACTATTTTTTTTCCTTATATTGTCAACAAGTTGGGCAATAAATTAGTACTATATAGGGAAAAAAATATTCTTTCTGAATCCGAGAAGCACGTAGAGATATAGTGACCTTAGAAAGTTCGTTTAGAAATTTACCAATATTCTGTAAACATGATTTTCTAAGTTATTCATCTTGTGGTCGTGGATGCGGTTAAAGACAAATCACAAGCATAAATTTTGTGGTCGTTCGTAGGGGTACATGGACAGAGATAGCGGGCATTACAATTATTTACATATTTTGCGTGTACATTACTAGAATTACAATAAAAACGTATTTTGTGTGTACATTACTATAGTCTATAGTTATTACAAAAACAAAAAATGACAAAACTGCATCTCTTTGAATACCTAAGCTACCAATGTTACAGGTTTTACTATACATTCAATTTTCTAAAATGTTACTTGATTTGTCCGGGTACAAGTTCACAGAAATATATATCGTATAAATATTTAAAACAAGTGTGAGTACGTGTATAACACTTATAAGATGTAACTAAACGAAAATAAACAAATTATTATTAATAACTGTTATATTTATTTTCCTAGCTGAGAGGCGGGAGAACACATCTATATAATAAAACCAAGGTTCTTATCATAATTCATGTACCTATACTCTTCTCTTTATCTCTTGTTTAATTACTTATTTCCAAACGATGGCTTCGCCATCCAATCCACCTACCGGTGAACAAGGTACGTTTTAATTACTTTTTTGATGAATTAAGCCAACTAAAGTTGTCTAATGCTTTTGATATTGAGGCTAAACATTGTATGTAAATACAAATGAATACTTTGTTTGAACTTAAAAACGATGGTTTATGTAGCAGTGGATCAAGTACCAATTAGCTTTTCGGGCTATCGCCCGCCTCAGCTGCATCCCACAAATATAAAATCTTATATGAACTAAGTTATAGGATATTTTATATATATATATATATATATATATATATGATGATGCAGGTAATGCCGGGACGGATGCGTCCAGTGATAGTGGTCCTCCCGATATCGGCGCCATCGCAGTTAATAAGCATTCCTATAATTTAGAGGGTTTGTGCTTTGAAAGATGTGAGGAAATAAGTCTAAATCTTGATTAATTCTCTTCCTTCTTCAGTTTTCACCCTTTAGGACGGTCCATCCATCTGGCGGAAATGCTCCTGCACCAACAACCAGCGGTGGCTCCCCGGTCCATCCAGCTGACGAAAATGCTCCTGTCCCAACATCCAACAATGGCGGAGGCACTCCCAGCGACGGAGGCACTCCGACGGTATTTTTTAAATCATTTTATTTTTTATTTTTCATGAATTAAATAATTTATTTATTTTAATTTTTTCTTACAGTAAATTGATATAAAATAATTTTGTAATTAATTATTTTCTTTGTTATAGTAAATATATAATTTTGTAATTTGGTTTTTAAGGTAAATCATAATTAAAGGTAATTTGGTATTTTTTTTTGTTAAAGGCAATTTTAGTATTTAACATGTGAAAAATACTTCATTTAGCAAATGAATAAACAAACTACCTATTTCAAAAATTATACAGTTTCACAACGTCATAAGTCTAACTAGGTTTTTTACCCGTGCCCAGCATGAGCATTACGATTTATAATAAATGTTTTATGAATAAATTTTTTTTTTATATAAATTACTACTTTTTGGTTGTTTATATGTCTACCTTTTACATTTATATCAAATTAAAAAAAAACTAAAATAGTGGATACTAAATCTTAACATATTTAGCAAGTTATATTGTATATAAATATATCATTAATTTATTAAAAAAATTAAAACGTAATAAACCCTAATATGGGAGCCTACAACCTCACAAATGCACGTACAATAATTTAAACAATTTATATTTCTGACAAATTTAAGGATACTAAACCCTCACAAATGCACGTAAAATATTGAATGATTTAAAACGATCGGTTTTACTCAATTTGTTGTTTATTTATATTTCCTACGTATTGAAAATATTATTAGTTACTGTGGCGGTAGATTTAATATGGTAGATTTGTATGCTTACATACAATGATGGTAGACTTGTATGCTTACATACAATGATGGTAGATTTGTATGTATACATATAATGATGGTAGATTTGTATATTGACATACAATGATGGTAGACTTGTATGTTTACATACAATGATGGTAGATTTTTTTTACATACAATGATGGTAGACTTGTATGTTAACTTGTATTTAAATACAATGACTTTCTAACGTAAACGCTAGTCGCAATTGCCGTTCGATATACAAGTCTACCATCATTTATAAAACAAGTTTACCATGATTTCAAATACAAATGGAAACGTCAATCGCAAACGCATATCACAAATGCCAGTCGCAAACGTTGATTACAAATGCCAATCGTACACGCCAATCACAGACGCTAATTACAAACGTCAATCGCAAACGCTAATCGTCAATAACAAACGCCAATCGCAATCGCCATTTAAGTTTTTATTAAAATTTTATTTTTATTATTATTTTAATTTTATTTTATTTAAATATCAATGGAATTTTCATTATTAAAAAAAAAAAAAGTGTAAAGATCTTTTACCAACTTTGTAACATTGTTTTAGTAAATCCATTTTCTCTCAAAGTTGCTTTTTCCATTCTCTTTAATTTTGCAGAAATTTTGTTTCTAAACTTAAATACAAATTTCAAAGTATCACTGATGTGTATCTTTTAAGATATAAGTTATCCGTATTAGACTGTAGAAACATTAAAAAAATATGAGATATTTAAAAGAGTTTAATAACGATAACTGAGGGGTTTTAGATATATATGGCCTTGCGCGGGATGGAAATGTGATATTGGACGAACTTGGCAGTTAAATCAATTACATAGTAATCATCATCATGTCATAAACATTTCACTAATTCGAGCTGTAACACAGAAGAAATCAAATAATTTTAATAACCCTTGACTTATACAATGTTTAAAAATTTACCAGTGTGTATATTTTGTTGTATTAGGTATCCGTATTATACTACAAAAACATAAAAGAACCAAAAAACGGAGATCCATTAAAGAATTAAAAACAACAAAAACAATATAAATTTCAGAAAGAAATTCCAAACCATACAGAAATATGATTTCAGTGTATTAAGTACATGTTGAACCTATACCTTGCGGTGATCTCTTGAACGTTAACTTGGATGTCCTTTGCTTTTGAATATTCGGCTTTTGAATGTATTATATCACCATTTTAAAAAAAAAAATTAGGAAAGATAAACCAAATCTAAATCAATTATAGAAAAGCATAGTTATTTAACAAATCTCGTTGACATAGAAAATTATAAACAGTGAAGAAGTGTCCTCAACCCCCTCACCGTGCTTCAGGAACGCTTCCTATAAGAATATGCAAATCAAACTGATAGAACTTACATAAAATCGTTTGAATATGAGAATAAAAAAAGAAACAAAAACTTACATGTGATTTCTCCAAAACTCCCGGAATTGCGGCAAATCTGTTCCACATGTACTGACTTTTAGATCTTCTTGTTAAAACCTAAATCTGGCCCGACTCGTTTCTAAGCAAACATAACAGAAAAATTTGAGAAATTATAGAAAACGAAAGCAATGAAGAAATAAACCTCACCCCATCACTCTCCAACATATTAACAAAACCATAAATTCTCTATCTATCAAATCATGAAATTTTTTCAAATCCCAATGATCTTCTAAACGCTTACCAAAGTGAATCCTGAAACACACTCTGAATTAGAGTCAAGTTGGCAGCTTCGTTGTGCAAAGCGTTCCAAATTGGAGTGTTCATATAATTAGATTCAGGAGAAAACACCAAAACAAAATGAATATTTCTCATCATGAGATATCGATCTAGACAAACGAACATAGATTTTAAGATCACCATATACAGAGAATACATAGGCGATAAGTAAAAGATTCAAGTCCGATCCGTTTTGACCTGTCCTCTAGAATTCCACCAGCCGTGCAATGTAAAACCAATAACAAACAACATCAATATACATAGAACACTGAGTGTGACACATCCCATAATCTATGTAAGAACATAATGATTGAAACGATTGCTGACATACTAAAAGATTTAAACCCTCACCAATGACCAATCACAAACGGTATAATAATTCCCTTTTCTTCTTCCAACTTTCTTAATTTTTAACCTATAACGACAGAAACAACTGTCAAGGAAAATAGTGATATTAGCTTCTTGAAAAGAATGAAGCTAGAAAGTGGTATTTGGAACCATGAGACATCCAAGTTGCTTCTCTTTTTACTACTAAAAGAGGTATAAAAACCTACAGCCATCAAATATCGTCTTTTCCGATAATTGCTTCTTCTCCATATCATCCTATAGGAGGACCGTTTATTAAATATTCACATCCTTATCTTGTTGCTGCTAGATCCATCCATGATATTCCTGAAGTTTACCAAAAAGAATCGAACAACACGTCACACTCACGGATTTTGGATCACGGCATTCTGAGATTAATGTATTTGTTAATTGTCGTAGAGAGTTTAAGAGGAGAGGACGATGATGTGAGCAGAGCCGCGTCTGTCTCCGATGTAGAGATACAAAATCTAATCTACAACACAATTATAAAATCTAAATCATTGATAAACACGATCAGGTCCAAACAATCTCGACGCAAAATTCCTACCAATCCATTGAAATAGCATTGATGATAATTAGATCATTATATAAATCGCAGTGACGAAAATTTTAGAAAATTGGAGAAAATCCGGGGGGCAATAATTCTCGATCAATGGATCTTATAGTCAACATAATTACATAGCAAATATGAAACAGTGAATTCAACGATTAAAAACTGTATAGGAGAGAAGAACAAGATTCGAAGAGAGAGAAGCAAAAACAGAATTTGAAGAGAGAGAGAGACACACAAAAAGTACATGAAACCGTGGAAAAGAACACGATAATGTTTCATCACTTCACCGGCTTCTGTGTTGGTCAATCCCTAAAACCCAATCTTTAATGTTAGATTTTCACACTGATCCAATTTACTAAAGCTAATTAATTATGAAAAACACGAATTCAAAAACAATAAGATAATTTAAAGCTTGTATCTATCTCTAAAATCTCAAAACAAAAATAATGAAAACCAACAAAAAAAGAGGAGAGCACCGGAAACGAAATAGATACCTCGATTAGTGACTATAAAATCTGCAAAATGAAGAAATATATCATGATCTACCAAAAACTAATAACGAAGAGGAGAGCAAAAATTATGAATCGGAAGTATGAGAGTCTAGGTATGATATTTATAATAAAATATAGGGCTAGTCGCTAGGGTTTATTGCAACCATTCCAACCAATTTTTTTTATAAATATTAATCGATATTAATTAAGGATTCATTAAAGGCAATAGAGTAATTTCAAATCTCAACTTTATTATGAGTCATATTCACTTTTCTAATAATATAATATATAGATATATATATAATAATAAAATTAGAAAACAATGATCAACTATCGCATTCGATTGTTATATATATATTCATAATAAAAAAATTATAAAACAATATCGAATATATCTGTTAAAAAAAACAAATTAAAAATATAAATCATATATATCCATAATATAAAAATATAAATCAATTATCGAATAAATCCATAAAAATATAAATCATTTAAAGACAACATTAAAATACGATGTAATAAAAACTCAACTTTTATTCTGGTGCATAGTTACCTCTCTAATAATATAATAGATTTATGCGTTATTGAAATTAATGGCTCGTCTTTGAAAAATGTCAGAAGTCTAATATATCTTTCATCAGAATGGCACTGTCGAAAACTTTCGTCGAAGAGCTTTGGAGACATCTCATTGCATCTTCAAGATCCCTGAGTTTCTCACTTGCAACAACGACAATTCCTATGACTATCAACCCACAACTGTCTCGATTGGCCCTTACCATTATGGAAAGCAACAACTAAAAAGCATTCAAGATCACAAACACAGGTTTCAAGAATTCTTTGTATTGCAAGCACAAAGAAATGGTGTGAGCATGGCTAATCTAGTCCAGGAAGTGGCAGTGAAGGAACAAGAAATAAGAGCTTCATATTCAGAAGATCTTGTTGGGTTTAAAACTAAAGATCTGATCGAGATAATGGTTCTTGATGGTTGTTTTCTTCTCACATTGTTCTTAATAGTTGCAGATAAACTCAGTTTCGAAGATCCAATTCTGAGTTTGCCATGGGTTAATTCTGCCATCTATACGGAGAGACCTTCTTCTTCTTGAAAATCAGCTTCCACTATTTGTTCTCCAAACTCTACTTGAGACGGCAAATTTTCCATGGACGAGTGGTTTAAACATACCAGAATGTTTAAACAGAATCGCTTTGGAGTTCTTCAGCTACTCGTTTGAAAGAGCAAGCGAGTCTCGGGTTGTAAACGACAATGTCAACAACTGTAGAGCAAAACACCTTCTCGATCTAATCCGTCATACTTTCATTCCCATTCCAGCCGAAACTACTATATCTTGTTGCAGTTTAAATTGTGGCACAAATCCACCTCCGGAAACAAGACGTTTTCTCAAACTAGTCTTGTCAGCCAAATTGCTTCGTAGCAAAGGAATAAAGTTCAAGACGAAGAAGTCAAGCATGGTCAGCACGTTCTTGGATATTAGTCTCAATAAACAACGCGAGCTTCATATTCCAGAAATATCCCTGGATAATTTTATTAGCTTGGTATTATTAAATTGCATTGCCTTTGAGCAGTTCCATGAAGATTCCACAAGCCACGTAACAAGCTACGCTATGTTCATGGGATCCCTTATAAACAATGAAAGGGATGCAGCATTTCTTGGAGAAGAGGGGATCATACAGAACTATTACGGAACAGATGATGAAGTGTCTCGATTCTTCAAGAGAATCACTAAAGATTACGCGTTTGATATACAAACGAGCTACTTGGCAAATGTGTTTGTGGGAGTTAACGAGTATACATCAAATGGTTGCAACGTACAATGGGCAGGAATCAAGCGCAATTACTGTGGTTCTCCATGGATCTTTTGTTCATCTTGTGCCGCTTTAACGCTTCTTGTGCTTACGCTACTTCAAGTTATCTATGCAGCTGGTTTCCTTACCCCACGATCACAAGGCAAAGTGAATGGTAAACAAGGTTGACTCCGGTTCATGGCTGTTGCTTTTCATGCGTATGCTTCTTGTGGCTTTGCTAATTGCTTTCAATTGTTTTTTTCTCCTTGTCTCATGTTTAATTTTAATTGTTGTTTTTTCTTCTTCTTCTAGTGATTAGAAGTCCTGCGTGGCTTCTCTGGCTTTCCAGTTAAATTTACCATTCTCTTGGGATTTGTAATAGTGGGTTTGAAGTTTATAAAAGAGTCGCGAGAAGAGTTTTCTCCAAAATACCTTGTTCTCGGCTTTTAGAGTTTTCAAACGGTAGTTCAACCGATGTCGATAGCTAAACTAGCATAACAGTTGGCCATTTAAAGGAGAAAGTCTTCAAGGTTCCAAGTTCAAACACCAACCATAAAGTCTTGTGGGATTAGCCATCAGCGGGTGATCTAGAGAAGCGTGATGTGGATCGGAAAACTTATCTGAAGATTTCAGCCAAGTGTGACACATTAGCAATAATTTTTTTTAACCTCATGATGAATTATTTAACAACTAGATTTAGGACCCGCATATATGCGGGTTTGTAATTTAATTTTTATAATCTGTGAAAATATTTAAAAGTGGAAAACAAAATAAGATCACCCGTGAAAGTAAATAAAATAAAATTGAAAACGTTTATGCGAAAAATGTGATTGAGAAACCTAACAATTTATTTATTTATTTATTTTAACACTTTTTATTTGATTTCCAATTAAATTTTATCACATATTTTCAAATTATTAGTTTTTCATATTCCTATTTGAATTAGGTGTACTTTAATTATTTTGATACTAATATATCTTTTTCAAAATCTTGATAATTTATTCTCATATTTATATTTGAATTGTTTTTACTCTTTTAATATTTTATAACCCATGAAAAAGAAACCAAACACGAAAAAACGGAAAACAAAATCAGATCACCCCATGAAAGTAAATAAAATAAGATTGAGAACGTCGATACGAAACCACATATAGAGAAGCCTAACAGCTATATATCTATTTTATTCTCCTATTTTTTTATATTATTTGATTTTCAATTAAATTTTATCATATATATCCAAATAAATAGTTTTTCCTATTCCTATTTGAATTAGGTTTACTTTTTACTATTTTACAAAAATGATATTAGATTTTTTTTAAATAGATAAAACTCTTTTCACACGTGGCTAAATATAATTGGAAAAAAACCAAATTTACACATGTCAAAATCTGATCGACTGACTGATAAATATCGCGATCAATTTAGTTACAAAATAGACGAATCAAGCTTTACATAATAAGATACTTTTATTCTTTCAATATTTTATAACCCATAAAAAAAACCAAACACAAAAAATGAAAAACAAAATCAGATCACCCCATGAAAGTAAATAAAATAAGATTCAGAACGTCAATACGAAACTACTGATAGAAAATCTTAACAGCTATGTATCTATTATATTCTCATATTTTTCTTATATTATCTGATTTTCAATTAAATTTTATCACATATTTACAAATAATTAGTTTTTCTATTCCTATTTAAATTAGGTTTACTTTCTAGAATTTTTACAAATAATGAAATTAGATTTTTAAAATAGATAAAAATCTTTTGACATGTGTCAAAATCAAATTGAGAATTTTTTTTACAATATATGCGGGTTTGTAATCTAATATTTTATAATATATGAAAAAACCAATCAATTAAAAGTGGAAAAAATTAGATCACTCGTAGTAAATAAAATAAAATTGAGAACGATGATGCAAAACTACTGATTGAAAAGCTTAACAATTTATTTATTTGTTTTGATTATTTTATTATTTGAATTCCAATTAAATTTGATCACATATTTTTGAATTATTAGTTTTTCCTATTTCTATTTGAATTAGGATTACTTTTTAATCTATTTTTCAAAATTTTGATGAATTTATTCTATTATTTTGATTGTTATTTTTTCACAATTTTTTAATATATTAAGTTATAAAGTCACATATATGCGAATCCTAAATCTAATGTTAAATAATTGATGTTGTTATTTTTTGCGCTTGAATAATCATTGTTGAGTTAGAAAAATTTATTAATCTCACAAAACTAAAATAGATCGTCGTATTCTATCAGACCTATCGAATAAGATAGTAATCGATATTTTCCGAATGAAAAAGCCGAAACAAAATTTTTGGAAGAGATTATTAAAATTTTAAATTGCTTGGTGAAAAGATCGAGAGAGAACAAAATTGTTTAAATAAAGGTGAAAGATTATAATCTTTAAAGATTATGATATGTAAACCTAATTCTATTCAAACTCAAAAGTTTTTTACACGTGTATTTAATATTCTAATGAGAAAGTGTGTTTGGTATTTTGCATTATCTATTTCTATTCAAAATCAAAATATCTGTAAACGTGTATATATGTAGTTTATCTGCTAATTTTTTTTATGAATTGTTAATTAGAAACTAATTAGAAAACGTTGTTTTTATAATCTAATTGATAAATACAAATATATATAAAAAAAATTAAATAAGATTTGTTTGCCACGCTAATTGATAAATACAAATATATAATATTTTTTAAAAATAAGATTTGTTTGACACGTGGCAAAAACTAATTGGAAAGTTTTTAACACGTGTCAAAATCTGATCGACCGACTGCCATGTGTCATAATCATATTAATTACAAAGTTAGACGCATCAAACTTTATATAATAAGATTAATTTCTCAAATATAAAGGATATGGAGGACCTAAGCCCGATCTTCTCCCGTTTGGGCTCTCACCCGTTTTGCTGGCGAGGCCTACGTGTGTATGTGTACGCGTGCTTAGAATGCCTAGATTCAGTCGAAACAAATATTGATCCTTCATATATTTGAAGGCAAAATGACAGAAAACACTGATTAGGGTATACATCGATCCTTATGTAGCCTTATTGATCACGCAATACATTTTCATAACTTAAAATACACACATATTTTAATGTCCATAAAACATGAGATTTGATACCAAGATGAAATAAAAACAAACAAACATGAGTTGTTAAGAACTAGCACACCATTATTATGGTATGCATTTGCATCTAAAGCTCATCTTCAGCTTTCGGGGCAGATGGATTAGGAGGTAGTTTCTGAGTCGGATAAAAGGGGAACATCGCGATTCCGCAACGCCCTCTTGGATCGCTGATATTTCTCTCGACCCTTATGTAGCCTTTTTCACCCCATTCGTCTCCGTATGAGTTTTTCACTATCCAAAACTTGGTTCCGTCCAGTTTAGACCCATACCCTACCACTGTCATTGCGTGGGTCAAATTCGTTCCACATGGTCCCTTAAACACTCCCTACAAATGAATAAAGTTATGTGGTGGGTATGAAGCTTACGAAAGATAAAAGTAATGTTATAACATATGGTTTTGAGTTCTACATTTAATTAAATTAATCGGTTCACATCTAAAAGCATAGTAGCAAATATGTTCAATAAATACATGATATTTAAAAAAAAAATTAAATCATGATCTTAACGGTGAATGCTAGTGTTTATAACTATTTCAGATTGTATTTTGTTATACCCCAGTATAAAGCATAAATTGTCTACTGTTAGCATCAAATAGAATAGATATAGGTTGACGTGCAACAGCCACTTTAAGCGCTGTTTCATCCCTTTTGGGAACTTCATAGTAGCCATCGATCTTCACGACGATATTCTGCACAATCAAACATATCTAATCAGTCCAAGAAATGGATTAGAACTGTGAATTGATCCTCTTGTATCAGAGTCATAATCTTGATATCTTGACAACATGTTATTTATGGACCTTTGGGGCATTGCATGGTTTGCTAACACCTTCGTAGGGATAGAGTTTGTCGGTCGTGATTCCAGCGTTCCCTTTGATAAAATCGAACGCCTTGGGTATGCCACCTTTTACACAACCGCTGTGGGTAGTGTACACACAGTCTACAAGCTCTTGGTTAGATAGATCAACAACCAGCTTACCGGTATTGATCTGGTTGATCCCCTCAACAGCTGCAACCGCAGAGAATGCCCAACAACTACCTAGTAATCCCAAATGTATATTTAAGAAAAACAAAACATCTTTATCATATAAAATCAACATAAACTTTCAACTACTCTGACCCATTAAGCGTAATCGACATTTTTCCTATTATATTAGTGATCGTGTAGTAAACTCGATGAGAACTTATTAGAGAATTAAAACAGTAACCCCGCAGGCCGTTTTACCTCTAGATGTAAAATAATCTTATAATCTGGTGTTTTCCTTGATCACTCGAGTTATGGAATACTTTCTCGAGTTCCAATAAAAAGGAAAAAAGAAACATGTTTATCGCACTGGGTCGAGACTAGGGAACTAGTGCCACCATCAGCAGGCCCGACCCAAGGGCCTATGAACATTTGCAACGACAACTAGTTCACATATAAGGATTCATATATGAAAACTCTATAAGAAGACCAATATTAGAAGAAAAAAAATTATCTTAAAAAGGCTAAAGAATACTCAAAATTTAAATATTTATATTGATCAAAAGCCCCACCGTATTCCTTTTTTTTTGCCCGGCCCTTGTAATTTATGTGCCGGACCCGACGATCCTGTTTTTTTTTAAGAAACAGTTCAAATTGCAAAATATTTGGTTTTCTATAGGTTTTAAAGATTAATTAGTTTAAATTTAAGTTCAGATCTCGGTCTTAAAATATAATGTTTTATAACGTTAAAACAAAACATAATTAAGAAAACATTAAAAGTTTTTTTCGTTGGGAAAGTTTTTGTTTTTTTACCCTAGAAGCTCTCTTGCTAAAACGATTTTGTAAACAAACTCACGATTCTTTTTGGTAATATACGCATTTAATATTTTTTCTGTTATTAGACTTACAACAATTCCCTTGATTCTTGACACCTGTGACGGCACCTTTTTCTCTCCAATCAATCGAGTCTGTGGGTTTGGTCTCGACCTGTTCTGACCCACATTCTTCAAGGCCTTCACTATCATATTCAGTTGGACAAACGTAGGTGTTTGAAAACTCTTCGAATGTCCAGTCAGTGAACTTGTTGAGTTTAAGGTTGTAGGGTTTTGTCATGGTAGTGTGGACGTACATCACATTATCTTTGAAAACTTTGAGTCTATTGTCCATCTCATCGAGGCTCCTTTCGACAGAGTAGTGGATCCTCCACCTCTCGTATAGCTTTGAGAAGCTCTCCAATTCCGACTCTTCGAACTCGAATCCCCGTGCAGATTGGAACATGATAAGCACATAAAAAATGAGCCACAGAAGTTCCTTCATTATCTGATTCTTTGGTTATGATATTATAAGATTTAAAGGTGTTAGTTTTAAAGTAAATGGTGTTGGAGATACATATATAGGCTTTCAACTCGAGTTTTTTACAAAGACCATATGTCTTAGTTTATTGCCTTTATCTTCCACTGACATCTTATAATAGTTATACAAATTAACACTCATTCTACTAACAAGATATATAGAAATTTCTCTGATAATACATTTTAAATCATTTTCACAAAAATTAATAAAATGAACCACTAGAAAGCAAGTGTCATTTAAAAGAATTGAGTCAAACAAGTAACAAAAATAGAATAGCTCAACATGAGTAGCTTAACTATAGTTCCCTCCTCTAAGAGTTTTTCTTCTCTGAATTAATTATATAAAAAATATATGTAAAAATATATGTATATGTGCTGTAACATCGACATCAGCCTTCATTTTGTTTAATCAATTTTCAGGGATATATTTAGCTAAAGTTCAGAGAAATATCCATTTTGGTGGTTTGATATTTTGTTAGACGTTAAGTTTCACATATTTTTAATTCAAAATCAATTGGTACCGAATATATTGGTCCATGTCTTTTGAATACTTTAGATACTATCATGTTTCTTATGTATAATTCCTAATTAACATATCCCCATGATATGATAGCATTCCACCAAATTAAGAGCTTCAAATGGGCCATTTTTGGTAAACAAAATTGGCGATGTTCTTTGATCTCATCCCGAATCAAATCTCATTTCATGATCGACAATAAACCCTATTCAAACCATTTGACATGCCAAACTCAAACTTAAACCATGTTAGGACCATGCACGGGTCAGAGTCAAATTTGAGTTTTAATACCATGTTAAATTTTAGGGTTGACTTCGTTAGACCCCCTCCAATATATTTATCCAAACTATTTTCTCCTAAACTTTTGACCTCATCACTAGACCATCCAAACTAATAAGTTTAATCATTATACCATCCAAATTTTTTTATTCAAGTTAATTCCACATATGCAATTAAAATTAGAAATCGCGTTCAATTACTAGACTTTGCGTTTGCTTTATCACTGTCATCGTCTCGTCTCCAGCTGGAAACGCCTCCTTGCATGGAGGATGTGCCCAGAAACTGGGATCTGCAACCTCCGGATGAATATGTCGGTGTCTGCAATTATGAAGACTTTGAGTGGATTTCCAACTGGAAAAATAATTTGGGTAAATATAGTGGAGGGATCTAACGAAGTTAAACCCTAATAAATTTTATGAATTTTTATTTTAAAACATAATTAACAACGAATAAATTGGTACATGTCTTTTATATATTACTTTAAATCTCATCATATTTTCAATATGGAATTCCTAACATAAGACAATGCTTTAAGCCTTCATCTCTTGTATAAATATATATCTTCGAATACAAATTTTTTTTTGACTAATATATAATTTTAGTAGTTTGCTCTAGTGTTATCATTGTGTCATAATCCATGTTTTTGAAAAACAAAAAAATGCAATAGAAATTTCTTATAATGTTTTGCCTAAAATAACCCAAAAAATCATATTGCGCACTTACATTGATTAATTCAAGTTTTTTTTAACTGACATTAACTAATTCAATTTATATGATATTTATAATTGACGCGTAAAGAGAACAAATCGCATGTTTACTTAGCAAGCACCTTCTAATAAATTAAACACGCTTTCGTTTGGTGGTGCTGAACACCGTTCAAATCAATTATTAAAATTATTGAATTTAAGTATTTTTATTCTTGAAACAAAAATAACTATTATCTCTAGAAAATAAAAATTAAGATTAGAAAGAGTAAGAGGGCTGAAAAAAAAGGGTTACATCCCAAACATCAGATTTTGTTCTCTAATTAATAATTACTAATTAGACAACAAATTAGGGGAAATAAGAAAACGAATGGATCTTTAGTTTAACCAAGATTGAATTCTCACCCATCTCTCTAAAAAAATCCACTGCTTAAGTTCCTACCTTTTCAGATCTGAGTTTTTCTCCACCATCCGTTGTCTTTCAGATGATGGTGCCGTCAGAATATGTTTAGTTTTTTTTCTTCTTTTGTTCGGTTTGGTTTTTCTCCCTTGAGAGAGATGTTAATTTTCAGCTTTCGACATAGATCAATCTACGTTTTTCCGACTATGTTCGGATTGTTCTCTTCCGATCGATCGATTTTTGCTCCGTTTTCACTCCCTTTCAGTTTTGGCTTTGTTTAAAGACGATGGTGATAAGGCTAAGGTCCGATGATGGCGACTTGGATTCCTCTCTTTCACTATTTTGGTATCATCTTCTCTGACGGAGAATTATATTTCCCATAAATCCTCGATGTTAAACCTAGGTAAGTTTTGTGGTGATGTCACGAGGTTTCAGATGATCGGAGCTGCTTTTAAGAAAAGAGAGATGTAGATCTGATGTTGGCTATGCTCGGATCATGTTCTGCTAATTAAGGAGTTACCATGGTAATCGAAAGCCGGAGTTGATGATTTGGTGTTAAAGAACAAGTTTAGCTTTGATGAGTTCATTGGAGCCAGAAAAGCTACTGCAACTGCGGCAATTTTCATCAGCGAATCAGTCAACACGTGTCTCTATTGCCTTGATTTTTATCTTGTTGGATCAATTTTTAAAAGCTTTTTAAGACTTCATTCTTTTGTCAAAAATTGAATGAATGTTAATAAAAAATGAGTCATTGGGCTCATGGAAAAATCTCAAATAATAAAGTTTAAAATCTTATAATTACACTATTATGTAATTGAGAGAAGGTAAGTCTAGTCAAATGACTTGGAATTGAGATTGAGATATGGATGTGAATTTGATGAATAGATCATAGATCCAATGGGCCAAATTCATTTTAATTTTGTGGTTAATTGTGTTTAACACAAAACAAAAATATTTTTTTACTTAATTTCAAAAAGAATAAAATGTGGGCATCAATCTTCGATATATTAAAAGAGAAACATTGAAGGCCATTTTTGATGATGTGTCACTCCCACACTTTTTCTCAGCATTTTTCTGTTTTATTTATTTATTTCTTCTATACTCATTGCCAAACACGTTTATTTCCAAATGTTACCTACTTGGATTACTCTAACTCTAATTGTCAAACACATTTGAATATATTTATAAACTTGCCAAAAACTGTTATTTCAAAAACTCTAATATAAAATCTTACCATTAAATTTGAACAAAAATGAATATATAATTCGACAAATGTAAAATAAATGCTTTTTCTCTTAAATTATTAGATTTAATGTGTATATTCTATAACAATAAAATAAGTTGATATGACTGTATTTTCCAATGTTCTAATCATGAAATTTTATTATTTATAATGTTCTTTAATCGTCAACGTAATTCAATATGTCGAAGAAATCAAGTTTCTTCGTGGCGATTAGAGAACGATGATGTATAAGTTTGATTTATTCTCGAGAAATATTGGTCAATTTTGTAGATATTAGTATGAAAATGATAAAATATTAAAATTTTAAATTTTAAATACAAAAAATCAAATAACTATGTGATAAAAACCACCTAATCAATTAACCAAGTAGAATAAAATATATAGATAAAGTAATAATTTTAGTAATTTTTTGGTTAGTTCATTTACTTCGATTCGGTTTTATATAATTCGAGTTTGGTTCAGATAATTTAGTATATAAATTTATGTATCCATTTAGACTATTATATAATTCGGTTTAATTTTGGATTGGTGAATTTTTATTTGGTTCGGTTCGGTTCATGTATTATGTCTATCCATTGGTGAAGTACATATTATTATACAAAATAATCGTAAATTTGATTATACACAAGTGGAACTCGGATTTTATGTAATAATTTCCGCAGTAACTATAATTAATTTTTTTAATTAAAACTATACTAATTTCACAGTATACACATTTTATTCGCGCATAGCGCGGATATTATCCTAGTTAGTTATTATAGCAAGATTGCCATTGATTGTCAAGATAATGCTACTAATTATGCCACTAACGTTTTTCTTAAATTTGGCTAGAAGAGGCCATGAAACGGACGTAATTAAATTCATGATTTGACATTAGTGGGTCAAATTAATTTTGAAAAAACGTCTCCTTGATATGTTATTGAGAAAAGCCTATAAAAGGCACACTCTCGTACTTCTCCAAACATACTCTTATACATTCACAACTCACAAAAATTTTCAGCAATTTTTTTTTCTTTTCTCCAAAAAGTAAGTCTCGAGAGTATAGCATAAACTGCCGTCGAGAAAGCATATGTCCAATATGTGAAAATTCTGGGTGAAAATTCCTCAGTAAAAGGATTAAAAAACCCTAGGATCTTACACCAAGCACCAAAAATTGATGCGAGAAAACCAAAAGTTCTCAATCAAAAGATAACGCTGGTGAAGAGATACAATATACCTGGTCGGAGAAGATCAAGACGGAATCGGTGAACACGGTGATTCTCTCGTCGCCAGCGAAAACTTGTCATAGCTCTGGAAATCGAAGACGAGGAGAAAACTGCGACGTTTTTTCGAAAAAAGTCTAGGCTTATTTGCAAAACGAAAATACTATCTTTAGCCCAACTTAGTTCATTGGGCTTGTAAGGCCTTTACATCTCTATAAATATGGAAACAAAATTTACAATAGCCATGTTCTTTTGGTTAACGCTGGGTGTCGCGACAGCGACCAAAAAAATCTAATTAAAATACTAATTGTTTGGGGCTTAAGATTGTGGAGAGCTATGGCTATGTTGATTTTTATGACGCAGTCATACGTTTTTTCTTCTGTCGTTATCCCTGGAAAATTCAGCGACATCTTTTAACACTAACACCTCTTAATCTATTATATCCAGCAACACCTCTTAATTTCCGTCACAGTCGTTTACCGTCGTTTTGCTCTGTTTTTTTATTTATTTAAATATTTTATTAATCGTTCCAAACCGAGAGTTGAGTGAGATCTACAAACCAACTTCGAATAACCCAGTTTAACGGGTACCAAAACAAAACCTAATCGAACAACATCTCCAGCAGTGGAACCGTCCTCTAGCTCCTCTACCGTGAGCAAAATCCGACGGCGCGATTGGTCCCATAAGCCGAAATCAAACTGAACCTTCAATCCGGTCGAGGAAAACTGTTTCCAGTTTCCGGAAGCGACTAAGGATGAGAAAATCCATCTCCGTCGCAGTCGCTACACTGGAAATAACTTGGATTGCCACGACAGCAATCTCCGTTAACCTACCTCAACTCGCAGCACTGCCCACCAAACCACATGACGACTTCAGCCGCAGATGTATAACCTAAAATTTTTATCGGAGATCTACGCCAGTCCTCTTCCAGATCTCGCCGGCGTCCTTAAACCAACAAAACCGGTTCCAGATCTGACTTAGATGTCCACCTTGAAAGCTCCGAAGCCACCAAGCCGCCTCACCGCTGCGGTTAGACCACACCTCAACACCGCCTGAAAAGGAGATTGATCGAACTCCTCCGCCAGTCTGCGTCTTTCACATCAAAAATGAAGTTCAACTTGAATCTACCTAACAAGCCTTCTCACGGGCCGGCAACAAACGACGAACACCGGAGAGGCAACAAAGAAAAATCGTGATGATTAGGGCAAAATTTTTTTTGTTAGAGAGCAACGATTAGACTTGAAAAGTTATTATTCTATTCGTCATTTTGCTCTGTTTCTAACTACGGTGATCACCATTTTTATTCGTCGCTGCCGCTGTCACAGCATTAAGCAAAAGATTTTTGTGACACCATATCGTTTTCACAAAGAAAAGCTGTGTAAGTTTTTTTTAATAGAAAATTCTCTAAAATATCATTATTCATATTTTTTCAAAATTTACCATTTTTTTAAATCCCTTTTGGAATCTACTTTTTGTCCGCAAGCTGATAACGTTTGAGCGGGTGGTATACATTTCAGTTTTCAATGTTTTTGTCGATGATTTTTTTTATTGGCTCTAGTTTTTCTGAGATTTTAATCCCTATTCCCTCAACTTTCAAGCATACATACAATTTCGTGATTTATGCATACAGACACCAAACTTCATTATCCTTTACATAATTTATGTGTTTTTTCATGTGGTTTTTGAAATAATTTTTGTAATAATTTTTGTTTTCTCCTTCTTAGTTTGTATGTTTGTAATAATTTCTCTTTTCTATTTTATCTTATTATGAAAAATTAATTTATGTATTTTTTTTTTGTTAATTGAGAAATAAAAACATATCTTTTAAGTGTCTGACAAAAAAAAAATATTATGTATATTATGTATTTAAAAAAAATTAATGTTGTTTTACTTAAAGATAAAATCTGGTTTATAATATGATTTATTTACTGAAAATAATTAAACAAAAATATTTTTAATTTGGTTTAGTAACTCATCTTCATACATTTTGCAATCATAGGTACTTGGATACTACAATTTTAGTCATGAAAAATGAAATGGATCCAAATAATGATTTTTTCCACACACAAAAAAAAAAAAAAATCCTTCTTTGACCCATTCAAGAAAAGAGAGTTTGTGTAGTGAAATTGATTGTCAGATTATATCACGATCTTAAGAAACTAAAAAAACAATCGTGAAATAAATTATTTTTGTGTACATATCGTGAAATAGATTTTATTAAAAATATATATAGTAATATAGTTATATATGGGAAAATTAGTGAAGTTGCCAAATATACAAGGCATTTGAAAGTTGTGACAAAGACATCGGAGTTCAAATTTTTGTATATATCTGCTTATAGTATTTCAAAATCTAACGCAGGTCACAATGGAAACAATCAGCAAATATTTCTCAACAAAGCTTCCTCAAGTCAACAGTTTCAACAAGACTTACATATATACGATTTGTATATATCTGCTTATAGTATTTCAAGATCTTCAAATCAAAGAAACAAAACACAGAAACCGAAAAAACAAACCGAAAGCAAGCAAACGTGCCTCAACAAAGCTTCCTCACGTCGGCGGTTTCAACAAGATTACATATATATATATACGATTTCTATATCTGCTTAAAGTATTTCAAGATCTTCAAACCAATGAAACAAACATCGAAACCGAAAGCAAACAGATTTGTAATTCAAACACATTCTATCATAGCAACACAAGTCGGACTCTTTTTCCACAGGGATAAGACTCATCCGAGGTACGCGGAGAAAGCGAAGGTAAGGAAAGCTTAAAACGATTGTTGCATTGGCCACAAGAACAAAAGACACTTCCAATACATAAATGTCCAGAGGAAACTGTTAAGGACTAAAAAAAATCTTAATCCAGTTTTCAGAAAAAAATCCTATTTTGAAAAACTGCAATATCAAATAATTCGTAACTACTACTAATCAAGATTCGAAGATCTTAATTTTCAACACAAGCGTGAAGATAACAACGAGAAGTACTTCCATGAAAATATACTTCAGAATCTATATAAACTATAAACCCAGAATCAACATTGAACACATCGATCCATACAAAATCAACGGATAATTATTCGAAATGAAGTTTTCTGTGTGAAAAAATTCTTCATTACGAGGCTAAAAAAACCCTAAGGATTTCTCACACCAAGCATCGAGAAAATCAAAAACTCAAAATAAAAAAAACAAGATCATGCTAGTGAATAGATGCAATTACCTGGTCGGAGAAGATGAAGAACGAAATCGGTGAACGGCGATTCTCTCGTCGTCGCCACCAAAAAACTCGTTACAGCTTGTGAATATGGAAGACGAGAGAAAGCTGCGATGCTGATTTATAAAGGTTTTGGGCTTATTTGAGCCCAATTTATTTTATTGGGCTTCTAAGGCCTTTACTTCTATACACATTTTAAAAACAAAAGTTATAGTCAGAGATTTTATTAATAAAACAATTTTCTATGGCCTTCATTAATCAGTTGTGCAAAGTTTGTTTTTTGAAATAATGAGGCACTTTTTCCCAATTTTTTTTTTACTGTTTACGCATATTGTTTGTCTAAACTGCCCCTCATTCATTTTAAAAACTCGCGTGGACAACTTTTTCGTGGACAAGTTGTCGTGGATATACACATATTTTATGGAAAAATATAAACATGGACACGTTATAAAAAATGCGTGGACAAAAGTTGATGGACAAGAAACCGTAGACGTGTTATTAGAGTCTAATAGATAATTTATTTATGATACTAATGGTCTATAAGTCAAAATCAACAACTTGTCCATAATGATATTTTCATGATATTATATCCCAATTTTGAATTTGTATGTTTTTCTTTATTTGTTTCTGAAATTTGATTAATTATGAATTTTGGTATGTATTTTGTTTTGATTTTTGATAAACCATTTGTTGATATACTTGTTATTTCTTCTTGATTTGTTTATGAAACTATAATTTTAATTATTATAAAAAAGTTAATATGTGTACCTTAACAAATGTGTTTCTATTTATAGTAAAAAGTGATTAAATTATACTTGTAATTTTGTCAATTTCAAAAATATTTTCATGTTCACGATAATCTATCTATGAATAATTTGTCTATTAGACCCTAATAACACGTCTACGATATCTTGTCCATCAACTTTTGTCCACGCGTTTTTTTTATAATGTGTCCATGTTTATATATTTTTCATAAAACACGTGTATGTCCATAACAACTTGTCCACGAAAAAGTGTCCATGCACGTTTTTAACAAATAAGGGACAGTTTGGACAAACAACATGTGTGAACAGTGAAAAAGTGTCTCTTCTCCACAAAATGTCTTATTTGAAAAAAAATTCTAAAAAGTGTGTCATACTGTAATACACGTTTGTTTTTTTTTTTCTAAATTCTTAAGAAATCTTCCTAAAAAATTTGTGGTATTTTTCAAAACAGTTTTTTTTTGGATAATTTTAGTTAATTTTGATTCAGTTTTTGGATCGATTTTTTTTTACGACAGTTTATTGTTCAGCTTGGTTTGGTTAAAATTAATATAAAAATCTTTATGTAAAAACACTTTATTATCCAAAAATAACTGTAGAGTAATACTTTATATCATGTTAATTGAGACAAATTCAACATTTACTGGATGGTCAGAAGATGATATAGCCTAATATGCTTTGTATTACGATGTCGTCGTGTCGATGTATTATATATCATCCGGGTTTAAATTCGTATAATTTTGAAAACTGCGCGATTGCTCGTCCATTGGCCTCGTAACCAAACGTTGGTACTTCTTCTATCAGATTAATCACACCTTTGTTTTTTACAATATTATAAAAATTGACTCATTTGGGAAAAATACCTGTATTGCTAAATTTGCAAGTCACCATGTAGGTGCCAAATATTACAAACATAAATTTGATCTAAAGATCTATACGTACGTGTCATATAGGTGTTCGTCTCTCTTATATTTCCGTATAGACAACATGCAAGTATATATTACTATAAGATAGCTTATTTGTTAATTAGACACACGTGTATAAACGTAAGACTACGAACCAAATGCTTACGTTTTTGTGGTATTGTCCACGGCAACGGCTAAACTCCGACTAACTTCAATATTCTTTGACGATGTTATAGACTTCGAACACTATTTGTAAATTGTTTTCATTGACAATTCTTTAGTAATCAATAAAAACAAATATTTCATCAGTAATAATTTTATTTATTTAAATCGATGATCCGAGTCTATCCTAATTAGTTATTAATCCGATGGATGAACAAATTCTTTTGTTTTATCGGTCCATTATGTTAAAGTATTTTGATAGAAATCTGAAAAATACGAAGTGGCCCGCGTGCAGTTCGATTGTTTGACATGAGAATCGAATCTGAAATTTTTGCGAATTTATGTTCTTAGACCATCGATTGTCAACCATGACGCTACCACACTCGGTTCAGTACTAATTATCTTATATGTTATTGTGTGTTGAGCTAACTTTTTAGCTATGTCCCGCACGTGTGTATACATTCGCACGTATGCACACCTATCATTTCACATTAGTTCCAAAGTCATTTTCACCACCCAATTAATCTAGGTTTTCCGACACTCCTCAGTTTTCGTGAAATTAAAACCTTAAAGAATTTGATTTACTTTTGACAAATATGGAGTGTATTATATATGATTACTTTTTCTTTCTTCACCAAATGATTTGATTACCTTTAATATATATATACAATTTTTCTAGAAAGATATATTTATTTCGAAATTCAGAATAACTATGAAATATAAACGAGTGGTCAGATATATAAATTATAAATGCATTGTAATTCTGAAATACCCGAAGTTTATAGTTTCTCGGAGAAACTTTCTCCACCAATATCTTCACCATCACAACTTAGTTTATGTTATGCACGCGTAGTATGTATGTTTTAACTTTGATTATTTTAATACATGAAAATGAAACATGCATATCATTGTTAGGTATACTGTATACCTAAAATATTGATCATCAAAAAGAAAGGTACAAACTTTCTTCGAAATTGTTGAAATTTCCCCATCGTACATCTATTTTATCTATTGTATTTCCGAATGTTTACTTTGATATATCCTTCAGGATGTTAATTCGAGTGAATTAAATAACATTTGATGCGTATATTCTTATTCATATAATTCTATATAGTTTTACGCCAAAAGTTATATAGTTTGTGAACCTAAAGCCTATATAGTTTATGCAAAAGTCTGGCTAATATTAACTTATATTGTATTTCATTTAGTTAGCCTATATACAATTTTTCGGACCAAGAGATGACTTTGAAAAAAATTATTCGGAAAACCAAATAGACCCTTAGTTAGCCTATATATTCCAAATCTCAAAACCAAATAGACCCTTGGTATCCTTTACTCTTTGGTTTAACACTACTCACCTTTGTTGGGTCAACTAATACACATTTATATTTGCATATACGTAAATTAAAAAAAAAAACTATTATTCCAATTAGAAAGACAAAAGTTGTGGTGGATGATGTGAGAAAATGTTGGGGTTATATATAGGTGGGTGAGCTTTTAGGTGCTTAGGCTTTTGACATAAATCTTCTAAGTTGTTGTAACCTTTTTACATTCAAAACTTTAAGGTTCTCTCACACGTATCTCTCTCTCTCTCTCCCTCAAATTAATAGCATATATACACTAATATATATGGGGAGGCAGCCATGTTGTGACAAGCTAGGGGTGAAGAAAGGGCCGTGGACGGCGGAGGAAGACAAGAAATTGATAAACTTCATAGTGAACAACGGCCACTGTTGCTGGAGGGCTTTGCCGAAACTGGCCGGTCTCCGTCGCTGTGGGAAGAGCTGCCGTCTACGGTGGACCAATTATCTCCGACCTGACTTGAAGAGAGGTCTTCTCTCCGACGCCGAGGAACAGCTAGTCATCGACCTTCATGCTCTTCTCGGCAACAGGTTATTTTGAGCTACTTTTAACCCCTTTTTTTATATTAAGTTCTAAAACGCGTTAGATACTAGTATGGTGACTGATCACGAGGTACATACTGAAGATATATTTTTGTAAAAAAATATATTAATGAAAAATTTAATAAATATACAAGTGAAACTGTTATAGATAACTCAATACTATAACAGTTAAATAAAAGATAACTCAATACTAACTAATTGAATCAAAAATATACCTACAGTTAGTATAATTTTATGATAACAAATTTTAGAATAATAAAAATATAAAATAGATATAGCAAACAAAAAAATATGCAATGCATAAAAAATCAATCAAATTAATTTTCTTTCTAATTACAAATTTTATATAGATTTCAATATGTTTTTCTATAGTTTTAAATTTAAATTGATCATTTATCATGAATTCTTATTATACATTTAAGTAAGCCGTCTTCAATTAGTGAATTTCACCAATATAATATATCATACGCATGTTACGAGTCTTGTACATATCACATGATAGTAATGATCCGAGGTAAAGTAACGTTTACATATATTTAATTAATATAAACTTTTAACTTATGTTAATTTTGAGATGCTAATTTTTGAAACACAAAAAACTATATATATAAATGTTGACTAATGGTAAATGCTGTAACAATGTCATTGTGATGTATAATTGAAATCCAAATATAGTGATATAATATAATGTTTGGATATATGATTGAAGAGCTTCATAAGAAAACGATATATATCTGAATTAAGTTTCCCTTCTTTGAACTAAAGTCTTCTATATTTTTATTTAGAAAATTGTGAATTTATTTCATTTGAAATTAACTTCGAGACAAAGTAACGTTCCTCGCTTCCAAATGTAGTAGTATAACTTAAATTGTCAATTTTCTTGTGTTATATTCCAAGACTCAAGACTTTGACATCTCTACCAACACCTCAAAACATTATCTAAAAAAAAAACATATTCAATGTAACTAAACATATTTCTTTTAATTATTTTTATATAGATGGTCCAAGATCGCTGCAAGATTACCAGGAAGAACAGACAACGAAATAAAAAATCATTGGAATACTCATATCAAGAAGAAGCTCCTTAAGATGGAAATCGATCCTACTACCCATCAACCTTTAAACAAAGTATCTACCGATAATAAAGAATCATTCGATAAATCCGAAAATTCAACTAATTCCGGCAATATAAAGAGAAGTGATAATAAAAGCATAGAGATTGATGGGACAACGACAAATTCCATAGATGAAAGTAGCACCATCACTCATCAAAATAGTTCAACAGCTGATTTATTCGGTGATATTATTTATAAAGATGAAGATTTGCTTAGCATTCTATGGACTGATGATGAACCTCCTCTAGTCGATGTATCATGGAGCAATAATAATGTCGGTGTTGGTGGAGCAGCAGCCGCATCCGCAGACAAGAACAAGATTGCGGCGGGGGAAGTTTTTCCGACATGGCCATCGGAGGAAAAGAACGGTGAACGTTGGATGTTTTTGGATTATTGCCAAGACTTTGGTGTTCAAGATTTTGGGTTCGAGTGTTACCATGATTTTGGTCAGAGCTCCATAGAGACTTGTCACAAAGATTAGCATTTGCAAGTATACATGGCATATATATGTATATTTATACACATCATAAAGTAACATAACTGTTATGTAAAACTAATCATGTAAAGCAGTAAAGAAGCACCATGGTTTTTACAAAGTATAATATCAGGGTTACAAAAAAGGTATATTTTTTATGAGTTATGGTTAATTCAGAGTTATTTCATTTTCTTTTGTGTCCATTTATCTGTATTTATTTTAAATATTAATTAGTTCAGCCCAACTGGGTTTTTAATTTCTTCTTATATAGTTGTTATTCAAATTTTTTTCTTCACTAAAATGATTAAAAAAATTAGCTGTCAACATTTTTTTATCCTTATCTTCAGAATCGATTTTAAATAAGTAAAATGTAGGAATTTTTTTTTGTTTTGTTTTGAATAGAATGTTGAATTTTATTCAAAAAAAAAACACATTTTTACAATGCTTGTAACTTAAGTTTTAAGAGGCAGATGAATTTTGTTCCCAAAAGAAACAGAACCAACAGAGCAAAGAAACAGAGCGTTGAAAGTATAACATAAAGGTAAAACCGAGATTGCTTAAGTCAACTAAAATGTAGGAATATTACGTTGGAAGAGTTGGAAAAGTTCATATATGCAACCTCAAGATTGGGTTGGATCCGTTCCCAAGTAAATGTAGATATATTACGGCTTGAAGCAAAACCAAGAGGTGAAAGCAGAAGTTTATCGCTTTTATATTTGGAGATGGAAGTTTTGATTTGGGGTATGACTGGTATCCTCACTTGTGGATTAGTTTGTTAAGATTTCAAAACGGATTGTGTGGAGCTGATCAAAATAACATAATCTTGTGATAAGTGGTCAATTTTCTCCAATTTGATTGACGCGTTCTGTTTGCTTCGAAATCGTTTTAATATATTTTTTTCTTTTATTCTTCGAAGTCTTAATATCACGACATAAGTTTGGCCCGTTTTTCTAGAGTTCGCTTTTCTAAATTCTTCGCCTCGAGACTGGGTAACCAATCGCAGAGTAGATTTCTAATCAAAAATGGATGGTTAACAAAAAAAGTAAATCCATATTTATTAAATCAACCGGAAAACATTATAATTTTTTGGTTGAAAAGACGCTATAAAACAAATTTATCGCGTAAATATCAAGTGAGTTTGAAAATAATAAATACTAGATTTTGACCCATGCCAAGCGCGGGATTAAATGATTAAATAGATTGACGAATATTTAAACGTGTATAACAAAACATATGATTTCTAATATCTATAAACGTACAAAATGATATATATTGTGCATAAATATAATAAAATTAAATATATTTGATCAAACATATGTTAATGCCATTAGTTTTAATATTTTTATGTGTAAAATTGATTAAAAATATGCAAATATTATTTATTTCAATATCTTTTAAGTTTTTCGTCTAAATTGATCTTCATAATAATAAAAAACTTGTTAATATATCATAAAAAAAATTAAAAATAGATATGGCAAGTCAAAAATATTATATTTAATTGGGTTTAAATTTCTAAAACATGTATTAATGAGTTTATGTTATAAAATTAATGAGAATATGTAGAGATTTTCACCATGACATATATTTTTAATTGAAATATTTTGATTGGTTAAGATTAAATGATGTGTCCCTTAAATTGTTCATTGAGTGACACATTGGATTTTTCTCTTTAATGTCTCCTCTATTAATATATATAGGATATATGATTAACAAAACTAAAGATCATTGAATCCAGATGGTATAACGCAGTTAGCAAGTATTTTTGGAATATGGCTATAGATTTCGTGTTCTCCAAAATTTGAATTATAGTTTGTTAAGTTTATGGAATTTAAACTCAAAACTAATTAATAATGAGTGGATTGATCTCTATCAAATTTCTTTGAACTGAAACCCAGTACTTTAGGACTGATAGAATAAATTTTATTTTTGCCATCCTATTTGGATTAACTAATGTAACTCTAATATCATGTTAATTTTTATATGTTTTCAATTCAAAATCAATATCGACATAGTTGTGTGCAAACAATACAACATTTGATGATAAATTTTGGCGCACTGATTTATTTGATGGTGAATTTGACCACATTTGTCTAATAATATATTTTACCAAAAATCTAATTTACATACAAAATTAATATTGCCTTTATTTCACTTTATCGTTATAAGATGTTTAAAGTAAAAGCACAAAGATTAAGAAACTATATAAATTCTATATAATTTTTTAACATAAAATATCATTTATTATCTAAATAAAAAAAATCCACCAATAATAACAAATATTACAAAATATAAATAGTCACAAAAAATAAAATTTTAAAGTTAATATTTTGCATAAAAACATGAGAAAATCAAATAAAATAAAAACAATACAAAATTATGAAACAAATTTTAAAATGAAACATATATGACAAGACACAAATACATAACTATTGACTATTAAATTAGAAATGGGAAATTTCTTGTACATTAATTTTTTTCATCATTGACCATATATTAAGTGAGAAAATAATAAATATATATTGAGTTTTTAATTTTTGTCAAAGGGCATTATCATTTCACGTAGACACACGAAAGAGTACTCGGTATGTATATTATTTTCATTTAAATAAAAAAGTGTCAACACTAAAATTTATGTGGAGGAGTTCCAAAATGGACATCTACATCACATCCAACAATTTGTTTTATATCCAGTTGCAATTTGAAGCAATTTCTCTTTGTGGACAGCACACATGTGACATCTATAACTTTGAGTTACAGCCAATATGAATTAGACAAAGATCTCATATTACATAGTTTAAATAATTTTTCTCTTGAACCGCTGTATCTTATATATTATTTGAAATGTTAAAGAGAAAAAGGATAAACCAAAATTTATTTTTATAAATTATTTACAAACATATGTCATTACAACTATTATATTAGATAAAAAAGTGTATTAAGATTTCATAAAAATAATATGAGAAATTTTGAAAAATGTCACTTTTAAAATGCCATTTTTTAAAAATGCCACATTTCTAAAATATTTTCAAAAATGCAACAAAAATTATATCATTTATTCAAAATATCATTTATGTTTGGGTTAATTATTTTATGTTAGGGTTTAGTTTTTAGGGTTTAGTTGTTAGGGGTCAAAATCTTTTTTAAGGTTTAGGATTTGTTAGAAATCAAAACCTTTTTTAAGGTTTAAGGTTTAAGGTTTAAAAATCCTTAATAAGTGACATTTTTGAAAATTAACACACCAAAAATGGCATTTTTGAAAATTAACACACCAAAAATGATATTTTTGAAATCCCCTAAAAATATATAGATATGGCTAAAGAGAATATAATCTTTTTTTTATAACAAAAAATAAAAATAAAAATCTTTAATAAAAAGATACTACTAGCTAGCAAAACTATATTGAGAAACCTCGGAGAAATAATTTTGGCATTATCTTACTTAGTATAGCTATTTTTTTTATTACTGACATATCTTTATTAAATTTATTAGTTTATTATTAAATTTATGATTTTATATTAGAAGTACAATTTTTGTTTATTTACGATAAATCATAATATATATCTTTTGAAATCATTGTTGTTAATAAAAGTTATAATCACTTTCAAGACCTATATTTTTTAAAAAAAGATATATATAAATGTTCCAAAATTATATAAATTATGCTGGAAATTTTTTTTTGTAAAGTCTCTCATATCTCCTATCGTCTTAAAAGACATATTGCCAAGCAGCCCCATAATTATCTGACTTTTTTTTTGTTAACAAGATTATTATCTAATATCATTGATAATAAACTAAAATGAATGAAAATGGTTAGTTGCATTATTTTTCTTAAAATAATGTGATTTTCGTATCATCTTTTATATTTAAGTACATATTATTATTTTTATCTACTTGACTACTTAAGACATTAAAAATAAGTTTGTCAGTTGACAAAAAAATGTTTTATTAATATTATGCATTGAATTAGGTTAATTATGTTAGACCCAGATATATAGTTTAATAATTTGTATTAGTATTGTTGATGTATTATCACATAGATTTTAAACCTACATAATGCATGTTATCTTATCGTCGATTGCAAAAAGTTTAGTTAAGATATTTTTATATAGTGATGAACTTAGAAATTCTGAGTGTTGCCATAAAAGTTGATTATGATTAATTTTTTTATTAATAGCCATAAAAACTCCATTTCGGTAGCTCTATATAGATTTTTGTTTTTTCTGGTAACGAGGTCGATATAGATTTATATTATCCACTAAGAAAAAATGTTTAAATTAGAGGATGTATTTATTTCGTAGCAAAGTCGCAGATGTTTTTGAAAAAATTAGAAATGTGTGGCTATAACAAGAATCAACTTACAAAAAAAAAACAAAAAATCAACTTTAGAGGAAAAAAACAAAAAACAAGAATCAACTACAAATGTTTTCACACTTGTCACAATTCAAAATAAAATGTCGATGGGTTTTGAGAACAAATTAAACTGCGGACGTAGTGGTTGGAACACTCAGAACAAATGGAAAGGCAAGGGAATCAAATCAGTTGCGAATGATATATCTCTCACGATTTCACATACTCACAAATTTTTTTTTTGTGTGTGTGTGTGTGCAAAGAATGAATCATATAAATATATTAAAACTTATAAAACATAGAAAATAGAAATAATGCATACGTAGTATCTTAAATTTATATGCTGTATCAAATTCTGTCCTTGTTTTTTCTGCTTGCCCATCAAAACTAAAATTTTACTAACAAACTTATATCATGCTTTTCACATTTTTTATCAGATATTCCACTTTTTGTTTTTGTTTTTGTCTTATGTGAAATCTGAGTTAATTAATTTGTGTTATATTTAAAACCAATCTTTGAGCCAATTTCAATATTTATTATTTTATCTACATTTGGTAGTTTGTATATAATAAGGTAATAGAATGAAACTTCGTGGGAAGCATTTATCTCCTTAACGTAAGAGTATCGTTCTTCTCCTTTATAATTTATTTTCGAAAAATGTATATTTGGTAAATCATTTCTAAAATAAATTTATTTTCACAATATACACTGATCAGTAACATAAGTTAATGTGACTTACTTATAATGTTTTTAGTATTTTGAGATAAAAATAACATAAAATAACGACTTCACTGATATTCATAGCACAAACATGTCGAATTGTTCTAAAAAGTGTTTTTTTTATCATAATAGATAAATTTTAAGTTTTTTTCTATATTGCGGAAGATTGGTTGATCAAATGTTTAATGTTTTTACATCAGATTTTGAATTCGATCACAAAGAATGCAATTTTATTTGCAGATTATAAATACAAATTTATCGGAAACTCCAACCGTATATCTGTCAGTCGTGGTATCATGTGTTACAATAAAGGTGAAAAAAGTAAAATCATATGTCATGAACTTTTGTATTGTTAGAAGAACTGTCTGTTATAGAATCGCCGTATAGTCGTTTATCATAATCGTGTGTACTACAAATTATTAGATTCGATTTCTCTATTATAGACAACATATCATTATTTGTAATATAATAAGATCAACTATCTATAAATGTAACAAAAATGTAACAAATGAAAAGAATATATTTATTTCTAGTATTTAGAATCATATAAAAAATTTAAAACTTTCCAATACCTTCTTTTATATGTACTCGATCAAGAATAACATATGCAAAATTTGTGAGCTAATAAAAATAATTTTTTTAATTCATAAATTGCAAACAGAATAATACATCAGAGATTTGACGACAGCAACAATATCGAAGCCCACAAATCAAAATTCTGAATGAAAAAAAATATATAAATGAATAACATACAAGGTCATCGAGTGGGTGGAACCAAACCATTTTCTTACATGTATAATTGTATATCAAGCACTCAGAAATATTTTCATTAAAAAAAAATCAATTTGAATAAAACATCATCGAAATCGTCATTAAGACGATCCCGACCAATCCAGTTCCCACGACTTTGGTTGCAGCAGCCTTGTCATTTTTCGGTGGTCCTACAATTTTTAAATCTCATTTTAGTAACAATAAATGGCTAAATAAAGTTTTCCAGAAAAAAAAATTGTACATAAACTTTTTATGCTAATCCAATTTATATTTCATCAATAATTTGCCTAACATTCTCTTAAAATTCTTTTGCATTATATTTTACCCATATCGATTGTTCTAGTTACAGAAAAAAAAAAATCAATTGGTTTAAAAAAACCAATAGTTTCTTACCTGGAACTGGTGGAACCCCTTGCGGCAAAGGAGTTTTCGCAGCTATAAAAAAAATTTGAATCAATATATGAAATTTAATATACATGTTAAATATTCAAATCTATTAAAATACATACATAAAAAGTTTGTGGATATAAACGTTACCAGAACACATAGACGATCCAGCATCAATGCCACAACTCTTAGGGATAAGAAGAGCATTTTCAACGGTGAGATTGAAACCGGCCAATATTTGCGGGTTCGTGAGGATGGCGCAAAGGCACTTAAGCTGCGTCTTCAACGCTTTGTCTAGGCTTGTGCAGCATTCTGCCGGCGGTTGTCCTCCCTCTTTAAGCGCCGCTGCACACAAACCCAAATTCGCTTCACAAACCATACCTGCGTTAGGAGGAGGCGCCGCTCCTTGCCCTGAAACTACTGTTGCTGTCATTAGCAATGCGGCTAGTAAGATGATGGTCATGGTCGTGATTGTGGTCGTTGTTGTTGTTTGAGACATTGCTAATGTTAGGGGATATAATGTGATAAAGATTATCGATTGTATGAGATGTTTTCCTCGTTTTTTTTGGCATTTGTATTTGATGCCCACTTCGTATTAATAGACAAGAATGGGAATATTTTATTAGAAATTGTAGGAGATTATATGTGTGATTTTGTACAGCTTTTAGTTAGTAATTTTAAAATTCGGTTTATTGTTTGTACAGCTACAAATTTTAAATAATTAATTGTAGAAAATTTCTCTAAAGATGAAAAACGTGCAGAAAGAATCATATTCGACACCAGAAATAGTCATTAAATATTAGGTTTATTATTATTTAACTAAAACTAAATTTTCACAAAAATAATTATTTCCTGATGATCCAAGAGAGCAAGAGAGTTCAAAAAGAAAGGAAAAGAGTTATCTATTCAGGTCCAACTTTTTTTTCTTTGTCAAAAAGTTCTATTTTTTCAGCCAATTCTCTAATTAATTTTAGGAATTCTGGCCGACATACGTGCACATAATAAAATTACAACCAACACATTTATAATCTAAATCTAAATTGTAAATTTTTTATTATATTACTACAACGGTAACCAATCTAATATCAAAAAAATGTCATAGACAAATACTTAAAAGAAAAACTTTTGTCAATATTGGACCACAATTGATTGGCCCATTAGTTAAATTTCTACATTAGTAACTAGTAAGAGAGAGGACTCAGATCCCGAATGTGATAATATTTGTTCTAAGTAAACTTACAAATACCACTAGACTACAGTCACTTCACAAATACTTTAAATCTTTTAACTTTGTTATATCATATTTAAATAACAGTTAAGTCAAGAGTTTTGAAGTGCACGATCGCAATTCACATATATTAAATTCTAGGCTAATAAAATGTTTCCTTATTAATATGGTTAATCTATTATAACAAATTTAATTACGAAAGAATATTTTACTTAATGGAGTGGTTATACAAAATGATTTTGAAAAGATGAACTTGATATTGGAAACAATTTCTGTTAATGAGATAGTTAGAGTTTGAATTTTTGGAAATTTGAAAAAAAAAACGTTTCAAAAAAAAAAGGAAATTTGGAGATATATATAGTATTATTTGGTGGTAAAAAGAATAAGAAAAATAGAGATTTGGAAATCTGTGAATTTAGAAGAAAGGAAAATTGCAAGAAATTTTAATTATTAAAAATCGAGTCTTTTGGAAGAACTTTTATTACTTGAGACATTCCAAGGAAGTGGAAGGATTTGTCTTTCGCGATGCTTATATATTTCTCGTGGCTTGATTTGTCTTTGGAAGAACTTTTATTACTTGAGAGTTCTATTTGTGAGGTTAGACATGTCGATGTGGTGTTGTTTTTGGAGCATTTCTTTGATTGTGTTGATCAAGAGCGTTGTTGTGTTGGTGCTACCGTGAATGTGTATTGGTGTTGCAGAGATTTCGTAGGATTGAAGTTTAGGTTCAGATGAAGTTTAGTTCATGGTTAGTTTATCATGAAAAGTTTACGACATAGAATGGAGCGGTAAATCAAGAACGTTGTGCTTGGTTTACGTGTTTGCGAATATGTTATATTTGTTTTTTTGTTCTAGTGAATTCGATATCTGGACGTGGACTCGGGAAGTAAGAAAAACAGAAGCTCGTTAACAAATTCCGTGACTCTTTTATTTTTTGGCATTTTATCTTGCCTCACCTGCATTTATTTACAGATATTACATTTGAGTCTTGATTTTGTTGTGGTTGGAATATTCGAACCAAGAGGCGAAGAGTGTTTTGATGGTTGGAGATTCTTCAGAAGAGGAGAGGCTTGTTGAGATATCAATCCAAATCCCACATCGAAAGTTTAGACAAAAATGATCTAATATAACTCTAATTAATATGAGGCCTTTTGGAAAGAAACACAAGAACAAATCCGTGCGGGTTTACCCACATGACCCAAAGCGGACAATATCATACTAATCGAATGGAGTTGGTGGACTTGAAAAGCCCAACAAGTGGTATCAGAGACTAGGTTCAGAAAAAGGTGGACCTGGAGAAGTGGATGTGGGCAGCATGTTCGTTGTGGAAGGCGAGCCTTCAAGGTGACCTCGCGCGATTAAGAGTGCCGGTATCTTGTCTCGAAAGTCTTCCTAACGGTGTCCCAAAGTTAGGTGAAAAGTTCCGTTGGTGAGTACGTCAGTACAAGATGGGTGCAAGACTTCGTCAGATTTCGTTGGAGGTTGGAGGCCAAGGAATTGTGTGGTCCTTGGTTTGAGGGGAGGATTGTTGGGATATCAATCCAAGTTCCATATCGAAAGTTTAGACAAAGATGGTCTAATATACAAATCATGTCCAACTCTAATTAGTATGAAATCTTTTGGGAAGGAGTTCAAGAACAAATCCGTGTGGGCTTGCCCACTTAGTCCAAAGCGGACAATATCATACTAATAGAAAGAGTTTGACATGGGTTTTCCAAACCCAACAAGGCTGTAAACTAATTTGTTCCGCATTGTCACCATATTCATATCGGAAACAACTTCTGTTAAAGAGGATATTGCGTTCGAGTCTTGATTTTTTTGTTGTAGGAATACTTGGAAGCAAAAGTGGTGAATAATGTTTTAGCGGTTAGAGACTTCTTCCGCATAATATCTCGGATCAGCGCACATGCATGCCGAAATTCCGATATATGAAGACAAGCATTCTTCTGCTTCCATATTTCAATCATGCCCGCCTATAAAATGAGCTTTGCGATCCGCTTGAGATTAATCGTTGGAGTCGTTGTTTTGATCCAAAGAACAACATGTTTCTTTATAAAGTTAAAACAAGAATACATTAAAGATTGACCATAAAACAATATTGAAACCCACAAAAATTCATAAAAAGCCATCGAATCGAACCAAACCAATTTCTCTCATAGAATATTTGTCTCATCGCATGGACATAAATTATAAAACACTCAGGAAATTTTAAAAAGATTATTCAATTTAAATAAAACATCATAGCGATCGTGATCAAGACTATTCCGACCAAGCCAGTTCCAGCGAGTTTGCTTGCAGCATTCTTCTCCGCTTTAGGTGGTCCTACAAAACGATAAATCAAATATTTAACAACACTATTAAAGAAAGAATTTTTTTTCTCTATAATCTACTCCCTTTATTTTACAAAAAAAAAAAAAAAAATTTTGCTAACAACTTGCTCATAATTCGTTACGATAAGTTTCATCATTTTCTAGTTGACATTTGAGAATTGTTCCTTACCCGGAATTGGTGCTGTCGTCTGCGGCAAAGGCGCTTGAGCTAGCAAAAAAAAAAAAAAAAAAAAAAAAATCAAATTAACTATGGATAAATACAAATATGTTAATTGTTATATGTAGTAGATAATATCTTAATTTGGAACTTATTTGCAAAAATACTCCGGTGATAAAATCTTAAATTGGTGGATGTTGATTTCACACATATTTATAGAAATAACATGAAAAATACATGTTACTTTATCCAATGACATGTATCACGTTAGTTTGATAAAAAAAATACACGTGCATGCGAAGTCAACATCCATTTATTTATGATTTTACCATGCATCATTTTTGCAATTAAACCTCCAAGAAATATCTATCTATCTAATTAACATATTTTGTCTCGTTATCAAGTATGACCTAGTTATACTCACAATAGATGTTTATTTTACAAAATACAGATATAAAGTTTTTAGCCAAAATGTTACCGGAAGTTTGGGAACACAAGTTGGGATCGGTGTCGAGTCCACAAGTCTGGGAGAGAAGAGCATTGAAGGCAGTGACATTGAAAGGGACCAACAACGTTGTGCTTCTAATAAAGCCACAAAGACAAGTTAGTTGCGTTTTCAACGCTGTGTCTATGGCTGTGCAGCATTCCCGCGATGGAGTTCCTCCCTCAGTAATCACGGGAGCACAAACCGTCAAACCCGCCGCGCAGTTCATAACTTCGTTGACTTTAGGACTAGGAGCCACCGGAGTAGGTGGTCCTTGTCCTGAAACAACCGTAGCTGCCATTAGCAACGTGGCTAGAAGGAAGATCACGGTGATGGTTTGAGCCATTACTAATCGTCGAAGGTTAGTTTTCTTCTTCTTTTTTGGCTTTTGGTGCTTCCTTAGTATTTATATACACAACATGCCTGAAATTTATTAGTGTTATGTACATTATAATATATACACCTAATTGAAATAGTTTATTTGGTGGACTTTTGTAACAGAATACGTACATTAATTCATATTCTGTTCCCAAATAATTATAATATATAAGAGAAATTAATAGTTATCTATTCATGGACAATTTATTAGGACATAAGGTTCCTTATTTCAATTTAAGTTTATTTACCAAAGTAAAATTTAATATAATATTATGAAGAAATTTGGTATTTTATCCGTCTTTAATTTCCAAAGTTTCGGTTTGGAATATATATGATATTTTTTTTTCCGAGTTTAGATTCAGTTTAGTCCATGGGATTTTTTTTCTAATTAATTAGTAAAATCATTTTAACAAATAAAACTTTAGGTCGTTTTTAAACAATCCAATCAGTTTGATTTATTTGAATCCAACATATTAATAGTAAATAGTTTATCACAAATGAACATTTATTTATCGTTTAAACTTGTCTATTTCTATGGTTGACAGCGATATAATTTTTATTTTATTCAAAACTTTAATTCCAAGTTGATTCAATGGAGAAAAGAAAAAGACCGGGGGAAGAAAATTTCGTTTCTTAAAAGATGATTGATAACATGAATTTCCCTGAACAATATAATTATTGAGAGAATCACGATGCACGTCAAAAAATCAAATTATTATAATTATTATACTTATTACTCAAATTATTAAAACTTTAAACCTCGGTTCTAAGTGGTTCACACGTACGGTCACTATGATAATTTGTGCAAGTTTACTTCGCCGGCATTCAAAATGCTGAATAGTAATAAAAATGTTTTTTCATAATATTTGGTGCGGTGCACGAAGAGCAAATATATTGTTAGAATATATGATTTTCATGGAGCTTATTTAAAATTAAGTAAATACAATTAAAATAAAAAATATCTCTTGATTTATCACGATTATCATTTGGAAAAAGATATCATCATATAATAGTCATCAATTAAAAGTTATAGTAGCTATCAATCGTGTGCGAAGGAAAAACAAAAGAGATTTATTTCATTTTCTTATTATCTGGAATTTATAATTAAACTTAAAAAATATAGAACCGGCGGATCTAAAAAAATTCCAGAAACATAGCTGGTGGAACATAAATATTCTCCAGAGATAAAGTCCTATCCGAAAGAAACTTACGAACCGAGATAATTAAAAATCATATGAAAATGTAAATCGCAACCGAGACAAGCAAAACCCACCTGAGACGAGTCACACACACCAAGAGTAACACGTCATCTAACCTCCATGAGCACCTTGGACTAAAACATAACACACAGACAAACCTTCGAAACTAACAACCTCCTATAGCGAATTAATCTACCTTTCAAAGTCTAATTTTTTAAGCAATTCATACTCCGACAATTAATAACACACTTCGTACCACAATGAGAATTCCGAAGACGGCGCAGTCTACGGACTTGAAAACGCCTCGATAAAGGCAAATTCATATGAATCGATCAGATTCTGAACCAGTTTATTGAATAGAGACAAAGAGCGATTGAAACATGGCTGAAACATAAACATAATACGTTTGATAACAGCGTGAAACATTATTTTCCGAAAAATAACTATTAAAGCATGACTGAAACATAATACATTTGAGATCATTCAAAAAAATGAAATAAATATAATATAATATTTTTCAAAATTGAGAATGGTAATATATTTCAAAGTCGAATTGTATATTCTTTTTATTATCATGTGAGTGAGGACAAAACACAAATAAATATTTGGTGGTAATATGTATAATCAGTCGATAAGTCTTTCAAAATTTCAGAGTGCTAGCGAACCGGACGTAGGAGAGTGAAATCAACGGATTGAGTACAGCGTGGGAGCTCACATATGTCGATCGGAATGTTACAAGTTATATCAAAGCAAAACTCATACGAGTGTGGAGCAAAATGGATTCACACAGTGCGTGTGGAAGGGAGAAAGGAGTGTAACAGTCTTGATTTACAAATAACGTTGCGATTTGTGAATATAAGTGATTGTAATCCACTTAATTCTAGAAAAAAAATAATGATGCATGAGGTGAAATTAAAATAGTTGATTTGGCAACCAAATCACCCAAGTGCACTTGCGAGCTCACCAAAAAAATTATTGTAAAAATACTATTTAATTATTTTATAATTTATTTAAATATATAATTTTAATTTTTATAATAATATATTTTTGATTTCAATTTTAATTTTAATAATTATAAAAAATGTTATTGTATATATAAAAAATGTTCCAAATATTTTTAAATTTTTTTATTTAATTATTCTATTATTTATTTAAAATATATAATTTTAATTTTTTATAATAATATATTTTAAATTTTTATATAAATTATATATTATGTGTATTTTTGTAGTTTTATGTCGCAACGCTGTAACCAGTCATAAATTTCCCGCAAACGCATCCGTTTTCAGCCACTTTACCAGTCGTATAAATTGTCCAATAACGCTAGAAACTGCTACTGTCCGCTTCCGCAAACTCCCGCAACCACACCCGCTGCATTTAAACCAGTCATGCTCTCAATATAGCATTTGAAGTGATTTGTTTGAAAATGTCAAATCCTATGTTATTGAATCATGAATTTAAAAAGTCTGTTAAAATTCAATGTTATTGAACTAGTGATTTGAAAAAATACTTTCAAATCCCGTGTTATTGAAAATACATTAAGAATTGAATTTTAAATAATTTCACGGTATTTTAGAAGATTTCTTAGTCAAAAATATATAAAACCAAATCTCATGGTTTTAAATTGGATTACAGAGAATTTAATAACAATTTCTTTAGATCACACAAAATCATTAAAATTATTTAAAAACTAAATTGAATACATCTCCAAGGAAATCAATGTGTTTGCTTTTGCGTCAGTTACATAAACGTTATGGAAGGAAAAATCAAAATCATCAGATTCTACCTTTTTATTTATTTATTTTTGGGTAGAAGAGAGGGGACCATTGTCTCCCACACTTTATTAATTAAACTAAAACGAATTACAAACGAACAGCACGTGGAAACTCCGCCCCATTAGCATTCTCCAACATAATCAAATGGACTATACCAGGACAAGAATCAAGAGAATGAAATCCTAACTGTAACGAAAACGCATAGTTCGCTAATCAATCGACTAGACGATTAGTTTTTCTATACACATGAGTAATCCGGACTAACCAGTCCCGTGAAAAAAGCCTTGGCACAGACGTACCAAGAAAGCCAGCGGATGAGTATCACTTATCCTTGTTTGTAGAAACCCAACTACCAGATCCGAATCCAACTCTAACTCCACCTGTCGAAAACCTCGTTCTCAGGCAATAACCAATCCGTAATACATACTCCATAGTTCTGCCAAAGGAGCTGAACATATCCCTATGTTAAGCGCGAACCCCCTCCCCCAACCATAACCCATCCCATCCCGGATCACACCCCCAGCAGCGACTAGGCCTGGGTTTCCACGAGAAGCCCCATCTGTTGTGAGCTTCACCCACCCTACACTCGGTTTCCTCCACCTTATCAGCCTCACACCGCGTTCAATCATTTGTGCTCCACTCCTAGCCGGGGCTCGCCTAACCTCTGCCGCCATATCCTTAACAAACCTCACTCTATCGCGACATGTTCTTTTCTCCCCAAAAACATCACTACACCTCCACTTCCATCCCCACCAAACCGCCATACTAAACAACGTCGGCCAATCCTCATTACTAGTATCCGATCCAGCCCCCAAGTTCTCAAACAACCATTCAAATAATATTTTAGCGAAGAAAGCCTGTTGTCTCCTTTGAGGAACCAATCTCATCCAAATACTTGCCATCGCAGGGTAGTCCCCAGCACGTGTAGGATGGATTCCGCAGCACCATTACACACTTGGCAAATATCACTCTCCCCTAGATGACGTCTTACCCGTTCCACATTTTTCATTATTACCTGGTGACTAATCAGTCAGAGAAAAACACGCACCCTCTCCGGTACCAAAACACTCCAAATCCGTTGGAAAAAACTCGCCATACATGGTCGGGCTTCCGCATCGAACTTCAACAAAGAATACGCTGACCGTACAGAGAACTCTCCATTCGAAGTACCCTGCCAAGACAACTTATCACTCATACCAGGCACCCCTTTAACCACTACCGCAAACAGTCTTTGTGTGATCTGCACTGGAAGATATTGACTAAGTCTCACCATATCCCAACCCGACCCATCAACCCAGTAATTCTCTACGAATTTCTCCATCTCTTCATGCGGTAATTAAATTATAACCCGCATCGAAAACGGCTCCTCCAGCAGCCATCTATCCATCCATAATCGAATAGACTTCCTACTTTTTTATTTGTTAATATTTACACACTTTTATCCAAAAAAAAAAATATATATATATATATACTCAAAACACCCGCCACGTCAGCGGCAGCGGACATAATTCTTCCTTTTGTTTAGTCGCACGACTCGCACTTATTAGGGTTTTTGAAGTAATATAAGGGATACGAGTAGACTTGGCCATTCTTCTTCAGGCTTTTTTTTTTGTTTAGTGTGGCAAATTTTCATATATGGCTCGTGCTAGAAATCTTCAATTTCTTCGTTTCTCTCTTCATCGTCGTCTATCACTATGGCTGGCCGGAAAGGGAAGCTTTTCTCGTGAGTTTCCGTCTTCTTTATTGTTTAATTATGAAGATTTCGTGGCTTTCTTTGAAGTGGTTTGGAAGATTATAATCTTCAGAAAATTTGAATATCTAGTAGACGTAAAGGAGTTAGATTGACGTTTTTGGTGAAAATTGTTTAAATATGAGGCGAATTTTGTGTGAAAATGATCAAATTTTATAGGGTTTTTTAATTATTTTTGATAATGATGTTCTAGGGTTCTTAAGTTATGATTTATAGATTACATTCTTTAACACAATGAATTTTAACTAAAAATGGCGTGAACGTTGTAAGATTTTTATAGAACATTTGATGCAATCTTTGATATCATGATGTAGTTTTGGGTGTTCACTTTCTGTGGGAATTAATGAGATTTTATAGGACCTCAAATGTCCTTGATTTCTTAAGTTCTGCATTAAAGATTAATTTATATTCTTTAGGAAACCCAACTTTAACTGAAATGACTGGAATTATATAAGTAAGATTGGATGTAGGATCCAGTACACATTACATCCAATATCATAGCTTTTACTTGGAGATGACTTTCAATTGCATAGATTAGTGTAATTTGATGTCTTATGACTCATAAACAAACCCTAAAATTCAATATCTTGTTGATCCAAAACAGGTCAAACGTAGATGTCAAAGGTAACGGTTTTGTGGAGAGCAAGAAACAGAGCAAAGAAGCAGAGAAGCCAAGTTTTGCTGACCTTCCACTATGCCTCCTCGAAATAATAATATCTCAACTTGTGTTAAAAGATAACATTCTCGCGTCCGCTGTCTGCAAAACATGGCGTGAAGCGGCTGTTTATGTCCGGTTGGTAGACAAGCCTCCTTGGCTTATGTACTTACCTAAACGTGGAAACTTGTTCGAACTCTATGATCCATTGAAACAGAAGATGTACACACTGAATCTACCCGAGCTAGCCAAATCCACGGTGTGTTACTCAAGAGATGGATGGTTACTTAAGCGAAAAACCGCTTCAAAAGAAATGTTCTTCTTCAATCCGTTTACTCGTAAGCTCATAAACTTACCAAAGCTTGAGTTGACATATGATGCCATCGCTTTCTCTTGTGCACCTACATCAGGTACTTGTGTGCTACTAGCGTTTAAGCATGTTGAGGATGAAGGTATCACCACTACAAGCACATGCTATCCCGAAGCAACCGAGTGGATTACCGAGGATTTACATTTCTACCTTGGTTATGGAAGCAATAGGCTCAAGCATAGCAATGTTGTCTATGCCAAACGACGCTTCTATTGCCTTGACGGTAAGGGAAGCTTATATTACTTTGAACCGTCTACTCGAAAATGGAGTTATGATACTACAATTTTACCGGGATGTCCTTATATCTCATATAGATATAGGTACGAGTATGAGCGGAAGAAGAAGAGGATTTTCTTGGCAGTGCGTAAAGGAGAGTTCTTTAAAATGTTTACATGCGGAGGTGAGAAACCGATTGTGTATAAACTAGACTCTGTGTCATGGGATGAGGTCAATAGTAGTACGCTAGATGGATTGACAATCTTTGTGAGTCTTTATTCCTCTGAGACGAGAACGAATCTCCCATGGATGAGGAATAGTGTTTACTTCCCGAGGCTTCGGTTTAGTAGCAAGCGTTGTGTATCGTATTCATTTGATGAAGGAAGGTATTATCCGCGTAAGCAATGGCAAGAACAGGAGGATTTATGTCCTGTTGAGAATCTTTGGATTAGGCCGCCGAAAAAAGCTTTAAACTACATGTGAAGCTGAAGCCTGAAGGCAATGGACGAAAAGCTTTAGAACACCTCTGGTCAGGGTGGAAGTGAAGATCCTTTTCAATTATCTTTGGACTTAATTAATTCTCTTTTTTATTTGTTTCGGATCAATTGAGCTACTTGCTTAAATTTTAATTTTCTCTATCTACTTTGTTCTCTTGGATTCTGTTTCTTTCTACTCTCTGGATTTAAATCGAGAGAATTAAGTTTATTATCCTCATTTCTTAGTCTTACCCTTAATCATGAAATTTCTCTTATTTAATTTGTTATCTCTAGCTAATAACTATTTGGATAGAACAAAATCATTGTCGGGGACCCTTGAACCGATTATGTATAAACTAGGTGCGGGACAAGCATGGAGACGTGGATACCGTATAATCATCTTCGGACTTATGTACTTATCAAGCTAGTGGAGATTCTGAATAACAGAGCAACAAATTTTGGCTTGTACAACTTGATTCGAGGCATGAAGAGATGGATTGACAGATTTGAGTGCGTACTGTTAATATGCCTTGAATCTGATCATACGTTGCTTGCTTAAGTAATCTATTTGGACCTATAGATCCAGTCTGATGCATTTTATCTTCATTAACAAATCGTTTTTTTTTTCTTTTTTTTTCCATGGACGTAGATAAACAAGAGATAAACAAATCGCATATCATTGGTAACCACGAAAATCTATTTATATTTTTTTGTGTTTTTGTTTGTCTTTCTCACATCCGTTAAAACACGTAACACTTTGAATTCCAAGAAGATCAATGAATGTGCCTGCCAGGTGATAGAATTCCATATGAAAAATCTTTTCCTTATTACTCTTATGTTCCTCAATGTGCATTACTTCTGCTTTGCATAGAGACTATTGTATATCTACTTTTCATTAATGGAATTCATTCAGATTGGAAAAAAAAAAAAACTTAAAATATAATAATAAGATAAATATATGTATATATGAAAAAAATAGATGAAGGATTTGAAGTTCAATTATGTTTTTGATTTTTCGTCCTTTTACAACATCATTTTTTATAGGGATACCCTTGTAAAAAAGAAAAGAAGAAGAAAACAGGATACCCAAGAGTTTCTATAACAATAAAGAAGACCTAAGGCATTAAACCCAAGTTTTGCTGACCTTCCATCGAGCCTCTTGGAAGTAATAATATCTCATCTTGTGTTAAAAGATAACATCCGTGTGCATCCGCCGCTTTCAAGTCATGGCTTGAAGCGGCAATATCCGTTCGAGTAGTGGAAAAACATCCGTGGCTTTTGTGTTTCCCTAATTAAACGTGGCAACTTGTTTAAACTCTGTGATCCATTAGAATGGAATCTGTACACTTTGCAACTGCCAGAGCTAGCAAGATCAACTGTGTGTTACTCAAGAGATGGCTGGTTACTTATGCGTAGAGCCATCTCAAACGACATCTTCTTCTTCAACCCGTTTTCCCAGGAGCTCATAAGCTTGCCTAAATGTGAGCTGCCTTTTTGGGAGATTACATTCTCTTGTCCTCCTACATTGGATATTGTGTCTTGTTCGCGTTAAACCGTGTTATGACTTCTCATGTCACTATCAGCACTTGCTATCCTGGAGCAACTGAGTGGATTACCGATGAGTTCCGATCCCTTACGATTTCGAGGACTTGCCTAGTGATTTTGATCAACGTTATATGCATAGCAAGCTTGTCTATGTCAATGATCGCTTCTATTGCTTTATCACAGGAAGCTTGCATTTCTTTCAACCATCTTCTCGCATATTTTCATTATGCATATACACTCGTATGCCCTTATATATATTATGAGCAGCAATATGGGTTTGTCGAGAAAGCGGTTTTCTTGGCAGAGAAGAAAGGAGAGCTCTTTCTCATGTTTACAAGCGGAAATGAGAAGCCAATGGTCTATAAACTAGTCTTTTTCGAATGGGAGGAGATGAGTATTACTGAGCTTGATGGCTTAACAATCTTTGTCAGTTTTTGTAACTCTGAGCTGAGAACAGATCTCCCATGGATGAGGAACAATGTCTATTTCTCAAGGTTTGGCTACAATCGAGAGTATTGTGTATCCTACTCGTTCGATGAAGGCAAGTACAAGCCGTGTAAAGTATCGCAAAACTGGCTACAACATTGTCCTCCTTATAGCCTCTGCATCGATCCGCCCAAGAATGTTTTGGACTATTTGTGAGAGTTTTGCATGATCATTGAGAAGTTTTGTTTTTCTTTTTCAAATAGATGAGAAGTCGTGTAATCTTTTTCAATTGACATCGAACCGTTTCTGATTCTCCCATGCGATTGCTGAGGGTAATGAAAAACCTTTGCAATCTCAGCTAAGACCTAATTCAAACATCACAACTCATGGCCAGACCGATATGGGCGACCAATGCGGATGATACTGCTTCTTAATTGATTTTGACCTACTTTCCAAAATACATCTAAAAGCAACGTAAGGCACCCAGAGACACCTAAAGATATTGAGAGACACAGAGAGAGACTTAAACAGAATGAAAGACTCATAGACAAGGAAAAAAATATGAACAATTGCAAGAGAAAACAAGCATCGAAAATATATAAATACGGAATATATCACATTCTCAAGAACAAGTCGACATGAAAAGAAAACTTACCTCTCTATGATTAAGGACTAAGTGGCACGGAAGCTTTGTTGGAAGTCCGCTTCCTGCTTTGAAATCGGAATTGGAAGCTCTCGAAATTTTTTGAAAATTCGTTTTCGTGGCGCTTCCCAAAAACTTTTTGAAAACATGTTGGAAGCTTGAGCTTCCATTTTAGAAAGGTAGTGTCCTATAAAATAAGAAAAGTATGGTTATCTTTTATATGTGTTTCATTTTATGAAAAAACCAAAACTAATATAGTTTTTTGGCATTTGTGCAGATTAATTTTTGTCTTTTATCTATGAAATATATTGGTTAAAAATATTGTTTTAGTCATATGTGAGATGTTAGAAGTGATTAATTTGATTAACAGAATGAGATTATCTCGGAAGATTTGAGTTTTGTAACCTTTCTTTCGACAACATAGAATTTGAGGCGGATTTATTTGATGGAGTTGAAAAAATGAAATTAAAGATAGTGATTTAGATTTTAGATTTTGAATCATATGATTTTGAATTATTCTAAGTTGAGTTATGTAAAATTGTTGTATTGAATGTGTTATTCAGAACAATTTTCTATTATAGCATGATATTTAATTTATATATATACTAGGTACGTAACCCGCACTTTGTGCAGGGAAATTTTTTTATTAAATACTTTTTCCCAAAACTATTAGTTATTAAAATACAATTTTTACATGTTGTCTTTTAATAATTAATTTACATAATTTAAATGCTATGAAACAAAATTTACATAATTTACATAAACTAACTTAAACATTTGAGGTTATCTGATTACATTGTTAAATAATTTTAATCTAATTTACATTATGGAAGCATATATCCATACGCATACGAAATTAATAAGAAAACTTCTAGATAAAAAAACATCTCATATATATTTTGGTCGATTACTAAAGTTATTCAAATTATAGTGTCATTAAATATGTTATTATGGTCGATTACTAAATTTAGATTTTATAAATTTTATAATTAACTTAAATGATATTGTTATTAACAATGTAATTGTGGTAAACAAATAAACCCGAGTATTTACTCTTGTCATTGCGAAAGCAACCAATGACATATTCGAGATTGTGACCGATTGTTTTTAAATCAGTATTTTTTGAATCTTAAACCGAAACTAAAATCATGCAACTAAGTAGATACATGCCTAATGTACTTTTCGGGTTTAATTAATCATATGATATTGTGAGCGTTTTAGGTTGTCACAACATATAAATGATATTAAAAATCCTAAGAACATGATGCCACTTATACCATATTAATAATGTTGAATTTATTATCCAATTTTTAATTTTAGATCTAATTTTAGAACCATTATTCTAATTTTATCAGTAATTATTATATTTGTATATAAGATTTAATTTTTTATTCATTTCGAAGATAAAAAAAATTATAATTTTTAATCCTCTTTTTCCAATATACTCATTTATTATCTTTAATTACCGCAAATATTTTTATTTATTTATACTTTTTATTAATATAGTTTTTGAAGACAACGTTTAAAATTATTTATTATTATTCATTAACATTATACCATCAAATTTTTTGAAAATTAAAAGAGTGCTAAACCTTAACATGAGAGCCTAAACCCTCACAAATGTACGTAAATATTGAAAATAATATCCGATACTAAACACTAATTGTTCGGGTCAGATTTCGGATCCTCCGTACAGGGTCGTAGATGTCTTGCATAACATCTTGGAGTATCCTATGGGAATATTCGTAAAGCTCCGGGTAGGAGTTCCATCTTCTTGGGGAATGAGAAACGCGTTTGCCTAAGTTATCGTCTCTGGTGAGATAGCCACGATGATCTTCTGGATATGCATTGGACCATGCATAAGTGAATCCACGAAATCAAGATGACCTGGATTCTTTTTATGGTCTCTATAAGTTATGTAATATTCTCTTAAAGATCCTAAGTTTCTTCCCAATTTAACATGGTCATTTTTTTGAGGAGCATCAAATGGCGAAATTATTGAGACCCTAAGTTTCTTCCCAATTTAACATGCTCATTTTTTGACATATTAATCTCCGAACTGTTAGTTAATGTTTGGATAACAAAAAATTGATAACCAAAAATGTCTTACCAGTGCAAAAAATTATCTCATGATCGTATGCTGAAATTGAATATCAATTAAACTTTGCTTCTACAATAACCGAAGGCTTCGGAGAAATAATCGCAATTATGCCATCTTTGTGGAATTACAATCGTTCAAAAAATAAATTCATCATGACAGTCAATAATTCTAAAACCATAGATAGAACTTTCTTTATATTCTTAATCTTTTCTTTTTTTTTTCTTTTGTGGACATAATTTCTTGGTTCTCAGATGAAAAGAAACACAACCAATTGGTTTCTATGAAAAAAACGAAAGGTTAGAAATGATGAATAAATTTATGGACTAATTAAATTTCTTTGAAACCGGCCACAACTTTTTGGTTGAGGCATCTAAGTGTACTCTCAGGATTAACAAAGCCCGACAGCAAAGAAACTCCTTCATGCGCTGTTTAATATTTAACTCCAAAACATTAACATGATATACAAAATTATATAATTTCAACAACTCCATATAGGCACACAGACCCTAAGTTTAGAGAATTATGTGGTATTTGAACATGACTCATGTAACATTTTCCCATGTTTCGAATTGTAGGAAGGTACATTTCTCATCTTCATCTTGTCATTAATCCTTTGGCTTTTTGATATGAGACTTACTCGGACTTACTCGGTCTAATCTCAGTATCCCTTGAACTCATTCAAGAAGGAAGATTCGCTTCTAGGACATCTTTTCCTTCATACTACAGAGAATATGCTAATACCAGACAACAACCTTATTTTCTATGTTCTTAGAAGGAGATATTATCTAAAGTAAATGTTGAAAAATCTACCATCGAGACAACCCGAACATCATGAATCCGGAAGACGACCCTATAAAATATAAAAACAAAAGTATATAAGAAATGTAAATCATTATCTGAAAATTGTGTTAAAAAGCAAATATCAAGGTATATATGTTTTTTAATAGAATAATAAAAAACGAACCGTGAGCCACACGCGTATAAATTCTAATGAACGACCGCCTACAATTCAAAACAACACATCCAAACACATGCTCATTGTGAGATTTTAAATGAAATTTGTAGTAAAAAGGTTAAAAATTAAATAACCTACAAGAATTCAACGTCGAATCCCAAACAAAACGAAGCGGATGACCCAGTGAATAACAGTAAACAGAATTCTGGTTCACAATCCATCGACTTAACGAATCGAAAAACGCAAGAAGTGGGATGGTCACGTCTATAAACACTCTTAAAAATATTTAAAAATAAAGCTGACCGGTCTACCATAACATATAAATTTTTTTGAAAGATGCGAATATAGTAGAACGGATGACCACCTATAATAAAAACCAATAAACCACGCAAATAAAGGATACTCGCTAATGCAAACGGACGATCATATGTTGAAGATGGAAGAACCAATAAACCACGCAAATAACCTAAACTTAAATTATAAACAAATATTATTAAAAAAATATCAGAGATAATTTGTTAAAATTATGAAGGGAAACAAACATATACCATAAGACGGACGACATATATTGTGAACAAACTCAACGCTCACATGATAGACTGGTGTATACAAATAAAGATTCATAACAGAGAATTCTGGTTGATGAATATAAAACAAATGACCTAAAAGAAGAATAAAAAATTAGTGTGGATATAGCTATATATAATTATTAGCTTTATAATAGAAAGTGTCTAACAACGTAAATTATGTATCCGATACCATGATGAAACTGCAGAATCAAGAGAAAAGAAAAATAAAACAACAAAGAAATCATTAACTATCGTTATTAAGATCAAATCATAATACAATACGATCTAAATATAAATAGTTTTTTAAAAGATAATAAACAAAAGACACGAAAATCGTTAATACAACTATGAAAACGAATATAAAGACCCAAAATTTATTACCGTAAACCTGCAAAATAAAAAAACATAACAAACAATTGTCAAAAACCATATCAAATATTTAGATCAAAAAGGAAATTGAAAGAGGAATAATATCTAATCGAATAAGAAAAACTAAGAATATTTCCTATATAAGTTAAGAATATATGGGCTAATACTAAAATCAAGCCCAAACACAATAAATATTACCTAACAATACCCAACAAATTAGGGACATTGTTACTCAAGTACCAGTGAATCTCATAACGAATAAAAAACCTGTGACCAAAACGGATAGAAAAAACGAAACAAAAATTTGTTGATCACCCCGGGTACAAAAAATTTAAACGGATAGAAAAGGGAAAATTTGTAAACAAATTTTTTTTTACAGAAGGACATTGACTTTTTTCGTTACGTTAGGACATTTTTTTTTTGGTGATGATGTATTATATTTTATATTAATATATTGACACATGTCACAATCTCAATTAAAATTAACACATGTTACGATCTGGTGAGTTACGATTTTGTCTACGTGTCACACTCACGTTGGGAAAAATTTAAAATAAAATAGTTACGTGTCACACTCACGTTGGGAAAAATTTAAAATAAAATAGTTTTGATCGATTTGTGGAACTCTCGAATTCATGATTTGCTTGAATGATGTATTTTTTTTCTTTTCTTTCTCGATTAGTTATGACATTTTTCTTATTTTTTGTTTTTAAACGTATTGACATGAAACAAATTTTCCTTTTGAATGATATTTTTTTTTTACAAATTTTCTCTTTTACTTTTTTTTAATAACATTTTTTACAAATTTTCCCATTTACCTTTATTAAATGACTTTTTTTTTACAAATTTTTCCAATGATGTATTTTTTTTCCTTTCTTTCTCGATTAGTTATGGCGTTTTTTCTTTTTTTTTTTGTTTTTAAACGTATTGACATGAAACAAATTTTTTCTCTTTTTTAATGATATTTTTTACAAATTTTCTCTTTTACTTTTTTTTAATGACATTTTTTACAAATTTTCCTTTTACCTTTTAGTGACATTTTGTTTACAATTTTTCCCTTTTTTAATGACAATTTTTTTTACAGAAGGACATTGACTTTTTTTTGGTACGTTAGGACATTTTTTTTTTTGCGATGATGTATTTTTCTTTTAATTTTTAGATAAAAATGAAATATTATTTAAATTAAAATTAACTTTATATGTTAGTATATTAACACGTGTCATCATCTCAATTAAAATGACACATGTCATGATCTAATGAGTTATAATTTTGAGTGCATTCTCGTTTATATAATAAGATTTTGCGATGATGCCTTTTTCTTTTAATTTTTAGATAAAAAAGAAATATTATTTAAATTAAAATTAACTTTATACGTTAGTATATTAACACGTGTCATCATCTCAATTAAAATGACACATGTCACGATCTAATGAGTTATAATTTTGAGTTCATTCTCCTTTATATAATAAGATTTAAAGTAAAATAGCTTTGATCGATTTGTGGAACTCTCGAATTCATGATTTGCTTGAATGATGTATTTTTTTCTTTTCTTTCTCGATTAGTTATGACATTTTTTTTTTAAACGTGTTGACATGAAACAAAATTTTCCTTTTGAATGATATTTTTTTTTACAAATTTTCTCTTTTACTTTTTTTAATAACATTTTTTACAAATTTTCCTATTTACATTTATTTAATAATATTTTTTTTTACAAATTTTTCCAATGATGTATTTTTTTCCTTTCTTTCTCGATTAATTATGACATCTTTTTTTTTTAAACGTATTGACATGAAACAAATTTTTCTTTTTTTTAATGATATTTTTTACAAATTTTCTCTTTTACCTTTTTTTGATGATATTTTTTACAAATTTTCCTTTTAGCTTTTTAGTGACATTTTGTTTACAAATTTTTCTTTTTTTTAATGACAATTTTTTTTAGAGAAGGATATTTACTTTTTTTGTTACGTTAGGACATTTTTTTTTTTTGCGATGATGTATTTTTCTTTTAATTTTTAGATAAAAAAGAAATATTATTTAAATTAAAATTAACTTTATACGTTAGTATATTAATACGTGTCATCATCTCAATTAAAATGACACATATCACGATCTAATGAGTTATAATTTTGAGTGCATTCTCCTTTATATAATAAAATATATATATATATATATACGCTTCGAACGCTTTCTAATTTTTTCTTTAAAAAATGATTATATATGCGCTTCGATGCGCTTATGCTTTCGCTTCTGTGTACCTTTTTTATTCCACGCAACACGGATTAAGGTTAATTTACTTCATTATGCAGGCCGTGAGAAATACCTTCGGTAGAAGCTTTAATAATCTTCTCCATGTCTTCTTCAAAATTCTGTTCCGATATCCTCTCAAGTTTCATCCATTAGAAGAAACTGAAATTTAGCAAAACATAAGAGTTACATTAAATCAAAACGATGAGGATACCAATGGTACCAAAATTGAAAATACGTTTATATAATAACTATATATATTCATATATATACCTGATTTTATTTTGATATTCTCATATATAAACTTATTGAATTTACAACACCGCAAAATCAAATATCTTATTAATAGTGATCTCTTTTCGATTAACTTATATTTTCATATTCTAGACAAATCAAGTAAAAGTTTATGAGAAATGTAATTTTCATTTAAAATGACTGGTTAATTACTAAATATAGTAATTATACTTTCATAAATATTTTAGAAACAAAAACTAAATTTTGAAAGAGATTAGTCTCTCTAACGTTCATTTATAACATAAAAGCATTGATTAGAACATTAACTCTTTTTTTGTAACATAATTAAAAAAATATATAAATATGACAATATCTAGCTTTAACAACTTCACGACAAAAACTCAAATACCATTAACAAAAAAAGATTCAGTATATTTTTTTCTCTGAAATATTATTGAATTCCATAAAAATGAAGACAATAGTTTTGTTTTTAACTTTCCTAATTCTTTTTTCATCATGTAAGTGTTTTTTTTGGTTAATTAGGATAAAATGTACAATATTTTTATAGTCTTCATTAAGATATTGACTAAAGAATTTGAGATATTTTTTGAATTTTGATAGGTGCATCAAATATTATGGAAAAATCTAATTCAGAAGAAAAAATTGATTCTTCCGATATAACAGCGAATTCTCCAATGGATTTTGGGATAACATATCAACTTCCAGATGAGCATCTTGAACATTCTATGGCTGACAACGAAATTGCCTTTTGCCATGATTGTGCACAAGCTTGTTATAGGAAGAAAAGGGGTTTGGGTAGTTGCCGAAGATCTGTTTGTCGTTGTTCTATTAGTAAAATTGGTTAAGACGTCGTATTTTTTTTGAAAATTTCATAAATGAAATAAAAAATAATAATATATTATTTATCTAATAGCTTTTTTTTCTAAAAAAAGAAATTGGTTCTGTATATAAAATATATTATATATATATATATATATATATATATATATATTCCTAAAAATAATCTTCCGCTTAGACCCGCTTAGCACATTTTAGAACGCTGCTATTACAAATAATGATTTAACTATATGCATCAATTGAGAAAATGATGAACAGTTATACGAACGACTCCACAACGGACAGTTCTATCTGCACCACAAGAATCTATAATAAACAATTTTATCTGCATAACGCTTACGATGGACAATTTTACGTTTAACACATTGAATCATGATGTATATTGATTTTGATGCATTTCTAGTCCTTTATTTCATCCCTTTTAGTCTTATTCTTGTATATATTTTCTCATTTTAGTCCATTTTTAGTCTCATTCTTGCACTTGTCCCATTTTAGAGTCTAGGTTGACATTCTTGCATTGTGCATGCATTTTGTGTTTCTTTTAGGTACTTAATGGAGCTAAGAATTTGAGAAGGTTTAATGATGATAATGGAGCTCATTTGAAGTCCAAAGATGGTGGAATCAAAGGCAAATCAAGTTGGGAAGGAACAATGAAGAAGGAAAAAGAAGAGGTGAATCAAGGGAAGGCTAAGGACATGAATAAGAAAAGGTTCGGATGAAGAAACAAAGAGCCTGCAGTGGCTTGATACCGGACCTTGAACCCCAGAAGCTTCATTTGTCCAAGAAACTGCATAATCAGTTTGAAGTGTCTTAAAGATCAGATCGGATAGAGACCTTCCCCTTATTGAATTAAGCTCAAATTTTGATACAAGCTAGAAAATTGAATTAGCTTCACTTTGGCAGTGGTTTCAACTCATTCTGATTAGCGGTTCAAGAGATACGATCATTTTAGTGAAGAGATATTATTTTGGCACGCAGAAGAAGGTCACCGAGCAGAGACAATATAGAAGCCATATCGTGGGTCCATAATGAGGGTAGAACCTTGGTATGGCTGTCATTTTTCCAAAATTTTATGATCCGATCCGGTTTATCTCGGGTCGACCCGGTTTATCTCGGGTCGACCCGGTTCCGTTTTATTTTGATATAAATAGTATTTTGGACTTGTAAAAACCTAAGTTTAATTTTGCTATTTCCTTTTTGAGCTTTCAAACTCTTGTCTTATGCTTTATGATTGGATCTTTGTTATTCTCTACATTTAGTGAAGTTTCCCTTAATCTTTTATCAATCTTTTTATGTTTATGTCTTTTATTATGTTTATCTTTGTGTTTAATATCATGATTAGTGAGTAGTTTTCCTATGGGTTTTTGGGTTTAGTAGATTATGGATGTTTGATGGATGATTAGGGATGCTTAGGGTTAGATTCTTATGATTTCTAAGCTTTAAAGTCTGCTTAAGGCTAGATTTGACATGATCAATCAAAATCTAGAACATGGACATTTCATACCCGGAAGGTGTTTGATAAAATGTCTAGGCACTACAAGAAAACAGGCCCATTTCCAGAAGAATTTGCGACCACATTATGAGGTCGCAAATTTGCGAGGCGTTTGCTACGACTTTGCGATTGGGGTCGCAAATTAGTCGCAAATTTGCGTGGATAAATTGCTCGCAAATTTGTCGTAAATATCCGCAAATTTGCGACTAATTTGCAACGAAAAGAAAGGTCGTAGCAAAGACGTTGCAAATTTGCGAGGCATTTGCGGCGGAAGATATTTTCTAGGTTTTGCGACTGATTTGCGAGGATTTTTAGCAAGTAGGTAAACATGTTTATATGCTTTTCAACTATTTTTTACTTCTGAAATTTTGGTCGCAAATGGGTAGCAAATTAGTAGCAAAGGCCTTGCAAATATTTTGTCCTAACAAATTAGTAACAAAGGTAGGTCACAAATGAGTAGCAAAAATGGCTGATCCTTTATAAATAGCAAGCTATGGAGGAGACGAAAATCATATCACAAACATCCCAAATCTACTCACAAAATGATTTTATTCCGCAAAAATACTATATAAATCCGATATTTTTTGTGGAGAGGTCGATAATTGATCATATCTTGGCAACATGAGATATACACGGTTCGGGCATGGATGTACAACTGCCGAGATCCAGATACCGGTGAAGTGATGAGAGAATTTAGAGATGGTTTTGATCAATTTTTGACCCATGCGACAAATCAGTCATTTGCGGGAGACAACGGTAACAAGATTTTTTGTCCTTGTGTTAAGTGCGAGAACATTGATCATCATGATCCAAACACTGTTTGGAAGCATTTATATACGAGGAGATTTTTACCTAACTATTATAATTGGTTTGCGCATGAGGAGGATTTTGTTGTTAATATTTCGGGTAGTTCAAGTACGAGTTATCATGGCAATCAAGATGGCGCTAGTAATTTTGATAATAACTATGATCGCATACTCATCACCAAGCTTATAATGAATATGGATATGGTAATAGTGATTGGAATAGGTTTCATGATATGGTTACTGATGAATTTCATGAAACTACTGCCTCGTTCAATGATAATACTTTTGAAGAACCAAACCCGACTGCTAAAATGTTTTACGATATGTTAGACGCTGCTAGTGAACCCATCTACGAAGGATGTAGAGAAGGGCTTTCAAAATTGTCACTAGCTTCTAGGATGATGACAATTAAAAGCGAAGATAACATTAGTAAAAATTGCATGGATAAATGGACTGCATTGTTTAACGAGGATTTACCGGAGGGTAATAACTCGGCAGACAGTTATTATAAAATACAGAGACTGGTCGCGAGCCTTGGTTTACTTCTGAGATAATTGACGTCTGCATTGATAATTGTATGATTTTCTTGAAAGATGATGCTAAGTTGCAAGAATGTCATTTTTGCAGAAAACGGAGATATAAACAGATAGATTGAAGCGATAGATTGAAGTGATTATACCAATCGGAGCAGACAGCTGGGGCAATGAGGTGGCACGCAAAACACTTTAGTGAGGAATGAATGATCTCTCATCCATCATATGCGAAGGCGTGGAAACACTTTAACACGGTATATTCGGACTTTGCTGAAGAACATAAAAATGTTTATTTGGGTATTTGCACTGATGGGTTTAGTCCGTTTGGTATGTCTGGTCGGCAATACTCGTTGTGGCCAGTCATAATAATGCCTTATAATTTACCTCCGGATATGTGCATGCATCGAGAATTTTTGTTCCTGAGCATTCTTGTTCCAGGCTCTAAGCATCCAAAAAGATCTCTTGACGTCTTCTTGCATCCTCTGATCTACGAATTATAGGAGTTATGACATGTCGGTGTACGAACGTTTGATTCATCAAACCGCCGGAACTTCACCATGAAGGCTGTCCTTATGTGGACCATAAGCAACTTTCCCGCCTATGGGATGTTATCTGGATGGACAACTCACGGGAAATTATCATGTCCTTACTGTCTGGATCAGACTGATGCGTTTCAATTGATGAATGGACGCAAAACTTGCTGGTTCGATTGTCATCGTCGGTTTCTGTCACTAGGTCATCCGTATAGAAAAATAAGAAGTTATTTAAGAACAACAAAACCGTCAAAGTTCTCCCTCCGATTTATCTTTCAGGGAAACAGTTGGAAGCGCAAATAGATTATTGTGGTGCTGAAGAAACTGCAAAAGTGTGGGGTAACTGGCACAGTGTCCCCGCTAATATGTCTGGTGGATATGGGTAGTATCATAACTGGCATAAGAAGAGTATATTCTAGGAACTGCCGTACTGGAAGGATCATCTCTTGAGGCACAATTTGGATGTCATGCACGTCGAGAAGAAATTTTTCGAAAATATCATCCACACGTTGTTGAATATTCCTGGTAAAACGAAAGACAATCTGAAATCACGTTTGGATCTCCCTAGTATATGCGCAAGGCCTGAGTTACACATTACAAGCGATGGTAGGGCACCGATTCCTATTTCTTGGCTGGCATTGGACGCAAAGAATAGTTTGTTTAAGTGGGTTAAGGATGATGTCAAGTTCCCAGATGGATATGTGTCAACGTTCTCAAGGTGTGTTGAGCAAGGGCAAAAAATTTCTGGAATGAAGAGCCATGATTGTCATGTATTCATGCAACGACTACTGCCATTTGCATTGCAGGAGCTTCTACCAAATAACATCCACGAGACACTAGCATGTATTATTCTTGTATATATATATATATATATATATATATATATATGTGCTCGAACATTAGCTCGTACGTGGTACATAATTTCAGGTATCAGGGGATTTTCAGAGACTTATGTGCTCGAACATTATCTGCGGACGATATCTTGAAGTTGGGCAAGGGCAAAAAATTTCGATGTGATTGGTTTGATCCAACTATTGGGGTTGGAGTAAGATCAAACAAATTTGGAGTCGTGGATGTCCAGGGACACATGAGTTACACTACCAAGTTCAAGCCGTTCATTTTAGCTTCTCAAGCGGAGCAAATAGTTTTCATTCCTTACCCTCGTACTCGGGTCCAACGTGATCAGAATTGGTTGTCCCTTATTAAAGTTAATCTAGGGGGTCGAATTGTTGGGGGTTTAGCTGATGCTGATGATGATCTACAACCCGTTCAACCTGAAAGGACATAAGAAGTTTACATCCCCGTCGATTCAAGCAATGATATGACTAGAATTGACCCGCTTTATAGGAGACTTGAAGTCATATGTAAGGAGTTTGATGGTCAAGCGGAGTCCGACGAGTTTGATGAAGGGGACAAAGTTGACAATGACGACGAAGATGAAAATGAACAAACTTATGTTTCCGTTCCTGATGATGATGAGTAGTTTTTAGTGTCGTGTGTTTTAGTAAGATTTTGCAGGAATTAGGTATCGTGTGTTTTTTTAAAAATAAAAAATTCCTAGTTGCGACTAGTTTGCGGCGTCAAGTCGCAAACTAGTCGCAAATGAGAAATTTACGAGGCGTTTGAGAGGAAACGACGCAAATTAGTCGCAAAATGTGAAGTTTTGCGAGGAGTTTGCGAGAAAACGACGCAAATTAGTCGCAAAAGCAAAAGATAAGTTATACCCTAACCCTAATTTTACCCTACATCCTAATTACACCCTAAACACTAATTATACCCTAAACACTAAAGATATAAGTGTTCATATATTGTTACGTATATGGATTTTTTAATTTTTCGGACAAAATCTATATTTGGGTTAAACCTGAAGAGATTAAGTATTTAACTATATATGCTTCATGAATGATGAATCGAGTACTTTACGACCGATTGTCGAATCAGTTATATAATTACCCAAAATTGTATACCCAAAACCCTAATGTATATTTATAGCATGTTATATGTATGACCTATGAGTTTACCCTAAACTCTAAACCCTATTTGTATGCTATTTGATTGTTTGAGCCGCAAATTCTTCGCAAATTTTGGCAAGATTTGCGAGGCATTTGCGATGCCACGTGGCAAACGCCTCGCAAAACTTGGCGGGTATACAAATAATTAAGTTTTTTTCTTTTGCCGCTTCTTGAAAATTTGACCTATTTTGCGAGGCATTTGCCACGTGCGTCGCAAATGCCTCGCAAATTTTGGCGGTAGAACAAAAAATTAACTTTGCATGTTTGCAGCGTGGTAAATTTTTGACCAGATTTGCGAGGTATTTACCACGTGGCGTCGCAAATGCCTAGCAAATCTGGTCAAAAATTACTATTCGGTGAAAAATCAGTGGACTTTTGCGACGTATTTGTGACTAAACTGCGACTCGGTAAAATTCTATATAACCAGCGAAATTCGTTGCTTTCTCCTCACAACCATCCTCTCCACCTTCTCTCTACACCTTTCTCTCTCTACAAAACAAGGTATTTTTTAACTTAAAATTTTAGTATTTTATATATTTGTTTTAGAATCGGTAGGATAGAAATAGGTATGGAATAAATTCGTGTACATTTTAGATATTTAGGTGGATAATATTAATTTACCTATGAAATTTTAGATTTAAATTAAACATATTAGTTTTTACATTTAAATGTATTATTAATCGTTTTTATTGTCTATAGAATTTTTTTTTTAATTATATTGCAGATGGGTGATAATGAGTATACTAGTTTTCTATCTGCCTCCGGTATACTTATACCGCGATGTGGCGGATCTCACTCACGGAACGGAGGTCGTCCTAGTACATCCACTTCTCATATCCCAGAATTTGTTCCGGAGACGCAACCGTTTCAGCATGCTCCACCATCAATGAGCTATCTGGAGCTCCTGACTTCCAACATATGACGCTGGAGTAGTTTCTCGTTAGTCCTGCATGAGGTGTGCTACCGAGATTGGATCCGCATCTTTCGCCTAACACTACATGGTAAATATTTTTTTTTCAATTAATTAATTAATAAACAATGTTTTTTTTAATATTGTTTATAAACTATTTTTTTTTCTTTTACAGGTTCTCGAAAAATGAAGTGGGGAAGGCTGTTAGGAAGTTGATCGAGCAGAATTTCAAAACCCCGCACCCGAATTGGAGCAAGGTTCCTCAGGAGATGAGGGACAGATGGTTTCACACTTTTGCGGTAATTTTATTTTTAATGTTATTTTTAGTTACTAATTTTATTTATAATCATACATAATTTTAATTTATACTAATTAAAAATTTTGTTTTATAGCAAAAATACAGCTGGGATCCCGAGATCACGACACTGGTCCGGAAATGTTTCGACGACAAGGTAATGCATCGCCTTATCGATCAGGTCGGCCAATGGAAAAAAATGAAAGAATGACCCCGAGCATGCCATGCCGGAGTGGTTCAACCCGGCATTTTGGGAGGGTCTCTTCAACTACTGGCAGTTGGAGACTTCCAAAGACACGAGCAACAAATGTCGGGCCGCACGTTACACCAAAGTCGACGGGGAGGAAATATTGAAGCACGTATCGGGCCAGTTGTCTTTTCTGGAACAAGCGCACCATATTGTAAGTTGATTTAAATTTATATAGATATAATTTTCAAATAATTTTAAGTCACAACATTGTATGAATTAACATAATTTTACCATTTTTCAGGCACAAGAGAAAAGTGCTCCGATCCGGCTCCTATGCCTGAGCTCTCAGCTCCATGAACATCCCGCGATGGTACCTCGGATTATGAAGATATCGAATAGCTAGTTTTTATTTTATTTTATTTTCATTGTAAAAATACTCGGTTGATGTATAATATTAATTAAAAATAAATTTTATTTTTCTTATTTTTTTATTGACGAAAAATAAAAAATCGGTTTTTAATAAATAAATTAAATACTTTATTATTATTATTATTTTTACGAAAAATAAAAATAAATCGATTTTTAATCAATAAATTAAATACCTTTGCGAGGCATTTGCGACTTCAATAACCACGCAAATGTCTAGCAAATTAGAGTCATTAGACGCAAATGCCTCGCAAAATTTTAGTCGTAATAAAGCCGCAATAAGATCCACGCAAACGCCTCGCAAAACTACGTCTTCGTAAATTAGTCGCAAATAAGATCCACGCAAAGAACTCACAAAATTATGTCCTCGCAAATTGGTCGCAAATCATATCCACACAAACGCCTCGCAAAACTACTTCCTCGCAAATTGGTCGCAAATATTTTGCGAGGCTTTTGCGACGAATTTTTTTTGCCTCCCAAATTTGCGACGCTGTTGCGGAAATTTTACATTTGCGGCAGGCTACTTGCGACGATACAGAGTTCCTCGGAAAAGCCTCACAATTTTCCATTTGCGAAACATTTGCGACCAAAAGAGTAGTCGCAAATAGGCATGTATTCTTGAAGTGAGGAGAACTTTAAATTTGCTTTTCATTCTTAACCAATGGGAATGGATGCTTAAGATGATTAGTTGGCTCTATGAACTTATGCTTAATGATTATTGATCATTTAATTGCAATTGAAAAATTAGCTTAATTGAGTGATTAGTAAATGGATTATTGTCATGAGAATATATTAGTCTACTTTGTGTGATTCATGTCATGGAATTTAGTTTGAATTGTCTCCCTAGCATCATTAGTTAGTCATTAATCATCCTAAATCAATTGCTTTTCCCAAAGCCCATATTTTCCTTGTTTGATCAAGTTTTAAGTTGTTGCTTTACGGTTGACTTTTACTTGACTTTTGCATTTAAACTTTGTTTATGCTTAAATTCTCTTGCTTTAACTTGTTTAGTGTTTGCTTACTTGTTTGGTCTTGTTTATATTTCATTTGATTTATCATTTGCTCGTTTTATTTCGTAATTATGATTTTAAAACACCAAATTATCATCTTAAATCGCTTAGCTTAATCGATTGTTTGGATTCTTAGTGTAGTTATTCCGATCTCCTTTGGTTCGACCCTATGCTATGATACAACAATTAGAATGTGTTGTTAGCAAGGTTTAGGTACAAATATTATTTGACATATATCAAATTACGACGAACAAATTAACTCTATATGCACCGCACCAGACATCTTCAATAATTTTTTTTTTACTAATCTACATAATTCGTATTTTTTTTTGGAAATCAAATCCCAAACTCACACTACAAGAAAACAAGACAAAATTCGACGGATTTTCCAACGGACTTATACCGTCGGAAAATTTTTGACGAGTTTCCGACGGATTTTGGACAAATCAAAAACGGTCGAAAATCGTAGGATATCGGTCAGATTTTTCGAAGGAATTCATGCGATCGGTAATCCGTCGGAAAATTCCTACGGATTTCCGACGGTTTCATTTTTTTTTTTTAAAACGCTTTCCGTCGGTAATTCGTCGGAAAATTCCTACAGATTTCCGACGATTTTAGGGTTTTAGAAAAAAAAATTGCAGTTGGTAATCCGTCAGAAATCCGTCGGAAAATCCGACGGATTACCGGCGGATTTGGGGTTTAGGGTAATAAATTTGATGATTTACATTATAGATCCGTATAAAAAGTGTGAACAAAGATAAAGTGATATGAAAAAATATTTTAAATGTCATTAATGCACTTTTTCATGTTTACAAAATAGTTTTTACTCTAGACGTTTAATCGGATAGTTTTCTATAAGTTTCATATATGTTTAGTACAGTAATATGTTTAATTTGCGGAAGTTGTATGATTTTGTAAATTTGTGAATGAATTCAAAGTATGACATGCTGTATATAGTTGTCAGGATCTGAAACACATTTTTAGCCAATTAACAAAACTCGAAACCCTAAAATGAGAATATTCTGTCGGACCCCCTAAAACTCGAAACCCTAAAATTTTTAGCCAATTTGGACACGCACCAAAAAAATTCGGGTGAAATATTTTTAAAAAACCGACGGAAAACCGACGGATTCGGCCGTCGGTTTTCGATAAAAAAATATAACCACGTATTTCTTATCTCCTTCTTGTCCAAACTATTCTTCTTCCTTCTCTCCAATTCCGGCGGCGTTTCTCTCGTTCTTTCATCTCCAATCCATTCATCTCACCATTTAAGTCTTCCTTCATCTTTCCTAATGATTCTCACATCTTTTATGTATGGATTTTGTTAGTTTTAGGGATTATTTATGGAATTAGGTGGTTAGTTTTATGGATTTGTGAATGAAATTTTCGGTTTTAAGATGTTAGAATCCATTCGATTAGATTGTGAATTAGTTTTGTATGATTTTTATATTTTTAGAATTAAGTTTTGTAATTAGTTTTTGATATAAAACTTTTGCTTATGTATATAAAACATTGTTTTATAAATTTAAAACGTTTTATTTAATCATTTTTTATATAAAATTGTTATAATTTTTTTTAAACGATTTGTACAAAACATAGGTTTTTAAATACAAAAATATTTTTTTGTATTTATTTTAAATACAAAGATATTTTAAACATATGTTTTAAAAATACAGTTTCAAAACTTTTTATATAAATCATTTTTTATGAAAATAAAAACTTTATATAAAAGGTTTTTTAAAAAAAAAAATCTTTTATGTTATTTTTTTTTAATAAAAATATTTATATTAAAAGTTTATATAAAATGTTTTTTATAATAGCTTTTTAAAGTTTTGTTTTACAAACGTTAGTAACTTTTATATATATATTTTAATTTCATTTTTTTAATTAAATTATTTTTACTAATGTTTATATTTTTTTGTAGGTTTCATTAAACGCTAATCGACGCCAGTTGTCGTTCGAGGAGTTTGTCCAACAACCCGGATGTCACCATTTCTAAGTTTTGCAAAACTAATAACTCTTTCTCTTCCAACAAAAAAGGATCGTAAGTTCGGGTTTGGTCGATTCTAGATCGAGAGGAAGCTACGTCCTCTTCTTCGTCTTACGGCTCTGCGTATCTTGTGGATGAAATCGAGAAGTTGATCGAGCGATCCAACGAGGAGCCGGCGGACCGAGAGAAGAAGGAAAAGGAAAATGAAGAATCTCAAAAAAGTTTGGCGCGGATGAAGGCGTTTCTGGAGGCGGCCCACGGGGAAGTAGAATTTTAGACATTTGATTATTTTAAATGCATTTTATGTTTTCATATTTTCAAAACTAAATTTCATTTATGTTTTAGACAAATTTTAATTTAATTTTATTATTATAAATAAATTTTATTATTTTAATTAAATTTTATTTTTAATATTTATTTTAAAAATATATTTAAATAATAGTTTTATTAATATATATTTTTGCGAGGCCGTTGGATATAACCCGTTGGATTTCCGTCGGAGATGTCCCGTTGGATGCCCGTTGGACTTTCTAACGAGAACCAAGCGTCGGTAATCCGTCGGAATTTCCTACGAAAAACTAGTGTCGGTAATCCGTCGGAATTTCTTACGGAAAACTAGCGTCGGTAATCCGACGGAAAACCGACGGATTTTTTTTTTCCGACCACACGGATCCGACGGCTTTTACGCGTTGATTTTCCGTCGGAAATGGCTGTTTCCAACGGATATCCAACGGATTTGCTCGTCAGTTTTGCCTTGTTTTCTTGTAGTGTCAGTGTAGAAATGCTAATAAATATTTGGTCAACTATTAGACAAGAGGTTTGACACGTTAATGTCAAATTAATAACATGTTATCTAGATGTTATTATATAGGTCTCCCTTGTCACATACAATTTTATCTGTTCGAGGTAAATCAAAATGACTGACCAGAGGTGGAAGCTTATCTTGTGAGTTTACTTTCTAATTAGGATGACTCATCTTTAGTTAACATTAATTTGGGTGAAAATGTAATAGGTTTTTAAAAAAATTAATGAACCTTTAGAAATATATGTATTTGGTATTTTCATATATGGATATATATCAATACTTAACACGTTAAATAATATAAAATTCAAAGATAAATTCATGCATAAATTAAATGTATACATAGATAACATAGTAGATGTATCTATGCGATAAATTAGATGTATATATAGAAAATACTGGTAAAAATCACGTGTTTTACAACAATTATATGATATGATATAAGTAAAACCGTATGAAATGGACAAAGAAAATACTTTGTCATTTTCATAAGTAACACATTATATTGTCATACAGTGCAGATATTCTATGATAAATGTCATCCTCAAATGTAGAAATAATTGAATTCATTTAAAATAGATTCATATACGAAAAATATTCCAGATAATGAATAGAATTATTCGTCCAATATTTTGAATAAAATAATATATAAATACTTTTAGATTATGAAAAATAATTTATAATACATTTTTCTATAAAATTAATGATTACGTATTTAATGAGTACTTTTTTTTGTTCGTAAAATTTTAAATTATGACATATGCAGACAAAAATCTAGAGTTTTTTTTTAGGATTGCAGATTGAATTCATTTATATGAAGATTTTTAAATAAAAAAATATGAGAATGGACATAAATTTTTCTTTGTTCACACATAGGAAAGAGAAAAAGGAGTCGAAGAAGAATGGATGGATAATTTCGTCATTCTATTTACCAAATAGTGCAAAAATAGTTATTCGTTCTATATGTTGTATTATGTGTCATTAATCACTTAATTTTAGACCAAAATATGGTTACTGCACAACTTAACCCATGTAATTCTTTGGTTAACACGTTATATCGAATAAATAACAAAATATCTAGTTGTAAACGTTAACCAATGGCTTTGATTGATAGTATGAGTTACCATTGATTTAGTTTGAGTTAACCATCTAATTCATTCATAACTCAAAAATGTTACCAATCATAAATCAAATTAAAATTTTAGAATTTGAGTTGGAGATATAATGAATTATGGTCGATTACCATTTTGAGTTATGTCCTTTGTAAAATTGCTAACTCATATGTCTACAGCAAACTTACCACATAAATCTGCAGTTTCTACAATATATTTTTTACTGTAAATTATATGAAATTATAACATCTACTACAACTCAACGTTAATATCTCGGATCCAATATTTTATATTTTTTTGCATGGTTCACAATTTTTAGATTTATAGACAAATCTCGTGCATTAGTTTTTTTTTAAGCCGAATAATCTAGATTATTGTTTTATAATTATTTACTATCTACATGATTTCATTTGTGCCAAATATCAAATTTTCACCGCCATGTAATTAACATTAAAAAAATTTTAAGGTTTATCCCGTTTATATATATATATATATATGTATATATATATTTTCCGTCTAACAATTTCATTAATTTCAAATTGAAGATACAAAGTTAGGATACAAAAATTTCGAAAAACAATTTATTACATAAATAGATATATGCGCGAGAAAGATACATCAAAAATGTATTTTAAATTAGTTGTTTATTTGTAAAATATTTAAAGAAGACTAAAAATATAATTAAAAGGTAAAACCCTTGTTGGGCCTTGCGTCTTATCTTCCACGTCAGTAGTTTGGTTGTATTATAAAAGGTAAAACCATGATCTTCTTTTTACGGAATATTTTTTCCTAAATTTTTTTATCATATATGTTGAAGCTAATATGATTTTTTGTTTCTTTTGTTAAATTCTGTTCGAATCTGAATAAAATTTCAGATTTTAGTTTCACAACTCTTCAAAAGCACCGGATCTACTGGACCAGAAAATTTAGGGTTTTTAGACATGTCCACTATGTTTTAGATATGGGAGGGTTTATTTTATTTTATTTTTATTGCTATCATTTCGATATTGAATGTAGAAGGTAATATGATTTATTGATCTGATGCGTCATAGTGGAGTTCGTGGCCAATGATTACCTTCAAGATTATCACTTCCACTTTGAAATAAATTAGGGTTTTTAAGGCGTATCCATAATGTTCTTATTGTTTTTTTTCCTGAAAATTTATCATATTATTTGTTTTTTTTATATGAAATTATTCATATTAGATGTCGAAGTCTTGATGCATCTTACAACGGCCATTGGCTCCCTTAAAATGATAATTTTCAATTTGAAACATTTTAATCTCATAGTTTTGTGATATTTTATGTTGATTCACATCTATGATCTCTAGGTCGAACGTAGATGTTGAAACTATTATGACTTATAGCTCTGATGCATCTCACAACGGCCAGTGACTCCCTTAAATGATAACTTTCAATTTGAGACATTTTTAATCTCATAGTTTTGTAATAATTCATGTCTTATGGTCTCGAAAAGCAAACACACAAGTTAATTGCTTTGTTAATCCAAATCTATCTTATAGGGCAATTGAAGATGTCAATAACAATGTGATGGAGAGAGAAGTGGTTCACACTTTTGATAAGCTTCCATTATGCACTTTGAGGATAATAATGTCTCGTCTTTTGTTAGAAGATAACATTTGCGCGTCTATTGTCTGCAAACAATGGCAAGAAGCCACTGAATCTGTTCGGTTCTTACCACCTAATTGCGATTTGAGTTTTTTTGTCTTTATTTGATATGTATTGATCATTTCATGTGCGAAAATTATGGATTTGCGTTTCAAACTTTTAGATTTGGAGTTATGCAAAATTTAGTTTTTGATTTTCAACTTTCAGATTCATTTGCATGTGATTGGTTTTTCAAGTCATTCAATCACTAACTCTAGCCTAGAAAACTTAGCGACGTATTCCATCACAATTATTTTACATGAATAATAATTTTATTAATCAAATCATAAAAAAAACAGTGTTTTCCACTTGTTTTTTTGTGAGAAAATAGCCATGGGCATAAAAACCGGACTCGAAGATCCGAACATGGAATCGATCCGAAATATCCGGTTTGGATCGGGTTCGGTTATGTCACTTTTACCCCCATTGAATAATAAAATCGTATACCCGCGGGTATAGGTTCGGGTCCGGTTCCTACCCGAAACCCGATCGGATATCCGAACCTATCCGAATGAAAGTCTATTAGTGAGTTAAGTTTGTCGTGGCTCGATTTCTTCTATGGTTCAAAATTAAATTGTTCTTAGACCTAAACCCTAAATTGGTATTTCAAATGTTTTGTGTTATTTTTGGTTCGGATATTTTTCATGTTCGGGTACAATAGAACCTGCAAGAACTTGGAACCGAATGGTATCCGAAAATGTTCGGGTATTTACGGGTATAATAATTTTTGACCCGAACCGATCCGGGGCTGAATAGGACCGACTCGAACCCGAACCGAAAATTTACAAGTACCAATATGGGTCCAAAATTCCTATACCCGAAAAACCCGGACCCGATAGGAACTTACCCGAACCCGACCCGAAGACCCCAATGTCCAGGGCTACGAGAAAATAAAGGAGAAAAACAACGTAATTTGAAGGATCTTAAATCCGAATGAGTTAAAGAACCATTATATCACATAATTTTTTGGATAAGAGGGTGTCACCGTTGAAGTGACTCGATAAAATATTTAAGAGGGGATGCCCTAATGCGATTTCAAAGAGTTGATAGAATGAGATACAATATTAGTTCAAATACAAACTTAGAGATTGCATAAGTAGAAGAAAATGACTAAAATAGTTAACTATGAAGTTAGGTTGTTGTTACCTAAATTATTCTTACCGGTTTTTTCCATGGTTTTAATCGGATCGCATCTTTCATCATTCATTTCTTTTGAATTTTTGGTAAATGATTAAGCGGCTATTTTAGACTCCTTCGCTAAAAGTAAATACTAGATTTGGTCGAGACCTGGTTTGTTTGTTGCGTCCATCTCACCGGTTCTTTGTCAACTTAGTTTCGACACATCCGGCCCCGCGTCTTCTCAACGGTCCTTGTTAATCTTTGGAGGATCCGTTTAGCCATTCTAAGGAAACGCAAGCGCTTAAATTTCTGAAATCTACACACAAAAGAGGACATAAAGAGCTGAAACCGCATTTGGGTATTGACGGATCTCTGACGATATTTGTTCAGTTTTCGGGTTAGACCGTTGAAATAGTTTGAGTGTTATGATTAACTTAATTTTATCTAATTAGCGCTTTAGTTTTAATCTCTGTTAATAGCTTGTGTGTCTTCGTCTTTTGGCTCTGGTGTTTTTTTGTAAAATATGTTTCGATTTAAGTTCTAAAATATATTTCCAGATAACAAAAGAAAAAAAAAAATTATCTCGACAAATTATTTAAGTTTTACTTCTTTGTTATATGCAACGTTTAGCATATGGTAAAGTATCTCAGACAAAGCCTAGATGTCGCTGGTTCGAGTGGCACTTGGAAGGGACCATATAAAATGCTCAGGTTCCCGGTCTGAGGAAATGTACGGATCTAGTCCGAATCTCTTAGTATTCAAAAAAAAAATAGCATGTTACCAATATTGTAATAGATTAGACTGCAAGTCTGCAATACATTGTTTTGGAAAGATTAGACTGCAAGTCTGCAAGACTTCGAACTGTTGTGCCTCTGTCTCATAGCACAAAGAGATGTCAGCATTTTCACGTTGTGAAAGTTGGAGATCTAGTACTGAGAATCTTGTAGAAGTTTTCGGCTCCAAAGATTTTTATAAACATGTTCGAATCTCATCGCGCGAAAACGCATTAATTTCAATACAACTGCATTTCAAAACCTTGCAATCAGCACAAGGTTGGAAGCCATTATTGTTCTTCTTCTTCTTCTTTTAATTTTCTCACTTAATTCCTAAACAAAAAGTTTCCATGATAATAAAATCACCCATATAAGTTTCATATATGCACATCTGATTTATATCAACATTAAAATTTATAAAAGTTAATGTTTGCAAAAATATTTATAAAAAAGTCTGAAAATATTTTAAAAAAGCAAAACGCTAGAGGGCCTTGCGTATGCTTGATCACCTCTGCTTCAGCGTTAGCGTTTGCTAAAAAATAATTGAGTGGTCACGTTTTGTTCTAAATATATAATAAGATAGGGTTATCACTTCTTCTTTTTTGAAGATTGAGATAGGGTTATCACTTGTCACATATATATAACGTTTTAACTTCTGTCATTTTATCTGTTCGCCGTAAACCAAAATGACTGAGCAGAGAAGAAAGCTTATCTTGTGAGTTCTCTCTCTCTCATTCTCTCTTCTAATCTCAGATTAAATACGTTTGGTTCTTCGTCTCATGTTATTTTTGTAGATTATATATATAATCGCCGAGCCACATAATTATATTTACAGGATTCGAGAAATAATTAGATTTGATTTTGTTTTGTTTTCATAATTTTTTTATGAATCTGAATTGACTTCTAAAATATAGTTTCACGATTCTGCAAAAGTACCGGATCTGAGAGGGAATCAGAAAATTTAGGGATTTTAAGACCTATCCACGATGTGTTTTTTTTCGCAATCATTTCTGTGGTTTTCCTGAGGAAAAAAAATCATATTAAATGTAAAAGCTAGTATGATCTATTGATCTGATGCGTCATATTGGAGTTCGTGGCCATTGATTACCTTCAAGATTATCACTTCCACGTTGATATAAATTAGGGTTTTTAAGGCGTACCCATATATAATGTTCTTATTGTTTATTTTTCCTGAAAATTTATCATATTATTTGTTTTTTTATTTATGATATTATTCAGATTAGATGTCGAAGTCTTGATGCATCTTACAACGGCCTCTGACTCCCTTAAAATGATAACTTTCAATTTGAGACATTTTTAATCTCATAGTTTTGTGATATTTTATGTTGTTTCACATCTATCTCTAGGTCGAACATAGATGCTGAAACTAGTGTGACTTTATAGCTCTGATGCATCTCACAGCGGCCAGTGACTCCCTTGAATGATAACTTTCAATTTGAGACATTTTTAATCTCATAGTTTTGTAATAATTCATGTCTTATGGCCTCGAAAAGCAAACACACAAGTTAATTGCTTTGTTACTCCAAATCTATCTTATAGGTCAACTGGAGATGTCAATAACAATGGAATGGAGAGCGAAGCGGTTAACACTTTTGATAAGCTTCCATTATGCACTTTGAGGATAATAATGTCTCGTCTTTTGTTAGAAGATAACATTCGCGCGTCTATTGTCTGCAAGCAATGGCAAGAAGCCGCTGAATCTGTTCGGTTTTTGCCATCTAATTGCGATTTGAGTTGTATGTTTTTATTTGATATGTATTGATCATTTCATGTGCGAAATTTATGGACTTGCGTTTCAAACTTTGAGATTTGATATTTGGAGTCATGCAAAATTTAGTTTTTGTTTTTCAACTTTCAGATTCATTTGCATGTGATTGGTTTTTCAAGTCATTCAAACAGTACTAAGTCTAGCCTAGAAAATTTTAACAGCAACATATTCCATCACAATCTTTTTTACACAAATATTAATTTTATTTATCAAATCATAAAGATTACAAAGTGTTTTCCACTTGTTTCCTTGTCAGAAAATAAAGGAGAGAAACAACGTGATTTGAAGGATCTTAAACCCGAATGAGTCAAAGAAGCATTAGATCACAGAAATTCTTAGATAAGATGGTGTCACCGTTGAAGCGACAAGATAAAATATTTAAAAGAGAATGCCCTAATGCGATGTCAAAGCGTTGATGGGAATGAGATACAATATTAATTAGCTCAAATACAAACTTGGAGATTGCATTAGTAGAAAAGATGCCTAAAATAGTTAACTATGAAGACATTACCAGCTGAATATATATATGGTATTATATATAAAAAAACTAAGTGTCTTTTTTGTTAATAAAGGTTTTTGAGTTTGACTTTAAATTTGTTTTATTTTGTGACGGCGAATTGGATATATTGTATATATGTCTCGAAGAAGAAAGATGGATAATTTCGTCGATCTATTTACCAAACAGTACAAAAATAGTTATTCATTATATATATTGTATATATGTGTCATTCACTTAATTTTAGACTAAAATATGGTTACTACACAAATTAACTCATGTATTTCTTTGGTTAACATGTTATATCGAATAAATAAGATAATATGTAGTGGTAAACGGGAATCAATATTTTATAAAAAAAAATTTGTATGGTTCAAAATTTTGTATTAGTTTTTTTTTAAAACCTCATAATTCAGATAATTATTTTAGAATTATTTACTATCCGCATTATTTCATTTGTGTCAAATATTAAATTTTCACTGCCTTGTAACATTCTTTCAAAAAAAAGGTTAGGTTGTCCCCTTTTATATATTTTTCTAAAATTAATTATTTGTTTGCCAAAATAAACAAGACTAAAAATATATTAAAAAAGGTAAAACGCTTGGTGGGCCTTGCGTCTGATTTATCACGTCTGGTTCTTCCAGGTCAGCGTTAGCGTTTACTACACACACACACAAATCACTAGTGACGTTTGGTTGTATTATATATAGAGTTATTGCAATTGATGATAAGGGATAAATAGATATTTATAAAAGTAACCATGATACTATTATAAGTACTATGCAATTCTCCATAACTCGAAAGTACTCTTTTCAACATTTTGAATTTAAAAACCTACGTATATATTGTGTGTCAGAGGATCAATACACACGTTTGATATATACGTATATAACAGGCTGGATTAGTGTTTAATATATTTTTAAAAATATAATTTTTTTTAAAACTAGAAGAAACTTTTCGTCATCCTCTCCAAAACTTTTCGTCATCCTCTCCAGAACCTTCTGTCTCCGGAAAACTAAACCATCGCCATTGCGAGTGGAAGGAAAGTTTTAACGAGAATCGGCGATGATCCACACCAACTACATAAACGAAACACAGTTTTGAAGATTGGCAAGTAAAATCAAATCAATTTGTGTTAGGGTTTTTATGCAGAAAAAAACCCCCATGACCGAGAAGTCGTGCTCCGGGTTGTGGGGGTATACTGTTTTGGTTTTGTATTCACAACGGAAATTATTTCAGGGATGGAAGTTCACGATTTGCCGGAAAGAATTTTTGCCGCCGGAGAAAAATCAATTGGCGAGAGAGTGACCTCATACAACAAAACATGGAGGTTAAAATCGATTATTAACGTGCTAACAGAAGACGAGCTTGAGATCTTAAGGAAATCTCCGTTTGGGAAACTAATTTCCCTACACCAGAAGCCTTCGTTTTCCGGTAGGTTTCTCAGATTCATCATTTCTAGACAACTAAAAGTTGTCAAAAAGCACGAGATCTAGCTGCTATTTGCAGGAAAACTTATATGGTTTTCCATCCGAGAGTTCACAATCGTTACTGGATTGCCATGTGGTCAGTTCCCGAAAGAGTCGAAGAAGAAGAAGAAAAACACAATAAAGGAGAAGCTTTACTGGCCTGTATTATTCGGCAACCTAGAGTCAGTGACAGTTGATCGCGTTACAAAGATGTTGAAGAAGAAGACTATGACTGACAAAGATGTCAGGATCAAATATGCATGTCTTGTAATTGTAGCAGTCGTACTTGTCCCAACAGCTCACACACCAAAGATTGTCAAAGCACATGCAGAGATGATCAGTGACATTGATGAATTTTTTGCATACCCGTGGGGTAGACTTGCATTCGATATGACAATGCGGAGTATAAAAGCTAGGGACGCAATCGCTCTTACACAAAACACCCTTGCTGTGAAAGGGTTTGTACTCGGGCTTCAGTTGGTCATGGTGGAAGTTGTACCATCACTGGTTGAACCTGTCCAGCCTGGGGGGTCCGCTATTATATATGGGCCTCTATATCTCAGATTCAAACATATTTCTTTTCGTCGGTGCCGAAGAATCATGGCCAGAGGAAGAATCGTGGTGGTTTAAAATCCGATCAAGGAGATGTACGCATGAAATCTAGCTCTCTTCCTCGTATATATATTCGAGTCAAACTAATTTCACTGCTGCCGACGGAGAAAATGTTACCGCAAATCATCATATGCAGATAGGTGTTCGTGGTTTGAGTTAAAAATCAAAATTTGCACTGAGATTTGGTTTTGAAGTATCCATGTAAATTTGGAACCAATCATCTAAACTCAAACATATCAAACTAACATTGTTATTAACCGAGTAATTCACCTATTTTATTCTACTATTATCCGTATCATCCGAATATTATCTAAGTTTCACCCACTTTATAATTATATCAATGCTGCTTAATACCGAAGGTATTCAGCCAACATTGAAATTATAGTCATCTCACATTTTTTTCATTACAACCATTGTTAATAATTCGTTCACATCTTTATCCAAGTTGCGACCTTAAAAGCCAACATATGTGGTTACAAACACAAATATGAGTATTACATGTGGACCGACTGTATTTAAAGTATCCATCTAAATTTGGAATCAATCATCTAAAACTTAAATATATCCGACTAACACTATTATTAACCGAATAAGTCACATGTTTTATCCGGTTATTATCCATATTATCCGAGTATAACACATATTTTATCCGGCTATTATCTGTATTATCTGAATATTTTCTAAATTTACCCACTTTACAATTTTACTTATGTTGCTTAACATTGTATGTATCCAACCAACCTTCGAATTATAATCATCTCACCGTATTTTTGTTAAAACCATTGGTATCAATCACATCTTTATAAATGTTTTTATAACCTTAAAAGACATCCTCTTTGGTTACACACATAAATAGTTGGAACCAATAATCTAAATTCAAACATATCCAACTAACATTATTGTTAACAGAGTAAGACACATCTTTTATCAGACTATTGATGTGTGTCAAATTGTATTTGTACCTAAACTTAGCTAGCAACACACTCTACTTGTTGTAGCATAACATAAGATCGAACCACAAGGAGTTAAGAATAACTACACTAGGAATACAAGTAATTAAATAAGGTAAGTGATTCAAAGGTTGTATTTTCAGTTTTTCAAATCCTAATTATGAAATAAAACTAAGTGAAATGAGAAAATAATAAATGCAAATGGAATCCAAACCAAACCAAATAAGTAGACAAGCACTAAACAAGATCAAAACAAGACAATTCAAGGATAAACAAATTAAAATGCAAAAGTCAACCGTAAAGTCAACAAACAAGAACTTGATCAAATATAGGAAAGTATGAGCTTTGGGCAAAGCATTTGACTTGGGATGATCAATGACTAACTAATGATGCTATGACTAACAATTCAAACTCAATTCTATGACATGAATCACACAAATAGACTAATCCACTCCCATGGCACTAATCCATTTATTGACCATTCAATTAAGCTAATTTTCCAATTGCAATCAAATGATCAATAATCATTAAACATAAGTTCATAAAGCCACTAATCACCTTAAGCATCAATTTCCATTGGTTAAGAATGAAAAGCAAAGTTAGGATTTTCTAGACATTTCATCGAACACCTTCCGGGCATAAAATGTCCATGTTCTAGATTTTGATTGTTCATATCAAAACTAGCATTAAGAACACCCTAAACTTTAGAAATCATAAGAATCTAAGCATAGACATCAATAATCATCCATCAAATATCTCTAATCTACTAAGCCCAAAAACCCATAGAAAGACTACTCACTAATCATCATGCAAAACACAAAGATAATCATAGATAAAGACATAATGAAAGTAGAAATGGAGATAGATGAAGAAAACTTCACTAAATTTGGTGAAATGAGCAAAGATTCAAGCCAAAATCATAAGATAAGAGTTTGAGGTCAAAGATACAAGAGCAAAAATAAGAACTATGGTATTTTTATGTCCAAAATACATATTTATAGTGAATAAAATCGGAACCGGGTTGACCCGAAATACTTGGGTCAGATCTTGGATCTTGAAAAAAAAACAGAGAAAATATCGAACCCCTCCCCTTCGAAATGGGGGGTCGATATTCTCTCTATTTTTTTTCCTTCATGCTTCATGTCGAACGCCTTCCCTTCGAAATGGGGGTTCGATATATTCTCTGTTTTTTTTTCTTCATGCATCTTCATGGTAAATCTTCATTTTCTTGCTTATTCCATCCATTCTTCCAACTCCCTTGCATCTCCTAACTCCCCATTTCATCCACCTAGCTCCAATGATTTCAAAACACCTAAAAAGAGAGAAAACAATGCAATATGTCCAAAATCCTAATGCTAAACTCTAAAATGCCAAACTAGCCTAATATGTGGCTAAAGATGCATTTATGATGCAAAATATGGAATGTATGAGATGAAATATAAACCTAAAAAGGTGTAAAATATGGTGTCATCAACTATAGTGTCTTCCTTCATCGGTTAGCAGAAATATTACCCCGATAATATCTCTTCACGGTTAGCACATTAGAAACAGCTTAAAACACATGTGTGGTGCATTTAATGCTCCTCAATGAGTCAGCCTTTTTGTGTGGTTCGAATTAAACAACGTGGACCTCATAGGATTATGTAGCTTCATAAGATCTAATGAGATTTTCTTCCCGCCTAAATAACACATCACGTGTTATTATCCAAGGGTAATACCAACTACTCACACATGAGGTCAATACATTTTACCTCTGCGATAGTCAACTTAGTCACTTTTCTAATTTTGGTCAGTTTTTTGGTTATGTAGCTAATTGACTCTTATATATATACTAGGCGATAGTCACTTACGTCGTCGTCTGATTTCCGCAGATTGTTTAGGTGTGTTTGGAGAACCAAACTTGTTGCTGCTTTTTGGGATTCGGGGTTAGAGTGAGACTTCAAGATTTTTATTTTATTAAAACAAATATTTTGTATTTTAATCGGGAGTTTCAACTTGTATTTTATGTTTCAAGTAATGTCTCGTAATTTTTTCTTGGAATTTTCGGGACGTTACAACAATTGTGAACAAATCATATGAGATGGTGCTAAATAATAGTATATCTCGCCCATTTTGCAGTGGGTGCGAGTCTCATTGCATATACTCTATCATCTTGAAGCTGCTTGGAACCTCAGATACATACATTTGCTCTTTTAAATGCACATATTTATTTCAGATGAGGTCTAGCGAGATAAATCGTTAAAACTAAAAAGTGTTATAAAGTTTGTGAAGCCAAGATATTCGTTTTAGTTTCTTTTATTCTTCTTTGGATTGTGAGTTGATATCCGTGATGTATAATTTTATTTAAGAATCTTGCAGTCTTGATTTGATATGATCTTGTTGTTCCTAATGTTTTCAGCCTTTCGTTTTCAGTAAACTCTTCTCTTGAAAACGAAGAACACAACACCATGAGTCTTATATCAAGACCAAAAACAATAAGGATTCATTGATGAAAGTTTTTTTTTTTAATCTCTAAACTTAAAACGCTTGGAATCATGAGAATTCAACAAGAAAAAGACATGGCTAAGGTTTGTTATAACAAAATACAAACTGTTGTGGTTGTGACTAAAACAATAGATTCTTGAGGACTAAAAGGGCAATCATTATGAAGCAAAGTATAAGGAGTATCGTCGCACATTTCACCATTGCTCCTTCTCTTTGTGTTCTCTCCGCCTATTCAAACACCGAAGAAATATATCTCCGTGAGACCAATTGTGAACTGCAAACATTTGTAATAAACAGTAAGTTCGTATTTGTGTCGTCCAATTTTGAGAGGATATGAATGCAAAACAGAGGCACAATATGTCAAAAGCAAGACTAATAGAACTGCAACTTAATTCGTTTCTAAGGTTTCTAATTCCGTAGCTCATGATTACAACGATTTGTTTTTCTCTAGAGCTGCCACAAATTTTGTAGAAATCAAAACAATAGATCCATAACACAAAACGGAACGAACAAGAAATCATTTACTCTATTACCTCGAGTGACCAGTATCATTGGAATTCAGAGTGATTGGACCGAGCAAGCGAACCTCTAACCACTTCGACCACCAGACCAGCGAACGAACCAGACGCCGATAAAGACAAAAAGGAGCACAAATCCCTCTGATGAAGGAGTGTCACTACCAGAGTTTATTTTGGACAAGTAGTGGTTTTTGCAATTATTTGTTTTCTTTATGCTGTCATGTCGAGTTTTGCTTTATCCCAATCAACTGTGGTTCTGAGTGGAGAGAGAGATTGAAAGGAGCATTTCTTTTACATTTTATATCCAATTTTTCATTTTCTTCTAAACTCAAAAGATTCGAAAGGAGCATAGCTTTGAGATTATCGAAGATTTTATTCATAAAAAAAAAGAAAAAGGAAAACTAAAATAAATAAAGAGATAAAGGAAGCTGAGAGGATAGTGTTTGAGTGGCCCGAGAAAGAGCTTGAAAGCAAAGATAGCTTTGAGTGGATACATAATATTCAACCTCTCTTCTTCTTCTCCCTCTTCCTTGAATTCCTTCGACCATGGACTCTGATGGAGGAGTGTCACTACCATGGATCCACGAGCATTTGATGGTGCCTTGGAATTCTCTGGAGAAAGGTGATTGTTGTGGACGCTTCGAAGCTATCACTGATGGTTACTACTGCGAAGGCTGCAATTTTTTCGTCCACAAGAAATGTAGCGAGTTCTCTGAATATATCCAACACCCATCTCACTCCGATCACATACTTCAGCTTCGAAGAAATACAAAAAATGCTTGCAATTTATGTGGAAGAGGAATCGTGAATCTATTCTACCGTTGTGAGGTATGTGACTTCGACATAGATCTATATTGTGTGAGGTACCCACCACCAGAGGTTATCAAAGTTTCCGAGACGCATCGCCACAATCTCACCCTTCTCAGGAGAAAAATCATGTTCAATTGTGGTGCTAAATGTGGCAAGCCTGGTGTGACAGAGTTTGCTTACGAATGTCATGAATGTGATTTAGCCTTCCATGTGGATTGCGCTTGGCACCCTCCAGAAGTTATGCACCCGTTAGAGGTAAACCACTCCTTACACCTTCTATGATTGACGATAAAGTGTTTTATTACCTCTCGTAACTTTGAGTTAACATATCTAACTTTTCTTCTTCCTCCCAGTATACGACGATAGACGTTGGTAACAGAGTGTCACTACCATTGATCCACGAGCATTTGATGGTGCCTTCGAATGATATGGGGAAAGGTGATTGCTGTGGACGCTTGGAAGCTATCACTGATGGTTACTACTGCGAAAAATGTGATTTTTTCGTCCACAAGAAATGTAGCGAGTCCTCTGAATATATCCAACACCCATCTCACTCCGGTCACACTCTTCAGCTTCGAAGAAATCCAAATCATTATTGCAATTTATGTGCAAGAGGAATCGTGAATCTATTCTACCGTTGTAATATATGTGACTTCGACATAGATCTATATTGTGTCAGGGACCCACCACCAGAGGTTATTGACATTTCCGAGACGCCTAGCCACAAGCTCATACTTCTCAAGAAGCGGATCGACTTCGACTGTCATGCTAAATGTGGGAAGACTGGTGAAAATGAGTATGCTTACAAATGTCATGAATGTGATTTAGCCTTCCATGTGGATTGCGTATGGCACCCACCGGAGGAGGTTGATCGCCCGTTAGAGGTAAACAACCCTTACCACTCTTTGCACTCTCTTACGCTCCTCACGGGTCGATTACCAGACTATTCTGATGGAAAATGTCGTCTTTGCGGAAGAAAGATTGATAAACAATTTTATCATTGTTCTTCATGTAACTTCACCTTGGATATGCGTTGTGTTTTACACCCACCACCACAATCTGTTCTGGATTTGAAAGCTCATGATCACCAACTCACCCTTCTCCCAAGACTCGATACTTTTACGTGTAATGCTTGCGGCCTGAAGGGAGATCGAAGCCCTTACGCATGTTTTCAATGTGGTTTCATGATCCACCAAGACTGTCTTCACCTTCCACGCATCATAAACATCAATCGGCATGATCACCGTATTTGTCGCACTTCTGTTCTTGGTGTTGTGAATTCTGTATGTCGAGTTTGTCACGAGAAGGTGGATTGGACTTGTGGAGGTTATTCGTGTCAGAGGTGTCCTAACTATGTCGTTCATTCAAAATGCGCTACAAGAAAGGATGTTTGGAACGGGAAAGAACTCGAAGGAGTACCTGAAGAAATAGAGGATATAGAGCCATATGTGGTAATAGATGAAAACACAATACAACATTTCAGCCACGAAGAGCATTACCTTAGACTTCACGTTAATGGTGTTCTGTATGAGGAAAGCAAGCGGTGCAGAGCATGCAGCAATCCCATCGGTCGCCAATCCTTCTATGGTTGTATTGATTGTGAGTTCGTTCTCCACCAAAACTGCGCTGAATTGCCTAAAAGGAAATGGCATGTTCTACACAATGAACGGCTTACTTTAGTTACAAGCAAGGCGGATTTCTTTATGTGTGATGCTTGTCTTAGAATTTCCAATGTGTTCGTGTACACGGATGGGAAAATGGAATTAGATGTCCGGTGCGGTTCAATTTCTGAGCCATTTGTCCATCCAAGTCATCCCCATCATCCCTTATATTACATTCCACGAAACAAAGATGAAATCTGCAATGGTTGCAATCAGAAGGAAACGCATGTGCTCAGATGCATTGAAGATGGTTGTGAATTTGTCTTGGGATTCACATGCGCCACTTTACCACAAGTGGTAAAGCACAGAGTTGACGATCATCCTCTCTCACTATGCTATGGCGAAGAAGAGGAAAGTGGTAAATATTGGTGCGACATTTGTGAGAAAGAAACCAATCCAAAGACATGGTTCTACACGTGTAAAGATTACCGGGCTAGTTTGCATACAGAGTGTGTGTTCGGAGACTTGGCATGGCTCATGCCAAGAAGCACAATAATGTATTTTGGTACTTCATATGAAGTTGTACTCAATGATAGTGTATCTCGTCCATTTTGCAGGGAGTGTAAGCCGCATTGCATGTACCCTATCATCTTGAAGGAGCGAGGAACTTCAGATACATACTTTTGCTCTATGCGATGTCTTGGCTTCACAGGAATTCTAACACTCGAAGACCTGTACCGAGCGAAGTGGAGTTAGATCGTTAACAATAATATATGAAATGAAGCCCGTGAGGCCAATATATTTGTTTAGATTTCTTTTATTATTTAGTTTACAAGTTCATTGCCACTATAGGTTGATTTCCTTAATATTATGATTATCTAAGAATCTTGCAATCTTGATTGGATATGATCTGGATGTTCCTAGCTAATATTTTCACTTTTCAGCCTAATGTTTTCTACAAAATCTTGTCGTATAAAATTTTAAGACCAAAGACAAGAAAATTGCGGTGATTATGAATCACCTAAACTTTTTAATTACTTGAAGAATCAAACGGTAAATAATCTCACTTTGATAAAGCTTTTAACATGCTTTAGAACTATTTGACTAAACATCAACAAACAAAGAATTGTCACAAACATTGAAATTTTTGTAACCATGTAACACTTTCTTTAGCAATTGGATTACACAAAAGAACTTCTTCAAATTTAAAACGCTTGGAAAAATGAGAATTCAACAAGAAAAAGACATGGCTAAGGTTAGTTATAAACAAAAGAGAAGCTGTTCTTAAAAAAACTGTTGGTAAATGACTAAAACAATAGATTCTTGAGGACTAAAAGGACAATCATTATGAAGCAAAGTGAGGAGTATTGTCGCACATTTCACCATTGCTCCTTCTCTCCACCTATTAACAAATACAAAAATATGTCTCTGTGAGTTTTTGGTAAGGAATCAAACCTTTTGTAGTTGTTTATAGCCTTCCTCAACGGATGTAGGATCTTTTTGGATATTGTAGTCTATCTAATCACCTATTGTGCCCTGATTGGTAATGAAAAGATTTTCTTATATGAGAATGATTTAACCCAAAGTCCCCTATCTGATTGATTCTCTAAAAGCACAAAAGAAAAGGTAATAGCCACGCATTTTTTTATCGTTAGCAAGCTCAATATTGAACAATTCCAACAATACCTGAACATTTTTCCTGAGATTTGATTCTTCTGAAGGGCCTCTTGTAGAAACTTTCGCAATCTCTTTTCTGACTTCCTCAACAAATCTGTAATTTCATGACTGCACGTTGATTCCCTTTGTTATCTCCAAATGTAGACATTAGAGCCTTTTTTCTTGTGAAGTTATTTTTATTGTAAACATTTGCGATAAATGCAAAACAGAGGCACAATATGTCAAACCAAGACAAAAAAGCTTCCAAGCACTAATGAGATAATATTTGTTGAATGAAATGGAGTAAAAATAAAAAAAAGGCATTTGCATCATCCCGTGAATTGCATTTCCTTCTTCCACTCTTAAATCACTCTGCAACTTAATTCGTTTTAAAGGTTTCTAATTCCGTAGCTCATGATTGCAACAATTTGTTTGTAATTACTCTATTACCTCGAGGGACCAGGATCATTGCAATTCAGAGTGATTGGACCGAGCAAGCGAACCGCTAACCATTTCGATCACCGGACCACCAAACGAACCAGACGCCGATGCATCCCTGTTCGGTTACTTTTTTTCTTGAGCCCCCGTCTTTTCTAGCATCATCGGTTTTCTTTGCTATAAAATGCGAACCGCTAACCGTTTAGATTTCTGTCTCAAGCTTAGTGTCTGAAGCTTTTAAACTCGCATCAAGGAGAGTAAATGATTCAGTCTATTGTGTGGCCAAAAATCACAGGTTTTCCCACCATTATCCGTATTTTTTTTTTTTTTTATATCGCCTTTTTATTATTATTATTATTAGGACTAAGACCGCGCGAAATAGAGAAAAATATCGTATATTAAATTTTAAATGAAAATTATTAAAATAATTATAAGTGAAAATGTATAGAAATAAAAATGATGATATAGAAAGTGAACATCTACCATATTTTTTATAATTGTTATGGTTAAAAATGAGAAGGTAAAAATATGAGAAGAAAACTTTTCAAAACATTTTTAAAATATTTAAAATTGGTTATAAATGAAAAGGTACGAAAGAATTACGAGAAAGAGACTCAATCCTCCAAAATATTTTCTAAATTTTTATCAAAATAAAAAAACAAAAAGTTATGAGAAGGAGATGCAACCCTCCAAAATATTTTATTTTGTGGAGTGTTGAAAACAACTATACGTAAAAATATATAATATGAAAATTATGATAAAACACGATGTTTCAAAGCACATTTAGAATTATTAAATTTTTCTTATCTACAATTTTTCATCGAATGAAAAGTGTGTATAAATATTAATCCTTATAAACTAAAGTTTATTACTAGATTTAATTTAATTCTTATATAATAATAGAAAGTGTCTTCTAATGAAAAGTCACCATTTGAAGAGTTGTAACTTCTCAATTAAAAGACGTAATTGTTAGAGGTTAATATACACATGGAAGACTTTAAAAAAAAAACCGAAATATATTAACACTAATAAAAGGTAAATTAAAAAATATATATAAAAACATATCAAAGTAATCACTGATTATAGTTAATATATATATATATATATTATATTATATTATAGTTTATAGTTTATAGTTAATATGTATACATATATATATATATATATAATTGCCGGAAAAAAGATTATAGTTAATATATATATACTGTTGGAGGTTTTTCTTATCTACAATTTTTTCATCGAGTGAAAAGTGTGTATAAATATTAATCCTCATTAATCCTTATAAACTAAAGTTTATTACTAGATTTAATTCATAGAAGTTAGCAAGGTGTTTTCAGATTTAGTTTATTATGGGACGTGAAACATGTTAATGCGCCTTATTTGAATTATTATTATTATCATATCACTAATCCATGCAATATCTCCCGCTCACACTCCTTGTTCTCCTTTTCACTCTTCGGTTTCGTTTTCTATGAGATTACGAGTTTCTGGATAGTATTTTCTTTTTTTCTTTTTTCTTTTTTCTTTTTGGATAAAAGGCTTTCTATTTAGGGAATAATGCAAAAAAAACTTTCAAGTTACAAAAAAATGCAAGATCAACCTCAAAGTAAAATAAATGCAAAAAAACTCTCTATCATGTTAAAAACCAGCAACGTGAACCTCGGAGTAAACAGTGTTTATTTTTTTGACGGAATTAAAAGCACAGTCGTTTTATCTAAATAAAAACGACATGACAAAAAAATGTAATGTCGTTTTGCTCTGTGAAAACGGCAAATATTCACTGCATTATCAAACTCAACACATCATAAATTCCATATGGGTATATATTAAAATGAAGACCAAACGACAAGTAAGATCATTAAAAATCATCATCTTTTACGGTATTACACTCTAGAAAGAAACACACACCAACACGATCTCATACTATTTGCAGTTCAAATGTAACAACTTATAATTGAGAAAACAATGTATCCCAAACGTTGAAATCATTACATTGCAATTTAAAGGAAAATAACTTTTGCCTAGTTTTTGGCACATAAAAATCCAAAATAAAAGAGTACTACGAAGGAAAAAAGCCATAATATTATTATGGGAAAGATAGAAAAAAAAACATGGTGGAAATCATTTTCCACGGCCATAGCCACGTCCACGAAGAACAGCAAGCTTCTTGCGTTCTCTTGCCTTATAGAGCGAGCTCGGTAAAACAGTGTTATCCAGCCTCAAAGGACATTACATTTCCTTGTCATGTCGTTTTTATTTAGATAAAATGATTGTGCTTTTAATTCCGTCAAAAAAATAAACAATGTTTACTCCGAGGTTCACGTTGCTGGTTTTTAATATGATAGAGAGTTTTTTTGCATTTATTTTACTTTGAGGTTGATCTTGCATTTTTTTGTAACTTGGAGGTTTTTTTTGCATTATTCCCTTCTATTTAAATGCAAAGGTAACTATTACAATGATATGATGATGAGATCATATAGTTTGAGAGAGTTATTTATAATAAAACATAAAGATTACAATAAAGTGGACTCATAAGAGAGATAGAAAAGATCTAGAGAAGACACTATCTAGGAACTTCTAAAAAGATTGTTCGTGGTCACCTCGGCCACCACGTCCCCTTTTACCTCGTCTTCTTACTGTGGTCCATTGCATCTCTTGAACCTTTTGCGTAGGTTTGATCAACCTTCCGCCTCTAGTCTTTTGAGAAGCAACACCCATCTCATAATCTGAATAATCTCCCGAGTCTTAAGCAGCCAAGAGATTGCTACCAAATACATTCCCTTGCACAACTTCATTAGCCAATGAACCTATATAAGGGGTTGAGAACGTTACTAAATTAGGAGGAATATCAATTGTTGATGTAGTGACTATGGCAATGAGAGAAGAGCTACACGCTACATTGGTGGTAGATGTAAACTCAGTTGGGATAGCCTTTGTTAAGGCTAATGTTTTTTGGAAAGAATTAGCGTTTTCTAACGCAGTTGAGGAAGAGAAACCTGTTAAGTTGATAGTGGTAGTTGGGGTTGTTGGTTCAACATCAGTGAGAGAGGCAGAGATTGTAGCCATAATAGCAACATGAGAAGCAACATGACAGCCATGAACAGAGGATGGAGAAGCAAGAACATGAGAGCTATGAGCAGAGGTTGGATCCGTAGGAGCAGCAAGATCCTGGGAGCCAATAGAGGTAATTTTGGTGTAGCATTAACAGTTTCATTAGGTTGACTGAGAAAGAGGCACCTAAATTTTTTATGGCCTAATTGTCCATATCTCTGACATTTAGATGGAATCCAAGAGTACAAAACTTCTACCATTGAGAGGTTGCCTTTTAAGTCCGTAGCTGCAATCCTCTGCAGAAAAACTTTATCTAGTTTCTGGATAGTTGTTTAAATAAACGGTTAGAAGTAATCCAGTCGTGTCTAAATTAAGACACATCACATAACTTATAGTTTCCTTTTTAACTAATTGCTACTTTGAATTTAATGGGTAATTTGACATTAAATAACAACTTGTTTTATTGATTGATGATATATTATTATTTAAAAAAGTTGTAGAAAATAAATTGCAGAACTACATTTACACATATTTAAGAAAATAACCAATTTGATGTCGTAAATAACACTAACTACTACACGGAAACAAGCACTCATAAGATGATAAGATTTTATATTTAGACAATTGAATCATGTCTGTAAAAAACGTTTTTCCTTCCACTCGCATTTTACGAATTGGAACCATAGCTCTTCGTCTCACCAGTAGAACAATTTTGGATTGGTACGCCATTTCAATCGATTCATTTGTAATTTGGCATATTTCATTCGTCCAATGCATATAAAAAATATAGTTGATATATAACCAGATCGTTTGTGGGTGTCTTTTCATCTTGGAATCTTGTAGCAATGTTAACGCGGCTTCAATATTTCGATGTATACAACCCAAAAACACTGCTTTCAAATATAAAGAATCAACGTTTCCGTAGAGAATTTTTAAATCTAAAAATTCACTACATGCCCCACCCATTTCCGAGAAAAATATAGTTAGAATTTGCATTAATTTATTATATTTGAAACTGGTCATAAAATGTGCATTGTCATTAGAATTCCAAAATTCTTTACACAAATCAATAATTTTATGAACTTCTACAACAGTAAAAAGATCAATACTTTTGAATAATAATTTTAAAATAATAGAATGACGTTTTTTATCATCATCATGCTTTGAGTGAATTTTAAATTTAGTAACCATAAATGAACATAATGGTCAGCGAAAAAAATATGTAGAGTTAAAAACATAAATGCTAGAAAATGCAACATTAATTAAATAAGCGCGATTTTTACCGAAAAGACGCAACCCAATGAAAAGATTCAACCATTGGAAATAACCATAAAACGGTTATTTTGAAAAGACGCAACCATTGGAAATAACCATAAAGCAGCTTTATCGAAAAGACGCAACTCTAGAATATATTGTTAACTATAAAACAGTTAATTCTGAAAAACACGACCCTTGGAAATAATCATAAAACGGTTTTATCGAAAAGACGCGACCCTAGAATATATTTTATTAACTATAAAACGGTTATTTACGAAAGAACACAATCCTAGGATTCATATTCTATAATTGTTTTTCGAAAAAAATGCGACCATTGGAAATAACCATAAAGCGGCTTTATCGAAAAGACGCAATCCTAGAATATAATGTTAACTATAAAACGGTTATTTACGAAAGGACACAACCCTAGGATTCATTTTCTAGGATTGTTAAAGGACACAACCCTAGGATTCATATTCTATAATTGTTTTTCGAAAAAACGTGACCACTGAAAATAACCATAAAGCGATTTTATCGAAGAGACGCAACCCTAAAATATAATATTAACTATAAAATGGTTATTACGAAAAGACACAACCCTAGGATAAAACGGTTTTCGCGAAAAGACGCAACCCTAGAATATACCGTTAACTATAAACGGTTATTTTTGCGAAAAGACACAACCCTAGGATTCCTTTTCTAGGATTTACGAAAGGACACAACCCTAGAACAAAACGGTTTTATCGAAAAGACGCAACCCTAGAATATTAACTATGAAACGATTATTTACGAAAAGACATAACCCTAGGATTCATTTTCTAGGATTTACGACAGGACACAACCCTAGGATATAATGGTTTTATCGAAAAGACGCAATCCTAAGATATTAACAATAAACGTTTATTTACGAAATGATACAACCCTAGGATTCATATTCTATAATTGTTTTTCGAAAAAATGCGACCACGGAAAATAACCATAAAGCGGTTCTATCGAAAAGACGCAACCCTAGAATGTATTAATTATAAAACGGTTATTTACGAAAAGACAACTCTAGGATAAAACGGTTTTATCGAAAAGACGCAACCCTAGGATATACTGTTAACTATAAAACGGTTATTTATGAAAAAACACAATCATGAGATTCATTTTATAGGATTTACGAAAGGACAAAAGTTATTATTTATGAAAGGACACAACCCTAGGATAAAACGGTTTTATCGAAAAAATGCAACCCTAAAATATTAACTATTAAATGGTTATTTACAAAAAGGCACAACCTAGGATTCATTCTCTAGGATTTACGAAAGGACACAAGTTATTATTTACGAAATGATACAACCCTAGGATAAAACGGTTTTATCGAAAAGACGCAACCCTAGAATATTAACTATAAAACGGTTATTTACGAAAGGACACAACCCTAAGATTCATTTTCTAGAATTGTTATTATTAATAGATATGTACAAGCTAAGGTTATCACTTGTCACGTACTCCCTCGGTTTGTTATTAAATGATGTTTAAGGTTTTTGTACACAAATTAAGTAATTATTTAATTTTTATTATTTTCTAAATTAAAATATTAATTATTATTCTATTTAAACATAATTTAACCAATAGAAAAACAATCTGCATAATTCAAACAGTCAAAAAACAAAAATTTCTGCTAAAACATCACTTAATAACAAATAGAGGGAGTAACAATTTTAACTTCTGTCATTTTATCTTTTATCTGTTCGCCGTAAATCAAAATGACTGATCCTAAAGGAAAGCTTATCTTGTGAGTTCACTCTCTCTCTCAGATCAGATCTAGGGGATCAGAAAATTTAGGGATTTTAAGAACTATCCACGATGTTTTAGAAATGTGTTTTTTATTGCAATCATTTCTGTGGGTTTTCTTTATTGCAATCATTTCTGTGGGTTTTCTGAGAAAACAAATTTCTGTGGTTCGTGACCATGATCTTCCACTTTGAAACAATTAGGTTTTAAGACGTAGCCATGATCTTTTTACGGAATATTTTTTCTGAAAAATTTATCATATTAGATGTTGAAGCTAGTATGATTTTTTGTTTCTTTTGTTAAATTCTGTTCGAATCTGAATAAACTTTCAAATTTCAGATCTAGTGGAATCAGAAAGTTTAGGGATTTTTAGACATGCCCACTATGTTTTAGAAATGAGAGGTTTTTTATTTTATTTTTTATTGCTATCATTTCTATGGTTTAAAAAAAAATCATATTAAATGTGGAAGCTAATATGATTTATTGATCTGATGCTTGCATCATAGTGGAGTTCGTGGCTAATATGATTACCTTAAAGATTATAACTTTCACTTTGAAACAATTAGGGTTTTTAAGAATCTAGTAAGATTAATAGTTCTTATTTTCATCTCACAACGGACAGTGACTCCCTTAAATGATAACTTTCAATTTGAGCTCAAATGGTTTTGTGATATTTCATGTCTTATGGTTCCTAAAGCAAGCACATCGGTTCAGGGGCGGAGCTAGTTGAAGATGAGAGGGGTCAATTGACCCCTACAACATTTATAAAATTTTGTTTGTACATAGTTGTCTACAATAATTGATGGATGATTTGGTTTGAAACATGAAAATATGACCCCCATTGACATGGTTCAATTCATACATTTACATCATTTTCTATATATATATTTTTTCCATTTAATCGTTTGTTTTTTGTTTTTGTTTTTGCTTGTTTTTGATATATTTATTCACAATCTCTTGAAAAGTCTTGATTCTTTTTTCTTTTTACAATTGCTTTTGATTCTTTTTCATTAATTGTTTAATATGAGTTACCTAAAACAACATGATTTTTCATAGAAATTGAATAACATAAACTACTTATATATTTTATACACAAGTTTAAGCACTTTTAAAATTATATATATATATATATATATATATATATATATATATTATTGAAAATCAATTATAATTACGGAGTTTATAAAAAAAAATGACATTATTTTTAGTTCTTTTTATTTTATTTTTTAAATAAATAAATATGAATATCTAAAATGTTTGGTTTCTTTTTTTTGATTAATTCAAATAAATGAATTAATATTATAATATAATTATATTATTATTGACCCGACAAAAAATAATCTTGGCTCCGCCACTGCATCAGTTCATTGTTTTGTTGATCCAAATCTATCTTATAGGTCGTCAAATGAAGATGTCAATAACAACAATGTGCTAAGAAGCAAAGAGGCTCTCACTCTGCCGACCTTCCATCATGCCTTTTGGAAGTAATAATGTCTTATCTTTTGTTTAAAGATAACATTCGTGCATCCGCTGTTTGCGAGGCATGGCGTAAAGCCGCTCTATCTGTTCGGGTTGTGGAAAAACATCTTTGGGTTATCTCCTTCCCAAAATGTGGTGACTTGGTTAATCTTTTCGATCTGTTGAAGCAGATGATGTACACACTGAGCTTGCCCGAGTTAGCTGAAACCAGTGTTTGTTACTCGAAAGACGGTTGGTTGCTTATGCGTAGATCCAGCTTCGTACACATGTTCTTCTTCAACCCGTTTACTCGAGAGCTCATAAGCTTGCCAAAGTGTGAGTTGTCGTTTCAGGCGATTTGTTTCTCTTCTGCCCCTACATCGGGTACTTGTGCGGTGGTAGCATTAAAACCTATTACGAGATATCTCGTGGCTATCAGCATTTGCTATCCTGGAGCAATTGAGTGGATTACTAAGGAGCTTCCTTGCTCTCTTCCTTTTAACCCCTACATGCATAGCAACCTTATCAATGTCGATGATCATCACTTTTATTGCTTTGCCTCGGGAGGGGTTTTATTCGACTTTGACCTAGCTTCTTGCACATTGACTCATCAAACATGGGTTAAACATAGCTGCCCTTATATTGATAATGATGAAATGGTTGTATCAACCAAAGAGAATTTACTTGATGGAACAGAAAGGAGAGCTCATTCTCATGTATACATGTGGCCCCGAGACGCCGATGGTGTATAAACTAGTCTATTCGAAATGGGAGGAGATGAATGGTACTACTCTCAACGGCTTGACAATCTTTGCAGTCTCTACTCCTCAGAGACGAGATTGGATATTCCTGGGATGAGGAACAGTGTGTACTTCCCAAAGTATGATTTACATTACAAGCAATGTGTGTCCTACTCGTTTGATGAAGGCAAGTACCATCCACGAAAGCATATTCTACGACCAACAAAAATATGGGAAATGCAGAAAGAAATATGCCCTCTTCAGGGTCTTTGGATCGAGCCACCAGCTATGTGAAAGGCTAGCTAAGCAAAAGGATGGCAGAGGTAAGTTATTTGAGCTTTGAGTTTTTCTTTTTATTTTATGTATTGATCATTGTATGTGAGAAACTTATGGATTCGCGTTTCAAACTCTGAGATTTCGGGTTATGCAAGCTTTATTTTAGACTTTATTGGTTTTTGTAGTACTTATCTCATTTAATCTCATTCAGTGACATCCTAAAAACAATAACCGTGGATGTATATTTTAGTTGCTAAGCGCGCATTGCATAATATTTATATATGTAATATCTATATATAGAAAGAAAGAGAGTAATTAGAGGGCATTTTAGCAGGTTGGAGTTTCATAAGTTGATTCTTTTGAAATTCGTTTAGACCATTCATTCTCTTAATAAAATAATAATAAAGAGGATGATGTAGCTAGTGAGGAAATCGTCAATATATATAAGAAGATCGAGATATTATGGCATCTATCGGTCTCACGATGGTCTCTAGTTCATTCACTGCATATTTGATTTCCACTTTTAAACTTTCAAGATATTTTTGGTAGTGTAAAAACATGCCAACACAACCGGATATGGAAAAAGAGTTGGCAGCATTTCACGTTGTAAAGGTATAAGGATATTATTAAGAATCTTGTAGACGTTTTCGGCTCCAAAGATTTTATGTAAATGTTCGAATCTCATAAGTTTGGTTATCGCGAGGATGCAATTAAAATTTAATTTAACTTATGGGAAAAACTATAGACTTTTCTACTACTAAAATTAACACTAAAAAACCAAATTGTTTTTTTTTTAAAATGTGTTGACGTGAAGAATGCGTGTTTTCCAAAAATTCTACAACATTTAATTCAATATACGAATGGAAAATTCGAGGTAATAAAGTATTAAACTCAAGTGAAATTGTATAATGAAATAGTTGATCGACAGGGATTGCATTATACCTCGAGAATCTTGAAATCTTTCTGATATCGCAAAATAAATAAAAATAAATGCGGTTGATGCCCTATAATGTGAAAAAGTAGTATAGGTTGTATAGACATGCCTCAAAACAGAATACAACTTCTTGTGTTACTTATTTAGGTAAGATATATAACAATTAGCCCAATAGTTTATTTAAGTTTTACTTCTTTGTTATATGCAACTTTTAGCAGATTACCAATATTGTGATAGATTTGGCTGCAATACTTAATTGTTTTCGAACCATTGTGCCTCTGTCACGTAGCATTGACCATTGAGAAATGACAACATTTTCACTTTGTGAAAGTGGGAGAGTATCAAGGATCTTGTAGAAATTTTCGGCTATAAGATTTTATGAACATGTTCGAATCTCATATACGTTTAGTCGAAGTGATATGTGGCGCGAAAACACATCTTTGATACAGGTGCATTTCAAAATCTTGCAGACAGCAGAAGGTTGGAAGCCATTATTGTTGTTGTTCTTCTTCTTTTAATTTCCTCGCATAATTCTTAGACAAAAAGTTTCGATGATAATAAAATCACCATTTAAGTTTCATATATATATATGCACATCTGATGTATATGAACAATATTTATAAAGTTAATATTTGCAAAAATACTTATAATAAAGTCTGAAAATATTTTAAAAAGCAAAACGCTAGAGGGCCTTGCGTTTAGCGTTTGTGTTTGCTACAAAATAATTTAAGTGGTCACATTTTGTTCTAATTATGTAATAAGATTAGGGTTATCACTTGTCACATATATATATAACGTTTTAACTTGTCATTTTATCTGTTCGCCGTAAATCAAAATGACTGACCAGAGAGGAAAGCTTATCTTGTGAGTTCTCTCTCTTTCTCTCTTCTATTGATCTCAGATTAAATTCGTTTGGTTCTTCTCATGTTATTTTTGTAGATTATATAATCGCGAGCCACATAATATTTACAGGATCGAGAAAATATATAATTAGATTTGATTTTGTTTTGTTTTGATTTTTTTTGTTTTTTGAATCTGAATTGACTTCTAAAATATTGTTTCACGATTCTGCAAAAGGATCGGATCTGAGAGGGAATCAGAAAATTTAGGGATTTTAAGACCTATCCATGATGTTTTTTTTTTTCGCAATCATTTCTGTGGTTTTCCTGAAAAAAAAATCGTATTAAATGTAAAAGCTAGTATGATTTATTGATCTGATGCGTCATATTGGAGTTCGTGGCCAATGATTACCTTCAAGATGATCACCTAGCTTCTATTTTGAAATAAATTAGGGCTTTAAAATCGTACCCATAATGTTCTTAATTATTGTTTTTTTTTCCTGAAAATTTATCATATTATTCGTTTTTTTATATGAAATTATTCATATTAGATGTCGAAGTCTTGATGCATCTTACAACGGCCATTGGCTCCCTTAAAATGATAACATTCAATTTGAGACATTTTCAATCTCATAGTTTTGAACTTTTGTGATATTTTATGTTGATTCAATCTATCTCTAGGTTGAACATAGATGCTGAAACTAGTATGACTTTATAGCTCTGATACATCTCACAACGGCCAGTGACTTCCTTGAATGATAACTTTCAATTTGAGACATTTTTAATCTCATAGTTTTGTAATAATATTCATGTCTTATGGTCTCGAAAAGCAAACACACAAGTTAATTGCTTTGGTAATCCAAATCTATCTTATAGGTCAATTGAAGATGTCAACAATATGGAGAACGAAACGGTTCACGCTTTTGATCAGCTTCCATTATCCACTTTGAGGATAATAATGTCTCGTCTTTTGTTAAAAGATAACATTCGTGCGTCTATTGTCTGCAAGAAATGGCAAGAAGCCGCTGAATCTGTTCGGTTCTTGCCACCTAATTGCGATTTGAGTTGTATGTTTTTTTTTTGATATGTATTGATCATTTCATGTGCGAAACTTATGGATTTGCGTTTCAAACTTTGAGATTTGAGATTTGAAATTATGCAAAATTTAGTTTGTTTTTCAACTTTCAGATTCATTTGCATGTGATTGATTTTTCAAGTCATTCAAACAATACTAGAAAATTTTAACAGCAACATATTCATCACAATCTTTTTAAATATTAATTTTATTAATCAAATCATAAATATTACAAAGTGTTTTTCCACTTGTTTCCTTGTCAGAAAATAAAAGAGAGAAACAACGTGATTTGAGGGATCTTAAACCCGAATGAGTCAAAGAAGCATTAGATGCATAAATTCTTAGATAAGATGGTGTCACCATTAAAGTGACACGATAAAATATTTAAGAGAAGATGCCGTAATGCGATTTCAAAGAGTTGATGGGAATGAGATACAATATTAGTTCAAATACAAACTTAGAGATTGCATAAATAGAAGAAGAAGGCAAAATAGTTAACTATGAAGACATTACTAGTTGAATATACATGGTCATTAAATCGAAAAAAACTAAGTTTTTTTCTTTTTTTTAAATAAAGGTTTTTATGGGTTGATCTAAAAATAGAATTGTGTTTTTCCGCGAAACCAACCGCACAAAATTTCGCGGGAATTAATTTTAATTACGTTTTATAGTTTCTAGTTATTTGCTTTTATATGTTTTTTTTTTGAAACTTTTGCTTTTATATGTTTCTATAACTTTATCTTTATAAGTAATGTCCCACATTTAATATTTTTATTTATATATAGCGTATATGTAAAATAAAATTTCATATAATATATATAATGTAAACTCTGTAAATTTTAAAATATTTTATATATCAAATTTTAAAATATTTTATACTTTGATTTACATTGTAATGTATTTATACAATTTGGTATTTCCTATTCTCTACAATATTCCCATATCGTGATAATATCAAATCTATGATTTATATATATCCTTGCCTATACCCCCCCCCCTCCCTCAAGTTGGTGGTGCGAAATTTCGAACACCGAACTTTGACAAAAGTTTATCAAAAGATGGTTTTGGTAATGCTTTGGCGAGAATATCGGCAACTTGTTCTTTGGTAGAGATATGTTCTGTTGTAATCAACCGATCTTGAACAGCATCACGAACTTGATGACAATCTGGTTCAATGTGTTTGGTGCGTTCGTGAAACACTGGATTCGCGGCAATGTGAATCGCAGCTCGGCTGTCACAGTAAAGCTTCATAGGACCTGCGTGATCAAACCCAAATGTAAGAAGCAGATGTTTAGGCCACTTGAATTCGCGAAGTGTAAATGCCATGCTTCGATACTCAGCCTCAGCAAAAGAATTAGACACTGTTTGCTGCTTCTTTGTCTTCCAGGCAATGGGAGATGAACTCAAAAACACAACAAACGCACTAAGAGAACGTCGAGTGAGCAGACATGAAGCCCAATCCGAATCGCAATAAGAAGTGAGAGTAAGTTCACTGTCAGAGGGAAGAAGAATACCTTGCGCAGGACAGCCTTTGAGATAGCGAACAACCCATATGACAGCTTCCCAATGAGCAACAATAGGCATTTGCATGAACTGAGATAGGACGTGTACAATATAGATTAGTTCCGGTCTTGTAATGCTGAGGTATATGAGACGTCTGACGAGGCGACGATACTGATGCGGATTCTTTAACTCAAGACCAGTGTTGGAGGCGAGCTTATGATTTAAGTCGACAGGAACACCGACAGGTTGTGCAGCTAAAAGACCCACTTCCGAGATAATGTTGAGAGCATATTTCCATTGAGAAAGACAAATGCCATCAGGTCCACCAGAAACCTCGATTCCCAAGAAATATTTCAACTTGCCAAGGTCCTTCATGTGAAAGCACTCTTTCATATAAGTCTTAAATCGCTCGATTTCAGAGAGACTATTTCCAGCAATGGTAAAATCGTCAACATAGACCAAGACATGAAGAACAATACCATTCTAAACAAACGAGAACAAGGAGTAGTCAAGGTAACTTTGCTTGAAACTGAACTGTCGCAGGGCCGTTGCTAATTTAGCAAACCAACAGCGTGGTGTTTGACGAAGACCATACAAAGACTTGCGGAGGCGACATAATTTGGTGGAGTCAGAAGCTTGAAAGCCCGGAGGAAGTTTCATATACACCTCTTCTTCCAAATCACTGTGAAGAAATGCATTATGAACGTCCATTTGATGAACCTCCCAATCTTTAGTAGCAGCAACATCAAGGAGAAAGTGAATAGTTCTTAGCTTGGCAACAGGAGCAAATGTCTCGGTAAAATCAGTACCTTCCTCTTGACGGTTCCCAAGAGCAACCAAGCGGGCTTTGTAACGTTCCAAGGTTCCATCAGAATTATAATTAAGTATGTAAACCCATTGGCTACCAATCGCTTTCTTCCTAGGAGGTAGAGATGTTATTTCCCAAGTATCATTGTCCTCAAGGGCTGTGATTTCGAACCCTATGGCGTCACGCCATTCTTTGATTAGAGCAGCCTCCTTGTAACTTTTTGGTTCACTTCCGGCAGTAATGGCTGCCATAAAAAATTTGTGCATCTCGGAAAAACATTCATCAGATACATGTTTAGTAATAGGATATCGAGTCTTACCTGCCGTTTTTGAGGAACTAGGATCGATGAAAGTGTAATAGGGGGTGTAGCTTGTGCATTGCCAGTGACGTAGTCCTGAAGTAAGACTGATGTTTTCTTGGTACGATGCTCTTTACCGGGTAGTTCAGGAAGACCCGAAGAATGTGATGATGAAGCGTCAGCTGGAGGACCAACAGAAAGAGGCACTGGTTGTGGAACCTCTAGTCATATATCTGTGTTACACACAGCCTCTGCATTTGTGTCATGCACGGCTGCACCTGTGTCATACACGTCTGTTGTTTCTGTGTCACACACAACTGCAGGATTGATCGAGCCAGTAGGATTTCCTAGGCCTGGGAGTATCCAATCATCATCAAGAAAATCATCGTATAGACCTGGTATAGCAGGTGAAACCATGGTTGAATCCGCAAAGGGAAAAACATATTCTTGAAAGACAACATCTCTACTAATGAAAAATTGTTCGTTCTCAAGATCATAAAGGCACCATCCTTTCTTGCTGTATGGGTAGCCAACAAAGACACAACGCCTGCTGCGACCCCCAAATTTATCCTTATCACGAGAACGATGGTGAGTATAAAAGAGACATCCAAATGTACGAAGCATAGAGTATGACGGACGCTCTCCAAAGAGAACTTCATATAGAGATTTTCCTTGTAAAACAGTTGACGGTGTCCGGTTAATCAAATGAGTTGCAGTAAGTATACTTTCACCCTAAAATTTTACTTGTAATCTACTTTGAAAGAGACATGCACGAGTAACATTGAGAATGTGTCTTGTGGCGTATCAACACAAGACGTTTGGTGCATAATTCCATGTTCTTGAAAGTAAGATGTTAAACACATAAATTCGGTGCCATTGTCACTTCGAAAGGTCTTAATAGCTTTGCCAAACTATCTCTCACCCATGGCACAAAAATTCTTTATTATCTGAGAAACCTCTGATTTTTCAGACATGAGAAACGTCCAAACATAGCGGGAAAAATCATCTACCAAAATGAGAAAGTAGACAGACCGCACGTAGCTGGTGTACGGTATGGGCCCCAATCACCGCATTGAACTAGTGAAAAACATTTCAGATGTTTTATTAAAACTACTAGGAAAAACTTCACGTGATTATTTAGCACAAAAACAAATATCACAACTCTTAATTGCCTCTAAATCCATATGAGAGCAATCACATTCAACACCGGTAGAAGGATGTCCTAATCTATGCTGCAACAAAGCTCATGAAGTAGATTCTTGTGTGGATCTGTTGACACGAGCAGCACGAACACCCGTAAAGTAATACACCCCCTCACGTTCTTCATCCGCACCAATCAAAGTTCTCGTAAAATAGTCATGTAAGAAACACAAAGTATCCGTAAATATCGCAATGCAACCAGTATGCTTAAGAAGTTTAGATACTGAGATAAGCGTGCAATCGAAATCTGGAACATAAAGCACATTAGGGAGTGCACACTCAGTGTTCAAAACCAGGGTCCCGCGTTTAGTTGCTCGAGAACTAGTGCCGTCGAAAAAGTCATCGCATAAGGGATGATAGATTGAACATCAGTTAATAAAGATTCATCATATGGTGTGAAGCATCTGTATCAATAAGCACATCATTGAAATTAGTTTTACCCTATAATTTTTTGGAAGATTGATCGGAACGTTGATACAGGCCAGCGGTACGTGATACAGACCAGCGATACGTAATACAGTCAAATAAATTAAAATTCATTGGTCACCCTAGTCTATCCAATGACCAAAATAATTATGGTACACTTTCGATGCAATTTAAAAACATTATACTCTTTTTTATCATATCGGATTAATATCATAGTTAATATATTATATTATCTTGATTCTCTATCGCATTTTAGGTATATTTCTAAAAAAGTTCTAAAAAGTATTGGTATAATAATTCTCTAAATCCTGCTCCAAAAATTTGGTTATTCGGATAATAAAATTTCGAAATCGAATCTCAATATTAAAATTTCGGATATGTCGAAAACATATGTAAATTTGAATATCATGATTTTAATATTCAGATAGTTTAAATTTTGAACTTGAATCCGAATCCAGATTCGTTCTACCTCTGCTTAAAAGTACAGATCCGAATATAAATTTCGACAGTTATCGCAAACTAAAAATCTTATCTTTTACCTTCAATATAATTGGACCGATCCTTTAACAAGTTTCCAAATTCTTCTCATATAATTGGATCTCATTTCGTTTATCTTCAACATAATTGGACCTATCCTTAAAAAGCTTCTTCCCATTTCTCTGTTCAATGAGATCTATCGTTCCTCTGTTCGTCGTTAATGATTGATTAATCACTATGAGTAACCCAATAAGAAGCAAGCCTAGCTCGTGAGTTGTTTTCTGTCTCTTCTCTCTACCTATTTTCGTAGAATATAAACTTGAGATCTTGATTGGGTTTATAGCTCTGTTGCATCAAATTGAGTTTCTTTGGCATACATGTCTCGAAAGATTATAGCTTTTACTTTGAGTTGATCACTGTTTTGTTGATCAAACACTCTTTCTAGGGATGTTGAAGAACATGGTGAGGTTAAGAAGAAGAGTCAGAGCAAAGAAACAGAGAATCCAACTTTCTCTGAACTTCCATCAAGTCTTTTGGAAGTAATAATGTCAAATCTTGTTTTAAAAGATAACATTCGTGTTTCCACTGTTTGCAAGTCATGGCGTCAAGCCGCTTTATCTGTTCGGGTAGTGGACAAGCCTCCATGGCTTATCCACTTTCCTAAACACAGCAGCTTGTGTGAACTCTACGATCCGTCGCAGGGGAAAACGTGCGAATTGGAGTTGCCTGAATTAGCCAATTCCGAGGTTTGTTACTCGAGAGACGGATGGTTACTTATGCGCATAACCGTTTCAAATGAAATGTTTTTCTTCAACCCGTTTACCCGAGAGCACATAAACTTGCCAAGATTGGAGTTTTCTTATCAAACCATCGCATTCTCTTGTGCCCCTAAATCGAGTAATACTTGTTTGCTACTAGCGTTGAAGGCTATTGGTCGAGGCGTCGCTTTAAGTACTTGCGATCTTGGAGCAAGTGAATGGATTACCGAGAATTTCCCGTGCTGGCCTCTTTTTGACAGGTATATCCACAGCAATCTTGTATACTCAGATGGCTGCTTTTATGGACTATACGGCGAAGGCAATTTATTTTGCTTTAACCCGTCTCAGCGCCTTTGGTATCTTCTTACTCAACCTAGTCTTACCAAATGCCATTTTAGTAACAAGAACGAGTTGAGCAAGAGAATGTTCTTGGCAGAGCATAAAGGAGTGATCTTTGGCTTGTTAACATTTGGCGACGAGAAGCCATTGGTGTATAAACTAGACTCTTCGAAATGGGAGGAAACGAATACTAAACTCGAAGGCTTAACAATCTTTGCGAGTAAGTTCTCAACAGAAACGAGGATTGATCTTCCATGGATAAGAAACAGTGTGCATTTCTCTAAGGTTCCATTTCATGGAAAACGTTATGTGTCTTACTCGTTTGATGAAGAGAAGTACTATCGGCGTAATGAGCAGTCCGACTGGGAAGAGCTATGTCCTTCTAGGACCATTTGGATCGAGGCGCAGCAGAAGGATATGGCATTGTTTTGGAGGTAATTGATGATTGATCAAGAAAAGGTTTGTTTTGGATGTTATTTTGGGCTGTTATGAACTTGTTTGAAGAAACAAACCGGTTTGCCAAGCAGAGTAAAGCTGTTTACATTGATACATTTCCTTTTTATTTTATTTTGAAACTATTGAATTTTTTTTATTATTATTCTTCTTTATATTAATACAGTATTTTAGTTTTCTATAAGTACTACTGATTATTAAAATAAGTACACATATTTTTATGTTTTATTTTTTATGGCCCAAAAAAACTCTTTATTGCCATTTACAAAGTTGAGTTGTGGTTCTTGTAGAGGTTAATCTCTCAAATCTGTTGTGTGATCCGACGTTCGGATATCCTCTCCGGTGGTTGGATCATTGTAGAACAAATTTAACTAAGAAAGCTCACTAAATATATTATTAGATATTTTAGTCTTAGTGCTCATTTGTCTTAAGGTTGTGTTCTTTGTTTAGTTTTTTGTCAATATTTATCATTATGGTATAACAAAAACAAAACAAAAAAGAGAGATTTTTTTTTCTATAAAAAATCGATTTTGATCATAGAAAATTCGCAATCGCGGAAAATGAATATAATTAAAGATAAACTACTATAGATTTTGGTGTGACATTTATTTTTTACTTTTAAATCGTTTCTTGAAGGTCATATTTGGAATTCAAACTCTAACTTGCAAGTTTTAAGAAGAACAACAACAATAGAGAATGATTGGTGATTAGTAGAGTACAAGTAGGGGTGAAATGGATATCCTGGAATTTTTTGTATATACATCTCGTCCAAATCTTGCCGGTATATATAAATACTAGTAGAAAAAAAACCAAATATAAAAATGAATAAAATCATATTACCTGTAAAAATAAATAAAATAAGATTGAGAATGCCGATACAAAACCACCAATAGAGAAACCTAATATTTATTTGTTTATCTTGATTTTCCTATTTGAATTAAGTTTACTTTTCATTATTTAGTTACTTATATATCTATTTTTTTAAACCTTGACGAATTAATTTTCATATTTTTATTTTGAATTAGATTTTTCTAATCATATTTGACTTTTTTTGTTTTTTTTTTGAATCCACATATTATTTTTCTTTTTATTATAAAGGAATTATAACTATCTCATCACTTATTATTTTATTTTCTATAATGTTAATTACAAAGTAAATTCATATAAATCTCTATTTTTTATTTTCTTACACTTCTTATTTACATTTATTAATTTAAATGCTAAAATTTCATTTTTAATATTTGCTAATTTTATTTTCGATTTTGCTTTAAAATTTTATTTTTCCCTTTTTAGGATTTAATTAATTAACATCTGAAAAATTTATATATTATTATATTAACACATGTCATAATCTACATTTATTAATTTAAATACTGAAATTTTCATATTTAAAATATTTATTAATTTTATTTTCACTTATTCATTTAGAATTTTTTTTTTTATGATCTAATTAATTAACAAAATGAAACTTTATATTACTATAATGACACATGTCACAATCTAAATAAACAATTACACATGTTATAATCTGGTGAATTATAATCGCGTCGCACGCATTCAGCTTTATTACCAAACTAACAATTTGTAAACTTGGACCAGTTTTTTTTTTTTTAGCTTGGACAAGTTTGACATTAAGGATCTAAATGGTAACGGCTGAATCCGGCTTAATTGCGGAATCTGTCTGAATTTTTTGTGATTTTTTTTAGAATATGACTGAATAACTTATAATTTAAATGGTAACAGCTGAATATGGCTGAATGTGGAAGAATTTTTGAAATAAATTAATTAATTAAACTTATAAAAATATTAATTAAATAATTTTTGTCAAAATTAAATATTTATGTTTATAAATTTATTAAGTTTTATAAAAAATAATATATTTATTGAATTATCTCCTAAGCTTACCTTACTTCATCAATATTTTACAAATATTTTATTATTTACCAAACAAATAAAAAAGAATACATTATTCTTAAATATATATTAGTAATTCACTAATAATACTCATCCCATTTTGTGTTTTTTTCAATTATGTTTTCACAATCTTAGCTTGTATATTTTATTTGTATATATTTATATGTGTATTTTGTAAATTAAATTCATCATATCAACTAAATAGAAAGATGCATACAAAATAAATAACTAAAAATAATTATTGAATTGGAAAAATTCCTCCAAATTACTCTAAACACAATCGGTGGTGGACTAATTTTTTTTCTACTTATTCCTCCTAAGTGGTATGTTACCATTTCGGGCCTAAAATCACATATTAACGGAACTATGGACGTGTTTACTTTTAAAAGTGGATCTGGGAAAAGCATCAGATTTCTTGTCTGAAATAATAAAGCTAATATTAAGATAAAATAATATATGAAAAGATGGTAAAACATGCAAAAGCTATTAAAAGACCAAAAAGAAGACACGTGACCACCATATTCCCTTTTACATTATCCTATGGTAGAGAGATAGACATAATCTATACTAAATATACCCTCCCAAACTTGAAGCATATATTGGGAATATTTTTCATTCAATATAATTTTTTTTTTAAAACAAGATTTAAAGTCATTTCTTCATTTCTTATAAAGTTTTGGTTTCCGTCTATGCTTGTTTTTGGTTTTGACTTTAAAAGAAATGAAGAAATGAAGCTCTCCTATAAATACCAACTATACACACATGCCTTTTAATTTAACCGCACCACAAATAGAACAAACAGCCCCACACACACACACACACCAATGGAACCAAAGCTAACCCATCTTTGCTATTGCCTTCTACTTTTTCTTCCACTACTCTTCCAATCCGCCATAGCCAAACCTTCATCAACCTCATCATCATCACCAAACCCTAGCAATAGCATCAACTTCATTGTATCCTCATGCCGCACCACGCGTTACCAAAACCTCTGCATCAAATGCCTCGCCCCTTTCGCAGGCAAAATCCGCCACAACGAAAACCGGTTAGCTCAAACCGCTTTAGCCGTTACTCTAGTCCGAGTCCGGTCCACGACGGTCTACGTAGCGAAGCTGACTAAGGCAAGGAGAATCAAACGGAGAGAGTACTTAGCCGTTAAAGATTGCGTTGAGAATCTTGGAGATGGTTTAGGGATGTTGGCTCAGTCGATGAGGGAGTTGAAACAAGTGGGTCGATCCGGTCGTGGTCGGGACGAGTTCTTGTGGCGGCTAAGTAACGTTGAGACTTGGGTTAGTGCTGCTTTAACGGATGAGACAACGTGTCTTGATGGGTTTGATGGAAAGGTTATGGACGGTGCGGTGAAGTCGGCTATTAGAAGAAGAGTGGTTCATGTGGCTCGAGTTACTAGTAATGCTTTGGCTCTTGTAAACCGGTTCGCGGCAAGGCATAAGTCATAGATTTCGGCTAATAAAATTAAAGGATTCAGTCCTTAATTAGGTTTTGTCATATCTTTCTTTTTTTCCTCTTCTGTTTTTGTTTTTTTATGATAGTTTGTATTTATGTGTAGTCTTGTGATGTTTATGCTTCTGTCATATGGTTTTGAGTAGAGATAAGGGTGTTTATTGGGTTTATTCGAAACAACAAATTGGCCACAAAGGTTATAAAGGTTATAAAAACAAACAAATTGGCCATAAAAATATGGTTGTAGTACTCCTACATTTCAATATAATTAAGATCCTCGTTTTTTGTTTTTTTTTTTTATGTTTTCACATATCTAAAGTACCATTTAATTAGATTTTTGGAGCCTTCTGATGCGAACACGGACCAAACCGACAAACCGTGACGAGGCAATCGGAGCAAACTAAGAAACCGAACCAGAGTTATGTTAAGTGTTAACTAAGAGTTTTTGACTTTTTTTTTTATTTACTTTTAGTAAGTCGTTAAAAATAGAGAATATGTTTTTCTTGTGTTTAGGAGCAAAACATCTCCACGTTTCCATTTTCCCTTTGTTTGTAAATCTCCATGATTCCAAATTATTGTATCGTTTAAGTCTTTAAGAAAAATATGTATAATTCACCTTTGAGTAATCATTGGAATCGGATTTCTAAATTGAATAGTTCATAATATTGGATTTACGCAGAAAAAAAAAAAAAAAAATTCTATAATAATCCTAATTAAATTCTATAGGGTCCCCAAGATACTTCCAAATACATACATGCCAAGAATTATGTATTATTGAATTGCTCACGCTGTTATGACTTTACCATTTCAAGTCACTTCGAATATCCTATGGTGTTTTTTTTAAAAAATTAATCCTTTTTTCAACATACAAATACACGCATAAACGTGGATCCACTAGCATAAATTATACTGCCACCTCTATAAAAAATTTGAGCACGAAATTCGACTTCATCTTCCGACAAATAGTTGGAAAAAATGTCCAATAGGATCCGTCGACCAAAAAAACAAATACATGCCAAGAAAAAAGCAAGAGCATTTGTAAGATTATAATAATCTATGATGAGAATGCGTTCTCTTTCCACGTATAAGCTACATTACTTTTGGCAGTTTTGGGAGCAGGTAGGAAAATCTTATCACTTGTTTAAACATTTAAGTGCTCTTTTAATTTTATTTAAACAAAACTTCAAATTATTATTAGCTTTTGGGAAAGACGCACACAACACAAGAAGGAACAGTGAAGGGTGCCTTCAAGCGGTCAAAGAAATAAATTAGGTACAATAGAAAAAAAATAAAAAATTAGATTATTGCCACATTTACACAACATGCAATTAGATTATCCTTGGTTAAGATTTGTTTAAATACAGTTGCTTTTCTTTTCTCCTGAAAAGCAACATAATGAAATAAACCATAATTTGTTAACCATAGATACGCTTTGACCTCTCATCAAGCATTTGTGTTGTGATTCACCAAATAGTAGGAAAATGTCATCATAATCACTTGCTATTAACTAAAAAATGGGTTGTCAATTTGGTTGACCGATCAAAAATGCAAATAAAAGCAGATGAATTCGAAAAATAACTTGTAATTCATCGAACAAAAATATATATCAAGAATGAGATTTGTTTCCCCCAAAAAAAAAAAGAATTATTTCCTTCCAATCAACATCGGCCCTTACCCCATTATTCTTATGAAATTTTTTGAATGGAATCCCATTTTTTGAGCCTAATTTAGTAAAAAACAAATTGCTATAAGTGATATATTAGTTTGCATCCGTTTGAAAACATATATCCTAAAATTGTATAAATTTATTCTTCTTTAGTATTTCGGTAAAAAATCACTAGTTCAAGTTTTGCAACCCTTAGAAATCTCACATCTAAAATTGAGATAAAACTTAAATAATATATAAGAGATATGGATCAATATACTCGTTGTCAATTAGTTTTAAGTTAGAAACCCATAAAATTTTATATAATATCAGAATTCGTGTTTGACCTGAGTAAATTGGTCTAAGTAGGATATGTTATCAATCCTATCATCCTATAATATAATTCGGTTCAATATTGAAAGAACCATCATTTCGAAAAAGTTGATTAGCAATCTCGCATCGAAAGTTAAAATAAAATCTAATTATATAATACTTCTTTCGTTTCATAAAAAGTGTCATTTTAACATATTTCATGCAAATTAAAAAGCTTTTAAATATACAAAAATATTCATAATTAATACACTATTAATTAAAAAACAATGGTTAAAATATATTTTATTCATAATTAATACACTATTAATTAAAAAACAATGGTTAAAATTAAATATATTTTAATTTTTAATAAGAGATAAAAAAAGAATTGCATTCGAAAAGTCACATTGAAAATATATTATGATAGTCTTTGCAAAATAAAAAAATAACTCTAAAATGACATTCTTGGAAAGAGTATATAACATATATTATAGCCGAAAACAGTTATATTTTTTAGGCTTAAAACCTCTGAAGTCTCACTTCCAAATCATATATGAAAACCATAGCACAAACCCGGTCCGAACTGAATTAAGGCATCAACCAAAATGCAAACCGGCAGACCACAAAAACCGATGATGTAACCTCATTGATTGTGCTGATGTCATTATGATTCAATGCTGGTGGATTTGAAGTTTTAAGAAAAATCAAAAGAATTTACTTTCTAAAGTGGTCTGAAATATGAATAGTACGTACAAGTTCCAAGTCACCGAAACGTGCAATGCATATGACTTGGTTCTAAAAGACTTTTAGAGAGGCACATAATTATATTCCTCTGTGGAAATTTTAACATGAGCAAATGATAAGAGAGAAACAGCTTTTAGCTTTAAAGTTTATAAAACACAACCAGAAGATTCTCTTTGAAAAGATTCAACGAAGTAATATATTAAATCAGGACAAAAAACTAAGAGAACACAGAGTTAATTAATCCCACAATAACTCACCAAACATGACAAACCAAATCAGAGTTTCAGTTTTACCAAAGACCAAATACATTTTTCTTTAATTCGATGACTCCGGTTTAGCGTTAACCAATTTACCGGACCTGAACAATACCAGCGCTAACCAGCTTCTGAATCTTGTTCATCACCATTGGGTTCTTCATATGCTCCTGTGCAGCTTTTGGGTTCTCTTGAAAATCCACCAATACCTATAAATTTGTTAAAAAGACATCATCAAACAATCCTCAAACTCAGCTTGTGAGTTGGAAATCAAAACTCCAGACACAGTTTTTCGCTTCCGTTTTTACCTGTCTCATCACCGGATCCGATAATATGTTCTGGACTTCTGGATCTTGCATTGCCTTTGCTTGTCTCTCCTTAAATTCTTCTGGAGTCAGATCACCGCGGTTCGCTTTGTTTATCTGTTCCACACATCTGAAAAGATAACATAGCATACACTTTCACTAAACCGACCTTCGCAAGATTTTAACAACAAAGAGAAGTAAAAAAGTCTTGCAAACCTTCTAACACCATCAAGCAACTCTTGGTTCTTAGGATCATGTTTCAGCCCTTCTTGATATGTCTCCATGGCTTTATCGTATTCCTTCATGAAAAACTGAATAGCTCCTTTCCTGCTGTATCCTTTGGTGAAACTCGAGTCTAGCTCGATGCATTTTTCAGCATCTTTCAATCCTTCTGGTAATGCTCCTAGCTTTGTGTAACAAGCAGCTCTGTTGCTGTACGCCTACAAACCGAAAGAGAAAACTCACTAAGATTCTTTTTTTTTCTCTCAATCTATATGCTTTAGTTCAACAATTAAACAGGAATGCTCTTACCCTCACGTCCTTCGGGTTTCTCTTGATTGCTTCTGAATAATGCTTCACTGCCTCTGGATACTTCTGCTCTTTAAAGAATTCATTACCTGCGCCGAATCAATAGTCTCCGGAATGTCAAATGCAAAACTGCTATACGAAATCGCGTTGAAAGATAGTAACCAAGGGTCAGTCAATACCTTTCTCGCGCTCCTCCTCAGCTATATTAGGATCAAAGTACTCTTGTTGCTCCACCTCTTTCTTGGCTTTCTCAGCATCATTCAGTTTCTTCAAGGTATCCGGATTGCGATGCTCTGTAAGAGCTTTCTGGAAAGTCTCGATAGCAGGTTCAAAGTCTTTCGAGCATTTCGCCATTTTCACCAGTGCAGATCCTTTCCTAGTTAGAGCTCTTGCTATCATCTTGAAGTCAGAACGAAGCTCTCTACCTCTTTCAACAGCCTTGTCACAGTCTTCAATACACTCCTCATACTGACATTCATTTGAAAAAAAATCACATTTCAAAAAAAGGCACCCAAAGATTAAATAAAACTTGACTAGTGCAGGAACACATAGACCAAAGAATATGAATCACTTGGGACATCGACACATGGATCATTGATGTACACAAAGTAACAAGAAGCAGATCCAAGTTATCAAAAACCCATCAAGGTCATCACATAGTGATAAGCTATACTAAACAAATAACTTTACTTCTTCGTGAGCCCTAGATTTCATTTCTTCCTCTAAAGTTGCGAGCTTTAAGCCAATTTTATGACTCAACCAGAAGCCTATCGTTGAGCAAAGATAAAGCAAAATAAAAAACCAAACTTATAAAGAAGTTGAAGCAAATTACCTTTCCCATTTCAAGATAAACAGCAGCACGATTTGTAAGATACGAAATGTCTTCATCATCAAGCTCCATCGCCTTAGTGTAATGTTCAATAGCTGACTCAAAATCCTTCTTCTTGTAAGCAATGTTTCCTTCCTCTTTCTCCTTCTTTGCCTTCTCCTTCTTCTCCTTCTTCTCCCTATCCTCCTCCGTCAACTCCATAGGCTCTGGCTCCGGCTCCGGCTTCTTCGCCGGCTCTGGCTCTTTACTCGGCGGTGAAGACGAATAAGCCTCCTGCATCTCCGAATCTTCTTCTCCAGTAGATCCACCACTAAACTTAACATTCAACAAAACCCCTAACGCCTGCATCACTCTCTTATCCTTCATATACAGATTAAGATTATTAGGGTTTTTCTGAATATCCTGCATCGTTTTCACAAAATCAGGCTGCTGCAAATAAACCCTAGTCCCAGGATCCGCCGTCAATTTCGCCCACATCTCCGATCCTTGAAAAGCATCAACGAACGGATTCTTCGAAGACGACGAAGCTCGTGGTCTCGACGCATCAGCCAATCCCGATTTGAGCGTCTCATTACTCGGATCAATCTCTAAACCTTTCTTATACGCATCGGTTGCTTCCTTAAACTGAGACAACCCAATATACGCCGCACCTAATCTGCTATACCCTTTAGACCAATCGGGTTTAAGCTCAACAGTCTTCTTCGCATCGGACAAAGCTTCTGCGTAGCGGTGGAGAGAAGCGTAAGCAGCGGATCGATTCGAATAGAGGACGTGGTTGTTCGGCGAGAGGTTAATCGCATCCGTGAAATGATTCACCGCGGCGGCGTAATCGCCGGATGAGAAAGCTGCGTTTCCTTTGGCTTTTGCTTCTTCCGCCATGTGAAATCGAATGGGAAGAGACAAAGAAGAATGATTTTGTTGTTGGGTATGAGAATTTCTTGTATGACATTTTTTTGAGATCGCGAAAATGGTGAAAATTTAAGAAAGAGGAGAGAAGATTGGAGAATGTTTGGTTTTTGGGAGAGAAGACGAGAGTCTTCTGGAAAATTCGAAATTTCTTTGTGTCGAGAATGTTCGTAATAGCCGTGAGAAAAAATAGAAAAATCAAAAAACGCTAGAGAGAGGGGTCGAACCTCTGACCTTGTGGTTAACAGCCACACGCTCTAACCAACTGAGCTACTCCAGCTTGATGTTATGTTAACCCCTAAAATATTTTATAATTATAATACATATAATGTTCAAAAGGCTCAACACTCATGTTATTATAATGATCTTTGCTAACTGTGTTGGTCTTACTCAAAAATCATCACAAGATCTTCAGGAACTCGTAAACGTAATTTTGTGTATTTAGTTTTTCGTTTGATCATTTTTTGCGAGTGATTGTGGGTGTTTGAAAGATTTTGATTTGATAAATCTCGAATAAAACTCAAAAGTAATTTTATATTTTTCTAGAAAATGTTAACTTTTTTTTATAAATGAATTTTAAATATCCAATTGTAGATTAGAGTTTTAAAAGAAAGAAAAAGGGTTTTAAAAGTGCTTACAAATGAAGAAAATGATTCTTAGTACCGATTTTACTAAGCAAAAAATTCGCTTTCACATTAATTTTTACTACTAGATTCATGCATGAGGTTAAACTCATAGAAAAAAAAAATTAAAGTCGACAATTCGTCGGATTTAAAAGGGCGAAATCTGGTAAAATTCTTCCGAACGCAACAACATTCTACATTTCATTTCATTTTATAAATTAGAAATAAGTTAAACACATATATCTAATCTAGTATATCTAATTTTCGCATATGTTTCATAAAATAAATTTGATATAAATAATTCTTTAAATTATGAATCGGTATATCATTAGATTCATGTCTTAGGTTAAACTCGGAGAAAGAAAAAAATTAAATCGCCAATTCATCGAGTTTAGAAACGAAAGCTGACAATTCTTTTGATCACAATTTAAGTCGCCAATTCATCGGATATTCTACATTTCATTTTTTTTTGGTAAATTAGAATATAAACTAAACACATATATCTAATCTAGTATATATTTCTGCAATATGTTTTATGAAATCAATTTGATATAAATAATTCTTTAAATTATGAATCGGTATATTGTATAACATACAAGAAAAACAAAAACTAATATTCACAAACTTCATCTATTTTCTTTTATGTTCTCCTCTTTTGATTTTTAACTATTTTTCATATTATTTTCCTCAGTAAAAACAAAAAATGTCAAATTAGAGAATCTTGTAAGTTCTCTTCCTGCGGCAATGATCCCATGCGGCGATCCTCATCTGAACCTTTTCAAAATCAGAAACCCGACATGGAATTGTGATCCGACCCGGTTGATCAAACCCATGAACCCGCTCCGTTTGCTCCAACAACTCTCCGAACAATGGGTGGTTAAAGTAGATCACCGGAACTACCACACGCCGCGTGACGTCGTCTGATTCGCCGACATGAACCACCAAATGTCCCCTCGGAACAACCCGGATCTTCGGATCCGTACCCAGTCGGATCTTACCCTGACCCGAATTATTCTTCTTGTTGTTGTCGCCACCGCACAATCTCTTGGCTCCACGGCTTAGACACCGTGCTAAAGAGCGGATTCCGGAAACCGGGTTGGTTATTCGGGTCGGGCATTGGCGTTTCCCTGATTGGATTCGTTTGGGTCGGATTATCCATTTGAAGATCTTGACGAATCTTTGTCCGATTTTGAAACCTCTGACTCTCTTCATGCTTGTTCGGTCGGATTAAGATTCGGGAAAAAATGAAGCCTTTTTTAAGGAATCTGTGAAATGGTTTGATTGAAATCGAATTGCAAGAAATGGGTTTTAATTTAGAATAGATTGCATGAGAAAAATTGGATTTTTTTGGTTTCTCTGTGTTTGTGTTTTACAGTTGAAGAAGAAGAAGACGAAGAGGAAAGACTCTTTTATAGGCTTCTTTGAGCAATGACCGTTGTGTGCGTGCGTTTTTAGAGGTGCACTTGTGCACATTGATGGATAGTTTTCCAAATTTAACATTTCATATTTATTTTTTTAAGTAAAAGTTTCTTCTTTTTAGTTTTAGGAAAGGAAACGAGCTTTTCTTTTCTGTTTTTGTTTTTGTTCTTTTGGTTGTTGTTGTTAAACTTTGTTTTTTTTTTTTGTTCTGATTGATAACAATGCAAAATGCAAAATGAAAAAATAAATAGTATGTAGAATGGAAATGTTGAAATTAACTGATCATGAAAAACTTAAAAAATGAATAATATGAAAGGTATATTACTTTTTCACGTTTTGAATACGTGATCTTTCTATTTTGTAATACGTTTAATATATGTGAAAAATTTATTATGCTATATATTATAGATGTGTAAAAGTAAATCTATTAAATCAAATATTTTAATATTTTATGATAATTTTGCAAAAAACCTTTATTTGTTTTAAGTGCATCTATTTTGATCATTTGACTATTCCGTTATTCCAACTAAGATTTGAATCCGCGCGAAATCGCGCGGAAACTCATTTTGAATAACATGTTTTATTTCTAAAACTTGTTCGATACATATCCAAATTCTTTATCAATATTACAAACAAAACCGTGAATGGTATTAAGTAATCATATGTCCGAATGTCCGATGGTTCTTGAGAATTAGCTAAATTTTTCGTGTCTATTACAAGTAATAATATATTTATTTTATCACAAAAATAAAGAATCACTTCTAAGTTTAAAGTCTATTAGAATATATGAAAAAAGCAATCCTATGATATATTAATAACCATAAAACGGTTTTTTCCGAAAATACGCAACCATATGATGTATTTTTGTGAAAAGACGCAACCATGGGATCCATTAATAACTATAAAATAGTTTTTTTCGAAAAGACGCAACTCTATGATGCATTAATAACCGTAAAACGATTTTTCACGAGAAGACGCAACTCTAGGATGCATTAAGAACCATAAAATGAGTTTTTCCGAGAAGACGCAACCCTATTATGCATTAATAACCATAAAACGGTTTTTTCAAAAAGACGTAACTCTAGAATGTATTAATAACCATAAAACAGCTTTTTCGAAAAGACGCAAATCTAGGATGCATTAGTAACCGTAAAACGGGTTTCCTGAGAAAACGTAACTCTATGATGCATTAATAACCATAAAACAGTTTTTCGAAAAGACGCAATCCTTGGATGCATTAATAACCATAAAACAGTTTTTCGAAAAGAAGCAACCGTATGATCTATTTTTGTGAAAATACGCAACATTTGGATGCATTAATAACCATAAAACTCTCTTTTCGAAAAGACTCAACCCTATGATGTATTTTTGTGAAAGGACGCGACTCTAGGATGCATTAATAACCATAAAACGGTTTTTTTGAAAAGACACAACCCTATGATGTATTTTTGTGAAAAGACGCAACTCTAGCATGCATTAATAACCATAAATTTTTTTTTTGAAAAGACGCAATTCTATAATGCATTAATAACCATAAAATAATTTTTCCCGAGAAAACGCAACCCTAGGATGCATTAATAACCATAAAATGGTTTTTTCGAAAAGACGCAACCCTAGGATGCATTAATAACCGTATAACGGTTTTTTTTCGAAAAGACACAACCCTAAGATGTATAATAATAGAATGACTTTTTTTATCAACATTATGTTTTGAGTGAATTTTAAAATTATTATTCATGAATTAAAAATATTGTACGAAAAGAAATAAGTATAGTTGAAAAGATACAAATGTTAAAAGATGCAACTTTTAATTAAATAAGTGGTTACAAGAAAAGAAAAAAACTGCAACCATAATAGAGGAGTTGCGTGAAAAAGCATATAGAGTTCAGTAGACACAAAATTTAAAAGATGCAACCCTTAGTGAAATAAACGGCTACAAAAAAAATATCCATACAAAATTTTTTAAAAATATATTTATGATGCATTTTAAGAATCTTGTCCATAAATATTTCGTTGGAAATTGAACGTATGTGATATTTAGTACTTCGAGATCATTTGTATTCATACTTAACCAAAAAGTAAAAATGCTTCTTTGGAATTCCATATTAGTGGTAATAGTTACCAAGTATATACATTTTTAGGATAAAAACAGTTATTTTCGATAACTATGACATCAATGATATAAAACGGTTATTTTCGAAAAAACGCAACCTTAGGATGTATTTTTGTGAAAAGGCACGACCCTAAGATGCATTAATAACCATACAACGATTTTATTTCGAAAAAATGCAACTCTAAGATGCATTAATAACCATAAAAGGGTTTTTTCGAGAAGACGCAACTCTATGATGTATTAATAACTATAAAACGGGTTTTTTCGAAAAGATGTAACCATAATCATAAAACATGTTTTTTTTAAAATACGCAACCCTATGATGTATTTTCTAACCCTAAGATGTATTAATAACAATAAAAGTATTTTTTCGAAAAGACGCAACCTTATGATGCATTACTTATAACCATCAAACGGGTTTTTTTCAAAAAAACGTAATCCTAGGATGTATTTTGTGAAAAGACGCGATCTTATGATGCATTAGTAACCATAAAATGGTTTTTTCGAAAAGATGCAATCCTAGGATGCATTAATAACCATAAAACGGTTTTTCCGAGAAGAAACAACTCTAGGATGCATAATAACCATAAAACATTTTTTTCCGAAAAGACGCAACTTTTGGATGCATTAATAACCATAAAACGGGTTTTTTTCGAAAATACACAACCCTATGATGTATTTTTGTGAAAAGATGCGACCCTATTGATGTATTAATAACCATAATTTTTTTTTTAAAAGATGCAACTTTATGATGCATTAATAACCATAAAATAAATTTTCCTAAGAAGACGCAACCCTTAGATGCATTAATAACCATAAAATCGTTTAAAATAATAGAATGATATTTTTTTTATCATCATCTTACTTTGGGTGAATTTTAAAATTAGTAGCCATAAATGAACAAAATGGTCAACGAAAGAAATATGTAGAGTTAAAAACAAAAATGCTAGAAAATGCAACATTAAATAAATAAGCGCAATATTTTTCGAGAAGGCGCAATCCAATGATTTCTTTCGAAAAGACGCAACCATTGGAAATAACCATAAAGCGGTTATATCGAAAAGACGCGATCCTAGAATATATTGTTAACTATAAATTGGTTATTTACGAAAGGACACAACCCTAAGATTCATTTTCTAGTATTGTTATTATTAATAGACGCAACCATTAGAAATAACCATAAAGCGGTTATATCGAAAAGATGCGACACTAGAATACGAAAGGACACAACCCTAAGCAAAAAATACGACCCTTGGAAATAACCATAAAAATATTTTATCAAAAAAACGCAACCCTAGAATATACTGTTAACTATAAAATGGTTATTTACGAAAGGACACAACCCTTTATATCGAAAAAACGCGACCCTAGAATACGAAAAGACACAACCCTAAACGAAAAAAACACAACCCTTGGAAATAACCATAAAATATTTTATCGAAAAGACGCAACCCTAGAAAATACTATTAACTATAAAATAATTATTTACGAAAGGACACAACCTTTATATCGAAAAGACGCGACCCTAGAATATGAAAGGACGCAACCTTAAGAAAAAAAACACGACCATTGGAAATAATAATGAAAATGTTTTATCAAAAAGACGCGACCCTAGAATACAAAAGGACACAACCTAAGCAAAAAAACACGACCCTTGTAAATAACCATGAAAAGGTTTTATCGAAAAGACGCGACCCTAGAATACGAAAGGATACAACCTTAAGCAAAAAAACACGACCCTTGGAAATAACCATGTAAAGGTTTTATCGAAAAGACGCGACCCTAGAATACGAAAGGATACAACCCTAAGCAAAAAAAACACGATTCTTGAAAATAACCATAAAAAAGTTTTACCGAAAAGACGCAACCCTAGAATATACTGTTAACTATAAAACGGTTATTTATGAAAGGACACAACCCTATGATTCATTTTCTAGTATTGTTATTATTAATAGACGCAACCATTGGAAATAACCATAAAACGGTTATATCGAAAAGATGCGACACTAGAATACGAAAGAACACAAGCCAAAAAATACGACCCTTGGAAATAACCATAAAATGTTTTATCGAAAAGACGCAACCCTAGAATAAACTGTTAACTATAAAATGGTTATTTACGAAAGGACATATCTTTTTATATCGAAAAGATGCGACCCTAAAATACGAAAGGACATAAGCCTAAGCGGAAAAATACGACCCTTTAAATAACCATAAAAATATTTTATCGAAAAGAGGCAACCCTATAATATAGGGTTAACTATAAAACGGTTATTTACAAAAGAACACAATTCATTTTCTAGGATTGTTATTATTAATAGATATTTACACCATTCAAACTCATTAGAATTTACCAATTTCTTACTGTTGATGTTTCAAATATGTTCTTTTTCTGTCAAATAAATATGTTCTTCTGTTAATATTTTTACTATTAACACCATTCATCAATTTTCACCTTTTCAAAAATGGTATTGTTATATATTAGTATGTATTTGTTAAACATAATAGCTAACACGAAAAGTCATTAAACTACTAAAACCAAACTTTTAACATTGCATAATTATCTCGTTGAAATTTTATTTAGATTTAGTGTTTCAGTTCATTCGTCATTCCACTAATCATCAGCTTAGCCAATGACCGGTAATTTTTGGTGGTTTTCGAAATGGTGAAATGGTTTTACCAAAGTTTTACTTATAACTTCATTCTGTAAAATCGCGGTTCATATTCAGCCATTTTGCGAGTTTGAAAACTTGATTACCAAAATAAATAAAATTATGTCATGTACGTCAAACTGTCGAAGCTAGTGTTTTCGGCTTAATGAATTTTACATTATCATTCTACATATATTTTTTTATTTTCCACAACTCCATTAGTGGACGTCCATTTTATTCATTGAATTTACATAATCGCAGAACGGCTGAACATAAATTGTAATTTAAAAAAAAATCGGACCCATTGTGTTCATTGTATAATAATATCTAGTCTTAGGAAAGTATAATATGCTTCTTCTAACCTGAAGATAAATGTTTTCTTTTTTATCAATCTATTTGGAATACTTTAGGCTGGATATGTAAATGTCATATGAATTACACGATAGTCAAATGTGTGCATAAGTGCATCTACTAGAAATCAATCTTACTACATCGATTCACTTTACAATTTCATTAAGCTACTTGTCACTTTTTTTTTCCGCGAATAATACTTAATTTTATTGAAACTAATTTAAAAGAGATTACATCATAGAAGAAGTTCGACATATGAAATACAAAGAAAAATTAATGATCTTTTCCGCACCGGAAATTAAGTGAGGACAAGAATTTGTGATGACACATTAGCGATACCAAGATGGTCTTATTTCGAGTATAAGGTAAACAATTAGGTGTTTCCGTATCCACAATAGCAGTCGGACTTCCAATACTTTTTACAATAACACGACAACAATTTTCTTAATTTAAATAAATCGCATTCTTTGATTGTCTTTGTCAATTTAGCTACTTACCACTTATGACTCCCAAAAAAAAAAAAACTTATTTAGGATGCAACCACTAGTTGTATTTTCTGATTATATTCTGATTAAAAGAAAATTTATGATTATGTAGTTAGTAATAACATGTTTCTTGTTGTAAGCATCTAGGATGATTCGATTTGATTTTTTGATAGTAATACTCCATTATAGTTTTTTTAAACTCGATTATATGTTTTTAGTACGAATAAATACATGCATATCAGCATATGTATACGTGTATATGAACTTAGTAGTTTTTAGTTAAGAATTAAGATTGTTTGCTCTGTTTTATCATAATTGAGTCAGATTTAATAATGTTTTTTTTTTTTTGCTAAACTAGATTTAATAATGTTTTTGATAAGACAACTTGGAACAATGCATCTATAAATTAATGTTACACAGATATAATTCAGATATGGAGATTAAACAAGTTAATTTCATAAATTTGTATATTATATTATAGGAGATTTATATATTTAAAAATGAAAGTTTGAATAAATAAATAAGAGGTTAATAAAAGACCAATGGCATGCGACTGTGTGGGAGGGACATAGAGTGTGGATTTGGTCGGCGGTCGACACGGCGCGTGCGATCTTTGTAACATGCCCCGATTCACTGAAACTCCTCCTTCTGTTTTAGAATTATTGTGTTACATAATTTATTTATTGTTGTGGTATATATAATAAACATGATCGTTTTGAGCTACTTTAATTTGAAATTTTAAGATATTCAAGATAATGCAATTGAAAACTTTATGTCTTATCTTACTTCATATATGGAATTTTTAATACGCATTTTCGATATGACGATTATTATCGGTTTATTTCAAACCGAATTCCGTTATTTGATTGACAATAATCTATTTTGGACCACCTTACTTTGATCAACAGTATGATTTTTGATATTATTTTAAGTTTTATGGGATTTTACATTAAAACCAATTAAAAAGGTTGATATATGTTTTTTTTATCAGACATCCTTTTTTTGTTGAACTTATACACATATACTATTGTGATTGTATGTTTAACTTCCAAGTCGTTTATAAAAATTACTATTTATTTTGCTCGAGATCAATATATCACATTTTTTGTGAAAAAACTTTGCAAAAATAGAAAGAATGAACTTTTCTCAAAAATCCGCCAGAACATTAATTCTTAACTCAAAATAGGAAGGATCGTTAGCGCACGTTAAACTTATATTGTTTTTTTAAAAAGTATATTGTTTTCAGCCCTCTATCTTGCCTTTGTTCGTTTTTGATTTTATCCCATAGCACAAACGTTAAAATTCGAGGGATATATGTGTGTATTAATATTACAAATTTATAACTGATTACACATCAAAAATGAAAAGGGATATTGAGTTATATATAAGAGATTTGGACCAATTCATTCATTGTCAATTGGTTTTGAGTTGGAAACCCATGTAAATTAACATGGTATTAAAGCCCGAACACATGCTATCCCACCCGAACCAAAATCAATCCGACCCATCGAAAGAGGTCCGATTGATCTTACACGAAACTAATCCTATATTGGAATTTTGTCGAGATTAATGGCTAGACGGGCCATTATCTCGAAGGGATGTGTGAAGAATGTCTCACATCGAAAGTGGGAAGAGACATTGAGTGATATATAAAGGACTTGGGGCAATCCACTCATTGCCAATTGATTTTGAGTTGGAAATCAATGAAACTTAACATGGTATCAAAGCTCGAATACACGCTGCCCCACCCGAACCAAAATCAATCCGGCTCATCAAACGAGGCCTGGTTGATCTTACTCGAAACTAATTCTGTACTGAGATTCTGTCGAGATTAATGACTAGACATGCCATTATCTCGAGGAGGCGTGTGAATAATGTTACACATCGGAAGTATGAATGAATCTTGAGTGATATATAAGAAATTTGAACTAATCCACTTATTGTCAATTGATTTTGAGTTAGAAGTCCATGTAACTTAACAAAACAAATTTTTTTTTACTGACTCAAACAAGTTTGGTTTACTCAATAAGAGTCGCAAGATTTTGATTCATGTTACAAACTCATTCTCTTAATCCTCCGAACCCGTTAAAAAATATTTTAATAGCTCAAAATCATTTATCCAATGTTAAAAAAAAAAAATTCAAAAGTCAGAACATGTAACGTTCGATGTTACATCAATTACTTGTGAAAAGCGTAGAGAATAAAGAGAGAATAATGAATGGTCAAGGCATTACTAAAAACTCACACGTTTTGTATGTTTTTCGTCACATAGTTTTCTAGATTTTCTTCTCTTTTCTCCATCCACTATTTCTAAAGAACATGGTACTCCAATTGTGCCACGATTTACATTTTAATAGAACAATTGAAAACGTGATCAATTTGTTTGCAGGGGAAAAAATGGGGAAAAGAAGAAAGAAATTCGGAGCCTTTATGGAAGGGAAAGATAGAAACTAACATTTTTATGTACTTCTGTTTACCTAATATTGAACCTTAATTCTCAAAATAAAAATAAAATAATAATATTGAACCTTACATTCGTCATCTGTTCTTATATTCCAATGTTATTTAAAATTACATTGTAATATGCTATAAATATTTAAATTCTATTCACACCTATATCATATATGGCACCCTAAAACAATCCAATATGTAAAGAGCAAGAAAAGTGTTAAGAAAAAATAAAATAAAATAAAATAAAATAATAATTACGTACTTAAGTGGGTTATTGGTTTGTGTATTTTAATGGATTTGGAAATCAAAACTAAATTCAGTATTATTGGTTATATGATTTATAAAATCCATGTTCAAATCTTATGTTATTGGTTATATGATTCATAAATACTAATTCAAATTATGTATTATTCAATCTTACGGATTTACTTAAGAATTTGATTTCATAGTAGGTTTTAGTGGATTTGAAAAGATTTTCATATTCAAAATACAAAGATTCAAATCCCAGAAAAAACCTACAGATTTAAAAATACTAATCAAAATCTACATGTTAGATTTAAAAATCAGTAAATTTTACAAAAATTTGTAAATCCTATATAGATTTCCAAATCAATAAAAATACGAATAACACCCTTGTATGAATTCCGAATCAAATTAGGATCTTATAATGACTGCCTAGACTAATCTTGCTAAAACTATTAATGCATAATATATTTCATATTTCATATTTTAAAATACTTGGAAATCAATGTCTATACTCGATAAACTAGTTTGTTGTTAATATTAATGGATATGTTATATATTTTCAAGTATTTTGAAAAAACTAAGCATTTTCTCTAATAAACATTTTTAATGTTACTGTTGACTGATTTGTTTATGGTCAGTATAATATATATATATATATATATATATATATATATATATATATTCCATCGGTTTTATATTAAAAGATGTTTTAACCATAAACAAATTAATTTATTTTAAATGATGTGTGAAATTTTCGGTGCAAACAGTATTAGTTGTTTTCCTTGATTATTTTATAATAAATGATTAATCTTTTGTTGTTTTGACCATTATTAAAGTGAAACAAACAAAGACATATATAAATAGATATACATATATATTTTAATGATAAATGATCTTGTGATCATATGTTTAATTTGTTTTTTCTCAATTTACCACCCGCCAACAGAAGGAATAAAGATCTTTAAGCATAACCATCCAATCCTGTAATCCATGATATATCATTCTCAGCTTACCAAATCTAATAATCATGTGAAATGACAACTAAAATTTTAATGTCTCTAATAATATAACATGCAGATGATATTCTATAGTACTTATTAACTACCCAATTACAATTTTCAATCAATTAATTCATATTACCCAATTTTGTTAAGCCGACAACGTAGCTCGCGGCGCTAAAGCTTCGACGAAATAATAAACTACTAATATATTTTCTTATTACTAGACAATAGACAATTAGACATGCAATTCTATGTAACAAACAACTGTTTTCGAAAATGTACGAATATTTTAGCACGGAAAACAAATAAAACTGTAAAATATATAGCAAAGAAATTAATATACTCCTTCTGTTCCATTATATAAGATATTTTAGAATTATTTTTTTGTTCCATTTTATTTGATTTTTTCAAGTTTCTATGCAAAATTTAATGTATTGTGATTATTTATATTCTGTAGTATTTTTTTTTATTGGTTGATTTATTTTTAATTAGATATTAAATAATATTTTTAATATAAAAAGATAAAACAAAAACTAATATTTATATATTTCTTAAACTCTGTATTTTTAGCTAGAAAATCTTATATAATGGAACAGATGGAGTATCTATTTTTGTAGAATAAGCTAAGGGTTTTTTCTTTCATTTTTCACAAGAGCAAATTGGGTAATAATGTGATGAACCTTACCTAACATTTTATAGAAAATAGTAATATGTCAAATAGTAATAACGTGATGAAGGCGACTCAAGCCCAACTCAAGTGTGGCTAGTGAACAATTGGAAACGTGGCAATCAACTCTATAATTGTAGAACAAAGACAAATAAGAACAGCTAAAGAAAGTCAGCTCCAGATTTGTTTGTGGGAAAGAAGACAATATAAATAAATAAATATTTGGCATCTTCCAAGTTCTAGTAATTTTTCTTGTTAATCCACCAATCATGGATCTTAATGTTTTGCTCCTACAATCGTTTTATTTTATCTTTTATTAAAAGAAAAAGATTTGAATAACTAACCAGCAATTAACTAATTATAATATTTGATATCACAGGATTAATTATTCGATATTGTATAGTAATTATGAATTATCACGGGATTAAATCATTATTTCTATGTTCCATGTGCCATCAAATTTGCGGAGACCCGAATATTGATCATATATTTTAATAAATGTCAATGCTAAAACAAAAAAAAAATGGCGATGAATAGTATAAAAATGTTTTCACGTTTTGAACCATGATTTCATTATTTTCTATTGTTCAGAATATTATGAAATTTTTACATTTTTATGTTTTTTTAAAAGTGATTACATTGTATTACTATATATATATGTGTGTTAAAAATATAATTAGAAAAAATGAAACATTATCAATCTAATAAAACCAAATATTTTGCGTTATATTATCCTTCTGTGCAAACTCTATTTCAGCTAAAGTATTATCTAATTAATTATTCGATTAATCTGTTATTCCCTAAACAAACTTTCATATAAATTATTGGATCGAAACTTACGAGTTATGACCAAATAATGTGTGTGGTGTTTGTTTCGGCCAATAATAAAGTTTTAATGCTATTCTAAGGAATACATAGGCCCAGTTGTATAAAGCCCATTTTAAGTGATACATATAATTGAGAAAATTGGATTGTACCTTCAATTTACGAATTATAATTTCAATTTTATTAATAATTGGAAATCTATACTAAATTTTTAAAAATTTTGAGATATACATTCTTTTGTTGTTAAAATGATATTTTTATCCCTAGTCAATCTTAAAAATTAAGAAAAAGTAAAAAAAAAATTCTGATTATTTGATTTTTTTTAAAATATTAGCTAATATTTTTTAATTAATTTAAATTAATTACGAAATTAAAAAAACAAATTTTATGAAAAAAATAATTACGAATTTACATTTTATAATTTATAATTTAATTTATAATTATAAATTTAATTCATATAGATAATAATTTGTTAAGCTGGCCAAAATAAAAATTAAGTCATTGGTTTAAACAAGTCGACAAAGTAAAAAATCAACCAACCAAAATATAAATCGACAGTTTAAAATAAATCAATGGAAACAAAAAATTAAGTCGATGAACAAAAAAATTAAGTCAATGGTTTAAATAAGTCGACAATGTAAAAAATCAAATAACAAAAATATAAATCGACTGTTTTAGAATAAGTCGATGAATTAAAAAATTAAGTCGACAAAAATTAAAAAATAATTCAACGGTTTAAATAAGTCGACAAAGTAAAAAATCAACTATACAAAATATAAGTCGACAGTTTAAAATAAGTCGACAAAAAAAAATTAAGCCGACAAACATAAAAAATAAGTCAATAGTTTAAATAAATCGATAAAGTAAAAACTTAACCAACCAAAATACAAGTCGACTGTTTAAAATAAGTCGGTGAAAAATAAATTAAGTCGATGAATATAAAAAATAAGTCAATGGTTTAAATAAGTTGACAAAGTAAAAAATCAATCAATCAAAATAGAAATCGAGTGTTTAAAATAAGTCGGTGAAAGATAAAATTAAGTCGATGAAATAATAAAATAAGTCAATGGTTTAAATAAATCGATAAACTAAAAAATCAACCAACCAGAATATAAGTCGAGATGACTAATTATTTTTATTTAATCAAAAATTTATATTTTAGATATTGATTAATTAACGATATATTTTATAAAAAAAATATTTAAATACGAAATTAAAATTTAGAACTGAAAATTAATTAGTTTAAACATAATTTTGAATTTAAATTAAATAATTTTAAGTTATTTTTAATTAGATTTATTAATATAATAAAGAGTTAAATATATATATAAGGATATTTACGTACTTTAATATAATAAAAAGTATAGTTTTCAAATTTCTATAAAATTAAGTGTAATTTTCAAATTTGCTATAAAATTTAAGGTAATTATCAAAATCCCCCTATGATGTAAGTTTGTGATTTGTAATGTTGTGTTCTTTTGTTATAATTTTTGTTCCTCATAAAAATTAGCACGTAGCCAGCATTGTTTAGAAGCGATAAAAGTGTGGGAAAACTATTTCTAGCTACACATGGATAAACTGAATATTTGTGAAGAAATTGCATAAAATAAATTAATAATATAATAAAAAAATTGATACAAGAATTTGAAAAAAATAGATTTGCAGAGGCGAGACATTTTTTCTTTAATTCTGAAAATACCCCGTAGTATGACGGTTGCATGGTATTCTGAATCCCAGAATACAACTGCATGATTCTTATGATTCGAATCACTCAAGATCATTAACTTTCTAACTTTTTGATGCATTCATATTTTAGCATCCTTAGCATACGTTTTCTTTGGCTTTTATAGTCATTAGACTTGCATTTTGCATATTTCTCCTCGTTTTGAATCTTATATAGAATATGTTAAGTCCTAGAGTCCTAAGCTTCATATTATGCATTTGCATTGCATTTTTAGTCTTTTTCAGGTGCAGTGAAGGCTAAGGAGTTGGATGAACCAAATGAAGTTGGAAGAACATGAAGGAGAGTGAAGAAAATACAAGAATGCAAAAAGACACATGCAGTCTGATCACGATCATGATCATGCCTTTGAAGGCCTTCCCGTGACCCGATTAATCTGAAATTTTGTAGAGAGATAGAAAATTGAGTTAGCTTTCCAATGGAAGTGGTTTCAAGTCATTCGGAGCCATATCTCAAAAGTTATCATCGATTTACTGGACACATATCAGTCAGAACGATCGATCTGTTGTGGATCGAACGATCTGTTGTGTTACGGAAGTGTTTTGGAAGGTTGGATCGATCGATCCGTATGTGGATCGATCGATCTGGTGGTCGATCTGCACTGTTGACTTTCGGTTCACTTTCTATTGACTTTGACTATTTGACTTTTTTTACCTAGATATTTTTCTTTGTATAAATACTCTCTTAAACATTGTAAAGACCTAAGTTTTCTTCTCTCTAGTTGGGTTTTGAGGTCTAAACATGTTCTTATATTTTGGATCAAGATCTTCATCTTCTCATGCCAATTAGTGAAGAATTCTTCACCTCTATCCCTTATCTTTATGTTTATGTATTTTCTTTTGTTTTTCTTTATGTTTAGGAACTAGTTTTCTCATGGATTATGGGCTAGGTAGATTAGGTTGATTTATGATAGATTGATTATGCTTAGAGTTAATTTCATGTGATTTCTAAGGTTTAGGATGTATTTAATGCTAGATTAGATTTAGCTAATCAAAATCTTGATCATGATCATTTCATGCCCGGAAGGTGTTCGATGAAATGTCTAGGAGAATTCTAAACTTGCTTTTCATACTTAACCAATGAGAATTGATGTTTAAGGTGATTAGTTGATATTGTGGACTTGAACTTAATGATTATTGATCACTAAATTGCAATTGGAAGATTAGATTAATTAGATGATTAATAAATGGATTAATGTCATGAGAGTGAATTAGTCTATTGTGAGTGATCCTTGTCATGAAATTGAGCATGCTTGTTTGTTCTAGCATCATTAATTAGTCATTAGTCATTCCAAATCAATTACCTTTGCCCATGATCCATATTTTTTCTTTTGTTGGACCATGAGTTGTGCTAGATTATGATGTTTTGATAGTTAGATGATGAGTATTATGGTTGATCCTTGTTAGATCCTTCACTTAGGTTGCTCTTAATGCTAGTTTTGACTTGATCACTCAAAATCTAGATCTTTAGGCATTTTCACACCCGAGAGGTGTTTGTGGAAATGTTTCAACCAAACCTTTTGTGAGTTTGAGTCACATAGCTACTTGACCGTGGTTTTATGAACTCTTGTGACAAAAATGGGAGTATACTAATGTTTGTCTAATCATTGAGATGGAATATCTAACCGCGGATCTTGAATGTGATTAGAGAAAGGGGTTTTTTATCATTGGCGTGGATTAACCTAAAGAATGAATATTCCACTGTCTAGGATAGTGCTTGATTAAACCTTTTGCATCATTGTTTGATTGTTAATCCATTCTCACGATAGTTTATCTCAAGGTCCAATCCTTTCTCTTTGTTTTACTTCTTGCATTTCTTAGCATTTTAAACAACAACAAAACCCCAAAAATATTTGCTATATATTAGTTTGTTTCTCGCATCTCTAGTGTGTAAACTTTAGTCCTCGTGGGATCGACCCTTAAGTACTACTTCGGTGTACCATGCACTTGTGGTTTTGTTTAAGGCTTTATAAATGTAAAACTTAAGCGCCTAGTTGGATCTTCGCTACATAGTGAAGGTAAAATTATTCGTGTCACCTTTTTTGTGTTGTACCCTCATGAAAACTAACAAAAATGAAGAGATGAAGATAGACAATGAAGAGTAAAAAATTGTTGTTGTTATTGTCCATAAAATAGAATGAGAGAGAGCATTATATCTCTTTGAAATTTTAGTTTTTATGTTTGTGTGATCCAATCTTCCATACTGGTTCAAATTTTCGAGATTTTAATCAAATTGAAGTGGTTGATGAAAAAAATGTATGTTATAAATACTAATTTTATATATATACAATTACCAATACATTTTGATAGTAGAACAATATTTAGCCTTGTCTTTTTTTTCTAGCCATGTCTTGTAGTCAATATAACCAGTTTGTCAGATTATAATGGTTCCATGTTTTTGTGTTGTCATTTTACAAAAAAACACCAGAAATTTCTCGTAATGAGAAAATTGTTTTCTTTCTTGTACATTTTACATAATTGGCAAAAGAAAGAAAAAAAAAGAAGAGCAAAACAAAAAGCAGGAACAAAGACAGAAAAGGAAAGCAAAAAATACAGAGAGAATCCAGCTGGAGTTGTCAGAGAGACAAAACATGCAAAATCCAACAAAAAAAGATAACTAATCTTTATCATCTTGGGACCTCTCTTTTCCATTTTCTTTTCTTTTTAATTTTCCACATATATATATATGAACAAAAATTCTTGAAACACAGTTCCTTCATTAGCTATTAAAGTTTCAAATCAGTAAATCCATTTTTTTTTTTTATCTAGTGTTAATAATTATTTCCAAGTTGAAATTGCAATAACCGGTTGAAGATGTCAAAATTTTCGGAGACAAAAGCCCAAACAAAGACCGAAGATAAACCTAAAAAACATCAGTAAATCCAATTAACATGAGAAAATTTTGGGTTTAAATTGTGAATTTTGGTATGAAATAAAATAATAAACCAAAGCTTAGAACAATTTCAATATTTTAATGAATATATGTTTTCTTCTTCTCAAATAATCAAATCCCGGGGAAAAGAATAAAACAACAGATCGAATCCAAACACTAAAAAACAGAGAAAAAACAAGTCAGAGAAATCCAACAACTCCCCAAATAGAAGAAACTGTGGAAACGTAAAGAAGAAGAATCATCTCTGGTTCGAATATCAACAAAACCCTAGAAAAATAATACAACAAACCCCTCACATTACATTTCAACGAAGAAGCATCATCACCAAAGCCATTACCACCATTGATAGATTCGTTAATCCAATGCTCCTCGACGCCGACGATGAAATCTTCTGTGGCCTGATGAAACAACAACAAAACAATGAATGAGAATCAAGAAACTTGGATGTCTTTAAGAAAGAAGAACAAAAATGTGTTTTCTTGAAGTTTCTTACTTTTGTAGTTTTTTAAGAGCACCACAGTAGAGGACATTTTCAGGCATACCGAATTCGGTTTTGTTGTTTTCGTCTGGATTAACCACTCTAACATATGTTTCTTGTCCAAGATACCAAGAATCAAGATTCTCTGTTCTTAGATTCCAAGCTCCAGGATTGTCCAAAGATATCAATATCGCTGACCATGCTCCTGGATACACCTGAGAAAACCCCACACCAAAACATTGAATCACTTACGCCTTTAGAACGCGAAATAAGTCCTCGGTTGTTTGTTCACATTTGCGTCTGCGTTTGCTCAATCCTGTATACAAAACCTTTTGTATAAGGTATTGAGTTTACACATTTGCGTCTGCGTTTGCTCAATCCTGTATACAAAACCTTTTGTATAAGGTATTGAGTTTACCTGAATAGTCGAGCGGGCAATACCGTCCCATTTGTTATAAGTTCCTCTACTGTTCTCTGTCCACTCTCCGTAATCCATTCTGCAACCAAAACGGTTTCAAGAAACAGTTATCTACAATGCTAATTACAGAGACATCGATAAGAGATTCGATGTTTTTGGATTATGTTTAAGAAATGCAGAGACTTTGCAGTCAAGAATGGAGGAGAACAAACTAACTAACTCACCCGGCGACAAAGAAGGCGTAGCCACTCATGTGATAGCTTTGCATCTTAGTGTCATTGTTTTGAAGAATGACTTCCATGAAACCTCGGTACGTGCCATTGATAATCGAAGTCTCCATTTTAGGCGGTCCAGTTAAAGGTCTCTTAGGAAAATCAAGCTTGTAAACTCCATGAACCTTAAGCTTATCGGCTAGTCTAATAGGCGTAGAAGGGTTCACAAACGATATGCCGCTAAGAGTTGTTCTTCTTTTCCCATTGATCTTCACGGGTGGCATATTCCTCAAAACGTAGACATCAGTTACATTGATCGAACCATATTTAAACGAGCCTTGCGGGTTAGGACGCGCACCACTTGCTGATACATCCCACCTGCAACAACAACATTTGATTTCAGCTTTCTAAAAGAAAAAAAAAAAGGTTATAACTTGATAACTACAAGAAAAAAGAGTTGATTTTTCGGATTACCAACCTGATGGATCTAGCTTGATTCATGGAGAAAGTCTTGTCGAATTCGTCTTGTGGTCCAAGCGGTAAGTGACCTTTTGCTTTGCCTTTAGAGTTGGTATAATGTAAGATTCCAACTCCAGTGACTCTTCTCCATATGGTTTCATTAACAACCCGAGCACTCGCGACAATGTAGTAATCGGAGCTTGCGTTTTGATCCATTGTAACCAAGAAGGAGTAAGATTGTCCAACATGAATATCCAAGCTTGTATAATTTTGTTGAACCGTGTATGATCCTTCGGATTCCGCAAGACGCAAGTTGTGGCCTTGAATCCTAAAGTTTAAGCTTGTCGAGATTCCCACATTCGACACTCGAAGTCTATAAGTCTTTCCTGGTATTGTCACAAAAAGAATAATGTCCATTAAAAACCGAAAAAAATACAAAAAACAAAAGACTCTTAATCAAAAAAAAGCTAATAATACTCACCAGGATGGACTGTGATTGTTTCGTAATCGATTCCATCGGAAACAAGAGTCCGATTGTATTGATAAGGTCCTTTTCCGTTAATGAGAACCCCGTCGGGCATTCCAAGATCTTTACCATCATCTAAAGACTTCCTCAAAGCCTACATTTTTCACACAATCTTACAAATGTTGGAAAGAAACTTCTTAAAAATGTCATTGCTTGAATTGGAAGTGAGAAATGGCGAAAAACTACTAACCGTGTGGTTCCTCGTGTACCAATCACCAATCGCAATGGTAATATCGCCGTCTGGAGTCGAGAAAGGGACTGGAATAATCGATCTAGGATTGACAATGAAGGAGCCAAAACCACCAGAGGCTCTTTGGAAATGAAGAGATGGGAAGTAAAAGAAACTCCCAATTTGATCCTTAACTTGAAACTCATAAGTCCAATTCCACTTTGGTGGAATTGGACAATTAGTTCCTGCAACTCCGTCTTGCCACGACACACGTCTCTGTTGGATTCCAGACCTGTAAAAAATCAAACACACATTCATAAAAATGTTTCTTCTTCATCTTCTTCACATGTAAAGTCTCTTTAAGACTAAAACTTTTTTGTGGTTTTTCTTACCAATGAAGAAGAAGTCCCTCGTCTAATTTGTTTCTCACATTAACAACCAGATTTTCATTTGTTGTAACATTGATTGTAGGACCAGGGAACTTTCCATTTATAGCAATGACCTGAAAACAGAATTTAATGAGAAAAATTAGCTTTTTGTTTTAGAAGTTTTCGAACACTAATTGTGATTTTAGATCTACTGTTCACTTTTGTTTCTACAGTTGGATCTGGAGTTAAAAAAAGACTGAAACTTTTTGCATCCATTCAGATGGAATTAAGGTAAAAACTTTGGATAAATCTTAGAACAAAACCCTTTTTTCTTGACCATTAAAAGAATTGAAAATTTTCTGGAAAGTAAAAGTGAAATGAGTTTTCTTGAAGATGAATTTTTTAAGTAAAGCCCTGAAGCAAAAAAAAAAAAGATTGAAACTTTTGAGAAATCTGAGATTTTCAAGAACACCCACAGACAAACAAACTTTATCAAAATGTGACGAAAATAACCTCAATTTCTTGTTGTGAGGAATAGATTTTGCTAAATTTGTATACCCTTAAATGGAAAAATTTAATAGTAAACCTAAGAAGTTATATCTTTAGCTCACTGAAACTACAGTAAATCCCTACAATTAAAGGGTTTTTCAAGAATGTGGATATAATAAATCTACAAGCAAAACCCAAACTGAGATACCCAAAAGGTCCAAACTTTGATCAAGCAACTTCAAAATCTCAAATCCCAAAATGAAAATCCAAATAAACAGTACCAGAAATCTCTAGAATTAAGGGTTTTCTTATAAAAAAAGATCTTTTTTTTCCTTCAAAAATGTGGATAAATCTACAAGCAAAACCCAACTCAACTTACTGAGAAACCCCAAAAAGGTCCAAACTTTGGAAATCTCAAATCCCAAATTGTAAATCAAAAAGAAACAGTAGCGGAAATCAAAGATCTAGAAGGAAAAAACAAAAAAAACCTGTTGAGGAACACCAAGTGGAGAAGCAGTAATGTAAGAAACTTCGAAGTTATAGAATGAATATGGATCTGCAGCGAAGCAGAAACCTAAATTCACGAGGAACAGAAACAACAGGATCTTGAACAAATCCATTTTCTTCTTTGAGCAGAGCAACGAACAATGTCGTTTATAAATGAGTTTTGTTTAGATTTCTCTCTTTTTTTCTTTGATTTACATTATCAGATTCGGGGAAAAGGAAGAAGGAAGTGTGAGAAACCAGAAGCTATAAAGAGACAGAAGAGAACGGCTATAATTTCTAGGTTGTTTAATTAATTATTATATTTTAATAACAAATATTAATTATTGATTTTCGACATTATTTAGTGTTATTTTTACCAGAGAAAAAGCCGCACAATGCGCCTATAAATTTGCTCAATATGAGAAGAAAACTTAAGAAGTAATCAATCGCATTAGTTTAATCTGTTAGACAATTGTTTAGTTTAAGTATCAAATATTCGAATAACATTCTTCAATACTTTAATTTTAAAATTAACTAAATTACTGATTTTATGGATACCTTATCCTTCATTAGAGTTTTAATCTTCTTTTGTCGGTGTGAACCCAAAAAAAAAAAATCGGTATTAAATTTGAAGAGAATTTAGAAAAGTAGAAAGGGAAATATAAGTTGACAATTTAATTTTAACAAACAAAAATTTGACAATTTAACCCAAAAATGTATATATAATAAATAAATATATATAGACAGGAAAAAAAGGCCACGGATATAATGATAATAGTACTGCATGACAGCAAAGAAAGAATGGCTCCCATATGGTTGACCATTTTTATATACTTTTTATTTTCCACCGAAAAATAATTTTGTTTTAAAATATGCCTTATTTATCAAAATGAGCTGTAAATTTTCCTTTCATATACCACAATTTTCTGATTGATGATTACAAATTAACACTGATAAATTTTGGGGGGGGAGGGGAGTTATTGGTAAGAATTAATGATGCATTGTAATAATTAGGGACTAGAAAAAAGATTTTGATTTTATCCCAACCAAAAAAGAATTATGATTTAATAAATTGTCAGGTTACGGAAGTGCATTATGTACGCAATAATCACATGCAGCTCGCGTGCTAGTTTGTTTAAAATAAACAAATTAATTAAGTAGTTGTAACTTTACAGTTACATTACTACTGAGTTAATGTTTGATTATATGGGAAAATTAATAATTTTTAAGTGAAGATTTTGATATTTGACCGTTTGACCAAAAGCATCTTAGAAAGAGATAAGATTTATTATGAGAGGCGCAACGTAACGGTGGTAGATTATGGAAGTGCCACGTGGCTTCCAGCCAAAACGATAGAGAGATTTTTTTTTTTTTTTAATAATTTAGATCCTTCTTATTTTGACTCCTGTTTTTATTTTTTTCTGTGACATACAAAATACAAATTGTACGTTTTAGGTTTGTTTTTTACATAAAATTTCAGGTATTGTTCAATAATTTTTAGGTAAACACACTCGACTAGGCAAGATTTCCTGTGCATTGTATAAGGTTAGAAAGGAACATTATCTTAGAAGAGAATATATGAAATATACACAAGAAATATGACATAAGATATTTTAATTTTAAATTGGATGTTCAATCTCGAGGATATGCTTAATTCGCTTTCTTTAAGTTAGAACATACAGATTAAAAATATTTAATTTGATGACAACTTCAAACTCGCGTTTATTCAAAAATTTGGTTAAGATAACGACAATCCACATGGTAGTATGTACTTTTTATGCAAATAATTTTTTGAATAACATCACGAACTTGTAACAATTAACTTTAATGTGTTTTAGTGCATTCATGGATCACCAAATTCGCTATGCTATCACAATGTAGAGTCATTAGTTTGTCATGAACCATTTCTAAATCCGTTGACAAACAGTAAAATTATTTTAACTCACTCATACGATAAAAGTCATTAAAAAATAACCTATTTGAATATATAGCTGAATAACTATTTTTCAATTTTATAACTTGTATTATTTTTTTATGGGTGCTATTATAAAATAGCTTTTTGATTTCAAAATTACTTCTGAGAAGAGAGGAATTTGATGCAAAATGTGTGAAAATTTCAATATCTTTTTTAAAGAAGCGTGATGAACAGTGTCAAAATGACAAGTTAATGTCAAACTAAGGATATTTCCATCAAAATAAATGAGAAAGTAATTTATTAAAGAGAAAATATAGGTATATTATTGGAGCAATGTAAAAAACAAAAAAGAGGTTATTTGGCTAATTACCCATATTTTTAACAAACAAAAATAGTATGAAATTAGAAAATAAAAACATTTAACATAGATAATATTGAGCAGCTGTAATAATAAACCTGCCAACTATTTGAACATGTGTAAAGTAATTACCAACAAGCAACAGCTAACTTTTGCTAACATGTGTGTGGTAGTTGAATAAAATCATCCCACCGAATTTATTTACTTATTTGTCAACATCTTCTGTCCTCACAATTTAATATGTAAAATAATATTAGCAACGGCTACTTCATTTTGTTGTTTGTGCATATTCTTTCACCGATCCAAGAAATTTTGGACTTTTCAATTTTACGAGTAGCATTTTCTTTTAAAAGTTTTTTTTTGGTGTTAAAAGGCTTATATTTGTAAGTTACTGATCAATATTTCGTAAATTTGCTAAAAGTAAAAAACTAGTGAACCATGAAATACATAACACATTATTAACCCAGAAAAGCATTGAAATATTTAACTTTATTTATTGTTATCTAAATGTTTTCTATTCACGAGTTAACAATTTGTAAAGTATGTATAGATTAACTAAGTCCAATTCGCTGTGGTCTAATGGTAGTTGATTGAAAAAAGTGTAAATTCGTTTTTTTTTAAAGTTCGATCTTACTTAACAATTTTGCGGCGGGTTTAATAAGTCGAATTGATGATGTGTCATTCGGTCTTCATAAAACATTTTAATCTTTGGGGTTTTCAGTTGAAAATTTAGTAATAGTTTTTTCGATTAGCATTTTTATCATTGTGATTAGCCGGAAAATGTATAGTCGACACAAAATTTTGTACGGGTGATATGTATTGTGTCAATTCGAATTAAAAAATGTGTGTATAAACCATGCAATAGACACGTATAAGTGGATCAAGTTGACAAGTGGGGTGGATACACGTGGTCCAGTATGAAATCATGGTTTATCTTTCGGTAGTCGGTATCAGAATTTTTTTTTTTTTTTTTAACAGCTTGAGTTTTATTCATTCAAAAACGAAATAGAGTAGTCTTCATGAAGAAGTGATACAAGGCATTTTGGAACATAGAAATATGATAAAAAAAAAGAGGCCGAGTGATTGATTTATTTAGTCAAACGATCCGCCGGTTGGTTGCTATTACGGGGTGTCCAAACAATTTCAGCTTCTGTGAATCTTCTTTGCCAAATCTTGAATATCACATACCCAATTATGCATTGCAAAATTCGTCTCGGTTCCATTGACTAAGTGCATCATTGATTTATTATCTCCTTGGAAAACCACTTTACGATAACCTCGAACCCAAATGATGCATAGCCATAAGTAAAGCTTGTAGTTTAGATTCCAATACCGACTTACATACCGTTCCAATACTGTGACCTGCTTCCAAATAGAAACCTTTCGAATCTCGAAGAATCCATGCCATACCCGAGGGATTACCATCTTGTTTGTAACAGCAATCATAATTACATTTGACATATCCTTCTTGCGGTCTTGTCCACTTTGAAAGTATCGTAGTCACCACTCTATTGTTAAAGGTACTCGAAGTATCCTTTTGATTCTGATAACATAAAACCCATTCACTCGCTTCTTCTTCAGCCTTGTTTAGATCCTCTTCCAATCACTTGTTTATTTATTGATGAAGCTAATCAGTTTCGTTTTTTTTGGTTTGTTGAAAAATGATCCAAAAATCAAGACATTTTTTACACAAACCCAATATCTTTTCCAATTCGTTTGGGTCCAGTCCATTGCAGCACTTTGTTCAGGTTTGAGAACTTGGGCCGGGTCAGGGTTCCATATAAATAACATGTACATTTTTTCAATTTTTTTTTTTAACATGTACATTTTTAGATACATCATATTTTAAAATCCGTGATTTTGGCCAATATTCATTTTGTAATCGCTAGCGACAGCGATAAGAACCTTCGATTAAGTTATGTTCTTTTTGTAGACGCAAGCAAGAGCAACAGATTTCAGCGACAATAACATTTCCACGACTAAATTATGTTTGTTTTGCAATTGATGATGACATTAACATATTTCAGCGACTACTCACTAATAAATTGATGATGTACGATATATATAACTGATGAATCTAACTATATTCAATATATACAATCACATAGTTTTATATATTATCCCATAATATATATATATATATATATATATATAGATTTAAAACGAACAGTTCTAGTTCTATTTATGATGTATAGTTTTATCCGAGCATAATTTCGATTGCCAATTTTATTTATAATATGTTAAAATTTTAGATAAATTTACATCCATAATTTGCAAAAATTATATATCTTTTAAATAATTAAACATATTTTTTACTACTAGTCCAAAATGATTAACTTTTACTTTTACATAATATCCCATAATGGATATATCTCTACAACGCAAATTTAAAACGAACAGTTTTCTATGTGCTATGTTCACGTTTTTACTCGCGCATAACTACAAGAAACATATAATATTTACAATACGTTGAAATCTCAAATAAATTTTATCTACAATTTACAAAGAAAAAACAAATTCTAATAATTAAACGTAAAATCTGGTGTGAAAGCATTAACCATATATTAACCACTACACTAAAAAGCTTCCACAAAGTAACATTGACATATATCACAAAATTACCTTTTTAGATATCAAAACAAAACTATTTTGTGATTATTTAGAATTTAGAACTATTATTACAAGTTCTATTTCACCAAGACTCACATATATTATATTTTGTGATTGAAGACTAACATATAATTTCGTTAAATGTTAGTACCTAATTTTGTGATCCAATTGTGCTAGTTCACAAATTAAAATATTATATTTATTAAACAAAATAACACCATTAGATTTTCGATGTTAGTCACGGTTTAATAAACAGTAACAAATGTGAAATCGAATGTAAATCAGTTTCATGTGGAAACTTTAGTTTGAATTCAATCAATCTTTTTAAAAAATATGTAAAACTTAAAAAGTAAAAAAATTATGTCTCAGTTGAAATTCTATTTTTCCTGATTTTAACATAAAACACTTTTAACAAACTTTAACTGATAGAAAAAAAAAAATTGAGCTTATATTCATTTCCATATTGCTCTTTTACAGTTCAAATTTGGTTATATCGATTTGAATTATTTAGATTAAACATCTAATCCCATAAACTAAAAACATAACAGTTGAGCTCCAAGGAAAAGGTCCTTTAATTAGGACAACTATGGAATACAATAATATTTCTTTTCACATACAACTTTAGTAACTTAATTTCCACAGAAATATGGAAAATTATAAATTAACCTCTAAGTAAAACTGGTGGGGTGAAAAAGATAGAAAAAAGCAAAAAAAGAAGAAGTAAATAAGCATTTAATCAGGTTTCCACTATAATAATAAAAAAACCAGTAACTAAGAGTTCTTCTCAAGCTTTGCACATTTCACCAAAGTCTTTAGAAACTTCTTCACCTGCAAATTATAAACATATTAATACCAATCATACGCAATAACATTACAAACAAAAGATATCACAACAAGTAACATGTGACTTATACATATATATATATATAACCCATTTCAAGAAATTGTTAATGGTTTTATGTTATAAGTACCTCAGATGGGTCTCTAAGAGAGTAAAACGCATTGCTTTCTTTTGGTATAGACGATACCAAGATACCGAAACCTCGGTTCCCATCTCTCAGTACCTGCAAGATTCATCGTTTAGTTGTTTCGATTGGACAAAGATAAGGTTAAATAATAAAATGGAAACATTAGTTACCTTGAATGCATCTTCATCGGTTGTGTCATCTCCAATGTAAATAGGAAGCAAATCTTCATTGTTGCTTAGTCCTAACAAGATTTGATCAAATGGCGATTTAGCGAAAACAATCTTTGCATTTACAAGAAGAGGAAAGGAAATAAGATAATGATGTCATGTATACCGAGAGATTCTAATAGAAACTCGACCGCTCTTCCTTTGTTCCAGTCTATCACAGGACGAACCTCTAAAACCTAAATATCAAAGACCGATTTATCGTTATAAGATTTTATTCAAAAAAATGTTTAAATTTGAAATTTGATGAGAATTATAAGTATCTCTAGACTGTTAAGCTAATCACACCTTCCTCCCATGAGTTAGACGCAAACGAGGGTAATGTTTCAAGTGGTCATGAACACGTTGAGCAATGATTGGCCAATCCTAAACAAGACACACAAAATAATTGTAATAAGAATTATATCAACTTTTGAAAGCATTTGTAAAATTGATTACATAAACAAAAGGATTTTATGTTCTTGTTTTACCTTCTCATCAACGTTACGGTAATGCACTGATGCACAAAACTTGTGACTCTCTACTTTAGCACCTTTAATATCTTTCATTTTCTCAACAAGGGTTCTAAAAACCTCGTCGATGATCGGTATAAATTCTCTAGCGGGCTGAAACAGATTCACTTCCTTGCCCTAATAAACACACAAAATATGTTAATCACTTAGCAAAAAACACAACTAATGGATATTTGGAGTAATGAGTTTTCACCTGTTGGTCAGTCGATTTGAAACAATTCGGATCATTAGAAGAAGTCATTATGTCCATTCCATGACTACCCGCGTAGTAAAGTTCTGTTAGTCCTACCAACTGATAAACCTGCATAATCATATAACCAATCAACTTTACAAATGAGTGGTGATTCCAAGAATACAATAGACGATTTTACGGATTAGGATTTTACCTTGTCGCGGCTTCTACCGCTAATTATTGCGGTTGGAAAGTAACTCGCGACATCTTTAACTGCAGAACGCATCTAAGAAACCAAAAAAAAAAAAACTCATCTTTTAATCATAATGTAGACAAAAAACAGAACAGAACAGAGTATATTAACAAAAGGGTTTTAGTTTTTTTACTGCATCAGACATGGTGGCGCGATCAGGATCATCAACGATTGGCGAAAGAGTTCCATCGTAATCAAGAAATACAGCTATCTTCTTGTTCTTCGCTTGTGCTGCGATATGCGGAAACGAGCTAATCGCAGAAGGATACTTGAGCTGTTTCAAGAAACGGTGTGAGGATGATGAAAGTTTGACATATTAGGATGATATTATTAGCTAGTTAATTACCATCCAAGCAAGTTGAGCAAAATCATCTTCTGGAGCAACTTCGACATTGAAATCTTTAACAAGCTTCTTACGCGGTGGAGAAGATGAAATCATTGCATCTAACCAACCATTAGATCTAACATCATCTATATTTGCAGGTTTCTTCCTCATGAATCTACCAGAAGATGTCATTTTTGATGATACACCAAGGAGTTTTGATTTGTTGTTAACTGTTGCTGTAGGATCTTTGATAACAGAGGATGTTTGGTTTGAGTTTAACTCCATTAATCAAAACTCTAATTTTTTTTTTATCTTTCTCTTCACAAAAAAAAAAACACTTTCTTGATTTTTTAGTTTTTATCCAACTGTTTTGTCTATGAAAAACCACCTCTTCAATGTTTTCTTGTCACTGCTTGTTGGTGTAATCTCCATTAAAGGAAGGTTTCTTGAAAACTGATTCAGAAAACAAACAATTCAGAAAAGAATATATACTATATATTTATCTTTTTTCCAATAAAATTATCTTTCTTGATTATGTTTTGGAGTACCTTATCATTATTTCCTACTGTTCATTGTCGATTTCTTCGATTTATACTTTCAGAAATTTAAACCTGTAAAAATCATTTGCACGCAACAACAAAAAAACACAAGTCATTCATGATGCAAAAATTGATTTCTTGGTTCACTTCTACAAAACTTTGAAAACTTGAATCTCTTAACACAAATGAATTAAAAAAACAAAAATAGGACATTATGGAGTCAAAAAAAAAAAAAAAAAAAACTTCTATATATTTTGTCGTGACCTTAATGTGTTACTTTCAATTTTTCTGTATGTTAATAAAGATAAAAAGTGAGAGAGTATTGATTTTGACAAGTACCTGAAATTTCAATATCTTTTAACCAAATTTTTTATTATTGTAGGTCTAATATTTAAAAGAGAACACCGACAAACTTCTAAAACATCACTCGAGATTTAGACAAAATGGTGAATCTGTTTTATATAGCTTTTTAGTTTCTATAAACATTTACTGAATTTTTGGGGCGCAAAATTCTAGGTGTACGGACAAATTTGCGTGTGTTTTATTTCCAAAAAAACGACGATCTTTTTTTTCTTCCATATTTGAAAACTGTGTTTTTTTTTTTTTTTTTTTTTCGCAGAAACCGATATTGTAATGTACGAGGAAACAGAAACGGATCTTAAAAAAATGCAGAGAACGAGAAAATATTGTATGAAGACAGAGAAAAAAATGAAAATAAACAGCAAAAACTCAATAATTTTATAAAATCTAAAACCCGAATACGATTAAGCGATCCAGGAACAGCAACAAAATTACTAAAATAAAAAAAATATAAAAAAAAGAGGGTAAATATTCAAACCTGATTGAGGTAGGAAAAAAATCTCGAGAGTGATCAAATTTTTTGTTCCTTTGGATCGAAGAAACTAATCTCAGAGACGGAGGGAGTAAGATTTAGGGGGGGGGTTTGTCAATTTTGAAAATTTTGGGGTAATAATTAAAGAGAATCGAGAATGTAAGGAGGAGGGGAGAAGAAAAAATCGGAGGGTTTTATAAGAGATTTTGAGAGAGACGTGGTTAACAAGAATATCACGCGTTTTGTTTTTTCTTTATGTAAAATACCACCCATGTTTGAGTTATTTACTAAATGTGCCATTCCTTTTTTTTAATAGACGACCAATAACACGTTATAAGTTTTTCTTTTTTTTAAAGGGATTTAATTATAAAGTAAGCACGTCAAAAAAAAATTATAAAGCAAGCAAGTGATGAGTTTGTCAATTGTCATTAGTCAGTGATGAGTTTGCCATTAGTCATACTCGTTAAAAAAAAAAAAAAAAAAATTCGTAAACAATTATTTTATTTGATGAAAACGATTTTGGTCCGGTTGTTTATAATTTTTTTATCCAAATTATGGCAGTTTGCTAATCTAACTTTTCTTCTTTCATAGTAATAATTTTATATTAGGGTAATAGTATTATGGCTAGATATTTGTAATAATGAAAAAAAAAAATTTGTTTTTTTTGATAAACAATAGTGATTTACAATCGATCGGTATTGCTTTTTGTTAAAACTCCTTATTTTGAAAATCATAAAAGATATGCTTTTTTTATAATTTTAAAGATCAAAATAAAAGTATTTCCATCTTTTTTTGTTGACCAATTTTATATTAGAGTAATAGTATTATGGCTAGATATTTGTAAAAATGAATTGTTTTTTATAATTAAATAGCTAAATAGTATTTCCAACCCACTTCTAATTTTTTATTCTAAATTCTATTTTAGAGTAAAATCTATTCCAACCCATCTCTATTTTTAACTTTAAAATAGAAAAATATTATTTTTTACTGTATATTTTTTAGAAAAAAATAAAAAAACTATTTTTTACTCTATAAAAAGTGTTAAACTCTAAATAGATCGGAGAAAAAAAATAGAAGAATGTTATTTTTTACTCTATTTTAGAGTAAAAAATAGAGGAAAACATTAATGATTTACAACTAGTTTAAAGATTGATATAACTAGTGACTAGGGGTGGCAAAATACCCGGAACCAAAAAACTGAACCAAAACCGACCCAAAATTACCGGAATCGAATCCGAACCGATTTTTTAAAAATATCCGATGGGTCCTGTATGCTTAGAACCGAATAACCGGAATCGAATCCGAACCGAACCGAAAATCGAACGGATACCCGAAATACACGAAACATAAATTAACCCATAGATATTTTGGTTATAGGTTGGGTATGTTCGGATAATTTGGATAAATTTTATAATTTTTTCTTTGTTATTTTTTTTGGTTAATTTAGTTAGTTCGGATATTTTTAGGAATATTCGGATAGTTCGGATAAAAGTAACCAATTTAGGTGTATTAATTCAATTTTTACATATTTTTTTATTATGTTTCGGGTATTTTTGATATTTTCAGGTAGTTTAAGTAAAAATACCCGGAACCGAACCGAATGAGAACCGAATTTTTTCAGATAATTATCGATTCTTATAGTTAAGAAGCGAACCGACCCGAAACCGATTGGAACCGAACCAAAACCGAATCGAAAATGAAAAAATACTCGATGGGTCCAAACTCCTATACCCGAAAAACCCGGAACTGATCGGTTCCTATCCAGAACCGAACCGAATATCCAAATGCCCAGATATACTAGTGACCAAGGGTGTGGTGGGCTAGTGGTTAGCACTTGGAGTTGGTTTCATTGTGCACCTAGTTCAATCTCCTTTGGAAGGAGATGTATTTTCAAAGAGAGTAAACTAAAGGCTGACACCGAATCCACGGAGATTAGAGTTTAGACTCGAATTTCGAGGTTATTAAAAAAAAAAAATTAGTGGTAACTGTGTCACCATCTGGGTTAAAAAAAGAGAAATTTGGTTGGATAACCATAAAAAACCATAATTTGCAAAGTAACCGAAACACTTTCATGTGGCACAATCCTAACCTTTGGATCTAAGGGTTTTAGTTATTTTGCAAATATTTTTTTTGTGTGGTTATCCCACAAATTAACCCTTAAAAAATGATTAATTCAATAAAAAAATTTATATTGCTTTCTGTTAAAACGTAACGCATAATTTTGAAAACATAAAAGATATGTTTTTTTTGTTTTAAAGATAAAAAATAAAAGTATTTCCATCTTTTTGTGTTGGCCAATGAAATTATTTAAAAAATTTACATCATTTACTTAACTTTATTTTTAGGTTATTAACCTAATTCATCCTCTATATATTCAAATGTACAATATATAATACATTACTATTTTAAAAATTATGATATGTAATGTAACTGAAAACAAAATTCTTTCAATTGAGTAATTTTCATGGCGTGGAATCTTTGTTGTAATAAATGTTTGAACTTTTTTTTCTTGGCTCAATCAATGTTGAAAACGTAACTTTTGAAAACCTGTGTGCGTTGAAACTTAATTCACGTACCTAAAGATGCTAATACGACAATTGAAATTAAATTTCTTTCTCAATTTGGATAACGTAGGAATCTCGAGAATCGATTAGTAAATGCACCACATTTATTTTTCAAACTTTGTTATTGCAGGAAAGCCAAGGGTAACACTTTTATCTCTTTTCTTTGACAACAGGAAAGTATAACTTATATAAAAAAAAAAAAAAAAATCATCTTCTTGTTTTCTTAAAATTATTTTTTGACCGCTCGGAACTGCTAGCATAAATAGTGTTGCTATTTTTCTAAATTTTTTGAGCACGGAAATTCAATTTTACATTTCTGCAAAAAAAAAAAAAAAATCCAATAGATTTGCTGACAAAAAAATAATTATTAATATTTGGCCGATCAAATAAATATACCACGAATACAAAAAAAAAAAAAATGACCAGGCCATGAATCAATTGTCAAATCTACCATGCATATCTAACGGCTCAAATTTTGGTTTTATCTTACAAAAGAATGTTGTTTTCTGTTTTACTAAAATTATAATTTATATATAATAATTTAGTTTATTAATTAGAAATATAGTATTATAGAATCGTACTTAGAAAACGATATTGTGTGTAAATTTTGATAAAACGATACAATTGAAACGTAGAGAATTATTTTCTCAAAAAAAAAAAAAAAAGAAACGTAGAGAATTTTTTTTTTCTTTCCTTTAACGGAAAAACCTAAGTGTGAGAAGCGTTAATGGTATTGGTGTATAACCGTAGGACGTTAGTTGTTAACACTTAACAAGCTTGTCCGTCAACGTACCACGTGGCAATGAGTCAAAAGAGGATAAAAGCGTGTACCCGACACGTGTTTAAGTAAAATGTCGACGCGTCCACGTGTTTGTTGGGCCGTAGATGGGCCCGTCATACTCCAAAAAAGGCAACAAAGGAACTTCCTTTTATTTTCTTTCACTTTTGTCTTTTTCTCTCGACACATAATCCTCACTTTACAACGTTGGTGTGGACACAAAAGTACCCATTATTTTAGGTATACTTGCTATCAGGGTGGAATTATTATTCGAAATTCGGTATCCGATCTGGTATCCATTTCTATCCGTTCTGAAAATACGAATATCCGGAACGTTCGGATCCGGATCCGGATAGTAAAATCTTGGATCCGTGAAAAACGGATCCGGATCCAGATAATAAAATTTCAAGGTCCGGATATCCGGATCCGAATCGAACGCATTAAATATATTAAAAATATATAGTTTTACATATATTAAGTTATTTATATATAAAAATATATACATATATATTGATTTTAGTTCTTTTTCTAATATATCATATTTATTTTGAAAAAAATTATTCAAAAATTTAATTTATAATTTAAATTTATAATTGTTTTTAATTTTTTAGTATTTTAATTTAATTAATTTATTATTATTTTCGGATCCGGATCCGGATATCTTATTTTTTTGTCGGATATCCGAAGTTTGGATATCCGGAAGTTTGGATATCCGGAAGTCACGGATCCGGATCCGGATACCCTTAAATTTCCGGATATCTGGATCCGTCTCACCCCTACTTGCTATTGGTTTGGTTTTTACGAGAACATTTATATTTGTATTTGACTTGTTGAAAATGAGTACCCGCAATTTCAAGTATTTACTAAAAAATAGTTTACTTGCGGGTTACTTGCCCCGCCCTATTACTTGTTACTTGCGAGTATTTGTGAATAATTTGCGAGTTACAGGTTATTTATAGACTACTTGCATGTAACTTGTTTATTATTTATCTCATTTTTATCATTTAAAATTTAATTTGAATTTATAACTTAATTTAAAGTTTATTTAAAAAAATTAACACAATAATAAAAAAATATAAAATACATTAAAATATAACGAGTAACGAATAAATCAAGCCAAATATTAATTTTTTTCTAATATATTGTTACTCGACTCTACTTACAAGTATCTAAGTTATGTTACTTGTTATTTGTGCTTTCAAGTAACATATACGCGACAGATAATAAATATTTATGCCCACCCCTAGTTGGCGATATAAGTTATCATCCATTGTGATTAACAGTATATACTATTTAGATAACTTTGGACGATCTGCTTCAACTTTAAACTAGAGGGTGCAAGGTTTAATTTCTTTAGTAAGAATTAAACCAATATAACTAATTAGCAATATATATGAGCCCAATTAGTTTTATGAATGAGATAATTCGATCGAAAAAGCCAATTTACCGAATATTCAATTATGTTGAAATCCAATCCCTACGTCTTAAACGCACATAAAAATTGTTTCGAGTGAAAATCAAAATAAATAGTGTACTATTTTTTAAGTTTTTTTTATATATAATATGAATCAGTTTTAGATCGAAACACAGATTAATCTACAAGATATATACATATTAGATATTTTTGTTACTTACGATGTTTATGATAGTAAAAAAGAGGACTAACATTGAAAGTTCGTAAGTAAAATTCGAACATTGATCATAACCATGCATCCTTCACCATCTGAACGCTCCACGACTAGATCACCATATATTAGTTCACTTTTCACGTTTTATGATTTAAAATTTTTTATTATGTTTGTACTTTTTCACGTTTTTGAAAAATAATTCGATTATATATAATATACATATTAAAAATATAGCTAAAATATTCTGAAAACCAAATCATTGATTTATAAATGATTAATTAGTGACACAAAACATTACAATTTTTTTGATGATACAAGATGATTAGTACAATTAGAAGCAATACGAAATAGTTATAAAAAATGACAATACAATAAAAAACAGTAATTCCACTTTTCACAACACCATTTTTTCACTACTTCAATGAATGGTTGTACAACAAATGATATACGTTGTACCACAATAATACAACATCACCTGTCAGTACCTTAGTTTTTAAACGTTTTCATTATTATTTAGTAGAAATAAGAATTTTTTTTTAGTTCAAATGTTTTTGGTGTTGTTTTATTTTGCTATTATTATTTTTATTATTCATGTAACATAACAGTAATTATCCAAGTTCAGATTTTTCTTTTCCATTAAAAATGTTCTTTTTCATAAACCATAGTAAATCGTTTGTATTTCATTATCATTATAACTATGTAAAATTGATTTTATTTTTTTGGGATGTTTAGAGATTTTTTTGTACGTTGGTCCAACCACTAGGGGATCAGTCTCCTGCATAATCAATAAACACATGAAGGTTGGGGAAAACACGATGGGAGTATTTTCCGACACTCTCCGACGCTCATCTCAGCATGAAATGCGAAGGTTGCAACAAGCCGGCCGATCGATATGCGAAAAAGAATCAACTAGTTCTGATTTGAGTAGGCTCATAATAGGGAATACGATAACCCTGGGAACCGGGGACTGGCCATACTTCGTTTGCGGTCGACGTTTTGACAAATTTTTTCTATCGACAGCTGAATGTTTCGATCTGGTTTGATTCATGATCGCATCTGCAAACGTTTTCCCGTGGGGAAGGAGAGCGGTGTATCAGCACATTTAGGTAGAGAAATTTGAGGGTGAGACAGAGGAAAAACAGAGCATTTGGTGAAAGAAATGGTCGGAATTGACCGGAAAGTTGGTCTGAGATGAAAGATGACCAAAGATGGCCGGAAGAGACTAGGTCTCGATATAATAGAAGGAAATTGGTTTTAGCCTTTTGAGAGAATAGCGCAAACTTAGAAGTTTAAGCCGGAAATCGAAGTTATCTTTATGTGGAAAACTAGTTAGATATTTATAGAGTTTTACCTGTCCGGACTAGGATATCGGACTATGCGTCCCAAGTCAAGTCGGGTCCGGGTCCAGTGCTTTGTCCCAGTACGGTGCATTCGAATGCTTTTCACCTACCACTTTTGTTTTTACTAGTGAGATGTCTGATAATATGGCCATGCAGGGTAGAACACGCTTTTACCGTACTGGTCGTAGCACTTGACGCGGTGGGTTGAATGATGGGAAAACCCTCGAAATCAGCTTTTTCTGCTTTAATTGTTCTGTGGAGCAGAGGCCTATTGCTTTTTACCTATCACACACATAAGGTGAATAATATTAACTGTTTGGCCGTGGACCAATTCAAATATATTCAAACACCTTAACATTCGCGCTTTATAAAAAATTCATACATAGCCCGAGTTTCTGATACGAACTTGGGCTCTGTGCTCTGCTTCCCGTGTACCTATGCTATATGTACGTCTGACTACTCAGTTTTTGACCAGAATCATCCTTAATAATGTGGCCACACCACTCAGGATGGGGTAGGTCACAGGTCGCCTAACATATCAAGTTATTTGGACCATTGTAGATCATGTCCAAGTACCTCTAGGGCCGGCTCAATAGGTCAACTACATAAATGGCGCTGAGAGATTCGTCTAAATTATATACACGTGGTGTTAAGAGATTCGTCTAAGTTAAGATGATTATTTTATCCCCAACACGAGACATCCAATAAAATTGGAATGATGCATAAATGATTACATGGCTCTTACATAAAGACGACACGCATAAATCAAGAAATGATCCATAATTTTTTTATCAAAAAAAAAAAAATTGGTTTTATAATAATATAAAGTAAGAGTTAAAAAGAAATACTCCTTTATAAGTGATGTTTAAAGTTTTTGCACACAAATTAAGGAATTATTTAAGTTTTATTGTTTTGAATTAAAACATTAATTATAATCTACCCAGTGTTCAAGAAAGCGCTAGGCTCTAAGCGGGCAGCGACCCATCGCCTAGCGCCTAGAACGCCTAATCAGAGCTTAGACAATTTTTAAAGCGGTCTAAACGCTTATAAAATAAACCAATATATTATATATTTTTAATATATAGTATAATACATGAAATACCATACTTTATAAATAATAAAAATTTTAATTTTTAAATCTTAAAAAATAGATCCAAAGTTCAAATTATATAACAAAATTCATAAAAATGTTAAAAGTATCAAAACTTAAAATACCATATATGCAAATTAGATCCAAAAACTTAAATGTTAATTGATTAACATTTTCATAAGACCGCATAAACCCGCTTAAAGCCGCATATGGCCACCTAAAACCATCTAGAACCGTCTAACTCCGCTTAATAACAAAAATATCTAATGCCAATGCCTACAAGATAATCGCCACGATCTATGGATGCCTAGCGCCTAGATAGTTGCCTAGACCACTTTTTAGAACACTGAATCTACCTAAACACAATTCAATCAATAGAAAAATAATCTACAGAATTCAAACCATCGAAAATAATAAAAAATTAATAAATTTTGTATAGAATAGCGAAAATATTGCTTAATTTAAACCAAAAAAAATTCTTAAAACATCATTTAAAACATAGGGAGCATAAATTTTTGGAACTCAATAAGTATTATGGAGGGTGATCACGTGCTAAAAATGTGTAGGTGGGCTTTGGGCCGCGGGGGTCTTGTGTGTGTAGGGGGAGAAAAGAGTTAGTCACGTGGATCCTGGAGATTTTAGAATCCGTTTCAGTTTAAATAAAGTTTTAGAATTTTTTTTTCATTTTAAGTGATGTTTTCAAGTTTTTACGCAAAATTAATTATGTTTTGCTGTTTTTGACTCTTTAAATTATGCAGATTATTTTATTATTGGTTAATTTTTTTTTGGAATTAATAATAAAATATTTTATTTTGTAAAACTAAAAAATTAAATGATTTATTAACCTGTGTGCAAAAACCTAAAACTTCATATCAAATAAAATGAAACAGATGGAGTATCGGTTAAATCACAAGTTGTCTAGTTAAGAATTAGAGATTAAAGTTAAAGGTCAGAAACGGTGTTAGTTGATAAAGTCTTAAAATCACGCTGTATGGATCCCGGTAATAAACGGCCGTGATTTAATTAACCACATCTAAATTTACTGAATAATTTTAGGAATGGGTATTGAATGATTAAATTTAAAAGAATGTAAATGAATTTTTTAAATGGTTGATTTGTAAAGTTTTTTTAATAAAATTTTAATTAATTTTATCAAAATGACAAATAAAAAGTTCGGGTTTGGTTCTTCATATTTTTTTCTGAAATTTTATTAAATTTTTTCATATGACAATACAATAAAACTGTAATAAACTGAATAAAATTAACATTTCATGAAATTAAATTATTAATAAATTGAATAAAATAGAACTTAAAGTAATTTGAAAAATGTCTACAACTACTTAATTCAATAATGCATGTATTTTAAAAAGTTCATGAAATACATAATTCAATAGCAATATAATTTCATAAAAAGTTCAATTTTTTTTAAATTCAATTAAATTCTTTAATTGAATACCTCTCTCTTAATATCAATTTAAAATTTGCTTAAATATCATTTTTTGGTTGTTCAAGTTAGGAAAATTAAGACTTTTTTTTGGAAAATCTAAATTAAAATAGGCTACGTCTTTCAATACTAAGGACATATACCAAAAAGATTTTAATTTATGGGGTTAGGTGTATGTTTTAGTTTATTTAACCGTTCGAAGTTTAGTTTTAAACTATTTTGTTAATTTTTAAAAATATCGACTATTTCAAATGTAAAATATAACATATTTTTCTTAAGAGTCCTTTATATAGTTTTATGTTTTCTTATAGAAAATATTTATGAATCAAAATATATTTGTCTCGTAATTTTTTTTTTAAATAATCTCGAAATTCTGGATCGAAATCCGTCCATCTCCATGGATCAAGACTGGATTGGTGATAATACCATGACATGACGTAAATCAATCATCCCTCCCAAAAGGAATTGAATTCGGAGCACAAAAAAACTAACTCCTTGCATTAACCATTAGACCATCGCATATTTGGTTCGTAAGTACGCAAAAAAAAATATCAGAACACATTGCTATACATTTTCAAACAGATTTCACAAATTTTCTGTCTGATAAGAAGATATATAAACGAATTTAATGTTTTTTTTACAGATATATATATATATATATATATATAAATTAAATTACGATAATTAGTTTTTTTTTATAATTTTTTTTTTTTTAAAGTAATTACGATAAGTACTAGTTCCATTGTTTTATTTCTTGATTCGCTATTTTGATCGTGAATACAAAATTGTTCTATTGTAACTGCATTGCTTTGATCAGAAGTAGAACGTAGCAGGCAGCTACTGATTAGGCAACACTAACATTTTAATATATATAATCAAAAATGTAGTTCTACGTAATTATTTTCCAAAAAAAAAAATGAGGAACTTGAAATAATCGAAAGCCACTCAAATTTACATTAAAACCAAAAAATCGAAGCCACAATTTTGATCTACGAATTTTGTTTCTTGTAAATCGTTGAGACTTTTTCACGTGCATCACTGAAGCTGCCCTTTATGACGAGTCACGAAGACATAATAAGTCTCAGATCTGACGAAGAATCTTCTTAATTTCGAGTTTCCCTAAGAACCATTGAAACTGTTCTGGTCATTTTCCATGTCCTATTTTTTGATTAATTTTTTTTTTTAAAAAGAAGGACATGAAAAATGACCTTTAAATCAAAATTTTCTCCAAAACATCGAATAATTTATTTTGTTTATGTCAAGACAAAAGTACGTTAATTTGTGTGTATATATAATTATCATCACTAATAAACAACGTAACGTATAGAATTGCGTCATTAACGTAGTCATGCACACTAAAGTAATTTTATTATTTCGTATATTAATTTGCCACACTTCCTATAACTCCATTCAAACAAGTTAAATTAGACAATCTCACGGATTTGAAAGTTCAACATATTAATTTATTTAAAATAGACAATAGAGTCCTTGTTTTTAATTGATTTATTTAATATTAAATCGTACGGAAAATAAACTAATATAATGAATTATACTACCGGAAGAAAAACGGTGCCTACCAAACTCAATAATGATTTTATTATTGGTGGGTTTTTCATTAATAATCCTAATACAAATATTATTTGTATCTATTAAATACGACACATGAGGGAAGAGAACGATGTATTTTGTAAATGTAATGTTATAGTTTTGTAACAAGATTTTAATATAATGTTCTTTGACATCACTTTCTTTGATCGTGGTGCTGTAGTTTTATAAATGTTTGTAGTTTCTGTCAAAAAAATGTTTGTAATTGTGATGCCTCATAAACTAAAATCAATCTTATTTAATTACAGTAACTAGATGATATTGCGGTATAGATAAAACTATAAAACTTGAACTATCCAATACAAAGTGTATATTAAACTGTGGTAAAAAAATGTTATATGCTAAATGGACGGCGACCCAACGTTTAACATCTAAAACGCTAGTCGAAGTCTAGATTATTTTAGACGGTTTAAAAATTTATATAATAAAATAGTATATTATATATACTATGATATAATATAAATGAAATAGCATGATCTATACTAACTAGAGTTAATAAATTGTAAGAAAAACCAATATTTACATTTTTTAAAGAAGGAAATCTTTTGACTTGATTAAGAAAATAATATATTTCTACCTTTTTGGTTTTGTAATATCATAAAAAAAAATTCAGCTCAAAATTTAAATTGTTCTACTTTCCTTCCACTTATAGGATAATAATCGGAATTTAAAATTTGAAGAATCAGGCGACTAACGTTTTAATTTCGAACAAAAAAATGTAGTTTATTAACAGCCCATGGGCCTGATAATGTTGATTGTTTGGGTCATATTGGCCATTACGTCCAACAAAAAAAACAAAAAAAGCTGTAAGACCAACAATATTTTATTTGACGTCCAATTACACAAAATAGGCATGGGTATTTGGATATTCGATAGGTTTGGTTCGATTCGATGAATTTGGATTTCGAGTTTTGGAGGTCTAGAAAAAAAGGTCACAAATACATTGAATGTACTTTTAGCATCATAGACAAATTACAAAAATGTAACTAATATATGACAAAACGATCAATTGGCCTTTAGCATCGTTACAGTTTTTGTCAGACTCAGACCGTGACATATGGTAGACGAGACGACGTTACAATCCTACGCAATCCAAATACGATCGTAAGAATATATAGTCAAATTCTACTCTGACGATAAAACAAAAGAGCATGCATGCTTTGCGATTTGATCTAAATTTTGTCGTCGTGTCAGTTTACGAATCGATGAGTGAAGGGCCAAACCCTCAGTCTATTTGAGTCCATTACAAACTGAGAAGCCTATTTTTTTTAACAAATAAATCTGGATTTAAACCAGTTTTCTCTTGCTCGAAATAAGCTTCTGATATTATCTATTTTGAACGTAAATCATCTCTCCCAAACGTAGACTTGAACCAGGGTCATTTAGAGTTGGACGCTCTCCAGCCTAGAGTAAACTTTTGATATTATAAATTATCCATCCCAAACGTAGACTTGAACTAGGGATCATTTAGAGTTGGACGCTATTCACTGATGTTTTTCAGTGTATTGGTCTTTTGGAGTTATACACGTCATTTTCTTTGAAAACAACATGTATTATGAATTTAAACTTTTTTAGTGGCATAATAACCGACGATGTCACAAACTATTAAACTATATGTAGTGATCGTTTGGATACGTGATTTAGTCGCATCTATATATCGTATACCATATTTATTTGACTATAGAAAAAATTAGTTAAAATATAATAGTTATTAATCCACACCAGAATTATTATAGTTAATCACAATTCTTTAATTTATTTCTTCTACAGAATCCGTTTGTTCTGCACTGCACTGCATATCCGTCTTTAAAACTACTTATGTCCCCAAGAATTCACAAGTATTTATCATTAATCCTTGTCGCATGTGATGATTTGACTTGTGACACAATACATTCTAAAGACATTTAATTATGTACTCAAAATGTCAAATTTTAGATGTTATGCAATAATTGATTGATCTACAAAAGTGCAGGAAAATAAGGACAAAATAACATGAAAAAGGGAGTGAGGAAGGGTAAAATGGGAATGTAAAATAGAGAATGGCCAATCAGAATTCAAAAGGTGGTTACCTTTTAGGTCTTTTTGTGATTCCAACCAACGACTGTACTCAAATTAAGGCCGAGAGAGATCTGGATATCCGGAAATTTAAGGGTATCTAGATCTGAATTTGGATACGTCGGATCCGTAAAAAAAATATTCGTATCTGGATCCGTGACTTCCGGATATCCGACAAAAATTAAAATATCCACGGATATCCGGATCTGGATCAGAAAATAATAATACAATAATTAAATTAAAATACTAAAAAATTAAAAAAATATAAATTTAAATTATAAATTAAAATTTTGAATATTTTTTTTCAAAATAAATATGATATATTAGAAAATAACTAAAATCAATATATATGTATATATTTTTATATAAAAATAACTTAATATATGTAAAATTATATGTTTTTAATATATTTAATGCGTCCGGATCCGGATATCCGGATCTTGAAATTTTACTATCCGAGATTTTACTATCCGGATCCGGATCCGGACGTCCCGGATATCCGTATTTCCGGAGCGGATATGAACGGATACCGGATCGGATATCGAATACCGGATAATAATTCCACCCCTAACTCAAACCAACTCAAACATAAAAAAATTAAAATAAAAAGAGCCACTACTTTTCTTTACTTTTTCACTTTTTTTAAATCATAGATTTTGTTGAAAAAACTTATTTTTTTTTTATTTTGCAATATTAAGTTTTCTTTTAATATAAAAGTTTCAAAAGAAATCTATCACTATAGATTTGCCACTCTATATTCCACTTTCGATTGTGTTGGATATTATAGTTATGATTATGTGGTGCTTAATTTATTTTTGAAAGCTCATAAAAAACTACATCGGGAAAAACAAAAGAAAAAGTGCATACATATGTATATATATATTATTATTATTATTAGTATGTGGGATAATCTTGTTAAATATTTCATTTTTATATGTGCTTGCCTTTTGAAATCGAAGAAAAATCTATTGGGTCTTGGGCAACCTAATTGTATGAGTGTATCAAATAGTTTTATCAATCGAATGTGCTTGAGTGTATAAAATTGTTATATCAATCGAATAAGCCAATTTATAAAGCTGTTTGATCATTCAATACTAAACAAAATGCTAAACCAACTGGTGTTACGTGGGTCGAGGGTATGATTCAAATCCCACATTATTACTCAAAGTGACTAACAATCATAGTGGATTTCAAAAGAATCCTATTTAAATGAACAGAATAATATATTAAAGGATATAATTCTTGGTGATTTTAGGGTTTGTATTCATCTTTCACAAGTTTGAAGTTTATAAAAATAATTTTAGGGTTTGTATTCATTTTTGACAAGTTTAATAAAAAAATCCTAGACAAATGGTATTTGCCTCAATTTACGATTCTCTTTTAATTTTCCGCCAAAAGTTCAACGTGATATTCACTGAATTCACAACACACCAATCATGGATTTTCACTATTGGTTTTTTATTTTGTCATTGCAGATGTTGTAAAAACAAAAATACCATATTTTCTATGAGAATTAATCTAAGTTTCGACCTAGGATCTAGCTACTCCGGTTATCAAAGTAAACAAAATACAAAACAAAAAATTTGCTACTTTACTTACCATACTACCAAGTCGTAACACAACTGTCAACTGTTATTCTATCACAATTGTTTCTTGATTTTTCAATTTCTCTTTATAGCTTTACATATTTGTTCTGCTTGTTAATTTAGTTAATATTGGCGTGAGCCTAACTTTTCAAATTGAGGTAGTGGGGTAAATATATTGAGAATTGAACAAATGAAATGAGTGTTTAAAAAGGTTAATAAAAAAACTTGGATATAAAATAAAATATCACAAAAATTATTCTCTTTATAAGTATAACTCGTATCGACGCCTTGATCTGTCTCATTCTCTTCATTAACTCTCTCTCGCTCTCTCTTTCTCTCTCTCTAAATCAGAGAAACCAAAGCGAGATTGAGAGATTTACATATTTGAGTTTGTTGAAAATGTCTGGAAACGAAGTCAATGATCCTCGTATCTATGGCATCAAAAATAAGATCCGTGTCGTTCCAGATTTTCCCAAGAAAGGTAGCTTTTTTTTTCTTTAACTTAAAACCAAAAAATTTCTCTTTAATTTCTTATAAAAATTTCTGTTTTAAGTTCTCTGCCTTTCTTCGGCCTTTTCCTGTGACTGCGATGGGTGAATTTTAGTTTAATTCTCGTCGGTAAATACATATGTATAATGTATGTATGTATATTTTTGTTATTCGTTTAGCTTATTAGAAGATTTTTCAAGGTCTTTGTTTCGGTTGCTAAGAAAATTGTAATATTGTGATCACTACTCACCATTCACCACTCATGAGATTCATTACAGTCCATAAGTTTGTAATATTGACATTGAGGTCACAAAACATTTACACGACTTTAATTTTTTTACGAACTTATGGACAAAAATGCAAATACTGTTTCCTTCAAACGATTAAATATGTGTTCATATAGATAATGTGAAATTTGCAGGAATAATGTTCCAAGATATAACAACACTGCTGCTTGATCCTAAAGCCTTTAAAGACACTATTGATCTGTTTGTTGAGAGATATCGAGACATGAACATCTCGGTGGTTGCAGGTATTTTTTTTTTTATATAGATATAATTTTATTTAAATGAGAGGAAAAAAAAAACAAAAGTAATTCATTCTTTATCTACCTTATTTTATTTTAATTTATAAACCTCGTGTGGGCAAAACAATATAGTTAATTATGTTGATGCATTTTATTAATTAAAAAGATACGATCCAGATTGGGTGATGTTATATTGTTTGGAATCACGATTCATAATCATAACTATTGTTTTATTCTATGTTCGAGTTAAAACTATAACCAAACCGAGATGAAAACTCTAGCAAGAAAAAAAAAAATAATAAAATGCAAAAGAATTTTTTCTTTCTTTCTAGAATCTACGAAACATATAAAATAAAATTCAGTTGGAGACAAAATGAAGTTCTTCAACTTGATTCTTGTTTTTTCATAAACAGAAGAAACTGAAAGATAAACCGAATAGAAAAAAACCAGATTAGACAATCTTAAAGTGTAAATTACAGACACACTACTGGGTAAGTGGTGGAATCTTGTTTTGGATAAATGGGTGGTTGAGTTATGGATGCCACCTTTTTAAAAGGGTTGGCCCCTAAATAAAGCTTTTAGTTTATATTTTATTTCTATTTTTTTTGTCTCATCATTGTTATTCAACGGCTCTCTTTTTTCTATGTTGGGTGATGTTACATTAACATTTCCTAATATTTCGTTTGTTTTATTTTCAACAATACAGTTCAACGACTTTTCATGTTTTGGTTGATTGGATATAAGCGTTTTAGTGACTAGTGAGTCAAGAATCTTTAGTGCAATGGCTAAATTTGAAAGCATTTTTCCAAGAATCATGTTTTGGTAATCCGGGCCGGAGCCCTACCAATTTCAGAATGTGAAAACTTGTTGGGTTGAAAGCGTTTTAACATAGATCTGAATTAAAACTCATGTTTTTACAGACATTATAGAATTTTAACTCAAATCAATTGAGTTTATATTGGTCCATGTTAACTATTTGTTAGTGTTCTTTCTAAAAAAAAAAAAACTATATGTTAGTGGTGGTCTTTTTTCTTTTTCATTTTCGTTGTGAGATTTTTAACCACTATTTTTTTTGGTAAAGTTTAACTACTCTATATTTATGTACGATTTAGATAATTGATAAAAAACATACAATGAAAATTTATTTGTTGAGATAGATTCTCGCACCACTTAGTGTGATTTCGGCGTTTCACTTACGATTAACGTGAGTGAAAGAGATCGTGATGATGTAGTTTGAAAGGGGGGAAATGCACTGTGTATAACAAATCACATTGATTTCTTGCTTAGGAACAGTATACAATACTAGTTAAAATGGATATTGTAACTTATAAACCACTAACATGTGTAGTCAAGACCAGGTGTCGTAAATTATATTTTGAAGATAGGTAGTAAATTTTTATCAAATATATTTGATGTGTTAAAAGATTTTTCAAAAAAATATGGACTCCAAATATATAATTATTCAAAAGTTGCTTCTATAAAAAATAAAATTTAAATTGGAGTTCTATTTAAATGCATCCGCTTGTACATGCATGATAAAGACGGTAATGTTGTGCTTAATAAAAAGCCGGTCCTGAGCACATGCACACCAAGCATATGTTTGCGGTCTTTTAAAAATTAGGACCAGTTCTATTTACAAAACGATTTTTTTTTTTTTTTAAAAAGTGCAAACTGTCTTTTTTTTCTTTAGCTTGCGGTCTTCTAAAACTCAGAACCGACTCTCATAAAACACGATAATTTCTAAAGTTTTGGTGATAAATTACATAACTATGTTACTTCAATGAGTTTCCATTGTAACTTCAATTCACACACACACACAAAGTGGTTGAGAGTAAGATATTAAGAAGCTCATATATGATGTATAAATGTAAATTTGGTCCTTTGTATAATCTTATGTTGGCCTGTGCTCTAGAATCTGTCTCTTGCGTTTGTCCTAGCGACAAAAGAGTCAATTCTTTGGACAGTTTTCATTTTCTGCTTTTGTTAAAGTCAATAATACTTTGGACTTTGCCTCTTCCCTTTACAAGAATGTTTTCAAGGAATCTTCTTTGAACATTTTTGGAGAATTAGGGTTTTTAATGTGTGGCTCGCATGCACGTAATGTACCTATTCATATTGATCCTAATTGCTATTATAATATACAAATGACAGTTAATAATTTGTTTGTTTGTCTGTTCTTTTTCTTATTTATAGGTATAGAGGCTCGCGGTTTCATATTCGGTCCACCCATAGCATTAGCCATTGGAGCAAAATTCGTTCCACTCCGTAAACCCAAAAAATTGCCCGGTTAAACACCATTCCAAACTTTTCGTATATAACATATTTATATTTTCTTATTTTTGTTATTGCGTATACGTCATGCTGTATTGAGTAAAAATAGTGTTAGTTAACGTTTAACAAATCCAAGTGTGGAGTTTAATTATATGATTCATATAATCAGGCGAAATAATATTTGAAGAGTATGAGTTGGAGTATGGTAGTGACCGGCTAGAGATGCACGTCGGAGCTGTGGATCCAGGCGATCGAGCATTAGTCGTCGATGATCTGATTGCTACCGGCGGTACTCTCTGTGCCGCCATGAATTTGCTCGGTATTTTTTTTTTTCTCTTTTTCAATAATATATTTATAGGAGCTGAATTATCGTCATCTACTTATCCAACTAGGAGTTTCTAATTTTATTCGAAATTTCTAATTAATTCAAATTATTTGCCACTTTTCTAAATCCGGAAAAAAAATGTTACCTGATGTAGTTGTTTTTGGTGTAAAACAATCACTCAAATGAATCATAAGTCACACCAACAAACGCATTCACAAGTCGTTTGTAGTATAGCAAAAGATCGAACACTAGGAGGAAAGAAATTAACACATTAAGCTATAAGGATCTTTATTTAAACTAAAGGAATAGAGATTTTTGTTTGGTTTTGTTGTTTACCTAAAATCCTAAATGCTAAGAAATGCAAGAAAGACAAATGCAAAAAGTACATCAAGAGAAATGCGTTGGATCATGGTTTAACTTTTATAAGAATGTATTAAGAATCAAACAATAATCTAAGAGGTTGAATCAAACACTATCCTAGAACATGACACTTAATTATGACTAATCCACTTTCGTGGCACTAATCAACTTTGTTAATTATCCAATTAAGCTAAACTTTTATTTGCAAATTAAATAATTAACAAGCATTATTATTAGGTCCATTAAGTTCACTAATCACCCTAACATCAACTTTCATTGGTTAGGGAAGAAAAGCTCATAAAAAATTTGGTTCAAGCATTTTCACAAACACTTTTCGGGCATGAAATGTCTAAGATCTAGATTTTGATTGATCAAGTCAAAACTAACATTAAGAACAACCTAAATGAAGGATCTAACAAGGATCAACCTAAATAATCATCATCTAACCATCAAATCATCAAAATCTAGCGTAATCTATGATCCAACTAAAAGCTAAGTCCTAAACAAAGAGAAAGACAAAATAAAAGACATAAACATGAAATAAAAGATAGAGGTTGAAGAATACTTCTCTAAAGTGGCATGATGAGATGAAGATCAATCCAAAACATCAATAAAAGAGTTTGGATCCAAATCCAACTCTAGAGGAGAGGAAACTTCACTAAATGTAGAAAAGGGCAAAGATCCAAGTGATAATCATAAGAAAAAATGGTTTTGCATAAAAGAGGAAAAGAGCAATCCAAACTTAGGTTTTTTACAAGTCCAAAATACTATTTATATCAAAATAAAACAGAACCGGGTCGACCCAGTTAGATCGGGTCGGATCTTCACACTTGTGAGAAAACTGGTCTGCATCGGGGTACTTGTGGTCGATGCACGAGGTCAATGTAATCTTTGGAAATTTCTAAATTTTCTTGCATCGACCTACTCGAGCTCGATGCCACCAGATCGATGTAGACTCTGATACCAAACTAAAATTCTTCACTCCGGGATACTCCTGGCTGATGCACATGGTCGATGTGCCTTGTCCTAATTCTTCAAATTTGTTTCTTCATCTCCATCACTCCCTTTTAACCTCCATATTGGTTGTCTTTTGGTTTCCATCTTTTTCATATTTTTTCACTCAAATACGTTCTATATCGCCTTGTTGCGGAATCGCCATCTCAAACCTATAAAAACACAAAAGAGATCTAAATGCACCTAAAAATACCTAAATAATATGCAAATGCGAAATGAAAATATGATGTAAATGTATCAAGATGAGATAAAATATGAGAATATCATTACCAAGCAAGCCAAAACTTATTGTTATTTCTTAAGTTGGGTATATTTTGTCAGGAAACCAAACATAGAGATAGCATATAAAAGTTTGCTTTTCTTATGTTTTTCAGCCAAGATGGCTATAGTTTTCGATAGAAGGTACTAACTCATGATCATATAGTTTGAGGAATACAAAATTAATGCTGGGATAAAAAAAAAAAGAAACTGAAACTATGACAAATTGAAATAGATTTTAATATTTTAATATTTCCTATACATAAATTAGACTAGCAAGGAAATCCTAAACAAAAACCTAATTAGGCATCCTTACACTAGCTAGACGTAATTAATCTTGATGATTTTTGTCATTTGGACTTGTGTTAGAGCGAGTTGGAGCAGAAGTCGTTGAATGTGCATGCGTTATCGAGTTACCCGAACTAAAGGTAAGTTCATGTTGATGAAATTTTATATTCGTACGAATATTAAGCACTTGAAGGTTACTTTCATAATTATATTCGTACGAATATTAAGTACTTGAAGGTTAATTATTTTTTGGAAAGTGTACTTCGAAAATTTCATGTTGAATAAAAATTTGCAGGGAAGGGAGCGATTAGAGGGAAAGCCATTGTATGTGCTTGTTGAGTATCGATGATGTCATTATTTATCATTTGCTAGTTTGTAGAAACTAGCGAGCGAGGAAGCTACATATGTGAAACCTTCTGCTTCTTGTGGTGGGTTTAGATTTGGATCAATTTAGTCACCTAATTTATGCATTAAATAAATTCTTAAAATATGCGATTAGCGAGATGAGATTATACGTTTAAATTTTGGATTTTGTGAAACTTCCTGTTCCATCTATGTACGTATGAGAATCTCCCATGGGAATCCAATATGGGGTTGATTCATAATAACAAGGTCAAACTTCTACAATACTCTTAGGAGCTATGATTCTAACTCAAAACCAATTCACAATAAATAAATTGGTATATAAATTTTATATACTAGTTTAAAAATGTTCCAATTCCTAATATGGGACTAACCTTTTAATAAGCCTATTCGAAATGAGGGCGTAATATGAAACAATTTAACCTTCTAATAAACCTCTTCGAGATAAGGGCGGAAAACGCACAATCATCTCGGAAATATCACAACAAGATAAGCCACTTATACGGGCCACTTGCAATGTGGAAAACCAGTTTTGTGAAACGTATGTTGGGTCAAACTTGAGCTCTGATACCATATTAATAATCATAAGTTTCTATCTCAAAACCACTTGCCAACGGATTGGCCATGAACTTTATATACTAGTTTAGAAATGTTTCAACTACCAATGTGGGGCAATCTATCATTCTAATAGGTCTCTTCGAAATTAGGACAGAAACACATAATTTTCTCGGAAATACCACAACAAGACGGCCCATTTATACAGACCACTTAAAATGTAAGAAACCGTTTTTGTGGTAAAATGTATGTTGAGTCAATCTTGAACTCTGATACCATATTAGAAATCATGAGTTTTCAACTCAAAATCAAGTGGCAATTAGTGGATTGACTCACGAATTTGGTATACTAGTTTAAAAATCTCTCAATTTCCAATGTAGTACAATCTAATAAATACCATTAACTTAATTGACACTCTATATATAAATATGAAATGAAATTGATAAATACCTAAACATGTTCCATATCCGATGTAGCCTAGGCATCTCAGATATGGGTTCGCCCCACACACAAAAAAAAATCATATATGTTTTAGTTGCCTATATGGCTATATATTATACCTACAATATTCTAAAGTTTTGCTTCTTTTTTTTGGACACTCAATTTTTGTTTTATGTCATACATGTGCGCGCCTTTAAATACCAAATATTATATATTAATTAACGATTGTAATTAGAAAATTAGAGGTTCATGCTTGGAAAAATATGAGAAGTTGTGTGGGACGGATCAAAACAAATAATGAAACTTGAAATATAAGTCTCGAATAAAACTTAACAAATGTTAATTACTTGTGTTTTACTTCTGTCTCTCATTCATCTGTTTGGTTGTCCCTCTCATCTCATGTTTGACGAAAACACCTACTATATATTTATACTCTACAATATATTATTATTTGGAACTAATGTGAATAATTTTCTTACCAAAATGCAATTCTTTTGATGTTTTATAAAATTAATGGGATCGTGGAAGTTCTTTTGTCCAATTGATAGATTAAGAGAAAAAAAAAATTGATAATTTATTTTGGATGTGTAATACAGTATTTGTTTCTAAGAATTTTATTTTATTTATAAATAAAATATGAAAATGAGATATTTAATTTATTGTATTTAATTACAATGACCAGTACTATATATGATATTGAAATGGTATTGTTTAACTATAGTTTTATATAGTGCGACATTATAAGTTTCTTTCAGATAGTTTTTGATTGGTTGGTCTTAGATTTCATGTAATTTCCTATGAATGCCATGAAACAGAAGAAATTAAAATACGAAACGGATATATAAAATAATTCAATATCAAATTGTTGCTTGAGAGCAAATGCTGCTGCAATTAGAAATTTCAAAAAATTATCTGGAACTGTTGACATACCACCACATGTATTGTCTGTTTTGATATGTGTATTGATTACATATAATCTAGTGATACAGATTATTAGACAGAAATTTTATTTTTAACATTTTCAAACTATTATTAGGATTTCCACTTGGTATTGTAATTATAGATCATCATATGTCCACCAAATCTTCATTATCATGATTATCTTTTTTTTTCTGGTTACCCTTTTTAAGTCAAACTAAAACAGCTTCACCAACAAAATAAGTAAAATTAATCTATGACTAAACTTAGGTTAAGTATGTTGAAGTGCATTGTATGGGACTCAAACCTATCTAGGTTTAATTGATGGAATAAACATAGGATTCGACAATACGAATAAAGCAAATGAAAAAGTACGTTTAAATCTTTAAAAAAAAAATATTGTCAATTATTTGTTTCGTTTTTACAACATTTGAAGCAAATTTTCCAAATAAAAATATTGGAAAATTGTTTATATTAGAAGAAAAAATTCAATTGAATAGACATTTCAGATTTTGAATGGTAACAAGGTATTCTACATGGATAACAAAATGGTAAACAAATTAATTAGTTCGTTTATGGCATGTGTTTTTTTAATAATATGTATTTCATGCAAATTTTTAATAAATCATTTTTTTGTAACATACTATTTTACATGATATTTTTTTTTTTTAAATCACAGCCAAAAAGTATATCATTTTATTTAAAATTTTATCACCGCGTGTTTTTTTGGTTTTACTAACTTTAACCAAAAATTTGATTATCTAGCAGTTAAAACATATGAATTAACCAAATATATATATATATATATATATATATATATATATATAATTAGTTTTAATCCTTTTATTGTTTTATAATTATTATTATCTTTTTACAATCTGAAAAAAATTAGGAAGCATGGCAACACCGCGCGAGCATCGAAAACAATCAACTCACCACCACGACCCGCTACTGAATCCGACCCGAATTCACCTCTCTTGGCAACCCGACCCGCAATTACTCTACAAATCAGCATCGCTCTCCTCCCTCCTCCGCCGCCTGTGCTATCATGCGCTTCACCACTCCCTGAAAACGTACAAACCGCCGTTCCTTTACCTCCCGGAAAAACCCACGCGCCGCCGTTAATCCCTCCCGGAATCGGACCCAACGGATAAAACCTCATCATCTCGTTCCCATCAGCCGAACACCTCGCGTCTTCATCGCACGCACCGCCGTCATCGGAATCAAATTTCAACCGCGATCTCGATTTCACAGCCTCTCTGTACTCCTCAAACCGGGTCACAGCTTTAGACCCGTTTTCAACTTTAAAAATCATTTCAACCCGACCCGGAAACTCATCGGAGCTCCAGCTAGATTGGAATATAATCTCCACGACGTTTCTCGACGGATGACCATCGGGGAGATCGGTCAGCACCGGAATCGAAGATTCCGATGAAGCTCGCGCGGATACGCTTCGTCGGGTCGGGTTATAAGAATTGGATTCTGATTCGGGTCGAGAAGAGGAACGTAAACGCCTTAGATTCGGATCGGGTTTTGGGTTTTTCTTACCGGATCCGGGTCGGGTATTATCGACGACGTCTTTAACAGATTTTCTGCAGCTGTAACTTGGCATCAAGAGTTTACCATTGTTGTTGGAGTGATGATGATGATAGACATCGTCGAAAGCTCTTGATTTGCAATGTAACGATTTGACCCACCCGATCGGCATATTCGGATCCGGGTTATATCTCTTTCTCTCCCGATTTAGAAAAAAATTAAAAGCTTATGGTATCTTTAGAGATTTGTGGGAGCTTTCATGAAGTTTTTTTTTTGTTTGTTTTGTTTCTGTGAATGTCTGTATGTATACGTACGTACGTATGAATATTGTGGCGCCGTCTTAAAATGGGCGTTTTAACGGTTGGTGTTCTTTGTAGTAAATGACGATATTACCCCTTTTATCTTGGGTCTTGACCCATATCAACGTGAATTGTTATGCTCGGAACGGCGACACTCCGATGTGCGGTGGAATAAGTGTCGAACGGTCCAAATAGTAACAAAAATTTATATATATAAGTATAGATTTTTGTTACTGTATAGTGCGGGACCATTCAAAGTTTTAGTTTAAAATATATATATTCATCATTTGTAAAAAAATTTAGACATTTTTACCATATAAAAGATTTATAATAGCCAGTCATGATAAAAACCATATAGGATTTTTTTAATTCTACTTTAAATTTAAAAATCCGAATGAAAATGGTGCGGGACGATACGAGAAAGATATGGTGCAAGCAAGATAGTAACAAAACTATATAAACCGAAGATTAAGTGAGCAAGTGACCTATACAAAATGTTTGTACATGGCGAAATTGGACCCATAGCTATAACGAATTTACGTCATTGGCTATAGATCTAATATATCACTATACCACTTTTGTCACCACACGTATAATTTTGATGAACATGTCTGTTGATTAATAATTCGTAGAATCGCATAATGACGGATACGATTTTGCTATTCTACAGGTCTTTTTAACAACCTACGTAATGCTACAGAATCGTGATTTAAGTTTAATCATTTTGTTGTATAATTATTTGAGTGACAAAAAAGACAATTAGATGTTTAACAGTTAAATTCAATTTATTTTGTTTACTTATTCAGTAATTTTATTTTGCATACGTATTCAGTTTTTTTTTACGACATTCAGTTTTTATAATTATGCACCTTATACAGTAATATTATCAATTGAAAACATTCGTACCTATTGTTATATGTGTTTCTTTATGAATACGAATTTGTTGAAATGATATGTGTGTATTTTTATGGATTAAAAGCTGTTGGAGAAGGATATTACAAACGAGACAGAAGTAATAATTAACAGCAGTTGGTGAAGATAAAATAAACCATTTAGTGAGAAAAATGAAAATAATTTGCTTCTTTTTTTAAAACATGTTGAGAGCTGAAATGAGTTAAGTCTCTTGTAGGGTAGACAATTTATTGAGGTATTAATAAATTGCAATAATAATGACAACTGTTACCAAGAGATATACTTTAGTGGTTTGTGTTAGCACTCTCATTACAACGATGATGCATGTTATTCATAAAAAACAACGACGGCAATAATCATAAATGGAAAGTTTTCATTCTTTAGACTAGGGTAATATACAATTTATAAATATACGAAGAATTTTTGTGAAAGAAAGAAAAATGAAAACTATCTATTAAATGAATTTAAAAAATCTTCCTTGGGTAAATTTCATTTTATAATTAAGTTTTTATAGATAAACTCTCGGAGGTATTGTTGCGTGTAAACAATGCGATAGTTTAGTGACCGTTGTTCATGTAAAATTTTGGTTTTCAGCAATTTATTCGTATTTTTAAGCATTTATGAAATACGATTGTTATAGAGTGAATAAATATGTATTATGGAGAAAACCGTCAAAGTTGCTCGGAGCACCATAAAGTATATTTCCAGTTAATTTTAACATTCAAATAAAAAAAACTCGAAAATGGTTTAGATTAAAAAATACCACATAAGGTGATCCGTCGTTGTTCTTAGGTAAGTGTTTAAGTTGTGTTGTACGAGAATGGGTGTTCCTTCTTTTAATTTAGGTGTTTTTAGTGTGCTCGAACTGGTATTCGATCCTTTGTGAATAATGGTTAGCGTAGCATCTATATGATTTACCTATTCTTGGTATGGATTCCTATTTGATAGAGATATATATGGCGTGTTAACTTCCACTTATCATTTTTTCGTAGGAGTCATATGTGGGGACAGTGGGGTTATGTTCGGTGTGGCTAGCTCCCTAAAACATGTTATCAGAGCAAGCATTCTCGGTTATTATTATAGATAAATATGGTTTAGGTGATAAGGACTATGTTCCTATATTTTAGTGTGTTGTGTATATCGTTAGTTAGGAGTCATCTCTTGTATAAATACCTATGTATGTTGATTCAATAAAGCAAGTCAGTTCATCAATATTGATCTCTACAGTTATTGACCTCTTATAAAATGTTTTTTTTTGTATAATTTCATTTTCCTTTTGGTAATCGATGCCTAAGACACTATTACCGTTTGATTGGCCTCTTCGTCGTTTTTCCGCCATTTTCTTTGAATTCTGATTTTCTACTTCGCTTCTCCGAATCTTTGTTTTTGGTTAATTAGTACATGATTCATTTTTTTAATAACAATAAAGTTTTATAGAAAGAAAAAAAAATTCAATCAAACAATAACTTCGCAATTTTTAAAAAACTCCATAAATTGGTGTTCCAAATATGGTTATTACTTTGAATTTCGCACCACACCTAACACCTAATAAAAACCTTAGTCTATATGTACAAAACAACTAAAATGAAGCGACAACTTTAGGATTTGTAAAAGAAACTAACAATTACCGAATACTCCTTCCGTCTTATAATATAACATATTTTAAAAGTTTTTATTTGTTTTAAAATATAAAATATTTTAATATGTTTATGCATTTTTAATATTATTGGATATTATGTAACCAATACTATTTTATAGTCTTTTTCATAATTATCTAAATTATTTTTATTTTATATACTAAATGATATTTTTTGAAGTAAAAGTAATTTTTTAATCTCCATGATTTTAGCCAAAATATCTTCTATTTTGAAACGAAGGTAGCTTTATACGTATGATGTTGGAACGTCGGATTCAGCTAAATCTAAATTTATTTTTGAATTATTACATTAACTAATTGCATTCGATTTGTTGGTGAAACGAACTTAATTATATATTTAAAATAAAAGTATATAGAAATATGAAAAGGATGCGACAGGCAATGCGTCACTATTAAAATTTGTTTGTACACAATAAGACAAAAAATGTCACATTTCAAGTTGCACTAACATGAAGCGACAACTTTAAGATTTGTACACTCCAGCACATATATCCCTTTAAAAATTATCATCTACATTTGTGTTTATTTATTTAAATAATCAGTTTCTGGGCCAAAATCCACACATTTCCTAGATCATATTAGAGCACACAATGACAAGCCCAATAACAATATTTGTAGCCCATGTAATTAGGTTTCTAGCAAGTAGCTCATATATATATATCAATGTAATGAACATCAATGAGGCATATAAGGTTGCCGAAAGGGCAACCTCCATTTCCCCTCTTTTATGAATATCAATCTAAACAATTTCATCTTGGTGACAACTTAAATCTCTTCGCTTTCTCTTTTGCATTCCAATAAGCTATTTTAATATTTGTCTTTAGTTTCTACCTCAATAAAACTCATTTGAGTATGAATCTAAACTTGCTAACAGATCGGAAAGAAGAGCGAAATTTAATATTTTTTCTAAGAAAAATTAAACTAGGATTTTATTCTTTTTCTAAGACCACTAGCCCAACCCGTTCTTGATATTATCTATTTTTTTGTTTATAAATAAATACTACTAATTTTTGTATTGCTCAACAAAAATTACAAGCTTAAATAAAGGAAAATAAATTTTTGTAAAAATGAAGAAAAAAAAATAAGACAGTTACAAAATCGCAATAAACATCTCCTATAGATAGAACCTCTTGTGATGGAACCATCTAATGAGGAAATCTCCGTACTTGCTGGACTCGTGGTAGCGAAGTGAACTAACATGGTTGTGGATTGACTTTGTCAATGGTGCATATTAGGTTAGAGGGTGGGTGACAGCCTTGTTGGTGTCTTCGTTTACATCACACATGATAAATTGTAACTTGAAATGCTAAATAGATCAAGATAGAGTTAATGATGGTAATTCATGTAACTACAAATAACTTTTATGTAAATTTTTTTATTTACAAAATTGGATTACATATATTTTGGATATCTTTTCTCATACTTGATAAACTAAATTATTATTAAAACTATCAATATCTAATTTCAATATTAGAATTTATAATATAAAAACTTGTAAACTACATAAATTAAAAATAATTAATTTTTTTATAAAAAGTAAACAGTTAATAATTAATTTTGATAACTTATAATTTTATATCATAATCATTTCTAATAAAATTATTAAATATGTTAACTTCAAATTCCGTCAAAATTCACATTTATTTCTTACGAGTTACAAGCTTTTTCGTCAAATTATGTTGTTATCTTATGTTTAATAAAATTATTAAATATATCAAATTTAATATTTTATTAGTCTATCTAACTAATTTTGTTGACAAACAACATTGTTTAATTAATATTTTCATAAATTTAATTAATTAATTTATTTTTGAAAATTCAGTCAGATTCCGCCAGATTCAGCTGTTACCATTTGAATTATAAGTTATTCCGTCAGATTCTGCAAAAAATCATAAAAAATTCAGCTAAATTCTGCAATTCAGCCGGTACCATTTAGACCCATATGTTCTAATGATCTATAATATTAGATAAAATAATCCTATTAATATAAGCAAACTAACTATGTTAATAAAGCTATAGAAGAAGGGCCACCACATTCAAGAATATATAAAAGTGGTATAAATTTCTTTTGTGATGGAAAAACAGCCTATTCTCCTATAAATTAAGCCGTTCTTGTGTATTTATACACGACTTATTGAACCATGCCAAAAACTATATAAACTACCTATAAATTTGAAATTCCTCAATGATCTTTTGAAATTCGGCCAATTCCCACAAAACCATAAATGGAGTGAGTAAACCGTAAACGGACTGGTTTTTCTGTTAATGGATATTGACGTGTTTGATAGGTGGAAAATGGATATTGACGTGTTTGACAGGTGGAATTCGGTAGAATTATTTTTTTTTTTAATTGATCTGGAAGAAAACGACGTCGTTTTTGTTTTTTTGGGAAAACATGTCGTTTTGTTTTTGGAGAAAACATAAAATTAGGATTCTTAGTTCATGTCTTTCTCGGATTTGAGAAATAACACAAGGGAGGGAGGGAGGGAGGGAGTCTTGGGTTCTGCAACATTGCGAAGCTTGAAAATCAAAGAAGCAACGATATCGTGAGGCCAATAGAAGAAAAAATCAATTCCCTTTAACCTATGTTTCAATTTACATCCAAACCAGAAGAAAACTGAAGATAAAAATCCAAACTAGAAGAAAACAGAGATGCCCTCAAACTCTCTCTTTTAGTCTCTGTTCTATGTTCGTGTATGCACTGAAAATGAGAAATCTGGGTAAATCATCAAATCTCTCAACAAGTAAAGATATATATATTGGTATGGATATTCTAGTAATTCCCTAATCACCTAAAACAATCTCTGCTACAATTCTTGTGGTTCCCATCTTCCTTGTGTTGTCTCTCAAAGCCGAGAAAGACAAGAACTAAGAAGCTTAATTTGTTTTTTCCCAAAAACAAAAACGACGTCGTTTTCTTTCATATTATTTTAAAAAAAAATTCTACCGATTTAAACCAGACTAAAACCGAATTACACATGTCATCCACGTCAGCAATTGTTAACGGTTTACTCACTCCGTTTACAGTTTTGTGGGTATTGGCAGAATTTCAAAAGATCATGGAAGAAATTCAAATTTATAGATAGTTTATATAGTTTTTGGCATGATTCAATAGGTCTTATATGAATACACAGAAACGGTTTAGTTTATAGGGAAATATGCTGTTTTTCCTTTTGTGATGCGAACAAAGATTGTTGCCCAAATTATCTATCTGTTTTTGGGAAAGCTAGTGAGTTGATTTCCATATTAGGTTTGCAATTTGTTCTGGATTTTATAGTCTCTACTAGTGCTAATGTAGCATCATTCGATTGCAAATAAGTAAAATGATAAAGATATAAGGCACAAATTAATCCGCTAATTGTCAATTGATTCCACATTAAAGTAATTTATAATACTCACATTATAAATGCATTAAATAACAAAAAAACTTGAAAAAAACTTGACATTTTATAAAATTTAGGCTCCGAATGAATGATGACAGTGCGGTGCAGATGAGATAGGGGTAAGACGATCCAAATAATAATAAAAATACATACATACACATATGTAAGTATAGATTTTAGTTAGATACACATATATAAATATAGATTTTTGTTATTGTTTAGTGCAGAATGGAATGGTGCGGAACATCACCATTCGAAACCTAAGAATTAATCCGGGATTCTAAATATTCTTGTTATAACAAAAAAATTAAGCTTGAGTTATCCACGACAAAAATTATTACAGCAACTATTATATTAAATAAAAAAGCGTTTCGAATCTATCATAATTTTGTAATTTATGATCCAAATAATATCATCCTAATATTTTTTTTTAAAATTATTACCCAAATAAATTTTCAATTGATACACTTACTTTGAATCCTTCAATTTCCCCTTCTTATTAGTGTTCATTCACCCATCTTCAAATTCTTTAACATCTCTGTGATTTTAGCATATTACACATGTACATATGCAAACATACATGACGCATGTACATACATACATACATACATATATGCGCCTAAAGCATTCATATATATACTTTGCTTTCAAGCCAGCGCAATCTCTCTCTCTCTCTCTCTCACTCAGTTTCAATTTCTTCAGAGATTGATGGTCAAATTGGATTAGCCCTGAATATGCAGGCTTGATTCACAAACTCTATCTCCGATCTGCATCTCCGATTTGGAAGTATAAGGCTTTAAGATCAATGTGCTTCGTTTCGCTGAAACGGGATTAGTGAGATTTCTCCTAAGTCGGCGATGATGCCATTGACGAGGTCGAAGAGTCTTCCGGATGCGATGGCGGAGAACGGTGGATCCGATGGAGAGAAGCTAGCATCGGGGAGATCGGTGGCCGGAGTCCTCTACAAGTGGACTAATTACGGAAAAGGGTGGAGATCCAGATGGTTTCTCCTCCGCGATGGAATCTTATCGTATTCCAAGATCCGGCGACCGGAGAATGTGAATCTCTTATCTCCATCGGACGATGTGAAGCTAATCGGAGATATTTCTACTGATCGTCTCTCGAGGATGAATAGTTGCAGTGGTCGTGGTCGCCGGAAACACCACAAAACCGTCGGCATTGTTCATCTCAAGGTATATTCACATATGCAATCATAGTTTTATCTCTTTTGGTGGATTTTTGTTAAATCAGTAATTAAGAGAGCCTCTCTGGTTTTCTATAAAGCTTTTAACTTGACTGTTCATCTCTAGTGGGCCACAACAACAGGTTTTCTCTGTTATCTAAGTTTAAAAGTTTGAGTACAGAAATACAAAAACTCTTTTTTTGGCCGGTGCTACTACAAAGTTAGTGGATTAGGGTCCCAACTTGTTGAACACCGTTAAGTTATTAACACATTTTCCATCTGATAAAATTTGGTTTCTATTGTTGAAAAGGCCAAAAAAGTGTAGAAATGTGTCATCTTTGGTCCTAACCAGAACTGTGATTTTTCTTTTTCATTTGAAGCATCATCACATTACTAAAATCTATCTTTTGATTTTTGTATTTGTTCCTTTATTTTCTTCTTTGGCATGTGCCTGAGCTCTTTTGTTTGCCATCTTATTCTTGGCCAATAGCTGATGTGTATGGTATATTCCTTGGTCATTGACCAGTAGGTTTAGTTATATATATTTTTTTTTCATGGAGTTTCAACATGATTGGTGAATGGTCGGTAGGAAAAGTGTGGCTGTGTGGGAACTTTAAGTCACCTCTTGGGGATTTCTAGGTGTTTTTTTTTGTGTTAACTTGTCAGAGTTATATTTGCATAATCCAAAACTTCAAACCTTATCCAGACATAAGCTTTGAGTGTTCTTTTTACAGGTAATCGGATTCTTCTGTGTTTTGCTTTTAATTTGTTAGTTGGAAATTGGAACTTGTGATTGTTGATTGTTTACAACTTCCTGGTTTGAGGGCTAGAGCCTGTAATTTGATGAATGCATTTCCATTCTGTTATTTTCCAGCAGGTTTCATCTTACCGAGAAAGCAAATCTGATAATAGAAAGTTTTATATATTTACTGCAACCAAGACTCTTCATCTGAGGACTGATTCTAGAAGTGATAGAGCAGCATGGTTACAAGCTTTAGCATCTACCAGAGGCATCTTTCCTCTCCAGTCACTTAGTGGGGAATTCTCCTTCGTATCACCAAAGGATTTATCCATATCTACCGAGAGATTGAAGAAGCGGTTGCGTGAAGAGGGAATGAACGAGAGTCTTGTACAAGAGTGCGAACAGATCGTGAATTCAGAGTTCTCCGAAGTTCAAGAACAGATTAAACTTCTCCACGAAGAACGGACAAAGTTGCTTGCTGCATTGAGGCAGCTAGAGGTAAAGTTTGAATTGCTGCTTATCCTTTACGATTGTTTTGGTTTGGTCGAGCTGTTTAATGATGCTCTTGCACATTGTTTCCTATCATTTAGTGACTTAGCATTCAACAACCTTTATGGTAGATTTGCATCAGTAACACCTGGGCATATGCACAAAAGCTTGGTAATATATGTCATGTAGCTTGCTATTAGGTTAGTTATTTGAATGTCTGTTTCACATTCTTTTATCACCTTTTATGGGGATGTTTATCCATTGAGTTGATAAATTTGTGAACAACATAAATATATGCCAAGGCATAACACATGTTCTGTTCAGGATGATGTCTTTCACATCATATATCCATGTTGGCTATCCTACAGTGAGAGTTTGCTTGTGTACAGGTGGCTAACCTTGAAGCTGAAGCCTCAGGGATCCATGACAATGCCTACCAATTAACAAATCATAAATATTCCAGATTAGGACGTGGAAAATATAGTGGTAAGTACAGACAATTTCGACCGCTTAACCGTTCTCACTGCCTCTGTGTCTCTCTCTCTGTCCAGTTATGGCATTACATTTCCACCAAACAAGCTGTCTAGGATCTCAGTTGCTGAAGTTCTCTTTTACACAATAATAGAATGATAATTTCCATTAAGATAATCTGTTATTTGTTCCTTAAGGCTCCTTTTGTTCTTCTTGTTCTGTTTTTACTTAGCTTCACTGAATTTGCATAGAGCTTCCTGTGTTGTTTTGCTTGACATTATTTAGTTTCTAGAATGCAGTACAAGTGCTTCATCTGATGATAAACAAGAGTTTGAGGATATCTCGGGGGAAGATGAGCCTTCCTTCCATGATACGAAGGAGTATTTTAGCGAACCTGATATTGGTTCTGTCCACATGCATTTCAAGAGACGAACAAAGCTTCCTGATCCAGCAGAGAAAGAGAGAGGTGTCAGTCTCTGGTCTATGATCAAAGACAATGTTGGGAAGGATCTCACCCGAGTTTGTCTTCCTGTTTATTTCAATGAACCAATATCATCCCTCCAAAAGTGTTTTGAAGACTTGGAGTACTCTTATCTCCTGGACCAAGCATATGAATACGGAAAATCCGTAAGTGACTTTAAAAGCTACTTTGAAATATGTTGAATAATTTGCTCACTGTTATGTGCAAACGTTTTCTCTGTTCTATACTTGTCTTTATTTATTACTAAGATTTTGAATACATACCTTCTATGATCTTGCATGATATGATATCTGGTCGATACTTTATGTTTTTTTTCTTTTCATCATAAATTGACCTCTGAGCTTGTTGGATTAACAGAGTTTTTCATCATCAGGGGAACAGTCTCCTTAGAGCCTTGAATGTTGCTTCTTTTGCGGTCTCTGGTTATGCTTCCACCGAAGGACGGCACTGTAAACCTTTCAACCCTTTGCTTGGAGAAACTTATGAAGCCGACTTTCCTGAAAAGGGAGTTCGTTTCTTCTCTGAGAAGGTAATCTCACACATACTCTTTTTAACTGAAGTTTTGATGAGATGAGCATAAATGTCAGTTTTCCCTGACACAGATAAATGTCAATAAACACCCAAAATTTGCATGTAATTGACAATCAGTTTCCTTCATATCCGCATTTGAAAAAGTTGAGACTTATGGAAAAAAAATGAAGATCTTTTCCTAAGAAGATTGGCATATAATTCGTCAGGTATTTTGCTCTGATAATAGGTCAGCCATCATCCAACAGTTATCGCCTGTCATTGTGAAGGTAAAGGGTGGAAGTTCTGGGGTGACACAAACCTGAGGTCGAAGTTTTGGGGGAGATCGATTCAACTTGAACCCGTTGGAATCTTGACTCTTGAGTTTGATGATGGAGAGACATTCCAGTGGAGCAAAGTATGTATAATATAAACTACAAATCTCCTGTCATTTCCCACATTTTATTTCTGGCCCTGAGATTCACAACTCTCTCTCTCTGCTCATCTTTGTTCTTAGGTAACAACAACTATATACAACATCCTACTTGGTAAATTATACTGTGATCACCATGGGACAATGCAAATCCGTGGGAATCGCCAATATTCTTGTACGCTCAAGTTCAAGGAGCAATCGATTCTCGATAGAAATCCCCACCAGGTGATTTTACAGAGATACTCACTGTGAAGAGTTTTCAATCTACGTGTCTTGAATACCTGAAATAACTTCGTTATCAAATATATATAGGTTAATGGTTTTGTAGAAGATGTAACTGGAAAAAAAGCTGCAACGGTATTTGGTAAATGGGATGATAGTCTTTACTATGTTGCTGGTGATGGGGTCAACAAGGCAAGTGCTTCGTTACTGTGGAAAGCGATAAAGCCGCCACCTAATGTCACTAGATACAACTTAACATCATTCGCGATCACTCTAAATGAATTGACCCCTGGTTTAGAGGTATATTACAACGTGTTGCGTTTTTTCTTCTTCTAGATGTGCTATATTTCAAATTTGTATCAAAAGTTATCTGATCTTGTGGTAACTTTGTTAATTTTGGATTAAAGGAGAAGCTCCCTCCGACTGATTCTAGGCTGAGACCAGATCAACGGCACTTGGAGAACGGTGAATATGAGAAGGCAAATGAAGAGAAACAACGATTAGAGAGAAGGCAAAGAATGGTAAAAAGGATTCTCAATGCTAATTCTCTGGTCGATGGACTTGTGATTCTTTCTCTTCACAAACCTTTTAAAGCTTTGAGAAACTGTAAATTGCTTTTGATTCGGCAGTCACGGAAGATTCAAGAAAGCGGGTGGAGACCGAGATGGTTCGAGCCACAAGAAAATAGCAAAGGCTACAAGTATACAGGCGGTTATTGGGAAGCACGAGAAGAAAAAAGTTGGGATGATTGCCCTAACATATTTGGGGAGTTCACCGAAGAGATTGCAGATTGTGCTTAAGCTCTCATCTTCATTTCAGGTATTATGATGTATAAGTGATCGAAACAAGAGTGTCTAGTTTAGTTGATACACTCTTATTTACTCAAAACGGTCCGTGAATCAGCTTTAAACACTTGGGGATCTAATATTGTTATGGTCCAGGGTTAAAGGAGGAACTTGAGCCGCGCGCTAGAGATCGACTCTCGACAATGAATCGGAGCTTTTATTTTGGTTTGAGTTTTCTGCTTCATTACATTCAAGAGATAGAAAGAGGCATATACAAAAGATGATAAGTTCTTTTTGTAATGATGATTGTTAAATATATAAATCTTGAAAAAAATAGTTTATAAGACTCATTGTAAAGGTTACCGAAATAAATGTAGTGTGGTTCCAACATTTGGACTTATATTCGTTGTGATCTATTGACGTGATTGAAATTTCCCCTACTCAAGAATTTGCTTTGAATTATTCTGTTGGGTTGGATCGATCGGACCAGACTTAGTTTTGGGATGCGACAATTTGTGGTTAGGTTTTCGCTTGCTAATCCCAACCCGGTTCATCATGGTTTCGAGCAATGTTTTAAAACCGGCGTGGCTTGTATGGTTGGAATTGGACAGGTCCAACTTGGCTCTAGTAAATAGTGTGGATAAGTTTCAATTTTTATAAGGAAAAAGTTAAAATATTTTAGATACATGTGTTTGGCTTGATATATTATTTGAGAGTTAATTTTTTTCCTTTATTTATGTTTTCGAGTTTTAATTATTTGACTTAGACTATTTTTTTCAATGTTTATTAACTGTTTGAATTTTTTCTTATATTCATATTTTTTTTTTTAGTATTCATTATAATATTCATTTTTATGTTTACTTACATTACAAAATTGTGATTATATATTGAATTTTTTTTACCTTTTTACTTTTCTTTTAGAAATCATAAGAACCATATAGTTCTTACATAACCAGTCGTATATACGTCTATATATTATTCTATTGTGAATTTAGCATATAATATTTATATGTCTTTGATTTAAAATTTAAAGACGTGTTTTTGTTGTCGACCAAAGATTAAATATATTATGTATATGAAATAAGTGTAGGCGATCTCAAGCTTACTAGTCCATATCTCGTTGATTTTAAAGGATCATCTTTCTTTTTAATCATCATTAATAACGATCGTCTTATGTAAGATGTTGACGACCAGGAATTAATTTGTTTCTATAGGATTTATATATATATATTTGGAAATTGCGTAGGAATTGATTCTGTCGGTCCAAATAGAAGCAGACAAATCTTTATTCTATTGATAATTAGTGGTTCCAATTGAAGTCAACCTGACGACGACTATTAATCCCAATCGCACAATTTCATTGTCTTTTAACAAATAATAATAACGCAAAAATATGAAAATCGTAGACGAAGATACACGAATGTGAAAGTTAGAAACTAGTATTTGTATTCCATAATAAAACTAGAGAAATCCTAATACTGTAAGGAAATTATATATCGTCTAAATAATAATTTAAAATTTGTATTCCATAATAAAATTTATTTAGACGATATATAAATAAGCGACGCTTAGACGACAGCCTACACCATTTTCTTGAACATTGGGTTGGAATAAGATATGAGTCACTTCTACTATTTTTTGTAATAATTTTTACTTCGTACACTGTTGAAGACAAATCTTGATATTTGTGATTAGACCCCAAACTCATTTTTAAAATTGCAATTACACAGCAGATATAATCCATGTAATTAGCTGGCATATGTAGCATATTTATAAATATGTATTGTTCTAAGAAAATACAACTGAAACTAGAATTAAACGATTTCACATATAGCAAACAAAGGAATCGATGATAAAAAGAAAACAAATGAATCTAACTTATTGAAAAAATCCAAATATGAAATTACGGTGTGAACGTAGGATCATATTTTAGACAATTATACAGTAATACAAAAATCCTTGATCTTCTCGAAAAAGACCTGGTTAATCGTTCTTAAAGTCAATAAAACATTTGTTCTGAAAGTAATATCATATTTTTTCAACGACGCTAAGACCACAAAATAGTTAAAACGGATAAAAAAAATATCGTTTCAAACTGCATAAGAAACCAAGAACAAGAAAAATTAACAAATTAAAGTGAAGTGGACATAACATGCAAATGGAAGATGCATTTTGAAGAAAAGGGTGAAATTTGATTGGGCAGCTATTTAATACTTTTTGGTATTTAGTATTTCACACGATTAGACGTCAAATATTTTGATTCTAGATATTTTAAATAGTTATCTTTCCACAATGGTGTTAATGAAGTAAGTCTTTGATATTTTTTTTTAATAGCATATTCATTTATAGTTTGCTACATATTTGACATGTATGGCTATGTCAAATTAATACCAAAAACGAAAAATTTAGGAATAATTTTATTACATATTGATTAAAACTATTTTCAAATACATATATGTTTTGACTAGTGTTGTTTTGTAATTTGTATTTTAAATCTTAGCTACTATAGATGCATGTCATTTTAAAAATTTATCAATTTGATTAGATTTTTTTTTTTTTTTGGTATCATTGAGCTTAATGTAACTCACATCCACATCATCACGAGTCATACAATCAGAACAAAAACTTTCCATTCGCATGAATATTAAAACCGATTATCATAAGGTACATATTCTTAATCTATGTTCTAGTCATGCGATATTAGGTGTTATACTTCATACAAGGTAACGCTCATTCAGGGATCAGGATTCATGAGCAAATAAATAATCAACGGGACAAAAAATTAACACTAGCAAAGCATCCGTAACTCAACTAGTATACTTGCTAGGCACTCTAAGGAAGAAATTTTTTTCACGTCACAAGTTCAAGTACCGGTGACTGGATTAAACCATTTAACTTATTCTTATCCCCGATCCAAAGAGATTATGAGATTACAGCCTGGAACTTCTTGGTTACGAAAAAAAAATGATGAAGGCTTCTTAACCTTAACATTAATTGATATCGGTTCAAATTTTTCATCACACAAACTTTAGACATGGTCTCCTGACCACGCATAGTCTAGGCCAAGATCTCTCGGTAATTACCTAGGGTAATAAAATCACGTAAACATCATTGAGCCTTGATCAACATGATCACTCAAATTATGACATGCATAAATCTTAACGACCAGACTTATCAGTAGCCGAGCTAATTGATCACTCTCTTAATCAAAAGCTGAGCATAACTATCAATAATTGCCAAGGACATGTTAGTTAAGTGCCAATGCTGTTGACGGTCGCTGGTGCATGTAGGGGTTCGACCCCATTTTCCTCCTTGTGGGATAAATGTGGGCCTTAATCCCATAAGACGACTAAAAAGAATGAATTTCAAAGGGATAAGAGATTTCTAATAGAAATCAACTCTCCCACCAAAGTAGCATTCTATAGCATGAGCTATGGCAATGTGAAGATTGTAATATAATCCAAATGCAAGAATTTAGCAAAAAAAACTTGGGTTACAAATCTCTTTTATTAAACGGATTGAATATAGAAGTAATTACGACAAAAGTATAAAAGCGCCCAAGACGGGAACCGTTTACAACGAACTATAAAACACACACATTTATTATTTCACTCGAACAAATTCAAATTTAAACATTAAAACCCTAGCTTGCTTGCATTTATTAAAACTGTATATTATTTTAAAAAGGAGACTGTGTATGCGCATCCATATGCATAGCTGATATCCTTTAAGCGCATTCGAAACCAGACGGAAGCTTTTTGTTACAAGCGTTGAGAAGAAGGCTGAGAGATAAAGGAACGTTGAGGTTGATTCCTAGAACGTTAGCCCTAAGAGCAGTGCAGAGACAGACCGCAGCCTCGAGGTCGACCAAACCTTGGACAAGCGAGCAGCATGGTTGAGTTGATTGTTGACCCAACTGTATGTTGAGTAGGCCACTTAGGACGTTTCCACACACACCAAGTTTGAGGGCATCTATAGGACAGTTTCTGGATGAGCCAGGGGTGCTCGGGCTTGGGACTGAAGGACTTGGGACCTTAGGACTTGGGATCTTGGGACTTGGAACCTTAGGACTTGGGATCTTGGGACTTGGAACCTTAGGACTTGGGACCTTGGGACTTGGAACTTTAGGACTTGGAACCTTAGGGGTGCAGCCACAATTTGTTGCAGTGGTGAAGGTGAAAAAGAGGATGTTGAGAGCGAAGAAAAGAGCAAGAGAGGCTGAGTTCTTTGAAGCCATTCTTGTTTCAAAAGATAGATTCAGTGTTTTAGAGATTATTGAATGTGTTTGAGAGAGAGAGAGAGAGAGAGTGATGAAGAGAAATGAAGAGAAGGTGTGACTATTTATAGGGTTTTAAGAAGGATGTGAAGAGGATCAACTTGTTTTAATACAACTAAATATATATTTTTATCATACAAAATATCTTATATTTTATCTGCGTTTACCTACATATACAAAATCAGGCCTTTTTTTTCCCCTTTCTGTACGTAGATACGTAGTACCTCAAAATTATTTGGAACGGAACGTCGTTTTTGTATATATTTATAATTAAGAAAATATTTGATTCGTGCATTCGTATTAGTATTATTTGTCAACTTGTCAATGCTGTCATGTACTAATTGCACATTTATTCAGATTCTCTTTGGCTCGTAGTGATTTTACTTCAGCAGCTATATACATTTAGGTCGGTATAGGTAAAATCCCAGCCAATACAAAATGTTGAAAAAAACACTATATGTGAATATTTTCAAAATATTTGGAGCCTCTTATATATGCATAAATTAGGAGGACATTAAAATCCTACATAATTCGGGTGTGTTCGTGTATTGCAATTTCATGTGTTATGATTTATTTATTTAATGATATATATGGATAAATTTGTCTTTTTTTGGGTATACTATTAAATTTCCTAAAGGAAATTATACATGGACCCAAAAAAAAAGCTAACAGTCCTAGAGAAATATATATCAAATGACCTTAGTATTCAGGTTCCAAACACAACATGTTTTCCTGTGATTCTATTTCTTTCGTCTTACCGATTCTAGTCTAAAACAATTACCTGTTGGTCTAAACGGACTCCAACTTGTATGCTAAAATCATGCTAAAATCTTACTTATATTAGGTCTAAACGGATACCTAGCTAATATAAGTATGCTGAAAAAAATTCCTTAAAATAAACATGTTTTTGTTGGCTGTATAGTAATGCATGCTGTCTCAAAAGTATAAATATGGATGGGACTTGGGATCCTAACGAGCTTGGCCTGAAAACCCCAATTTTGCTTGGGTATTTTTGGGTATTTTCGGGTAGTTTGGGTAAAAGATAACCGAACTGAATGAGAACCAAAAATTTTCAGGTAATTGCCGGTTCTCATAATTAAAAACCGAATCGATCCGGAACCGATTAGAACCTAAACCGAAACTGTTTCGGTACCTATATGGATCCTAAACCTCTCTACCTGAAAGATCCGGAACCGATCGGTTCCTATCCGAAACCAAACCGAATACCCGAATGCCCATGCCTAGGGTCGAATATGTTTTATTTGGTTAAGAATTGGACCGATTCACTTGAGCTTTGGGTCGGATCGGTTATAAGTACTAACCGGGTCGGATATTGTTTATGAGTCAATTCGGGTCTAACCGAGTCAGATATTTTTTATGAGTTAATCTGGGTATAATCGGATGGTACTGGATTCCGTCGTGCGGTACACCGGAACAGTGCCGAAAATGATGGTTATGGTGTTAGTCACATAACATATGTTTATTTGTGTATGTCACCATGTAAATCCAATTCTTAATGTAAATTTTAATACATTAATTTAGTTTGGATGTGTAGCCATGTATTGGACTATACTTTATATAGTTGCCAATCATTTTTCCAATATGAAATTTCTAATCCCGTTTAGTTTCCTAATCGGACATGATCATGCCTCTAAACCGTTCCTAATTAACACATCTTTATCATATCAAATATACAATGATAAAACTTCTATGAGTAGAGATAAAAACCATGTAATACATAGGAAATTCATCAACGCCATCAATTCAGGGCTTCACTCATAAACCTATACGGTATCATAGAAAACATCAAGATACTTACCAAAACCTTCGAACAAGTATTTTTTGTTTGTATTAACCGAAAACTTAATATAAAAACTGATAGCCTTGCCAAACAAGCTATTAGTCTTATGCTTGTAACGTCGGGATGATATGAATGGAAATCTATTTTTTGATTAAAAAAAATAGGAAACATTCTTAATAGGAAAAAATTTAGCAAGGAATTTTTCTTTTTATTTATTACTTATTTACGACAGAGCATTCAGATTTTTGGGAAAATGACTAAAAGAAACCTCAACTTTTTAAAAGTATTCATTTAATACCCAAATTTTTTTAGAAATCATTTTATTCTTCTAAAAACAAAAAACTCCACAAATAAATATGAAATATTTTTAAAAGTGTTCATTTAATACTCAGATTTTTTCAAAAATCATTTTTTCCTCTAAAAACATATTACTCCACAAATAAATACCATCACTTTTTTGTTAACTGATGAATTTTAATTAAATAAAAAGCTTGGTTAACCAAACAAGCGAAACATAGTTTACATGCATAAAATCTAAAGAACGAGAAATAGCTTTGTGCGCTAAACACATACCTTACCATTAGGTTCGCATGGAATGTAATAGATTGAGAAAAACGGAAGCAAGCTTTTAAACCTGAAAACAATGCGAGTAACATGGAGAAAGCAGACCAAATTTTCGCAAATGACACCATTTTCACTAACTCTGAAAAATTTGTCTGGAAGGAGATACCAAACCATAATGCATTACCATGTAATTCGTCCATATCAAAGCTTTCAATTCTATGTACAGAGAAGTTAACGCCCATTAAGGTGATCACATCATTCGCATTAACCAAACACCATCCTTATACTGAGAATAAAAGTTCTTGTTTCCTCTCCCACGCCAAACTTTGGAAGTTATTCTCCAAAATAAATAATCTAAATTTGAGAAAATTGATGACAAAGGAAAAACAGCGGAAAACCGTCTTTTATCAACTCCTTAAATCTACTTTTAAAGAATATTGTATAAATTTTAGGTGAAAAAATGGTTATATTTATGGATGGTAAAAATCAACGATGATAGAAGTACGAGACGAATTGTAGAGGATATGCTAGAAATAGAGAGCTGGAGAAGGACAATGAACAACTGCGTTTGAATATATTTGAGTATGAACTATTTGACAATTTGATGGAAATAACATTTGAGCTTCAAAATCAACATTTTTTTTTAAAAATTTGGTATTTATTTATGGAGTTTTATGTTTTTAGAGGAGCAAAACGATTCTTGAAAAAATCTGAGTATTAAATGAACACTTTTAAAAAAGTTTCGGATTTATTTTATTTTTTATTTGATAAACCGATATTATTTAGCCTATACTGTTATAATTTGAGAAATTATATTCACATGTAACGAACAAAGGAATCTAAATTATTGGCATAACCCAAACATGAAACTACGATGTGAATACTCATATTTCAGAGTAACGCAAAATCAATTGATTCTCCGGAAAAGGCTGGCTTAGTGTTTCTTAAAGTCAGTAATACTATTTTGTCCCCGAAAGAAAATATCCTCTCCTTTTTTTATTTTTATTTATTTATAATATCGTCTTTTTCAGCAATTCTATGACAGAAAATAATTAAAGTCAATAAAGAAATAACATTTGGAACTTGTTAAATAGAAACGAAGAACAAGAAAAATTAAAACGGTGATATGGACACATCAATATTATATATATATTAGATAAGACCACATAATAGACAGATAACATTCTTAATAGGACAATTTAATCCAGTAAGGATTTTCTGAGAGAGTCGTCTGCCCTTTGATTATGCATTATTGTAATTAATTTTTTATTCTAATTTTTTTTGGATCATTTGGCCAAAAAAGGAAACGAAAAATTGGATCTTATTTGGCGAATCGTAACTACGGCCTGACTAGTCTAAACGCAGTGGATGCGGGTAATAGCGGTTTCTAGCATTATTGGACAATTTATGCGACTGGTAAAACGGTTGGAAACGGATGTGTTTGCGGGACATTTATGACTGGTTTACAACGAGTGCGATAGCGAATTTACATAAAATTACCAAAATACACATAATATATAATTTATATAAAAATCAAAAATATATTATTATAAAAAATTAAAATTATATATTTTAAATAAATCATAGAATAATTAAATAAAAAATTTTAAATATGTTTGGAACATTTTTTATATATACAATAACATTTTTATAATTATTAAAATTAAAATTGAAATTAAAAATATATTATTATAAAAAATTAAAATTATATATTTTAAATAAATCATAGAATAATTAAATAGTATTTTTACAATAATTTTTTTATAATTACAAGTTTATTTTAGTTAATTTAAAATATATATTAAGTGTATGTAATTTTATATGATAATATTCGATATAAAAAATAAAATTTTTAAAATAATATTTTTTTGTGTAAATTTTAGTTTATTATTTAAGAGAATATTTTTTCAAAAAAATATTTTATCAATCACCCGCAACCACAAATGCTTGTGGAAATAAGCTTTTAATTTAGAACGGTTCCAAACAATATAAAATGGTACGGAGCGATATGGAACGATTTATGTGATTGTTGTCAAACACTACCAATCGCAACCATCCACAAATATAGCGTTTACAGATGGTAGCGGGAACCAATCAACCCGGTAAACATACATATCCTCCAATTTTGTTATCTCTATGTATCAGGTTAAATCGATTTGTATTATTTTATTTTATTGCATTTGATATGTATAAATTTAAGATTCACGGACAAGAACACAAGTAGGCATACTTCTCAAAATTAATCTCGTTAATTGGACTTAATTAGGCCAGAACTATGGTGATTTCAATTAAAAAAAAGAATTAAAAATAGTTTTATGTATTTTTAATAGCCCCTATAATATGTTTAATACTCCAATATTTTGGTCGTACTTTTATATAATTTTTTCTTTTCTCATCGCTAAATTAATATTCCACATTCAAAAGATCTGACATTGCATGCAGAGATTTTTTTTTTAAAAGTTATCTAAATCTGTTTTGTTAAATATATATGCATGGGTTTTTAGGAGCTAGGTCCTCTTGAATTAATTTCACAAAATAGGAAAATTAAATTCGTTGTGATCCACAAATTAAACTAGATAAAATATTCAATGAAGTACATTATATGGACCACGAATAGTTAAGAAATAGAAAAATGGACATTTACCTTATAAAAAGGGTCAAAGAACACTCATATTTGAAATTCTTAACTATATTATAACTTCGATAAATTTATTTAATTCTGAATTAATTTTATTAACCAATTAATATTTCAATAATTTAATATCTTTATAAATTAATAAAATATTAAAGTCTCAATATTAGTAATTTATTTCACAGTATATTTTTAACAGGTTCACACAAAAGATAGATGAGTTTTTTTATTTGATAAACCAAATTTTAATTATTAACAACCAAACCGATATTATTTTGCATATACGGTTATAATTAAGAATGCAACTAAGTTTGAGAAATTATGTTTACATAAAAATTATGGAACCCAAACAAGAAACAACGTTGTGAACATACTCATATTGTAGGGTGACGCAAAATCATTTGGATTTCTGGATAATGTTGGTTTAGTGTTTTTTAAAGTCAATAATAACAATTTGTATTTATCAAAAAAAAAAAAAATGATAACATTTTCTCCCGAAAGAAAATATCATCTTTGTCTGGAATGTTAGGACAAAAAAAAACTATGTAAGTCAATTAAAGAAAAACGAAGAACAAGAAAAATTAACACGGTGATATGGACACCTTTATATATATATATATATAGTAATCATACAAAAAGATAGTCAATCGGTAAAATAACAAAATAATAGAGTAAAAATTTGGTGAAATATCATGTTTTTTTTTTGAAACTGTGAAATATCATGTTGATGAAAAGAATTAGTTTAATATAAAATTTTCGCTGCTGAACTGACGAATGTTCTTATACTACATTTATTTTGTTAACTTAATACAATTATCTGTAATGAGAAATTTTGGTGTTGAACATACAACATGGCTTCATATATAACCATTGTTTTTTAAGACACTAGCGAAAGATTTCGAGAAGAAAAGATAATCACAACTTTTTAGAGCAGGGAGAGGGATAAATTTGAGAGTCCAAATTACCACCAGGTTGAAGAATGAAAGGAAATAAAAGTTCTTGTTTTTTTTTGTTTTTGTCACAGTTCACATAAACTTGAATAAGTCATATATAGCGGTATTACTTATTAGGATAAAACCATAAATAATTTCAATTAGTTCCACCCTAAATTATTTTCAATTTTTTATATAGATTATTTTGACTAATAAGTTCCCTTTATGGGGTTATTGAAGTCAATTTTCTTTAAAAAACATAATGTTTGACTAGACAGCTATTTTATACTTATTGAGTAACTATTACAGTATTTTAGTAAAGTGGTTAATATTTGAAAAAATTAAAGTTAAAATGGTGACCAGTGGATGGGTCGGGTCGTGAACAATATTTGGTTTACGATGGACGTAGATTAATGGTTTTCGTAGAAAATGCTGAACACGTCATTTTTTGGATCGTTGTCCGAGATAGGCTGATTACTAGAGCTCGCCTTCATAGTTGGGATATGGATGTTCCTCTAGCTTGTTTGCTCTGTAATTCTGGTGAAGAGGATACAGATCATCTCTTCTTTAAAAGTGACTACTGTGCCTAAGTCAATGTGAAGTTCTTTGCTAGCTCCGCCTTTATGTCTTGGTTTCGGACTCGATGGCCAAACCGCAAGCTACTTATCATCTCCAAGCTCCTCTTCCAAGCAGCATTGTACGGGAGAATCAATAACCTTCCTGTCGCTATGGTTCGGTCACTTTTCACCTTTCATCTCTGTCATGAGTATAAATGGCCTTTGCTCGTGTGTATGAACGTGTTTGTAAGATGAATTATATAACTGATACAACGAGTTTTAACTCTAAAATATCACTGCAAGTGCACAACAAATGAAGTAGTATTTAGGGATCGAATCCACGAGAACTAAGTGAAACGCTACGAATTATAATGGATGAAACTAAGGTAAGATGACAATATGGTTGTTTGTTGAAAAGTGAAATAAAATAGCAATGTAAAAACGATATAAAATCAATTAAAAGCAAGCGTTAAGTCTAGGATAATTTGCAGAAATTCAGAGATCATGAACCAGACAATTATTCAGAAAACGATAAAACACAGTCTCAAACTCAAACATGACTGTATAACCAATCCATTTTCGTGGTATCAACTATTTAATCAGCAACCTAAGAATCTAAATTGTCATTGGCTAAGGATAATTTGCTCACCTATGTTCTATCTAGCAACCTATAACACTTTTGATGAATAGATTAAACCTAAAATCAGAGACTAAGTGATCAATTTAATATAATCAATGAGAACAACGATAGGTGAAGACAAGATGATAAATCCCTATCTATGTCTGATTCAATGATTTATAAATTCCCTTGAAACCCTAAACCTAACTATAAAACTACTCAGACATGGACGCAAAGAAACAAGAAGGAGATGAAAAAAAATCATGATAATATAATTAGAAATCCAAAAGGGTTCAGAAATCTTCTCAAGAGATGTAGAGTTAGAGTTTCATCTCCCCAGAGCTTACAAATCGCAAAAACCAAAAGTCTGAATAGAATAGAAAGAGTATGTAAAAATTTCGCCTAAACAATGGCTTAAAACTAGAATATATAGGAAATAAAAGGCAAAACCCAATAAAATAAGAAAAACTGAAATTTCCTTTTTCTGGCTGGAATTGGTGTGGATCGATCGATCTGGCCTTCAATGGTCGATCCAAAAAGCTACGGTGGAATGGCTTGAGGTTGGATCGATCGATCTGACCCATTTTCTGCTCCTTTGCTTCATTCCTTGCTCATTATGCCTTAGATTACATCCAAACGTGTTCCAATTCTGAAAAAAACTCTAAAAACACAGAAAATACTCGATAAAACAACGCATATCATGGTTGAAAAACGATAAAAACCATGATATATCAATAACTAATTTCGGGATGTGTGATAGTTAGATGAAACTGTAGAATAATCTTTCAATGAATCCATTGGACAAAAAAACATTTGATTGCGTTGAATATTATTTTCACCCTGTTTTTTTTTTTTATTAAATTGGACAAATATGTAAAACATTCCAACCCGAAAATGGAAATGAAAATCTTGATGGAAATGAAAATATATGAATATAAGACATTGGCTTTGAATAATCTTTCATTTAACTGTCTAAAAATAGAAGTTACAACAAAAACATACATGCGCCAAAAAAAAGTTTACAAAGAAGTATAAATAACTCTCACTTAAACAACAGATTTAAACATTAAACCCTTAACTTGCATGGGAACATGCATTTTATTCAAACTATAATATTTTGAAGAGGAAACTGTGTGTACGTATGCATAGTTGATATCGTTCAAGCACATTGGAAACCAGACGGAACATTCTTGTTACAAACGTTGAGAAGAAGGCTGAGGGATATTGGAACGTTAATGTTGATTCCGAGAACGTTAGCCCTAAGAGCAGTGCATAGACAAACTGCTGCCTCGAGGTCAACCAAACCCTGGATTACCGAGCAACATGGTTGAGCTGATGGCTGACCCAACTGTATGTTGAGTAGGCCGCTTAGGACGTTTGCACATACGCCGAGCTTGAGGGCATCTATAGGACAGTTTCCGGATGAGCCAGGGGTGCTCGGGCTTGGGACCGAAGGGCTTGGGAACGATGGGCTTGGGACCGATGGGCTTGGGACCGAAGGGCTTGGGACCGAAGGGCTTGGGACCGAAGGGCTTGGGATCGAAGGGCTTGGGACCGAAGGGCTTGGGATCGAAGGACGAATCGGGGTCTTAGGACTTGGGACCGGCCTTGGTTTAGGACTTGGGACATGCTTGGGCTTAGGACTTGGCGGGCAGCCACGATCAGTTGCAGCAGCTAAGGTGAAAAAGAGGATGTTGAGGGCAAGGAAGAGGGCAAGACAAGCTGAGTTTTTTGAAGCCATTGTCTTTCAAAGAATAGGATCGGTCTCTTAAGGATTATTGAAGTGCTTTTTGAGTGAGAGAGGTGAAAATAAATGAGGAGAGTGCGCTTGTATTTATAGGGGTTAGAGAGACGTGAGAAGAGGGGAAAATTGTGTATATTTGGTAGTTCAATCAAATATCTGACATTATATAGTCAATGCTATAATAAGTTAATAACTACAAATACAAAATTCGATTACTATACGACTTTTTGGGTAGAAATACATTCATATTAGTATTATTATTTTCACTGCTGTTATTATCATGGCCCCATTGCACATTTATTCAAGTTCTCCATGGGCCATCATTTTACTTCAGAAACTTCGCAATTGTTGGATATTTTCTTAAAGTAAGAAAAATGTCATTTATCGTTTTTCTTGTGACTCCAAATAAAACTAATCGCCTGAAAAATAAAAACAATCAAACTAGTTAGGGATGTCAAACTAAACTAAGCGAAGCTGATAAGTATATACGGATTCGATTTTTTTTCGTTAATAAATCATGGCTTGAGTTCGGGTGTTTAATCTGATATAATATTATGATGGCATGAATGCATGATCAATACATAAATAAATACGAAAAATGTATCCGAAAAAATTAATGCCTCTACAGTGACAAATTAGAGAACCATACATATGTTTCATAGATAGTAGAATTCGATCAGTAGTTTTGATCTATATGGCGTATCCTCTATCTATTCTACCAAACTACTAATACCATGCATTTTTCGGTCCTGAAAATAGATATAAATAAGATGTTATACAAATGTGTTTTGCTTATAGCTAGTATCATTTGCGAGGACTTGAACCAAACTTCGGAATACATTTAAAATATTTTATCTAAAACTACAGATTTGCCAGAAAACATTCTTATAGGGACAATTTAAACCCAGTAAGGAATTTGGTGGAACTCTGGTTATGCATCGTTATGGATACGTTACTTTATTTTAAAATTCACCAAAAACAAAAAAGTCGGATCTTAGATGCGACAAGAAACAAGATGGTTTAATTAGGTTATCCCGTGAATCCAATATGGGCTACTCTTTGGACTAAATACGTAAACACTAGTTAAAAACTCAATAATTTTTTTTTCTTTTATTAATCAGAAGAATTTCAAGCCGAACTTCAGACTAATTTCCCAAAATCCGTAGAAATTCGGTTTTTTTTTTGCCACTAAAAACGTTTATAGATGGCCAAAGATGATTGAAATCGTAGCGAAATGACTCAAATTCTACCAAAAAAGTTCTTCAACCATTAGACCACCACCACTTGGTTAATAACTCAACAATATTATTATTTTGTAACATGTTTTAAGCTATTTTGCACTCAACTTTGGGGAAGAATCGAGATGGGAGTTTTTTTTAGGTTTCAGAGAAAAAGTTCTTATTGAAATTCAATTTTAGAATCCGCTATTAAAATCAAAGTAAAAATTTCTTATTAAAATTCAATCTTATAATCCGTTATTAAAATCCAAATGATGATAGTAAAATTTGTTAGATGTTGTAAAATAAGAAAAGGAAAAAAAAATTTGACAAAAGAAAATTATTGACATAGATTCTTTTATATATATATATATATATATATATATATATAAAGGATATAAATTTGAAAGTTATTTAGGTAGATGACATAATTCTGGATAACAATTGCAAAAAAACGACTGGCAAAATCTTATTAAAAATATTTTTTTTTGCTTGTAATTTTAGCAAATAGAGTGGATTTTGTATGGATGATATGTTATATTAAAAAATTGTTTGTCATATTTAAAATAACATGTTAAAATTGAAATATAACTTGTCAATTGAGAAAAATGTCTATTGATATATATTCAAGGTGAAGTTCGTCCTAAGATCTTCTCTCCCAGGTGCCATTTTTGAGGTAGCCGTGCTGCGACTTTACCCCATAATTGAGATGAACCCCAGCCACCGGATTTCTGTTGTGCGTCCCTCCTCCGCCTCCTGAGCAACAATGGCTTCATTTTCTCGGATCTTCTTTTGAATCCCGAAGAACTTTCTCTCCATTGGGGAAGATATTTCCTCTGTTGAAGATCTCCGACATGGACCCCGGCAAGTCCTCCTCCTCTGTTGCCAGGTGATTCCTCCGGAGTGAAGCCCGTCAGATTTGTAGCTTCGCTTCGTCCTCCTTCCGCCGGCTACAGCTTCTCCGGCGAGAACTTTTCAAATCTAGATCTCTCCCCTTCAGAGAAGAACCTTCGACGAGCTCTTCTAGCCGCCGTATCATGTCGCTGGTGACCCAAACTCCCCTCTCCATGGTCTCCACTCGACCGGTATCACCGGATGTTCTGCTTTCTCTCTCTCCTCGTTGTCGGATCTGTCACCACCGGTGAAATCTCAGGCAAATCCTCCGAATCCGCCGGACCCTCCGGAACCGCCAGACAGTTGCGACCCTCTGTTAACACGTCAGTTTCCGACTATGACCTCCATCGAAATCTCAGCGACCCCTTGGCCCTTGCACCTATAGATCCGCCGTCTACCCCTCTGCTTCCTCGGATCTCTTCACCTGCACCGTCCACGAGACCCTCTTCGCCGATGCAACTTCCGGAGATTGGGTTTTTTCCCTCCCCCTCTGCTGCACCTTTCCCCACCGGTTTGCCGAGCTTTTCCGTCGACTGCCCACTCGCTCCTCCACTGTCCACCGATCTTGCCATTACGTCTTCTGAGTTGGACCAAAGGCTGCTATACTTTCTAGTGGGTCTGATGAGCCCATTAGTTTCTTTGGGTCATTTTCCCAGCCCACTCATTTCACAAGCTGGTTTTTGTTTCACCGTTACTTCATTTGGTAACCTTTCCGGTGTTTCTATCCGTGGTTCTCCGACACTTTCCTCCTTCATGGAGAGACCTTCCTCCTTTATGGAGAGATCACTTCTGCATACTTCCTCCTTTTTGGAGAGATCAACTTCACCACATTCCTCTGGTTCGGAGAGACCTATCCCACCATCTTCCTCCTATATGGAGATCGTTTTAAAACGCTCAACGTTGACGGCATCAAGAGCTATTAGATGTGTTCACTTGCCTTTATTGGAAGAAGAACTATCGCCTTTCTCAGGATCCAAGTGGATCCGAGAGTTTCCGGTTATGACCTATGTTTTTAACCGTTTATCCTATCATCTTTATGCTTTGTACTTTGTTTATGTTTCAATTTCAAACTTTCGAGATGCGATTTCTTTGGGAAAGAATCTCTGGTTTTCTCGTGTTGTAGCCCCAATCTAAATTTAATATAAGTTTGTTGCCCCAAACAAAAAAAACTTGTCATTGAGAAAATAATATGAATTTAAAAACAATAACAAAAAAAAAACAAAAAACCTGCAACTTGCCATATGACCTGTGTGTATTTTGCTAATACATTTCGCATCAAAATCATTTTGCAAATTAAAGAAAATAATAAAATCATTTAATGCATATACCTCACTCATCTTTGCCTTATTGATGTATTCTAAATATCTAATGGATTGATTAAGTAATAGAATTTAAACTGTGATCGTGACACTCCTACTATATTTTCTTTTTAAAATTGTTAGTGATAATTACTTTTGGTGAATATTGAAGCGGAAATTAGTAAGAGGCGGTTTAGTTATTTGAAATATCAAATAAACGAGTGGATTCTTATATTGATACAACAATAGACGTAAAAGTAATTAACATTTATTCGATTAACATATGAAAATGAGAGATTTAACAAAGAATCATAAGAAAGAAAAACATTTTAAAAAAGGAAGAGATTAAAACATTAACACCAATGGAAGCATAAATAGATTAAGCGCATTTGAATCCAGAAGGGACCTTCTTGCCACAAACATTGAGAAGAAGGCTTAGAGAGACGGGAACGTTAAGATTAATGCCTAAAACATTAGCCTTGAGGGCGGTACAGAGACAAGCCGCAGCTTCAAGATCAACCAAACCGTTGATGAGTGAGCAGCAAGGCTTGACTGGCGGCGTGCCCAACTCGATTTTGAGAAGATCCTTTAGGACATTGGCGCAAACACCTAGCTTGATAGTGTCTTTAGGGCACTTTCCTGAAGAGGAAGGGTTCGGTGTGGGCTTGGGCTTAGGCTTTGGTTTGGAGATAGAGTTGCAGCCACTGTCACACGCGCTGGTCAAGGTGAAGAAAAGGATGTTGAATGTGAGGAAAAGGGTAAGGAAGGCTGAGATTTTTGAGGCCATCTCTCGAAATGTATATTTCTACTTTGAGTAGGAACTGAAGGTTTAAGATAGAAGTGTTGCTTTAGAGAGTGGTGAAGAGAAATGTAAGAGAGGATGTGTTTATTTATATGGGTTTATGGGGAACGATAGTTAATTAAAGCTGTCATGGATGTTTTATTTTGAGGATGTATTATAACATTTCAGATATTTTAGTAAGAGTGAATCGTTATTTGATTCAGTGGTTAAGGCACATTGCCTTTGTTTTTATTATGTGAAGGAAATTTCTTATTAATCATGGAATTTGATTATTGAACAATAATTCTAGGTATATATAATATGTAAGAAACCATTGGGCTGCACATTTGTTTATAGTAGTGGGTTTTATATATAGTCAAATTTATATATACGTCAATAGTAATTTCCTATTTTTAATCTAACAATAAATCATAGGTATTATGGTACTTCTATAATACTTATATATAGTCTTATTTGCGATTTTAATAACAATAAACAAATAGCGTAATATCATAAAAATAATAATTTATAAATTAAATAATATGATATTAGTAAAAAATACGAAAAAATTATATATAATTTTATTGGCGATTTTGTCATCCGTTATTTTTACAAATATAATGGTTAAATTTGGTTATTTAGTGCATATTCTCTATATTTTCCATCTAGTTTCAGCTTTACTAATACCATTTTTAATGGTCTAACATTTAATGGTGACATAATCAATTTTTTTAAACCTTCCACAATAGAAGTTCCAATCCGGTCAAGCCGAATATGAAATGAAATATTTAAAGACCAATCAATTCCTGCCATACTTTGTTAATTTGGTAAGTCACGATTTATACGTCGTGGATAAAAACATAACTTAAATTAGAATTGATGCACATGTCTAGAATAATTTCCTTGAATTCCCATGTGTAGCCACGTACGTGTTTTGGCTGGCAAATGTATTTGAAGTCTATCTATTATTATATTTCAATTACTATTTTATAGAACGAAATGTATCAAAAAACATTAGAAGAGCTACAGATAGTTCGTTAAAAATCATTAGAAGAGCTATGTAGATAGCATGTTCTTTCATTGCTCATTTTGTGATAAATCGTGTTGAAATATGGTTTGGCATTATCTAACAATCCTGCCAAAAACGAATACAAGTCTGGCGACTACAATTCTGCTAAATACAAGTTTGTCGAATACAAGTCTGCCGATTACAAATCTGCTAACTACAACTCTGCCATCCGCAGTTATTGAAGAGATTATAACTCTGCCACCCACTTTTGTTGAAGAAGAGATAGAAATTAAAGATGCCGCAGACGCGAGGCCAAGTGGAACCTCCGATTTTGCCTCTTGGACTGCTGACAAGAGTTCGGGGACAAAAGTTCAAGCGACTTATCGATTTGTTCATCTCAGAAATGTTTAACGAGGTCTACTCAGCCGCAACGCAAACCAAAGACGAGTCAAAGATTGTTCTCTTGGTCCAACAAGAGTAAATGCAGTATGTTGAAGACGAAGAGTTGTTAGATTGAATTCTAAGAGTTGCTTTCACAAGTCAAATTCTTAATAAGTGTTTTATTTATTTCTTCTCTATTTCGTAGAATAAGTTTCTTCTATTTATATGGAGTTGTAGACATTTGAGGAAGGAAGTTTGATTAATAAAATTTCTGAGATTGTTTATCTCGTTTGGTTCACTTTGAACTACCTTTGGTTAGGTGAGAATCAGATTCTAAAAAGGTTCTTGGATAGTATCGGCGAGTTTCCGCTCTTGTCGTGGTGTCCAGTGTTTCACCGCAACGATTTCAACCCTAGTTTGATTCTGGAACGATTGCATCAATTCTTGGTATCAGAGTTTTGGCTAGGCGATTGATCGTATATCCCTTTTCCTTTCATCATATTATTTTATCTTTAACTTCTATTTTTTTGTATTTAAAAAAAAAGAAGGTTACAACAACAACAAAAAAAGAGAAAAAGTGTTGTTCATCTTCCACAAGCGACGCTATTGTTGAAATAAAATCAAAACAGAAGACTTCAGATTGTTCAAATTCGTGAGAGATTCGGATCGGAATTAAAGTTACGTTTGAAGACTCATTATCTACTCTATACGGAAGACTCCAGTTGTGCCTAATTGGGAGATTTGGCTTTTGTTCTAGATCGAACGACAACCCCAAAACCTTTCTTTCAAGTAAGTGGTCCCTTTGTTTAACCACTTTAAGCCTACCCATACATCTTACAGAATTCTTTGTTCACATCAACCTATTTCTATAACCCAATTTCTTTCAATTCAAACCCAAACCCCCACAAACAGAAATTTTCTTACGGACACAAGTCTAGTTTCGGCCACTTTGCTAGCTTAATTCTTGGGGGGTTTTGAGCGATTTGGTACTTATATCGGCTGGAAACAGTTTAGTTGAGAACCTTACGAAGAACATCTCTAAAGAACACAAAAGAGAGAAAATACGTGAGGAAGCGAAACACCGAGAGTAAACACGCGAGCAAAGAGTTTTTATTATTATTTGTGCTTTCTTCTAACCTTTTTGCAGGAAATCTCATGGCGGACGATCAAATAAAAGAGATGCGAGCAATGTTTGAAGATTTAGTGCAGCGTTTAACTCGACTTGAGGGTGATAAGGAGAATTTTCTTAATGTTAATGAGTTTGATAACACTTTACCTACTAATGTCTCATCTCTTTTGCAGGAATATGAGGATGTGTTTCCAAAAGATATTCCATCGAGATTACCTCCAATCCGTGGAATAGAGCACCAAATTGACTTAGTCCATGTAGTTATTCTTCCCAACCGACCTGCTTATCGGACAAACCCCGAGGAGACAAAAGAGATTCAGCGACAAATAGAAGACTTGATGACAAAAGTATATGTTAGAGAAAGTCTAAGTCCTTGTGCTGTTCCGGTGCTTCTTGTGCCCAAGAAAGATGGTTTGTGGCGAATATTTGTTGATTTTCGCGCCATCAACAACATAACAATCAAATATTGTCATCTGATTCCCCGACTAGACGATATGTTTGATGAGTTGAGTGGTTCTAGCGTGTTCTCTAAAGTTGATCTCAAGAGTGGATACCATCAGATTCGGATCAAGGAAGGTGACGAATGGAAGACAATGTTTAAGACAAAGCAAGGGTTGTATGAGTGGCTTGTGATGCCATTTGGTCTTAGTAACGCTCCATCAACATTAATGCGGCTAATGAATCATGTTCTCCGAGAATACATCGGTAAGTTTGTTGTTGTATACTTCGATGATATTCTTGTTTATAGCCAAAATTTGCAGGAACATGTTCTTCATTTAAAGAAGCTTTTTGAGGTCTTGCAAAAAGAATGCTTGTGTGCTAATATAAAGAAGTGTGTTTTCTGTCAAGAGAATTTGGTTTTCCTTGGATTTGTGGTTAGTTCGCAGGGAATTAGAGTTGATGAAGGGAACTAAGGCGATTCAGGAATGGCCTACACCAAAAAATGGGAACCAAGTGAGGAGTTTCCATGGTTTGGCCAGTTTTTACATAAGGTTTGTCAAAGATTTCAGTTCAATTGCATCCCCACTAACCGAAATCAGCAAGAAGGATATGAACTTCAAGTGGGAGGACAGACAACAAAAGGCGTTTGATGAGCTCAAAGGAAGATTAATCAATGCTCCGGTATTAGATTTGTCCAATTTTGCTAACACTTTTGAAATTCAGTGTGATGCTTCAGGTATAGGTATTGGTGCTGTACTTATGCAAGGAGGAAGGCTCGTGGCTTACTTCAGCGAAAAGCTTAATGGTTCAACTTGAACTATTCAACCTATGACAAGGAGCTTTATGCTTTGGTGAGGGCACTTGAGACGTGGCAGCACTATCTTCTTGTTAGGGAGTTTGTGATCTATTCTGATCATGAAACTTTGAAATACATCAAAGGATAAACAAAGCTGAACCGAACGTATGTAAAATGTATATAATTTATTGAATCTTTTCCATATACAAGTCAGTACAGGAAAGGTAAAGAAAACGTAGTGGCTGATGCACTTTCTCAAAGCAAGTTTGTTAGCCACTTTTGGAGGACATTGTGGAAACAACTCGGCACTAAGCTTTGCTTCTCCACCACTTGTCATCCTCAAACCGACGGACAAACAGAAGTGGTGAACAGAACTTTGGGAGTCATGTTAAAGGCCATAGTTGGAAAGAATCTGAAAACTTGGGAAGAATGCTTGCCTCATGTCGAATTCGCTTATAATATTTCTAAGCATTCCGCTACAAAGTTTTCTCCATTTGAGGTTGTTTATGGTTTTAATCCGCTGTCTCTAGATTTGTCTCCATTGCCTACTGCAGAAACTTTAAGCATGGATGGGAAGGAGAAGGCAGTTTTCATGAAGAAACTTCATGAGAAGGCTCGAGCAAACATCAAACGGTGAACTGAACAATATGTGATGAAAGCTAACAAAGGCAAGCGTAAGGTTGTGTTTCAGCCTAGAGATTGGGTTTGGCTTCATTTGAGGTATGAGCATTTCGCTCAACTTTTCAAACACAAGCTAAATCCTAGAAAAGATGGACAATTCCAAGTGATTGAACGCATAGGAGACAACGCATATAAGTTGGATTTACGCGGTAAGCTCTCTGTTTCAAACACTTTCAATGTCAATGATTTGTCTTCTTTTAATGCAGGTGATCAAGGTTTGAGGGCAAATCCATCTCAATGAGGAGGGAATGATGCGGTTATCCCTGCCAAATATAAATCTGCCAAATACAAGTCTGCCAATTACAAGTCTGCCAACTACAACTCTGCCATCCGCAGTTGTTGAAGAGATTACAACTCTGCCATCCGCTTTTGTTGAAGAAGAGATAGAAGTAACGGAGCCAGGGACGCGAGGCCAAGTAGAACCTCCGGTTTTTCCTCTTGGAACGGTGACAAGATTTCGGGGACAAAAGTTCAAGCGACTTAGCGATTTGTTCATCTCGGAAACATTTAACGAGGTCTACTCAGCCGCAACGCAAACCAATGACGATTCAAAGGTTGTTCTCTTGGTCCAGCAAGAGTAAATGCAGTATGTTGAAGACGAAGGTTTGTTAGATTGAATTCTAAGAGTTGCTTTCACAAGTCAAACTCTTAATAAGTGTTCTATTTATTTCTTCTCTATTTCCTAGAATAAGCTTTTTCTATTTATATGGAGTTGTAGACATTTGAGGAAGGAAGTTTTATTAATAAGATTTCTGAGATTGTTCATCTCGTTTGGTTCACTTCGAACTACCTTTGGCTAGGTAAGAATCGGATTCTCAAAAGCTTATTGGATAGTATTGGTGAGTTTCCGCTCTCGTCGTGGTGTCTTGCATTTCATCCCCAACGATTTCAACCCCTAATTTTATTCTGGAACGATTGCTACTTCTTCCTCTTACGCGTATTTGGAGGTATCCATAGAGACATCTAAATTTTTCATCTTGTTTCAATTTACGCGTATTTACCATCTGCTTGCTTATATGGAAAAATAACTATAGTAGCAGAAAATCAAAAATTTTATTTAAATGTTTTATTTGTAAAATTTATCACAAGTCAAATATATTGTACGTATAGTATACAAATATTCATATTATTGATACAACATAATTGGTATATACAATTATTACTTAAATAAAATATATCCAAATATTTTCTAAGTGTGTCCACAAAAATCAAGTAATCAGTTTGACTATGTGATAATGTTATTTGCCTACTCATTGCCGAGAAGGACAATGTAAGCAAGCAGATCAGAAAAAGAAGACTCAACCAGAACCGAGTTCACCTTTACTTGAACCACAAGGAAAGCACACTCAATGTAAGTCTTCTAACACTGTGAACTTACTTGAAGTTATGTCAAAATAGAGGACACTATGCTAAAGAATGTCCAACCAAGAAATTAGCAAATATCACATCTCTAGAACTGGAAAAAAATAGTTTTAAGGAGTGTGATAACCTTGTTGAATATGATCTTAACATTCTAAGTGCTAGTATAATATACTTTTCTTTGCCAAAGAATTTTGAAACAGGTTTAGGTGTAACGAGTGAGCAAGTGGATCAAAAGGAGCCACCAGCTCAAGATTCGAACCCGAAGTCAGCCCAAAACACTACTCATCTTGTGATGTCTAAAGAGACCCAGCCGGAAGCACACATTCAGCCTGAACCAGGTAAGTGTCTAGACCCCTTTGTACTTATTGAAACTCACGAGTTTTCTGATAATGCAGGAAGAATAGGCTCGGATCCTAAGCTCCCTGAAGACAAAGAGGTCAGAAATGAAGTTATAACACCTATTGTGACAACTCCAAAAGATTATGAGTTCAATTCGGAACCAAACAACAAGCGGAAACCGAAAACTGAACAAGGATTTGTTCACGCAATGTCTAAGCCTAAGGTAAGTGCAAACATAACTCAACATATTCCTCTTAATTCATTAACTGCCTTAACGCACTTGTCTTGTCCAAAAGAAATTGAGAGAAGTATAGGTAAGGAGGAGGAATGTTCAAACACCCACGTTTCACTAACTTGTCGAGATGAGAAGTACAAACAACATGTCCTTGAGCCGCTTGCACCAGCTGATCCTGGTTTAAAGGTGACTAATATCAAATATGAGTCAATGCAAGACACCTAGCGCGGTACCCAAGTAAGTGAAACTCAGAACCTGATTCAATATTGGAATAACTTTATCACATGTCAAAGTTTTAAATACTATGTTTTTGAAGTCTCAATTTCAAGTATAATGCACTTGTTCTTTCCATTGACTATTAATAAATGAACGTGTACCATGGAGAAGTCTAAAGACCTAGGAGAAATATCATTAAAGGAAAGTACATTCTCACATCAACCCCATTCAATCAGTGGAGCACCCAAACAAGAAACCAGGAGTGAGATAAGAGAATTCAATAGGGGCAAAGCAGTACTATCCCAGAGTCAAGAGCAGGGACTCACATGTTCCTTTCAAATAAAGGAGAACCCACTAGACTCATACCAACGATCTCCAAAGCATCGAACTCGAGGTAATTATCTAGATTCCCAAAAGCGAATGAAGCCTAACTTGCTTTCTCTTGGTACAGGTCAAACAGTTTTGAGGACAAAACTTTTTGAAGAAGGAGGGTATGATGCGGTCATCAAACCAAGCATCTATCAAAATCAAGTACCTGAGGTCAAGGGAGCTCCAATAACATGTTTCAAGGCTAGGAGGCTAAGGGAATGAGTCTATAAGACAACAAAGATCCCTCTAAACACAAAGTAACTTGGAGCCATACTCAGAAACACTCCAGAAGTAGTAAAACATTCAAGAAAGTTCCAATGCACCCGATTTAGACTCCATGGAAGACTTTTCACTTTGGAACATCAAGAAAACTCAGCCTCGAACCAACCAAGGTAGAACTATTTACTTGGCAGGAAATATAGCTCAGAACATCAAGAATCTCACAGAGATCATATCGGAGCTTTAAGATATCACAAGAACAAGCTAATCGGCCGATAGAGAACCAATGGGGCAAAAAGAGGATTTTGAAGCTAACCACGGGGAAACACTTGAAGATCTCAACCATTTCGACGTCAAGAGACTTCAAGAGGAATAATTCATCAAAGAACCCAAGCTGAACGGACCAGTGCCAGCCTTGAACACTCCAGCTTAAAAACCAATCAATATACACGCAAACCAGGTAACTTCTATATATTATGAGTTTGTGCAGGTAAGTCAGAGTATCTCAGTGGTATTTAGCATGTCAAGGCACCTCAGTTCGAGCCTCAACAAATGCTACAAGTCTGCAAGAAAAAGGCAGAAGGTTTTTTTTTCTAGATTAGGAGATTTTTCTTTTTGTTTTAAAACTTTTCTGTTTTGCATTTTTCCTTTTAGTTTTGACTTTTATGTATTTTCCTTTTATTTTTGGTCCTAGGGCTAGCTGAAGAACCCTTTTATATGGTTCTCATGCAGCATTGTAAACTGCACCCTTTTTGATATTAATAAAATAGCCGTTTGTGTTCTTCTTCAAGTGCAGCCTTGAGAGAAATCTTTGCTCTGTTCTTAGTGTGTGTGATTCACATAAAACTGAGTGTCTTGCTATATCAGAGATTCTTCCATAATCTATGTGGTGCCATCGATCCATCTCGATTCAAATTATTTGTGGAATCAAGTATTTTTGATCGATTGTTGTTTGTGGATTCATTCAACAACTCTTCACCCTCATCTCCTCCATTATTCACCATCTATTCAAGTCCAAGGCCTTAAAACCGTGTGTCATAAGATCAGGTAGAATCCGATCTTATATCAAGAATGGTCAATATTGAACTTCATCAGTTTTATAGAAAAAAACTATTATCTACGAAAAAAGACATATGTGAAATCGAAAGATTCCTCCGTGCTATATATATACGCAAACTCGCCTCTAATGTCCTCTATGCAGATGAATTAATCCTTTTGCATGATCATTGATTAGTACTTTGTAAGAATTGATTTGATATTCCATATTATCCAGGTAATCCATTCTTTTTTGAACCGAATCATTTTAAAATCTCTTTCAGAAACGACCATTTTATTCTATCAAAAGCTTTACTTATATATGTTTCACCATCATAAATTTATCTTTGCAGGCAGTGTTTGTCTTCAATCCATAAAATATGTCTTGAGTAATTAAAATATTGTCTGTAATTAACATTTTCAAAACAAAAATCAATTGAGTTTCCAAAATGAGATTCAAAAAAAAAAAAAATTGCGCTTCACGCATAAGATATTTGATATGATTTTTAAAGACTTATGAGTCGAAACTCAGTTTTTTTTTTGTTGTTCCATTTTGGGAATAAGACATAAATTGGTCTAAATTAATCTAATCGCCTTTATCCAAATCCAAAATTTTTCATTAAAAAATTAGCGCATCCGGTCCATAGATTTTTCAGGGTGTATCGCAAAAAATTCCAAAAAAGGTTAGAACTACATTTTTGAGTTTGCTGTCTTTTTATTATTATTGTAGTTGGAGACTATTCTGAATTTTGGTTTATAGATTAATGATAAAAAAAAAAAAAAATTAACGCAAATAATTGTTTTTTTTTGTTTTATAATAAATATGTTGTTGTGAGACTAACAATTTAAAAAAAAAAAAAATTTATTTTTACAATAATGTTCACCCGAAAAGATCGCAATGTTGATTTTGTAATGGAAAACTACGTAAAACATTCCAACCCGGAAATGGAAATAAAAATCTGGACGAAAATATTTGAATATGACATTGACAATGAAAAGTCTTTTCATTTAACTGTCTAAAAATAAAAGTTACAACAAAAACATACATGCGCTAAAAAAAGCGTTTATAAAGAAGTATAAAAATAACTCACTTAAACAACATATCTAAACATTAAAACCTTAACTTGCATGGGAACAAGCGTTTTATTCAAACTGCAATGTATTTAAGAGGAAACCGTGTGTATGCATGCCATATGCATAGTTGACATCGTTCAAGCACATTGGAAACCAGACGGAACCTTCTTGTCACAAACATTGAGAAGAAGGCTGAGAGATATAGGAACGTTAAGGTTGATTCCGAGAACGTTAGCCCTAAGAGCAGTGCAGAGACAAACCGCAGCCTCTAGGTCAACCAAACCTTGGATGACCGAGCAACATGGTTGAGCTGATGCCTGACCCAACTGTATGTTGATTAGGCCGCTTAGAACGTTTGTACATACACCGAGCCTGAGGGCATCTATAGGACAGTTTCCGGATGAGCCAGGGGTGCTCGGGCTTGGGACCGAAGGACTTGGGACCTGAGGACTCGGTACTTGAGGACTTGGGACCACAGGACGAATTGGGACCGGAGGACTTGGGACCGAAGGACGAACTGGGGCCTTAGGAGTTGGGACAGGCTTGGGTTTAGGACTTGGGCTGCAGCCACAATCAGTTGCAGCGGTTAAGGTGAAAAAGAGGATGTTGAGGGCAAAAAAGAGAGCAAGAGAAGCTGAGTTCTCTGAAGTCATTGTCTTTCAAAAGATAGGATTGGTCTCTTAAGGATTATTTAAGTGCTTTTTGAGGGAGAGAGGGGTAAAGATAAATGAGGAAAGGATGTTTGTACTTATAGGGTTTAGAGAGACGTGAGGAGGCCTGTATATATTTGGTAATTCAATAAAATCTGATATTATATAGTCAATGCTATAATAAGTTAATAACTAGATATACAAATTTCGATTACAATACGACTTTTTGGGTAGAAATATATAAAATCTCGAAATTATATGGGTCGTCATTTGAATAGAGTGTAATATTTTAGAAAATAATTGTTTCATGCATCGTATATATTAGTAATATTATTGTCGTTGCTGTTATTATCATGGCCCCATTGCACATTTATTCAAATTCTCCATGGCCCGTCATTTTACTTCAGAAACTTAATTGTTAGATATTTTCTTTAAAGTAAGAAAAATGTTATTTATCGTTTTTTGTGGCTCTAAATAAAACTAATCGTCTGAAAAAGAAAATCAAACTAGTTAGGTATGTCAAACTAAGCAAAGCTGATAAGTATAAATGGATTCAATTTTTATTTGGCTTGAGTTCGGTTGTTTAATTATTCCGATATAAAATTATATTGACACAAAACATAAATAATCCGATCAATAGACTACTCGACAACTTCATTCATTTTGGGAGGATTAGTTGGATTGTAAAAAACTTGAATCACCCTCTAATTATAAAAACATATAAATAAATAAATATGAAAATACGGAGTGAAATTTTGAGAAATACAATTTTTCCTAACCTTTTTTCAGAATTGCCCCTTAAAGAATTTGTTTTCAAAATATTATTTTATATAACATCTGTCATAAAGAATTATAAATCAATCTAAAAACACTTACAAATATTTAATTTAATGTTTAGTTCATAGGACGTTGATATTGTATCCTAAATTGAAAATGGGCAATTCTCAAAAATACCACAAACAAATTTTTGTTCCAAATATACCATCACTAATTTTTTTCCAAAAATACCACTAAAAGTTTTATTTTTCCAAAAATACCACAAAATTAAAATTAGACTTTAAATCCTCAAAACCAAACCCTAAACTCTAAACCCTAAATCCTAAAAACTAAACCCTAAATTCTAAAAACTAAACTCTAAACCCAAAATACTAAACCCAAACCCAAAAATTTAAATTAGAAACTCTTAAAAATCATTTTTAGCGTTTGTGGTATTTTTGGAAAAATAAAACTTTAGTGGTATTTTTAGGAAAAAACTCAATAATAGTATGTTTGGAACAAAAATATATTTTAGTGATATTTTAAAGAATTCCTCATTAACAAAAGACGTTGCCGGTTTGAATATGCTAATATTATAGCCTTGACCATGTTTAAGCAAGAATTCCTCTGTATGATAGATCAGAAAGATTTGCCATGTTTAAGCAAAGACGAAACTCCTCCATGTCACCGGTGACCCGCGAACTACCAGAAGATGCATCAATGGGGTTTAAAGCTTGGTTAAAATCACCAAGTATAACCCAGGGCCTGTTACCAACAACGACAGTAGAAGCAAATTGTGTTATCTCACTCCACAACTCTCTTCTCCCTTCTCTATTATTCACAGCATACACAAAAGATACCACAAAATCTTCTGCAGTAGGTAACTTGATGCTGCATGAGACCATTTGTTCTGATTTTGAGAGAATCGAAACCGAGACGGAAGGATCCCAGACTACCCAAATTCTTCCCAAGGCTGCATACTCGTAGTTAGCAACCGCATTCCAACCAGGGAATGTGGAGTTGATGAACCTTCGATGCTTATTAATCTTTACCCGTGTTTCAATTACACTACCAAAGAGAGCTTTACTAAGCTTAAACCATTTCTTGAAACTTCTTCGCCTTATTGCTTTATTGAATCCCCTAACATTCCAACAGAAACTATCTATCATAAAGATTAGTGTTTTTTGGAGCCTTTGCTCCGGTCCCTATCACCCTTGGTTCTGTTTGCCTCTTTCTGCAACTGAACCTGCATTTTCTTCTTTCGTTTTGGAATGACTGGTGTGAATTCATCTTCATCAGAAGAGGCGGGTTCTCCCTCTGATCCAGAGTTTAAGTCTGAAGATGAGGCCGAACTCTCATATTGAGAAGAAGAGACTGTTGGAGAAGAGGGCATGATTTCTTTCTGTTTTGATGTGTGGGCAATCATCCTCTCATCCGATGTAGAAGCCTGATTCTGTAGATTTCCCAGCCCGATGTCTATCTCAATGGTTCCTCCCTTTTCACCAATGATAATAGGAGCCTCTGGTCGATTCTTCTTGTTAAGCTTTTATTTTTTCTTCTTGACTATAGTTTTTTCATGATGGACTGATGCCAAGGATGTATTCTTAGATCTTGTGCAATCATCCTTTTTGTGGCCTGAAGAGTTGCAATCCAAGCACGTTATAGGAGCTGTTGGGCAGCGTTTGATGCTATGTCCCACGGTAGAGCAATAGTCACAGATAGGAGGGAGCCAAGGGCTCGAAACCAAGACGCGATGGGTGTGTCCTGATTCAAACCTGACATTTACCTCTTCGGGAAGAGGTTTAGTCGGATCGATGATAGTGAAAACCCTAGCCACTTCCAGGTTTGTCATGCTTGCCGTGTTGGGATGCAGAACCACTGGATCTCCGACAAGGCTAGCGATGTGTTCTAGTCCTTCTTCGGAGTAGAAGTGAGGCGGAACATTATGGAAATCGATCCAAACTGGAGCCGCAGTTAAATCCGGAGCCTCCGGATCACAACCTGGTTCCCACTTTGCCACAAACATGGCTTGGTTTTCAATATGCCACATGCCTTGAGCTAGGACCCGTTTGCGTGTAAAAGGGCAAGGAATTTTGATCAAGAAAGATCGATCCTTGAGCTTCGAGACGGAGATGTTCCTTAACCTGCTACTCCAAATATTGTTGGTAATAGCGTGGAGAGCTCCTGGAGACGGAGGTTTCCCGTGAAATTGGGCGATGATGAAATTTTCTCATTTGTGCCGATTTTTTGTTATGACCGTGTTCGGGATCTGGACATAGATTTCCCCTGAATCAAGGAGGAAAGAATCACCTTTTCTGGACATCTTCTGCGTGGATCCATGGACGACATCACGCCAAGAGAGTTTCGCATCAGGATTTATCGGAGTAGAAGCTATTGGGGAAGCTGGATCTGAAACTTCTTTCGAATCTAGGTTTGACGGCTGACTCTGGGTTTCGGATGGGACCATCCCTGTGGCAGGAGACGAAGCGGAAGGAGGTGGTAGATCCGTCGACTGGCTCTTGGAGGTGGTAGAACTATATATTGTTGCTCTTTATATATATAGATTTTTTGGATAATGGATGTATTCTAAAGGACTGAGTAGGTAAATAGTATTTTAAATCACTAAAATAAGTTTTTTTCAAATATACTATCATTAATTTTTTTTCAAAAATACTAGTAAATTTTTTTTTTCAAAAATACCATAAACACTAAAAATAACTTTAAAGGGTTTATAATTTAATTTTTCAGGTTTATGTTAAGTTCTTTGGATTTAGGGTTAATTTTTAGGGTTTAGGGCTTAATTTTTAGGGTTTATGGTTTTTTTTTGGTGGTTTAAAGTTTAGTTTTAGTTTTGTGGTATTTTTTGAAAAAATAAATTTTTAGTGGTATTTTTTGAAATGTGATGGTATGTTTGGAACAAAAACTTATTTTCGTGATATTTTTGAGAATTGCCCTATTTTAATTGTGAAAAAAAAGTATTTTAACTGTGACCGCTTATTTAAAACTGTGATCGTTTACACTCTTACATAGAAAAATAAAATGTAATTACTTTTAGTGAATCAAAGCGGAAATTAGTAAGAGGCTGTTTAGTTATTTGAAACTTTAAAGGAACCAGTGGAAATTATATTGATACAACAGTAGAAGTAAAAGAACCATTAATTCGATTAACAAATGATAAAGGAGAGAATTTAACAAAGAATCATAAGGGATAATAACCAATTGAAAACTTTTAGAGTTCCTTTATATTTTTTTTTAATTGATTTTTTCAGTTAAAAATTATTTTTAATATTCAAATAAGTATGATATAATTGATATTTATATTTATATTTTAAATTTTATTTTGATGGTTACCATTCATTCGTAGCCGTTATTTCAATCTTTGTTTGCATTAATTTTGTTCATTCATTAAATTTTGTTCCTTTCTATTCCTCTTCGTTTTTTCCGTTTCATTTCTAATGGTCACCAGTTGGAGCCGATTTATCTCGCTCGAAATTTTTTGTGTGGCATAATTAATACACATGGAACCACACGTATACATATTAATTAGTCTGGAGAAACATTATATTTGTAGTTTATCAAAAACACAAAACATTATATTTGTCCTATTATTTTGGTCTGCTTAACCTATATATATTGATATTAGCCTAAATTAAAAAAAGGACGTTGCTAATGGATGTATTCTAAAGGACTGAGTAGATAAATAGTATTTTAACTGTGACCTTTTATTTAAAACTCTGATCGTTACACTCCTACTGCATAGAAAAATAAAATAAAACTGTTAATTACTTTTGGTATATTAACGCTGAAATTAGTAAGAGGCTGTTTTAGTTATTTGAAATTTCAAAGGAACGAGTGGATCTTATATTGATACAACAATAGACGTAAAAGCAACATTTAATTTATTCGATTAACAAATGATAAAGGAGAGAGTTTAACAAAGAATCATAAGGCAAAAAAAAACAAGAGATCAAACATTATAACCAATTGAAGCATGTGTAAATAAATTAAGCGCATTTGAATCCAGATGGGACCTTCTTGCCACAAACATTGAGAAGAACGCTTAGAGAGATGGGAACATTAAGGTTAATGCCTAAAACATTAGCCTTGAGGGCGGTACAGAGACAAGCCGCAGCTTCAAGATCAACCAAACCGTTAATGAGCGAGCAGCAAGGCTTGACTGGCGGCGTGCCCAACTCGATTTTGAGAAGATCCTTGAGGACATTGGCGCAGACACCGAGCTTGAGAGTGTCTTTAGGACAGCTTCCTGAGGATGAAGGGTTTGATGTGGGCTTGGGTTTGGGGATAGAGCTGCAGCCACCGCCACACGCGGTGGTCAAGGTGAAGAAGAGGATGTTGAATATGAGGAAAAGGGTAAGGGAGGCTGAGATTTTTGAGGCCATCTCTCGAAATGTATATTTCTATTTTGAGTAAGAAGTTTTAAGATTGAAGTGTTGCTTTAGAGAGTGGTGAAGAAATATGAAGAGAGGATGTGTGTATTTATATGGGTTTTAAGGGGTACGACAGTTAATTAAAGCTGTCATTAATGTTTTATTTTGAGGATGTATTATACAATTTCAGATATTTTAGTAAGAGTGGATCGTTATTTTATGAAGTGGTTAAGGCACAATGCCTTTATTTTTATTATGTGATTCTATGATGGAATTTGATTATTGAACAATAATTCTAAGGATATATATAATACTAGATTTAGGATCATGCGTAAAAAAGATTGAGAAATCTAATATAAAACCGCTGATTTAGAAATTTAACAGTTATTTATTTATTTTGATTCATTTATTATCGGATTTTCAATTAAATTCTATAACATATTTCAAATAATTAGTTTTTCTATTCCCATTTGAATTAGATTTAGTTTTTTGCTATATTTATTTGATGAATTGATGATCATATTTCTATTTGAACTATTGTTACTCTTTTAATATTCTATAAACCGAAAAAAACTAACCACGAAGAAATGGAAAACAAAATCAGATCACCCGTAAAAATAGATAAAATAAGATTGAAAAAATCGATGCGAAATCGCTAATAGAAAAACCTAAAAATTAGTTATTTATTTTGATTCTCTTTTTTTCTTATATTATATTATTTTCAATTAAATTTTGTCACATTTTTTCAAATAATTATTTTTTCATATTCCTATTTGAATTAGGTTTACCTTTTATTATGTAGTTACTCATATATATATATATTTCAAAATTTTGACGAATTGATTCTCATATTTCTATTTGAATTAAATTTACTTATTTTTAATCATATTTAACTCTTATTTTTCTTTTCTGAATCGACATATTATCTTTCTTCTGATAAGAAACAATTTATATGTCTTTTATGATCGGATTTTCAATTAAATTCTATAACATATTTCAAATAATTAGTTTTCTTATTTCCATTTGAATTAAATTTAGGTTTTTACTATTTTGCTACTCATATATTTATTTTAAAATATTGATGAATTGATTATCATATTTCTTGAACTATTGTTACTCTTTTAATATTCTATAAACCGGAAAAAAACTAAACACGAAAAAATGAAAAACAAAATCAGATCACCTGTAAAAATAAATAAAATAAGATTGAAAAAAATCGATGCGAAATCACTAATAGAAAAATCTAACAATTAGTTATTATTTTGATTCTCCTATTTTTTCTTATATTATATTATTTTCAATTAAATTTTGTCACATTTTTTTAAATAATTAGTTTTTCATATTTCTATTTGAATTAGATATACTTTTTAATATGTAGTTACTCGTATTTATTTATATATATTAAAATAATATTTGTTTTTATTTGGGTCAGAATAATATTTGTTTTATAATTTGATAAATACAAATATATAAGTTTTTTTTTTAAATAAGATTTGTTTGACATATGGCAGAATATAATTGAAAAAAAAATTACATGGATCAAAATCTGATCGATCAGATGCCATATATCACAATCGTGTTAATTACAATGTTTGACATAATAAGATATAAAAAACTATTTTGCTGCACATTTGTTGATATATTGTCAAATTTATTCGCCAGTAGTAATTAATTTCTTGTTTTTTAATAAAAAAATAAATCATATGTATTATAGTACTTCCAAATGGTTTCGTTTGATGATTGGGCCAATAGCGCTTATGTCATATGGGAACTCATGGCTGGAAACAATCCTTATGGTTTTGATATCCGGTAGGAATAATAAGAATCAAAGTCCAGGTAGGTTGGTGAGCCTAGTGATAGGAGACTATCTAGCTTGGTTCGGAGAGCACTTGTTGGGTTAAAGACTTTTTTTGTTGCTAAATGTTACAGCCTAAATGCTGAACTATTGACTTTACTCGTTCGGATGGGTGTTCACCCCAAAGTGTTCCCGGACTGCATGCATACATCCGTAAGTAACTTAGTGCAACATGGCAAATTTCATTGAGAGGAATCAGCAAAGAAAAGAAAAAAGGGTCAACATCTTAATGTGTATTTGAGGTCCTCGGCTGAGGAATGTCCACATGAGTTCGTTGAGGTGTCTACACAGGAATCAAAACCTCTTTTCTATTCTGTCGAGAGTTCGGATCCGTCAATTCGCTGTTCATCGATAGACGAAGCTCTCTCTTTATCATCTCGTGCCAGATGCAACAAAGGATGAGTCCTTTTTCCTTCTCGCGAACCACGGGAGCGCCAAGCGTCCAGAGGAGCAAAGCTCATTTTGGTGACTAGTGAATGTCCTATTTATTCGTGTTATTTTAAGGGATCAAAATAATTTAGTAATAAAATAGATGTTGCGTATTCTTTATTTTTAACTAAAAAATAAATCATATGTATATTCCAAATTAATTTTAGCCATTTCGTCTTTTATTTTTCTGCCTTTCCATCATATATATTTACGGACTTATTTCTATATATATATATATATATATATACGAATTTATTTGATAGGTAGCAAAATTAGTAAAAATGATGTGGTGGCAAAACGGTATTATATATAATGTATTCGATCGCGTGTGAATTAAACAAATAACGTGATATAATAAAAAATAATATATTATCGAATAAAATAACATAATATTTGAAAGAAACGCGAAACATCAATATTATTTTTATAAAATACACACGATAAATAAATAAAAATTTGTTTACGATTTTACCATCCGTTATTTTTGCAAATGAAATGGTTAAATTTGGTTATTTAAAGCACATTCTCTATATTTTCCATCTATTTCAGTTTGGCTAATATATTTATTTGGTCTTATAATTTAATGGTGACATGATCACTTTTTTTAAACCATCCACTCCAATCCGGTCAAATCGAATATGAAATGAAATATTTAAAGACCACTAACCAATCAATTCCTGCCATATTTTGTTAATCACGTATTTAAAAACAAAACTTAAATTAGAATTGATGCACATGTCTAGAACAATTCCCATGTGTAGCCTTGTATGTGTTTTAGCTGGCAAATGTATTTGAAGTCTTATCTCTTATTATATTTCAATTACTATTTTGATAGAGCGAAATGTGTCAAAAATCATTAGAAGAGTTACGCACAACTGTAGTTTTATATGGGTAATCGAGTATTTGTTATGGTTCAATTTATATAAAAAACGTTTAGTTTATTTAGTCAAGAAAGCTAACACCATAACAAAGACTTGATCATCCATTTTTTATTGACTTGATCATCCATTTAAAACCATTAGAAGAGTTTTTTTTTTTTTTTTTGTCAAAGGTTATTTTTTTTTTTTTTTTTTGCCACTAAAGTATCGATTCTGAAATGAAAAATCTAGTTTTACGCCATTTTTCCACTAAAGTATGCAGAGTCTAGTCCAATATAAACATTACTGCTGACTTACTAAACGATGGCAACATTAATACAATAACTAAACTACAAATTTGAATTATTGTTATTACATAGATCTGTATAGCATAAATGGAAATGACTAAAACTTAAAAAGGAGTATGGATTTTTGTACATTTGGTAATCACGATTAAACGTGACTAACCAAAACAAGATTTAAATCGGAATCCATGCACATGTGTACAATAATTAATTCTTATTATTCCCATGTGTAGAGCCCCGTATGTGTTTTGGGGTTTTAGCTGGCGAATGTGTTTGAAGATTGGTAATTTGGAATTTTGTGTCCACAAAGTCTGGCTTTTCACATTTTTATTGACTTTATCCTTAATTCTCGTTTTATTGCTTTTATCATCATCATATAATAACTGTCAAGTTTGGACTAATTTTAATAATATCTGTGCTTTTATCCTTATTTGCTTGCGGATAAGCAAAAGACGAGTTCGGAAAAGTTGATATTTGTGATTTTTACATGTATTTAGACCATGTTTCTCTTTGTTTTCAATCCCCTTTCATATCATTTGTATTGTATTTTATCCACTTTGAGTCTCAGTTAGTTTAAGGTTGTGTCTTTGAATATAGGATATGTGTTCTTGCATTTTTGATATATTGTGTTTTTGTGCATTCCCTTAGTTTACATTCATATGCATTTATAGTCATTAGACTTGCATTTTGCATATTTCTCCTCATTTTGAGTCTCATATTGAATATGTTAAGTCCTAGAGTCATAGGCTTCATATTATGCATTTGCATTGCATTTTTAGTCTTTTTTCAGGTACAATAAAGGCTAAGGAGTTGGTGGAACCAAATGAAGTTGGAAGAGCATGAAGGAGAGTGAAGAAAACACAAGAATGCAAAAACATGCAGATGCAGTCCGAATTAGCTCAAATATCATCTCTGTTGAAGGCCTTACCGTGATCCAATTAATCTGAAATTTGGTGGAGAGATGGCAAATTGAGTTAGCTTTCCAATGGAAGTAGTTTCAAGTCATTCGGAGTTGTGGTTCAAAAGTTATGGGCAATTTAGTGAGGATATGTCAACCTGAGCGACCCAGCTGGGTCGATCAACGGGTCGATCAAAACATGGCCAGAAACCCCCTTTCTGCGTGCAATCTGATCGACCCATGGGTCGAAATCTGGGTCGATCAGATCGATATTTTTATGTTGACTTTCTATTTTTATGTTGACTTTCTGGTTTGACCCGGATCCGACCCGATTTGTCCCGGATTGACCCGGGAACCTTTTTCTAAGCCTATATATGTGTTTTGGGGCTAAAAATACCCTAAGTCTTATCATGCTATTTCTCTTTTAAGATTTCAAACTTTTCTCATGATTTGTTTTTGAATCTTTGGATTTGTCATTATTTAGTGAAGTTTCTTTACCTCTATCATTTCTTTTATGATTATGCATTTCATTATGTTTATCTTTGAGTTTAACATGATGATTAGTGAGTAGTCTTTTAATGGGTTTTGGGCTTAGTAGATTAGAGAGGTTTAGTGGTTGATTAGTGATGCTTAGGCTTAGGTTCTCTTGATTTCTAAAGTTTAAGGTGTTCTTAATGCTAGATTTGACATATGATCAATCAAAAATCTAGAACATGGTCATTTGTGCCCGGAAGGTGTTCGACAAAATGTCTAGGAGAACCTTAATTCTTGCTTTTCATTCTTAACCAATGGAAATTGATACTTAAGGTGTTTAGTTGGTTATATGAACTTATACTTAATGATTATTGATCATTTGATTGCAATTGGGAAGTTAGCTTAATTAAATGGTTAGTAAATGGATTATTGTCATGGAAGTCGATTAGTCTACTTTGTGTGTTTCATGTTATAGAATTGATTTATAATTGTAGTCCTAGCATCATTACTTAGACATTGATCATCTCAAGTCAATTGCTTTGTCCAAAGCCCATGCTTTCTTTATTTGATCACGTTTTTAGTAGTTGACTTTACGGTTGACTTTTGCAATTGACTTTGTTTATGCTTAAGTTATCTTGCTCATATCTTGTTTACTTATTCGGTATTGTTAATCTTTCGTTTGCATCATCGTTTGCTCGTTTCATCTAGTTTTATTTCGTAATTAGGATTTTAAACGCGAAAATAGCATTTAGCTTAGCTTAATTAATTACTTGCATTCTTAGTGTGTTATTCTTGACTCCTTGTGGTTCGATATCTCGATTACTACTTGATTTCTTGCACTTGGGTATTAGTTTGAGATTGAGTTAGTGTTTCTTTTCAAATCCTTTATGGTGGTGGAGATAGAAACCACACGAAAGCTACCTCTCATACTTGGAACTCCATTCTTGGCAACCGCGGGAGCAAGCATAGATTTTGTGAATGAGAGAGCCATACTCTTCAATGTGGACTCTAAGGTATACTATCCCATCACTCCCACCACTACCAATTTGTGTGGAACAATCACTTGCACCAATGAGGATGATTCAACGAGGATTCAAGTAAAGGATGAACCTTCTCAAGTGGTGAATAAGTCTCTAAGCATTGATGGTGAGAAATTTGGGGAAGACATTTTTGATGGAGGTTGCTTAAGCTTACTTTTCGAAGAACCTTTGAAGATGAGGTTAGAATTAAAAATACCTAGAGTCACAAGGGATAAGCCCAAGGAGGAGAAGAATTCAACCCACTTCTTGTATCCTATGAAGTTGGTTGATGGTGCTATAGAGTGCAAAATGAAGAGCACAAGCGGTTCTAAGCCTTTTTCTAAGGCAAAAGTGATCTTAACTCCCGGTTTGAATAAAGAAGAGATAGCCATAATCAAGGAGACAATGGCAAATGTTTTGAAGATTGAGCTCACCAATTGGGGACCATGCTTTGAAGATGGCTCCAATCCCGTCTCCGCCTAATCTCCTCAAAACGTCAAGCTAGAGACGTGAAACAAGCGCTCTTGGGAGGCATTCCCAAAGGTATCTCTTGTATATATTTTTATTTCTTGTTATTTTTAATGTTCTTTGGTTTTGTTTTTATGTGTTTGAGTTGTAGAAACACCGTCAAGCTAGCGACGTTAAACGTACCCTTGGTAACTTTCCCAAGCCCCCTTTCCTCCACCGCCTACTCCTTACCATGAGCCTCTCGAGTTCTTCTAGAGGCTCCAAGGTACACCATTCTCTCTCTTATATATAATTTTCGTTTTTGTTTGTCCTTTGTGTTTTGATCCCTTCTTCGTTTCTTGTTTCTCACCGAGACGGTGAGAGATAAGTTCGGGGGAGGGAACACGTTGCTAATCACGTTTTAGTTGTGTTGTTTTTCGGTTGTTTTAAAATATGTACAATGCAAATGCTAAAAACAACCGAAAAACAACACAACTAAAACGTGATTAGCAACGTGTTCCCTCCCCCGAACTTATCTCTCACCGTCTCGGTGAGAAACAAGAAACGAAGAAGGGATCAAAACACAAAGGGCAAACAAAAACGAAAATTATATATAAGAGAGAGAATGGTGTACCTTGTGTTTTGATCCCTTCTTCGTTTCTTGTTTCTCACCGAGACGGTGAGAGATAAGTTCGGGGGAGGGAACACGTTGCTAATCACGTTTTAGTTGTGTTGTTTTCGGTTGTTTTTAGCATTTGCATTGTACATATTTTAAAACCGAAAAATCCAAAAAAAAAAAATGTATGTAGTTCACATGACATTCTTGCATGTTAGAATTGAGTCTAGTGCATTTATAGGTTGTATTTGCATATGCATTGGGAATCATGGTTGACTTTCTTTGTAAATCCATGACCTTAAACGGAGTTTAAACCCCTTTTGATATTTGAACTTGAAAAACACTCTTGAGACGTTGCAATTGCTAAGATTTGATCATTCACATTCTTGGATTTCTTTAAACTAGAAAAACCTTGCATAATTAGATTTAAGACTCTATCAAATAAAAACCTTAATAAATGATTAATTATTCTTATCTAAGGATTTGATTTCGTATGGTGTTTTTTAGCTATTCATTCAAATAATTGATTCATGCATTCATATTAGTAATATTATTGTCGTTATCGTCGTTGCTGTTATTATCATGGCCCCATTGCACATTTATTCAAATTCTCCATGGCCCTTCATTTTACCTCAGAAACTTTGAAATTGTTGGATATTTTCTTTAAAGTAAGAAAAATGTTATTTATCGTTTTTGTATGATTCTAAATAAAACTAATTACCTGAAAAAGAAAATCAAACTAGTTAGGGATGTCAAATTAAGCGAAGCTGATAAGTATAAACGGATTCCAATTTTTTGGCTGATAAATCATGGCTTGACCTCGGTTGTTTAATATGATATAAAATTATAATGGTTTAAATATATAAATAATTCGGTGAATAGATTACTCGACAATTTTACTCATTTTGAGAGAATTAGTTGAATGGTAAAAAATTCGGATCATTCCCTAGTTATTAAAAAAATATATAAATAAATACGAAAATTCGGAGTAAAATTTTGAGAAATACAATTTTTCAACACTTTTTTTCAGAAATACCACTAATAAAGAAATTGTTTTTCAAAATACCATTTTATATAACATCTGTTCTAAAGAATTATAAATCAATCTTAAACACTTATAAATGTTGATTTTAACGTTGTTTGGATACCATTTTAAGTGTTTAAGATTGACCTAGCATCGCTTGCTGCTAACGCAAGCTTTGCATCTCTTTCTTCGTTTTGCCTCTCGGCATCTTTTGTCCCTGTTTTCTCGTTACGAACAGAGGATCCTGGTTCGTGTGCCAAGAAATTTTTTTTTTCCACAAGAGCTTACGTCAACGAACCAAGCTTTTAAGCTTGTGTTTCTTGTTGACTTTTCTACAGATCTCTCGTTACCAACGACGATCCTTATGATTATGTTCGTCTCTTTTAAAGAATTTTGTCTCTTTTAAAGAGTTTTATAAGAATTTTGATTTGTCTCTTACAATGAGATTTGATGGCCACAACGTGGTTATGAATTTTTGAATAGTCTATAGATAGATTCGTTCAAATTTGATGTTTTTCTCGTCCTTGCGCGTAACATCCTTTTTTATTCGACTTTTTACTTTCGCAAGTTGTTTCTTTACTTCGCAATCACGAACTACTTATAGACTTTGCAATCGCGAGTTTTGTCTCCTTACTATTTGAAGAACCCTACGACCGGGTATAAACGTCGATGATGACCCTACGACTAGGTATAAACGTCGATGATGACCCGACGGCCGGGTGTTGCAGCCAATGATGACCCTACGACTGGGTGTAAACGTCGATTTGATGACATGACGACATGGTATATTGCCGATATTTTGAAGATTTGTCCAATCTCACACGTGTTACCACGTATGAGCTTGACGGGAGATATTGGGAGATCGATGAGATCGACCGTATCAAAATTATGAAAACATGAAGAATCAAGAAAAATCTAGAAGAATATCCGAGAATATAAAATTCACCATTATCTCTAATATATTATTTTCATACCATTATCTCTAATATATTATTTCCATATTAGTTTAGGAAATTAGGTTATTCAATCCCTAATTTATGCATCTTGTAATTTTATTCTCATGAGAGTCTAATAATAATTCTTCCTAAACACTTTTATGTTCTTACTCTTATCAATTTATCATATAAGTTTAAGTAATTTTAAGAACAACATATATTTTAGTGAAAAACACAATAATTTCTGCATATTTATAATATCTTATAAAATTTTATAGCATTTTTATAACCACTTTATAAATCGTATAAAATTAACATGAAAATTTTTAATAGGACAAAAAGAAATCAAAAATTGAGTTTATCTAAGTAATTCGTATTCGATATATATCTCGCTCGAAATTTCTTTTGTGGCATAATTAATACACATATGGAACCACACGTATACATTTATTAGTCTGGAGAAACATTATATTTGTCGTATTATTTTGGTCTGCTTAAATACCTAATAAGTCAAAATCTTATTAACCTAAATTGAAAAGGCCGTTGCTCGTTTGAATATGCTAATAGATGTATTCTAAAGGACTAGGCAAATAGTGTTTAATTGATGACATAAAAAAAAAAAAATTAACTGATGACAAAAAAAAAAATATTTTAACTGTGACCGCTTGCTTAAAACTATGATCGTTACACTCTTAGTACATAGGAAAATAAAATGTAATTACTTTTAGTGAATTAAAGCGGAATTTAGTAAGAGGCTGTTTAGTTATTTGAAATTTTAAAGGAACGAGTGGATCTTATATTGATACAACAATAGACGTAAAATCAACATTTATTCGACTAACAAATGAAAAAGAAGAGAATTTAACAAAGAATCATAAGGACAAAAACATAAAAAGAAGGAAGAGATTAAACATTATAACCAATTAAACATTACAACCAATTAAACAATGGATAAATAAATTAAGCACATATGAATCCAGATGGGACCTTCTTGCCACAAACATTGAGAAGAACGCTTAGAGAGATGGGAACATTAAGATTAATGCCTAAAACATTAGTCTTGAGGGCGGTACAGAGACAAGCCGCAGCTTCAAGATCAACCAAACCGTTGATGAGCGAGCAGCAAGGCTTGACTGGTGGCGTGCCCAACTTGATTTTGAGAAGATCCTTGAGGACATTGGCGCAGACACCGAGCTTGAGAGTGTCTTTAGGACAGCTTCCTGAGGATGAAGGGTTTGATGTGGGCTTGGGTTTGGGGATAGAGCTGCAGCCACCGCCACACGCGGTAGTCAAGGTGAAGAAGAGGATGTTGAATGTGAGGAAAAGGGTAAGGGAGGCTGAGATTTTTGAGGCCATCTCTCGAAATGTATATTTCTATTTTGAGTAAGAAGTTTTAAGATTGAAGTGTTGCTTTAGAGAGTGGTGAAGAAATATGGAGAGAGGATGTGTGTATTTATATGGGTTTTAAGGGGTACGACAGTTAATCAAAGCTGTCATTAATGTTTTATTTTGAGGATGTATTATACAATTTCAGATATTTAGTAAGAGTGGATCGTTATTTTATGAAGTGGTTAAGGCACAATGCCTTTATTTTTATTATGTGAAGGAAATTTGTTAGGGAGAATTTCAAAAATGTCATTTTTGGTGTGTCAATTTTCAAAAATGTCATTTATTAAAGATTTTTTAAACCCTAAACCCTAAAATTTTAAACTTTAAAAATGGTTTTGAACTTTAAAAACTAAACCATGACACAAAATAGTTTTTTTTTTTTGAATTTCAAATTTATTCAAATCAAGAAAAAACGTTTCTTACAACAAGTGCATCCTTAGTCTGAATTTTGATAGTGATTATTTATTACATTTTGAATGGGAGTTTATCTAGAAGCAAACCATGCTTCCATTGCACTCTCAAATCGGCAATCACCCATACTTCAAATTGTTGATAACCTGTTTCGAACTTGTTTGTCGATGAGCTTGATGAGTTGTTTTGCTGTTTTAGGTGTTTTTCCATGGCGTCGATTGTTGCGCTCTTTCCAAATGGTATGTAGGGTTGCTTGGAATACATATCGCGTCAGAAATGTAATGGTCTTGTCTTGTGAATCGTCTACCAAGAGCTCCACGAGGCTGTCCCAATTAGATGTGTACTTATGGCCAAGAAGTTTGTGTGTCAAAGTCCTCCAAATCTCCTCTGAAAAAGAACACTCAAAATATAGATGATTCCGGGTTTCTAACTTGTTTAGGCAGGAGATACACGTACCAGTGACACCTACATTCCACTTAGCCATTTTATTCCCCGTGCAAAGACGATTAAGAACTGCGACCCATGCATGAAAAGCATATTTTGGTGTTGTGTACTTGAACCACATCCCCATCCACCACATCTTAATAGGTTTCTCCTCATGTATTAGTTTCCAAGTTGATTTTGAATTAAACCTTCGTTGAAACTTGTCTTTTTTGTTTCCAAAGAGCCACATCATCACACAAATTGGTTCCTTTCCTCCTTTGATCTTCAATGACCTGTTCAATGATGTTGTACACGTCAAATCTGTGCTTACGGGAGAGATGGCTTAACTTCTCCACTGTCATGTTACTTGGAATCCCCAAGTCAATGCATCCTCTCGTACCTCCTATGTCAATCAGTCGTCCCCTTGGTGACCATAAATCATGCCAAAACGAAGTTGTAGCTCCATTATTTACTTTCGATCTAACGAACTCTTTTGCCACCTCTCTGTATTTGAGGAGTTTCCTCCACATCCAAGAGCCTCGTAATGTAGAACTTTTTATTGTCCATAAATAATCCTTGTGGATCAAATAACAATGAACCCAGTTTACCCACAAAGAAGATCGCGCTTGTATTCTCCATATTAGCTTTAGACAACTCACTTTGTTTGCTTCCACAAGTGGCTTAATCCACAAACCCCCTTCTACCTTCGGTTTACAAACATCACTCCAAGCAACCTTTTCTTTTCTAGCATTAAGATCTGAACCAAACCAAAGAAAAGAAGAACAAAGCTTATCGATTTCCTTCAGACATGTTTTAGGGAGTTGAAATGTTGAAATCCAAAAGTTTGCGAGACTTTTGATAACCGAATTTATTAGTTGGAGACGACCAGCAAAGGAAAGGTATCTTGCTGTCCAACTACTTATCCTTCCTCTAATCTTTTCAAGTAATGGGTTGTAGTCATGGCATGTCATTCGTTTAGTCAAAAGAGGAAGATCCAAGTATCTTACCGGAAGGGATCCAGAATAAATGATAAATGATATTTTGAATAAATGATATAATTTAAAAATATTTTTGAAAAGATTTTAGAAGAGTGGCATTTTTGAAAAATAACATTTCAAAAATGGCATTTTTCAAAAAAATTCAATTTGTTATCTATCATAGAATTTGATTATTGAACAATAATTCTAGGGATATATATAATATTATATAAAAAACCATTGTGCTGCAAATTTGTTTATATATTGTCAAATTTATTCGTCAGTAGTAATTAATTTATTGTTTTGAATCAAACAATAAATCATAGTTATTACGATGATTTAAAAAAATGGCATATATCATGAAAAATATCATATTATCGAATAAAATAATATGATATTTATTAAAAACGCGAGAAATTTATATTATATTTTTTAAACATACATATAATAAATAGAAAAACAGATTTACAATTTTGCCTTCCGTTATTTTACAAATAAAATGGCTATTTAGTTGCACATTCTCTATATTTAACATCTAGTTTCAGTTTTCCTAATATATATATATATATATATATATATATATTTTTTTTTTTTTTATGGTCTTATAATTTAATGGATCACTATAACTTTTTTAAACTATCTGCAATAGAAGATCCAATCCGGTGAAGCCAAATATGAAATAAAATATTTAAAGACCACTAACCAATCAATTCCTGCCATATACTTTGTTAGTAACGATTTAAACGTCATGGAGAAAATCAAAACTTAAATTAGAATTGATGCACATGTCTAGAATAATTGCCTAGAATTCCCATGTGTAGCCTTATGTGTGCTTTAGCTGGCAAGTGTATTTGAAGTCTTATCTCTTATTATATTTCAAATTTTCAATTGCTATTTTAATAGAGCGAAATGTGTCAAAACTCATTAGAAGAGTTACGTAGATCGACGTTTGAGGCACAACTGTTGTTTTAAATGGGTAATCGAGTAATTGTTATTGTTCAATTTATATAAAGAAACGTTTAGTTTATTGAGTCAAGAATTCTAACACCATAACAAAGACTTGATAGCATGCTCTTCATTGGTCATTTAAATCATTTTATGATTCGAAATCGTGTTGAAAACATTGAGATATTGTTTGGTTTTATCTCAAGAGTTGGAGCATGTATAATGTCTTTCAATTATCAATATTAAGAAAGTATTATCCTTATATTTTAAATAAAACTGATTTTAACTTTTGAAATCTCAGGAGGATATGAAGTATATATGTGGAAGAACTTGAGCAAATAATTAAGTTTAAAAAAGTGAAAGAATCCTTTACGTGAATTTCTATATAAAAATATCATTCTCTACTTACCTGGTTTATAGGGTAACTGCATTACATAACACATTGACCAAATCAATTAAGAAACTACGTACCATGTAGTATCAAAAAATTAGGTAAATAATATCATATTTTTAATGATATTACTACTTTTACCTGTCACCTAGCACCCGCGCCAAAACATCTCAAAGCTTTAAGCGATTTATAAAAAAGAAAACATAAATATTTTTTTATTGAAAAATAGATACCAATACACTTCATTATTACAAAATTATTTATCTGAAACTACAGATTTTTTTTGTTTCAGATAAATGGTAATGTAATAATCAAGTGTATTGGTATCTATTCTACAATTAAAAAAAGGTTATGTGTTCTTTTTCCCACTAAAATGAGAAAAAATATAGTTTTAGCCTTTTAGGCCATTTTTTGCCACTAAATTATGCAGAGTCTACTCCAAACGTTACTGAGTTACTAAACGACAGCAACATTAATACAATCACTATACTACAAATTTCAATTATTGTTATTACATAGATCTATATATGTATATAGGATAAATCATCATATGAGAAGAGTTACGTAGATCGTCGATCGAGTCACAACTTGTAGTTTCAAAAGGGTAATCGAATATATGTTATGGTTCAATTTATATTAAAAAAACGTAAGCTGAGGTATCTCTGATACTTTTGAAATCCCAAGGGAGCTATTTGATAAATTAACTTTTTCTTCTAAGCTGAGGAGTGCAAAAATTAGGAAACATTTACAAATATGAAATATATATATATATGGAATCGGCTGATTCACATACTCACCAACTAAATTTCCTCCTCTTCTTACTCATTTACCCTATATGACATTACTTAATATTATTCTCATTTTTTTCAAGAAAACGGCTTATTTATACACTAACTATCGGCCACGATTACAGGACGGATATGAACTGCAAACATATGCGAATTCATACATCAACTTACATAATTTGACTAAAATATACATTGACAAGTCAACAAGTATTGAGTCAGCTGCCACGTCACTGAGTCATCAATAGTCAGCTGACGTGGCAGCTGAATCATTAGCCACGTCAGCTGCCACGTCATCAAAATATTTTTAGTTATAAATTTTTTAAAAATTATACTTAATTTAAAAATATTTTTAATCATAAAAACATAAAAATTACAATTAATTTATTTTATATATAGTTATTTTTCTTGATTTAAATAGAAATTTACTTTTCTAAAAGTATCTACGTGCATCGCCTTCTTGAGACTAGATATACGTGCACCAGAAAAAATCCGTTAAAGTCCCTCGAAATATCAGAGATATGCTTTTCGAGAATTTTTCGTCCCTCAAATCATATGAGATTCGAGAAAGGGTTGAAAGAGAATGTAAATTTGACATTTTTGTAAAAGATAATAGATTTTTAAAATTTTTCACAGCTCTAGGTATTTGTATAATTTCTCAATGGCAAGCTAGTGATAAGACACATGACATGTACATTTTTCACTTTTAGCATTTTCGTTCTCTTTCAACCCTGACATTTTCTTTCTGGTGCATGTACATTTTTTTTTGACATCGTAAGGAAAATCTATTACTCAAACTTGAGGTGGTGTGGTAAAACCACACCGAAATAGAAAATCTCATAAAAGAAAATAATACATTTTGGTTTCTAACTAGTCGGACGAGCCGTTCAGCCTGAATCGTAGACCTTCGTAGAATGTGAGTAGATTTATTCATCAGAAGTCAATGAAAATATTATATTTTAAGAAAAATAAAATTATATTTAAATCAAAAAAAAAATAATTACAAATAATTTTATGATTAACAGCATTTCTAAAATATTTTTTGTTGAAAAAACTAAAAATCTATGTTGGATAATTAAAATATCTAAAATATTTACATTAAAAAATAAAAACTATATAAAAAACCATATCATTTTTTTATTTGTTTTTAAAGTTTATATATTTGAAAATATTTTGATGACGTGGCTGATGATTCAGCTGACTATTGATGACTCGGTGATGTGGCAGCTGACTCAACACTTGTTGACATGTCAATGTATGTTTTAGCCAAATTATATGAGTTGATGTATGAATTCGCACAGATATGCAGTTCATGTCCGTCCTGTAACCGTAGCCGATAATTGGTGTATGAATAAGCCGTTTTCCTGATTGCTGTTTGATTTTGAGTCCTTAGAGCTCTGAAATAGTTTAAGATTAATTTAGATTTAATCCAATCAAAATTATTGACTAAAATCCAGTGTTCTAAAAAGCGGTCTAGGCGGTCGCCTAGGCCCCGATTAAGCGCTAGGCACTCAGACGACGCCTAGATGACCGCCTAGACCGTGGAGATTACCTTATACGCGTTAAAATATGTATTTTTGTTATTAAACAGATTTAAACGGTTTTAAGTGATCCTAACCGCTTAAGAGCAGTCCTACGAAATCATTAAACAATTATTCTTTAATTTAATTTTTTTATATTTCAGTGTATTTTTCCAATTTCTAACTATATAGATTTAAATTTATAAATGTTAAATTCATATATATGGTTATAAACGTTCATATATAGTTTGATATAAGTTAAATGAATATTTTTGTTTAATTCTTGTTTACGATTTAATATTTTTATTTTTCTAGTGAATGCTTTTGTATAAATTTTATCTATAATACCATATTTATAATGTTTTATGTTATAAACGCCTAAACCGCTTAAAATCGCCTAGACCACGATTAAGCATTCTAGGCGCTAGGCGCTGGGTCACCGTCCGCTTAGCGCCTAGCACTTTCTTGAACATTGCTAAAATCTGGTCGCCTGGATTACTTATAAATTATAACGGAATATTCTTAAACACTGTAGCCAAACCAATTACCAAGAATATGTATAGTTCAGTATTATAGCCTCTCCTAAATATAATTGAAGATCTTGGTATTTGATTCTCCTAAAATTTCTTGAATACCCAAATATGTTTCCATAATTTCTCCTTCGTTAAAAATACCCAAAGTTTGTTTCATGGGATTTTTTTGTCCGATTTGACAAGCTCTTACCAAACTTGAATGGGGATTTGACCAGTTATTTTTTTGTCATGATGCTTGCCCATAATTTTGGTGTACCAAGAATGGTCTATATTGAACTTCATCGGTTTTATAGAAAAAAAGATTATCATCTACAAAAAAACATATGTGAAATCGAAAGATTCCTCCGTGCTATATTTATACCGCAAACTCACCATAATACTTTTGTGCATACGATAAAAAAATAAGGTAGGTGACAGCGGGTCATCTTACCAATGTCCTCTATGCAGATGAATTAATCCCTTTGCATGATCATTGTTAGTACTTTGTAAGACATTGATTTATACTCCATATTATCCAAGTAACTTTTTTGAATCGAGTCATTTTAAAATCTCTTTCAGAAACGATCATTTTATTCTATCAAAAGCTTTACTTATATCTGTTTTCACCATTATAAATTTATCTTTGCATGCAGTACTGTTTCTCTTCAATTCATAAAATATGTCTTGAGTAATTAAAATATTGTCTATAATTAACATTTCCAAAACAAAAATCGATTGAGTTTCCAAAATGAGATTCAAAAGATTTTTTTTTTTTAGCTTCAAGCATAAGATCTTTGATATGATTTAAAAAAAATTATGAGTAAGAATTCGATTTCTTTCTTTGTTGTTCCATTTTGAGGATAAGACATAAATTGGTTTTGTTTAGTCCGCTCATCAAATTTTTCCGTTTTAGAGAAATTCTTGGCCAAATTAATCTAATCGCCTTTATCCAAATGCCAAAAAAATTAATAGAAAAATTAGTGCATGCATTCAATCCGGTCCGGGTGTATCGCAAAAAATTCCAAAAAAGGTTAGAACTACATTTTTGAGTTTGCTATCTTTTTATTATTATTGTAGTTGGGGACTATTCTGAATTTTGGTTTATAGATTAATGATAAAAAAAAAAAATTAACGCAAATAATTGTTTTTTTGTTTTATAATAAATATGTTGTTGTGAGACTAACAATTTAAAAAAAAAAAAAATTATTTTTACAATAATGTTCACCCGAAAAGATCGCAATGTTGATTTTGTATTGGAAAACTACGTAAAACATTCCAACCCGGAAATGGAAATAAAAATCTTGACGAAAATATTTGAATATGACATTGACAATGAAAAGTCTTTTCATTTAACTGTCTAAAAATAAAAGTTACAACAAAAACATACATGCGCTAAAAAAAGCGTTTATAAAGAAGTATAAAAATAACTCACTTAAACAACATATCTAAACATTAAAACCTTAACTTGCATGGGAACAAGCGTTTTATTCAAACTGCAATGTATTTAAGAGGAAACCGTGTGTATGCATGCCATATGCATAGTTGACATCGTTCAAGCACATTGGAAACCAGACGGAACCTTCTTGTCACAAACATTGAGAAGAAGGCTGAGAGATATAGGAACGTTAAGGTTGATTCCGAGAACGTTAGCCCTAAGAGCAGTGCAGAGACAAACCGCAGCCTCTAGGTCAACCAAACCTTGGATGACCGAGCAACATGGTTGAGCTGATGCCTGACCCAACTGTATGTTGATTAGGCCGCTTAGAACGTTTGTACATACACCGAGCCTGAGGGCATCTATAGGACAGTTTCCGGATGAGCCAGGGGTGCTCGGGCTTGGGACCGAAGGACTTGGGACCTGAGGACTCGGTACTTGAGGACTTGGGACCACAGGACGAATTGGGACCGGAGGACTTGGGACCGAAGGACGAACTGGGGCCTTAGGAGTTGGGACAGGCTTGGGTTTAGGACTTGGGCTGCAGCCACAATCAGTTGCAGCGGTTAAGGTGAAAAAGAGGATGTTGAGGGCAAAAAAGAGAGCAAGAGAAGCTGAGTTCTCTGAAGTCATTGTCTTTCAAAAGATAGGATTGGTCTCTTAAGGATTATTTAAGTGCTTTTTGAGGGAGAGAGGGGTAAAGATAAATGAGGAAAGGATGTTTGTACTTATAGGGTTTAGAGAGACGTGAGGAGGCCTGTATATATTTGGTAATTCAATAAAATCTGATATTATATAGTCAATGCTATAATAAGTTAATAACTAGATATACAAATTTCGATTACAATACGACTTTTTGGGTAGAAATATATAAAATCTCGAAATTATATGGGTCGTCATTTGAATAGAGTGTAATATTTTAGAAAATAATTGTTTCATGCATCGTATATATTAGTAATATTATTGTCGTTGCTGTTATTATCATGGCCCCATTGCACATTTATTCAAATTCTCCATGGCCCGTCATTTTACTTCAGAAACTTAATTGTTAGATATTTTCTTTAAAGTAAGAAAAATGTTATTTATCGTTTTTTGTGGCTCTAAATAAAACTAATCGTCTGAAAAAGAAAATCAAACTAGTTAGGTATGTCAAACTAAGCAAAGCTGATAAGTATAAATGGATTCAATTTTTATTTGGCTTGAGTTCGGTTGTTTAATTATTCCGATATAAAATTATATTGACACAAAACATAAATAATCCGATCAATAGACTACTCGACAACTTCATTCATTTTGGGAGGATTAGTTGGATTGTAAAAAACTTGAATCACTCTCTAATTATAAAAACATATAAATAAATAAATATGAAAATACGGAGTGAAATTTTGAGAAATACAATTTTTCCTAACCTTTTTTCAGAATTGCCCCTTAAAGAATTTGTTTTCAAAATATTTTTTTATATAACATCTGTCATAAAGAATTATAAATCAATCTAAAAACACTTACAAATATTTAATTTAATGTTTAGTTCATAGGACGTTGATATTGTATCCTAAATTGAAAATGGGCAATTCTCAAAAATACCACAAACAAATTTTTGTTCCAAATATACCATCACTAATTTTTTTTCCAAAAATACCACTAAAAGTTTTATTTTTCCAAAAATACCACAAAATTAAAATTAGACTTTAAATCCTCAAAACCAAACCCTAAACTCTAAACCCTAAATCCTAAAAACTAAACCCTAAATTCTAAAAACTAAACTCTAAACCCAAAATACTAAACCCAAACCCAAAAATTTAAATTAGAAACTCTTAAAAATCATTTTTAGCGTTTGTGGTATTTTTGGAAAAATAAAACTTTAGTGGTATTTTTAGGAAAAAACTCAATAATAGTATGTTTGGAACAAAAACATATTTTAGTGATATTTTAAAGAATTCCTCATTAACAAAAGACGTTGCCGGTTTGAATATGCTAATATTATAGCCTTGACCATGTTTAAGCAAGAATTCCTCTGTATGATAGATCAGAAAGATTTGCCATGTTTAAGCAAAGACGAAACTCCTCCATGTCACCGGTGACCCGCGAACTACCAGAAGATGCATCAATGGGGTTTAAAGCTTGGTTAAAATCACCAAGTATAACCCAGGGCCTGTTACCAACAACGACAGTAGAAGCAAATTGTGTTATCTCACTCCACAACTCTCTTCTCCCTTCTCTATTATTCACAGCATACACAAAAGATACCACAAAATCTTCTGCAGTAGGTAACTTGATGCTGCATGAGACCATTTGTTCTGATTTTGAGAGAATCGAAACCGAGACGGAAGGATCCCAGACTACCCAAATTCTTCCCAAGGCTGCATACTCGTAGTTAGCAACCGCATTCCAACCAGGGAATGTGGAGTTGATGAACCTTCGATGCTTATTAATCTTTACCCGTGTTTCAATTACACTACCAAAGAGAGCTTTACTAAGCTTAAACCATTTCTTGAAACTTCTTCGCCTTATTGCTTTATTGAATCCCCTAACATTCCAACAGAAACTATCTATCATAAAGATTAGTGTTTTTTGGAGCCTTTGCTCCGGTCCCTATCACCCTTGGTTCTGTTTGCCTCTTTCTGCAACTGAACCTGCATTTTCTTCTTTCGTTTTGGAATGACTGGTGTGAATTCATCTTCATCAGAAGAGGCGGGTTCTCCCTCTGATCCAGAGTTTAAGTCTGAAGATGAGGCCGAACTCTCATATTGAGAAGAAGAGACTGTTGGAGAAGAGGGCATGATTTCTTTCTGTTTTGATGTGTGGGCAATCATCCTCTCATCCGATGTAGAAGCCTGATTCTGTAGATTTCCCAGCCCGATGTCTATCTCAATGGTTCCTCCCTTTTCACCAATGATAATAGGAGCCTCTGGTCGATTCTTCTTGTTAAGCTTTTATTTTTTCTTCTTGACTATAGTTTTTTCATGATGGACTGATGCCAAGGATGTATTCTTAGATCTTGTGCAATCATCCTTTTTGTGGCCTGAAGAGTTGCAATCCAAGCACGTTATAGGAGCTGTTGGGCAGCGTTTGATGCTATGTCCCACGGTAGAGCAATAGTCACAGATAGGAGGGAGCCAAGGGCTCGAAACCAAGACGCGATGGGTGTGTCCTGATTCAAACCTGACATTTACCTCTTCGGGAAGAGGTTTAGTCGGATCGATGATAGTGAAAACCCTAGCCACTTCCAGGTTTGTCATGCTTGCCGTGTTGGGATGCAGAACCACTGGATCTCCGACAAGGCTAGCGATGTGTTCTAGTCCTTCTTCGGAGTAGAAGTGAGGCGGAACATTATGGAAATCGATCCAAACTGGAGCCGCAGTTAAATCCGGAGCCTCCGGATCACAACCTGGTTCCCACTTTGCCACAAACATGGCTTGGTTTTCAATATGCCACATGCCTTGAGCTAGGACCCGTTTGCGTGTAAAAGGGCAAGGAATTTTGATCAAGAAAGATCGATCCTTGAGCTTCGAGACGGAGATGTTCCTTAACCTGCTACTCCAAATATTGTTGGTAATAGCGTGGAGAGCTCCTGGAGACGGAGGTTTCCCGTGAAATTGGGCGATGATGAAATTTTCTCATTTGTGCCGATTTTTTGTTATGACCGTGTTCGGGATCTGGACACAGATTTCCCCTGAATCAAGGAGGAAAGAATCACCTTTTCTGGACATCTTCTGCGTGGATCCATGGACGACATCACGCCAAGAGAGTTTCGCATCAGGATTTATCGGAGTAGAAGCTATTGGGGAAGCTGGATCTGAAACTTCTTTCGAATCTAGGTTCGACGGCTGACTCTGGGTTTCGGATGGGACCATCCCTGTGGCAGGAGACGAAGCGGAAGGAGGTGGTAGATCCGTCGACTGGCTCTTGGAGGTGGTAGAACTATATATTGTTGCTCTTTATATATATAGATTTTTTGGATAATGGATGTATTCTAAAGGACTGAGTAGGTAAATAGTATTTTAAATCACTAAAATAAGTTTTTTTCAAATATACTATCATTAATTTTTTTTCAAAAATACTAGTAAATTTTTTTTTTTCAAAAATACCATAAACACTAAAAATAACTTTAAAGGGTTTATAATTTAATTTTTCAGGTTTATGTTAAGTTCTTTGGATTTAGGGTTAATTTTTAGGGTTTAGGGCTTAATTTTTAGGGTTTATGGTTTCTTTTTGGTGGTTTAAAGTTTAGTTTTAGTTTTGTGGTATTTTTTGAAAAAATAAATTTTTAGTGGTATTTTTTGAAATGTGATGGTATGTTTGGAACAAAAACTTATTTTCGTGATATTTTTGAGAATTGCCCTATTTTAATTGTGAAAAAAAAGTATTTTAACTGTGACCGCTTATTTAAAACTGTGATCGTTTACACTCTTACATAGAAAAATAAAATGTAATTACTTTTAGTGAATCAAAGCGGAAATTAGTAAGAGGCTGTTTAGTTATTTGAAACTTTAAAGGAACCAGTGGAAATTATATTGATACAACAGTAGAAGTAAAAGAACCATTAATTCGATTAACAAATGATAAAGGAGAGAATTTAACAAAGAATCATAAGGGATAATAACCAATTGAAAACTTTTAGAGTTCCTTTATATTTTTTTTAATTGATTTTTTCAGTTAAAAATTATTTTTAATATTCAAATAAGTATGATATAATTGATATTTATATTTATATTTTAAATTTTATTTTGATGGTTACCATTCATTCGTAGCCGTTATTTCAATCTTTGTTTGCATTAATTTTTTCATTCATTAAATTTTGTTCCTTTCTATTCCTCTTCGTTTTTTCCGTTTCATTTCTAATGGTCACCAGTTGGAGCCGATTTATCTCGCTCGAAATTTTTTGTGTGGCATAATTAATACACATGGAACCACACGTATACATATTAATTAGTCTGGAGAAACATTATATTTGTAGTTTATCAAAAACACAAAACATTATATTTGTCCTATTATTTTGGTCTGCTTAACCTATATATATTGATATTAGCCTAAATTAAAAAAAGGACGTTGCTAATGGATGTATTCTAAAGGACTGAGTAGATAAATAGTATTTTAACTGTGACCTTTTATTTAAAACTCTGATCGTTACACTCCTACTGCATAGAAAAATAAAATAAAACTGTTAATTACTTTTGGTATATTAACGCTGAAATTAGTAAGAGGCTGTTTTAGTTATTTGAAATTTCAAAGGAACGAGTGGATCTTATATTGATACAACAATAGACGTAAAAGCAACATTTAATTTATTCGATTAACAAATGATAAAGGAGAGAGTTTAACAAAGAATCATAAGGCAAAAAAAAACAAGAGATCAAACATTATAACCAATTGAAGCATGTGTAAATAAATTAAGCGCATTTGAATCCAGATGGGACCTTCTTGCCACAAACATTGAGAAGAACGCTTAGAGAGATGGGAACATTAAGGTTAATGCCTAAAACATTAGCCTTGAGGGCGGTACAGAGACAAGCCGCAGCTTCAAGATCAACCAAACCGTTAATGAGCGAGCAGCAAGGCTTGACTGGCGGCGTGCCCAACTCGATTTTGAGAAGATCCTTGAGGACATTGGCGCAGACACCGAGCTTGAGAGTGTCTTTAGGACAGCTTCCTGAGGATGAAGGGTTTGATGTGGGCTTGGGTTTGGGGATAGAGCTGCAGCCACCGCCACACGCGGTGGTCAAGGTGAAGAAGAGGATGTTGAATATGAGGAAAAGGGTAAGGGAGGCTGAGATTTTTGAGGCCATCTCTCGAAATGTATATTTCTATTTTGAGTAAGAAGTTTTAAGATTGAAGTGTTGCTTTAGAGAGTGGTGAAGAAATATGAAGAGAGGATGTGTGTATTTATATGGGTTTTAAGGGGTACGACAGTTAATTAAAGCTGTCATTAATGTTTTATTTTGAGGATGTATTATACAATTTCAGATATTTTAGTAAGAGTGGATCGTTATTTTATGAAGTGGTTAAGGCACAATGCCTTTATTTTTATTATGTGATTCTATGATGGAATTTGATTATTGAACAATAATTCTAAGGATATATATAATACTAGATTTAGGATCATGGGTAAAAAAGATTGAGAAATCTAATATAAAACCGCTGATTTAGAAATTTAACAGTTATTTATTTATTTTGATTCATTTATTATCGGATTTTCAATTAAATTCTATAACATATTTCAAATAATTAGTTTTTCTATTCCCATTTGAATTAGATTTAGTTTTTTGCTATATTTATTTGATGAATTGATGATCATATTTCTATTTGAACTATTGTTACTCTTTTAATATTCTATAAACCGAAAAAACTAACCACGAAGAAATGGAAAACAAAATCAGATCACCCGTAAAAATAGATAAAATAAGATTGAAAAAATCGATGCGAAATCGCTAATAGAAAAACCTAAAAATTAGTTATTTATTTTGATTCTCTTTTTTTCTTATATTATATTATTTTCAATTAAATTTTGTCACATTTTTTCAAATAATTATTTTTTCATATTCCTATTTGAATTAGGTTTACCTTTTATTATGTAGTTACTCATATATATATATATATATATATATATATATATTTTCAAAATTTTGACGAATTGATTCTCATATTTCTATTTGAATTAAATTTACTTATTTTTAATCATATTTGACTCTTAGTTTTCTTTTCTGAATCGACATATTATCTTTCTTCTGATAAGAAACAATTTATATGTCTTTTATGATCGGATTTTCAATTAAATTCTATAACATATTTCAAATAATTAGTTTTCCTATTCCCATTTGAATTAAATTTAGGTTTTTACTATTTTGCTACTCATATATCTATTTTAAAAATTTTATGAATTGATTATCATATTTCTATTTGAACTATTGTTACTCTTTTAATATTCTATAAACCGGAGAAAAAACTAAACACGAAAAAATGAAAAACAAAATCAGATCACCCGTAAAAATAAATAAAATAATATTGAAAAAAATCGATGCGAAATCACTAATAGAGAAACCTAACAATTAGTTATTATTTTGATTTTCCTATTTTCTCTTATATTATATTATTTTCAATTAAATTTTGTCACATTTTTTCAAATAATTAGTTTTTCATATTCCTATTTGAATTAGGTTTACCTTTTATTATGTAGTTACTCGTATTTATATATATTAAAATAATATTTATTTTTTATTTGGGTCAGAATAAGATTTATTTTATAATTTGATAAATACAAATATATAAATTCTTTTTTAAAAATAAGATTTATTTGACATATGGCAAAATATAATTGGAAAACAAAAATTACATGGATCAAAATCTGATCGATCGGATGCCATATATTACGATCGTGTTAATTACAATGTTTGACATAATAAGATATAAGAAACTATTTTGCTGCACATTTGTTTATATATTGTCAAATTTATTCGTCAGTAGTAATTAATTTCTTGTTTTTTAATAAAACAATAAATCATATGTATTATAGTACTTCCAAATGGTTTCGTTTGATGATAGATGGGGTGACTAGTGAATGTCCTATTTATTCGTGTTATTTTAAGGGATCAAAATAATTTAGTAATAAAATAGATGTTTCGTATTCTTTATTTTTAACTAAAAAATAAATCATATGTATATTCTAAATTAATTTTAGCCAGTTCGCCTTTTATTTTTCTGCCTTCCCATCATATATATTTACGGACTTATTTCTATATATATATATATATATACGGATTTATTTGATAGGTAGCAAAATTAGTAAAAATGATGTGGTGGCAAAACGGTATTATATATAATGTATTCGATCGCGTGTGAATTAAACAAATAACGTGATATAATGAAAAATAATATATTATCGGATAAAATAACATAATATTTGGAAGAAACGCGAAACATCAATATTAATTTTATAAAATACACACGATAAATAAAAAAAAATTGTTTACGATTTTGCCATCCGTTATTTTTGCAAATGAAATGGTTAAATTTGGTTATTTAAAGCACATTCTCTATATTTTCCATCTATTTCAGTTTGGCTAATATATTTATTTGGTCTTATAATTTAATGGTGACATGATCACTTTTTTTAAACCATCCACTCCAATCCGGTCAAATCGAATATGAAATGAAATATTTAAAGACCACTAACCAATCAATTCCTGCCATATTTTGTTAATCACGTATTTAAAAACAAAACTTAAATTAGAATTGATGCACATGTCTAGAACAATTCCCATGTGTAGCCTTGTATGTGTTTTAGCTGGCAAATGTATTTGAAGTCTTATCTCTTATTATATTTCAATTACTATTTTGATAGAGCGAAATGTGTCAAAAATCATTAGAAGAGTTACGCACAACTGTAGTTTTATATGGGTAATCGAGTATTTGTTATGGTTCAATTTATATAAAAAACGTTTAGTTTATTTAGTCAAGAAAGCTAACACCATAACAAAGACTTGATCATCCATTTTTTATTGACTTGATCATCCATTTAAAACCATTAGAAGAGTTTTTTTTTTTTTTTGTCAAAGGTTATGTTTTTTTTTTTTTTGCCACTAAAGTATCGATTCTGAAAAATCTAGTTTTACGCCATTTTTCCACTAAAGTATGCAGAGTCTAGTCCAACATAAACATTACTGCTGACTTACTACGATGGCAACATTAATACAATAACTAAACTACAAATTTCAATTATTGTTATTACATAGATCTGTATAGCATAAATGGAAATGACTAAAACTTAAAAAGGAGTATGAATTTTTGTACATTTGGTAATCACGATTAAACGTGATTAACCAAAACAAGATTTAAATCGGAATCCATGCACATGTGTACAATAATTAATTCTTATTATTCCCATGTGTAGAGCCCCGTATGTGTTTTGGGGTTTTAGCTGGCGAATGTGTTTGAAGATTGGTAATTTGGAATTTTGTGTCCACAAAGTCTGGCTTTTCACATTTTTATTGACTTTATCCTTAATTCTCGTTTTATTGCTTTTATCATCATCATATAATAACTATCAAGTTTGGACTAATTTTAATAATATCTACGTAAAAGTGCTTTTATCTTTATTTGCTTGCGGATAAGCAAAAGACAGTCCGGAGGAATTGATATTTGTGATTTTTACATGTATTTAGACCATGTTTCGCTTTGTTTTCAATCCCCTTTCATATCATTTGTATTGCATTTTACCCACTTTGAGTCTCATTTAGTTTAAGGTTGTGTCTTAGAATATAGGATATGTATTCTTGCATTTTGCATCTTGTTTTGAGTGTTTTTAGGTGTATTTGGAGACTTTGAAGTGGGTTGGATACAAAGAGGACTTATGATGGAAATGACACAAGAAAAATGAAGTCAAAAGAGTGAAAAAGACAAAATTGCGTCTGCAATCGGTTTACCTTGAATGAAGCTACCCGAGTGGGAGTGCAAATCTGCACTGGAATTTAGAAATTTGGTGACATATTTTTCACTCGGTTTCCAGGCCATTGGAGCTACACCAAGTTAAGCTGAATAGGAGTGTAGAACAAATTATGTTACTGCATGTATAACAAATTTTCCCTTTGAAATAGTTATATATGCATACATATATAAATATAATCTCTCGAATTATGCATATTTTATTACATCACCATACATGTCTTAATCTTATTCGTTAATTGCTTAGACATGAATCTAGGTTTGAATTTTTATGTTAGATAAAACAAACTCGAGAACATACATACAAAATATGAATATATTGTAGCTATGTTGGGCAACGGAAGCCATCGGGAAGAGCTCCTCCACATGCGTTGAGGGCCAAGTTAAGGTGAATAGGAGTGTTGATGTTGATGCCGAGAATGCTTAGCTTAAGTGCGGTGCAAAGGCAAAGCGCAACATCGAGATCAATTAGACCTAAGAGAATAGAGCAACAAGGTCTCATTGCCGGTGCGCCTAGATTCAAGTTAATGAGGTTGAGAACATTTGAGCATGTCGAAAGTTTGAGAGCGTCTCTTGGGCAAGGATTGTCTGCGAAAACCGGGGTAATGAGGTTGAGGAAGAGAAGGTTGATCACAAGGAATAAAGCAAGGGTGGTTGAGGTTTTAGAAGCCATAGTTGATCTCGATCTTGTGTTTTGATCTTTCTATATGTTATATGTGTATCACTTTGAGTTATGGAGCATATATAGATATGAAGGGAGGTGAATGGTATTTATAGTGTTTTGGAATGTTCATTTGTTTGATTATAGAAATTTTATTTAGAGATTACTTATCTAGTGTTTAGCTAGGGCTAATTAATTGATAGTCGGAGAAAGTTTAGTACTATTAGGGAAATGCAATTAGGTTTTGAATAAAGTACGTAGAGTTAATACATAAAATTAGCACTTCCAAATCGTAGGATTATATCTGGGGTCCCTACTCTAAAAAAATACTACATATATAGTCAATCTGAGTATAAATGTATGTACGATGTACCTATAATATTCGTTCGAAAATTTCCTAGAATGCAGGGACATGAAAAATCAAGTCTAATTAGGTTGATTTTTTTTTTTTTTTTGGGGTTTCCTCGTTTAGTTGGGGACAAGAGTCCTCTTGAAATCTCAATGTTTGTTTTCTTTGTTTCTAAGGCCTATTATTAACAAATAGGATAGTAGGTATATTTTTTTTCTTTTTCTTTTTATGGTCACAGGATAGTAGGTATATGCATGGGCGGATTTGTAAGGCTTGTGCAGTAGGATTTTGGCTGTATAGATTTTGGTTGTAAAAACCGTGATTGTTATTTTAAAATATTAATAAAAATTTAATAAATATCATAGAAACTGGTTGTTAATTTAAATATTGTAAATATTTTACACCTTCGCAACTTCTAAATTATTAAGATAAAAAATAAGTGGAAGAATTTTCTTTTTAGTGGTGGTGAAAAAAAATAGAAAAAATTGTGTGAGATACGAATTATATTAATGAATAAATTAAAATGTAATCAAGGTCGTGCCTATAAGGTTAAAAAAGAGGCATTTGCCTCAGACCTCCACATAATATATACATTTAGGGGCCCCAAATTTACAAATATTACTCATAGTGTAGTGGTAATAACTACCTTAATGGGCTCTCCCACCTCCCTGGTTCAAAACCCATCTTATTTACTTTAAACATTATTTTTTTTTCCCAGTTTTATTATTAAAAAAATATATCGAAAACCCCTCATTATTCAAATTGGGAGTCTCATTATTCAAATTGGCCTCAAGCCTCAAGAAGTCTGGGCACGGCACTGAATGTAATCACACATCGTCGGTAGTCCAACTATTTTATTAGCTAACTATCGAAAAATTGAGAATTATTAAAGTTGTAAATTCGGATATAGGTGGCGAAAAGAGGACTTATTAATCTGTTATGATCTCCGGTCTGAGAAGATTATGAACGTAAATTCCAAAAAAAAATTGGTTACTAATTTTATTTTATTTTAAATAGAACCCGATTGTATGGTTTTGGGATGAAACTATTATTGTAGCAGTTCTTAATCCAATGAGCTACAATTAGGCAAAGAGTGATAAATACTCTTATCACATACAAGTTCATCTTTTGATTTTTGATCAAACATTTGGTACTCTTTTACGTGAATAAGAATAGACAGTTCAAAATGTTAATTAAATATAAATTTGAAATTGTTAGTTATGGACCAATCTCGGTATGATTATATAATAACGGTTGTGTTGGTTTTTGTGGTTAAGAGCCTTTCAGTTTGTTAAAAAGGAACATTTTACAAAGTATCTAGAGGAAGAATGGTTTCATGCTTTATATCCCAAAAAAAAAAAAAAAGGTTTCATGTTTTATCCATTAATTTCGAAAGAGGAGTGCTGAAAATCCAAGACTAAACTAAATCGGGTCACTAAGCATACGTAAAACGATAAGCTGATTTCGACCGCCAAAAATTTGAAGAGACACCATTTTTTTGGGGGAATTTGTTAAATTAGGACAAATTAACGTAACTATTATCTCAATATATTTTTTTTCATTTTTGCCATTTTTTATACTACCCTTAATCAAATGTAAATAATTAAAAATAAATGGTTTTCAAATTTTTAAAAAATCAAAAAATTATAAAAACGGAAAGAATAATCCATGTGAATAAATTGAAATATCGTTTTTGGAAAAATCAAAGTTAAAAAATAATTTTTTTGTTTGTTCTACGTCTTCCAGAATTCGCGTTCTACTTCTACGATGCTTTTACGAGTCGGTAGAATGTTTGTTCTGATTTTTGATCTATATCTACTAAAGGTAGAATTTGAGTTCTAACACCTGCTCTATGTTCTACTATTTGGTTGAATATCCAATCTACTATTTGCTCTAAACACTACCAAATCCTGAATATGTCTGCTACTATTCCCTCTATCTTCTACCGCTTCCAGAATAGAAATTCTACCGTATTTTCTATCTTGTACAGTACGTAGCATGTGTTTTCTGCGAAGTTAGTTTTGAAAATTCCATAAATCTAGGATCTACAGTTAGTGAATATTCACCATATCTAGTTTCCAAAAACGAAGATTTCGAAGATATTTTTCTTCTTCTTTGTTTCTTTTTTTTTCTTTCTTCGTTTCTTCGTATCTCTTCGCTATTCTTCTTCTCGGTTAATATGCTGCATATCTATGTAATATGTGGTGAATGGATATCATGCGCCAATAAGGGGTGGAGATTTGTTGTTGATGAAGAAAATCGAGGTAGATTACTTGCTTTGGAATCTACTACTACTCTTGAGGAGCTAAAGACTATGGTTTCAGAGGACTACGGAATTGAACAGAGCTTTGTTAATGTCGAGTGCAGTTTTTACCTGGCGATTTGATCAATAAGTTAGGATCTCCTCCAGTTATTATCTCCAATGATCTCCAAGTCACAAATTTCGTTGGGTATGTAAGGAAGAATGCGTCGATATAGTTGTGTGTGACATTTACAGCTACAGTTCACAATCGAAAGAATATAGTCAACATTGATTTGAATAAGGAGCCCGAAAAATCAGAAGAAGATGATGGTATTATGCCCAAAAAATTTGAAGAATTAGTGACTCCGGTTAGGCGGAATGATCATTCAAACGCAATACCCATGACGTTCAGGTTCTTGGTGATGTTGGTGATGATGGCGTAATGTCTGAAAACGCAGAACAAGGGAGTGAAAAGATGGTTCGGTTTTATTTGGAGAATGCTACAAAGAAGTCTCAACATTTCAGAAGCAAAAATGTTTTGAAGTCAACTATGGAAATCTGTGCAATGAAGTATAACTTCGAATATAAGGTTGTTAAATCTGATACAAGATGGTGGAATATACGTTGTGCAAATAATGTATGCAATTGGAGTGTTCGTGCAGAGTATTTGGCGGGGTCTAAATATTTCAATATTAACAAGTATGTAGCTGAACATACATGTGCTCCTTCAAGCAAAAACTCGGTAGGACAGCTTCAGCAAAAACAATTGGCAGGTTGATTATGCATAAATATGAGGGTGTCAAAGAAGGGCCTAAACCGAATGATGTGATCCAGATTATGCGTATAGAGAATGGAGTCAATCTGACTTATTCTTTAGCATGGGATGTACGTGAGTATGCAGTTAACGCGGTTAGAGGTATATCGGAAAAAAGTTATGGTAAAATACCAAAATACTTGCACATGCTAACAGCAGCAAACCCGGGTACGCATTCTCATTACGAAACCGATTGCGATGGTAGATTCAGATATCTATTTATTCCTTTCGGTTAATCTGTAAGAGGGTTCTACAAACCATTCGGAGAGTCGTTCTTGTTGATGGTACGTTTTTGAAGAGTAATTTCGAAGGAGTTCTACTTGTTGCTACAGCTTTAGATGGTAACTCTAATTTGTATCCAATTGCATTCGGGGTTGTTGATTCAGATAATGACCATTCATGGGAGTGGTTTTTGAGGCAACTAAAGGTTGTTATTGCGGACAAGCATGGTTTGGATTTTGTGTCAGATAGACATTCCTTAATTGCTAAAGCACTTGATAAAGTTTACCCGCAAGCTAGACATGGAATTTGCATTCACTATTTGCTGAATAATGTGGTGACATATTTTCACGGAAATGGTGTGGCTGGCTTGGTTGCAAATGCTTCAAAAGCATATAGGATTACCGATTTTCAGAAGAGGTTCACTGATGTTTGCAATATTAGTCCAGGCATTGGAAAATATCTAATCGTGTGAGAAAATGGGCTTGTTGTCAATTTCCGGGATTCAGGTACGACATTAGGACCACAAACCCTGCTGAATCGATAAACTCTGCATTGCGATCACCTAGAGAGTATCCAGTATTTCTTTTGTTGGGCATCATCAGAGAAATATTAACCTGATGGTTTTATAAGCGTAGAACAATGAGCTCAAAGCATAGAGAGAAGTCTAGTCCAAGCAGGTGACACTCAATGAATTTCAACGCATACACTCCGCAATACTCTTATTTAGTCCACTCTTCATCAGCACATATGTGACTGAATGTTGACCAATATTTAGATATTTCATTTTGGCAGGCGACTGAACTACTTTCACAATACGAGGGATGAGGACTGCAAATGCTTCCACTTCATTGATACAATTTTTTCCTGAACAATCAAAGACTTCTATTGTTCTATGTACCAAATTGATGCACAACGAGATCCAGTGGTTACCGTGGACAAAACTGGAACATAGATACGGTCAACCTCCACATCCCACACTTTTCTTGTTCTTCCATGAGCTGGAAGCTCACCGTTTCCGTAAGCTAAGAGCAAACTATCCAATTTGAATGTTCTCTTATCCGCCAAAAAATTGTTGTATGCACTTTTGATTTGGACGCTGAATAAGCAGCTCATGAAAGCAACACGATCTGGTTTTCATCATCGCAAAGATGTGTTCTCTCGGAATAAGTACATAATTGCATCCATTTCCTGAGAAAATGATTAACCTGTTAATAATTTTGTATCCATTTCATTATTTATAAGATAATGTAAACTGTATTTCTAATCTTGTTATGAAGCCATTCTGTGGGGGTAATAATACGATCTGCTAATTCATAACTATAAACACTTGGACCAATCTGTACATCCCTGCAATTTTAACACCGTTAAACATTTAGTAATTAGTGATACATGTAATGTAAAACAATTTAAGAAAAGCAATATTTTGGGACTTACTTGGATGACATAGACCACTGGTGTAGTTTCGTCCATGCTTCTTGTGAAAAGAAACCCAATGGGGAATCAACATCTTCCTTCCAATTTCTGACATTTCGAAGTCGGTAAAGTGTCGCAATGTCGATTTGTCGCACACACTAGTAGTATGGGTTTTAGGACTTGAAATCTTGACGGGTCGAAAAGAAGTCATTGGGGTCAACAATTCAAGTGGATCTTGGGCCTTTGAAAGTTGTGTTGGATCAAAACCATCTACTACCAAAGGTTGAGATAGTTGGCCCATAGTTTTTCGAAGGTACTCTTGTGTACCCAATTCCAGGTCCATATCTGCAGTCATAGTCAAATCTACTTCATGTAGATTCTCGAACGAGATATTACAGTCTATTCCATCTATGTTTTCGGCATGTTAATAGAAAAACAATAACTCATATAATTATTACAAAAAACAGAGTACAATACATAAAATAAGTTCACATTGTTAAACGCAGAAGGAGTTACAAAGAGCTAATCACAATATGTTACATATTTATGTGACAAAGATGTAAGCAAATGATATTGTCATAACCCGGTTACAAAATTATATTTTCATAAGCAAGTGACGATAGACCAAAACAAAAGTGATAATGACTTTAGAGTTTTTTTCTTGCTTACCTTTCCTTATGGCTAAGAATGGTCGACAGTTGAGGGTTTCGAACTGGTGGATGGCTCTCCATTGTTTCTTGCCAATGTAGCTTGAGTCACTGCATCCTTGAGATTTCTAACCTCACTCTCTACTATGCCAAATCGATCTCCAATTTCCTTCTCAATCTTCTCCTCCAAAGAAGTGAAAGAAGCATCAAACAAACCTTTAATGAAACACTTCATGTCTTCATCAACAGCTCCATTTTTTCCTGCTGAGCGTTGGCACAACAATTTCTGCTTCCGTCTCTCTGCACCATAATCACAGAGCTTTTTCTTACCCCTCCCCGAACCAGAGCCAGAGTTGTTCTGCGTTTGGAGTTCTAACATCATCAACATCATCAACAATCTCATTCTCTACCTCTACCTCCTCTAGCTCAGGAAGATGCAAAGAAGTCTCAACGGGTTCTTTAAATTCCCATATCTGCTAACTCTGGTCTTTTGCAGCTCTAATGAAAGCATTTTTATGATCAAATCTTTCATCTCTCATTTTCTCGTCCCGTAAAGAGTCAGCAGGCTCAAATACATCAAAATTTCCGGTAGAAGAGATGTATGGATACAAAGCATTCTACAAAAAAGTTATAAAAAAAAAACAATGTTAGGATCCAAATGATACATAAAGTTTATAAAAAAAACAAGGATAGTATAAGTAAAATAAAAACGGTTATACAAAAAATAATTGTTATTTTTAAACAATTACTCACCTCTGATCCAAATGAGTTCTCTAGTTAAATGATTTTTTCATACGATACCTTTGCTCCTGACCAGTTAGAACATCTAGGACCTAAAATGAAATCCTCATTGAGTTTTCGGTCCAACATAACCCCAAAGTCCGGAATAGCTTCCATAATCCAAATCTGAAATGCGTATGAGAAACCATCCAAAACATAGCTCTTCTTCTGCGTCAATTTCTCCCTAGCTAGCTTTCTTGATCGACTGCACTAAATGATCAAATGCGTGAAGACCCCATGGATAAGTCTGTAGCTTACCAATATCCATCACCAATTTGATGTAGGTGTGTGAGATAGCAATCTTCTCATCCTTGGCAAATAACAAACCCGCAATAACACACAAGTACACCAATTGCAACATGTCCACACACTTCCACTTGTTAACACCTTTTATGTGCACCTCCTTTATCGTCTTTATGTAAATATTACCGCGTGTCTTTAGCAATTTACTCCAGAAATCCATATCATCAACCCATTCCTCAAAATCGCAGTTGTCATCTTTTTCGTACTTGAGCCTAGTAACTGCAGAGAATTCTTGCAAAGAAAATCGAAGAGGCCTCCTAGCAAACACAAACCATAGCTCATGCAGTTTGGTGGTATCAAGCTGCTTACACACGAAGTTGTGTATCAATTTCTCCGAGTATCCGAGACAATTTTCATGAATTGTCAGAATATGAGCAAAGACCGGATCTCTCTTCACTTCATCGTATTCATCTGGCAGCAGCTCCTTCAATGTCTTCAGAAGCGATATTTTGCAGCTGTTGTTGATCTTTACAACTTGCGGTTCAACGTCCTTTCCTAAAAATTCGTTTTGGCAACTCCAAATCCATACCTACAAAGAATGAAAACAATAGAATTCTTAGACATTATCATTCTTTTATCATACTTTTTTTCAAATCAAATCAAAGCTTGTAATTAAAAGCAAAAATGTGCACCTGACATTCACAAAGAAAATGTGCAACAACCTAAAACTAGGCAGATAATCTGAAAAATCTGACATTTTTTACACTAACAAATACCAAACACAATTAGACAGAGAATAACAAAGATTTTGACATTGCAAAAGGTGAAAAAGAATACACACGAAGACTAAATTAACCATCTTTCCAGTTTATTCATCTCGATGAATCTGAATTAGATAACACAAAACCGTTTAAATCCAACCAGAATAAACCACTCACAATATTCATATCGAATTCCAACATCAATCTATGGACACTAACTTCACCAACTACTCGACATATGATAAAGCAAGCCGTAATGCAATCGCTAATGGAGCTGCAATGTTTTTAGAGTAAAAGTACTAAATAACAACACTTTGGTTATTTATTTACAGAATCGGCAGATGTTGTTTTTGTAAATATGATAGTTCATTTATCAAGTATGTTTTTAAAAATAGCATTGATTTCGTTTGAATGTTTTTTTTAAATATCATGTTATTTTATCTTATGACATACTAATTTACATAATATCATATATTTTTCTTCAGAAACATGTTTATTTACGAAATTGCTAACGCTTTTTTTGCCAATTTTGGCTCTGCACTCAGTTATCTGCCAATGTTTTAAAATCAAATTGAGAAACGAATTAAAATGTATTTCGGAGCACTAGATCGGTAATTTGATTTTTTATTTTTATTTTTTATGATAGATATACACACTCGTAGAAAGGGAAAATAGTCATTTAATTCCTCAAGTTTTGCAATGTCGCGGTCTTATTATCCAACTATCCAGGTTTCACTTTTATTCCTCAAATTTACATTGACTTCGACAATCAGGAATTAAAAAAGTCAACATTAACGTCAACTTAACGGTTGATTTTTTAAGCCCTGATTGTCGAAGTCGAAGTCAACGTAAACTTGAGGAATAAAATTGAAACCCGAATAGTTGAGGAATAAAAATGTCATATTGCAAAACTTGAGGAATTAAATTACCGTTTTCCAGTCTTACTAATATATATATATATATATATATATAATATACACACATTAAAAGCATCAACACAATCCATAGCAAAAAAAAAAAAAATCTAGTATACATTACATGATATTACAATCTCATAAAAAACTAACATAAACACAAAATTTTACAATACTAAAACTTAGACCCTAAGTAGATAACATATATCTTAAACAAAAGCTTAAATTTCACTAGAAATCGAACATATCAGGAATCGACTACCGAAAAAAAATTAAGATATTCTAAATGTGCTAATAAAACAATTTAAATAATAAAGTGTATCATATAATTAAGAGAGAAATACTCACAATGAATAGATTTAAGAAAATTCAATGGTAAAAGCTCCGTCGAAGATCTAACTTTGCGATAACCAGTGTTCAGAGGAACACGCTAAAACCGGCGATTAAAAAAAAATAAAAATATATGTTTGGTGACGATGAATCAATATTTTAAATGATTTGTGACATAAGTTTTACACATAGAAAATAGTCTTACCATCTATATTATTTATACCATCTATATATATAATGTGAAGAGTATAATCATAATTCAATTAATCATTTGTCAATTAACAAAACTAAAAAAAAAAAAAAAATTATGAGAATCTCGCGGTTAAAAAAAAAATAGTATGAGTTTATTGCAAATATGCATCTCAACTACAACCACTATTTCTTGAATTCTATTTCAATTTTATGCCCTCTTTCCTTTGAGTTTTCTCTTAAATGTTTCATGCGTTTTCTTTTCTTCTTATCCCAAAGGGTCTTTAATTTTTTCTAACCCATTTTTGATTTATTTCTATAAGAGTAATACAAATTAACATTAAACATCTAAAAGTATTTTTTTAATGATACATAGATAACTCAAATAGGTTGTGAACCCCGCATTTGATTAAGATTAAGTACACAATTGATGTCAAAGAATTTTTGAACCGTTTTTGACATACAATTGTATTTATTTCTGAACTTTAGGTTTTTTTTAACAAATGAAAAGGATAAAAAGAAATTATGAAAACGGTCATTTAATTCCTCAAGTTTTGCAATGTGGCGTTTTTATTCCTCAATTATTCGGGTTTCAATTTTATTCCTCAAGTTTACATTGATTTTGACAATCAGAGCTTTAAAAGGTCAACCGTTAAGTGGACGTTAAAGTTGACTTTTTAAAGCATTGATTGTCGAAGTCAACGTAAACTTGAGGAATAAAAATAAAACCCGAATAGTTGGAGAATAAAACCACGACATTGCAAAACTTGAGGAACTAAATGACCGTTTTGTCCTCATAGAAATCAATTTTCTTCAATTGAAAATAACCCAATAATACTATTATTTTCACTTGTTTTAATACTTCTCTTTGGTTTGTTAATTTTGTATTGAGAATATAACAGAATAATATGCTCAAAAAGATAAAACCATACAATTGGCAAAATTACAAACAAAGGAAGAAGAAGTTATAAGACTATAATGGCTTTGATCATCAATTAAAATTCCTGAGTTTCCTCATTACCACAAACTTCCTCTAACATTTCCATAAAACCTTTCTTTTTATTTCCTCTCATCGTTGTTGTTGTCGTCATCGCGCAATGATTGTCATCGCGCAATGATGCTTCTTCAAATCTGGTCCATAACTCTTTCTTCAGAGTACTCTCACCCGCTCTTGTTCTGTTTTTCGACATTACGCTCTCTGCTTCTTTCAACAATGGAGTACTCTCAACCGCCATTGACATATTTCCCTCTAAGAACAAAAAAACAGAGAGAAAGTAAATGAGCCATAAACAAGACTAAATGAAATGACCAAAAACATTCAAATTATCGAAACTTACCTTTAGTGTGTCTTGCTTCTGGTTTAATGTTTTGAAAAGCAAATGATGATCCATCCATTGGTTTCTTCTCATTCACAGGCTCTAACAAAACACATGTTTTAGGAGGAGAAAACCACCAAACCGGCGAGGATTCAAGATCTGTTTTTCTGGTTATTGGAGCATGATGTATTCCCAAAAGCTCTGGATACTTCGAACAGAGATCGTCTGTTTCATCGATACCAGAGGATCCAGAGCTCTGTGAACCATTGAAAGTGCTAGCTCCCAATTCGGAGCAAGTAGACTTACAAGCCTCTTGCTTTCCCGGTTGAGAAGATTCTGGAATCGGTTTTAACAGTGTACAAGATTTCGGAGGCGACATCTTCAAGCAAGGTGTCATTAGAAGCTCAGACCCAATTTTTCTCCTTAGAACTGGTGAAGACAATGGCTCACTCTCTACCAAATTTTCAGAGTAGTCCATGACATGGCCAAAAGAGTTACCAAGCGCTGCGGTTTTCATGGATTCACTTCTTTCTTTAGAAGTTTCGAGCGGTTGATTTGCAGCAGCATTTGGTAAAATCCTTTTAGATGTCAGCTTAGAGGCGTTCTGATGTTTAAGGAATTCAGACTTGCATACAGGTAGTGGTGTCAATAGAAAGAGTTGTCTACCCTTTTCGACATTATGATCACCACGCCATGACACGAGAGGAGAAGGAGAGACTAACGGCTCAAATTGAGTAGGCTCAGGACTCTCAACATGAAACAGTTCTTCTTCTTCTTCTTCGCTTAGGGGCAAACTGCTAGTGCTCATCATAGACTGTTCTTCCTGATCCTTTGGAAGCAACTGAAAATCGGATATTGCTTTTTGCAATCGAGGAAACCATGGCTGCACATTTTAAAACAGATTACATTTCCAAATCAAAATGGTCAAACACTATTAGCAAGCAAAGCACAAGAGGTAAAAGGTGCGCAACCTTTAGCGAAGAAAGCATATCGGACAAGACCAATCTGAAAGATTCAACTTCTCTTGTCCCTTGTTTCCTCATGGTCTTAAGCTTTGCGGCTTTCACAACAAGCTCATCAATCTAAAACTCCAAAAATCATTAGTCATAAGTCATAACTCATCATTCAGACAAAACATGGAAGAGTGAAACATTGTGAATCAGACAAAAGCGACAAGGATTCAAGATAAAACACATAAGTCAAGAGAAGCAAGAACCTGATGAAGAACAGATGAGATATCAGAATGTACAAGGAAGAGTAGATCCAGTTCACAATCATTGCCACAACCTCCATGATCTGTTCCTCTAACAACATCATCTCTTCTGGTTATATAACCTTCCATTTCTATAGCTTATGAGGTAGATTTGGTCTATGAAATGTTGGATTTTTAAAACTCTGGATCTGGAGAATCACAAAAACAAAAAAGCATTACCAAATTGGTACCTAGATAGATTTTGCGCTCTTCTTTCAAATGAGGAACAAAAAATTTCCAGATTACTGAAGAACAGTGAGAAAGAGAGTACCAAAATCTGATGACATCCATGAAACTCGTACAAGATTTGAAATAACCCATTCGAAATTGAAATTGATGATAGAGAAAAAGCACCTGCTGAGACGGAGAATTAGGTCACGCAGAGCGGCGATTCGAGATGTTGAGCCAAACCTTTTTGGTTTCCGGCGACGGCGATAGTGGTCCGATGCACCGTCGTTAGGGTTTGTAGAAGAAGACGAAGGCGGGATTTTGTAATTTTCGAATTTTTGGGTTTGAAGAAGATGAGAGAGCGATGTACAGAGAAATAGGAGAAATCAAATTATTATCTTTTTGTCTTTTTTTTTCTTTTGCAAAACAATATTTTCATATTTTTGTGTCTTTTTTTATTATTCAATTTCGCAAGAAAATAAATAAATGATATATCAATAAACTGGGCCGAAAAGAACAGTTGGACGACAATTAATATGGGCTATAGAGTTGGTAATGAAGCCCAATACTATAATGGATTATCGACTTAATCCATTAACGTATCTATGTATAAAAACCATGAATGATATCAAAGTTGTCAATTTTTTTTTTCCAACAAACCCATGAAAATTTCGGACTTTCGGCGTATAATATTTTCCGGTGTATAGGGTCGGTCATTAATAATATTATGTTTAAAATGTAAATTTTCACTAATGATCGTGAGTATTCATTCTCAAAATTAATATAGAACATCACGTATTTGGTAAAGTTTCTTTGATTCTCAAAAACATTTACGACTAAACGTTATAATATATATATATATATATATATATATATATATATAATATTGAGAAACTCCATAAAAGATCACTAAAATAAGTTTTTTTTCAAACATCCATCACCAATTGTTTTTCTAAAAACACCACACACTAAAATAATTTTTAAAGATTTTAAATTTTAAATTTAGGGTTTGGATTTAGTATTTAAGATTTAGTTTTTAAGGTTTAGAGTTTAGTGTTTAGGATTTAGGGTTTAGTTTTGAAGGTTTAAAGTTTAGTTTTAGTTTTATGCTATTTTTAGAAAACAAAAAATTTTAGTGCTATTTTTGGAAGAAAATAAATAATTGTGCTACTTTTGGAAGAAATTTTTTTAAATGTGTTATTTTTGAGAATTTTCCATATAATATTAAATAAAAAATAAAAATATGATAAATTCAATAACTATCGCATTTATCACTATTTTTTACTATTTCTAACTGTACCATCATATTTTACTAATATCCCTATCATTACAAAGCTTTTACTGTGTTAATTACATAATCTAAGAACTCAATAGTTTAAACTTTAAATATGAATTATCATAGAATTTTATTTCTTATTATGAATTTCAATATATGAATTTTTTTTAAAACTTATATTTAAAAACTGTACACCTCGTTCCAAACTATTACTGCAGATCTCCAGCTCAAAGACCCTAGGGGATAGGGCTAACCACATGGTCGGTACACTTACATATTCTTGATAATTTTGGTTTTTCATGCTTATCATTAGTATAACCCTGAGTTGTACTTAAATACTCAAATGTTGGATTCGATTAGTAATTTAAAATAGTATAAATTTTTCAGCTGTAAACAGAAGTGATAAACGATTATAGAATAGTGCAAAAATGTAAAAAGTAGCTGTAAAAAAAAATGGTACAAATAAAACTGAATGTAACGTTTTTGATAAAAAATTTGGTACCATTACTTTGATTAATAACTATAAAAACGGTATACCTTATACCACAGCAGTACAAGATTACCAATCAAAACCGTTACATTCTTATAACTCATTCATTTCCTTACTCAGACCATCCCACTTACCCTATAAGTACCCACTTACACACTCTCAATTACTTCACCAATCTCAATCATAACCAACACTTAAAAGCTTCTTTCAAGGCTAAGCAAAATGGCTCTTAGAAACTCCCACTACAAGAAAACAAGACGGATCCGACGGGCAAAACCGTCGGATATCCGTCGGAAAGAGCCAATTCCGACGGAAAATTAACGCGAAAATCCGTCGGATCCGTGTGGTCAGAAAAAAAAAATCCGTCGGTAATCCGTCGGAATTTCCGACGGATTACCGAGGTTTTAGTTCCGTCGAAAAAACCGACGGAAAACCGAGGCTTTACATCCGTCGGAAAATCCGACGAAATACCGACAACTATTTGCGTCGGAAATTCCGACGGAAAACCGACAACAATTTTGGTCGAATTTTTCGACGGTTATCCGACGACCTTATCGGTCGGAAAATAAATCCGACGGTTATCCGACGGATCAAAAACCGACGGATTACCGACGGTTTCGAAAAAATATATATTAATTAAATTGAAAAATAATAATTTAAATATATTTTTGAAATCAAAAATAAAAATAAAATTTAATTGAAATTTAATTATAATAATACCATTAAAATTAAAATTAAATTTGTCTTAAAAAAGTAATAAAATTTAGTTTTGAAATTAAAAAAACATAAAGCGAATTTAAAATAATATCATGTCTAAAACTTGTGTCCCGGGAAAGTTGACTCGAGAAACGCCTTCATCCTCTCGAAACATGCTCGGGTTTCTTCATTTTCCTTATCCTTCCTTTCTCGCTCTGCCCGCTCCTCGTTGAGTCGCTCGGTCAACCTTTCGATTTCATCCACAAGATGCATAGAGCTGTAACTGCTAGAAGAAGACGTCGACCAACCCCAACCTTACGCCCTTTTTTGTTGGAACATGCTACAAAAAGAGAAAAAAGAATTAGTTTTGCAAAACTTAGAAATTTTAGAGAAAAAAACTAAATAAATTGAATACTTACGCTCATTACGATACGGTTCATCTCTTCGCGGGGTAAGTCTTCCGCGTTTGATCCAGCTTGAGAGAGCTGAGTCAGCTGGGTCTGGCGCTCTTCCTCAATCGCGTCGAGGGTCTCTGCAGCCAACTGATCTTGAACAACCATGGTCTTTCGATTAGTGTGCGTGTCTCTCAGCAAGACCCCATAATGCGGTGGCACACCATCATTAGCGATTGTCTGCAAAAGACAAAACATATGTTAGTGGTATTTAAGTGATAAATATTAGAAATAACACTTATATGAAATTAATAAATGTTACCATAGCTCGCTCTCGGCTTTCGATTGTCTTCGGGCCACCGTTTTGAGTAGCGATCCCTTTTCCACCTCGGTTGCTCTTCCGGTTCCTTGAGTTTGTCTCTGATAGCGCCTTTGTCTCGGGCTTCATCCAGTAATGTATGAGGCCCTCCCAAACGTGCAGTGGCAAGTCTATTGGCTTGTCTGCCGGGTTCTTTAGCCACTTCTGCTTCCACTCAAACTTATGGTTCTTGTATGACTCTCGAACCTGCTCTCCGAAACCCTTTCGAACCTGGGAGGTCAACGCTGGGTCCCACGTGAACTGTTGCTGAAAATATGTAAAACGAAAAAAAAGAATTATTAATATTCAATAATATGAAAAACACATATAAATACAGATGCTTGAAATAATATAACTTACCGAGAAAGTACGCAACCATTTTTCTATCTCGGTCTCGGGGATCTTAGAGGCCTTCTCGTACGGGTGAGAGAGCTGCGTCTTGAAAATAGAAAGAATTGCCTTACTGATTTTCCCTTGTGGATCACATCTAAACCTGAAAACATAAAAAATAAAAAAATATCAAATTACAATATTTGGTAAACAAAGTAATAAAATATGAATTTGTTATACTTACCAAATGTGCCCTCCATCTAGCCGGGTAGGATGCAGCGGAAAGCAATGCTCACGTCCGGGTAGTAGGACAATTTCCTCGAGTGACAATGGACGTTGAGTACCGGACGTCTGTGACTCCGGCCCCTCGAATCGGGAACCGCCTCTAATGGATCTACTAGAATGAGACCTACAAAAAAATTTTGACATTAGTAATATAAAAATTAACAAAACTTAAAATAAAATTAAGAAAAACATTTTATATTTATCAAGCTCAAAGTAATTAAAAAAAATTTGCAAAGGCATCTAAAACGATTTAAAAAAAATCGTTATATAAAAACTTTTCACGAGTTAATATTATTTTAAAAACAGTGACGAAAAATTTTATATGATAAAATTTTATATCAAAAATTGCATACATATAAATTATATACAAAAACATTTTTATATACCAAAATCCAATAAACTACAAATTGTTAAAATCAACAACAATAAAAACTAAAAATATAGACATTAGTAACAAAAACTAAAAATCAACAACAATAAAAACATTTTTATTGTCCAAAATTCCATATGAATAAAATACAAATTATTAAAATCAACAACAATAAAATCTAAAAAGCATAATAATTCATAAAATTTTGTTATCCAAAGATTTCAATTAAAATTTTGAGTTTTCTTAACAAATCAACACTATATAACAATCTAAAATTTTATATAGTAAAATTTTAGTTTGATAAAATTTTATATCAAAAATTGCATACATATAAATTATATACAAAAAACATTTTTATATACCAAAATCCAATAAACTACAAATTGTTAAAATCAACAACAATAAAAACTAAAAATATAGACATTAGTAACAAAATCTAAAAATCAACCACAATAAAAACGTTTTTATTGTCCAAAATTCCATATGAAAAAATACAAATTATTAAAATCAACAAAAATAAAATCTAAAAAACATAATAATTCATAAAAATTTGTTATCCAAAGATTTCAATTAAAATTTTGAGTTGTCTTAACATATCAACACTATATAACAATCTAAAATTCCTCAACAAATCCAACTAATCCTCCTACTCATCACTAACCAATAAATTTGAAGAAGTTATCCTAAATCTACCAAACTAAAACTAAATCTACCAAACTAAAACTAAATCTATCAAACTAACAATGAAATCATAGAGATAAAGAAGACTTACATGGGTTTTTTCGCCGGATTGAAGAGAGAGTAGAGAGAGAAATCGAGTTAGAGTGAGAGAGAAAAGTTTCGGTTGTGGGGAAGAAGAAGATTGTGTGGATTAAATTTTTTTAGAAAACCGACGGCCATACCCGTCGGTTTTCCGTCGGTTCCAAAAAAAATTGGCCAAAAATTTACCGCCCAAATAAAAAATAAGGCGGCAATTGTTAACCGACGGAAAACCGACGGATTTAATTATTTTATGCATGCAATGCGATTGGTCGGTCAACATAAAATATTATCTAGTATCCGTCGGAAATCCGTCGGTTTTTAGGAAAAAACCGACGGATTTTCGACGGCCACAACTCAATTTGGTGTTTACGGATTGCGATTCTCGCATCGAACATGTTTAAACCACTTACAACATTTCTTTTGTGTAATAGATTCAACCTATAATCAATTTTATAACAATTAATTATTTGATTTCATCACAATTTCTAATCCTAGTAAACATACATGTACACTTTATGATTTATATTCAAATATGTACATATGTTATGAAAATTAGAAACATGCTTTAAAAAGTGTTTGAATAACTTTGTCAACAACCTAATTTGTTTATATTTGGGAGACGTAGGCCGTAAACTACCAAATTTGTGACAAAAACAAAAAAAAACATAAATCCGTTGGAAATCCGTCGGAATTTCAAGAAAAAAACCGACGGATTTCCGACGGAATCAATAAAAAAAAAAAAAAAAACCATAAAACCGTAGGAAATCCGTCGGAAATTCAAGGAAAAAACCGACGGATTTCCAACGGATTTATGATTTTTTTTTTTTATTGATTCCGTCAGAAATCCGTCGGTTTTTTTCTTGAAATTCCGACGGATTTCCTACGAATTTATGGTTTTTTTTTTTTTATTGATTCCGTCGGAAATCCGTCGGTTTTTTCCTTGAAACCCTAAACCCTAAATCCGATAACTTATATTTTTTTCTAAACCCTAATCCGTCGGAAATCAGTAGGAAATCCATTGGAATTTCCTACGGATTTCTGACGGATTTATAAAAAATCCAATTAAAATTACTGAATTATAAAAGCTTGGACGATTTTAAAAAAATCCGAAAACTTGCTTATTTACATTAAAAAAATTACTGTTTTAATAATAATATTACAAAAGCTTGAAAAGACTTCTAAAATATTACATATTATAATTAAATAAACCGAAACATTCGAAGAGATTATGGTAAACTATAATCTGAATCTGATGAGTAGTCTGAAGCCGCGGAATCAGAATCTTCATCAAATTCTCCTAACTCTTCCTCAGATTCGGGAAACACCTCCTCCTCTAGTCCGATTGTAAAATCGACAACCAGCTCCACGTTGAGAGAAAGATCAATAGTACCTAATCCACCCTCTGTGTCTTGTTGCAAAGGATCGTGCTCAGGTACCCCAACAAGCGTTCCTCTGGGATGAATTTGTGTGACTGTGATCCATGGGTCGGGAACAAACGTTGACACTGTAGGGGGGCGAATGTAGTAAACCTGATCTGCCTGTGATGCTAGGACAAACGGATCATACTTCTCGAGATTCCTTCCAGAATGGACCCATGTAACACCAAATTCGTCATGTCGTACTCCATAGCCGTCTTCTGGGTTATACCAATCGCAATTAAATGCAATGAACCTTAAGTCTAATATGCCTGGGAAATGGACTTCCAATATCTCACGAAGTACGCCGTAGTAAACCATGTCACATGATTGCGATGAAACACCCGAATTAATTGTTGATCTGGTACTTCCTTCTTGAAACACCTTAAACTTATATCCACGTGTAAAATATGCCGGGTACGAATGTGCAACATATAGGGGGGGGGGTTTAGCAACTCTTCGAACCATGTGGAAAATGTATGTCCTCTAGTCATCATGTCCTGAACCTGTGGTCATTGCATGAGTGAAAAACTTGTATACATAATAAGGAAGATATGAAAATGAATTCATTAACTTACATAAGAACTAATCCATCCCGCGAACTCATTTTCCTTAAGCTCTTCAATTTGGTCCTCTGTTATTGCAGGGTATTTATGCCGTTGTATAGCTTTGTAAATCCTGATGTCATTAACCATTGTAAAAAAATTATATACTAAAAAAAAATGTATGTATCCAAAGATTGAAGTTAAATACCTCTCGTACTCCAAGACTTCTTCACAATTTGTAAGGATATACAAGTGTAGATGACCTCGTTCCTCCTGTGTAAGCCTTCTCTTACGGCTTCTTCCACTAAGACGTCCAATTTGGACGAATTCATTTGGGACATTAGCAGAGTAAGTTGGGGCTACACCACCATCATCATTTCTCGTGGGTTTGCGACTCTTTGCTTGCCTTTCAGGTGGGAAGTAAAATCCGGCAAAGTTAGCACTTTCTTCATTGATGTTTTGCGCAACGATAGAACCCTCGACTCTGCTCAAATTCTTCACCTTCTTCTTTAGATGGAATATATACCGCTCAAATGGATACATCCATCGGTAATGAACAGGCCCACCAAGTGCTGTTTCCCGAGGGAGATGAATCGGGAGATGCTCCATAACATCAAAGAAGGACGGTGGAAATATTTTCTCTAAATTGCAAAGGATCTCGGGTATCTTCTCTTCCAAATTCTGAATACCTTCTTCTGTAAGTGTTCTAGAACTTAAATCCCGAAAGAACGAAGCAATCTCTGCAATATAAAAAATCTATGTTATCAAATGAATTGCAAAGATTAAAGAACATGGACATAATAAGACAGAACATACAAAAGAAATAGAGAATATACCTGCGATAGCTATGTGTACTTGTCGGGGTAAAAGTCCTCGAAAAGCGAATGGCAGGAGGCGTTGCATAACAACATGACAATCATGACTCTTCATCCCTGTGAATTTGCCTTCTCTTTTATCAACACAATGCCGCAAATTTGACACGTATCCATCCGGAAATTTTACGCTGTTTAATATCCACTCGAAGAACTCTTGTTTTGCAAGCCTGTCCAACCGGAAAGCAGGGATCGGAGCTTTCCCTTGGGAATTAACGTGAAGCTGCGTTCGAGAACAGTGCTCCTTAAGGTCCAACCTCGACTTCAAATTGTCCTTCGTCTTTTTTTGCACATTGAGGATGGTGTTCATGATGTTATCGAAAACATTCTTCTCAATGTGCATAACATCCAAATTATGCCTCAGAAGATGATCCTTCCAATAAGGCAAATCCCAAAAGATACTATGTTTCTGCCAGTTGTGGTACTCTCCAGCACCATCTACACGGACATGTCCATTACCACCACATTCAACAGTCCGATCCGCTCCAAAATCTCGTAACTGATCCAACATAAACTGCCCACCTAACACAGGTGGTGGACCATGTAAAACTTTTACATCCTTCCTGAACAAAGTGGTGCTCTGCCGATAGGGATGGTCATGGGGGAGAAACCGTCGATGGCAATCAAACCAACACGTCTTCCTTCCGTGCTTCAACTGGAATGCATCAGTGCTTTCTCCACAGGATGGACACGCCAATTTCCCATGCGTTGACCAACCGGAAAGCATCCCGTAGGCCGGGAAGTCGCTTATCGTCCACATTAAAACTGCATGCATATCAAAATTCTCCTTCAGTGAGACATCCCACGTCTCAACGCCGTGGTGCCATAACATCTGCAACTCCTAGATCAATGGCTGTAGGAAAATATCAAGTGATTTCTTAGGATGGGATGGCCCGGGGACTAGGATACTCAGGAACAAAAACTCTCTCTTCATGCAAAGAGATGGCGGCAAATTGTAAGGTGTCACAATTACAGGCCATAGTGAATATTGCCTCCCATGCTTCCCAAAAGGGTTGAAGCCATCAGTGCTCAATCCGAGGTATACATTCCTTCGTTCTGCCGCAAACGTGGGATAGACTGAATTAAAATGTTTCCACGCTTCTGCATCTGATGGATGCCCTATTTTTCCTTCCCTTCTATGCTCTGCATGCCATCTCATTGCGGTCGCAGTTCGCTCAGATTGGTATAACCGCTTTAACCTCGCTGTCAATGGTAAGTACCACATCCACTTAAATGGGACTGGAACTCTTCCTCCTGTATCCTTATACCTAGGATGACCGCAAAATTGGCAAGACAGAAGGTCCTCGGTCGCTTTCCAATACAACATGCAGTTCTCCTTGCAAATGTCTATCATCTGAAATGGCAAACCAAGACCAGCAACCAATTTTTGTATCTCATAGTACGAAGCTGGTGCAAGGTTATCCTGCGGCAAAAGACCTTTAACGAAATCCGCAATCACATCCACAACCTCCTCGCTCAGATTGTAATTCGACTTAATGGTCATTAACTTAGTCGCGGTTGACAAAGGAGAATCACCCTCTCTACAACCTTCGTATAACGGCTGTTTCGCTGCATCCAACATATCAAAAAATCTTCTATCATCTAAATTAGGCACATGTACCCTTTCAACATCCTCCCCGAATACCCTTTCAACATCCTCTTCGAATCCTGATAAATTTTCCTGAAATGCATCATTGACCATCTGCACCATACCTATGTTAGGAGGTTCCGTTGTCGTTTCTTCTATCATATCAGTTGCATAAGGTTCACTACAACTACCATAATCTACCATTTCCTCTGTTTCTCCATGTGAATACCAAATTTTGTAACCCGGCATAAATCCATGATTATACAAATGCCCATATACACCTTTATACGTTCCTCTCCTACGATTCAAACAATCCGTACAAGGACAAGGAAATTTACCATTTCGAATGGCTTGCGGATTTTGCCCAACAAATTCCATAAATTCCTTAATCCCAGCCTCGTACTCCTCTGTTACCAATCCGCTCGCTTGATCTCGCATCGGCTTGTCCATCCACGATCGAAAATAATTAAACAGATTTGAAGAAGAAGAACACATTTTACTCTCTCTCTTTTTTATAAAATGGTGTTGCATAAGAATGAATGAATGGAAGAAGATGTCTGATGTAGGATATATACCTAAAAACCGACGGATTTCCGACGGATTTCTGACGGATATTTAAATTTCAAACGGATCTATTAAAAGGCTATTTTGAAATTACGATCCGTCGGAAATCCGTCGGAAATAAACCGACGGATTTCCGACGGATGTTTAAATTTCAAACGGATCTATTAAAAGGCTATTTTTAAATTACGATCCGTCGGAAATCCGTCGGAAATAAACCGACGGATTTTCGACGGATGTTTAAATTTCATGAAATTACGATCCGTCGGAAATCCGTTGGTTTATTTCCGACGGATTTCCGACGGATGTTTAAATTTCAAACGGATCTGTTAAAAGTCTATTTTTAAATTACGATCCGTCGGAAATCCGTCGGTTTATTTCCGACGGATGTTTAAATCTTACTAACCGTCGGAAAGCCGTCGGATATCCGTCGGAATTTCCTACGGATTTTTTGCGGTCGGTAATCCGTCGGTTTTTCCTACGGATATCCTACGGTATTTGGTTTGTCGAAAACTCGTCGGAAATACGTCAAAAAATTACTGACAGATGGAATCCGTCGGAAATTCCGTCGGATTTTGTCTTGTTTTCTTGTAGTGTCCCTTGCCATCTTCCTTGCCTTGAACATCCTCTTCTTCGCCCTAACCGAAGCCGCACGCACCAGTTGTCCACCACCGCCTTACAACCCCAAGCCTACCCCAACCACTCCTGCGATTGAGACGTGCCCAACAGATACCTTAAAACTCGGTGTTTGCGTTAACGCGCTTAACTTGTTGAATGTGACATTAGGTGCTCCTCCGGTTAAGTCATGTTGCAGCCTCATTGACGGTTTGGTTGATCTTGAAGCCGCGGTTTGTCTTTGCACCGCGCTTAAAGCTAGCATTCTTGGCATCAACATTAACCTTCCAATCAACCTTAGCTTGCTACTTAACGTTTGCAGCAGAAAGGCTCCACGTGGCTTCCAATGCCCTTAAAATCCTTTAACGTTACATATAAAATCGGTGAATCCGAAGATTATGGCTATGCATGAAATGTCCTTGAACTTTTGATATCTTTTTTTTTTTGTTATTATTTTTATTTCTCGTTTGTTTTTTATTTTTCTCTTATTTGAATTGGTGCATGCGGATGAGGAAGATCCTCATCAATTAAGAAATGGGTTTGTGTTATTGTAGTTTATTTCATTTTTCTTGATAATGAAATTATGCTTTTTCAGTGAGTATTGGAGTTGTTCATGCACACGTGCATTTCTGATTGTTCACATTAAATGAACTTTAGTTAACTAGTCTAATATATATGGTCTAGCTAGTGTGTTTATAGTATAACTAGCAACACGTACGTGCGGGAAATTGACTATTAGAAGATTATAAACTAGTGAAATAAAAATATTATAAACTCTAATGAATTAGGGTTAGTAAAACTTATTGGAAATTTTTTTGCCAAATTAAACTCCCTTTGGTGTCTTTGATTAAAGTCAGCAGTTACAGTTAAAAATTCCGCACTAATAAAAGAGAAATAAAAGAAATCAAATTAGCAATTTGAAGTTTATAATTACGAGAAGAATAACGGGTCGACCGATAAAAACTAAACGCCGGACAACACAAAAACATGAGTAAATTGACGAGTGGTGTGGTGTAGTGATCTTGAAAGTAAGTATTATCAATTGGTTTCGGACATCTGAAAAAATTATAGATTAAAAATCTGAATTTTACAGTTTATTAATAATTATTTTAATGTCAGTATTATTTGTATGTGTATATATATTTTTGGTTAATAAAGAAATTTGGAATCTTTGACATAATTTCTTTCGACATGTATGGAATTATCCATTAATAATATTTAACAGTAATATATGTTAAAACGTAAATCATCGATTCTTCTCAACGAAAGCTCAAACTTGGAAGAAATTAGAATTCAACTTCTCCCGAGAAAATTCTTGCTAACAAAATCAACGGTTAGTGTATTATCTTCATGGTTTAGGATTTAGAATTTAAAGTTTTTACATAAATAAGTTCTCTAATCCCATTTTTTTGTTAAAAAAAATATCCAAAAAATTATCCTTTAGATGTATTTTAAAAAATTGAAAAATTGTAGATACTAGCTAGCTAGAATCACATAAAAAGGGACTTATTGCACCCGCTGGTAAACAGTGGTCTGAACATGTAAAAAATAGCAATGAGGACATATATTATTGTCTGTTTTTTTACGGTTTTACTTACATTTAATTGTTACGAGCGAATGATTTTCTTATAACATGTTATTTTTTATATGAATTATTAAAAGTATGAGCTTTCAATTAAAATTAATTGGCAATGAATAGAAAAACATATATCACTTATTTATTACATTAACTCATATTTTAATTTTCGATGTGAGATTCCTAACACACCACTTCTAGATGATGAGTCTTATGGTCTATCTCAAACCAAATTTCATTGTAAAACTAGTAATAAATCCTACTTGGATTATTCTACTTGTAACAAACATAGGCTATGTAACCATGATAAGATTATGAGTTTCCAAATTAAAATAAATTGACAATGAATAGAAATATTTATATTATGTATATACTATTTAGGTCTCATCATAATTTTTATTGTAAAATTCTTAACAATAAACGTTTAATATTTTAAATGGATGTTAAAGCTCATAATTTCATATTTTGTGTTTAATTTTGTTGGAAGCCTATTTGATAAATTAGACATTAATTCATATAAAAGAAATAACATGTTATGAACTTCTTTTTTATAATTTCTTTTTTCCAAAAAAATTATCGTCTTGTAACAGTAATGAAAGATAAAATTGTATATCACACTATGATATATATTTATAGTCTTTTTTTTTTCTTAAACCGGTTGAAGAAATACCAGTTGTCATCATTTATACCGTAATATAAATTATATTTTATTCTAATAGTTTTGTAGAAAAGTTTAAGAAAAACTGTTACGTAATTAAACAGAAATTCAAAAAAAATATATATATATATATATATAGGAAAATAATTAGGCAACCAGCTGGCCAATTGACTAAATTCTATAGTAAAGAATGGTTCGCATGTTGATTATCATATTATTACAATCCCGTGGAAGGAATAATTAAATTCTCGCTCTCTCCTCTAGCTACTTAATCCCGTGAATCATATTTTGGCATGTTCGACCTTATTTTATAACCCGAATATAATACATACCACTAATACACGAAACTTAAATTATATATTCAAAAGGATAAAATTATATGATTTTGTACATCCCTCATTCAATATAAATCATAGAAACATATAATTCGAAAGAGAAATAACACCGATGATTTTGTCGTTATAACACCTTAAAAATAGAATATATTTGGATCTAACAGCTTTTTAATAATTTTTATATTAATCATATTGAACATGGGTGTCTTTTCAAACGTTCAATTTCACAATTCACAATTTTTTTTTTTTTGTGTGTTAAAATTAAGAAATTTATGAAAATACCAATACCAACTTTAAACCATCTAATCATTTGAGACGATTCTATCATTGAAATTACGATTGAGATATTTATATTTTTTTAGAATAATACATATAGTATATAATTAGTCCATCTTGTAACCCCTTCTTAGACGGAATTATTTAATAAGTCAATGTTAACAAATGGTAAATTAAGTCATAGCTTTGTCTTTCTGTGAGATTATATGTATAATACTAAATAATGTATTAGAATAATGGTGATATATAAGTTTTCCCCGTGACTAAGGGGATTTGTTGAAGGATAAGATATGTTCACATGGATAAGCGTGAAGGTAGGGCTGGCCAAATTGTCCGTTTTGCTCCGATTCAGTATTTGTCTTGATTTGATCCGAAAAATCTAGAAATTCGTTATGAATCAAAGCGAAATAAATAGTAAAATATAGTTCCATCTAAAGCAAAGCAAACACAAATACCAATTTTAAAAAGTTCGGATATCCGCTCCGATCTGTATATTATTTATATATACATATTATATGATAGATTTAGAGGTGGGCGCTCAGGTACCCATTCGGATTCGGGTCGGATTTTTTGGATTTTCGGTACCAGGCTCATAAGTCTCATTCGGGTATTTTTAATTTTTGGGATCGGATTCGGTTCTGTTCGGATCGGATTTTACCTGATATCCGAAATTACCGGAAAAACCCGGTAAAAAAAATCCAAACTCTTCGAAAGTATCCAAATTACCCGAACTTAGGTAAAAAGAGGTTAATGGGTTTAGTTAACATCGAGTTTTTCGGGTACTAGTTCGGATTTCGGTTCGGATCGGATATTATCCGATACTCGAAGTACCTAACCCTTAAGTCACATTCGGGATTTTTCTAGAACCGAATCCGATCGGGATCGGGTTCGGTTTTTTGCCCACCTAGATAGATTTATAACAAATATTTGTATTTTTGGACTTTTTAAATACATAAGACGGAAATATTTATAGTAAAAATAGATTTGAAAATTTTATATTAATTAAAAATTATTAATAAAAATTATAAGAAAGTAGATACTAACTTTTTAATTGGAAATGTATTTTATTTCTTAATTTTTTTCTTAAATAAAAAACACATATTTCATTTTTCACCATTTTAATCTTCCACTTTTCATTTTTTTTTTAATTATATTGGGTAAAATTAGGTAATTTAATATATTTATTCAAGTTAGTTTAAATATTAGATTAAAAAAAAAAATATATATATATATATTTTTAAATATGGTGTTTTGGTGTTTTTTTTTTGTTTAAAATGGATATCGCAGATATTCGAAAAAATTCTGGATATCCGCAATTTCGGCTATCCGAAATTTTCCAGAGAAAGCGGCAAAATTTGATACCAGGTAAAAACGAAGCATACTACATTTTTCGGATATCCGCTTCGTGTCCAGCCCTATATGAAGATATACCAGAACAATCATATTATTTTTTATATGTATGTTTAATTAAGCTTAATACCTTAAGGATGGTGCCAGGTATTAACAGAAATGCAAGGTTAATTTCCACTAAATTTAGGCCGTAAATGATACCAGCTTAATTCAAGAATTTTAAGGAATGTAGCTGAATTTTTTATGTGTGTCACTAGTTGAGAATTGGCGAAAAAAATTTTGAAATATATTTTTTCACATTTACACATTAACATTTCATTATATTTTTTTCAAATAGAAAAAATATAATGAAATGTTAATGTGTAAATGTGTCTCTTAAGAAAGAAAAATATAGCATATCTATCAATTTTTTGATGTGTCACTATTTTTATTTGTATAGACAAAAACATGTATAATTATTTTTCTTCTTCCGAATAATAAAGCCAAAAAGACAGTTCACGGCTATTCAACCAGTTAATATCAATTCATTAATATTAATTAACCAAAACATTAAATCATTAGTATTAATTTTGAAAATATTTTTAGCTTTTAAAAAAGATTATAAGTAATTATTCAGATTTTTTTCTCTCAATTATTTTAGTTATTCAGTTAGATATAATTTTATTTATTCCGTTAGTAAACAAATTCGTCATATTCTGTCAGATTCAGTTAAATTATTCTGTTACCATTTAAATTTTTATTTATTTTTTTAGCCAAAAATCACAAATAAATTTCAACATGTTTTACATTTAACCAGATTCAATAGTTGAAAAACTTTTTCAAAGAGATTTAAATACTCACTTGCCAATGATATTATATACTTTAATGCAATAACGTAATAGTGAGGGATTTCAATCTGTTTGAAAATTATTAGAAGTTTAAATGATAATAAAGTAAAACTTCTATAAATTAAAGAAAAATTGGTCATAAATTGGTTTTTTGATATAGTTAATATTTCTATAAATTAATAAAATACCGTAATTCCGAAATTATTAATTTATAGAAATTTTACTGTAATATAATCATGTGAAAAAATTGATGATGTTGAAATCTAACGGAAAATTAGGGTCTAACAGAATTTATAATTTTTTATTATAAAGAATTATGTCCGAAGTATATCTTTATAAAATGGATAGATAATTTAGATATCTAAAATTATTATTCAAAATGTACATTTATATTAAAAACGGGTTGGAGAATTTGCAATATTCTACGGTATGATATGGGTAATTCGAGTATTTAACATCACTACTTGAGCTTTTACCCAATCGGGTAAGGTAGGATTCAAATTCGTGTATTTGGGATACTTACGGGTAATTATATATACTTTGGATATTCTATTTGATTGTATCACTTCAAAAAAAATGAATGCAAGACTTTGCACAATTTTTTTTTTCCAACAATAAAACTTGGGATATTAGCAAATATAACATACACAAATTTAATAATGTACCAAGTAACTAAAGATACTGTTGACAGCAATATTTCAGATGTAATGTGTAGAAATAGACGAAAATACCCTCAAAGTGATATCAATCATATCTCTCACATGTTTTTGCTGTGTCCACGTGTGGAGGATATTTTTGTCCACTCCTTTCTTTGATTGGGTATACACTCTATTTTATTATTATATGGTTAGTTTTTTAATTGTAAATCTGAATTTGGTTATCAGACTAATTAACTCATAAGAATTTGTACAATTAATTTCTCAAATTAGAAATAATATTCTAGGTTCATTTTCTTAGAGGAATTCCTTAAAACACCACAAAATAAGTTTTTGTTCCAAATATACCATCATTTAGTTGTTTTTTCCAAAAATACCACTAAAACTTTGTTTTTCCAAAAATACCACAAACACTAAAAATGAGTTTTGAGGATTTATAATTTCACGGACAATGTGTTGATAACCCATGAGGTTCTCCATTTCCTTAAAACATCGGAGGCAAAGAAATATTGCTCTATGGCCGTGAAAACGGACATGAGTAAAACTTATGATCAAGTTGAATGGGACTTTGTTTGTTTGGTCTTCAAGAGGCTAGGTTTCGATGATAAATGGACAATTTGATATATCAATGCATATCTACCGTAACCTACTCCTTCTTGATCAATGGATCGGCGCAAGGTCATATCATACCATCACGGAGAATTCGTCAAGGTGATCCTCTCTCGCCTTATTTATTCATACTTTGTGGAGAGGTACTAACGGAGCTTTGTGAAGAAGCGCAAGTGAATGGTTGTCTAAAAGGCATTAGAGTTGCAAGGAGAAGTCCACGGGTAAACTACCTACTTTTCGCCGACGATACAATGTTTTTTTGTAAATCAAGTAAGGGAGATTGAAAACCCCTTATGGACATTCTTGGAAAATACGAGAAAGCGTTGGGGAAAAAAATCAATGGACAAAAATCATCAATCACTTTCTCTTCCAAGACGTCTCGAGAGACAAAAGAAAGAGCTAAAAGGGGATCTAAAAATTGATAATGAAGGAGGGCTTGGGAAATATTTGGGGCTATCCGAATACTTTGGCCGACGAAAAAAAGACCTCTTCACTCAAATTGTGGACCGGATCCGACAAAGAGCAAGAAGCTACTCATCGAAGTTCCTTTCCAAAGCGGGAAAGATGACAATGATCAAATCGGTGTTGTCCGCTATCCCGACATATACAATGTCGTGTTTCAAACTCCCTCAAGGTCTTTGTAAGAGGATTCAATCGGTTCTTACCCGCTTTTGGTGGGACTCGAACCCGGAGAAAAGAAAGATGTATTGGATTGCATGGTCAAAATTAACAAAATCCAAAAGGGAATGGAGAGGTTTCAGAGACATTCAAAGCTTTAAGGATGCTTTATTAGCAAAACAGAGTTGGAAGATGATCACTAAGCTCGCATGCCTTCTAAGCCGAGTTCTCCTTGGGAAATATGCTCATGACCAACCTTTCCTCGAGGCACAACTTCCAAGTTCATGCTCCCACGGATGGAGAGGTATTTTAATAGGTAGAGACTTACTAAAACAAAATATCACGAGGTCTATTGGCAATGGTGAGAACACGAAAGTGTGGGAAGATCCCTGGGTTTCGATGATGGAACAGATTAAACCACTCGGACCTTTGAGAGAAGAAGAGATCAACATGAAAGTCGTAGAGCTATTGGATACTAACTCCCTTGAATGGAACATAGAGAAAATTAATGGAATCTTACCAGAGCTGGCACAACAAATTCTCTGTGTAAAATCGAGTAAAACAAGGGTTGAGGATCGATGGGTTTGGATCCCTAACAATTCAGGAGTGTACTCTGCCAAATCTGGTTATCATATCGCCGAAGCAAGAGAGATACAACTACAAGATCCGACCCATATCCTAGCAACGCAAGAGTGGACATCCGATATTTGGAACGGGGCTTTCTCCTCCAAATTAAAAGTCTTCTTGTGAAGGTGTGCTCAGGAAGCATTAGCAACAGGCGAAAATCTCAGCAAAAGGGGCCTCAATATCAATATCAGTTGTGTACATTGCAGAGCTCTGGAGACTACGATCCATCTCCTGTTTCATTGTCCATATGCCAAAAAGGTTTGGTCCCTTGCCCATTTCAAAAACTTTCTAGATCCCCTGCTTCTACAAGACTTCAAAACAGGGACCAGAATCAGGAAAAAGCTAGAGTGCCTCCCTCCAGTTGGTGTAAGTTACGGACCACTCTTCCCATGGGTGTGTTGGTCCCTGTGGTCTGCCAGGAACAAATTAATCTTCGAGAACAGAAGACTTGCAGAACAAGAAACAATCTCAAAAGCAATTGTCGATGCTCGAGAATGGCAGTTAGCACAACGAGAGGGGACACCAGAAAAAGGAACAAGCCACAAGTCCCCAATGCCCCATAGTCCATCCCATGGTACCATCCTCTGCCATACGGCTGGAACATGGAATGAGGACAAACGGATAGCAGGTTTAGGTTGGGTTTTCCAAAAGGCAAATCAGAGCAACGCACCTATCACCATCATTGATCAAGGTTTACAAGCAGAAACCTTTGTCCTTTCACCCCTGATGTCCGAAGCATTGACAATGCGTCTCACCCTCTTTAAAGCAAAAGACAAAAGATTTATGAAGCTAAGTGTTCATTCAGACTCGCAGACGCTGATCGGAGCCGCGATTTCAAACAACACAATAAAAAAAATCGGCGGAGTTCTTCAAGATATCAAGAACTTTATTCCTACCATTGCTTCTATCGATTTTCATTATGTCCATCGCGCTAAAAATACTCTGGCCGATAAATTTGCTGTAAGAAATCGGTCCATTGTAACATCCACATGATGATGAAATGAATTTCAAACTTGTTGCTAAAAAAAGGAGTTTATAATTTAAATTTTTGGATTTGGGTTTATTATTTTGGGTTTATAATTTAGTTTTTAGGGGTTAGGGTTTATGATTTAATTTTGAGGATTTAAAGTTTAGTTTTAATTTAGTGGTATTTTTGGAAAAAGAAAACTTTTAGTGATATTTTTGGAAAAAAAAAACTTTTAGTGGTATTTGAAACAAAAACTTATTTTATAGTATTTTTGAAAATTATCTTTTTTTTAACCGTGATCATAAGTCGCAAAATTGGGAGTAGAGTAACAAACTTATAGTTAGTACATGTATTTTGGGTGTTCAATTTTCTTACTACCAAGTAATTAGTTAACTTCTACCATATGCTCTTAATCATTGCCAGCTAACTTTGGACAATGACCCATATTAAGCTGCATGTGTACCTTCTTTCTTCTTTTTTTGGGTCAAGTGCTGCATGTGTACCTAAATAATCAAATTATATATATATAAAACTTAGTCAACAACTAATCTCCCATAGAAAATCAACAATTAAACCTTCTAATTTCTCTGAATGAAAAGTTGAAACCCTATAAATACCCACTAAACACTTAACATTTCTCTCCACCCATCTCAAAGAAAATTAAACACACTACTAAACTTCTTGAGCTTTTATAAGAGCTTTTCCACTCCACAAACAAATGGCTTCAAGAACCTCTCTTACACTCTTTCTTTCTCTCAACCTCCTCTTCTTCACTTACACCTCTGCCACATGCTCCAAGTGCATCCCCAAGCCAACGACCACAACCACCCCGACCACAGGGACATGTCCTAGAGATTCCCTAAAGCTCGGTGTTTGCGCTAATGTGCTCAAGCTAGTGGACCTAACATTGGGAAGCCCACCCGTAGAGCCATGTTGCTCGCTCATCCAAGGCTTGGCTGACCTTGAGGCTGCGGTCTGCCTCTGCACCGCGCTCAAGGTTAATATTCTTGGCATTAACCTTAACCTTCCCATCGATCTCAGTGTGCTCCTCAATGTTTGTAGTAGAAAAGCTCCAAAGGATTTCCAATGCGCATAAGTAGAATACTTATGACATATCTAAAAACATACATATAAAAATATCGCTACGAATGGACGTTGAACCTATTATCTTGTCTTCTTGGTTTTTGTTTTTAATTGGTGAATGTTTTTTTGTTTGTATTTTTCTTGGATTGTTTAAAATGATTGGACGTTACGTTCTCATGCAATAATGGATTATGGGTTTGTGTGTGTAATCGGCAAGTTTATACTCCTTTGCTTCACAATTCCTCCATCTTCTTTGTAATTGTATCTTTTGAATTTGATTAATAAAAGTATCAATTGATGTTGTTGTCTATATATATCGCTCTTATATGTGTGCAAATTTATGCATTATCTTTTTTCAATATTATTAATTATTATTCTTTTAAATATGCCACTGGTGCTGTCCAAAAAAATCAAGGTGACAAAATAACACTATTCACTGAAAATCAGGTTTTGGGTATATATATATCGTTGTAAGCATTAAGAGACATGTAATATCCGATCATTACCGACAAAAAAAAATTCCTAAGAAAAATGCGTTAAGAAAATGGTGAATTTGTGGAATAGCAAAAAAAAAAATTAAAAATTAAAAATATAGCAGAAAATTTTAAAATGAAGGGTTGAGATGTTGATACTAGGGGTGGAACGGACCCGGATATCCAAAAATTTAAAGGTATTCTGATTCGGATCCGGATCCGTGATTTCCGGACTTCGGGTATCCGACAAAAAATTAAGATATCCGCAGATATCTGGATCCGGAAAAAATAATTAAATAATTAAATTAACTAAATTAAAACACTAAATTTTAAAAAATATATATAAATTTGAACTATAAATTAAAATTTTGAATAATTTTTTTCAAAACAAATATGATATATTAGAAAAAAACTAAAATCAATATATATGCATATATTTTTATATAAAAATAACTTAATATATGTAAAATTATATGTTTTTAATATATTTAATGCATCCGGATCCGGATCCGGATATCCGAACTTTGAAATTTTACTATCCGGATCCGGATCAGGACGTCCCGGATATCCATATTTTTGGAGCGGATAGGAACGGATAATGGATCGGATTCCGGATAATAATTCCACCCCTAGTTGACACATGGGTGAATTTGGTTAGATTTTAAGATTGATTTTTTTGTGTTATTTGGCTAATTTACTCTAAAAAAAATGTGGATTATACAAAAGATTCTTGCAACTAAGGTAAAAACTAAACCGAGCCAAATTTTTTTTTTTTTTCCGGATCGTACTTTTTTTTGGTTTAACCGAGCCAAAGTTTCTCCAACTCTTTTTTTTTTTTTTACAAAATAATTCAAAAATCTAAATTGAAAATGTACATAGTTTACATCAATGATATCACACTGGTAAAGTGTAATATTTTTTCCTAAACTATTCGTTTTGGAATTTAAAATACACATAATGAACAAAAGAACGAAAAAAAAAAACAAAATTTTGTTCTTCACGAATTCATCCATATTTATCGAAAAAGCATGTCACTCCGCCAATATAACCTTAATTGACCTAAACAAAACTCGGTTCTAATACGATATGCCAACCCAAAATGTTTTCTGTTTAAATCACCGAATTGAATCAAAGAGTGAAATTCCACATTTAACCATATATATTTTGTGAAATATATAAAGTGCAATTGACTTTTTGTTCCATAGCATGCAAGAATTAATGATGGGGAACTTGTTCATCAAACTATATAACGATATATGGTCAAGATAAATTATTACAAACAATCGACGGATACAAATTTGGGATAGTTAATTAAAGAACTAGATCGTGATGTTAGAACCAATATACAGAGTGTTCAAAACTTGGGAAAATATGTTTTTTCGTAAACCGTTTTTATGAATAAAGAAATTTGGTTCGCATTAGATTATTGTTCACCAAAAAATATAACGGTGCAGTTCACAAACGAATTAATTCGTTCTTCTTTTCTTTTTTTTTAAATTTCATCATTTATTCATCTTTTTCTTCTCCTCTTAAAAAAATATCATTTAGAATACAAGATAATTTAAAACTAAAGATGAAGGTGAATAAAAAAAAATTACAAAGAATAGATATAGAAAATATACTATTACAAGACAAGTTAAACGCAAGTGAAGCAAAAATCAGTGACCATTGAACATCGAAGAGAACTGATCCTAAGGTTGAAAGAATCTGAACCAAGTAAGTAGATAAGACTCACTGATTTGAGAATAGATGCAGTTGGAGGACGAGGTTGGTGAGTCTCGCTTCTGTCTAAACTAGCCAACTTTGCTTTTATGGTGAGCTGAGTTTTTTTAACAATAGAAATGACCCTTTTTGAAGAGGAATTGTGAAGTCTAGAGTTCTTCTCCTTCCACAAATTGTAGACAAGAGATTGAAAATCAAGTTGCAAATGACCTCTAGCTTCTTGTTCCGAGAGGAGGATTGTAACCACACAACCATATCTTCAAACAATAAGGGAGGATTAAGGCCAGAGTGAGTGAATAAAGAGTTGAATACCTCTGCTGATAAATCGCAGTCAAAAAGCATATGTGTTCTAGTTTCAGGCTGAGTTCCACATAACAAACAGCCCGGTAAAATGTTAAAGCCCCAACTTCTGAGCCAATCTCGCGTAGGTAGACGATCCCTTAACACAACCCAAAGTAAAAATAAGTGCTTAGGAATCCTTATCTTAGGTCAAACTGATTTGTGCCAAGTAACCAAAGGTGGAGAAGGATGAAGAGAAAGCCACGTCTTTGAACTTGAAAAAAAGCCAGGTAAACATCCAATGGTATGCCTCCAAAAAAATGAATCTGATTCTTACGTTAAAGAAGAAGGGAAATCAATGGGCAGACAAGACCGAAGCAACACAAGGATGGATGCCTACCACCAAAAAATTTCCAAGCATTATTAGCACAAGTTTCATTAACAGAAGACAAAGAGGAAATGTCAGACACATGTGGTTCATTAGGCCCAATTATATCAATCAGAGGACCAAAACTTGTCCAATTGTCATGGCAAAATAATGAGGAAAGGCCAGAGTTAATTTGACAAACCAAAAAGGGTCTAGCTATTGCACCAAACTTCATTAACCTTCTTCAAATCCAATTGTCTGAATGTTGAAAATCAATAAACCAAAACAATCTGCCTCGAATTATGTACTGATCCATGTACCAGTACTATACATATATATGTCACATTTTTCTAAATGAAATTTCATCATTTTAAAAACTTTAAAAGTCGAGTTTTAAAATTTAAGGAAGGAAAGAAAAATATACGTGGCTCTAACACCTTTATACGATATAATTACAAATCAGAAGAACAAGTTCCCTTTGAAAACTGGTATAAAGAAGCAGACAGCTTAACTGGATTTGGAATCATTGGGAGGAAAAAAAACATATACATGTCACATCTTTTATACTTTTTTATCAACCAAATACTAATTAATTGATCGAAAAAATAGTATTAAATAAAAATTATTTGCCTTATTCATTACTCCACTTAGATTAATTATAAATATATATGCATGAGCTCTCCCGTGATCAAATTTGGCATTTTCAGACTTATCATTTATCTGAGATGCCTTCATATACAATCAAACGTTATAGATGTGTATACGTAATTATTACGTATTTTGAATAATATACAATCAAGTTTTGATCCAGATATTAAATGAGTTGGGATTTGGATGGATTACAAAGAATATAAACTTGCTCCATGACATATACTAACTTCCACTGCCAATTTAATTAGCATGTACATCCACTGCCATTATATATATTTGTTTTTTCTATAACACATAATTCGATTTCCAAAACTTTGAACTTAAAATTAAATACTCATTTAAATATATAATTTTTTACAATGGTGTGATTGACTTTGTGGCTGTTAAGGTTGTAGGGTATTTGACAGCTTTCACAGCTTTTTTTAATCCAATCAGGATTTTACTTTATTTTTCTATTTTAAAGTTTTCAAAATGACTTCTTTTTTTTCTTTGTTTTTTCTAAAGCGTGAATAGAGAGATTTTAAAAATAAAAAAAAACTTAAAAACTTTGTTTATTTTCTTTTCTCAAGATGATTAAAATCTATATATAAATCTATGTACAACTTATTACAAAAAAAAATTAATGGATTAATCATTAAAAAAAAATTCTCTTTTAAGATCCATTTTGTTGGTACGTCAATTAATTAATTAATTAATCATTTTCTTGTTCATTAAGCCAATTATACTTCTCCAAAATTATTTTGTTACTGTTATTTTCTATTTTATAGGGATAAATATTTACTCTGAACAAATATAACACTTATTAAAAAATATTTATTTATTATGTTATACTAATATATGTGTTTTTATGTCAATAGAAAAATATCACATGGACCGATAATAACACTCATACCTTTACTTGAAATTTTCATAATTTACATTTTTAATATAAAATTATAATATTTAAATTAACAGCAACAGTTTCTACAGTTTTTATTACCAATCAGACTTTGTTAATATTTAAAAGTAACAGCCACAGTTTTTACAGCCATTTTTCTATAGCCAAAAACCTACAGCAACAGTCTACAGTCACAGTCCTTACTAATCGGGGCCAATATCTTCCGTAATACTTTTATAAACTATTCTCAATGATGAGAAATTAAAAAAAAAAATGTTAATCATTGATCGAAAACGTTCATTCCATAAAAAAATCTCTAAATTGTTCATATATATATATATATTCATTTACATTTTTTTGACAACACTCATCTGCATTTACATTTTCTTGGCAACACTCATCTACATTTCGAGTAAGAAGAAAAAAGAGTATAAAATATATAAATCAAATTTGCAATGTATAGTTTAGGGTTTTGTGGTCTAATAATGGGTTCCCAAGCTTTTTAAACAGAAGAAGAAAATGGGTTAATCTGATTATGGATTCCTCCTAAAAGGGCCCAAAGTAATAGACTAGCACATAGTCCACAAAAGTCAAAAGTAATAGCCCATACCCAATTTGTTTTTCTTTCTATGGATAATCGATGATTTTGAAATCTCAACACATCATTATTAGCGTCGCACACTCGCACTAGAAAAAAAAAACCACAAAAAAGTTTAATAAGATTATATGCATTTAGTAACAAAATCGTAAATAACTAGAGTGTAATATCACAGATGATTTAAGCAAATAATTTTTTGGTTTAAAATTATACCTCATTTATTTACAATTTTATCATTGCATTTTTTTTTTTATGGTTAATTTACTCACTAACCAAAAAAATTAAAAATTAAAAATTTACCAAAAAACTCTAAAATGAGAGGTTGGAATGTTGATACATGAGATGGATTTAATTAGATTTTAGGTTTGATTTTTTTTTTTTTTTGGTTATTTAGCAAATTTTCTCTTTTTTAAAAAATAGTTCACCTAAAAAAAAAAATCTTTAAGTATATACTACTATTTAACAAATTAACCCTTAATTTTTTATTTTTTTTATCTAAACTTCATTCATTAATATTAAAAAAGAATACAAAGTTATTACAGAAATTTCGAAAAAAAATTATTACATAAACAAAAATATGCCATATATTTTTTAAAATTATTATTTTAAAATGACTGAGAAAATATTTTTTTTGCTTGTTTAGATAAAAGCTTAATTTTTTTCTCTCGAAGGGCCGCTGTACTATAACAAATCTCGAAGTCTCTCCGATCTAGGTTTGGCGACTGACGGCTTCCACAGCGTTGGTGCCAGATCCCTTGTTTTCCTTTCTATGGTTTGTGTTTACTGGATCTATAGGAGGTTTTGAAGAAATGGAACTAGCTTCGGTTCTGGTGGTTCCGGTGGTGTTGAGATGTGTTCTGATATGTTAGAAATCTGGAAGATGGTAGTGAGTCTTCTCCGATTCGGGTCGAAGATGTGAGGGGTTCGCTTGATCCGGCTTTGTCGGTTTTTGTGACTGCTCCTCTTTGGCTTCCATTTGGGGCTTCTTTTGTCGGAGACAGAAGCTTATCTTGCATTGGTGTCCCGGCCTCTTCTGATCTTTGTTTGGTTGGCATCTTGTCTCTGTTTATTGCTTTAACCGGGAATTTTGTTTTGAGGTTTTGACATCTCTGAGCCATTGAAAACCGGTTTTAGGAAAAAATCTGTTTTGATTAATCGGGATTCTTTGGAAAGATTTTGATCGGATCTTGAGCCCTTGTCTCACCCTGATTATTGAGTGATTGGGGTTCGAGCATTAGATCGGGACTAGATCCGTTTTCAAGCATTCAAAACTAATAAGGCTTTGGAGTTTGCCTTCTTATCTTCTTCTTTTTGTTCAACCGTTCTTCGATTATTGGTTTATTCAGTAAGCTTTGTTATTTAGTTTAACTATAGCTTGTTTCTTTTTTTTTTCTGAATCTGTCTGTAAGTATCTTTTTTTTCGGATGTGATTCTCTTTTTGTAGGATTGTGGCTCTTTTTCTGCGGGATTGCGACCCTTCTTTTTACGGAATTGTGCCCCTTCTTGTTTTTTCAGGATTGTGGTTTCCCTCCTGCATGATGTTGGTTCATCGTGTAGTTAGCCAATTTTAATCGATGGAAAAGAAAAAAAAATGACCGAGAAAATAACAAAAGTTTTATAATAAATTAAAGAAACATTATCTTCTGACAGCTGAAAACCTAACCGACTTCTCTCCTCCAACCACTGTGTAAAAAGCACTGAAACACACATTTTTCTCCCGTCGCCAAAATTTTCCCGAGAAAAAAAATCTCAAATCTTTCTTTCCCCAGATGTGAAAAAACCCTACCTTCTCCAACCTCTCCGAATCAATTTCCCCCCATCAATTTGCAAAAATGGCGACTGTTCCAATGGATATCGTAAACGATTTATTCCTCCGTTTACCAGCCAAGAGTTTGGTCCGATTTCGTGCTCTCTCGAAACCATGTTGTCTTCTAATCGATAGTCCTGATTTCATCGCATCGCATCTCAATCGTGTACTTCAAACCGGTGATCACCTCATGATCCTTCTCAGAGGCGCACTTCATCTCTACACTGTGGATCTCGATTCACTTGATACTGTTTCCGATGTTGAACATCCGATGAAACGCGGTGGTCCGACTGAAGTTTTCGGATCTTGCAATGGTCTGATCGGATTATCCAATTCTCCAACCGATTTAGCCATCTTCAACCCATCTACTCGACAAATCCATCGATTACCAGTTTCACCTATTGATCTTCCTAATGGTTCGACGACTCGTGGGTATGTGTTTTACGGATTAGGTTACGATTCTGTGAACGATGATTACAAAGTTGTGAGGATGGTTCAGTTTAAACGAGACTCGGATGATGAACTTGGTTGTAGTTTCCCTTACGAGGTTAAAGTTTTTAGCTTTAAGAGGAATTCATGGAAGAGAATCGAATCGGTTTTACCTTCGATTCAGCTGTTGTTCTACTTCTATTACCATTTGTTATATCGTCGTGGTTATGGTGTTCTTGCTGGTAATAGTCTTCACTGGGTTTTACCTCGAAGGCCTGGTTTGATTGCCTTTAATATCATTGTAAGGTTTGATCTCGCCTTAGAGGGATTCGATATTGTTCGGTTTCCAGAAGCTGTTGCTAATGGTGATGTCGATATTCAGATGGATATTGGTGTTTTAGATGGTTGTCTTTGTTTGATGTGTAACTACGATCAGAAATATGTTGATGTTTGGATGATGAAAGAGTACAATGTGAGAGATTCTTGGACTAAGGCATTTACGGTTCAGAAACCGAAAAGCGTGAAATCGTTTGCGTATATGAGACCTTTGGTTTATTCCAAGGATCGGGACAAGGTTCTTCTTGAGATAAATAATACGAAGCTAGTGTGGTTTGATCTTGAGAGTAAGAAGCTTAGTACTCTTAGGATTAAAGATTGTCCTAGCTCGTATAGTGCGGAACTCATTGTGAGTAGCCTTGTTTTGGGATGTAAAGGAGATCTTAATAACATTAAGCACCGGAACGAACAGCGAGCTAAAGAAGCTAAAATGATGCAGAACAGTAAAAAAAGGTGGGGTTTTCTTGTTCTTTGTCAAGATATGGTATGAGAGAAAGCAAAATCCGAGTTTTTGTAGTGATTATATATATATATATATACACATATATCGATATGCTCAGTAACTCCCTTTGTTGTTCATCTCAGGGATGATTTCCTGTCCAAGGGATTCAAGCTAGTCTTATAAGCAAGAGCCAAGAGCTAAAACTAGAGAAGGTAAGTGTAAATTGGTCATTGTTAATGGTGTTTAGTCGCGGACATTGGTCCTTATTTTATTTCCTTGTGTTTCTCTCTGTTGTTCTCTTTTGTCGCGGACGAGCCTTTTTCATATTCGGGTGGACACAAAGAGTCAAAGACAGAGTTTGTCATAGGTATTGATTGATTGCTAAGAACATCCCCTAGAAAGTGTTATGGAGTCATCATCATTAGGACAAAAACTTTTGCATATGGCCCTGTCCAAGTGTTTTTTTTCACAACAATCTTTATGAGAATTGTCCATCTGCAAACCATCATCGCGGCTTGATTTTTCAGGGCGAAGAGACATAGGAAGGAGAAATAGCTTCAACCAAAAAGCTTGAATTACAAGTTTACAACAGGAGATAGTAGTAATAAACAAGTTAACCTAAGTATGTCCTTGAAGAGAGGGTACTTCAATATGTAAGTGTTGTTGTTGCTTAGTAAATGAGTGAAATCTATAATATAACTCTTTTGAAGCTTTGTTGTTATAACTTAATACTAACTCTTTGTACTCAAGTTTTAGTCTCTCCATAGATTGAGATTTCAAGTATTTAAGATCAAATAAAAAATAGCACTACCAAGAAAAGAAAAAATATATATTTGTCGCAATTAACACCTCGAAAATAAAATTGTCATATTTAGTAAATGAATCTCTTACAAAAAATAAAGTTGTTGAAGATTTAAAAAGCTTTCATAAATTTTGTTTTTTCCTTTTTTCTTTTTAAAGGAGTAGATTTCAGACTTATAAAACTCGGCTTAAGACATTTACCATGGTCAAGAAAAAACAATCAATTTTTGTAGAAGGTGAAAATCGAACTTTGACTATGATCCACATAACGAATTTTATCTGCATATATATATATATATATGACTTTTAAAAAAAAATTATAACCTTTCTAAATTATGATATTTTTCCAATTTTTTTAAAAGGCATGATATTTAATTATTTATAGAAACAATATTAAACCTTTACAATGCTTCCAAAAACAATTAATTAATAAATAAAAAGATTTGACTCGACCAATATCCCAAAGCCCAAATCCTATAATTTATTGTTTCTCTCGGATTGAACGAAGAATCGGTACCTTTTTAACCCCTAATTAATCCATAGATTTTTTTTTCCTAATAATCTTATACAAATCGAAAAAAAGAGAATATTTTAATTAAAATAATCTTATAAAAACAAATCTTTTGTGTGCGTCTGTTTAACTATGGCGTAAGAGAGAAAAATAAATGACGGCTTTGTTAAACCCAGACGAAACCTCCGATCGTCTTCTCTCTTCGTCTTCCTCTTTTCTCGCCTCTACATATAACCTATACACATATCCTCCGTTTCCGTTTACAGTTGATTTTCCGGTCATCGATCGGATAAGAATTTCCATCGGCGGCGAAAAAAAACCAGACCCGATAGAGAGAGAGAGAGAGAAAAGAGGGTTTTCCGTCTCTCTCTGATGACTCTAAACCGTTTATCAGCCGGAGATTCCACAAACCCTCACCGATCCTCTTTCTCCACCGATCATCATAAACGGAAATTCGAGGATTACGCTGATCCCGGCGTTGATTTCCTCCAGAAGATGAAGAAACACGAGGTCGACGCCGATCACATGTGGGCGTCGCAACAATCCTGGATTCCGTGGAGATCCGGTGAAAATTCTGGCCAGGATCGTTCGTTATCTTCGTTGGCTGAGTGTTCTTCTGCTTGTGAGTCGTCGAATCGTTCCGAGTCGACTCGGTTGCAACTCTTCGTTAGGATGATGTCTGGAGGTAAAACGATTGTGATCCACGCCGATAAAAACGATACCGTTGAGAAGCTTCATCAGAGAATCGAGTTGAAAACGAAGATTCCAGTGATTGAGCAACGGATTATCTATGAAGGTAAGCAGCTTCAGTTTGAACACTCGCTTAGCCACTACTCGATCGAGCAAGACGCTTCGCTTCACCTCGTTGGTCGTATGCAAAGCACAGAGCATCCTGTTGCCTGGCAAACAATTGATGATATCATGTACACAGTCTCTCGAATGTACAGAGGTGAGAATGTTAACGGAGGTATTTCAAGCATCAATGAGAAGATAGTTGCGTTTTTCGCCATGATTCCCGTCGAAAGCGACCACTCAATGGCGAAATATCTCAAGATTTTCTCAAACTCTTCGGTACCTGCTGCTTTGGTTATGCTCTACGCTTCTTCTTCAGAGGTAAACAAATCATGTGCTAAGAGTCCTATTAAGCTCTTCTTGAATAGTTGCATAGCCTTGCCCAAGAATCAGAAGAACTATTGTTTACCGGCCGTGTTAGACTTCTGTAGATTGCTTAGGAAAGTTTGCCCTGATCAGAAGCTGTATTCGTCTTCTCGGAGCGCCTTGGGTACAATGTTGGAATCGGTTGATGACTCTGATAGATTCCATGTTGGATTGTTGACTATTGGGGAGGAGATTTTTCCCTTCTTTAGCGAGTTAGCTGATCTTTTGGTGAAAGAGTTAGTGCAGGACTCAGGGCCTAGTTCATGTGATGTTCATAAATTTTATTCCTTTTGGAAACCCGTAAGGAAGGCCATTGAATTACAAGTTTCCTCCACATCTCCCATTGCTTTACCTCTGCGAAATACTGCATTGGGGGCGGAGATTGTACAGCTCCATCTGTTATTCAGAATCTTGTTGCGTACAATGGACAGTTGTATGAGTAGAGTCGAATCTTGGTTGGGTAAAAAAGGAGCTGGTGAAACTATGTCTGGATCGTGGTCTCAATATCTTGCTATTCTGAAGATTATCAATTCAATTTCTGAAATCTACCAAGGTGGTAAGGAACTGGTAGCTGGTATGTTAAATTCCAGGAAAGCTTCGTTCTGTGGCCTCGTTGTGAAATTTGCAAAAAGAGGCGATGATCACCAATGGATCTTTGAGCATAAGGAAGCTACCAACTTTGAAGCTAGGAGGCATTTGGCAATGTTGTTGTTTCCGGACGTGAAAGAAGACTTTGAAGAGATGCATGAAATGCTCATCGATCGGTCCAATTTGTTAGCAGAATCGTTTGAGTACATAGCGGGGGCAAGCCGTGAGGCACTTCATGGTGGACTGTTCATGGAATTCAAGAATGAGGAAGCTACAGGGCCTGGGGTTCTACGAGAATGGTTCTATTTGGTGTGTCAAGAGATATTTAGTCCGCAAAATACTCTCTTCCTTCGATCTGCTGATGATTTTAGAAGGTTCTCTCCAAATCCAGGTAATCCGCAAGAGATATGTAATGTTGCTTTCTCATGATATCACTAGGATACAAGTAAATTTTGATCTTGCCTGAACATTCCTATAGTTTCATACTGTCTGATATCCCATAAGGATGTTAATCTTAGAATCCTGAGAACATAATTTAGTATGTCAGTATTGCATAGTATATAGATTCTACCGTGCTTGTAGTTTGTTTGGTGGTTATGTGAAGTAACCATGCACGAGTATACGCTTTAAATATAAACAATTGTTGTTCTGTCATCTTAAGATCTATATGTTGAAGGGGTTACTAAACTTATCGGAATCCTATATGTTTACATACTGCTTGATCGTGGTGCTTCTTTTCTTGCTTAACTATCTGAAAAAAGAAGCATCGTTGAGTTGAAATGATTTAGATACCCATTTAGCCTTAGAAGCAAGAAACAACTCTAAGCATGTCACTCTTTGCTCTAAATAGATATCTTGTGTGATGCTCATTTCTTAATCCATTGATATTAAATTTTTTGTCTTACATTCAGCATCCAAGGTGGATCCATTGCATCCAGATTTCTTCGAGTTCACAGGTCGTGTGATTGCCTTAGCTTTGATGCACAAAGTTCAAGTGGGTGTGCTATTCGATCGTGTTTTCTTCCTACAATTGGCCGGACTGAAAATATCTTTGGAAGATATCAAGGACACGGATCGAATCATGTACAATAGCTGCAAACAGATTCTAGAGATGGATCCAGTGTTTTTCGATTCAAATGCGGGTCTCGGTCTAACATTCGTTTTGGAAACCGAGGAGCTAGGAAAAAGGGATACCATAGAGCTATGTCCAGAGGGGAAATCCACTGCTGTTAACAGCGAGAACAGGAAAAGATACGTCGATCTCCTCATTGAACATCGATTTGCCAAATCAATCTCCACTCAAGTATCGCAATTTTCTCGGGGTTTCACGGACATGCTTTCAGTAGCAGTACAGCCCATATCCTTTTTCAATAGAATATACCTAGAGGATCTGGACGGGATGCTTCGAGGAGGAGAAAACCCGATAAGCATAGATGATTGGAAAGCGCACACAGAGTACAACGGATTCAAAGAGACCGATCGCCAAATAGAGTGGTTCTGGAAGGTAATACGTAGTAAAATCTCAATCTCAAAAACTTTTGGAACCGAGTTTTGTTGAATCTCTTAAACCGGATTTTGTAGATTCTGAAGAAAATGACAGAGGCGGAACGGAGGAGTATACTCTTCTTTTGGACATCGAGTAAGTTTATACCAGTGGAAGGGTTTAGAGGATTATCATCAAAGCTTTATCTCTATAGACTATATGAAGCTAGTGATCGTCTTCCGACGTCTCACACTTGCTTTTACCGTCTCTGTTTGCCAAAATACCCGACGATTGCTCTCATGGAACAACGCCTCCGCGTCATTGCTCAAGATCATATCAGCTCCAGTTTCGGTAAATGGTGAAGAATCATTCATCAAAGTAAATTCATTTACTCTCTATCTTTCTATCTCTCACTGATCTTTAGGGTTCGTAGATTGGTGCTTTTGGTGTATAGATTTTGTTTGTGGCCAACTTCTGTTTATGGCAAAGAAAAGAAAGGTGAAACTTTTCTTGATTTCTGCTTTTAACTTATGGATAAATTAATATGAAACCTATTTGTAAGGAGGAAAAGTTTAGAAAATGGTGTCGTTTTTGACATTTCGATTTCAGTTTTTTTTTTTTTTTTTTTTTGGTTTTGTTTGGTTTGGACTGATCAAATCATGCAAGTATGATTAAACTTTCGCGTAATTAACTTCGACTTTAAAAAATAGCTAAATAGGAATCTGCGTTTGAAGTTTGGTTTCACAACTTTTTTTTTATGTATTTGTGTTAATAATTGAGTACATTTCTGTGTGTTTAATTAAACAAAAAGAAATTAGATTACAAGAAGGGTAAATAAAAAAGGTTTTTTTTTTTTAATTCTTTTGAGCACACAAACATCAAATTTCTTATTAAGACCATCTCATTTATCTTCTTTTTTTATTATTATACATCAGATAGAACACGGGTGAAATACATATGCAGGTGGACAAACAGAAAAATCCCATTGAACAACAGCCCAAAAAAAGAAATCATAGAAAAAAATGCATGAACTAAATCACTACCAAAACAAACCGAAATCACTACCAAAACAAACAAGTACTTCAAGACTTTCAATCGAACCCTGCGAGCTGAATATAAAATAGTAGCACCTCAATTTTCTTATTATTATGCGAAACTCATCACCCCCTTATATTTAATAAAATATAGGATTTAACAAAAAGTAAAAATATTCTTATGGTAAAAAAGGCTTATTACACTGTCTTCACTTCAACAGCCTTCTCTTCTTCTGCCGGTTTAACATCTTTCTCCTCCACAGCTGCCGGAATATCAACCGGTTTCTCCTCTGGAACCGGAGCTATCTCGGTTTTTTCAGTTTCTTTCCCTACTTTTGGTACTTCTTCTTCTCCTTCTTTGATTTCAACTTCAACCACGGTGGCCGAGTCATCTGTATGAACGGTTTCCTTAGGCGTCTCGGTCGTTGGCTCGTCGGTTGTTGTCTTCTCTTCTGTGTTCGACACTATTTTCTCAACCTGTGGTACAAAGTCGAGCTTTTTGCGTCATGAACTATTTTACAAATTCTATAAACGTAAAGTTAAGCTTTCAAACCAAAAAAAAAAAAGAATGAAGATTATCACATGGATACATAGCTGAATCATGAAAGAGCGGAATCATTGAAACATGAAAATTCGTAAGCTGAATAAACTAAAACTGAACTGTAAAGCAGTTGAATAACAAAAAGCTACGATTTGATATATAAATAAAGATTTGTATAGCCTAGTTATAGCATTAAAATGTGCGGAATGAATTGAAAAATCACTTGTTAATTTTCACGCTAGATCATTTTATTGTGAATATTATGGTATTCGGCGGAATCACGTTTTCAAAACGTGAAAAAGTCGCATACCAATTATGCTAGTATACTTTCATGTTTCTTTTTGGAAACGACTGATTTATGTGTTTATTGAACTAGCTACATATGTTTTGAAGATTTTGAAGAGTACCAAAAGAAATTACTTGAATTTTACGGTTTGCCAAAAAAAACAAAATATACCTCAACACCAGCCATTTGGAGACTCTGAAGAAGAAAACTTGGAAAATATGAGCAAAGGAAAGAAGTATATTTAGAAAAATAGGGAGAGTTGTGAGTGAGATTAGCGAAGAGGAGGGTAGGGTATTTATAGATTTGATCTTCAAAAAGTGAGAACATAAAATGAGATTAAATAATGATAAAAAATTGTTGAAGCATATTTGATGATATGTCTGATGTGTCATATTTACAGCTAAGAACATCACTAATTAAAGTGTGTAAACTAACTTATGATGCTTAAAGTGTTTTATGTTTGGCTGATGGTGAACATATTAAAGTCACCCGTCTTAATCATATACTAACATCTAATAATCAATATTCTGATAGTGTTAAGATTCAATTATATCATTGTTATTTTTTTAATTGTTTGAATCAACCACAAATCCGATATGAATATACTTACATAAACAATTTGAATCATATATTATGGTATATTGTATCTAAAAATAGTATGTTTTTATTTTTTTGTCAACCGAAAAAAAACTTCCATCCATGAAAATTAAAATCAGAGAACAAATGATAACCGTAATTAACACTTAAAAACACAAATCACCAAAACGCAATAAATCTTTTTTATTTGTGTCAACATATTTTTATCACTATAATTTTTCTCATCAGTTATATAATAATATTGGTCTTTTTATTTGTGATGTACTATTTCTAACACATTTCTTTGAACAATATATCGGACCAAATTGGGTTACGTAAAAAAAATTATAATTTTTCAAAAACATTATTCTTAATTTCACATGATTCGGTTGTAAACTTTATATTTGGAATTACTAGTGTGGTTATAAGAAAACCAAAAGAAATTATCCTAGCTATGTCCAAAATAAAATAAAATATATATTTGTTAACCATTAGTTGGTTCTCTATTTGGGGTGGTACACTTGGACATCTGTATCGATGACACTAATCCATCATCATTAAGCTTTCTTTTTCATCTTTTTGTTTTTCTCAAAGATTTTATTTCTCTACTTTAAAAGTTTAATTCTTTCACGTCACCTCTTTTAGTTATCTCTTTATTCCTTCTAGTTTTTTTGGACCATTACTTTTAAGTTCCAATGTTTATGCTACAACGAATCATTCGATTCTTTTCTTGCTTTCGATAGCTTTAGACTTTTATTTTGATACTTTGATTGAGGAGAACTGAGAGTAAATTTTAGCATCGATGCTTTATTTTACCAAATATAAAAGTCTTGTTTCAAACTCTCAATGTAAAATCCGATTAATAATTATGGATCAAAGAGGTCTAAATTTTTTAGCGGAAAAAAATAGTAAACGATAACGAAATAGTTAGAAGATGTTAGAAATAAATTGTGATTATGCTTTCGTAATATAGATATATTAGATTTAGGATTCGCATATATGCGGGTTTATAATCGAAAAGCCAGACATTTACTTTTTATTTTTTATTTTTTTAATTAAATTTTATCACGTCTTTTCAAATAATTAATTTTTATATTCCTATTTGAATTAGGTTTATTTTTTATTATGTAGCTATTCACGCATTTTTTTTTATATATAAATTTTGACGATCTCATATTTATATTTGAATTAGATTTATTTATCTTATAAAAAATTTCAAAATCTTGTTGAATCGATTCTCATATTTATATTGATTTTTTTTAAATGTAATATTATATAACCCGTGAAAAAAACTAAACGCAAAAATGTAAAACAAAATCCGATAATCCTTCAAAAATAAATTTCAGAACGTCGATATGAAACTACTGATAGAGAAGCCTAATCTTATTTAGTTATTTCTACTCTCTTATTTTTATTATAATTTCAATCAAATTTGTCACATATTTTTAAATAATTAGTTTTTTTATTCTTATTTGAAGTATGTTTTTTTTTTAATTATTTAGCTACTTATATATCTATTTTTTTTCAAAATGTTGACGAATTAAATTTTATATTTTTATATGAATTAGCTTTACTGATATTCTAAAATCATATTTGACTTTTCCTTTCTGAATCAACATATTATCGCTCTTAAACAAATTATAAGTATTTTTAATTTCTTATTTTCTATAATTTTCATAATATAATAAAATTTCAATATTTGTTTTTCCCAAACATCAATTTTACATACTTTACCGCATTCATATAATGATAAGCCTAAAAAAAATTAAAAACTCACAATATGCATTATATTGCATATAAATATAATTATATTAGGGTTTTTAAGTTGTTTTTAATCTAATTTAAAAATATAATGGTAATAAAATTTTAAAAATAAATAACTCTTTTGACACATAATTGATATTTATTTATATTCAAAATCAAAATATATGTAAACGTATATAGATGTAGTTTATCTAGTAATTTTTTTTAATAAATTATTAATTAAAAGCTAATTGAAAAACGTCGGTATATATTGTGTTTTATAATTTAATTGATAAATACAAATATATAAGAATTTTTTTAAATAAAATATGTTTGACACTCGATTGACAGACACGTGTCACGATCGTGATAATTAACGATCGTGATAATTACAACGTTAGATGCATCAAATAAGAATATATATATATATATATATATATATATATATATATATATATATATTACCTACTGAATTACCAATTAAATCCTATGACTAGTAATTCAATACAAATCTGAAAAATAGAATAACATATTTATATTTTAAATGGATCAACTAAAAAATTATAGAGTAAAATTTTGTCACTGAATTTCCCAGAGTTATCGAAGCTTAAAAAAAAACTCAAAATCGAATGAACAAAAATATATAATCAACATAAAAAAAAGCTGCAAAATTTATATAATTGTTCCATTAGCTCAACATGCATCGTTTTATGCCATCGAGTGTACCAGAGTACCAAACTTACCAAACTAAACCAAAGCATTCCATTCTCTAAACCAAACTGTACCAAATTAAAGCCGATAGAGATCGTACATATCTGGGGAATATTTGATAGAGAAGAGTGTTATAACAAAACAGAAAAGAAAAAACAAAAACAGAAGCAGAATCTACCAGCTGAAACAGAAGAAATAACTGTTAGATTCGGTTTCAAGTTTCTACAAAAGTTTGAGCATTTTTCAACAATATCAAGTCAAGTATAAACCAAAACCATATCATCTTTGTCTCTACTTCACGAGTTTTCTTAAAACGGATTCTGCACGCTGCTCGAATCGAGGTAGAGCCCATTCGTGTTGAATTATGTCGAGACCATCCTTCTCGGCACTCAAGCTCTGATCAAAATTGCAATGCGATAACATATCAGTTATGGCTTAAAGATCGAAATAAGAAAAAACAACAATTTGTAGAGGTGACTTGAGAATGATCATTCGGAAGGTTTCACATATATTTTCATTACCTTTGATGGATCAAATCCAAACCCACCCATTTGCATCATACGTTGTGTGTCATCAATTGCTGCATAAGAAGCAAAAAAGTATACCATTATGACCAAAACTTAAAAAGTTTAGCTTTTGAGGACTGTGGAGAAAAATTAGTTTGCGGAAAACTAACCATTTTCATCTCCGAGAATGAGACTGAATAAGCCTCTTAATCCAAACAAGTTCAAGAAGTACCTGAAAAGTGAAGGAAAAAACTCATGAAACAAGCTTATTATTAGCATATCGAACATCTGGTGAGGACCGAGATGTAACATTGAGTCCTTTATGTATTTTGGGTACTTACCACGAACGACTACTCACGTAGCTAACATCGACAGTGCTCAAGTCAATGCCATTCTGTAACATTGATCTGAACCTCTGAGTCAGTGGAAATGGTATTTTGGCTGTAAGATAAACGAGGAGGACTCAGATGCTATGAAATTATACAAAATTGCATAGACTAGAGAATCAAGGAAACAATAGCAGTGGAACAACAGCCAGGTATAAATCAAATTCATGGTTGGCGTTTATGAAGTGACGAAGAGTTAATAATAATGGCAGAAATATTTATAGGAAATAAACCTGCAACAAATCCAGAGAAGAAGAAGTTAACCCATGCAAAAGTGAGCGTCTGCAAAACGGTAAGTTATATCAGTTTCCTATATTTACCGATAACGCAAAGACAGAGATGGAAAAAAATTTCAAATTCCATCGACCTGGGGAATAATCATCGAAAGGTTTTTCTTCATCATATCCATGGCCATGTTAGGATCAGAAAACATTTGAGCTTGTGGATTTTGAGCTTGTCCCTTTGGAACATATAGCAAACCATTCTCCTGCAGCAAGCAAACACACATATGTCTCAGCATTCTGTTATCCAACGGGGACAAACTGTAAACTAATCAGAAACTACGGAGCTGATAAACCCGTAGATTAAAAGCTTAACTCGTGCCAAGCTGCACACAACTAAGAATCAACTATACCGACCTTAGTAATACTGCATAAGCTACAACAATTTTCGGATATCGAAAAGGTAACTGATTCTACACAAATGATCAGAAATTCACAAGGTTGAAAATTGCATAACCCTTTACTACGCGTTGGAGCTTCGATTAACAGAGGAAAGCATAACTAAGCTAGATTTTGATAAAACAAAGATCTTCCAAGTAAATTGGATTACTGAAAAAACACAATAGATCACAAACAAAACTATAAACGTAAATTATGAGCTATTCACGAATAAACCACAACAAAAGTCAATCTGCAAAGGAATCACACAACTTGTCAAAATCAGAATCTCCGAGTAGAATCATAGAAAAACCAAACCTCGTTGCTAAAGTAGAATCTCCGAGTGCGGAATGATTTCAGCGGGATAAAATTGGCACCGGCTTTTAGATTCCGAGCTCTGATAATAACTTGCCTACAAAAAAACAAAACAAATCGAATCGAATCAGCTAACAAAAAACAAATACAAACCAAAATCTAGGCATAGATCACAGTCCAGAGAAACGAGGAAGACTGACCCTTCTTTAACCATCTTAGCATCGGGAGATGGAGAAGAACGCATGAGCTTAGAGACAAAGTATCGAAGAATGCCGATGAGAACCATCACAACGGAGAGAGGAATCAAAACCCAATCTCTGATAGCTGTATCAAGAACCAGATCCTCCGCCATTGTTGATTTCTTCTTTCTCCTCCAATGATTCCTCTTCTAAACCCTAATTATCTCTCTCGTCTTCTTCTTCTTCTGAGATCTTCTTCTCTCTGTTTGATTCGGTGAAGCAAACGCGATCTGAGAGATGACTCTGATAATCCGACGATTTGGTTAATTAGTGGAAATATTTCTTGGGAAAATTGCACAAAAGCCCTCAAACTAACCATTTTGTTTGCGAGATAACTATTAAACTACCGAAACTACAAAACAACCTCCCATGTAAAATTAAAACACGGAAACATTCAAACTTATAAACATCCCATTAAATTTGTTGTATAAACCGGTTTTTGACATAAAAACAACGTCGTTTTAAATATAACTTTTAAACAAAGAGGTGTGAGACAAAAAAAAATGAACTATTGAACTCACAAATAAAAATACAATTTAATTGTGTACCAATACAATTTCTAATAAAATTGTAATAAAATGTAACCGTATAATCAAAATAGCGAAATAAGTAGTTGTATTGACGGCAACAACAACAGTGATAATGATTTAAATAATGGTGTTAGCACTAACTGTTGATAGTACAATAAATTATTAATTATGATTTTTGGATATATTAATATTATTATGTTTTTTTCTAGTTTTAGTTTTTTACTAAAAAAAAAAAAGATATTGGCACAATTGGTAATATATATAGAACAAAGTTTCTATTCTGACCTCTTACAACTTTTTGTTTTATCGAATTATCGATGGAGCATTGTTTTATCGTTTCCCTAGTTCAGGGGTTATCCTGCAAAACATGGTTAACTTTGAGGTGTTTTGTGCAAATTTTCCATATTGTTTTATTTTCGTATTTGTTTTGTATAGAAGATCTTAAAACCTTCTAACTCAGCGAGAGGCACCGCTCAGTTCCCTTTATAAAACCCTAATTCCCTTAAAATTAAAACCCTAAGGCGTATCTTCTTCTTCTCATCGCTTCTCTCAAAACTCAGAACACACACACTCGAAGAAGAAGATGACGGTAGAAGCAGTAAACCCTAAGGCGTATCCGTTAGCAGATGCACAGTTATCGATAACAATCCTCGATCTTGTTCAACAAGCTTCGAATTACAAACAGCTCAAGAAAGGAGCTAATGAAGCTACCAAGACATTGAATCGTGGGATCTCTGAGTTCGTGGTTATGGCTGCTGATGCTGAGCCTCTCGATATTCTTCTTCATCTTCCTTTACTTGCCGAAGATAAGGTTTTTGAAAATCTTTCTTCTTTTTTTGTTGCTTTCTCTGTAGAGTTAATCTTTGTGAAAATCTCAGTTAGTATTAAACCCTTTTTGCAAGTTTTAATGGCTCCACTGGTTATATTATGGAAAGATTCTATAAATGTTTTGACTTTGTATAGATTTTTCTTCATATGAAACAAGAAAAAGAGCAAGTTTGTATGAGATTAGAGCAAGAAATTGATGGTTGTGTAGATCTTAGTTTCTGAATGTTAACCCATTTGTTTGCATTACCATACCTTATGTGATGAATTTAGTTAGTGATTCTTCGGATATCCAATATCAGGAATGTAGTTTATGTGATGAAAATTTAGTCAGTGATTCTTGGGTGATATGCATATCAGGAATGTAGTTTCTGGTTATTATCATTCTCTGTTGATTCATGATTATTTTTATCGCCGTAGAATGTGATTCCCATTTCTTGACATATTGTTCCATATTTTATTGCATTTTGCCTTGTCGAAACATGCTCTGCATATGCATATCTTTAGTATTGCTTTTCAGGAATCTGTTTCACAAGCAACATTCTGGTTCTGAGTCTGTAACTAATTACATGTTCGCTCTATGTCTTTGTGATTTGTTGCAGAATGTGCCGTATGTGTTTGTGCCATCGAAACAAGCCCTTGGAAGAGCATGCGGTGTAACGAGACCCGTAATCGCTTGTTCGGTTACATCTAACGAAGCTAGCCAGTTGAAATCTCAAATCCAGCAGCTTAAGGATGCCATAGAGAAGCTCCTCATCTAAGATTTTTGGTCTAGATTATGAATGATGGGTCTCTCCATATATGGAAAAGGCTTTGACTGAAGTGAGTTTATGCAGCTTTTAGCTTTATCAGAACATGTAAACTGAAGTGAGTTTGTGTTGTGTTGGTGCAAATGTATCGTCGAACAACAACAATTATCTTTCTGCTGTTGAGTTTATTAGATTTGTCTGTTGGTTTGGTGACTTTGGTCTCGAAGACAAACTCATAATTTTTATGTTTTTTTTCGGCAACCAAGAAATATGTAACGAATCAACTGGTCTAGTGAGCTACACCAGAAAAACGAGATTTTGAAAACGAAGTAGCAACTGAAAAGGTTCTAAACAGAACATATGCTAACAATCGGTTTTCGAATAAAAAAAATGATGATGAATATAACATTAAACGAAACAATTGCAATTTAGTTTTGAGATGCAAAAACTCTTCTAATTGCATGAAAAAAGCAGGCCAATCCTCCTGTTTTGGCGCTACAAACTCATCATTTTGTAGCATAAGAATGTCATTTGTTCAATTTTTTTAAAACATGTAATCTACTTAATTATTTATGCTATTGAGTTTAATTATTCTACTACCATTAAAGAAGATTATTTATGAGTAGTAGGGGTGTTTAATCCGGATAATCCGAATCGAACAACAAAAAAAAGAATCTGGAAACCGAACAATATTTTAATATGGTTTAAATGAATTCACTTTTTCAATATCCAGAAAGCCAAATTAAATTCGAATTTGAACGGAAAAACGATATAAAATCGAAATTGTTGGGAGATTAAACATAATTTGTCTAAAACTTTTAATCCGAACCGAAACTGATACCATACCAAACCATCTGTAATAATTAAACTGAAACCAAACTAAAATCCGGGTTAAACACCCAATTTGTAAGAACATATAGTCTTATCCCAAGAAAAGAAAAAAAAAAATCAAAAAGAAAAAGAAAATCTAATTATGTAATCTTTCAACCATTTGTGACAGGGGCAAATCAGACTATTCACATGTAAGTCTGACCCACCCTATATATATATATATATATTGTTTCCTCTTGTTTCTCTCTCTCTACGGACGAGAAATTTTTCTAATTTGCCGATAAAACGAGAAATTTCTCTGCCTTGACATTCTCTGAAATTTCGATTGCAATCTCAAATCCAAAGGTAATAGGAACCCTAGATTTCAACACAGAATCTTTGGATTTTAAGCTTCGATTGTTTCTTGTGATTCGTAATCGGATTTCTGAAATCGAGGAACCCTAATTTCTGATCCTTTTACGGTTGCAGAAAGAGGACGGTTTTTTAAGAGGATCGGAACATTATGTCGCACTGTTTGACGCTGAAACCGGCGTGTATCGGATGTGGATCTCAATCCGATTTGTACGGAAGCTCCTGCAGACACATGACGTTATGCTTGAAGTGTGGTAAAACCATGGCGGAGAATAAAGCAAAGTGTCTCGATTGTGGCACCGTCGTCACGCGGTTGATTCGGGTTAGATTCTCATGCGTCTTGTCTTTTTTTTTTTTGTAGTTCTTCGATCCCCCGATTTGTTTCTTCTTCTTTGAGCTCAAGAAAATCAATTGTTTGTCAGGAATATAACGTCCGTGCTGCCGCAGCCACCGATAAGAACTACTTCATCGGTAGATTTGTGACTGGTCTTCCTAATTTCAAGAAAGGTTCTGAGAATAAATGGTCTCTTCGTAAAGATATACCACAAGGTCGTCAGTTTACAGATTTACAACGGGTATTTTGTGTGGATCATTCGTGTTCTTATTACCCATCATTTTGAGTTTGAACATGTGTTTATTAGTTGTGTGAAATCGAAATTTTGTAGGAGAAGTTAAAGAACAAACCTTGGATCTTGGAAGATGAAACTGGCCAGTTTCAATTTCAGGGACATCTTGAAGGCTCTCAGTCTGCAACTTACTATCTCTTAGTGATGCAGAACAAGGAGTTTTTCGCCATTCCCGCCGGTTCTTGGTATGGAGTAACATATTTCCAACCTTCTTCTGTTAAGATGTTTTCTGTCTCTTACATGTCTTCTGATGGATCAGTTTGTAAACTATTTGAGAACGCTTTTAAGTTGCAACTTCTGTTTTGTTTCTATTGTGTTAGGTATAACTTCAACAAGGTTGCCCAGTATAAACAACTTACATTGGAAGAAGCGGAAGAGAAGATGAAGAATCGTAGAAAAACAGCTGATGGGTATCAAAGGTGGATGATGAAAGCCGCAAATAATGGTCCAGCGTTATTTGGAGAAGTGGAAAATGACAAAGAGAGTGGGGGAAGCGGTGGAGGTGGTGGTAGGGGTCGTAAAAAGTCATCAGGCGGGGATGAAGAAGAAGGAAATGTCTCTGACAGAGGGGAGGAAGATGAAGAGGAAGAGGCATCACGGAAAAGTAGACTCGGGCTTAACAAAAAGAGTAATGATGATGATGAAGAAGGTCCAAGGGGTGGTGATCTTGACATGGATGATGATGACATTGAGAAGGGTGAGTAGTTATCTTTCGTTGTTATCTATTTAACATAACTTGAGATTCGTCTATAAATTATGTTAACATGTTAATTTATGTAGGGGATGACTGGGAGCATGAAGAAATCTTCACCGATGATGATGAAGCAGTCGGTAATGATCCTGAGGAACGTGAAGATCTTTTGGCACCTGAAATTCCTGCTCCTCCAGAAATAAAGCAGGTGTGTCTTTTACTATTAATACTTTACTTACCATGTACAATTCTCTGTGAAACTGAATATAGTAATTTCTTTGGTTAAATCCCTTTTATACGTTATCAAGTTTCTACGTTTACTAAATACTGGATTGTTGACTCTTTTCTTTCTATGAGGTACCAACTTTCTGTTGACTTCCCTTGCAGGATGATGAGGATGACGAAAATGAAGAAGAGGAGGGAGGGTTGAGCAAATCTGGTAAAGAGTTAAAGAAATTGCTCGGTAAGTCAAATGGTTTGAATGAATCTGATGAAGACGACGACGATGATTCAGATGATGTAAGCCCTCTTCAATTTTTCTGACACATTTTGCTTCTCTTGCTTTTTTTACTGGTTTTGATACAAGAAAATCATCCTGAATGTCATTTCATAGGATGAGGACACAAACTTCAATCCAGTTCCAAATTCAAAACAGAAGGATGCGGCCAAAGAAGAACCTGTTGATAGTAGTCCTCCAAAACCTGCACCATCTTCTCGTGGAACACCTTCTGCTAAACCATCTAAGGGAAAGAGAAAACTAAATGATGGCGATTCTAAAAAGCCTAGCAGCAGCTCTATTCAAAAGAAAGTGAAGACTGAAAATGTAAGACGCTTTTGTTTATGCTAGGCTTAAAAATGCTGAAACTATGAGGTGAAGCATATTAGGTCAGGAGGTTTTAGAAGGATTTATCGGCTTAACCGATAATGGATTAAGTTTTACACCGTATTGGGGCAAAAGAGCTGATCACTTGTCTTGTCATTTGCTTTCTAACAAATATGTTTTTTTTTTGTTAGCAGGATCCAAAATCTTCGGTGAAAGAAGAGAGAACAAACCCAGTTTCCAAATCCAACACACCGACAAAGTCAGTGAAAGCAGAACCATCTTCAGCTCCTGCATCATCAGCCTCAGCTGCGACCGGGCCTGTGACTGAAGACGAAATCCGCGCTGTTCTGATGGAGAAGAAGCAAGTCACTACACAGGACCTTGTTTCCAGGTTTAAGGCAAGACTTAAAACCAAAGAGGTAAATATTTTATTTCCTTTAGGACACTCTAATCTAATTCCCTCTTGAAGAAACCATATATATGTTGTTGTGTTTAATCATTTTGTTGTATCCTTTTGCGGATCTTTACAGGACAAGAACGCCTTTGCCGATATTCTGAGGAAGATCTCAAAGATACAGAAGAATGCAGGTCCTCAAAACTTCGTCGTTTTGAGGGAAAAGTGATACTTTGCTATCTTCGGAGCTAACTCTTTTTTTTTCTTTTCATGATCTCAGGTGAGTTAGTAAAAATAAGAATCTTTTCTCATTTCTTGATTTCAAAATGTTTAAACTGGACCGATTTGGTTAGTTGAAGCAAATGATGGGTTGGTTTTGTTCTACCTTATCCCATTCTTTGGTATAACCAGACCAAATCAAGATTTAACTGAGCAATATAATAACACTATCGTATGAACTAGTTTAAAAATATTAAAATTAATCATAGCATAGCTAGTTACAAATACTTTTTGAGGTTTGAAACTTTTGTATATGTATAAATATATATATTTTAAATCATTACATATATTTTTGAAGATAATTAATTTATGTATCAAATATATAACGATTTTATATGATAATATTTGATGGAAGATAATATAATTTTGCTTAAAAATGATTCTTATCCGTAAAACTTTATAGTGTTAACCATAATTTTTCTTTAACAAAAAAGCTTAACTATACTTTTTTTAAACAATTATTTTTTCTAATGCATATAGATAGGGGGGGGTGGGATTGGCCTCTTCAATACATCCTTTATCCTAGTCGTCCAATAAGTATAGGAAGAAGTCCTTTCAAATAAAGATAGTATTTTTGCTGTTTTGAAGATCCTAGATACAGAAGAAAAAGTTCCAATTAATTTAAGTGAATTTTTTTTCACTTTATATCTTTAGGAATTGTTATTTCTCTGAATTCTTATTCCTGCAATCGTTTGCCATCACCACTAGTAAGCTTTTGATTTAGAACAATTTAATGCGTTATAAAAATATATGAAGTGATTTACATAATTGGTGTATCAAATATATGCAACTACAACTGTCTGCAAATTTACTGTCTACGAGATGTGGCGAGAGAACTAATTAATTCTTTAGTTTTATGTTTTATGGTAAATCGTATATTTAGATAAATAGTATATTTAGATATTTTATCTATCTTAAAACATATAAGAATCCAATGAATTATAAAGATATTAAGAAAGATTATGTGAGATCTTTAGATGAAAATTAAGCAATTAATAATTTTGGAATTTTATAATTATCAAATTTTAATTTATTTTGCTACATGTCATAATGCCATAATCTAATGAATACACATTTTGTGTGCCAAAATATTTTGGCTAAAAATAAAGTATATATAAATATAACTTGTTTAATTAGTAAAAATTCTAAAAACATTCATGAAAGATATATAATTCTATCTTACAAAACTTATATTTGTAATCTCATAATTACAAGACCAACAGATTTCAAATACAAAAATGTTGAAAAAGTGAGATTTTGAAAAGAAATCAAGTAAGTAATAGTTTTCAGGTTTAATTTGATTGTTTATCTTGTGCTAAATAAAAATATGTCAAATTTTTAATTTACTTTAACATGTGTTTGAATCCAGTTATTTATAGAATTTATATTTGTTACAATATGATAAAATATTAAACAAAATCAGTATTACTTTCTTAAAAAGAAAACATGTTCAATATGAATAATGATATTCATGAAGAGAAAAAAAATCGTTTTATAGTCGAAAGCTCTTAACTACAATCACTCACACAACACAACTTATTACATCTATATACACACACATATACCCATAACACAAAAACAAGTTCTTTAATACATTTTGTGTGCTAACTCATGGGAATGTCGTTTAAGCCAAACAGCAAATGGAACATCCTAATAACATTGACAGAATCAGACACAGGTTCGAGTGATGCAATAACGTTTCCGAAAGAGTTAATAGAAACCCGATTATTTCCTTTGTGGAGTAGTAATCCTTTTGTGTTACATGCCAACTATGTAGAAATGGTTGATCTTTTTGAGTGGGAAACTAGAATTACAACAACTCTTACCATGAAGAAAGAACAAGATGGAAGTTTCAAATTGTATGGTTGGAGTAGCATTCATGGACGAAGAAATTTCAGGACAGGCGATGTTATTGGATTTTGGTGGGATAGGTCTTACTCTAAACTTAATTACCAACTACTCATGATTGCGAATAACGATTACGAATAATGTTTAGTTGATGAAGTCTTCGCAACTTCATTTCTCGAATATGTATATTCGGGGTTTCGTCGTATTTGATCGAGTCTTGTTAATTTCTTTTATAGTTACAATCTAATTCGTTGTTGTTTTGATCAAGTTGGTTTAGTTCTATTTGAGTTATGTTTGTAGAATTCATGTATGTTTCCCTTTGGCTTTGTAAGATTATATATTTTAAAAATTAATTGTTGGAACTTGTTTTTGAACGAGAAATGTTTGTCTTAATTTTATTGTTTAAAAAGCACAAAATGGGTATAATAGATGTTGTGGAGAAATCCTAACAAGGTTAAAGACCTTAAGACAATTGTAGAGATGAGTGAATTCAGGTATATGGAACTTGGTCCAATAATTTATTTTTTGCATTAAATTTTTATTTGTGTAATTGATCACTACATAAATTTAAATTTGGTCAAAAAGTAAATAATTCTCTTAGAAAATTAATCTTGGTCAAAAGTTAAATAATTCTCTAAATCAAATAGAGAATTAACTTGGTCAAACTAAACTCTCCTCTTCAATTGAATAATTGATTTCTAGAAATCAATTTTGTAACATCCATAATTGTTGATAATGACTCAAAATTAATTGAGTATTATGGACCAAAAGATGGACATAAAAAAGTCTAGGCTCTCTCATTCTTTTTTTGATAAGAATAACAATCTCTTACACTTTCTCTCTTTCTTTTTCTCTTCTTTTGATTTTTTTCCATGACAGTAATACAGAAAAAGCGTTCGTTAGATTCTGTTCTTGAGTTGTGCAAAACAGAATTGATTGCAGTTGTATCATGAGATTCGGAACGCCACACAACCGTCACACTACAGGGAGTTTTCAGAATTAAGGATAAAGATCATATCTTGCTTCTGTAAATCCGTTCTTCTTCCACATTTTTGTATCTGTATTGTTGTATTATCGATTTATTTATGTATTTCACTTTATAAATATCAGTTTACCCATATTGTAGTAATTGTGTTCCTACATTAATAGAGTCAATATATTAAAAAAAATTCTCCATATTTGGCATTCAACTTTAAAGCTGACATGTTTTATTTGTTTTTGTTTTAATCAAAAGGTGACATGTTTGATAAAACCGGACAACTCTTAAGTTTTCAGTTAACATATACATATCACAAGTGTAAATCAATATATTAATAAACTAAACTAATTTAAATCAGAAATTTTTTTTTTTGGTAAACCATGAAAGCTCAGTCCTACGATATCCAAGACCAAATATTGACAATACCACATCTAAAATGTAAATCACCAATTCCAAAATAAATTAAACAGGCAAAAAAATTAATATAAATCATAATTACGTATTATTAGGATGTTGTTATTCTATGTTAGATAATATAGTTCAAAATATAGTTTTAAACATATAGATTAGCTGGTGAAAACCATTTTGACATCAAATTTTGACATCAAGTTTATAAGAAAGGTCAATTTTGGAATTAATAAAAATTATTAATTAAAAAATAGGTTATTTGAGTAGTTAAAAGCTAGATGGTTTATCCTAGCTATTCCTAATATTGTTTAGGTTATATTAGGTTATTTTTTTCATTGATACATGCTATATGATATTTTCTTAGATTATATTTATTCTGATAATATCATCTTTAGTTTTATGTTATGCTTAATGTACCGCTCAAAATTTGTATAACTAACATAGTACATTTAGTAAACAATGATAAAATCATAAATAAATAAAAATCTATCTTAACACACGTGAGAAACTAATGAATTTTAAAAATAATTTCAAATGTTATGTTAGTTATCTTAGATCTATCGTAATATTGTGAAAAATCAAGTAACTAACACATGTTAGAATCCAGTTAATTAAAAAAAAGATATATATATTATATATATGCCACAATATTATGAAATGTCAAAATAAATTAGTTTTATTTTGGTTAAAATAAAACATGTTGAAGTAATTAATAGTGAATCTAATGATATTCATGAAAGACAATTGTAGTTAACAAACTCTTTTAATTACAATCACCCACGCGGCCACGCAGTATCAACTTATTGTTCTTTTATATATACCCTTACAACACCAAAAAGCATGTTCTTTAGTACACAAACTTTACATAAATCGTATAATCCAAATATTCGTTTTTTTTTGTTTGCTAACCTTATGGGAAGAAAAAACGATGTGCCGTTTAATCCAGACAGCAAATGGAACATCTTCATAACTTTGACAGCATCAGACACAAATTCCGATGATGGTACAATAACGATACCGAAAGAGTTAGTAGAAGCCAAAATACTTCCTTGGTGGAATAAAGATCGTTGCGTAAGATTGTTAGAACATAACTCATCAGAGTTGGTGAATCTTTTCGAGTTTGAATCTAAAATTACAACAGCTGTGTTCATGAAAAAATTCGAAGACGGAAATTTTAAATTATATGGTTGGAATTCCATTCTCGGAATAAGAAATTTTAGGAAGGACGATGTTATTGGATTTTGGTGGGATAAAAATTATGGTAGGCTTAATTTCGAACTACTTTTGATTGCGAATATTGTTTAGATGATGTATTGGATTTTCGCAACTTCGTATTCTCGAATTTGTATACCGTGTTTTGTCAAATACGGTTAAGTGTTTTTATAAATTACATTCTGATTTGTTGTTGTTTTTATCGAGTCGTTTTAGTTCTATCTCAACTATGTTTTTAGAAATCATACATGTTTTTCCTTTACAATTTATAAATAAATAAATAGTCTTCTGGGTTTTGTAAAATTATATACTCCCTCCATTTATAATTGTTTGATATTTTAGAGTTTTTACATATATTAAAAAAAAATAATGTTTTAACTATAAATGCATTATTTTGTGCTAAACAATTTTCTATAACTCTAAGCCAATAATAATTCAATAAAATAAATTATTTTCAATTAATATTTTTTGAAATTTATAATTTATCATTATTAATTCATAAAAAATGCATAGAAATATAAAAAATCTATTAAACAAATAAAAATGTAGAAATTTTAATTTTAGAAAGGAGGGAGTATATTTTAAGAATTAATAAAGACAAATACATGATTATCTCACTTTGATTAGTCCTTTAACTCCTTATGGCATCATGTTGACGGGTCTAAATTAATGACCGGTATAGCTTAGATTAAAGTCGAGAACCGGTTAAGAAATTGAAAATCTCCGGTCTATTTTTATCTTCCAATGGATTCGAAGTATTTAGACCGCCTGCGTTTCTAATTTGTAATCTTCCAGACACACATTTTTTGAAGAACGAAATTGATTTTTGTTTTTAGAGAAAAACATAAAATTAATCATCGACAAAATGAAATTAGCAAAGCTAATAAAAGTATTAATATAGGCAATTAGGCATCGTGAAGAGACATGACTGCTCATAAACTTGAGAACAGAGATTGCCTCGAAATTGCTCTTTAATATAAGAGAAGGGTCTCTAAAAATGGCATTTTCTCTTTCCATTTTCTTCTTCTCTCCCTTCTCCGTAACAAGAAAACCAAAAAAAAAAACAAATCAAGATTAAGATCTAAATTCGAAACCCTAAACCCTAGCCGTTTCGGGGACGAGAAAATGAGGAAGACGAAGTGGTGTTTTTTTATAAGGGAGTCAAGAGGGGTATAAATGTCTTTTCGATTGGGTTTGCTTTGGCTTAACACCTCTGTGTCGGAAAGAGTGTTCGATTCACGAAGAAATTTTATGTTAGAGCTGGTCAATTTGCTTAAAACCGAACTAAACCGAAATTCAATAGTGTCAAAATGATTTGGTTTCTCTTATATTCTTTTTTTTTTGTTTTTCGTCGTCAGTTTCTCTTATATTCAAAAGGTGAAAAATGATTAAACTTGACAAACTCACAAATGGCAGAAACAAAACAAAAACCAAAATTTCGCCCACCAAAAATAACTAAAAGACATTGAGATAATTTAGTATACAATTAAGTAATTAACTAAAAATAATCAGTGTATTTTTGGTTTGATATCATTTATATTTAAATATGATAATCTTAATTGATAATGAACCTAATGACAATCATTAAAGATAAATGTATTTTACTGAATATAAAGTCACAAACTAACTTTTACTATGTTTATTGGATACTGAAAACTAAAAAAAAAATCGGTTAAAACAGGTAATAGTATAAAAAATTTGAGATTCTAATAAAAAACATATAACAAAAATATGTAGTTAATTTTTTGAATTTTATTTAATTTTCCAGTTGATGGTAAATCAACATATATGTCAAAGTCTATTTTTTTGGTTAAAAACAGAATTATATATGCTTAAATAATAGTAAATGATAATTCATTAAAAAGAGAATCTTATATATCTTACATAATTTATAGTCACAAATTCACAATTACTACAATCACCCCCACGCATATTATAAATAGATAGAGATAGTCTTAACACACAAAACAAACTCCTTGATACAAGTCTTAACACAAAACATTTGACAACTAAAATTTTTTGTGTGTCTCTTAATTACTCATAGCAATGTTGGATCAAGACAAAACATGGAGCATCCCTATAAAGTTGACAGCATCGGACACAAGTCCAGATGGTAGTGGTACGATAACATTGCCGGGAGATTTATTAGAAACCCAATTGTTTCCTTTGTGGGGTGTGTCTCGTACCAAACGAGTGGTTGATGATAACTTGGAAGAGATTGTGAATGTTCATGATTATTATCGTGACATTTCGACATTTCTTAGAATGAAAAAAGACCAAGATGGGAATTTCAAATTATCTGGTTGGGGTACAATTCTTGATAACAGAGAATTCAAAGAAGGTGATACAATTGGATTTTGGTGGGACAAACAATACCATAGACTTAATTTCAAACCCTTGATCATGAGTCTTCTTGTTCCATAGTATTTGACTATAAAATGTTTTTTACTTTTGTTTGAACCATTCAATATCGGCACTACAAGGCAAGCGGATTTTCATATTTTGTTTGTTTATTTTATCGTTATATTGAATTATGATGTATCTGACATTATTATAGAAAGCTATATTTGAGAAATTCATAATATTTTATAATCACAATAACTAATCTTATTTTGCTCTAATGATCATAAATTCATAAGTTATGTACATTTTTAAAACTAAGGCGTTAAAATGATGGTAGGCAATGTGTATTTTTAATCATTTGAACAGAACAAAAAATACATGGTATCTCGGAAATATTATTTTTAGTTTTCTCATATGAGGATTCGCCATGTAGAATTAAATCAAAGATCAAATTCGACCAACTATTTACCCTCGCCGTTGGCCCGTCCTTCACCACTATAGTTTAGGTTTTCGTCTGTGTTTTATCCGAACAATTTTAAAAATATTTTTGTAATGTTACGAAATATGAAGATGAGACTGGGCTATGTAGCATAATTGTTTATACTAGTATCATCGTTGTGTCCGAGTTCAAATATGATAATCAGCGTGTGTGAGCTATAGACGATTAAAAAATAAATATGAAAGATAAAGAATTTAAGGGATGTGAAAAGTTTTGTCACTTGATATTTAGATTTAATAGTTAAAAAAAAAATGTAATAACTTCTAAAATGCTTAGGTGGCAAACAATGAATGAAAAGTGTAATTCAAATTTACATAAAGGATTTTTTTTCTTGAGGTGTAATATTATTCTCCTTTATAGTTAAAATTTCTTTGGTTTTTCCGTTTTTGTAAGATAATACAAATTAATAAAAAGAGCTTTCTCCAAATCTTTTTTGTTTTGACATAAGGAAAAAGTTGATTTGTCAGGATAATAGCAGAATCAATGGCTTTTTAGCACTGTCAATAATATGGAGAGATCTTATTTAAAACTTGCATCAAAGAAAGAGACCAACAATTTTTTTCTTCTTCTTAGAACAAAAAAAAACACAACTTCGTTATGTGATTTCACAAACAAAGGATACATGACAACATTTCAAGAAACAGATCCAAGCCCAGATGATCATCAATCCCATATGAATCAAAACTATATAGTCTTTAATTTAAAATAAAGTTCCAAGAAAACAAACAAAAACTCACAAGTAATTGGCCAGCCATGGAAGATCCTTGTTATCCTTCAATGCAAAAGCAACATCATCACTTGGAAAATTGAGCTGCAGCTTCTGCAATCTGTGTCTCTGTCCAGGTTCACAGAGAATGATTCTGCATTCACCGAGATCGCAACCAATTTTGAGAAGAATGTCCCAACCCGGAAAAGCTTCTCCATTGGTTAAGCAAAGAGACGATACTGTAGTTGCTACTCTGTCAAATGTTGTCTCTGCCATTCCTGTTTTGTAAAGCTCATGAACCATAGCCGTCAAGAAGATCTTACTCAGTTTCGATACGCTCTTCATAACTTGAATATGAGGTGCCTGAAACATTTCTTGGATTGCTGCTTCAACATCCGCCATAATCACCAGCTGATTCTTTGCGGATTTGTTTGTCTTTAGACGGTAATCCGCTACTTCTGCTGCGCGCCTGCATATCTCAAGCGCCCGTCTTGCATCTCCTGAAATCGCAGCTACTTTTCTCGAAGCAAACTCAATAGCTTGCTTTTCGAAAGCATCGATTCCCTTCAACCTTGTAGATATGATTTCTTGTAGCTGAGTGTGATTATATGGACCAAAACACAGTCTCTGAATACCCATTCGGCTTGAAATCCGAGGAAGCAACTTCTCTGGAAGATCCATAGTGTTTGCTATTCCCAACACAACCAATTTGGAGTTAGGCTTGGTAGGCCAATCCAGAATGTTGTATAAAACCGACTGATTTCTAGTGACTAGAAGATCAAGTTCGTCAATGAGAAGTATGCAAGGCTTTTCCTCCTCTTTCCCAATTCTTTTCCCTTCTGCAAATCTCTCATTCAGAGAGTGTAAAGCTTTCTTCCAACTGACACGATGACCACTCAATGCTTCATAGATTACGGTGTAAATGTTCTCAGGTGAAGCTAATTTGAGACCATTGATCTCCACAAAGCAATACGGGCTTACGCTTCCCGCTTCAACCTCAGCCTTGAGATTCTTCATAACCGAAAGTACACTAATAGTCTTCCCAGTCCCGGGAACACCATGAATGTACATGCATCTTCCTAACCACTGATCATCCGAGATGGAACCCTTTATAAATGCAGTGATCTCTTCCATTTCTTTGTTCCTACAGGGAAGAGACTTAGGACGTGTCGCCAACAACAAAGTGGCTTTAGCTTTTTCTAATTCCGTCTGCTTATGACATCTCACATGTTCAGGAATCCGCTTCGTTCCCACCTTTTCAAGACCAAAGAAACGCCCTTTCAGAGAATTCGCAGCTCTTGCAGTCGTTATAACTCTCTTACTCTTTGAATCTCCACGAATACTTTCTTCATCGTCAATCTCAATATCTTCATCACTATCAAACTCCTCCTCTTTCCTAGAATTCCATTCTTGGTCACTCTCGGAATCTCCATCAGCCAATTCAGCCAAACGCTTGAAGCTATGCCAATGCACATCATATTCATATTCACATAAGAACACATCATCCCCATCATTGCTAGCCTTTGAAAACTCATTTGGACACTTCACAAAACAATGCCTAAGTATACATTCCATCTCTATATCAGCAAAGTCATTCGTTAAATAAAGCTCTCGCTTCAGATTATGCGATTGACGCCCTGAAGCAGTCTCTTCAGGTATCATATACCAATGAGCTCTAATCCAATACACACCATCAAGTCCTTTCCACAATTTCTCGATTCGAGCAGCCCATAAATCACTCGAAAGAAGCTTCTCTCTCGATGTTCTCTTTACCTTTTTCCCCTCCGGTGGTTTTGGAACCGCAAGTGTCTGACCTGACTTTCCAACCTCACAAAATTGACAGATCCAATCACCTTCTGGAACTTGTTTCAATGGCGGTTTCAAGCATTTCAAATGAAACCCACCTAAGCAATCATCACACTCAATCATTACATTGCTACCTGATTTGAAGCAAATCCGACAATCTTCGATGTCTGGGTCTTCTTCTTCGTCTGAGTTCGTGTCTTCTCTTCTCTTAACATAGACATCGTCGCCGACTTCAAACTCGACACCATCGAATACAACTTTATTGTAGTAGACTCTCTTATTGGTGACATGACTTGTTTTCTTCTCTTCGGTTTTTTTCCTCTTCTTCGTCGTCTCCGATCGATTTGGGGATACCGGAGAGAACGAAACTTTCGCACCTAATGAATCTTTGTCGTTAACATTGGATTTACCGTTCTTCTTCTTCGGAGTACGAAGATTTTCGGATTTCTTCAACTTCCATTCGAAATCAGTGGTTCGTTTTCCGGGCGCTTTCTCCCTCTTTCGAATTAGATTCGTCATCTCTTCGATTGGTTCTCTCGCCGGACCGTCGATTGAGTCATTTCCCATATCGATCTTCCGAGAAACATGGCGAGCGGATCTGCGAAGAGGAGTAAGGGTTTCTGGGGTTTGGGGAGTGAGCAATGTTGACGGAGGAGACATCTAAGATTTGCGATAGATGTTGGTAAGGGTTTTGGTTTCTAGGTAAAGGAGAGAGAGGGGATTTATTATTACTTTACAAAAACAAATCATTAATTTGGAAATGAAATGGTAAGAGATTGCTGGGAAAAGAATAAATAAAAGATTTGTTTGTATTTAATAGATAAAAGATTCATAGAATTTGATTTCAAGATTGTTAGTCGACTAATAAGTAAAATACTTCTTTTAACATTTAATACGCGTCGACGAACTGTATCTCCCGAGATCTATCATATAGCGTCAGTTCCACACAAAGTATAAGTTTCTCTCTAACACTACATAAGAGTTTAAGTTTCTCAATCTGTATCCACACAGTTTATACTTTTAGACTCAGAACTACACAAAATTCTAATTTCGCGATTTTGAACAGAAATCGCGATTAAAACTAGTCATTAACCGGTTTTTACACACTAAATCGAAATAAATCTGTTTTAAACCGTAATTAATACCCAACTTCTTCTTCTTCCTCAGATTCAAAATTTCTTCTTCTCAGTCTCTGATTTTAGTTTGAGATATCCTCTTCTTCATCTGGGTATTTGATTTTTTTTTTTCATAATTATGAGGTTCTCAGCTTTTGGTGAACCAAAAATGGTGAAATCACCAGCTTGATCTTCTTCTCCGTCACCATATCCGGTGGCTATAGATGCTTTTGGTTATGGATTGGTCCTCGATTTAACTCCCCAAACGACGAACGAATCAGAATGTAATCGCGATTCGAGCCAATTGAAGAGCGATTGAGGATTAGCGAAGCGTTGAGAGAGAGGCGAAGGCTGTAACAGAGGAAGAGGAGATCGACGGGACATGATGGAGATGGGCAAACGAACATGTCAATGGCCAAACTCCCTCGATCATTCTCTCAATTGTGGCTCATTCTCAGAAATTACGGTTTAAAATTGGTTTAATGTATGTAAAACCGGTTAATGACTGGTTCTAATCGCGATTTTGAACATAAATCGCCAAATTAGAATTTTGTGTAGTTATGAATTTAAAAGTATAAACTGTGTGGATACAGATTGAGAAACTTAAACGTGTGTAGCGTTAGAGAGAGGCTTATACTTTATGTGGAACTGACGCTATATGATAGATCTCGGGGGGATACAGATCGTCGACCCATTTAATACACATTGATTAATGGTTCAAAGAGCAAAGCGAAGAATACGTATTCCGCGATTAGTAGAACTAATTTTCGTAGACGACTTATTCTAAATTTTGTTAACAAATGTTAGATAATCTATTCTAACTTTTGTAGAACATAGAGCAAAGTGCAGACGACATATTCTAAAATCGTCTTTTAAACTTCGTAGAACGTAAATGTATTATACACTTTGTAGAACATATACATTGCGTAGATTACATAATCTGAACGTTCTAGAACATGTATAAAATGCAGAAAGTGTATTCTAAACAAAGCAGAACGAATTTATAAATCCAAATCTAATATATCGATTACCAAACAACAATCGCACATTTGACAAAAAGTCTTATTCTTTTGTTTCTCACGTGTTTCGCAAAAAAAAATAATAATAATAAAAATGATTATTTATACTATAAAAGATAGCTTATGTATAAATAATAATTTTTAAATAAATGTATATATGGACAAATAGCAAAAAAAACTCCTTTATTTTTAATTCTCCCAAAGAATAATAATTATAAGAACTAGGTTTTTTGGTTAATTAAATTGAAGAATGTTGGGTCAAAACACATATATCTAATTTTTCTATCGGTGCATAACTTTCGAAAATAAGAGTTATTTCCTTCTTTCATAAAAAATATCGTTCTAGAATTATTTTTTGTTTCAAAAAGAATTTCATTATACGTTTTAATATTCAATATGAATTTCCAAAATTTGCTACAAAGGAAATATTCCTATCATTTGCTATAATTTTTATTCTTTTAATTTCTGAACAAGCAAATAAAAAAGTTCGCGTTTGAAACAATTGTGAGTTTTTGGAACTAAACAAACAATCATATATCCTAAATTGTTTTATCATAATTTAATTTGATTCAAACTAAGACACATTGATTTATGTCTGGATAATCTCATGATTTAATTTATCAAGCATGGATCTCTTTTAGACTTTTACCATTCACTATCTAACCAAGAAGATTTTAGGAATTTAAAGAAATGTCCAGTTACAAGACATATGAAGAACCGTTTCATCAAAAAGCTTTCATCTTTTTCATCATCATCATCATTCATTTTCAACATCAACCTCTGCTTCAGATCCATAATCGTGCCTATAAACAAAGAAAAATAAAACATATTATCGACTTGTCAAAGATAAAAACACCACACACACAAAAATCAAGCTTAAACGTTTCTTTTCAAACAATCCACAAATTTATACAAACAATAGTTTTGGTGATTGTAAACGTAAACGTCAAACACAAAAATTGATGTTTGCATTTTCACTTAACAAAGATATTTTATACAAAACTAAAAAAAAAGTTTTATGTTAAAAATGTTTGTTTTTGTTTTTGACTTTTCCATGTAAAACGCAAACGCGGAAACAATCGATGTCTAATAAACTGAACTCACTTTATTTTACGAGAAATTTGGTATATCCCTGTAGCTGCCATAGCAACATTAACACTAAACAGATTCCAGTTTTTCTGTAATAAAAACAAAAGTCAGAATAAAAAAAAATCAGATAAACCAAAACCAAGAAGCCAATCACAAAATCATTACAAAACTCAAAAAGCAAGAATGGGAATAATCTCACTAAGGACAAGTAAGAAAACTTACAGGAGTGATTACTGTGCTACAACGACACCAGATCATTCCAGTGCACGCCACAGCTGATTACAATTTAGATAGAATTTAAAATAAATAAAAAACTGTAATAAGAAGATTTGAGATATTGTAACACCAAGAAATAGTTAGGGAATATATATATACCAGTTTGTTGAAGGTATGACATATTCTCTGGAGGTTTTTGGAAATCTGCAATGTTAGCAATGATTATACCCCATTTGAATGTTGGAGCCCAGAAGTGAACTGATAAGACAACAAAAAAGAAGATGAATTTTTGTGAAACTTTGATCAAGCTACATAATGCACTTTGCTTCCCACTAGAAATTGAGGAGCGTTCAATCCGGATAAATCCAAACCAAACCGATATAATCGATTTGCAAACCAAACCATATCTTAATATGGTTTAAATGGATTCACTTTTTATATCTCCGAAAAACCCAATCCGAACCGAACCGAAAAAGAAAAAAAATCGATGTAAAACCTAATTTTTGTTAAAACTTAAAAGATATATTTGATGAAAATCCGAACTGCACGAAAATGAAAATAGTTGATATAAAACCTAAGTTTTGTTAAAACTTAAGGATATATTTGATTAAAAACCGAATTCTAACCAAAACCGTGCCAGACCATCTATAATATATTACGTTATGTTTTTGATACTATTATTCATAAACCGAAAATCTAAAAACCCAAAAAACCCAAACAGAAATTCAGATTAAACACCCCTAATTGGAATCAATTGGAGGAAAAACAACTAACAACACAATAATCAAACTCAGGAATGACCAGACATTAGAGTCATTTATTGTTACACCACCATACTTTTTTTTATTTTCTAACAGTAACATATACTCAAATTACAGCCTTTAGATTCATGAATCGTTGGAATTTGATTAATGCAGTGTTCAATTCGGAAAAAAAAAAACTGTTAAAGAAATCACTCGAGAGTTGGAAATGTACAATGTTTGATTCAAAGCAAAATGTATGAGATTGCTTGAGAAATCTTAATTCGATAATCAAAGAGTCTTACTTGCAAAATAAACAAAAATTTGAAAAAGTCTTGAAACAATGTGAAGAGAATCTGAGTTGACTCACTTGTCTTAGGACCTGCCGGGTGATTCCAGAGAGCTTGAAGCTTCGACGTCGCCATCGATTTTTCTTTTTGTCGAAGATTCTCCTTTTCTGTCTTCTTGGTCAGTCTCCGACATAAATAATAACGAAAAGATGCTACTAAAGACGACGTCGTATAGGCAATGCACTAAGGCTAAGCCACTAGTCATCCTGGTTTATTTAGGATAACATGTTAATGGAGCGTAGCCTCTTGTCTCGACTTGTTATTATTATTATTAATTTTTTTTTTTTTGGCAAACCTTGCTTTCATTAAAATTAAATTTTTGGATTACAGTGAAAAGCTGGAAAATTTCTTTAAAACACTATAATAAACCATACTACAACAGAACTAAAAGCATATAGATAGTCGTTTTCATGAAAGATTGACAGCAAATTGGTGTCAAAACTCGAATGCGTTGATAAAGACTTCACGACAAAATCGAAATATTGCGACTTGGTCATGTTAAAAAGTGACGTTGAACACCAACCCCCATCTCCGGGTTTCGTCGAAACGAACCCGGTTACATTTTTAGGCCCCGTGAAAACCGCTACACAAGATGACAAATCGATGAGTAAGTTGAAATTTTTTTCCGGCATTGACTCCGATGACACACCTCTTTTCATAGAAAATAAACAAATTATGAAAGTTCTCTCCCCACAAAAGAAGAAAGGTAGAGACGTTCTCTTCACCAAAAGAGAGAAAGGTATTACTGATTTCTTCATGCCCGATATGAAGGAAATAATGACAAAGGTTATGTGCCTTAACGGGCTGGGCAAAGACAGGTCCACTAGAGCTCCAAATGAGCCCAACTTCATCATCCCACCATGATGGGTGACGTTACCCAGAAAGGACGAGATGTGCCGGAACCTGACGATAGGGTCGATGGGGGAGAGACCGGCAAAATGGAAACCGGCTAGACGAATTCCGGTTGAAAGGGTTACTGTTGATGGAGACACGACGCTTCCAGCAATGGCAGAGGCTTTTTCGAATCTTATCTCCGGGACTGCAGGCGGTAAAAGAGACAGATCTGAAGATGATTTTGACGATGGTGTTGAGTAGGTTTTGAGGCATGTCGTGGTCGGAAATTAGGTTTTACGAAGCAAATCGGATATTTGATCGAATATCCGGATATCTGGCTAATGTCGTAGCATATACAAATCATAAATACGTCGATTCAGAAAAATACGACGGATCACATATAAGAAATTTGTTCCGCGTTCGATCCTAATAAACCCACAAAGATTACGAATTACAAACAAACACAATATATCATTTTGTATTAATTTGTTGTTGTACTTAAATTTATGGCTCTATTTACATATGTTTATAAATTGTAAATGGTGTTTGGTTTTTTTTTAAACGAATATTTTGTTTATTCAAAGAAACAATCAATACCCACGAAGGATTTGGGTATTCAAAGAAAATCAAACCTTGGCATGATAATATCTTTGGACAGGATTTGGAACAACACAAGGAAGATTATGTCCCAATTACAAGCATTATGAGAGATTATTTTCTCCAAATGCCTCATCTTTCATCATTCTTTCACAACAACGGGTTCTGCTTCAGATGCATAATCGTGTCTGTAAACAAAAAAGAAAAACAATATCAATGTCTAAAGAGAGATAAACACCATTAGAGAACAATGGTTAATCCAATATTAGGGTTTGAATCTATGTTCATGGTGAAGTTTGAAACCATGATGAAAGTCATAACCACACTTGACACATATCTCATGTAACGTAAAAAGCAAATAAAAAGCAAAGCACTTTAACACAAATCTCATGTAACGTAAAGACGATATTGAAATGTTCACTAGATCTTACTTGATTTTACGAGTAAGTTGGTATATTCCTGTCCCTGCCATAGCAAGACTAACGCTAAAGAGGTTCCAGTTTTTCTGTAAACAAAAATCGGAACAAAATCAGATAAACCAGTAAAATCCAGTCGCGAATTAGTAGTACAAAAGCAAAGCAAAGCAAATATATATAAATCATATCAACATGATTTGCAGTAAATCATGTCCCAAATTGAAATAATCATCAGGAATACTAATTAAGCCAACATACCGGGCTGATTACAGTGCTGTAACGCGACCAGATAAGTCCAGTAGCTGTGATCACTGATACAATAGATAGCAGAGAAAAACTGTAAAGAAGATTGAGGCATAACGACACAAAGCAAAGCGATACAGAGCTGTGAAATCTAACATGTACACAAAGATGATGAGGAGATTTTTCCAAGAGCATGAAAGGGTATAAGAATATATATATACCCATTTGTTGAGGGTATGAAAGTGTCTCTGGAGGTTTCTGAAAGTCTGCAATGTTAGCAATGCTTATACCCCATTTGAACGTCGGCGCCCAGAAATGGACTGAAAATCACAAAATGACCTTATTATATAAACTCAGTTTCTGTAACCAAGTTTGATCAAAGCTTACCAAATATGCACATGCTTGATTACAAAATTAGAATCAATTGGAGAAAAAACCTAAAATAAAAACTCAGGGGATATCAAACCCAGTTCTGAGGAAAGAGTAATATCAAAACTCAAAATTTGTAGCAACAAATCAATACTGATGCAGAGAGACATCATTTCATAAACTGGTTACAAGGCAAAAGAATCAACCAAAACTCGATGATACATGTCTCAAAGAGCAAAAATCGAAACAGTCAATCGTGATCGAACAAAATTGGAATAAACTCACTTGTCTTAGGTCCTGCTGGATGATTCCAGAGAGCTTGAAGCTTCGATGTTGCCATCGATTTTCTCCGTAAGTTGCTCAAAAGTTGTCCGAAGAATCGTCTCTGAAAAAAAAAAAACAATTCTCCGGCTTAACTTCTTCCGTGCGGCTACTGTTGGAAAAGTCGTCTCAGCATCTTTATTAAAAAACTGAGTATTTTCCCTAAAGTCTCAAAGAGCGATTTGCAGAAATAACTAAAAAAATAAGGTCAAATACAAAACACAAAAGTAACATCTTTTTTTTTGTGTTAGTTCAAATGGTGAAACATAATTTTTCTCTCTATCATGCTATTTTTGTATATAAACATCTATTTTATCGAATGCATTTGTAACTCTGTATTATTATCTTTTGATTAATTATTTTTTGGACTCTTTATAATTTTGTAACACTTTAATTATTAATTCATCCATGTAGACGAATACCAAAAGAATATATTTTAGAGAATTTTTCATTATAAAATAACGTGTTACCATTTTCCCCCATATTGTTATGGTACCTTTTGCTATTTTCTAATAAATATTTTACCAATTGCCATTTGCCTAAATACTTTCTCATTTCTTGTCATTTATCTAAATAATTTTTCAATTCTTGTCATTTTTTCTAATTCACTCTAAATTTTGTTCCCCAAAAATCTTATTACTACGAAGATGAAAACGTAAACATATGTTAAGGTGTCTATAACAGCTGGAAGGAAACGTGTATTACAAAACCTTAACCTTGAATGATTTATTATCAACGAATCACCATTCAAGAAATGATTACAAATACAACCCCTATCTACAACTTGATTGTCACATTTCAAGTAAAGATTTAATCAAAGTGGTCTTGTTTCGTAAACGGAAAATATCAGTATAAAAAGCATTGTGTTCAACAAAAACTGCAAGTTATTTGATAATTGAAAATGATACGTAGATACATTGGTTCCGATTGGTAACATCTGTGTAATTGCGTAATGGCGGAAAATAATATTTTTCTGCGGAATGAAATAAGCTGCGGAATAAAAAAATTACGGAATCAAAATATTTGTGTGACTGGATAAATTTGCGTAACGGCGGAATAGAGTACAAAATTACCAATATATACATACACTTATTCTATTTTTTAATTGCTATATTTAATAAGCAAATAATATTTTAAAATAATTCTCAATATACCTTCAATATTATTTAATAAATAAAATATACAAAAACATAAAAAATATATTACAATTATTAATAATTGTGTCACATTTTAGACATTAAAGATAATTAGAAAATGTACACAATTATTATCTTTTTGAAGAAGTATAATAGATTTATATTCACGTGTATGATTTATTGATTAGTTGGTTATAAAGAAATATTATAAACTTTTAACCATAGTAAATACAGTAAATTTTATTATTTTAGTATTAAATTGTATTAGTAGAAGTTATTTTGTTAAGACAAAAAAATGTTATGAATTAATCAAATGTGATTGTATTAAAAAATAATTTTTTTGATGTTAATGAATAAAATGAAAGAAAAACAAATAAGTTTCAGCCATTAAACTAGTTTATACATGATTATTCATGGAATACAATTTTTTTTGTATTTTCCACCAAAATGCAAAACCTGCGTTTTTGTGTTTTTTCTAATATTCCGTAATTTTTTTTGATTAATAAAATATTTGCGATATGACATTAAAAATGCCATTCTGCTATTCCGCGGGTTACCAATCACAACCATAAGTTGGAGAGAAAGCATCCAAAGAATTCGACAAAAAAAAAAACTAAGATTTTGAAGGGACTGACCCTACTTACCATTCAAATTTCATTCTTTTCTAAAAGGGTTTCTCAGACATTTTTTGTTTTGTTTTTGTTTTTTTTTTTGTGTGTGTGGGGAAGAGATAATTTGGAATTGATGGGAGACGTTGGAACTGTCGACCCATGATGAATAATGGAGGGGGCATACGAATCATGATGAATGAATGAGAAATGTGAAGGAATTGAAGATTTGAAATTGAATTTGCATGCTCTTACCCTTTATATCATTCATACCCACAACTTTTCTCCAACGTGGGCACCCCTAACCTTTTTTATTAAATAAACTATATTATGTATATGGTGTTTGTAACATCTTGACACCAGCACAAATGTTTTAACTGAACACATGCAGAAATAACTCTTTTTGTATATTTAAAAAATAATTTGGAAGTTGAAATGTTGTTGAATTACTCAATATATATTTTAAATGCTATTAGATATCAACACAATGGTAAACAAGAGGGTTTTTTCCAAAACAAAGAGGGGATGACTTCATATGTTTTTTGTTTTGTTAAAATTACTTTATATGTTTCACTTTTGTTAGACCAACCTTTATATAACTAAAATATTAGTTAAACAGATGTGATGAACTTACAGTATATATTTATTGACTAAAAATGGAATCTTCCCTCTAGTTAGCTAACATACTTTTAGTTTTTTTCTTACATTTTAGTGGTTTTTTTTAAGAGAAAATTACATCCAGTACTATTTTTGTTAAACAATCTTACGAAATCTACCACTTTTTTCTGACATTGTACCCAATACCACAATTCAGAAATGGAAACACAGTTTTATTCTTACTTTTTCTCTCTTATGTTGATGGTGACAAAAACGAAGAAGGTGATGAATGGAAACGATGATGGATGGTGGACAGAGACGGAGATAGAGGCAGTGGTTACGGATGGAAACGGTGGTGGACAGAGACGAAAATGATAGTTGTGGACGAAACGGTGATGGACAGAGATGGAGACAAAACTAAACTATTTTGCCAAGGTGATTCAGGGGTAATAATGTCATTTCAACTACGTCCACAATACGATTTGTGATAGATTTTGTAAGGAATTTCAGAATGTGATAGATTTCATAAGATTTTTGGGCAAAAGTGGTAGATTTCGTAAAAATCTATTTTTTTTTAATTTGTAAACAAACAATATGCGTATTTAAACACGAACGGTGATATATCACGGTCATTTTAGCGAAGATTTATAGTAACTAATTTGAATCTTGACAACACAAATCTTGTATATCCTAAAAAAAATGGTCCCAAACATGATATTTTATGAGCGAGCACTTGCGAGTCTACTTGGAAAATGATTTGACATATGATCTAGCATCCACATACCAACTAGTATGCCCACAACAAGACTATATGGCTTTGACTACAAGTGGAGGAGAGACTCACTGTTATCCAACTTACCATATAATGAAAACTTTTTGGAAACCATAATTCTGAAATTTTATGAAAGTTTTTGCAAGTTTTCTAAAAGTTTATGAAAACCTATGGAAATCTTCAGAACGTTTTGAAAGTTTCTATAATTTTGTGAAAACTTTTGAAAATTGTACAAGTTTTCAAATAGTTTTTGAAATATCGATGAGAATAGTATAAACCACTAAATTACATTATAAATTTATAAAGCAATAAGTGTTATGATAACCGAGGCATATAGAATGTAATATGGTTAAAATGCTAATTATCAACTGCTCATGATGATCTTGATGGAGATCGAGTATGTGAATAATGACGATATTGTCATAATTTATCAAGCGTGAATAAAATATATAAGGAGTAATTTGGAACGATCTTTAAATTTAGGGACCTAAAAGTAAAAACAAATCCACTAACGAAATGTGGGGCTTATGTGGCACATCAACCAATCAAAGCCTTTTTGGAAACCTCTTCGTCGACGTTTTCGTTTTCTATTTTTTTAATTAAAAAAATAAAATTGCGTCATCAAATATTCAGATTCAGGGGTAAACCGTCATTTCGTTTCCTTCGTCTTCTTTCTTCTCTCCATCTTCACTGCCACTCAACACTACTGCAGATTTTCTCTCTCTTCCGAATCACAAGAGAGAGAGTAAAAATTCTCTGCATTTCTCACTCTCTATCTCTCTAAACATGGCGGGTCGATTACAGTCTCATCAATTACCAAGTGGGCTATACGTTTCGGGTAAACTCGAGCAACCCAAAGAACGACCACCGACAATGGCGGCTCGTGCTATGCCTTACACCGGAGGCGATATTAAAAACTCCGGCGAGCTCGGAAGGATGTTCGACATCTCCGTCACTGATCCCAGCTCGTTTCAAGGACCACCGTCGATTTTCGTCGGCGGAGCAGCCAGACAGCCACCGCCACGTGTCCCTTCCTCAGCCTCGTCTTCGAATCCCAACAGTGGATCCGTTCGATCCGGATCCCAATCGGGTCCAACTAGAAAATCCTCAGGTCCTCTCTCTCAGCTTCAACCGACCGGTTTAATCACCTCCGGTCCGCTCAATTCGTCAGGTACGATTGGGTCCGGGTCAAGAAGCTCAAGTCAGATTGATCATCATCTTCTTCGTTCGACTAATTCAAGGTCGAGCAAACCCAAATACGGATCCGCGGTTACGGTTTTGAATACGGATCCGATTCGGGTCGGGTTTAAAGTACCGAAACCTGTGATTTGGGCAGTGATGATAGTAGCAGCAATGGGTTTACTGATTGGTGCGTTTTTATCTGTTGCGGTGAAGAAGCCACTGGTTATGGTGGCGATCGCGGCGGCGATTTTTCCGGCCGTCGTGGTTTTTGTGTGGAATTGCGTTTGGAGAAGAAAAGGATTGTTGGGTTTCATCAAGAATTATCCAAATGCTGTGCTTAGAGGCGCCATTGATGGACAATTCGTCAAGGTCACAGGAGTAAGTTTGTTTCAGTTTTCATCTTCTCTGAGTCTTTCCAATTATAGTAAAAGACTTAAATTTTTGTGATAACTTGTTTCGTCTTAGCTTAGCTAATCGGTAATCTGATAAGTAAAGTAAACTAATTAATCATCTGATAAGTTAGAATGTCATATTCATTGCCCTTTTTTGTGATCATTGGCTTAGTTTAGTGAGACTTTGGATAAGTAATGATTTTGACAGTTCCAGTGGAACATAAACTAGTATTCTTGATATGGTAATACTTCAGATGTGTATAATAATCTGGTTAAATCTGATCTTAGGGTGACCAATGTTGGTATTTGTTATTTGCTTCAAAGGCGTTTTACGTTTTCGTTTGCAGGTCGTAACATGTGGAAGTATTCCGCTTGAATCGTCATACCAAAACATACCGAGATGTGTTTACGTGGATACGGAATTGTATGAGTACAAAGGTTTTTGTGGAGAATCTGCCAACCGGAAACATAGATGCTTTTCATGGGGATCTAAACATGCCGAGGTTTAGATTCTTTTCTTACTTCTTCTCTCATTCGAGTGTTTTTTCATCTGAATATTTTGATGATCATTTGTTTTATTTGTTTATGTGGCAGAGATATGTGTCGGATTTTTACATCTCGGACTTCCAATCCGGATTACGAGCACTTGTTAAAGCAGGCTATGGATCAAAAGTTTCTCCGTTTGTCATACCGACAACAGTAGCTAATGTAACCTCACAGACTAAGGATTTATCTCCAAGCTTTCTACAATGGTTGGCGGATCGTAACCTTTCCAACGATAGTCGTGCCATGCGTCTCAAAGAAGGGTATGGTATTATTTACACTTGCATCTTTGATTTCCTTTCTGCTACACATCTTCATCCTTTTACTTTGATAAAACTACATACAAAATAAACTTTTTATTGCTTCTAGAATCACTCTTCAAACCGTTCAAGTGTGATTTTCACCGAATCTAAAACTCGAAACTTCACCTAAACTAGGACCATTTTAAAACCCATGATTTCAACAAAACGGCTAAATGGAACTATCCAACCATTGACTTTTGCCATTGTCTGATGGATTGTTTTTTCCTACTTATGAGTTATGAGTAAGGACATAAAAGTCAGTGAGAACCAAAGTCACTGTTTTCTAGTTCAAAGTAAGGATCTTTTGGTGCTTTTAACCCTTCACAAAGTAAATGACTTTAGTCCAAAGGAAGAATCTTTCTGGTGCTTTTTTTAAATCCTTCTCAGAACAGAAAGATTCTCAAAGTAAATAGCTTTATTATAAAAGAAGGATCTTTCTATTGCTTTTTACCCTTCAAAGAACCAAAAAAAGTGTTGGTCTCTCTCTCACACACAATCTTACATGCACACACAGATAAAATCGTGTATTCTTCTTGCCATTTTGATGATATTATACCTGATTTTGTGACCAGATATATAAAAGAAGGGAGCACCGTAAGCGTGATGGGAATGGTGCGGCGACACGACAATGTTCTGATGATCATTCCTCCTGAAGAATCGGTCGCCACCGGCTGCAAATGGTGGCGTTGCCTCCTCCCAACTTATGTGGAAGGCCTTATCATTACCTGTGACGAGAATCAGAATGCTGATGTCATTCCTGTCTGAAACACATACATAACATTACGTATACATGTATGTATGTTTTGTTTTTTTATTATATATACGTATAGTCAAGAGTTAGGTCCTAAGACTGAAAGGCTACTAGTATACTTTTGCCTTTTACGAGATGTGGTTACATTTTGTGTACATTATAAGCTTCAAATGTAAATTTGTATTTTTTTTTCCTACCATTTTACTAATAAAGGCTACTAGTATACTTTTTGGAGTCTATCGGTGTCGTGTTTTCCAAAGACTATATAACCTTCATATCAATATTTTGGAAACGAGACTTTTTGTTGGAAACAATCCATTTGGTTGCATTAACATTAAGGATGAAGATACAACAAAATTCTTAACTAATGTGCGTCTTAAAGTAATATGATAAGACTGTTAAAGAGAACCCACTACTTATAAAGAGGGTTTATGGGAGACGTAGATCTCATTCAGATTTTGGGCATCTCAAATCTACACTTGTAATCAATTGATTGGGGAAATAAAGTTGTTTGGGGAAATAAAGTTGTTTGGGTAGCTTTTACAAAAGAAAAGCTTAACACAATATCTTCTTGGAAATTATTGACATTAAAGATTTCTATTTGACCTTTCGCTTTTCCTCTTCCTCTAAGTAAAACCAAACCGATAAGTCAGATTTTTTCTTCATCTTTGTCTTCTCGCTTTGTTGATTCTTCTGCATCAGTGCTTATGTAGAATTGTTTCCTACTTAAATCATTCTATTTAGTTTGCCTTGTAAGCCAAGTTACGTCTCTATATATGACCGGTTATGTAAGTATGAACATAACTCACGTTTTTCTTTGTTATTATTATGTTGCAGGAAGATTTCTGTATAACATGGAGAGGAACGAGAAGATAAGTCTGGTTAATGAAATCTTCTCTTGGTCAATCAGTGATATTCTCAACAAAGATATCTTCAAGGATCAGATAAAGATGATACCAGACAGGTTTAGGTCCGTTGATGAATACCTAAATTGCTTTGTTCCTCATCTGCTTGAGGAAACACGTGCAGAGTTGTTCTCAAGCTTGAAATCTTTGTCGAAATCTCCTTTCTTTTACATACGTTCCATGAAGATGAGGACAATGGAATTATCGAAAGGATCAAGATCATCAAACAATTTCAATATCTCACTGGGGAGAGTTAATGTAGATGGAAATAGAGCAAATTACGAGCCGAAATGCGGAGATCTTATTGCTCTCACTGAAAAAGCAAGGCCGAGTCGCGTCGATGACTTGAATCCACTGATTCTTGGATATGTATTCTCTGTTGATGATGAGTTACATTTCTCTGTTCATTTGTCTACATCTAAATCCATTGATGAAGAAATTCCCTTTCGTTCCGGTGTTTTTCTAATGACTTTAACCACAAACACTCGTATCTGGAACGCGTTGCACAACGGAGGTTCCAACTTGAGTCTCATCAAGAGTGTCCTGCAAGCAAATACCGCGGTATGTAATCAGAAATTACCATTCTTTTTACGTCTAGTGAAGAGTACTAATTGTGGTTTTCTTGTATTTCAGGATACAGAGCAACCTGTTTCTTGTGGGAATTGGGGAAATGATGGTGTGTCGGATATGATACGTGCATCGAACTTGAACTCTTCTCAGGAATCTGCGATTTTGAGTTGCTTAGAGACAAGGAATCTCCGTGACAATGCTAGTGTGAAACTGATATGGGGACCACCTGGTACCGGCAAGACAAAGACGGTCGCTACTCTTCTCTTTGCCCTTCTCAACCTTAGCTGCAAAACAGTTGTGTGCGCTCCTACAAACACGGCTGTGGTAGAAGTTGCATCGAGGCTCTTGAAGTTGTTTAAGGAATCATCTTCCTCAGAACATTCGACTTACGGGCTGGGGAATATTGTTTTAGCCGGAAACCGAGTCAGAATGGGGATGGACAGCAAAAATGAAGATCTTCTCGATGTGTTTCTTGATCATCGCATCAGTAGATTGTCGACATTGACCGGATGGAAACAGAGTTTGGAGTCTGTCATAAAATTTCTTCAGAACACAGTCTCTCATTACAAGGAATATCTCTTGTTAAGTGAAAGAAAGGAGAAGGAAGAAGGTAAGAAGAAGCAAAAGCTTCTTACATTTGGAGAGTTTGTAAAGGAAAAGTTTGATGGCTTAAGTGAAGAATTGGAGAAGAATATGGTGGATTTGTACACACATCTGCCTAAATCTTTTATATCATCTGATCATGTGAAGAAAATGATCGTAGCCCGTCAAGCTCTCCGTCGTGTCAGATGTTTCTTGGAGGAGAATTCTTCCATAAATGTTGTTCTTGAGAATGGCAGTGACATATTCGATAGCTTCTACAAAGCCATCATTGTTGATTGCCTTGAGCCTCTACGTCTGCTTCCAGAACGTTTTGGGATTTCAGTCTTGTTCGAAAACGAGGATATAATGAGATTTTGCTTGCAAAATGCACACATAATCTTCTGCACTGCCTCGGGTGCTGCAGAAATGACCGCGGAACGGACAGGATTCATAAAGTTGCTTGTAGTTGATGAGGCGGCTCAACTTAAGGAATGTGAAACAGCTGCTGCATTGCAACTTCATGGCTTGCACCATGCTGTTCTAATAGGAGATGAGCTTCAGCTACCAGCAATGGTGCAAAGCGAGGTACATTCTATTTGTGTTTGGCGTTTGGTGTTCGCATTTTGTAATCATGTTTTGAAATTGAAAAGTTTTAATGCGTAGGTATGTGAGAAGGCTAAATTTGGGAGAAGCTTGTTTGAGAGATTGGTTTTGCTTGGTCACAACAAACATTTGCTTAATGTGCAATACCGTATGCATCCATCTATAAGTCTTTTCCCAAACATTGAGTTTTACGATGGGACAATCTCGGATGCTCCGAATGTTAAAGAAAGCATCTATCAAAAGAGGTTTCTTCAAGGAAACATGTTTGGTTCTTTCTCGTTTATCAACGTGGGACTTGGGAAAGAGGAGTTTGGTGATGGACATAGTCCCAAGAATATGGTTGAAGTTGCTGTGGTTTCTGAGATCATATCCAATCTTTTCAAAGGTATAATATTCTATCCATCTCAAGTATATATAATCTAGTTCATATTTTTCTTTAAAACCGGGTAGATCTCGGGCCGAAATCCGGACTAATCTCAAAACCTATAGAAAACCGGATATTTTTTTAATTTAAAATGTCTAAATCGGCCAAGAGGGACCAAAACGGTTTGTGTAGATGGTGGAACTCGATCTCTAACCTTAATCTCTTTATTTATTTATTTTGGTCACTTAGTCTCTTTCGTATTCTTTTTTTCATTTGCATGATTTTTGAAACAGTGTCAAGTGAGACAAAGATGAAGATAAGTGTTGGGGTTATTTCACCATATAAAGGTCAAATTAGAGCAATCCAAGAGAGGATCGGAGATAAGTACAACTCCGTATCAGATGATCAGCTTTTCACTTTAAATGTTCGGTCGGTTGATGGGTTTCAAGGAGGAGAAGAAGATGTTATTATCATATCCACCGTACGAAGTAACGGTAATGGAAATGTAGGGTTTCTCAGTAACCTTCAAAGAGCCAACGTAGCTCTCACTCGTGCAAGGCATTGTTTATGGGTGATTGGGAATCAGACAACCCTTGCGCTGAGTGGTTCGATTTGGACAAAGCTCGTAAGGGACTCGAAGAGACGTGGATGTTTCTATAATGCGGTTGATGAGAAGAATCTAAGAGATGCCATGAATGATGCTCTGCTCGAGGTCGATATGTCTAATGTGTTTTCGAGTTTTGGATCTCTTTCGATCAAGAAAGAGAGAAGAAATGGTTTTCAATCTCCTTCGTTCAAGAAAGAGAGAAGAAATGGTTGGTAGCTCTTTTACCTCATTTTCTAGAGATCTTTGATCTTTATGGTTGGACTCTTTTCTTTTCTTTTTGGCTTCGATATCAATCTTCTGATTTTGCTAAAAAACGTATTTGAGGAAGATCAATGTTCATGTTGAGAATCTTGCATCAATCTTCATCCACAATCGAAGCCTAACTTCCTCTAATCGTACGCGCTCGAATAAGCAATTAATCAAACACTTAAAGAAGTTAAAACAGAGAAGACAACACGCAAAGTTTACGAGTTCAACTCAACCGGTGTGATTAATCCTACGTCTCAGCCAAAATGGAATCTGACAATTCACTATCTCTAGTTTACAAGATCATCGAGAGCTCTATAAATCCGAAGATTCACGATCACAAATCAACAGATGCATTTCAACTCTTAGGGAAAGCTTTCTAATGAAGAAATTATCTTTTACAAGACCAACAAAACATATCCAATGGCCTCGCAATATTATTATTAACTTCTATCTTTTCTTTTTCTTAATACCTTATTTCGTAGAAAACTAAAAAGTAGGTTCTCTACTTCATTTGTTCCCTTCGGTGTATTTTTTCTTACACTACTATTGATGGGGAAAAATGTTTATAACCTTAGAGCCTTGAGGGCATTCCTCCGGCGACGACCAAAGTTTCTCCGGTGATGTAAGAAGCATCTTCTGATGCTAAGAAAGCCGCAGCAGCAGCCATGTCACCTGTTGTTCCCAACCTGTTAAGCAGAGTCTTCTCTTCGATGCCTTCCCTCTGAGCATATCCACAAGTGTTCTATGATTATCATTCCATCACTTGAGAAACAAAAATAACCTCAAAATCTAACAATTTCAATCTTATAACATTACCACTTCGGAGTTTCCAGTGATGAAAGAAGCAAAGTGCGTGGGCACAAAACCGGGTGCAACCGCGTTTACACGTGTGTCTGGCCCCATCTCAGCAGCAAGTGCCTGATGATGTTCAATGTAATCATCATCATCATTATAATCATTTAGTCATGAGATGGAGACGCTGATAATTACCGATACCGTACATACCTTGGTTAGTCCAAGAAGCGCTGTCTTAGTGACCCCATACATAGCCATGGCTCCTTGTGGTTGGAATCCAGCAATGGAAGTTATGAAGATAACAGAAGAACCTTTCTCTAGGTGAGGAGCCATATCCTGATAAAATGAACACAGAGAAATCAAATCGAAAATAGATCTATAAGGATATAGAGAGACAAAGGTAAACACTTTACTATGGTTCGCATCATTGTGAGTGTTGTAAACTAATGAAACTACTACAAAGAAAGCTTTACCTGAAGGAGAAGTATAGATGATTTGACATTGATTTCCCATAGCTTGTCAAGGACAGCTTCTTTGCTAGACAAGATTGGGTCTGTAGATGGATTGGCAGCAGCGTTACAGACCACGATATCTATCTTCCCGTATTTCTGAAACCAAACTCCAATTAGAAAGTAGTGAAAACCGAGAAGACTCTCTTGTGTAAAATCAAAGACGGGCAACGAATTTCTCAAGATTGGGGAATTAAGAGGTTGAAGCACACGACCGATCGACAAACAAACAACTTCTTGATCAATTTTGACAGAGAACCGGTTTTCACGTTTTTTGCAATGTCCTTTACATTAAAATTTAGCTATGAACCAAAAAGCTCACAGATGGTCTTACCTGAACAGTCTTTTCGACAAGATTCTTGCGATGTTGAGCATTGGAAACATGACAGACGATTCCATATGCATCAATCCCTTGAGATTTGAGTTTTTCTACTGCTTCCTCAACATTTGTCTGCCACAGAAAAAAAATCAACATTTTATAGTCAAGAAAAGTTAGCTAAACAAAGCTACCACTTTCCAGAAAGCAACAAAAAAAACTGCTTCTCTGATCAAAAATCACGGATTTTAAAACCTCAATTCAATACAAAAACCCTACACAACCGAGAAATTCCGAACAAAAGAAAAGGGTATAATAGCAAATCCGTAAGTAAATCAAAATCCAGAATTTCAACAATTCGGAAACAAGAAAGCTATCTAATTGAAGCACGAAATCAATCAAAGATCTGTGAGTAAAAAACGTTGGGGACAAATCTTCAATTCGATCAAAACCAGAAGAACGGGGAGGGAGATTTGTGAATTACCTGTTTCCGGGAAGAGACGACGACGGAAGCGCCTTCGAGGCCGAGACGCTCGATGATACCGAAACCGATCCCTTGCGTCGAAGCGGTCACAATCGCCACTTTACCTTCCAGCCTCCTCGGTATCTTCTTCTTCTCCATTTCTATCTTCTCTTTTGCTTCCGATACTCAATGATTGTGAGTTTGCGTTTTGGTGTGTGTGTGTTTTTTTTGTTTTTTCGGTCGAAGCGCTTTCGTGTGTTTTTAAAACTTCAGCAATATTATCAGTCATGAAACAAAAGAGCGTTTGCGGTTTGACCGTCATAATAATTGTCAATAATATGCACTTAGCACAATCCATCTGCACAAAAATCACTTGACTATATGTATCGTTTCCAAATGGATTTGAACAATTAACAAGTGAATGGATATAAAGGAAGTATCAATATACTAAAAATTCAGAAAACCACAAAACATAAATCCCAAATATTTGACACATTCTATGGATTAATAAACTCCCAAATTTTATTTGAAGTTTTTTTAAGCACCTGACATGATTTATTCATAGGGATTTCTGAATTTTTTCAAGAGATCTGGAATATCGTATCCCAACATATCATCCACTGCTTGAATCATCTTAGGCTTTAATTTCTCGAATTTGTCAATGTTATAGCCTCCCAATACTTCTTTAAAATGCTCCACACTTGGGAAATCTCCAGCTGGAAGATGAAACTCTCGATGCACCTGTTTAATTCATTACAATAAGTCTCTCATAATCTCGAATCAATACTGAAAAACATGTGAAAAAAGATTACAAGATAAAAGAGTCTTTTACTTTTATTATGCTTTCTTGGCCACTTTGAGAGATGTGCCCAGTCTAAATTCTGGTTTGGTTTACATTCAAATAGTTGGTTTACGACATGTAGAAACCAATTCTAATCCCGGTTTTAAACATTGGTTGTTTATTTACGACATGTAGAAATCAGTTTTTTAACCCCTATTAGCCTACAACCTTACGCGATTAGTCTTAAGTTTCAGCCTAAATGATCCGATTACCGAAAGAAAACTATTACTAACCTTTCCAAATTCTTCTTCGAGATTGTCCATGAGACGTTGCTGAGCTTTGGATTTGCCCATCATTGCTGGCATTTCCTTCTTAAGATGGCTCATTATGTATGCATTGATCTTTGCAGCTCGAGCTCGCTTCACAAACTCATTAATCTGCAAAAGAAAAAAGAAAAAAAAGTGTCCAGGTTTCTTTTTCAACTTCCAAAATCTTGAATTGAGATTTGTTATGGACATTTTTGTTAAATTTGTGACTCATCAAAATCATACCTTTCTGTCACATGCTTTCTTGGGTATGTCCATTAAGTCTGCTAGAAGATCGTTTTGCTCTTTCTCAAAGAGTTCTTTACCTATTGGTCCTACTGCAGCTTCGTTTATGGGTTTGTCATTGAAGGATCTGCAAAAAGTTAAAGCAAAGAACAAATCAATCTATCGCGTAAACCAGATTAAATTAATGGCTCAAATTGTTCTTTTATGTTCATATGGTATTCAAACACATACCCGATATAGACACGTACAACCTCTGGTGTGTTCAGAACTTTACCAAGCGACCACATCAATGCTCCATACACTCTCATTAGCTATAAACAGAGGTTTTTGGATTGACTCAACAATGAGTAAAAGATTAGGCTTATGAATCCAACCAAACGGATAGTACCTGTTGAGTATCAACTTGGTCAGCTTTGTTTAAAACAACACGTATCTTGTCTTCGTTACCACGCAGGGATGTTATAACGCGCTTGAATTCATCGCTGATGTCAAGCTTGTGGGGATCAAAGAGAAGGAGAATCATATCGCATTTAGATGCAAACCATGAGATGACACCAGTGAAGTCATAGCTCCTTTGCATCCTTTGTTTCTCTCCTGAAAGTACTCCAGGAGTGTCTACAAGAGTAATTTGGTCCAAGACCTACACAACACAAGCAGCAAGACAAAGCTCATATAAACCACCACAAGGAAAGATCAAAAAAGAGAGAGAAAGGTAATGCCTAATTGCTCACCGGATGCGGCATCTGAGAACACTCAAACTTTGATAGGAAAGCACCTCCGAAACTTGTTAGCCCGTTAAATGGCATGTCAGCTTGAACAGCCATGGTATTTCCAGGTATGGTCCGTTCATCTGGCCCGCTCTAGAAGAAAACGGAATCATAAGACTTGCCTCAAACGAGTACAATAAGTAACAAGAAATCATTCAACTACAATCAAATCAAGACGCATCGACATACCATTACAACCACAAACCTATCTGTTGTTGGCTCTGGCCCGATGTGAGCTCCTAATAACAAGAAGACAATGGTGAAAATCAGATACATATTTGAAGGTTCCTTGCATTGCTAGGAATTCAAGAAGACAGAGGTAGTTACCTGGATAGTCACATCCAAGCAAGTGTTTTATAAATGTTGTTTTTCCGGTGGAATATTGACCCAAAAGCATTACCATGGGTTTGGCATCAAAATCGCTACTAGTCTGCATATGAACAAACAAAATATATCAAAAGATCAAACTGAGGTTCATTTCCCATGGTGATATAGATATAAGATCTGTTAACTCATAACCGAAAACAGAATAAACAAAAACTCCAAAACTGTTTCTGAAACGGTAAGGATAACATAAGTTCACTCACCAATACTGGGGATGCAAAATCGTTGAATCGATAAGTGACTTCCAAAGGCTTTAGCTTTTCATTGTACAATCTTTTCAAGCCATCAACAATTGTCATCACATTTACCTGTGGCTGGATATGAAAAGTGGCAGAATACTTCTTGTTACTACAACACTCAACCCCATATTTCGAAGATTGACATTTGCAATATATATAAAAGTAACCAACCTTTATAATAGATTTTGATTTGAACCAGGGAGCTTTTGCTGTGACTTGTGGCTGAGTAACTACTGCAAGTTTAACCAGCAAATCAACAATTTTTTACATAATGAAAACACCATCGCGAATGAAAAAGCCGGAGAAAAGAAACAATGCTATTCTAACCATTGTCTTCAACATCTGTGTATGGTTTTGATGCTTTCTGCTTCTGCAAACAAATATAACATAATGAGGTATAGATTACAAAAAAAGCAAATCATGTAAAGATTCAAAAACAAAATGAGATAAGAAAGAGCCTTACAGATACAACGTTTTCCAGTCCTTCCAACACTGGTAGTTCCACACTCTTCATGTCAACTATAATAAAATAAAATAAAGGATATAGATTAGCCAATTTCCAACAACAAAATCCAACTTAATTGCTACATCTAAGAACAGATGATGCTATTCTCATTGACAATTCAAGCTCCTCCATCAAAACATCTCGATTTCAAATCTCAAAATATACATATTCATCCTATGTTGTTTACTTACCAGAACCTTTCAACAGGTCTGAAGTAATTTCATGTCCCTCTTGTGCCAATGAGACGAGCTGAGCAACAAAAGAGTCAAAATGAGTAAAAGACTCATTCAACAGAAGATTTCCAATCGACTCTTTAAGATAAGCAATCGAAACAATAATACCTTCATCGCAGTGATGAATTCCGCCAAACCGAGAAATCCCTGGCGCTTCGAATCCGCAATACCCCAAACCTTTGAAAACAAAGGCAACTAATTCCAATCAGCCCTAAGATTATACACTTCAAAATCCACTTATTCATGTAACTTACAAGTAAGGGATCGATGAGAGAATAAAATCATCTTAAACCAAATATCTCATATTACATCAAATCGGTCGATTCGTATAAATAACCTGTTTGAGTTCCTGGCGAGAAAGTTTTGACATCGCGAAGAACTTTGTAGCATCGTTACCGGAAACACGACCATCTCCATCTGAAATTTCGGAGAAGCGAAAAACCAAAAAAATCAGAACAGATGATAAACTACACTGATTCGTAAATCTAAAACGGAAGAATGATAAAAAGAACACTGAAAAACCTGAATCGGCGATGTTGAACCATTCCTTGTAGATCTTCTGATGCTCTTTCAAACAAGTATCGATCGAGATCGCCGAAGAAGTCTCCATTACTGAGAAGAAGAAGAAGAAGATGAAGATGAATATCGAAGAGAGAGAGATTGGTTTATGAAATTTGAAATGGAGACTGAATAGTTGAGAGAGAGAGAGAGCGTAGAGAGAAGAATATTTTCCAAAAAGGGGATTTTAACTGGTTTGGCGCTTCTCGAGGAGAAACAACGTTACGACGTCGTTTTGTGCAATCTATTGAATGGACGACACGGTGTGTATATCCTCAAGTCTAAAACAACACGTAGTTGGAGTTTAAGCTTGTCTTCCTCATTAAAATTTGAAAACTTGAATAGAAGCTCCCCCTTTTGAAGCAAAATATCCAAATCAGATTTCGGTCATATTTAATTTAAATAAATTTTGTTTTTATCCCTAAGGGCAATTTTAGTAAAATCTTCATAATGCAATGCATTAGTAGACACATACACTATCTTCACATCATTCAACAAATAATCATACAAAAAAAATCGAAATAAAAATGAGCAAATCACTCTTCAAAGCTTATGTCATTGCAATTATCATTATTATATCTCCAGTTTTCAACACTAAACAGTTCATAGTTTGACATGCATAGTAAATGATGTTAAAATGGATTAAAACTTATGGATCGACTCAACCTAATCCGATCTATGAATCTTAATGAGTTGAAAATTTTGGTTTTAATTAATTAATCGATAGATCAAATAAGTTGGTAGGTAATGAATTTAGTTGACATAAGTTGATGTGTTGAAATGATATATTTTAACCACGGGTGTTATCACTAGTGGTTTGAAAGCCATTAACCGTAAAGCTTTCGACGACACAAGACCATCAAAAATTTATGTAAACATGTAATTTTGTTAACTAGTTTCAAATAGAAAAAGAAACATATTAACTATTACCAAAATATATTTTAGGAGAGATACATGTCATCTCTACCATTTACTTTGTTTACCTATTACTATTCTATTTATAATTTTAATATATATATATATATATATATTATTTTGCTAAATAAATAACTATATAAAGTAATTATAAAATTTATCAAATGATTTAATAAATAAATAAAGAACATATATCAAGTAACTACTTAATATCATAAGATTTTGTTGGTAGTTATTCAACCATGTAGATTCTTGACTACATTTCACCTTTATATTTACCAAAAGATGTTGGACTTAGAGATAGAATATTCAATCAAATTTTACTACATCATTTTTAGTTTTGTTTCATGGTTTCTTTCCATAGATTTCCCCCTAAATGTTAAAGATAAAAATTTTATCTCTTAATTTTTAAAAATTAATGTATAACTAAATGGGGTTAAATAAATTTTCTAAAAAAGGGATCCAAGTTCTTAACTAAAATATTTTGTATATGAAATAATAAATATATTACTCTAATATTTATCATATAGTTCGACATGGTCGGATATTTATACCTAATTGTTACTAAAACATAAATAATTTATATTATATGAAAATCAACTAGAATATAATATTTTTAATATCAAACCAATTATATCCTAATTTTTTTCCTCGAAATAGAAAATAAAACAAATAACTACAAACTTAGTGAAATCTCCATTAAACTCATATACACATTTTTTATATCATATAAGTACATATATATACTTTCAAACCATGCACTGATGCACCTAATAACAACCATTTTGTTTCACAATCACAACTAATCATATAAAAAATGAGCAAATCATTTTTTATAACTTGTGTCATTGCAATTATCATTGTATCTTCAATTTTCAATGCCAAAACAGTGCATAGCATCATCACGTGTCCTAATATATCGACAACTTTGATGTCATGTTTGTCATACCTTACCGGTCCACCGGATGCTAAGCCGTCCCATGCTTGTTGCAGTAGCTTGGGCATCATTTACCGTGAAATATCGTCGACACTAGATCGTCAAGATTTTTGCATTTGTTTGAAAAAAAGTGCATCATCGATTCAAGTAGATACCAAAAAGCTTATCAGTATACCTAAAGTTTGCGGCATTGCTTTTCCTGTTCCCTTTGATCCGACGATTAATTGTCACAGGTAAATGTTTAACATCCAAAATAATGATATTGGTTTATCTATATTATTATAATTTTTCTTTAATTGTTTAAATTTCAGAAAATTTTTCGTTTAATATTTTGTATAATTTTTCGAGCAGTATCAAGTTTTAAGGTGAGGAAGAAGAAATCGGAACAAGCATAGAGATATTTGAAGACATTCCATGTATTTAAATCCGTGTACAAATAATAAGATATGACCTTACTTCTTTTTAATATTTTAATATGTCTGTTTAAACTATATGGTATGGTATGGAGAGTGGGGTTCAAATTTGAAGTGGCATTATAAAGAGCTGAATTTAAAATTGATATGTGTTTATGATACTCTCTTCTATAACTATAAAAGCATTAAGTGAATAAGTTGCAAAACATGATTCAATAATCTATAGGTTAACTGTCTTTAATTTGTTCTTGAAAGATTCATATCCAAATCATAAACTAATATTCGCGATATGTGGAAGGACCGCATATTTTTGCCTTTTAAGACATTCATAACGATCAACAATGATTGAAATTATAGTACAAACATTTGAACTCTTATTTCTCAATCTACATGGTTAACGTACGATCTAAAAAATAAACCCCTAAAGGGCTAAACCTAAAATCGTAAACCTTAAATTCGATTTAATAAAAACATAACATGTTACCGAAAGAAATTATGTTTCCCATAACAATTAAATGAGATGTAAAAACGTCTAAATTGTTATTGCTATTACTTATTAGTTCTTACTCATTGTTATTTGTCTCCAAATAATTGTCATCCCTTACAATTACTCTAGATTTCAATGATATAGATGAAGTGCAATTTTAATATTTTTAAAAATAAAATTCAAAGCTAGAGTCAAATTTATATGTTATAAGTTGCATCTTGCATGAATTACGAGAAGATCACAAAGCCATATATAATCATACATTCACCCTAGGATTCGTCATTTAGACCAAACATATAAAAGTTATCAGTTTTGCACAATCAATAAATTAACATGAGCTGGATACATATATATAACTCAAAAAAGATCAAACTACAGACGATCTACAAAAAAAAACATGTTATATCGCCATTGTGGAAAACCATCTCTGCCACTAATCTTGTATTTGGTTTGTGAGGGAAACCAAGACACTGATTTCGTTTTCATGTTATGTTCACTGTCAAAAACAAAAAACATGAAGAGAATGTTTATGGTTATGTCAAAACAAGACAAAGTGATGAAATGAGAATATGGATTTAGCACAAAAATATATATAGTACCGATTCTTTTGAGCAGCCATAGAATAAGAGCAAGCTCGATGCTGAAGATCATACGCAGCCATGTTTTGTCTACCAAGAATCCGTAAACAGTGATTCCGGCTTTGCTGTTCTCTAGATAGGTCACTATATGCACAAGAAGAAACCGAAATAGTTAATCGGCGAAGAAGAATTGTTCCGTACATCGTCTAAATCAAAGATATCTTTTACCTAGAGCTTGACGTTTCTGGAAAGAAATGGCGCGGGCATAGATTGGATGTATATTGGTATTTTCAAGATCACTGTCTCCTTCCCCTTCTTCATCATCATCAGATGATTGAATAACATTACGACGACGCGATAAAATCTGGAAATGTTGTCTAGACGTTGGACATTTAGGAGTCTCTCCGTCATTAAGATCATCAAACGTGTCTAAAGTGGCGCAAACGTTCCACTTCGAGGCAATGCTCGTTACAGACTGCGCTTTGTGAGTCATATTTGTTGCACTTTTCAAGCATATGAAAAGCCCTGACACCAAACTTATGGAGCATAACTGTTAAAAACAGAGCTTTTCAGACAAGAACATGACTGAACATTTCTCTATATATTGTCAGTCCTTATCGATTATAAAAGCGAAGGGAATTTCTTACCGCGAGCTCGCCAACTTCATAGATATTAAGGGGAACGCTAGCTCTTATTGTGGTAAGCAAGGCCATGAACTGAGTGGCAGTGACGAAAAACAACGACAATAGAATGAATCGCCTGAAACGGTGACTAACAATCTTCAGTTCACGCCGGATCTTGAGATGCTCGGAGAGTGTGGAACTAAAATCGGTGATCTCAGAGGCGAAGCAACGGGCGAATTCATCGAGACGGAGTATCTGGAGATGGCAGATGATTTGGTAGAAGATACAGGCAATGATGAAGAGCGATGTACGATAGAGCCAAGAGGAGAGTTGGAGTGTGCAGGCTAAGGCATGGCTCAGCATTGGATTGATAATGTAAGGGATTTGGTTTGAGCCAGATGCATACCACCAGATTCGATAGATTGCTTGAAGCGTTAGACATGGGAGGACGAAGATAGCTAGTAGCTTCATTGATCTCTGCAACAAGAAACAGAGGAGAGACATTAAAGAAGGTAACCAAACGAGAGTTTAAGTAAGTTGTGCGAGCGGAGCGGATATCCTGAATTTTTATGATACATTTGGGATCCGTTCCGCTCTGTTCGAATTGGCATATTTTCAATCAGTATCCGTTGGAATTAACGGATATCCGGATATTTAATTTTTCCGCTAAAATGATAAATTAGAAAGAAAATAACTGAAATAAAAAATCATAATTTCATGGTTTTAAAAATATATATTCATATATAAAAAGTCATTTACAACTTTTGCTTCTTAACTTTTAAAATTTTAATAATCTTGAAATAAATTTGATAAATAAAATTTCTTCGATTTATTTTTTGAAGGTATTTCTCTTCTTAGATTTATATAGATGTGATAAATAAACAATTATATGCATTTATATTTTTTTAATATATAAACATATATATATATTTATCTATCTCAGTATTTGTGATTTGCTTCATTTCTTAAGGATATTGATGTTCAGTATATGTTTGGGTTATCCAAACTTTTTTGGATCGAGTCAAAACGAAACGGATCAAAAACGGCTATTAGGGAAATTTTGCCAACCTCTAGTTTTGATTCGGAGTTAACCACAATGTGGTTAAACATCAGGTTCATAGTTACAGATTCGAGCCTGAGATGCAATGGCACGATCATGACTCATGAACAAGCCCTGAGCCAAAAGGACTAATTACCAATTTAACCCTAAAAGATGGAAGGTTTTTAAATTTCTAATCATGAAATCGGATTACTACTAAATACTAAAATTAGCGGTGAGATTAGCGAAAACGTTTACCTGGATTTCAGCTTCGTATCCGAGTCTAACTTTTTCGCTGACGTCTTTGAGCTTATCGAGGAAGAGAAACTTTCGAATACCGTATCTCTTACACCAATCTGAGAGACTGACGAACGAGATTCCGGCGAAGATCGATAACGATAGTTGCACCAAGCCGTCGTACGGACGGTGGTGTTTGAAATCGCAATCGGAGCAGATCAGCACGAAGTGAGAGATCATTGGGACGATGACGGCAAGGAGGAAGAAGACGGACCACGAAAGCAGAGTTTTGACGCGATTCGACTGATCGAACCAGAGAAGGAGTCTCGGGAACGAGAATTTGGTAGCCGGAGACTCCGGCGGTTTGTGGATCGGGTCGGATCGGTTATCGGTGTCGATGAATTTCAGAGATCGGAGCTTCGATGATGATGATTCTTCCATTGTTGGAGGGGTAATTTCGGAATTTTTAAGATAATCTATGGAGTTTGGACTTTGGGATAAATCGAATTAAAGCGAAAATTAAGGGGCGGGGAAAGCTAAATAAGTAAGGAACTTTGCTTTATAGATTTTGTAAGCCACCTGTACTCTTAGTTTTCTCTTTCTTTTCTTTTTTCCTTTTTTTGTCGGCTATGAGTTTTCTATTGGCTTTTTTTTTTTTTTTTTTTAATGTTTAATTGATTTTATTAAGATAATAAAAAATTAAAAACGCATACTAATAAATTGTTCAAAAATTAAATCCAATAAACAGAAGAAAAATAAAAGATATGAAGACGGTTATAAAACATAACCCATAAAACTGGGAAAACTGAAGCACGTCACAAAGTGGCTACCGATCAAAGCCATAAAATCCCTATTAGTTTTTTCTTCACTTTTTTCACCAAAATTTTCAAGAACAGAAGTTTTGAGAAATAGCTTCGGAAACCATGATAACATTCGATACGAACTTTTGAACTTCTTGTCTCATCTGTTAATGTGACGACTTCAAAAGTTTATACATTGAACTTCCTTTGAGCGGCTAGATGGAAGAGCCTCACGAGAGGCAATAAGAGACCGTCGATTGAAAGGTTGGACCGATTATGTCAAATTTCGCGACTTAAAAATGGTAATAGGAGTCAAGAGCTGAGACAAATCTCTATCATATCTGAGATATAGATCTAATGGAGGATCCTAGAAATTAGGCCGTCCAAAACCAATTCACCATCCACTTGAAAAACATGGATAGTATATGGCCGACTCGGTTAAAGGCCAAAGAAACTATCGGCTACAAGGAGAAGAAGAGAACATCGACAACGAAAGAAAATCAAAAGCCGGACAAAAACTCGGTTTTACTCCGAAAAAAATATAGATCTAGATCTAAATCTAGAATCTAAACCACCGTTGAACAAAAAAAACGAGTTTTAAAGCAAAGATCTAAGACATAGAGAAAAATAGAGACAAATAAACCAACTCCGGTGCTGTGGAAGCCGCCGAAATTAGAAACCGAAATCAGCCGACGGATTGGCTTTTTTATTTAATATTTAAAACTAAATAATATGTATATGCATATAATTGATTAATTTCTATATCTGCGAGAGAAATATACGATTGTTTAATTTAGATTTTTACTTCTTCTTGCGTAAAATATACGATGGTAATATTTTCTTAAATAAATACTATATTTTATGGTAGGTGCTAAAAAAATTATTGTTATATTTTTGTGATCATTGCTTCTGATTATTAGACGGTGGTTGCGGCTTTGTCCAAACTACCGAAATGGTGCTGTTAAAAATAACATTTCAAGTTGCTCTACGATTTTTCAATTTAGTTTGGTTTTAAGTTTTAACCAAATAATTACTTCAGGAAAGAAATAGTTTGGATCATGGTTTCCACTAAACCCATGTTTATACTTTTTATATATGTATAGACTAGATTTTTTTTATTGGCTTTTAATAAACGCATCCTAGACTGAAATGATGTTTTTTTTTTTCAACCCATTTTTATTAATATAAAAATGGTACATGAAGAGTTAACCAATCATATTATAGACCAAATTTATTTGGGTACACCCAAATCCAATAAAAGGTAAAGCTAAACCTCTTCTAACAAACGGCTCGCATGTCGTGAAAGTCTGAATTAATCACATTATAGGGATACAATCTTGAAATTTTAAGGGTTTTTACTCTAAGAGGATTAACCGTCAAGGATCGACTAAGATACAAAATTACACACAAACTAAAATACATACAACATAATATACTAAAGCCACGTGGCCTCTTGGTCACCACAAAAAATGATGAATCATGAGATTCAGAATCCTCCTGAAGCTTCACGAAGACATTGCCTTCAAAATCATCTCCGGTTGTAGTGCGTCGACGATCATCTCCGATGAGGGCGTTTTTTCCGATTGAACTACAACCAATCTGAGTCTTCTGATACGAGACGACTCGAACCCATCTCCACAGGTTACCGGAGAGATTTCCATGGCTTCCGATCCAAAATCTTTGTCCACCAAAAGGAAATCTGGCTAAAATCGGAATGATTAACTTTCCATCCATCACCACCACCATGAGTGGTGAAGAGAATATGACATCACCAATGGAAAGAAAGAGATGAAACTTCCCAATTTGGAACAAAATTCTCAGATTTACCTTGAAACTCAAAAAGAAAACATGGAATATAACAACGAAATAAAAAGAAAAGCTAAACCTACTCTCACGGCACCGTCATCAGAGAGGCAACGGATGTCGGAGAACAAAAAACTCAGATATAAAAAAGCAGATACTCAAGCGATGGATTGTTCTAGAAAGAAGAGAAAGGATTATGAGAGAAGCGCTTTTACAGCTTTGCTTTTTTCTCCGAATTGCTATATATTTCTTCTTCTTTTTCTTTGGAACGAATGTGGATATATTGGATTTAAATTCATATTAAATATTAATTTTATGATTTCGAATGATAACAACGGATCATACGATATGAAACAAACGGATTAAGCGGAATGATGTAGTTTAAATATAAATCATACGGAAAAAATGTATTGTATAAAATTAATATTGTTAATGCAGAAAATACGGCGTAGAATAATATTTAAATGGTGAATATTACTGTGGATTTAATAATTATTGAATTTTGACTAATTCGATAATCAAGTATGAGACTAATATTTTTTTGATATCGCAGTTAGTTATTTTAAAATCGCCTATGATATTTGGATATTTGGGTATGTCTCTCACATTGACCATCTCCACCATGTGTCCTTCACTTATAGGTAGACGACGAAAAGAAATCTGAAATATTAAACAGTCGTATTGTAGTGGAGCCCCCTAATAGTCAAAAACAGTTTATATAATGATTGATTTATTATGGTATTTTAGGAATCTAACTTTATGTGTTGACATTTCATTATATACAAAACACGTCTCCTTTCTTTTCCACTTAAAATAAAAATAAAATTAAACCCAGCACATGGAATTATTTTAAATTTTAAACGTTTTTATATAGTTTAAATTTAAAATTATGGCGCCAAATTCGGCCGGAGAAAGAAAATGGAGATAAATCATAATGACTGATTTCGATAGGTGCTAAATTGGTAAAAATACTAATATGGGGATATTAGTAAAAATAGATTTAATAGAAATCTAAATAAATACATATCATAAGATAAAAAAATATACACTAAAACTTATAAACCGATGAAATTTAGTTTTATTTGAACTTTTCGAATTACATAATGATTAAGAACAAATTCCAATTACTCAAAAATACGTGAATTGTTTAAACTTACCAAATCACAAAATCATGTACCATTAACTGGATTACTAATCAGATTAGACTAAACATAGGCGGAAAAAAGGATTAGACTAAACATAGAGATTAGAGACATTGACAATTTGACAATTTTTAAGTCTTTTGAACCCTAATGATAGATAGCAAGAGATATTAGCCTTTATACCATTTAAATATTTTTCATATGGGCCTAAAGATAATGTATGGCCCTTGAAATATGTCTTAAGAAACAAATTTTCGAATCGATCAGTTTAAGATCAAAAATAAATCTTCTATATTCATTGAGAAACACATTTATTTCCAAATATTATCTACTTGGATTACTCTAACTCTAATTACCAAATACATTTGAATATTCATAAACTTACCAAAAACTGTTATTTCAAAAAATCTAATATAAAATCTTACCATTAAATTTGAACAAAAATAATATATAATTCGACAAATGTAAAATAAATGTTTTTCTCTTAATTATTAGATTTAATGTGTATATTCTATAACAATAAAATAAGTTGATATAACTGCATTTTCCAATGTTCTAATCATGAGAATTTATTATTTATAATGTTCTTTAATCGTTGGTGTAATTCAATATGTTGGGGAAATCAAATTTCATAATGGCGATTAGATAACGATGATGTATAAGTTTGATTTATTCTCGGAAAATATTGGTTAGTTTTGTAGATATTAGTATGAAATTGATAAAACATTAAAATTTTAAATACAAAAAAACAAAAGAAAAAATCAAATAACTATGTGATAAAAACCACCTAATCAATTAACAAAATAGAATAAAATATATAGATAAAGTAATAATTTTAGTTATTTTTTGGTTAGTTCATTTACTTCGGTTCGGTTTCAAATAATTCGAGTTTGGTTCGGATAATTTAGTATATAAATTTATGTACCCTTTTGGACTATTATATAATTCAGTTCGATTTTGGATTGGTGAATTTTTATTTGGTTCGGTTCAGTTCATGTATTATGTCTATCCCTTGTGAAACACATTCTTATACAAAATAATCGCAAATTTGATTATACACAAGCGGATCTCGGATTTTGTGTAATAATTTCCGCAACAACTATAATTGATTTTTTAAAATAAAACTGTACTAATTTCACAGTATAAACATTTTATTCGCGCATAGCGCGGGTATTACCCTAGTTCGGATTGAAGAAAGAACTTTAAAATTAGGTAACTTGATAAGTGCGTAGTTAAAAGTTACAATGTAATATAAATATTATTAGATAGTATCTCACTATCTTGTAATCTTATTATATAAAGCTTGATGCATCTAACTTTGTAATTAACACAATCGTGACATGTGGCAGTCGGTCGATCAGATTTTGACACGTGTTAAACAATTTTCCAATTAGATTATAAAAGCAACATATATCAACGTTTTCCAATTAACTTTTAATTGATAATTCATTAAAAAATTAGTAGATAAGCTACATATATACACGTTTACAAATATTTTGATATTGAATAGAAATAGATAAGGCAAAACATCAAACACGTTTTTTATTAGAATATTAAATACACATGTAAAAGTCTTTTGAGTTCGAATAGAATTAGGTTTACATACCCAAATCTTCAAAAAGTATAATCTTTCACCTTTATTGAAACAATTTTGTGGTCTCTCGATCTTCTCACCAAGCAATTTAAAATTTCAATAATCTCATCTAGAAATTTTATTTCCAATTAGTTTTAACCACATTTCAAAAAAATTTATCAATTTTTAAAAATATAATATCATTATATTTTGAAATTATATTACAAAAAAAAATGTACATTATATGGTGGTTTTTATTTTATTTTAGAATTACCATTACGTATACATCCTAAAGTTTGCAAAATTGATGTACGAGAAGAAAATTATTTTGATGGTTTCTCATGTGAATTTTATAGAAAGTAAGAAACCACGCAATGAAATACTTATCATTCGTTTTTTTATCAGAAGAAATATAATATGTCGATTCATACGAGAAAAAGAAAAGTCAAATAATGATTAAAAACATGAGTAAGTATAATTCAAATAGAAATATGAAAATAAATTATTTGGAAATATGTGATAAACATTAATTTAAAATTCAAATAATAAAAAAAAATAGGAGAATCAAAATAAATAAATAATTTATAGGTTTTTCTGGTTTCACATTGACGCCTTTAATTTTATTTTATTAAATAAAAGTCACATTATTTATGACGAAAAGCCACATTAATTATATTTTTCTTTGATTCTCTAACAATCTAGGCATAAGTATGTACATTTCCTATAAAAATACCTCCCATGAACCAACAATCACACATTAAACTCCTAATCATAATCAATCAAACATGAGCAAATCAATTTTCATTGTTTTCACCGTTTCAATGGTCATTTTGTACCAATTTTCAATGCTAAATTGGTGTGTAGCATGTCCTGTGAGAAAGCGAAAGAAACGGTGAAACCATGTTTGCAGCAAGTTATCCGAATACCGAGTAATCAACCAACAAGTGCTTGTTGCAATGCTATACTCGAAATAAACAAAGAAGCAAAGACGATAAAAGCTCATCAATCCCTTTGCAAGTGTTTTCATGAAGATATAGAATCGTTATCTATGCATATGCCTTTTGATCCTTTCTATGCATATGTGAAATGTCATAGCTGAACAATGTCACATTTCTATGCATATGCTTTTTGATTCCAAAAGGTCTTGTGAAATGTATTGTAGATATTTATAAAAATTTAACTGAAAATCAAATAATTAATAATTTAATTTTTTTTTTTAAATTATGTGATTCAATTAATAATCGTGTTGAGACCTCGATCAATATATTGTTTTCTTTAACTATTTGTTTAAAAAGGATTTTTAAACAGAAATTTTACTTTAGAACTTAAATTTTCTAAATTTTAATATGATCTAAAGAAGTCGTAATGAGCAAGGCGACAATATAAAGCATACATGTACGTTTTGATATTCTCAAAAATATAATAAAATAAAAGATTGTTTCCTCTTTTCATATACACTAGATTAGGACCCGCGTAATACGCGGGGTTTTAATTATAACTTATTTATAAATGGTAAAAAATAAAGTAAAATGTTTCGGTAATCGATTAAATTTCATAAAGATAAAATTTATGAAAATATAAGAAATATATGTTAAATCTTGTTGATGTAAATATTTAGATTTTGATTGTTACTCGCACACTTATTTTAGATGTTGATTAGTAACTTTGTTTCAAACTGAATTTCAACTCCACGTATTTCATCTCGTAATACAACTCATGTATTTCATCCATAATATTTAAACCATATTTTTACTCTATGCATTCCTTGTCAATCAATAATACCCAAAATTTTCATATCAAAATAATATATGCATAATGCATTCTATCAAATTTATGTCTATATATGTCATTAGTGTTAAACAAATAGTAAGAAAATTAACAAAATATATTAGTAAATAAATTTAAAAGTATTAACAAAACATGAATATCAATTTTTTATATGCCGCACTAATACTTTTAGAAATTGGAAATAATTTGTCTTATTTTCCTTTTTTAGTTTTTTTATTTAGTATTCCCTTTTAATTTTTTAATAATATGTCTTATTTTCTTTTTTTGACTATTATTTCATTTTAGTTACACTACAATTATAAATAATTTGTCTAATTTTCCTTTTTTTAGTCTTTTTGATTTACTATTTCCTTTTAATTTTTTTTTAATAACATGTCTTATTTTTTTTAAACTATTATTTCCTTTTAATTACACTACACTTTGATTTAAGAAATAAATAATGTAGAGAAAGAAAATTTATATTTTTATATTAATATATTGACACGTGTCACAATGTCAATTAAAATTAACACATGTCACAATCTGGTGAGTTATGATTTTGCCTACGTGTCACACTCACGTTGGGTAAAATTTAAAATAAAATAATTTTGATCGATTTGTGGAACTCTCGAATTCATGATTTGCTTGAATGATGTATTTTTTTTCTCTCGATTAGTTATGATTTTTTTTTTTTTAAACGTACTGACATGAAACAAATTTTCTTTTTTTAATGATATTTTTTTTTACAAATTTTCCCTGTTACTTTTTTTAATAATATTTTTAAAATTTTTTCCCATTTACTTTTATTTAATGACTTTTTTTTTACAAATTTTTTCAATGATGTATTATTTTTTTCCTTTCTTTCTCGATTAGTTATGGTATTTTTCCTTTTTTTTGTTTTTAAACGCATTGACATGAAAATTTTTTTTGTTCTTTTTTAATGATATTTTTTTACAAATTTTCTCTTTTACCTTTTTTTAATGACAATTTTTACAAATTTTCCTTTTATCTTTTTAGTGACATTTTGTTTACAAATTTTCCCTTTTTTACATGACAATTTTTTTTACAGAAGGACATTGACTTTTTTTCGTTACGTTAGGACATTTTTTTGTTTGCGATGATGTATTATATTTTATATTAATATATTAAAACATGTCACAATCTCAATTAAAATTAACACATGTTACGATCCGGTGAGTTACGATTCTGCCTACGTGTCACACTCATGTTGGGAAAAAATTTAAAGTAAAATAGCTTTGATCGATTTGTGGAACTCTTGAATTCATGATTTGCTTGAATGATGTATTTTTTTCTTTTCTTTTTCGATTAGTTATGACATTTTTCCTTTTTTTGTTTTTAAAAGTATTGAAATGAAACAAATTTTCCTTTTGAATGATATTTTTTTTTATAAATTTTTTTTTTTACTTTTTTTTGAATAACATTTTTTACAAATTTTCCCATTTACCTTTATTTAATGACATTTTTTTTTACAAATTTTTCCAATGATGTATTTTTTTCCTTTCTTTTTCGATTAGTTATGGCATTTTTTTTTTTTTTAAACGTATTGACATGAAACAAATTTTTCCTCTTTTTTAATGATATTTTTTACAAATTTTCTCTTTTACTTTTTTTAATGACATTTTTTGCAAATTTTTTTTTTATCTTTTAGTGACATTTTGTTTACAAATTTTTCTTTTTTTTAATGACAATTTTTTTTACATAAGGACATTGACTTTTTTTTGGTACATTAGGACATTTTTTTTGTTGCGATGATGTATTTTTCTTTTAATTTTTAGATAAAAAGGAAATATTATTTAAATTAAAATTAACTTTATACGTTAGTATATTAACACGTGTCATCATCTCAATTAAAATGACACATGTCACAATCTAATGAATTATAATTTTGAGTGTATTCTCCTTTATATAATAAGATATGTTTTGTTTTTTCTTTTCGTAAGTGTATGTTTTGGCTCTCATTGATGATTACTATGAAAAAAATGAAAATATTACATTTCTTTTCTTTCTTAAAAAAATACATCATCTGAAAATATTTTTTATACAATTTATTCCTTTTTATTCTTTCTTCTATGGAAAATTATAGAACAAAAATATAATTCATTAAATTCGGGATGGAATAAGAAAGAACAAATATATTTACAAATTTAAAAATAAAAACAAAAAACGAAATTTATTGAAATAAATTAAAATAAATTAAAATATTTTCTCAATAATATATTTGAATAAGATAAAATTATAAATTTAAAATCAATATTATATTTAAAATTAATTTTGGTAAATATATCTCAAAAAGAATTTTGTTTGTACCATTGTAAAAGTATTTAGTTTTTACACAAAAAAAAATTAAGAGAGCTTGATGACTTAATAAATATGTTCTTGCTCGACATGCTGTCCAAAATCCAACCAGCTCATGAATATATATTCATCAAACACTAAAAGTTTAGAAAATCGATAAAATTCAGATTAAAAACAAATATATTTTGTTGTACCATTGTAGAAGAATTAGACTTTTAAAAAGAATTCAAAAGAGTTTGATGAGTTAATAAATATTGTCCTCATGTCACATTTTGTAAGCAAACCTCTTGTTGTTATATCTATAAACCAAAGATTTTATAAATTAATCAAATTAGCAACTAAACTAAAAATTCTATAAAACAAAGATTCTATACCTCCAAAACTAAACAACAGATCAAGCAACCATGAGACTCCGCTTGTTTTTACGTTCACTTGTTGTTATATTTATATACCAAAATGGAGATTTGTTTATGTTTATAATTGTTTTTCTTATGTTTTGCTTTATTTTTGTTTACTTATTTTTAATATTTTTGTCATTTTTTACTTCAAATTTTACAATAACTATATAATATTGATGGAGGTATAGTAAAAAAATTAAGTATCATTAAAATGATTACACAAATTTTTTCATTATTTAATCTAGACGTACGTTTATATAATTAAACATGCATGCATTATCATTAGTGACCCCCTTAGACTTGATATGTTAAAACAAAAAATAAAAATTGTTAATTACCAACTAGACCAGATGTAACAATATGAAAAAGTCCAAAAAATCAAATGTGTAAAAAAAACGTTTTTAATGGAACTTTTCCATATTTGTCTTAGACTATAAAGCGTATGTTGTGTTAGATTTTTTCAGTATCTCATCATAACTTTTTTTTTATTTTAATTATTAATAGGTTTTTTTGGTTCTCTTAAAAATTATTATTTTAATAATTTAAGAAAATAGTTAATAAATTAGTAAAAATTGATTAACTCATTATTTGTACATATTTATTGTACGAGGATTCTTCATATCTCTTAACAATTAATTGCATTTGTGATTGAACAGCTTTTCTGTTTTTTTCTTTTTGTCTTAATCCAAGTATTAGCATTTTTTGTGATATTCTATTAAATAAAAGTCACATTATTTATGATGAAAAAGCCACATTAATTATATTTCTCTTAGACTCTCTAACAATCTAGGCATAAGTATGTACATTTCCTATAAAAATATCTTCCATATTATGAACCAAACAATCACACAATAAACTCCTAATCATACTCAACCAAACATGAGCAAATCAATTTTCATTGTTTTCACCGTTTCAATGGTCATTTTGTACCCAATTTTCAATGCTAGATTGGTGTGTAGCATGTCATGCGAGAAAGCGAAAGAAACGGTGAAACCATGTTTGCAGCAATTTATCCGAATATCGAGTAATCAACCAACAAGTGTTTGTTGCAATGCTATACTCGAAGTAAACAAAGAAGCAAAGACTATAAAAGCTCGTCAAGCCCTTTGCAAGTGTTTTCATGAAGATATAGAATCATCTCCATATATAAAACTTAAAGGCATAGCTGAACAATGTCACATTCCTATGCATCTGCCTTCTGATCCCAAAAGGTCTTGTGAAAGGTATTTTAGATATTTATAAAAATTTAATTTAAAATCAAATAATCAATAATTTGCTTTTTTTTTTCTTTTAAATTATGTGATTCAATTAATAATCGGTAAATACAAATTGAGATCTCCGATCAATATTTGGTTAATTCGTATTTCTTTTAATTATTTATTTTAAAAAAGAAAATTAAAAAAAATTGGTTTAGAACTTATTTTTTCTAATTTCTAATATGATTTTTGTGCAGCATTAATCTATGAACAAAAGAAGAAATCGTAATGATCAAGGCGATAGTATAAGGCTATTAATGTATATTTTGATATTCTCAAAAAAAATAATAAGATAAAAGATTGTTTCCTCCTGTTTTGTTTCCCCTTTTCATAAGCATATGTTTTGGTTTTAACTTGTGATCACTATGAACTATGAAGAAAATGAATGATAAAAATAAATATTATATTTCATTCCATTCTGCTACGTCATCAGAAAATAATTCTATATATAATTTCTTTTTTTTTATGAAAAAATTATAGAACAAAAATATGCTTCATTAAATTTATGATGTAACAAGAAAGAATAAATATATTACAAATAAATAAAAAACGAAATTTATTGAAATAATTTAAAATATTTTTTCAATAATATATTCGAATAAAATAAAATTATAAATTTAAAATCAATATTATATTTAAAATTAATATTTGGTAAATAAATCTTTTTAAAAAAATATTGTTTAAAAAAATGTTAAATTCAAATAAATGTTAAAATTTTATTTTAAATTTATAAGATAACTAATTAATTTTTGTGATATATTTCTAAATGAAACTAAAATTTAAAAATTAACTTCAAATTAACTTTTCAAATGTTTGAGAGAATGAACATTCGATTTAAAACGGTTTATAGCTTTACAAAACGGTTTTTAAAATTAGTGTCAAATGCTTATAAGTAGTTTATGAAATTGGTGACTAATCAATATTTTTTAGTAAATAAATTGTGAAAAATAAGATAGCACTATATAACTTGATGAAGAATTTAAAAAAATATCTAATTTAATTAATTTGACCCTTTCTACCATAATCTTTTTTTTTTTCGTTTTAATCTTGGCTCTTCGTTTAATCTTATCAATTGAAAAGTTGTGAGAAAATAAAAAAGTCATTTTATTTGATACGAGTAGGTATGGCTTTACGCATTAAGCAATAGTTGTGAGAGGAATATTCTTCATGATTCCTTTGAAATATTCCCCAACGATCCAATCTTTCTGATGAATCTCTGAAAACATTATCCACTTTTTTCCTGGAAATTTTCAATCGAAATCTCTCTTCGTTTCCGTTTCTCGCGCTCAATACCATCAATGACGTTGGAGAGTTACGCCGGCGATGCTCGCACCGTACCACAATCGGAGAATTCACCTCCGACGTCGATCGAGAGCGAGAAAGAGAGAGGCGGTGAGCTTTTCGTGCCGCCTCTAAATTTCGCTATGGTGGATAATGGAATATTCCGTTCAGGTTATCCCGAGCCGGTCAGTTTCAGCTTTCTACAGTCTTTGCGACTCCGATCCATCATGTAATTTTCTCTGATTTCATTCGCTTAATGCTTAATTAGGTCAGCTTCGATCTGATTCTATCGTATTAATTTGAAAATCTTCAAGTAATTGCCATTTTAGACGAATCGCTCTGAAGAAGTTAGAATACTTTGGATATGGGAGAAATACATACGAGCTAGGGTTTATAGAGTTGAATAGGGTTTATATAGTTTTTGATGCTGTTTCATAATCAAGCATTAGAGATTGGATCTGAGAGGAAATCTCCACATTGTTTTGAAAAAATTCCCGTGTTTGTCCCTAATCTTTTGATCATTTTTCGGGTTTTTTGTTGTGCTATATTGGTGTAGATATTTGTGCCCGGAGCCATATCCAGAGGTGAATAGAGAATTTGCAAAATCAAATGGGATCCAAGTGTTTCAATTCGGAATTGAAAGGTGCAAGGTGAGTCTTGATAATCTTTGAAATCATATCAATTGGGTTTTTTGCTCTCTTTGCTTTGCTTCCATGATATGATTTCGTGTTGGCTTGAAAGCGAATGGTTGTCGATGTATTTTAAGTTTTGAATCGTCTGTTCTTAGTTGCATAGTGTTGGTTCAAGTTCTCAGCATCAATACCTCTCATACTGATAGAATGATTAGTCTTTCCTTCATGTTAATCTTTTAACCTCTGAATCTCATAAGAATGGATCATAAGGTTTCATCACTTATTTTCCTGAGCCCAACCATTCATATGCTTCTTCTACGTTGTTGCGTCTGTCGTGGAAACTTGTGTTTAATCTTGTTTAGCATGTGATGAGGTAGAGTTATGCAGAGATGAGTTCATAACATAATCTGTGGTTGCTGATACGGATAATTCGATGTTTCTCTCTGTTTCCAGGAACCCTTTGTTAATATCCCGGACGAGGTCATTCGAGAAGCATTAAAAGTTCTCCTTGGTACCCTCTCTTGTCTCTCTAAAACCTCTTTTCATTGAACCTAAATGTTTTGATCATCAAAACCATCTAATCCTGTGTTCTTCTTGCCTTTTTAACCAGATACAGAGAATCATCCTGTCTTAATCCATTGCAAAAGTGGCAAGGTAAACTGAAAACTCTCTTACTTCGCAAAACACTAGTCACGGTCTTATCTTCGCAATCCTGTCTTAATATTTTCTCCCTCGGTTGCAGCATCGGACGGGATGTCTTGTGGGTTGTGTGAGGAAAATACAGAGATGGTGTTTGTCATCCATCTTCGACGAGTACCAAAGATTTGCAGCTTCGAAAGCTAGAATCTCAGACCAGAGATTCATGGAGCTTTTTGACATTTCCAATCTAAGGCATTCACCACTTACCTTCTCATGTTCTAAGAGGTATACTCATTGATTACTGAAAACAATTTGTGTTGAATGCCAAAAAGTTATTAGTTTTTTAGTTATAGAGGAAAAATGGGAGTTTTTGATCATTCAATGAAAACCCTTTTATTCCAAAGTAAATAAATAAATAAAAGTTGTAGGGTTTTCGATGGTTGTAGAATAAATAAGACTCGTTTTAAATGCTATCATGTAGAACAAGTTTGTCATTAATTTATTGTATTTAAATTAAATCTTCAAAAATACAAGTGTCTATTATATATATCCAAAATATTAGAATTGAAGCTAGGGTGGGCATAAAAAACGAAAATTCATTAATCCGAACTCGAAATTAATTTTATTATAATTCAATCGGTATAAAAAAATTTATATTTAGTTATTTGAATTGTATCCGAATATTGTGCATCCAAACTGAATGAATTAAAATTAATATTTTAATTATATATATAGTATATTTAAAATATACTTAAAAAAATAAAACAAATTAATTATTTTTACCTAAAATCAAATACGAACCAAACTTTGTCAAACCGGACTGAACCCAACGAAAATAAAACTAATACCAAATTTCATGAATCTGAATCGAACCAAATCGAAATATACCCAAAAGAAAAAACATTTGACAGAATTTAATTTTTTGATTGAATTATTTCGAGTTCAAAAAATAAAGAGAAATTTTAATAAATGTCATTTTGAAATGTCACTTTTCAAAAATACCACATTTTTAAAAAAATTTCAAAAATATCACTAATATTATATCATTTATATTTGGGTTAATTATGTCATGTTAGGGTTTAGTTTTGAGAGTTTAGAGTTTGTTAGAGTCAAAAAAAAAAATTTAAAGTTTAAAATTTTAGGATTGAAGTGTTAAAAAATTATTAATTTTTAGTATTTCATTTCTACAAAATGATTTCATCTCCCAAAAATAAAACTGAAAGTGCTAAATTGATCTATGATAAATTTTAATTTTAATTGGTTACAGAAAATTAATCTATCTTTGAAGGTCAAATATATATATAATAATATAATATTGAATCTAATCGTAATTTGGAGGAAACTGAAAAGCTTTAAAACCCTGCGACTGCGAGAGATTCCGAAACAGTCACTCTCTCTCTCTCTCTCTCTCACTATTGGGCTCTTCAATGGCGGAGGTTCTCTTCGCAATCCATCCTTATTTATTTTTCTCGTAATCCATTTTTCCTATCAGTGAATCTCTTTCAAGCATCGGTAACGATAATGAGTCATCTCGGTATTGAAATTAATCAGACTCAGCCCGGGACACCGGAGACGACGACATTTCTCGATTTGCTCCGACTCCAAATGGACGGTCTCGATCGAACCAGAAGAAGGAAACGGACACTCAAGGAACGGCTAGGATTCAAGCGAATCGGATGCTGTGGGCCCACCTGGGGTCTCCGATTAAACAACAGCACTCGCGGAAGAGAAGAAGACGAACCACTCGACACTCGTTTCGTTTCCGGGTCGGATCATGTTAATCCGGGTATGAACCTGGCAACGGCGTTAGCGGCGGAGAGACATTACCGAAGAGATCCAACGGAGGAGACGGCATCTGAGACTGGGAATTTGACGCCGTTAAGAGTATCGTTAATGAGATTGCTTGAGGAAACGGCGGAGAGAGTCGTCGTGGAAGGGAATGAAACGGAGAGATTAACGGCGTCGAGTACGGTTAATAAAGGGACTGATTCGGTGTGTTGCGTGTGCATGGGAAGGAAGAAAGGAGCGGCGTTTATCCCATGTGGACACACTTTTTGCAGAGTTTGCTCTCGAGAGATGTGGCTTAATCGAGGCTCGTGTCCCCTCTGTAACCGTTCGATCATCGAGATCCTCGACATTTATTGAAATTTTAAATCCTACGGCTGATTTAACTCCGGTTGCACGTGACTTCATGAGGTGGTGGTGCCTAGAGATTCACGAGAGTGTTACATACGATTTAATTTACGGTGTCTAATGTTTTCGCTTATATTGGAAATTGGAATATTATTAAAGATCAAAAGAAATTCTAGTATTTTTTAAAAATATATATATTGAAATATTAATGAACGACGTATGAAATTTTAGTGGTGGGTTTAAAAAACTGAACGAACAGAAATTCATTGATATGATATCGAATTGGATAATTATAAATAATCGAACGGTGGGAGATACTTTTATGCTGAATAAACCAAATTGAAACTGAATGGAATTCGAATTTTGTACAATTGAATAAAATGAATAAATCCAAAATACATTAAAAATCATATTTTGAGTTAATTATACAAAAGTCTTTGTAAATTTATTAAACATCTAAAGCAAAGAGGGTACGAACCGTTTTCGCTCGATCGTCCCTCTTCAATTAAGAAGCTCTTCCTCCGTCTTCAACATTGACTTTTACCGGTGTCCAACGTGTCTTCTTAGAAGTCGGCTTGGACAAATCTTCGTCGCAATTTCTAAAAGGATCGATGGTGATATGATTTCAACAAAAATGATTTCCAGAGATGAATTTCAAAGAAGAGAGTCACCTTGCACGGAACACATGAGAGATGCGACACTCTCTTCTTTTTCTTCGTTTTTGGTGCGGTTATGTCGGTTCATAGTAACGGTCCGTTCTCTCTTTCGTAGAGCCTTTTTCCGTCATTCATCACGGTGATACAGTCAGTATTTTGTCTTCCATTCTATTTCTTCTTTTCCTCTCAATCACCTAATCCAATTTGGTTTGGGATCGAAGGAGCGCTTTTGGCAGGTTTTGTTATTCTCTTTCAACTGTCTTGATGTCTCTTTTCAAATGAGGATTTTTAGACGGTTTGGAGATGATAGAATGATGGAACTTTATTCTCCTACCGTTTGGTTTGAAGATGTCATTTGGATCTTCGATCCCGAAATCATCGATTTTTTAGTCAACAATGAGAATGAACTCCATTAGAAGGAATAAAACTCATTTGGAATCAAATTGGAAGAAACAAAGTCAAAATCTATCAAAACGACTATGATACGAAATGTTTGGTATCATATTGTCGAAATCTCAGAATTTATGTCGGAAGCATTTGGTTTTGCTTTGCGGTGTGCGATGTAGAGGTCCATTCAAGAGATGTTAGCCATGCATACAAATCTCTTCAAAGTGAAAACGATTACAAAGAAGAAAAATAATAGATTTAACAATATGTTAGCGAGTAAGGTTTTACTAGAAAAAGTATGGTGCAATTTCACTTTTTTGTCTTATCGTTTTTAATATATTACACATTTTTGTTTATGTAATAATTTGCTTTCCAAAAGTTCTATGTAACAATTTTATATTACCGATTTGAAATTAATGAAGTAAATGATGTTAAAAAATACATATATATATATATATATATATATATATATATTAAACATATAGTATAAGATTAACTAATTATTTTTACTATATATTTTTATCCATATCCAAATGGAAAGTAACAATTTCCGAAAATCTAAAATTCAAATTGAATACCAAATCCTATTAAACTATTGGTTACGAATGTTTATTGGATACAAAACTACTTTAGGCATTTGAGGGGACATATTTTAGTTAATAAAGACTCGCCAAGGCATTGATTGTTTGTAGATTCTACACTAATTTTTTGTTTTTTAAAAATTCACTTTTTAATCCAATTATGATTTTGAAAAAAACTAATTCTCTAATTTTTAGGGAAACTAGTTTTTAGACTAAACTACTTATTTCTAAAAAAAAACCAAAATCTGTTTTATTAGTTTTTTCATAATAATTGTCGATGGTTTTTTATTTATTCATTTTTTTCCTTCAAAATATTGTTATTTTTTTAATTAAAACACAAATGAAAAGAGATAAAATTGAAAAAAATAAGAACTACTCCAAATAATCTTGAGGTAATGAAAATAATTATTTGACATCTAAAATCTAATATAAAAAATTGCGAAAATAATAAAACATATCAATAAAAATATTTTAAAACTATTTTATCAATAAATTTAATTTAATTATTCAAGATTTAACTATTTTTAGTTTTATAAAATAAATTTATGTGCATCTTTTTATCGATATTTTTTTGGTATTACATATACCATTTTGTGAGTTTCTATTTAAATAATTTTAAACTCATTAAAAACTCAACTTATAAATCGTTTAAAAAACATATATAAAAAGCCAAAAACTAAATTTTAAAAAGAAAACCAAAATCTACATCAAAATCAAAAACCATTTTAAAAACCACAAATATACATGCCCAACATTTTCTTATTTTTATATCTTTATTTTAGCAATTTTAAACTCTTTAAACAAAAACAAAAACAAAACATGAAAACATGTTATAATTTAATTTTTAAAAAAAGTATTACAAAAACCAAAAACTAAATAAATCACCATTTTAAAAAAAACTAAAATCTACAAAAAAAAATCAACAACCAAAAACTCAAAAATCAAAATCTAAAATCCAAAATCCAAAATCCAAAAACCAACCAGACAATCAAGGCCTAAATCACTATAAAGGCCCATTAGCTTACTATTTTGGATCTATCGATTCGTCGTTAATCTCAGAACGCCAAACGCGGTAATTGACAGCGACTCGAAACTCTAATTCAGATATTTAGCAGTCTTAACGAATCTTGACCGTCCACAAAACCGACGATAAAAGATCACAAAAAAACGGCCAAAAAGCATAGTTAGTAGACTTCCGAAGCTTCTAGATTCATCATGCCATTTGCATGGCGTTTCTCAAACAAGACAAATTTTCTCTCCCACACAAATATTGGCACAAAAATCCAAATATTTTCAAAATTGAACAATTAAAATCTTCCACAAATTTATGGATTTCTTATCAATTTTTTTTAATAAATTTCCATAAAGTCGGCAATTTTTCAGGTCAATAACCGAAAATAATCCTGGCTTCACACGAGGCCAGGTCGATTCTCTTCCGGTTATCTTAAGCATCCACGTGTCACAATCCTAGCGCAGCCCATCTATTCATATCGGAAATACCTATTCTATCCCTTTTGTCTTGTATGAGAGAAGGGGTATATATGTCATTTAACATCCACGCGAGACGATTATAAATTAAAAAAAAACGACTTCGAGTTTGTTTGTTTCATTCATTTGCTGTGAGGAAAATCAAAAGAGATACACACAAAAATGGCGACGGTACCTTTGTTCAGCCAATTTCCCTGCAAAACCCTAATTTCAAGCTCATCAAACTCTAAATCCCAGTCGAAATCTCCGACTCTACTGCCTACAAATTCTATCAATCGACGGTCGGAGGTTGGAATCGCTGTTCATCGGCCGGATTTCAAGGTCCGAGCCATAGACGCTGATGACGAATGGGGTCCAGATGCGGCGGAGAGAGGATCTTCCGTATCTGTGGCGGAGAAAGTAGCAGAAGAAGCAATCGATTCAGTGGAGGAGACGGAGCGGCTAAAGAGATTGTTAGCGGATTCGTTGAACGGAACAGATCGAGGTTTAAGCGCATCGACCGAGACGAGAGGAGAGATCGGTGAGCTTATAACGCAGCTCGAGTCGAAGAACCCTACCCCAAACCCTAACGAAGCTCTGTTTCTACTCAACGGCAAATGGATTCTCGCGTAAGTAAAATTACTTCCTCCGTTTCTTTTTTCCGATGGAAATTTTCTCTTTTAGTTTAACTTTCCGGTGGAAAATATTTGAATTCCGATTTGATTGTGGGTTTTCTTAAAGAGTGAAGCATCCTGCGAATGATCTGTGAGTTGACTTTGAATAGTTTGCTTATTCAACTCAGAGATATGATTTGTGATTCAAAATCGGAATAAATCGTTACATGGTGGATTTAATTTTGATGGGAAAAGGGTAAAAATCTCATGATTTCAGAAGATTTTATCTTCATCCATAGTGATTTATGAATTTGAATTAAGTTTGTGTATTGGCTATTATGATTTACTGGGAAATTTTTGATTTTTTTCTCGGGAAAATCAAATGAGGCTTTGTTTTTAAATTTAGCCGTTAAAGTCAGGATCTTTGCGTCATGTTATTGTTATGAATCAAGAACTTATCTTTAATGGGTAATCTTTGTGCAGCTACACATCGTTCGTTGGTCTGTTCCCATTGCTCTCACGCAGAATCGAACCATTGGTTAAAGTGGATGAGATCTCACAAACCATTGATTCCGATAGCTTCACCGTCCAAAACTCTGTCCGGTTCGCTGGTCCACTTGCCACAACATCCATTAGCACCAATGCCAAGTTCGAAATCCGAAGTCCTAAACGTGTTCAGGTTAATCATCACTTACTCATCACTGAAAACCCGCAAAATCTCAAATGCCGATTTGCATAACCTAATTGGGTTTTTTTGTTTGTTTGTTGTAGATCAAGTTCGAGCAAGGCGTTATCGGGACTCCTCAGCTTACGGATTCGATTGAAATCCCAGAATTCGTCGAGGTTCTTGGTCAGAAAATCGATCTCAACCCTATCAGAGGGTTACTTACATCGGTCCAAGACACGGCTTCTTCAGTGGCTAGAACCATTTCAAGCCAACCACCTTTGAAATTCTCTTTGCCTGGAGACAACGCGCAGTCGTGGCTTCTCACGACTTATCTCGACAAAGACCTTCGGATCTCGAGAGGCGATGGCGGAAGCGTCTTTGTGCTCATCAAAGAAGGCAGCTCTCTCTTAAACCCTTAATAAATCATCATTACTCACATCAAATCGATGTAGTAACAAATATATAACCATCATGCGTCTTTGTTTAAAATAGTGTTGTAACTGTTATATAGCTTCTTTACCTGTTGGAGAGTTATTATGAACTTGTGATGTATGTTACTCTCGGAAATTATATACATAATTACATATACAGATGTTATTAAACCGAATGGTTCGGGTCGGGTTGTCAACATTTTGGTTTATGAGTCGGTCTATTTATTACTCGGAAAACCGGTTCGTTACAAACCAGCTATCTTACACAAACATTTGAGAGAACCAACTGATTTTTGTTCTGTTTTAGTTACGAACACAAGAACAAATCAGCACAAACCTCGTAAAAGATTTGGAGAATTGCATACCGATACTCGCGAGGATTCATCGATAGATAGTACTCCAAGAGGCTTCTAAGTTCCCCAGCTTCTTTGATCTTATTTGCTACAATCATCTCAACCATGGAATCTCTGAAATCTTCTCTTGGATCATAAGAACATTTCTCCGTCGCCATCATTACTATGAACTTAGTACTACTGATGCTACTCTCTCTTCTTCTTCTTCTTCTCATCTTTTGTTGTCTGATTTTCTCTTGATGTGTAGCTTCTTGTGTCTCTCTGATCATCTGTTCTAGCTTCTCCTGAACCATGTAGTGTGTTAAGCTAGAAAGCGAACCGTGCTGGTCGGAAAATCTAGATTGCTTGTCTGATTCCACCGAAGAAGAAGAAGAAGAAATGCTGAGTCTTGCTTTGTTGCTGCTGCAACACAAAGCTCTGCAGATTCTTGCTTCTTTTGTTTGGTGTTCTGATTTTTTGTTCTGTTTCTTGTTATCTTTCTCTGTTTCTTCTTTTATTCTGTTTTTGATTTTCATGTTGAATGTTTAAGTCACATTATAGTCAGGAGTTTTGAGGATGAGGATGTTTGTAAAACGCATATAAAAAAAAAGAGTTCTATTTTAATCATTTTATGTGAAATTGAAAATGTGGGTCATGTTCAGAATGATTATGTCTTTCACTTAAATACTCAATAAAAGTGATTCTTTTTAATTTTGATTTATAAGTCTAACCAGGTCTTCAACGTTATTCATATTTGTGCAAAACTAGTTTTTATATCTTGAGAATCAATATTCACGATTCGTGCGGATTGTCTAGCGAAAGCGGCAAAATCACGAAGTTTTTTTTTTTTTTCATGTATATTCGTTTGTTTTGGATTGATTTTTTTTTAAAAATGGTATTTTTCCGCAATTTTAATGATTTAAATATGGTGTTTTTGATGTCAAAGAAAAAAAAATCAATATTCATGATTTGTATTTAGTTGACAAAAAGTGTTTCGTACCTTTGGTATTTCAAATTTATGTTTCCTTTTTAAGACCGGGGATTTTAGATCGAAATTTAAACTAATTTTTTGAAATTTATAAATTCATGAGCTCAAATGAATAAAATATTGATTAGCATTACTTAATTGATATTATAAAATTCATTTGAAAAATACGTCTTTTTAAAAATAAAATACATACATCAAATCAAAAGTTGGAATTGTAGAGAAAATTAGGTAAATGATTGAGGAAAAGAAAAATTAAGAAGAAAAGAGATCTAAATGCATGTATTTGTGTATGTTTTGGAAATAGAGGGGTGACTAATTTGATTATGATGTGATGTAGACCATCTTCACGACTACTTTATTTTTGTTGTGGTTGAAGATTAGTATCTAAAACTTTATTTTGTAAAGTTTTTGGTTGTGGAAAAAGTGATCTATATGTAATACTTACCTGATCTGACCCAATTGAAATAGATAAGAAAAGTATTCTTGTGTATAGAATTAATTGACAAGTTTTCCAGACGGATTGTTTAGATTTTTATTATGATGACGCAATATTCATTAGAATGATTAGCGTTTATAAATCTTTGGATGAGCTCAGTTTTCTTTTAAAGAAAAATTTAGCATTTTTTTCCCCTAATTTTTCCGAAATCAAACACCTGGACAAGTTGTTTAATCAGTAGTGGTATAATTTGTATTGTTGTTGATTCGTTTATAAACTTTGTTTCTCTAGTTTAGTTTATGTCACATTTTCGGGTTTTTCCTAATTTAAATAGCGAGGTCGAAAAAAAAAACCAAATTAAAAAGAAGAAAAAAAAGGATCAAGTGCAGCTAAGTGTGGGTTTCACATGGCTATTGATGAACTCTAGTTTCAGTTTGGTTTTTTCATTTTCTCAAAGGACATTTTAGATTCTAAATAGTTAATAGTTGTTATGTGCCATATATGATTTCACTAGAACCTACATGATGCAATTTTATTTTCAGGCTTTAGAATTTAATAGTAAAGAGTGGTTAAAATTGTTATATACAAACTATACGTTAGAGATAACATATAGTTGTTGCCTTGGAGACAAGAGATGCTTTATCTTGCTGGCTTTTATACCTCTTTTTTTTTTTGCTTTGAGGTTTTAGAAATTCTGACATGTTAAGATGACAGTTATTAACATGGAGTTTAATGTCTTTGAGAACAAGTTATCTCGTGTTAAACTGTTAATTAAGAAAAGAGTATGCAATAATTGGAGATTAACCCCAAAAGATGTTACACAGCTGGATAGAATCACTTTCTTGGAGATTTGCGTGTCTTTGTAGGTTTTAGAATTGAGCCTTTTAAGGGATTTTTTCATGTGACAATATTCATACGAGTTTTTATTTTGATTATGAAATTTAGTTAACATGTTAAACTAAAAAGTGAACTTTAAAACGAAAAAAAAAACTAATAAAATTGATTAGTTGATCTACATATAGCTAGAAAGTACCTTACCAACTTGTTAAGCTGACAGTTAAACCACATGTTGCCATTATGGTCCATACTTTCTAGGGTTTATATATAGGGATTATCTACCATCTTCCTTGCCATTTTTATTATATAAATCTAAACCTTTTTCTTGATTAATTAAAAATAAAATCACGTTTCCATCTGAGTTAAGGCTATGAATGATTGCAGTTTTTTTTTGTTGGGTTTTTGTTTTTGGATATTAGTTTCAGATTCTTTGAAAAAATCTAAGGGTGAGTACATTTTAGATTTTAGAATTTCAAATAAAGTGGAAAACGTAAGCCAATAATTAGATTTCCTAGTTTAAACGAAAAGTAAATTTTAAAATCTTGATTAGAGAGTAAAAGAGACTTTTAAAACCAAAAACTCACTTAGAATCAACCTACCTATCAAGGTTTAAAGCTCTTACAACTCTGGTTCTTCGACATAAAAACACAGCAAAAGTGGTTATTAATGTATAATCTTAGAAATCAAGTTTTAGCAAAATTTTGAAATTGACATGAGAGGAAGTAAATTGAACCGAACAAAACCAATCTAAACCAGATCAACCTAGAAAAAGAGACTAGACGTCGTGTGGCTTGAAAGATGTGGGGTTCGATTTATGTTGGCAAATTAAAACATTTTAACAGCCATAATGATATAGTAGGGGGAAATTGGGTCCGATAGCTAGAAAGCAACATGTATTCAACCGATATTAATGTGATAGCTATATAACAAATCACTATTTAAACAACTGTTCAAAATTTATTAAACCGATATTAATGTGATATTGTCAAATTTTGTATTAGAATTAATTAATAATATATTAAAAGATACAAAATGCAAGATATATAGATATAAGGAGAGAGGAAATCAGTTTCTCTGATTTTTCAAATTCTCTTAGAAAGCGATTCATGTTCTCCGATTTGTTCTCGGTGAATTTTTCTACAAATCTTTGAAAAACTGAAACTTTTGAATTGAAATTTTGATCTTTTTTGATTAAAATTGCTTTTTTTCTCCCATACACAAAAATTCAAATACGAAAAGTTAATTTTGGTTCGAGAATAGACTCTCTCTCTAAAAAAAAGAGTAGATCTTAGATTCAGTTGTGAGTAGCGCCGGCTGCCGGAGAGGACCCTCTTCCTTTGCTTCCGTCTTTGTCTCTTTTCAGTGTTGGGAGGAGGCGAGGTGTTCGCCGGTTCGTGGTTCTTCCCGTGAGGAATCGGAGTCCGGCAAGGGAGGGTGACCGGCATACGAGGACGCGTTGCTCTCACCAGCCCCTTCCAGCTCCGGCTTGTCATGGTGAGGTCGATTTTCCCTGTGCAAAAACCTAACTTCCTCTCCCGGTAGTGTGGCAGATTTGACGACGGAATTTGTTTAAAACAGAGACTTTTTTGGGAGGCTGAAGAAGAGTGAGACCATGATCAGATCGGGTTTTGGGTTATCACATTAAATAATTATTTGACCGGTTACAAAATTTTATAGTCGGGGAACTAATTTGTAATTGGCTATTCCACTTGTTAGATGTCTAACATTGAGTTTTGCTAGTCATGTGGAATGTGTTCAATTATTAAACAATTAACCATCACATTACAGATAAATAAAATAGTATCTGCTATTACATATGTTAGCGATCTGTTAGTTAATTTAGAAAACTAATTCGAAATTCAAAGATAGCCATATTAATGTACTTATATCTTTGGTAGCTTCTGAAAAATTATGATATTGTCACCAATTACACCATAATCCATTGTTAACGATCAAACTATTTTTACTAAATAATAAATACAATAATAATGTGTTCAATCATTACAAATCTAGTGATACATATTACTGGTAAATAAATTGTTATTCGCTACTATATACGTTAGTGGTATAACAATTAATTAGCAATCGAACTCTTTTTACTAAGAAATAAATAGAGTATGCATATATTAAATCATTAAACATCTAACAATACTTATTACCGATAAATAAATTGTTAACGACTATTACAGTTGTTAGATGTCTAACATTGAGTTTTGCTAATTATGTGGAATGTGTTCAATCATTGCTCAAATAGAATTAACAGATAAATCACAACAGTACTAGTATAATTTCCAAGTTAACCACAAAATCAAAATATTATATGCTGATTAAATCTACCAATTCTCCATTCTAGTTGTCCCATTACCAAGGCCCGCACCTCTAAACATATATAGGAATCTTATATGTAACACGATTGTGGCGTGAGCCACCGCAGCGGCCATAAATCCTCATACGCCTATGAGAACTACCCTTGTTTTTCATATCGTAACATTTTAAGCCAAATAAAAGATTATCTGATACAACATTCGTTATTCGGATAATAAAATGTTAGATATACAGTCTATAATTGAGTATTGTGACACGCCCGTAAAATCTGTTGTTGGTTCGTCAATAGAGAAGGGAACCACTCCGACTTGTTAAACCGAGAGTTTAAGGTGAAAAAGAGGCGAACGGAGCTCTTGAGAAGTTGACAGTATGATGTCGAATAAAGAAACCCCGTACCGGTGAAGAAGACAGAGGAGAGAGAGAGTCATAACGGGAGGAAGGAGATAGATCCAGTTTCAAAAACTGGAGAACATGCGATAGAAAATCATCGGAAAATATTGAAAAACAGGTCGGAAGAAGTGGTTGGAGGTGTGAAGGGAGGTAGATGTCGGATCTCACTCGATATTTACCGGATATTCGCCGAATCTTCACCGGATCTTCGCCGAATCTTCACCGGATTTTTGTCGGATTTTTTATTGGATCTCATATCTTGTAAAAACTTTATTTTTTTGATAAAAAGATAGAAAAATAGAAAAGAAACAAGTAGAAATTCATCTTAAATATTGTTGTTATTTCATCGCAGGAAGAAAAGGAAGAAGAAAGAAGCGTGAGAAATATGTGTTGAATAGTATCTATAAAATTTTATGTATATTTTAGATTATTTAGTTATATGCGTTAAAAGAGTTTAAAAAGTTATTTCTGTAATCTATTCAACTGACAAGAATAATATAAATACTTTTTTTAGCATCCATCTGATTAGTATCACCATCCTTATTATTCAACCCTTTATCCCAAAAATTGTTTACATGGAACATAGAGACTTAATCCATTTGCGAGTCGATTTTTATTTACCATCCATAAATTTTGGTCAACAATAATATAGAAAAATAAAAAAATGAATGAAATCTATTGCGTTCTATTAAAAGATATATATTTTATGGATTGATGTTTATCTCAAAAGTAAAACGGTGAATTAATATTTTTCATCCGCTGCAATCATTCAAACGGAGTTCTTGAACTTTTATAAATTCGATATATCTTTTATTTTGTGACGTCAAAAAAAAATTATTTTGTGTGGGCAATGTCTAAATTCGATATTAAACCCATAAAACAACCATAATCAAATTTTGGCATATTGTGGGAATATTCGGAAACTTGTAGATTACATTACCCACTTTGAGAAAACTTATCCATAACACTCTGACACTTATCTGACATTTCGGAGACTTTTTAGAAACAGAATCCAAACTTTATAAAATGACATCACCGTTCGATTTGATCGGAGACGATACCGTCGCCGGAATCTCGGTCAATCCTCCGGCGACGACTGGTCGTGTGGCTTCTGTATACAGCGAAGTCCAAGCGAGTCGTATCGACCACTCGCTTCCTCTTCCTTCCGTCCTTAAAACCCCCTTTAAGATCGTCGATGGACCTCCCAGCTCCGCCGCCGGAAATTCAGGTCAATCAATCCCAATTTCTAGGGTTTACTCTTACTAAACCGCCGGATTATGTTTCTTTGATGCTCGATTCTTGTCACACACTTGGCAATTTGATGATGAATTGAACAAAGATTAGGTTTATTTTTATTTTTTTTGGGATATTGGGTCAATCTGATTTTGATGTTGTTGTTGTTGCAGAGGAGATTGCGAAATTATTCCCAAATCTATATGGACAACCATCGGCATTATTGGTTCCAGACCAATCTAATGCAATTTCATCGAATCAAAAGCTTAGAATTGGTGTTGTCTTGTCTGGTGGTCAAGCACCTGGAGGACACAATGTTATTTGTGGAATTTTTGGTTAGACAATAATGTTCTTTGTGCAAATTTTTTTCCTTCTTTTTCATGGTTTACAATTTTTTGAATTGAGATTGTGTTTCTTCTTGTTGTTGTTTTGATAGATTACTTGCAGGAATATGTGAAAGGAAGTAGTCTGTTTGGTTTTCGTGGTGGTCCAGCAGGAATTATGAAAGGAAAATATGTTGAGCTTACTTCTGATTTCGTGTATCCTTATAGAAACCAGGTATGAGTGTTGATAATGTGTCTTGTTGTAGAATTGGAGAAGAAACTCTTCCATCGAGTTTTTTTTTCCGGTTTTTCTGGTTGTATCTGTCTCGGTCGAATATGGTTCGTATTGTCAAATGTGTGTCCCGATCCGGTTTTTCGGATTTTTTTCGGTTTGTCAAACCGAATGGAATCTGATCATCATTCAATTTATTTTTATTTTAGGGGGTGTTATTCAATGATGAATTTTAATAGAGTTTAAATCTAAGCAGAATTCACTGTTATTCAATCAATGATTTTAAATTCTACTTTGAAATCTGGTGTTATTGGATATAGTATTTGTAAATCATGTCTTAAAGATTTTAAAATCTGGTGTTGTTCAATAAAAGATTTTAAATCCATCATTAAAATATAGTGTTATTCAACATTAAAAGATTCTAGAAATCTTTGTTTTTTAATGGATTTGAAATGACTTGTAGATGGAGTGGAGTTTAATGAACAAATGATTAGAAACAAAATCCAAGGTATACTGCAGAGATTTTAGAATCCATACACATAAACTCCATCAAAAATTAAAATTTTGAAGATTTTAAAACTGATGGAATTGATTTTAAATCATTGATTCAATAACACCCACTTAAAGGGATTTTCAAAGAAATCTTTGAGGTTTTTGTCGGTTTATTTTCTTTCCGGTACGGTTTGGTTTTCGATTTTGGGTTTGTTCGGTTCATGAAACATAAGAACTGAATGGAAACCGAATAACAATTCGGTTTATTTTAATTTGAAGGATTTTCAAAGAAATATTGGTTTTTAGTCGGTTTGGTTTGCTTCGGATTGGTTGAACTAGATTGAGTACCCTCAATTAATGTAAGCACAGTAGGTTCGCTGAAAGAACATTGGTAGATCTTTTGAAGTGTGGTTTGTTGGAGTAATCAAACAAAGACGCAGATTTGGATAAGTGACCCTTAGGAAGGAAATTCTCCTTTTTTCCTAAGGGAGACCTTTGTTTGAGTTTGAGCCAAGTGTCAAAGTAGTTTATGGCTCAGACATCAGTGACTACAAAGTTTTCTGTATATTTCGCGCTAGAAAGAAAATTCTTGAAGAAAGGGTGAGAAATTTATTTTCGAGAAGGTCGAATCTAATATTGTAACGCTGCGATGAATGTGAGGTGTATTCGTCTAGCACTGGTGTTTGATGTTTTTCCAAGCACCATCGTTGGACGAATACACCTCACATTCATAAACGCAAGCGTAACAATATCCTGTACGGATCCAACCTCGCCGGAAATAAACTTTCTCATATACCTTTTCTTCAGGAATTTTATTTCTAGCGCAAAATATGCGGAAAAGAGTCATTAGCTACTCCGAGACTTGGCTCAGACTCAATCGAAAGTCTGCCTTGGGGAAAGGAGAGTTTCCCTCGTACAAGGGTTGCTTATCCAGATCATGATGACACTAAAGAGTATGTTAGTAATTTCTATTGTGCTCTTTCGCAGGGTGGGTTTGATATGATATGCAGTGGAAGAGACAAGATAGAAACTCCTGAGCAGGTAAAAATGTTTTTTTTCTTTCTTTGGGATTCTCAAGATTGACAATGTCGAGGTTTCATAAGTCCCACTTAGTTATAGCATCAGTTTTTGCTACACATTGCAGTTTCAACAAGCTGAGGAGACTGTAACAAAGATGGACTTGGATGGTCTTGTGGTTATTGGTGGAGACGACTCTAATACTAACGCTTGTCTCCTTGCTGAAAACTTTAGGTATTTTTTTGAAGAGTGGCTCGTTTATAAATTGTTAAAAATGAATGAGATCAGCTTCTCTCTTTTTACATTTTAGTGATTTGATATATTTCGCATTCGGTTTTCAGAAGTAAAAACATGAAAACTCGGGTTATTGGGTGTCCAAAGACAATCGATGGCGATTTGAAGAGCAAAGAAGTCCCCGCGAGTTTTGGATTTGATACCGCTTGCAAGGTAAGTAAGTTATAAATAGATATCGACAATGCATCACTTAGTTATGTCTTCTCCTAGACGACCTCATCATCAAAGGTTTGTTTTTGTGATTATATTCATGCAGATATACTCAGAAATGATTGGAAATGTTATGATCGATGCACGTTCCACGGGAAAATACTATCACTGTAAGTTATTTTATCTTAGCAAATGAATTAGCTTTATACAAATTACGATTTTATCATCTGCTAATTAATCTTCACAGTCGTGCGACTTATGGGCCGTGCTGCTTCTCACATTACACTTGAATGCGCTTTGCAAACCCATCCAAACATTACCATTATTGGAGAAGAGGTAACATTGTGTGGCTCGATCTTCATTCGTAGTCTTCGTTGGTTTCTGAACTAGAAAGCACCAACATCTATGCAGGTTTTCGAGAAGAAGCTTACGTTGAAAAATGTTACGGATTACGTTGTTGATGTGATCTGTAAACGCGCTGAAAATGGTTATAACTACGGTGTCATTCTTGTTCCTGAAGGTCTAATTGATTTTATCCCTGAGGTATGATTAGATTAATCCCAGATTCTCCAATAAGATAATGGTCCAATTACTTCTCTTTTTTTCTATCATGTTTTTTGTATTCTTCAACTTCCCAGTTGTGGTCCATTTTGCAGGTCCAAGAGCTTATTTCAGAACTGAATGAAATCTTAGCCCAAGGAAACGTCGATGAAGAAGGAAAATGGAAGAAGAAGCTTAAAGAGGAGACTGTAAAGCTTTTCGAGTTTCTTCCTCAAACAATTCAGGAACAACTAGTGCTTGAGAGAGATCCGCATGGAAATGTCCAGGTTTGTTTTTGTTGGTAGTTACCATCTGGTTAAAAAACCGAACGGAGGAGGAAATAAACTGTTTTCATACTTGGATAAGTCGTAACTGAAACTAAACCGAACGGGAAGAAAATAAACTGATTAAAACTAAACTTCTTTGAAAATCTTTTAAATTTAAAAACATTTTGCTAAATGGAACCGAACTTAAAACTGGTTTATTTTGCATCTATATGTTAATTTTTTCTTCAGGTGTCTAAAATAGAAACAGAGAAAATGCTAATTCAAATGGTTGAAACCGAGTTGGAGAAAAAGAAGAAGGAAGGAACATACAAACGCGAGTTCATGGGGAAATCACACTTCTTTGGGTAATTAATAAGCCTAAAACATATCCGTTAACTAATTTAATTAGCTTCAACATAATCTTATTCTGATTGTGTTTTAGGTATGAGGGAAGATGCGGATTGCCTACTAATTTCGATGCAACTTACTGCTACGCATTGGGTTTCGGTGCTGGATCACTTCTCCAAAGCGGAAAGACCGGATTAATTTCATCGGTTTAAAAATTCTCTCCATTTCTTGAAAATATCACAAACTGTTACCTCTCTCCAGTGAATAAACTATTTCAAGATTATTTATATTCCCATTATTTGTGAATTTTTTTGCAGGTTGGGAATTTGGCTGCTTCTGTTGAAGAATGGACAGTTGGTGGTACCGCTCTCACCTCGTTGATGGATGTTGAGAGAAGACATGGTAATACAAAAGTTTGATATAATTGTGAAATCTTTGATAAGATTTTATTTGTTGTTCCAATGTTATATTTTTACGTTGAAGGTAAATTTAAGCCTGTTATCAAGAAAGCTATGGTTGAACTTGAAGGTAAAGTCTTTTAATTCAAAACTTCAATATTATTTTCCGGCCGCTGGCTCATTTTCTCTTTTTTACTCATGGCTTCTGATAAATTTCAGGCGCACCGTTCAAGAAATTTGCATCCCAGCGGGAAGAATGGGCTTTGAAGAATCGATACATTAGTCCTGGTTTGTTTACATAAACATGTATCTGCATAAAGTAGTAACTGAGTTCTTTCTTTTGGGTTTTTTCCATGTTAACTCTCTTATTCTTTTCTTTTGTTGTTAGGTCCGATTCAATTCAAGGGACCCGGATCTGATGCTATAAATCATACCTTACTGCTCGAACTCGGGGCTCAAGCCTAAAAACTTTTTTGTTCTGTGAGACTCACTCACTCACTTTGTTGTCGTGTTGTCTTCTTTGCAAATTTTTGTATTAAGAAAGTTGGTGAGGTTCGTGAGTCGACCTAGAAACACATAATTTCTGGTTTGGAAACCACCAAATAAGTGCTCTTACTAGAATTTTTATATGTAAATCTTTACAATGATTTTACCTTTATGAATCTAAACAACTCTTAACTCTATTAAGATTGTATTCGACAAATTCCTACTCGCAAAACCCGTAAATCAAATGTACGAACACTCACATCTAAGCTTCTGTTTTGTGCGAGCTTCAAGGTAGCCTCTAAAAATATGGTTTTGAGTGTTAACTACTCAACTCTCAAGCATATTTATACTAATCTTTAATCCTAAACATAGAATCTTCAAAACATATCCAGAATATTTGTGAGAGGCATAAACTTGTGCATGAAATTTATCCTTTCCAAATCTCGTTGCAACAAAATATTCAATTCCCATGTGCCTCTTTCTAGTTCAGCAAGTTTTTACTATGTCAACTTTCCCGTTTTATCAAGTTATCTGCTTCCTGAATGTCTGTCTGATCCATCTTCTGATCGATCACCATCCAATTCACAGAGTATGCATCTTTAGTTTGTTGTGGTGATACTCAAATAGAGATTGCTACAATAAAGTGTCCCAGTTTCATATTTTAAGAAGAAAAAGAATAAAAGTACGAATATTATGTAATGTGGGTTCAGTAGCAGTAGTCACAGACGTGACCACGGAAAAAAAAAAACCAAAAATAGCCATCGATTAGTTATATGTTAACCTATGTTGATCTTTTGTCTCAGGCCCAAGCCCATTTACTAAGTAGCTGCGCAGCTGGATTTCGGATTGGGCCAGTTAAAGGTTGATAAGAGAGAAGTCTATTAGGCTCGTTGCAAGTGAAGCCCAAAAGCTGATAACAGATTCTATTATGATCTGTTAGAAAGAAGAACAAGAGTAAACCTAACTATATAAGCTCGATAGTTTCTTCTTATTCAAGCCATCTCGTTGTTTTTGGCTTTCTCTCTCTTATCTTATAGAAAATCTCTCTCTCTCTCTTGTAACGAAGGACTTGACGCCATTGTTGTAAGGCTCCACAAAATTCTTTGTATTCTTTCTGATTAGTGGACGTTGTGGACCAAGAGTGTCCACCCGAGAGGTACCCAACCCCAGCCCAAGTGGAGTGGGCAAGGGTGGGACGGCCATGCGTCCGTGATTTAAAAAAAAAGTTTCTCCTATATAAGGGATCCATATTTTGAATGTCTTTATACAATTATCATAGATAAAGGACCCATAATTTTTAACTTTTTTAAAAAAAAAAGTCCAAACAAAGTCAAAACTTTAACAAAGATTAATAAAAAGGTCAAAAAAATTTTTTTTGCCTTAGGCCCATAAAATTATTGGGTCTGGGCTGGAGATACCCGGAGGATGGGGAACTCGGTGATCATGTCTCTGTGTCTTTAAGCTTTCTCGTTCTGAAACAAAAGCAATCGTGTTACTCTTAAGATCAAGCGAATCAAGAAAGAAGATCGAGGTTAAAACCTCACATTATAGAATAGTTATATGAAAAACATATAATTTCTAATATGTTCATCAAAGAATGATCATGGAAATTTCTATGGCTATAACCACATAATAGTCACGGAATTTTCGTTTTAGCAAACCGTGGAAAATTGTGGTTTTTAACCACAAATGGTCACAAAAATTCAGTTTAGGAGGTAGGCAAAACCAATTTCTTTTCTTGTGTGCGATGGTAGAACCGATTTTAAATTTTAGATAATCGCAAGTTAAAAAAAAAAAAAATCAACCAATTAGTAAGATGGCCAAATGGAAGTATTAGAGAATTAATTAGATCAAACGCTTGACACTATTTTATTTTTGTTAATTTTCGTAAACTACATAAATTTTATTTTGTCAAACTTGTTTTAACCAAAAAAATTGTTTTTTAAGTTACACAAACTTACACATTTTATTTTTAAACTAATCCGATTTTATGGAATCTCTTAAATCTCAACGTTTTTCCGTTAAAAACAACATTAACTAACCGAAAATTTAAATAGTCGTTGAAAATTACAATTAAACTAAAACTAATAGTAAACCTAGAATCTCCTACACTCAAAATCAATATGGGAGAAAATAAAAATTAGGTTTCGTGTTCTCTTACATTCAGAGAACATGAAGAAAATTTGTAGGAGTATCGAATTTTGAGACTTATATAAAGAACTCTTGGGTTTTGTCGTGTGTTACATCATTTCATTTTAAAGATAATGATGATCTTATCAATAATGATACGAAGAACGAATTTAACTCTCTGCATCAATTGGAAATACGACGAATAATTCTATGGACAACTCTGCAATAGGAAATTTTACCCGTCCCACAAAAATTTACAATAGACATTTTTATATGTGCAATTCATAATGGACAGTTTGACCCTTACCACAAATGATTACGACAAACAGTTTTATTTGCACCAGAACGAACGGTTCTACTTGCATCACGTTCGAAATTTCTAGTAAAATTACCTCCATTAAATCTATATAATTCATGTTTTTTGAAAACCAAATCCTTTACTTATTTCAGAAGCACTAATAAACCTTTAATCAACCACCAATGAAGGAGACTTTCACTTTTTAAATACATCTTTCAAACTCATCTTCTTCGATAAGTCGAATGTAGGAAAAACGGCCGATTCATGTCTATACTGTTGTACACGGTCTTGTTACGCACATGTACTCGTGATCTGTGCGAATACATACCCGTACCTGGTTTTAAATTAAATTTTCTACCTAAACAATTGTATTTGTGCTGTTACATATTTTGACCGAGCTCTGTTAGTCAAAACGTTAGTAGTTTCATACGTGGCAACTGAATTATTTAAAATATAAATACATATACACACGTGTACATGATGACATCGTTTAAAGCTCTTTTTTATAGGACAAACAAGGGACAAAACGTCGTCGTTTTGATAAATCAAAACTGCGATCTTCCCCGATGCATCACTCCACACTTAGGAAGTTTTTTACCCAGAAAAAATGAAATCGCCATTGTTAGGGTTGATGTTCGGTGAGTACGTGTAAGGAAATCGCGACAAACTCGAAGATTGAATCAACCGGTGGAGAAGCTTGAAATCGAAAATGATGTAAATTGTTTTCTGTAGAGGAAAATTACAGTGATTTTAAGGTTTGTATCATTAGGTAAAATCGATTAAATATGTTAGGGTGTATGGATTTAGGAGACTTGTCGGTCTGGGTTTAGGATGATATGGTAGCTGATTCAGCAACTGTTGATGGCTTAAGATGACATGGCAACTGACTCAGCAACTGTTGATTGGTCAATGTATATTTTGGCCAAATTATGTGAATTAATTCATGTATGAATTAGCACAGTTATACAGTTCGTGTATAAATTTTATATTGGCCGATTATTGGTGTATGAATCGCCCGTTTTCCCATTAAATTTATTATGATAAACCAGACCACAAAGCAAATCCATATACTTCATATAGTTTTGATATGTAGACTTTGAGTGTTTTTTAAATTTACATTGAACCTTTACATTTACATGATGTTGAAGTGTATTACGATTATTTTCTTATAACCACGATATTTTAGTATTTTTTAGAAAATTCTATTAAAAGGACTTTTATTTGGTTTCAACCCCAACTAAAATCTTGATTTGTCAGTTCTGTTAAAACAATAAAGTTATGTATCCGAATCCGTTAATTTCTTTGATAGAGTTTAGAAACACAGTTTTCTTTTCTACTAAAACTATGATGTGAACGTAATTTATTTTTTTATGAGAAATTACCTAAAAATAACTTTGAAAAATCATTTTATTTCTTAAATACATTTAAAATGGGACTTACTCAAACAACACAAATTTTAGAAATTACGACAACTTTATTTTTAGTGGAAAAAATAATTGAAAAACCAAACAATAAAAAGCCTAAAATCCTTTTCCACTCTCACATTTTTTTTCCGTAACCCTTTCTCTCCTCAGTCGCGTTTTTCGACTTCCGACGAGCGACAGTTCCAATTTTCAGAAAACACACAAATTTTTGCCGCTGGTGATTAAGGATTTTCGGCCTCTGTCGCCTCATGCTCACTTTTTTGTATTGAAAACATCGTGTTTGAAACTTTATAATTCTTATAAAAGTTTCGTTTTGTTTGAAACTTTTAATATTTCAACAATTTAATTTTATATATATCTCTATTTACCCCTATTGAAAACATCGTTCATAGTAAACATTTCGAATTTATTAATGTAAGATTAGGTAATAAACTCATTGTACGATTTCATGTAAATCTAAAGTACGTTAACAAAAGAAAATGTAAAAGAAGTATTAAAGTGTTCGCTTAGATTTTTCAACAATTAAAAGTAAACATGTCTCTAAATGACCATGTCGCCACTCCTGTAACGTAAATGCCAAGTCATCTCACGTTAGCAGAGACTCCTTCCTCTGAAACAATCTTTCACTTTATAATACATAATCCCAACCTAAACTGTTTTTCTTTCAAATTTCGTAAAAATCATAGCTTTAACAACTTGCTTAGTCTTTCAAATCGATGATGCTAATAGTGCAAACTGCGAAAAGAGCTCTTTTAGGGCTGTCTTCAAGAAATTCCACGCCTTACCCTGTCGTGGCTCGACAGTACCATGAGAATGTAATAGACCATTATGAGAATCCTCGCAACGTTGGGTCATTCGATAAGAATGATTCCAACGTTGGTACGGGATTGGTCGGAGCACCGGCCTGTGGAGACGTGATGAAACTTCAGATCAGGGTCGATGATGATTCTGGCCAAATCATCGACGCTCGTTTCAAGACTTTTGGTTGTGGCTCAGCTATTGCCTCTTCTTCCCTTGGTATGTTAAATCAAATAAACTAGCGTTTTTTTGGGTTTTTGGATTTTCGTTTTACTTAATACGGATGGTTTGGTACATTCTTGGTTTTGGTTCGAATGTACCAAACCATCCGTATTAAGCCTTTTTCAAAATGCGGATTAATTAGAATTTCAAAAAATCTGTGATTGGTTTTGCTTTTTCAGCTACGGAATGGGTCAAAGGCAAAACGATGAACGAAGTCCTCACCATCAAGAACACGTAAGTGACGATTTGATCATCATCTCTCTACTTTTTTTCTTCTTTTTTTTCTTATAATTTTACAATCATATTTCCCTTAAAGCTAACAACTTCTTCTTTTTTTTTCCATTTGGACTGATTATATTAAAAGAGCCAAAGGCTATATACAAAAGTTACACAACCATACCATAGTGAGGCTAAGAAATGCCTAAATCAAACATTAATATAAATACTTTGTTGTGGTAATTAATTTTTGCAGCGAAATTGCAAAGTATCTATCATTGCCACCTGTGAAGCTACATTGTAGCATGCTTGCAGAAGACGCAATCAAGGCAGCGGTTAAAGACTACATGGTGAAGCGTGCGAAAGCTAACGGTATGATTGAAAAACCTAATTAAATAGTAATTACAAAGAATGATGTTATATATGTTTGGTGGTTAAAGTAACATATACAATGATTTATATGTAATATATTTTGTTTTGGTCATATTATATGTAATATATTTGTATTTCTTTTGATGTGTATAAATTTCATATTTTCTCCAACATCCTTTCTTTCAATATTTTCCAAGAGAGTACATTTGTATATTACAAAAAAAAAAATCTACCAAAGTACAAAGTAATATTTTATTGTGAGGGAGATATCTTTACCGAAAATATTACAAAAAAAATCTACCAATGAGTTATACATTGCAGGTTGAATGCGTGATGGTAGATTTGACCTGTATTTTTGCAAAGTTGAAGGTAAATTTGCAAAAAATTGTCATTTGGAGGAATTTTTTTTTGCAGAAAAAACTGTCCGTAAAGATATATACCTTGCAATATAAAAAGATTTCTAAAAAGATATTTGGTAACTTTAATTGCCCAAATCAAACGATGTGAAAATAAAAAAATTGCCAAATCAAACAAAACATCCGCTTATATAGACATCATAACCTAACCTCCTCCTAGAGAAAACCCTTAAAAAATTCTCAAGAAGCGAGAGACGACTTCGATCGAAAGAGACGAATCATGATGCTAAGGCAAAATGCTAAAAAGGCTCTCTTAGGGCTTTCTTCGCAACGAAATTTCTCGCCGATCCCTTTAGCTTCTCGATTGTACCATTCGAATGTTATCGACCATTATGAGAATCCCCGTAACGTTGGATCATTCGATAAGAATGATCCTAACGTTGGTACGGGTTTGGTCGGAGCACCTTCTTGTGGAGATGTAATGAAACTTCAGGTTAAGATCGATGGTTCCGGTCAAATCACTGATGCTCGATTCAAAACATTTGGTTGTGGTTCCGCCATCGCCGCTTCTTCCCTCGGTATGTTAATTTGCTCAAGCAGGCCGTTTCAATTTTTTTGTTTATTAAAAGTATATTTGATGTGTTACATCTCGATTAATTACAATTGTTTTATAAATCGGGAATGTATGAATGCACTTTTATGGTTTGTGATCGATTTTTTCTTTTAATTGCGTAATCAGAGAATTTTTTTAAAAAATGTAATTGATCGGTTTGTTAAGTGTTGTGGATACGAGTTTGTCATTTGAGACAAGGATTTTCTCGATTTCATGATATAATCATAAGTAAAATGCTCAGGGGATGCTAAGTTTTTAATTGTTCGAAGTTTTTTTTAGTAAAATGTTTGTTTTTTTCCAATGAAATATCTTGTGATAATTCAGCCTAGTTTTTGGGATGCTCCTTAATTTTGGTTTTTGTTTTTCAGCTTCTGAATGGGTCAAGGGCAAATCCATGGAGGAAGTCTTGACTATAAAGAACTCGTAAGTGCCATTTTTTATATAAATTTATCGGAGTTAGTCTAATGATATGATGATGATATTGGTTTATTAGTGTGGTAGCATGAGCTTTAATGATGGTTAAACTGTTGACAATTATTTGACAATTATTTTGATGATGGTTATGTTTTTGGAGAATACTCAATGTGGTAAATTTTGTAGGCAAATCGCGAAGCATCTATCTTTGCCACCAGTAAAGCTACATTGTAGTATGCTTGCAGAAGACGCTATCAAAGCAGCGGTTAAAGACTACAAGGAGAAGCAAGCCGAGGCTAATGGACAAACCGTCGAGGCCTGATGATGATGTTAAAGGAATGGTAGGTAATGTTTGGCTGTTTTAATTTTGTGTTTTACTTGTTAAGTACTTTTTTAATTGAACATCTGATGATGTTTTATTGGCTTTTGACTCAACTGATGAGAATTCAATTGTTCTTCTTCTCCTTCTTCCCTGTGATTTTGTGGAATAATTGCGGAGCTTAATAATTTCAATGGTTTTGGTTTTTTATATTCATTGTAAAAAACGACAATATGTTTTTTTAAACCGGAGAATTGGGTTGGAGAAGTTAAATATAATAGCAAGGCTCATATTTGGTTTTCGTCTTAAACCTACAACCTGCATACTCCATTTTGGTAGCTGAATCATAAGTTTGGAATACCAATATCCGGTTAGAAACCTGGTTCTGTTTCCGGTTACAACATGGTTTTTGTTGGTTTAAATTTTAATTTACTCGTAACTTTGGGAGGTGTACGGATGGGGAAACCCAAGAACCTCAAATCTCAATCTAATTTTGTAATTTTACATCGAAGATGTGTACTGTAACTGTGTGCATGTTTCACCTAATGGAATGTTCATGAATGTCAAACAGTCCTAATGTGATGTCATCGTACGTTGAATTAAACCTTTAGTACTATAATTTTGTTAAGTAAAAAGAAACAAAAGAAAGTGAGATGACATCACGTTGGGAATTTTGGTAATTGCGAAAAGTAATTTTAAGCATGGCAAAGGGCCAACACCAAATTTTGAAAAGGCTAATGGAATATGGGGACATATTTTTCTTTAACTTTTCATTTTACCTTTTTTACTTTACTTCACAAAAACTATTTCTGGATGGTGATATGATTTTTCTTTCATGTAAAGACTAAAGATGCCATATATATATGGGAGAGTTACATATATAAGCTGGTGAATTTCACAGTAAATAAATTGAAATGATGAAGAATTGTAGTTAACAACTTTTTGTGAGGAAATTTGGAAAAACATATATCAGCATTTTTTGGGTTGTTTCTTACACCGAGATCATTAATGTTTTACTGATTGATTCTGTATGGTTAGAACTGTTTTATATACTAAGGAGACCATTATCGCAAGCTGGTTAATCATATTCATAGACATGTAAATTACCGCAAGAGATGGACCTAACATATTGACTTTAATAATTTTGTTCCCTAAAATGCAACTTGTTTCCATCTAATTAAAGTGTAAATATAACTTCGAGTAATTATGTATACTTTTCATGGTTTCGAATGTAAAAGCAAATACCATAGGACAAATAAAAACATTTACCGTATGTTTGACTGTTTGAGTAATGAACAATTTTATTAATGTGAACGAATATAGTAAAACACTACCTAGCATATAAGCAGAAATTTAATTCTCTCTTTTAAATTTTTTATAATGTTAATTACAAAATAATTTAATGTTTTACAAGATTAAACAAAGCATACAATTTAGTGGACAATTTTAATGGTTTCTAAAAAGAAAATTATTTTGTTATCGAAACATGCAAAAAGATATACATTTTTTTTGTCATCTAATTCTTCTTGAAAATTTCAAGATGAAATTACAACTTATTGAAAGTTTCAAGATGAAATTACAAAACTGGTGGAAAGAAGAAAAAACTTTCAAGATGAAATTATAAAACCGACGGAAAAAACCGTCTGTTTTAATCTAGTTGTTTTTTCTTAAATTGTTGCCTTTTAAAAATCTAATCATTTTTTTAAAAACCCTCTAAAAAAATTTATAACTATTTTTGTAAAATGCAAGTTACCAACTAAAACATATAATCTAATGATTTGTGTTAGTATTATCAACGTGTCACCGTCAAATTAGTATATTAATCTATTTTACTACAACAGTTCTTTCACAATTACGAGTATAATATAAAATTTATTTAGATAACTATTTTTTTAAAATGCAAGTTACCAACTAAAACATATAATCTAATGATTTGTGTTAGTATTATCAACGTGTCACCGTCAAATTAGTATATTAATCTATTTTACTACAACAGTTCTTTCACAATTACGAGTATAATATAAAATTTATTTAGATAACTATTTTTGTAAAATGCAAGTTACCAACTAAAACATATAATCTAATGATTTGTGTTAGTATTATCAACGTGTCACCGTCAAATTAGTATATTAATCTATTTTACTACAACAGTTCTTTCACAATTACGAGTATAATATAAAATTTATTTAGATAACTATTTTTGTAAAATGCAAGTTACCAACTAAAACATATAATCTAATGATTTGTGTTAGTATTATCAATGTGTCACCGTCAAATTAGTATATTAATCTATTTTACTACAACAGTTCTTTCACAATTACGAGTATAATATAAAATTTATTTAGATAACTATTTTTGTAAAATGCAAGTTACCAACTAAAACATATAATCTAATGATTTGTGTTAGTATTATCAACGTGTCACCGTCAAATTAGTATATTAATCTATTTTACTACAACAGTTCTTTCACAATTACTAGTATAATATAAAATTTATTTTGGTACATTATGTTTCCTTTAGTTATACTTATATATGGTCACTCTCTCACTCCATAGTTATTCCCTACACAAACATTATTTTAAGTTCTCTACCTGCGACATGGACGGGAATCCACCGGAATTACTCTCACCGGAGTTCGAGTTTTGGAGAGTCAAGGATCGTTCATCAACTCGGCCTAACGTAAATCTCATCTCCGCCGACGAGCTTTTTTACGATGGCATTCTTCTTCCACTACACTTCCTAAACATCAAACCGGACCCGGATCCACTTCCCTCCGCTTCCGACCCGTCCGTTTCTTTAGTCCCGGTGGCTGATACCGTAACCGGACCCGATTTGACCCGAGGAACGGCGTCGAAGCGTTGGAGTGGTTTGTTGGGGAAGAGCGAGAAGAAACCGTCGGCGAAGAATAGGAAAAGAGAGAAGAAAACCGGGTCGGGTTTGGGTTCCGCTGAGCTGAACATTAACATTTGGCCATTTTCCAGAAGTAGATCCGCCGGGAACACATTGACCCGACCCAGAATGTTATTCGGAGCTCCGACAACCCGGAAAATCAGCAGCGCGCCGTGTTCACGTAGCAACTCCGCCGGAGAATCGAAATCAAGGAAGTGGCCGAGCAGTCCACGTCGAGGCGGTGTGCAATTGGGTCGGAGCAGCCCGGTCTGGCAGGTCCGGCGCGGAGATCCGACGAGTCGGGTGGGGAAAAAGGAAATTGGAGAGGTAAGGAGGGGTAAAACGGTCAATAAGCAGAATAAACCGAAAGTGTTGAATTTGAATGTGCCGGCATACACCGGTTATCGGAATCGGTTAATCTGCAGAAACGACTCGAGTGGCAATAGTAGTAACGTTACCGCTGCTACTGTTAGTGCTAATAGTCTATTTGGCTTCCGTAACCTCTTCATTAAGAAAGTTTATTGACTTGTTTTGGTTTGTAATTACTAATTAGTAATTACTCTGTTTTGGTTAATAGGACGATGTTAAGGATTTGGGGAATTTCTCGTATTGCTTTAGTTAATAGGTGTTTGGCGATCATTCACCATTTTTTTTTTTTTTTTTTTTTAAGTTTAGCATAAAAGTGAGCATTTGATATAACTTGTGATCAATCACAATAAAATGATCCTATCCGATTACATATCTTGATATGGTTTAAGTAGATTTTTTTTTTTATATATTTATCCAAACTGAGTCGAAGAGAAAAATTTGATCTAAACCTAATTTTCAAAATCAAAAATATATTTAACTAAAATTTAAATTCGAATCGAAATCAAAACCGTACCAAACCATTTACAATAGAACAGAAATTCGGATTAACATAGTCTCCTATGCTACAAATAAACAAATTTAATCAATTAATTGAAAAGTCAGCTATTAACCAGCACATACCGTACTTAAACCGGTTCTCCAGTTGGTTTTCTCTCGAAGGTTTCTTCTCTCTCTAACACCTAAACTTGCTGGTACGGTCGGATCCTCAAAAAACCTCATAAACCCTTTGAAGCTCTTAAAGAGTTTTGTGTTGGAGAACCTTCAGAAGTGACTCCAATGGCGGTTCTAGACAAATTGTTTCGAGCATCTCGGGCATGGCGCGGAGGATCTCTCTCTCATCCTAAATCCATTGTTCCTTCTCACCCACGAGCACGAGAGCTTCGTCGCTGTTTCTATCGCGGTACGCTTCACCGTTTGTTCTATTGATCCTATGATTTCTTGGTGGGTTTCGATCGAATTCGTTTTAATTGGTTTAAAAAATTGTGACTTTTTGAGGAATTTAGAGCATGAGCAGCTAATTTTTCCTATGATCCCTTTACATAAAAATTCGGACTTTCATTTTGATAATTTGTCTCTTATCAAGTTTTTGTCTTTGATATTGCAGGAAACTTTGGGCAGAGTAATTCAAAAGTAAATGAAGTGTTGAGATCTTGTAGCACTCTAAACGACTCTCCTTGCTTTTACATGGGACCTGCAGTTTTGGGTGCTCTCTTAAGCGTTGGAGCAATAGGAGTAGCTTATGCTGAATCTGAAGAGGTTTATTTAACATACGAAACAAAAAAATCGAATTTGTCGGTTTGATAGATGAATTAAGTCCTTCTATATAACTTAATACGATGTTGCAGGCTAATGACAAGTCATCTGCCCCCATAGATCCTCCACAAAACTATGTAGACATTGCTAAAAAAGAACGGGCTCGGATCGAAGAACTAATACAAAGTAAAGGAACTCGATCGGGTTCTTACCCACGGTTTAATGTTGCTGTCAGGGGTCAAAAGGTTTCTGCAATGATCTCTTTTTTTTGTTTTTGCTCTCTAGTTTCGATATTGATTGTGATTTGGAAATGTGTTAAAGGCAGGCTTTTTAAGAGTGCTTTTGTGTTGGTAGATTACCTTGAAGTTTCAAGTTCCTTCTACTTGCGAAGTCGCGCAATTAATAGCAAACATTGGATCACAACTAGGTGTGAAAGTCTCAGATCGCACTGGTGGTTCGGACATGATATTGCGTGCTTGGGACAAGTAATTGTCTTGTTATCTACAAGAATTTGTCCAAGAACCAGTTTTTTTTTAAGCCTGATGTATAATATAAAATTAATCGCTACTTCTTGTTACTTCAGTCCAGTTGCTTGGCAAATAACACTTCGCAGTGTGGAAAACAAGAAGGAACCAGGAGGGAGTGAGGAAGATGCAGATGAAGACTTGTGCATTCTTATCTTTGGTTCCGTAATTACATCTGATAAAGCAGTTAAGTTTCGTTTCTCTTTCCGATATTTACTCACTCTTCCTCGTATGATCTTTGGTTTTCTTGTTTGATAACATCTTAATGATGCTACAAAATGTTTTAGGAAGTTGAGTTCATAAAGAAGGGAAGCTTGACTACTCAAGAACTCGAGGCTTTTGTTTCAGCTTTGCAAGTAGCTGGTACGAAAGCTGGACAAAATAAGGGAGGTAGAGGAAGAAATAGATCACGTGACCCATCTACGGACGAATCTATTTCTCAGTTGGAATCGATGGGTGTGAGAATCTATGGAGTTAACAAACCTCTTGGGGATGATTCTGTCGATGAGATATCATGGGACAATATTGCTGGATATGATCAGCAAAAGCGGTAAGCTTTGGTTACATCTTTGCTCTTGTATCCCATCATTTGCTATATCAGCTTCTATCATGATGCAGAGAGATAGAAGATACCATATTGATGGCCCTTCATAGTCCTGAAGTATATGATGACATAGTCCGTGGAACACGATCCAAGTTTGAATCAAATAGACCCCGGGCTGTGCTATTTGAGGGCCCACCAGGTTAGCGCACAAAGAGTGCATTTGCAATTCGTCCTTCTTTGTAGAAACCAAAGATTGATTCTGATGTCTGTAAATTCTAACCATAGGAACCGGGAAGACATCTTGTGCGCGTGTTATTGCTAATCAGGCGGTGAGTAATCGACAACTTGCAAACCCTGTTTAACATTTCGATTCTTTGAGTCTTGAGCTCTAACTTTTTGCAATTTATTGCCAGGGCATTCCGTTGCTGTATGTGCCACTTGAAGCTGTAATGTCTAAATATTATGGTGAAAGCGAGCGGCTTCTTGGGGCTGTGTTTTCAAAAGCAAATGAGCTCTCTGATGGTGCAATTATATTTCTTGATGAGGTGAAGAAACGATGTTTCTTTTACAGTCTTATCCTTATTCTTTACCAATTTGTGTATGATTTACAAAGTTCCCCTTTCTATTCTCATTTCAGATCGATGCCTTTGCTATTTCTCGTGATAGTGAGATGCATGAAGCAACTCGTAGAGTTTTATCTGTACTACTCAGGCAGGTAATGCACACAAACTTGCCACAATATCATATATCCACGAGAGACTAGAAATTGCCGATATGACGAATTTGTTTCTATGTTTTGCAGATTGATGGATTTGAACAGGACAAAAAAGTGGTTGTTATTGCTGCAACCAATCGAAAACAAGATCTTGATCCCGCTCTGATCAGGTAAGCAATAAAACCTCTTGACCAGTTCTACTCGTGGCTGCAGTGTCTTGACCAGTGTCCCTGTGTTTTTCTTTTCTTTTGTATATGTTTTAGCCGGTTTGATTCCATGATCATGTTTGGCTTACCGGACTTACAAACCCGTCAAGAAATCATCGCCCAATACGCTAAACAACTCTCAAAGACCGAACTAGTCCAGCTTGCTCAGGCCACAGAATCGTAAAGTTTCTAACTTTGTTTTCTCATATCATGCTAAAAGTTCGAAACTTTCTGATTAGTTTCTATGAATCCATACCGAATCTTTTTCCGCGGTTTTAATTGGTTATGCAGAATGTCAGGCAGGGATATTCGAGATGTATGTCAAGGAGCAGAACGAACATGGGCTTCAAAGGTTAAAACCGAGTTTTCGTCTTCTACACTTGGGGTAAAATGTTACTCTGACTTGCAAATCATTAACCTTTATATTGTTGGACAGTTGATTCGTAGAGCAAAAGCCAGTGGAGAACAAGAACAAATCACTCTCCCTCCAATACAAGAGTACTTGGAAAGCGCTGAAGCTCGACGCAAAGCTCTTCTTAGCGTTACAGAGCTGCGAGAGCAAAATATCGCCGCCCGTCCCAGGAAACCTCTGCTAGATTTTGAGTAACAGACAGTTGCATTGGCCAGCAGAGACAATATTCATTTGACACACCATACTTGGAGAGAAAATAACTTATACAGACACGAGACATTTTTTTTTGTTCATGTCCTTTTGAAATTGACTTTTTCTAAAGGTCAAGGCTTGAGGATGTTGTATCTATTTTAATAATTTGTTAATTATCCCGAAGCCCATTGAAGGCCCAGCCAAATATCTATCATCCATGAAACGACATCGTAACAAAACTAAATTTGAGTCCTTTGATCGAAGAAACGTCTTCTTCTTCCCCATGTCGTAGTCTCTACGCTCTCTATAAAATCCTGCACTCAATCCACCATTGAAGAGATGAAGACAGAAATCTACGAATGCTAAGTACGTTAAGAAGGCTGTAACCTGTTTGGCCACATCTCTACCAACCATATCCTTGAAGAATCTGTCTCCGCCGTATGTACTTCTAATGCATAGAAACTGTTCGACGAAACGCCTAAGTGAGACTTTTTGTTTTTTTACAGTTTATCTCCCTTTGATGTTTCTGGTACTATCTTTTCAGGGTTCTCACGTTTGGTCTGTTCTTCAGTTCTTGGATTGTTTTGATACGGAGCAGTCATGGATGGTAAGTGGTTGAAACATTGTTTTTTTTTTGCTTCAAGATTGCACTTTTGGAATTGGTGAATTAGAATGCAAACCGAGGAAACTTATATTGTTTAGCAGCTTAATGATCATGAAATGAAAAATCCAATCTTACAAACGCATAGGCTATGGAGTTGTGTTCGTTGCGTCGTTTCTATTTTTAAGTTGATGTTTTGTTTATATCATTTAGAATTTCTTGGTACAACCCCAAATCTGCATCACCATCTGTGCATGGAAATTGAATTTGAGATCAACTAGTGGTAAAGTTTATGAATCCTGGCATTAGTAAGTCCCTTTTTTTTTGTTTGCTTGTATATGAAAAGTTGTAATATTGGTGGGTGCAATTTTCAGTGGATTCACAACCAATGATGGAGGAGACCATACTGGTCGGTGACGACCTAATGATGGGTCCTCCATCTCCTGTCATCCCTCCTGAAATTGCTTCACATGTGCTTGAAGGTGTTGAATTGTGCGATGGGATTTTGAGGAATCTATTCCTTTGTAAGTCTCTGTAGCTTTGCTTTGGTTTATATTGTACTGTTCCTTCTGTCAGTGAGTAGAATTGATTTGTTCTGGTTTTAGGCTTGCAAATCAATGATATTGAACCATTTTGCCAAGATGAGCTTGCCTTGTATCGACAATGTGCTGAAAAGAGGGTAATGTTGTCTGTCTCCGCATTAACCATCTGCTCAGATTATAAATCTATAAAGCCTTTTCATATCTCCTTGAGTGTTTTTCTTTTTCTTATAATCCTTCTATAGGACAAGGTATTGAGAGTAAGACTTCAAGAGAGCGAACACAAGTTAGGATCGTCTATGCCTATTGAGCTCGCTAAGGAGAGGATTACTCAGCTTGAAGCTGAAGCCACATCACTAGAGAGGTACTATTTCTTAACATTTCAGATTTAAAATTTCTGTAGTATATTTTTGTTTTTGGATAATCTTCATGAGACGAGTTTGTATCCGGATCTGTGCTACCATGTAATCATGTAAATCTAACAAATTGAAACTCTGTTCTTAACTCAAATGTTCTCTGAAGCAGTTAATTTGTTTTATAATTAGGCACTTGATTCTAGCAAGTGGAGCTGAAGGAATTGAAGGATTTCGCCAGAGATGGAGTTTGCACGGTCGGATGACTGATACAAAGTACTGTAACAATTCTAACCTTATATAATAACAATGCTCATAATGGAATTAATATGCTGCATGAGACTTAGAAGAACACATAAACCCTCCCAAATAGCTGTTTACTTGAGCTATCGACTGTTACTATTGTATACCCTTAATGTGGTGTAATCTGTTTGATTTGGGTCGTCGTCTTTAGCTTAAAGCCAATGTTTTTTTGTGTGTGGATGTCACAGAAAAAGGCTGGAGTCACTGAAGCAAGGAATGGAGAACAGGAAAAAGGACGAACATGATCAATCCCCAAAACCCTCTACTTCGAAAAGATGGTTCTTTTGGTGAAGTTTTTTTTGCAGTATGCTCCAGAATCGAACCATTTGTTGGATCATAATCATACACTTATGGTGCAGATATGCTTCCCAATGTAACCATTTTTTTAGTTATGAAAAGTATAATAATAAATGTAAAAGATTGTTTTTTTGGTGTGTCTTCTTTCTCACTCGTAATCATCTCTTTTCTATCTTTTCCATAAATCCTAAGAAACTAAACAGAACACCATATTTTTAATAATTTTTAAAATCTAATCTATTTTTTTTTATTCAGATTTCTTTTTAGACTATTTCCTCAATTATTACTTTTGTTAAGCAATTTTTTCCTTCAGCAATATTAAATGGATTTAAATCCCAATGGTAACATAGTTTCATATCCATCTAGTTTCTGAAGCCCAAAGGAGGCCCAATATATATGAAACGAAATCGTATCGAAACAAAGTCATTTGACCGAAACCGTCGTCTCCTAGCTCTGCAAGAGAATTTTGGAAGAATCCTTACAGATCTGATATTGTCTCGATTCAAAATCTATCCGCCATGGAAGCCGAGAAGAAGACAGAAGAATCAACGAATACTAAGAACGTGAAGAAGGTTAACCTTTTAGATCACAACTCTATCAAACACATCCTCGACGAATCCGTCTCCGATGTAAGCCTTTAGAACAAAAACACAAATTTTCCCATCGATTTCTCCTTATTCTCTGATCTTCTTGTGATCCCTTCCTTTTTCCGTTTTTTTTTCTGTGTTAGATCGTTACGAGCCGAGGTTACAAGGAGGATGTGAGGTTAAGCAACTTCAAATTGATGTTAGGAACGATTACTATCGTCGTTGCTCTTGTTGCTCAGTTTTACAAGAAGAAGTTTCCTGAGAACAGAGACTTTTTGATCGTTTGCATCGGATTATATCCCTTTTTTTGGTTCGAATTCGCTAAATGATATCTGTTTGATTCCCATTTGATTCTCCTCGCAATTTGGTTAACATGAAATTGAAGATAATGGAAATTGAATATGTTACTGATTCCTTGATATGGCTCGATCTCTTGTTGTGTGTTTTGGTATTAGATTTTGAGAAACTTGAGTGTCTATAAAATATGAATGTATGAACATTTTGGGATATTTCTTGACTCTGGCAAGTATGTGGTGTTGACTGCGGTAATGCAGCTGATTATGTACACTAAGGAGAAGAATGCAATATTGTTCACTTATCCTCTTGAGGTTTGTTTCCATGTTTCTTTGAGAATTATTAATCTTGGATAGTGTTGTGTTGTGTGCTTTTGGGGCTACATTCTTGTTTGTTTTTTTGTCTGTTAACGCAACTACTGTAGTTTTCTGTGATTTCGACGCATATAATAAACATACTTCCCTGTATTCATTTTGATTTCCTTGTGTTTTGTAAAGAATTAGAATTGTGCTTGTGCTAGCTTTCACATGTGTTGTAGAATTTGCATCGCATCTTGGTGTTTGGCATTTTGAGCTTTTAGGGAGAGCTACATTTCCCTTTCACAATGCAAACTCTACCCCCAACATTTTCTCTATGCGTTGTTTGATTTGTTGAAGTCTTGATAATTTGGGTTGTGGAAGTTCTCGTGTCTTTTGGTATTTGTAATTTGTGATCTCTTGTTTCTTGAGACATAGTTGTTCAAGATGATTCGGGTAAAATGTAATCGTTGGTGGTTTTCCTTATTGTCTCACCAGCTCGTCCGTCTAAGTACGCCTCTCATTTAATTTGTACACAATAGGATGAGATTTTACCAAACATCTGATTTGTGCTTATTAGTGAGGTCAAGTATAGGCAACAAAAAATCTTCATTTTGTTTTGCAAAGAACCATTTGATTTGTTATGCTAATTGGGTTACCAGATCGTTTTTCTAATGTTATGTGGTTAATAGAAATGCACACTTTACGACTCAAGACATGTATCATCGGTTGTTTGGCTCATCATTTCCTGACTTGAAATTCGGATGTTTAATATGCTGCAGGGATCATTCACCAGCACTGGTTTGGTGGTATCTTCCAAGTTACCCAGATTCTCTGATCAGTACACTCTCACCATCGACAGTGCTGATCCGAAATCAATCTCAGCTGGGAAGTCAGTCCACTTCACCAAAAGTGTCACTCAATGGTCTCTTTCTCTCTCTCTCTGTGCATTGTTCAAACACGAGCTCACGCCATATCCGCTGCATCGCCTAATTTGTTTATTTGTGTGCATTCAGGCTCACTAAAGATGGAGTTCTCGTTGAGGGTTTATTCTGGAAAGATGTTGAAGCCCTAATAAAGGAATACGCAGGAGCAGAAGAACCAAAGAAGAAGAGGTGATGATGATATTTAGGGGGAAAAGTATGGTCTTTTTTGGTTTAAAATATTAAAAAGAAACTTTTTTAGATAACTAAAAATCTAAAATCGATGGTGACTTGACTTCTTTTAGAGACCACACAGATATTGCTCGGAAGATTCCTTTTCTTTTTTCTTTTTTTTCATCTGGAATTTTTAATTAAACTTTAGAAAATACAGCCGGGATCTAAAGAAAATCCCTAGAAACAGAGCCGGCGAAACACAAATGTTTCTCGGAAACAAAGTCCTATCCAAAGAAAACTTAGAAACCACATCAATCGAGAAAATTAAAACCATATGAGAACGTAAACTGCAACTGAGGCAGAGCACAACCAGTTTTAAACCCGAGATGAATCGCACACACCAAGAATAACATGCCATCTAACCTTCCTTGAGCACACGGACTAACCATCGAAATTATCAATTTCCTATAGCGAATTAATCTACCTCTTAAAACCTAATTTCCTAAGCTTCATAATCCGGCAATTAAATGGCACATTTCGTACCATAATGAAAATTCCGGAGACGGTGCAATCTACAAATTTGGAAAATAAAAACCAATAAACCGTTCAGATTTCGAACTAATCTGTTGAGTAGAGACAAAAAGCGATGCGAACTCTAAACCGAAAGAAGCCGAACTCCGAAAACAACGACAACAGATCGGATCCGGATAAAAATCAAAGCAAATCCACAAGAAGGTAAGAAGAAACCTGCAATCTAAAACCCGGCAACAAAAGGACGGAAGATTCCTTTTCTAAACACAGTTTTAAATTATTCTGAGATTTTATTACCATCTATCGTCTCATGTTTCAAGAAACATTCGATCTCTCTTATCTAGAGATGTCGGTAGGCTAAACCGGTTCGCTTTGGTTCGTTTTGACAGGGCCAGTTTTATTAAGGCTTGTTGAGTGTTGACCTTGAAATATCTGGTCCCAAATCCTATACAAACCGGTCCAAAACAACTTAATTAAGAGAATATTTCTTTCAAAAACCTGGTCTGAACCGAATTTTTGACCGGGTCAACCGACAATAGTTTTTATCCACTGCAACATTCTACTCGTAGTTTTAAGTTCTCTCATTGTCCTAATGAGACAACCCGGTTAAGATCGATTAAACCATGATTTGATTTCTTATTCACTAAAATTAATTAATTACTAACTATGAAAAAACTAGTCGTTTCAAAAAATTATTTTTCTTCCAAAAAATATTATTTAATATATAAAATAAAAACAATTCAACCTGTCAAATAATATTTTTGATCACACAATATCTAGTAAAATTAAAATTTGCATAAAAATATCAAAACATCTTATATTTTAAAATAAAAAATAAATTTTTAAAACATAAACGGATGAAATATTATTTAACAAAAAAAATTGAAGAAAAAACAAAAAAACAATAAAAGGTTAAATTATCTATTCAGCCCTGAAGTATATTTTATACAATAGCTTTTTTTTTTGTTCAACATATAAAAAATGCATTAAAATAGATGGAACGTCAAATAAAGGAACCTTGCTAAAAATGTCAAAACCAAAAAAGTACTAAAAAATCTAGCCAAGTTCCCAGCAACCACATCACAGAGTCACGCGCGCGCGTGAGAAACTGGAGAATAAAGTCCACGCTCCTAGCTAGCGCGTAAAACAAGTAAGTGACTATTGAGCGTCTCTCTAGCGTTGGTTCGATATCTCTGATATTTTTCCCAACTCTCTCTCTCTCTCTCTCTCAAAATCGTTTTCTGTTCTTCGCATCGGGGAGAGAGAAAAAAATGTCTTCGAAGGACAAGAAAGCAGCGAGGCCATCGAATAATCGTGGTGGAATCCGTACTCTTTCCGATCTCAATCGAAGGTCTGGACCTGACTCCGACAGTGATTCCGACGGACCTCAGGAATACTACACCGGCGGCGAGAAAAGGTCGGTCACTCAGTCGTCTTTAAAAAAATAAACCTATTCAGTCGGATTTCGATTTTACACTGATTCGATCGATTTATATTGGATTTTGTTGTTGCTAACGGTGATGAAAAAGTGTGAGGATCATTCGTAGTCATGTTTGGATCTGGAGTCATATATCGAATTAGATGATGATTATGATTTTCCGCGATTGTTTTTTCATTATCCAGTTTTTAAATTGTTCAATTCGATCAAAAGTTGATTATAGTGTGAGGTATATATTGACTTATTGTAATCTAGCTCACTAGTATCTCAATTTAGGGTTCATGTAAATGCTGAAACTGTCTCTAAATTGCTCAATTGGATCAAATTTTGATGATTAGTGGATAAAATTCTTGAGATCAATAGTTAGTTACACTAACTCAGTATCTCAATTTAGGGTTAATGTAAATGTTGAATCTGTCTAATAATGTTTTTTTTTTTACGTTTGATTCTTGTTGCAGTGGTATGCTTGTGCAAGATCCTTCGAAGAAAGATGATGTTGATGAGATATTCAATCAAGCTAGACAACTAGGAGCTGTTGAAGGACCTCTCGAGACTCCTTCAAGTTCTAGGAGTTTCACTGGAACCGGGAGATCGCTTTCCGGAGAAAATGTGTCAACTGGTCCTCAACAGCCTGAGCCTGTAGTTCACAACATTGTTTTCTGGTCTAATGGATTCACCATTGATGATGGTCCTTTGAGGAAGTTGGATGATCCAGAGAATGCAGCTTTTCTCGAGGTGAAAAAACGATTTTTGGCTGAGTTTCATGCGAAACTGCTAATCATCTGTTTGTGTAATTGATTCAGCTTGTGTTCTTGTTTCGTTCTGTTTCGATTCTTGCAGAGCATTCGAAAGTCTGAATGCCCGAAAGAGCTTGAGCCTGCAGATAAAAGAGCACCGGTACATGTCAATCTGATGCGAAGGGAAGAGAAATGCCCAGTGAGTCCTCTTTTTGTCCTGATCGACTTTTATATGTTTTGCATCATCATGAAAATGTAATGTCTTAATCGAGTTACCCGTCTTGTTTCCCAATGTAGGAACGAGAGAAGCGTAAGGTTTCATTTCAGGGTGTTGGAAGAACTCTAGGTGGTAGCAACGACAGCAGCGGAAGTAGCTCATCGATGGCTCAAGATTCCGCTTCCATTCCAATCCAAACCAACCTAACAGGTTTAGCAGCAGCAGCACCATCTCCAAGTCTTGTAGTAGATGAAACCGTTCCAACCACATCGATCCAGATTAGACTAGCGGACGGGACTCGCCTTGTGGCTAAGTTCAATCACCATCACACGGTCAACGACATTCGCGCTTTCATTGACTCATCTCGACCTGGAGCTCCGGTGAACTATCAGCTTCAGACAATGGGATTCCCACCTAAACCCTTGACTGATCTCTCTCAGACCATTGAACAAGCTGGTCTCGCCAACTCGGTGGTTCTTCAGAAATTCTAGAAATTTCTAGAAGGTTTGTTCTTCTTTTTTTTTTTGTCTTTCTATATGCATTAATTATGAGATTTTGGTAACTGTTATTGTAACCAGAAAAATGTTGGCCTGTAACTGTAAGTTACTTCTTCGCTTGTATACGCACAACAGCATAAATGGGGTCTCTCTCTCATATGAGAAAGAAAAGACTTTTGGTAGGTATATATTTTCTTAATTTATGCGTTTTGGGTTTTTAACTAGACAGTTTTTTTGGAACAATTATATATGATTAGTTTGGTGAAAGTGTAATCAAATTTTGAAATGAGTAATTTGGTGCAATAATTAAAAAATAGTCAAAACTGTCTTCCGTGGTATCGTCATAATCACTAATTTTAGAGTTTTTGGCTGTGTTTAATTATTATTTTTTTGTGGTTTGATTACACATCTACTTGTTTGTGTATTTTGGCTAGTATTTTATTTTGTCCAACCATTATTGTTTTTAAAAGAATTTCATAGGCTAATGAAATTTCGAAATAAAGACAAATTAAAAAAATACAGAAATAATAATTGCTTTTACTTGGTCTTAAGAAAAGAATTTTATAAATTTTGTAAACATCTGATCCAAAAAAATAAAATTAAAAAAAAATGGAATATTTATATCCATCAATTTTCTTAAAATTTTGCAAAACTTGTAAAAAAAAACAAATAAATGAAAATGGAAAAAACTAATCTCCTTTCTGTACAGTAAAACTTCATCTTCTCCCTAGAGGGAATCTAGGGTTCCAGATTTATCTCTTCGTTTCCATGCGATTTCTTCTTCTTCTTCCTTCCATCGAGCTTCCGATCCTCTAGAAAATTTCTATCTTTGTATATTTCGAGTAACGGAAACGCAAACGGGAAAAAAACAAACAAAATCCAGCCTAATCCAGCTCGCAAGTCGGTGGAAAACCCTAGATTTCATGGCGAAAACTCGACCTGGTGTAGCTTCTTCGAAGAGCAAACCTGGGAAGAAAGATATCGACTCGTATACGATCAGAGGCACCCACAAAGTTGTTAGAGGTACTTTTCCATATCAAACTATTCACACTCTTCTGAATGCTTTTTTATGGATATTTGAGCTGCGATTAGATTTCTATAAGCACTCCAAAATTTCAGGTAAATTAAGTCTGTATAAACTCAATTAATATGTAAAGATGTGTTGTTTTTTGTATAAATGTTGATTTATCTTTAATTGGATACTTCAAGTTGATTCAATGAAGCTGTGTTAACTGTATATATTATCGCTGCTACGTAGGTACACTTTAGATAGTGTACATGTATGCAAAATGTGATCTTTGGATTTTGAAGGGACAATTTTACTGTGTTGTATTGGGAAAATGTATGCTTTTGGCTTGATTGGTGAGTAGCTGAATGTCACGAGTGATAGTATATGCATTAGTCGAAAGAAAGGGAACGGTAATGCTTTTACGAGGAAATAGTCATCCTTGAAAGTTTTGTTAATGTAAAGTGTAATTCTTGTATATAATTTGAGTATCTATGTGTGGAATAGATATCTGCTTTTGTTTTTAATTATCAATTTTAGTTAATTTTGGCATGATGAACTTGGAATGTGATTGTTGAGGTTGTTTTTGTAGTGGGCGATTGTGTGTTAATGCGTCCATCGGATGCTGGTAAACCTCCCTATGTGGCTCGTGTTGAAAAGATTGAAGCAGATGCAAGGAACAATGTGAAGGTGCATTGTCGATGGTATTACCGTCCTGAGGAATCACTCGGGGGAAGGAGACAGTTCCATGGAGCCAAAGAGCTCTTCTTGTCTGATCACTACGATGTTCAAAGTGCACACACCATTGAAGGAAAATGCATTGTTCACACCTTTAAAAACTATACAAGGCTTGAAAACGTTGGAGCGGAAGATTATTATTGTAGATTCGAGTATAAGGCTGCTACTGGTGCATTTACCCCTGATCGAGTTGCTGTGTAAGTAAATATAGTAATGAAACAAGCCTTTTACTCTCCTATAATCTCCCTGAGTTTTTTTTTTTATCTTTTCTTATGGATTTTACCTGACCCTGAAGGTACTGCAAATGTGAAATGCCATATAACCCGGATGATCTGATGGTGCAATGTGAAGGATGCAAGGAGTGGTAAATGCTAATGTTCATCGTTCTATTTTCGCTTCCATTGTATGGTAACAATTGTTCCTCAACTTGTAAGATATCCCATGCTGAATGCTGATGATAGTATGCTTTTATAAGCTTTAGTTATTCCTAACCCGGAGTAACATGCTTGTGTAATTTTTGGACCTAAATGGCCTCTTGTACCATCTCTTCATTGTTCTTCTAGGCAACGCGTAAAGCTATTTTGGGGTAATTTGGTTGGAAAGCATATCCGTGACATCGCTTGCTAATAATCATTAATCTCCCTGCTGTATTTTATTCGATCCTCTTATATGGCTATCACATATGAAATGTTAACTGATTTCTGATTGAGCTTTGGGAAAACAATTGGTTGGTCTGTGAGTTTCATTTGTTTGTGCATACTATTCTCTTTTTATATATGATTGTAAGAGTTACTACTATGTCATTGTAGGTATCACCCAGCTTGCGTAGGCATGACGATTGAAGAAGCCAAGAAGCTTGAACACTTTGCATGTGCTGAATGCAGCTCTGACGAGGATGGCAAAAGATCTCAGAACGGTTTTGCTTCATCGCCAACCAATGATCTTAAAGTAAGTTTTGTCTTTCTTTCTTTTTTTCCGCTTCTGTTATCGGTGCTTTTCTATTACTTTGATAGCATAAAACTCTGCACAGCATCCATACACTGTCATTGTCTATAATTTGAGATATTTAGTAAAGCCACAAAACCAAAATTCCGTTGGCAATGATTCTGTCTGCCCGAGTGAATTACGAAAGTATAAGATTTGTGATTAAAGTATTGTTGATCCCGTCTCTCATCGGGGTCCTTTTGGTTTTCCTGAAAAAACTTGTTCTGGTGCTAACAAGAACTTGTGGTCAGGTGGAACCCAAGCGCCGGAAAAGATGAGTGCGGGTAAGAGTTTCTTATGAGTGGATGGTAAGTTAACTTGAAGCTCTTTTCGTGCAGATTATAGTTAATTAGGGTTTTGTCATGTCGTCGTTTGATGTTGTGAAGAAAGAGAAAAAGAAGAATTAGAGAAAGGTGCACAAGAGCTGTATAGCCGTAAATTTCGTGGGATTAACTTAAAAAGTTTAAGGCACCTGTGGGATTGTTTTACTGTGGAGTGGTTGTTTCTGAGAGAGAGAGAGATTCAAAACATGAACACACTTTGCCTCTTGTCAAACTCAAGAAGTAAAAACATCAGATCCTTGACTCGTTGGAGACTCTGTTTTACAAACCGGTTTATGGTGAATAAGAGCTAAGAGTTCTCTTCAAATTGAAGAGGGGTTTGTGCAAATAAACCTTATATCTAAGAGTTGAATAAAAGTGAGTTACGTTTGAGTTCTAAACCCAGGGAAAATCAGTCGTCAAATAAATAAAAAAAACAGGGAATATTGAAAATCAAGCCCAAGTAGAATTTTAAAACTTCAAATTTTGTTCTGACTTACCTCTGGTGACTTGTATATTTTAAAGCATCAAATTCAACATTTTTCAGGATGTCGTCAGCCAAAACTGAAACCTGAAGCAGCAAGTAACCATAAGAAGCATCAAAGACAAGAATACATAGCTGGAGAACAAATAAATTGGGGAGAGCAAGTGATTGTATATTTGTGAATGGAACAATAATGGAAATTAACCTAACAGTGCTCTTCTCTCTTTATTCCCATCGTTATCATCACAAAACCCCAAATGCTTTGGAGCCTAAGCAACTCAAAAAAGACTCTCTTTTTTTTGAAGCAATTGAAATTTATACATATACGGATATAAATACCCTTTATATTTCTCATAATCACCATCGTATCCTCATCTCCTCCTCATAGTCTCCGTTGGATCAAACACATGATGGTTTTGGATCCTCTGCTTATAGCCTTCCTCTGTACAAGTCAAAGCCTAAGCATATTAACGAAGCGATGATTTTGCTTTACTTAGCTTTTGATTTTCATTTTGTATGTCTCTGTGTTCTCTCTTATTTTTGGCATTGTTGTTGTTAACTGTTAAAGACGTTTCAGAGTATAGAAAAATTCTCAGTCTTTTGCATTTTTTTTTCCCACTCCTCTGTTTCGTGTTCGTATATAGAATCAGGTTTTTTCTTTTCACCATCGAAAAGTTAGGGGCATAAATATATGACTACTAAAAGATTCAGCTTTCTCACTTTAAAGCACATGAAATAGAACAGAGCATTGGATAAATATATATAAGATACATAAATAAATAATTGCTTTATTACACAACGCCAACAAACTAATTGAGAAACATTCAAAGATCAAATGAAATAATTCTAACAGTTTCTAGGCTTGACGAGCCACTCCAGTTTTTGTATGAAGCAACGACTAGCTTGTGCTATTGCCAATCCAAACACCACTCCAATAGCTTCTCTGTTTTGTCCAGGATTCGCGTAACAATAAGTTTCGGTTTCTCTCTTTTGAAGGCGTAGTTTCGATCTAATTGGTGGAAATATATGTATCTTTGTATTCCTACTGCTATCAATTTCTACCGGATCTATTTTATCATTTCTGTAAGTACAAGTGACATTCAAATGTATTTTTTTACTTATTGCTACATCTCTTGGTTGGATATACTCTTAAGGTTTATTTGTATATGTTTTTTGGGTATTCTGATTCTGTTCAGCTTATGTATATGTCTTGTTGTTTGATTCATAGTTTAACGTGATTTTGCAATAGTGCAACATTTTAGCTCTCAACATCTTCGTGTGGATCGCTCTAATCTTTCACTACTAAACCCTTAGTTAGAAAAAAAAACAGAGATGTATATGAACATGACTACAGAGAACTCACCATTCTTACTTGATGAAAAAGAAATAAAACAAGCATCATATAAAAGATACAACAAACACAAGGACATGCTTAATAAAAGACCAACAACTACTTGATAGACATTGAAAGATCAAACTCAAAACCGAAACAATCCTAACGGTTTTTGCGCTTATTCAGACCAAGCAAGCCACTCTGGTTTGTATGAAGCAATGACTTGTGCTATGGCCAATCCAAGCAGCACTCCAGGCCCATACCCTATTACCACTGCTTTCCAGCTCAGCACTTGATTATCTTTTTCTTCTTCGTCTTCTTCCTGAGGTTGTTGTGTTGGTGGCGCATCATTCCCGAAGCAACTTTCCTCGAGGGGAAGACCACAAAGCCCCGCATTCCCTTCAAAGGAGGATTGAGGTTGTCCAGTAATCTGTGTTCCTTGTGGTATATCACCCTTGAGTTGGTTGTGAGACACATTTACGTACGCCAAAAACGAGAGGGTCTTGAGTCCATTAGGAATAGTCCCTGAGAGTTGATTTCTTGATAGGTCTAGCGACTCGAGCTCAGTAAGATTGGCCAAAGACAGAGGAATATGGCCTGTGAAGGCGTTGTTCGATAAGTTGAGCGCAATCAATTCCTTCAAGAGACCAATGGATTCAGGAATCTGTCCTTCAATTCTGTTTCCAGAAATATCAATGGTGCTGTAGGAAGTAAAGATCGTCTGGTGCTCCATAGTTAGACCTTTGTATTGCAAATCTATACGGTCTTGGTAATAAAAGTAAGTAGCATTGATTGTTTTGCTTATGTATTTCATATATATACTCCCATCTTCATTCCTCTGGTCTGAAAATGTTTTCCAATTCACAAAGTAACTTGGTGGCAAGCTTCCAGTAAAGCTGTTATCCGATATTTCAAATATGCGCAGCTTGGGGAACGCGAGGGGACCTTGATGAGGAGGAGAGATAGGGCCATATAGTTTGTTTGAACGGAGGATAAGGACTTGCAAATTCGGCAAAGCCTTGAGCCAGAAAGGAAACGTGTCTTCGATTCTATTGTGCTCAACACTTAAAAGCTCTAGAGAAGAACAATTAAGAAGAGACTTTGGAAGCTTCCCAGTTAGTTGATTGTAGCCTACGTCAAGTGTGCGCAGTGAGGAACCAACATAGAATATGTCCGGGAGACTTCCTTGGAAATTGTTCTTCCGGAGATTCACTGACGTCAAGTTACTCAAACATTGAGGAATTGGACCGGTGAAATTGTTGTAGGGTAGATCAAGAAACATGAGAGAGTTGCAGTTGCAAATTGAGAGCGGTATGTTTCCCGTGAGATTATTGTACCACGCAGAGAAGAGGTTGATAAAGAGTGGTAGATTAGGAAGTGGTCCTTCAAAACTGTTTGAATCCAAAAATAACGCCCGCACTGATGAATTTACTAAAATATCCTCCGAACCTTGGAAACCATCGAGAGAATTGTTGGAAAAATTCACTGCAGCCAGACGGGGAAGGCTCCAAAACCACGCAGGGACTTTTCCTTTGATTCTGTTGTTGGATATGTCTATAAATGTCAAGTTCTTAAGAGGTTTTAGGATGTTTGGGAACTCAGTGATATTGCAGCCCAACAAGTCCAAGGCTTCTAGGTTCAATGGGAGGCCTGAATCTGAGCTTAAACTTGTCGGGGATACAATATTACCGGATAGATCAAGAACCCTCAAAGATTTGAGAGAGGAGAAGAGGTTTAAGTCAATTGGGTGGCTTATGTTTAGGAAAGAAAGGTCGAGATAAATGAGGTTGATGAGCTTTGGGATAGGTTTTAGAATTTGTCCTTCAAATTGGTTATGCCCAAGGGACAAGTACACCAGTCTAGATGAAGAAGAGGAGTTGGGAACTTCAATTGGACCAGCTGTGAAATGGTTCTCTTTCAAAGCAAGTCTTGACAAGAAAGGCATGGTGAACAGATAAGAAGGAATGGTGCCAAACAAGTGATTATTAGGTAGGCTTAAAATGGAAAGCTTGCTTAGATTCCCTACAAGTGGGAAATTACCTGTGAGTTGGTTATAGCCAAGGTACAAATCGGTTAGCCGGTTTAGGCTATTAAATGAGGAAGGAACTTGGCCGAGGAAGCCATTAAAGGAAAGACCCAAGACCTCTAATTTGTTGAGGTTGCCAAATTCGAAAGGGAGTGAAGAGGAGATGAAGTTGTTGTCAGAGAGATCAAGGTAACGAAGGTGATGCAGCCCGAAGAGGCTACTGTTGGGATTTAGAGCTGACAAGTGATTACTGGAAATATCTAAAACTGAGAGTTTGGTTAGATTCTGTATAGGTGGGAAACTACCAGTGAGGTCATTTTGGGAAAGGTCTAAAGAGGAAAGCTGGCTTAGGTTACTAAATGAGGAAGGAACTTGGCCAAAGAAGCCGTTAGAGGAAAGAGACAAGACCTCTAATTTGTTGAGACTGCCGAATCCAGAAGGGAGGGAAGAGGAGGTGAAGTTGTTGTGAGAGAGATTGAGGTAACGGAGATGATGCAAACGGAAGAGGCTACTGTTGGGATTCAGAGTTCCACTGAGGCAGCCACTTGGTAGTTGTAGCTTCGTGACCAAACCCGTCGTGTTATCGCACCATACTCCATTTAAGAAGTCAGTTTGGTTGCAACCTCTGGAATCATACTCGTTCTTGAACTGCGTAAGAGCTTGAATTTGGCTGAGACGGCAAGCAGCAAGACCAACAACATGATCTTTCTTAACAGAGAAGCTTGAAGCGGAGACACAACAGAGTAAGAGTACCAAGAGAAAACGCAAAGGTAGACGTAAACCCGACATTAGGGTCGTTTGAAAACTTTCAAGATGAAAAATATTCTTTAAGCAAAGAGAAGGAGAAGATTGGTGTAAATGTGATTTGGCAATGAAGCTGCTGGCACTTATTTTATAGAAAGAGATGGTCACGTATTAAGTCTTGCTCTCTTGGAAGTAGCGTTTACTAAAATTACTGGAGTTACTGAAAACAAACACAAAATGTCTAATTGCTAGTGACGTGAGTTTGAAATTTCTCACATATGTTCAAAACTACAGAAAACAACTTAGCATAACGACAGACTTATTGGATACGTTTGTGGATTGGACAAGTTTGTAGCCTTACAAGATAACGTGACAAAGTTTGCTGGAGAAGTGGCATAGGGATCACGTTACGGTTTAGCTACCAAAAGATCATTAAACCAGAGTATATATATATATCATTTTCTTGTCTACGCTCAGTATTATCTCTTCACTCATCCCTCTCTCACATGCATTTTCTTTAATAGTCAATATCTCTTTGAGGGAATGTGTCATTTCAAATTAACTTGAAAGAAAATTAACACTAATGAAAATTTTAGTAGATTGGATTACAATTAGAATTTGATATTGTCTTGTTAGTAGATTGCTGGTCTCATCCTAATCTTTACCGTTAAAATTCTCTCTTAATTTTACCAATCTACCCTTGTTCTTGATTCCACATTGTATTGTCACGTGTTATAATTTAAATTTTGTGATCAAAATATTTTAAAATACTATTTAAACGCGGATCTTAAATCATTACAGATTCTTAAAACGCGGATCTCAAATCATATTCTTAATAACTGTTTCGGAGAATTTTTGTCCTCTTAAACAACAATTGGGGGATCCGCTCATGCGCAATCAACAAACACGTATATATATATTTCCAAAATAATTTCCGAAATTTATAATATATATTTGGCATTTCTCTTCTGATAAGGTAAAGTAGAAAATAGTTTTTTGTTACTTAAAAATGAATTACAAACGTGAGATGGACGACTAGAAAGTACTTATATTTGTTGGATTTGTGTGATTGGAAGCTATTTGATGCGTCATTCCTCAATCTATTTGATTTATTCAGTCATAGGTTTTACACTTTTACTTCAATGTGATTTTATATGCTAAAATTAAATGATTTCTTTTTCCTTTTAATTTGTTTTCACTGATTCACCATTGTCAGTTAATTTTTTGTCAAAACGATATGCATGTTTAAATTCGGGTATAGTAGGCCTGAGCACGGATCGGATATCCTAAAAAAATCCGGTATTCGCGATCCGCTCCGTTCTGATCGGATAGTTGATTTTATGATCCGCTCTGATCCGGTAATTTTCGGATATCTAAAAATTCGGATATCCTAACTTTTTTAGGTATCCGCGGATATCCGATTCGATCCGTTAAAAGTCGAATATCCGAAAAATTTTTAAATATCCGCGGATATCCGATCCGATCCGTTAAAAGTACCTTGAAAACTCAAAATTCTAAAAAAATAGGTACATAGCGTTAAAGTATGTTAATATTATCTTCAAAATAAGTTCTAACAAAACTAAGCCCAATCAATGTCACTGATTCATAATCATGACTTTTAAAATAAGATGCATCTTAACACCAAAACATAAGGCAAAGACAACACAATTCAATATCCTCTAGTCTATATCTATAGTCAGACATTTTCCACATAATAAAAATTAAATATTTAGTGAGGATAAGTGGTTTCAGTACAATTCTTTTCGGTTGTAGATCTATAATAACAAAAAAAAATAGCAAATCATATACATTAGAATATATGTTACTTTATATAAATGATATATATATATATATATATATATAATACGTCAATGCGGATCGGAGCGGATATCAGTATTTTCTTTAATAATATTTGCGATTTGCTTTGTTTTTTGCGGATACCACATTTAAGTATTTGCTTTGCTCCGAAACTTTTCGGATATTCGGATTTTACGATTCGGATCAAAGCGGATAGCGAATCGAATCGGATTTAGCGGATTTTTTGTCCAGCCCTAAGAGTAATGGAATAACATAGATCACTAACCGCTGATTACAAATAATATTTATATGTTGGTAAACTGGTAATAATAAAAAAAAACTAAACGAAATTATTCTTATTTGTTGTAAAAATGTATTTTCACCAAATACCTCCACTAACCTTTGTGTGGAGACCATTCACCAACCCCATCCACTACACTAATTTGCCTATAAAAGGAACAAGAATTGTTCATTGTAATAGACTACAAAACTTCAATCAAAGAAGAAAATCATTCTCTTCATTCTCTCTAAAACAATCTCTCTCTTTTAGAAGATAATCTTCCTTTCATTTTTTCGGTATCCCGTTATTCACCGGGTATAATATTTTTCGTCTTTATATTTATCTTTCACGATAAATAATAATTCTTTTATAACACGTTATCAGCACGATCACTCTATAATTTTAAATTTTATATGTATACGTATAATATCCTATAGTGCGCGGATTACCGCCTCTATAATGATATACTATTTTACAGTGGTTGCTTAACGCACCGTTATTCTTCTTTTATTTCGGTGGACGGATTGTTGCCTCCGTATTAATTGATTTTACAATGGTTGCTCCATGCACCATAATTATTTATTTATTTTTGTTAATGGTCGGCTTGCCGTCTAATAATTTATTTACTGCTTCAATTATTTATTTCTGTTAATGGTCGGCTTGCCGCCTAATAATTCATTTACTATTTTAATGATTTATTTACTGTTTCTATGTGGATGACTCCCTCACCATAATATTACCGTTAAATATTTGTTTATATTATGGTTATTATACCGGGATGTTTAATCACTTGTATATAAATATTGTATCTGATTTCGTAAATTTTATCTGATTGATTATTGAATATTTTCGGATTAATTTTTCTTTTATACCGTTATTCACAACGGTCACAAAGATTTTTTTTTCAAATTTTAAAACTTTTCCAACGGCTATGAATAGTAATTTTCAATCTATAAATACACTCATATTTCACATTTTTAAATCACTCCAAACATTTTATCTCCTCCCAAACATTTTTACAAAAATCATTCTAGTTTTTATTTTTGTAAGAAAAATGTTTCGATGGTTTTTAATTTTTATTATTGGTGTAATTTTTAGTTGTATTTATGGTCTCTTCGTTGAAGAATTTACTCGCGAAGAATTTATCATAAATATTTTTTTACTATTTTATGCAATAATATTTTCTGTAATTGCTGTCATTATTAATGTAAACGGTTCATTCTAAAATAAAATCATATCATGTTTCTAATAATATTTTTACGATTTTGTTTTTAGAAATCAAATGGCCAATGTTGAGAAGCTTAAGTTCCCAGCTCTCAAAATTACTGGAGCTAATTATATAGCGTGGACAACGGACGTTGAACTCTATTTGGAATCGGCAAATTTGTCCGAAACCATCCAAGAGGAAAATAATTCATCCGTCCAAGCCAAGGCAAAGGCAATAATATTTCTGCGGAAACATTTGGATGAAAATGTGACGCATGACTATGCGCACATAAAAAACCCTGCAGAGCTTTGGAAAGCTCTTTAAGAAAGGTTTGATAACCAAAAACAAATAAATCTTCCCCATGCGATGGAAGAGTGGAAAAACCTGAGATTTCAGGATTTTAAGAAAGTGGAGGATTATAACTCCGCAATGTTGAGGATTGTATCACAATTAAAATTTTGTGGTAAACCTGTCTCCGAAGCAGAAATGCTCGAGAAGACATACCTCACATTCCACAGAGAACATAGTGTCCTGCAAGCAATGTATAGAAATTGCGGATACACGAGGTTCTCTGAATTAATTGTAACACTCGTAATCGCAGAGAAGAATAATGATCTTCTCATAAAAAATCACAACTCTCGGCCTACGGGAGCCAAAGCATTCCCAGAAGTGAATGCAATGGATATGAAAAATCCAGAGAGGGGAAGTCAAACCTATCGGGGTCGTGGCCGCGGATTCAATCGCGGACGTGGGAGAAATTTCAGTCCACGAGGGAGAAAGTCTTTTAAATGGGTTCGTCCTGAACAAAACCCAAAAGGAAAAGAGACTACCGCACATAAGCATGATAGCATCTGCTATAGATGCGGATCCAAAGGACATTGGTCCAATGTGTGTCGAACTCCCGAGCATCTCTGCAAGCTATACCAAGAGTCTATCAAAGGAAAAGGGAAAGAAGTGAACCTCACGGAACACTTTGAGGGTACATCGTACCTCGATTCTCCCGACTTTGCGAATGACTTCGATGAGACCGCTCTAGCGGATAACTGAAAAATGCTTGTAATGAGACTCATAAATAAGTCAACAGTTATGCCATAAATAAAAACTAAGTATTTCTGTTTTTCACCAAACATTGTAATTTTTCCATAATATATAATTATCTTTCAAATAAATAAAATTTACCTTTTATTATCTTATATTTTGTTGATTACAGAAATGGATGAAACAATATCCAAGGAAATGTTTCGAGAAATTTGTATACCAGATAGTGGAACAACGCACACTATTCTGAAGGACAAGAGATATTTCTCTAATTTAAGGCAGACAAACATTATTGTCAATACAATATCAGGTCCTACAGACCTGGTTAAAGGAAGTGGTAAAGCCAACTTTATGTTGTCTAATGGAACCAAGTTTTCCATAAATAATGCCTTATATTCTCTGAATTCTAAAAGGAATTTGTTGAGTTTCAAAGACATATACCTTCAAGGATATGACACTCAGTCTGCAACTGAGGATGGAAAAAAGTATATGTATATAACTTCCGATAAATCCGGAAAAAGGCTTATACTGGAAAAATTTCCAAAACTTCCTTCAGGATTGCATTATACTCATATAAGTGCAATCGAATCGCATCTAGTGATTAAAAGAAATTCAGAAGATTTCACACTATGGCATGATCGTCTTGGTCACCCAGGCACCACAATGATGCGAAATATCATTGAGAACTCACATGGTCATTCACTGAAAATCCAAGAGATATATCAAGTGAATAAAATGACATGTGCTGCATGTTCTCTTGGAAAAATAATCATAAGGCCATCGCCAACCAAAATTGATAAAGAATTACCAAAGTTCCTTGAACGAATTCAAGGCGATATTTATGGACCAATACATCCATCATGTGGACCATTCCACTATTTCATGGTATTAATTGACGCATCTAGTAGATGGTCACACGTTTGTCTATTATCATCTCGAAATATGGCATTTGCGAGATTTCTAACTCAGATAATCAAGCTAAGAGCTCAGTTCTCTGATTATCCGATTAAGAGAGTTAGACTAGACAACGCTGGTGAATTCACATCCCAAGCCTTCAATGATTATTGTATGGTAACGGGAATTGATGTTGAACATCCGGTAGCTCATGTTCATACACAAAATGGTTTGGCTGAATCATTAATTAAACGTCTGCAATTAATTGCAAGACCATTGATCATGAGATCAAAACTTCCAACATCTGTATGGGGACATGCAATATTACATGCAGAAGCACTCATTCAGATAAGACCAAGTGCATATCATAAATATTCCCCATTACAGTTAGCTTTCGGCCGAGAACCGAATATATCCCATCTAAGAATTTTTGGTTGTGCAGTATATGTGCCTATAGCACCACCACAACGTACAAAGATGGGACCACAAAGAAGATTGGGAATATATGTTGGTTGTGATTCTCCATCAATCATACGATACCTAGAACCACAGACTGGTGACGTCATTACGGCACGATTTTCCGATTGTCATTTCGATGAGAAAGTATTCCCGGTTCTAGGGGGAGAAAATAAACAAGTAGGAAAGGATATAGAGTGGCGTGTAACATCTCTATTACACCTTGATCCTCCTACAAAACAGTCAGAACTAGAAGTTCGACGAATTATGCATTTGCAGAGTATTGCAAACCAGCTACCTGATGCATTTGCAGATACCAAAACGGTAACTAAATCACATATACCGGCTGCAAATGCTCCTGCTCGTATTGAGATATCCAATGAGCGTGAAAGAGCAGATAATACACGTGAGTCTAGAACACGTTTGAAGCGTGGTAGACCTGTCGGTTCTAAGGATAAAAATCCTAGAAAACAAAAGGAAGCTGAAAAGCATAATGATCCCAAAATCAGTGAAAGTATTTTGGAAGAAACGAATCATAAGTCTAACGACGATTCAGAGCATCAAGAAGGAAATCATGAGATTTCTATAAACTACATTCATAATGGAAAGATATGGAATCGCAATGAAATGAATGTAGCTGACGACATTTTCTCATATCTTGTGTCAAAAGAAATAAATGAGGAAAACGAAGATCCAGAACCAAAGTCTGTATATGAATGTCAAAACAGACATGACTGGATGAAATGGAAAGATGCAATACAAGTCGAACTTGATTCGCTTGATAAACGAAATGTATTCGGACCTATTACATTCACACCCAAAGATGTGAAACCGGTTGGATACAAATGGGTCTTCACTCGAAAACGAAATGAGAAAAACGAGATTATGAGATATAAAGCTCGCCTTGTGGCTCAAGGATTTTCTCAAAGACCCGGGATTGATTATGAGGAAACATATTCCCCTGTGATGGATGCAATCACGTTTAGATTCTTAATGAGTCTAGCGGCTAACGAAAATCTAGAGATGCGTCTCATGGATGTCGTTACAGCATATTTATATGGATCATTAGATACTGATATCTATATGAGAGTTCCAGATGGGTTTAAAATGCCTGAGGCATTAAATTCCAAACCTAAAGAGTTATGTGCAATAAAATTGCAAAGATCATTATATGGGTTAAAGCAATCTGGACGTATGTGGTACAATCGTCTTAGTGAGCATTTAACAAAAGAAGGATATGTAAATGATCCTATATGCCCATGTGTTTTTACCAAGAAAACAACATCCGGATTTGTGATTATCGCGGTTTATGTTGATGATCTTAACATGATAGGAACTCAAGGGGAAATACAAAAAGCCTCAAATTATTTAAAAGGAGAATTCGAGATGAAAGATCTCGGACAGACAAAGTATTGTCTTGGCCTACAAATTGAGAATTCTCAAAAGGGTATATTTGTGCACCAATCCACATATACCAAAAAAGTACTAAAACGATTCAACATGGATAAGGCAAATCCTCTAAGTACTCCTATGATCGTTAGATCACTCATAGTTGAAAATGATCCATTTCGACCACATGAGGAAAATGAAGAAATACTTGGTCCTGAAGTACCATACCTGAGTGCCATTGGAGCACTTATGTATCTTACAAATTGTACTAGACCTGATATATCATTTGCCGTTAATCTTTTGGCCAGATTCAGTTCATCCCCTACGCGAAGGCATTGGAATGGAATTAAACATATCTTCCGCTACCTTCAAGGGACTACTGATTTAGGTTTATTTTATCCTAAGAATTCAAACGGTCAAATGATTGGTTTTGCAGATGCAGGATATTTGTCAGATCCACATAAAGCCCGATCACAAACTGGATACGTTTTTACGATCGGAGGTACTGCTATTTCTTGGCGTTCTCAAAAGCAGACACTCGTGGTAACTTCTTCAAACCATGCTGAGATAATTGCGCTCCATGAAGCAAGTAGAGAATGTGTATGGCTGAGATCAATAAGCCAACACATCCGATCGAGTAGCGGGATCAAAGTAAACACGGAGCCAACTATCTTATATGAAGACAATGCTGCATGTGTCGTTCAGACGAAGGAATGATATATCAAAAGTGATAGAACCAAACATATCCCTCCGAAGTATTTCTCATACACTCAGGAACTTGAGAAGACTAAAGTCATTGAAGTCAAATATGTCAGATCATGTGACAATGCCGCTGATCTCTTCACAAAGTCACTACCTACCACAATGTTCAGGAAACATGTCCATAACATTGGAATGCGTCATCAACGAAACCTACAAGATGACACCTGATCATTCGAGGGGGAGCTTGCGTGGTTGTACTCTTTTTACCTTGCTATGGTTTTTCCCACTGGGTTTTCCTGGAAATGTTTTTAACGAAGCAACAAAGACGTTAAGCAAATGTGCTAGTGACACTGGTCTCCAAGGGGGAGTGTTGTAAAAATGTATTTTCACCAAATACCTCCACTAAGCTTTGTGTGGAGACCATTCACCAACCCCATCCACTACACTAATTTGCCTATAAAAGGAACAAGAATTGTTCATTGTAATAGACTACAAAACTTCAATCAAAGAAGAAAATCATTCTCTTCATTCTCTCTAAAACAATCTCTCTCTTTTAGAAGATAATCTTCCTTTCATTTTTTCGGTATCCCATTATTCACCGAGTATAATATTTTTCGTCTTTATATTTATCTTTCACGATAAATAATAATTCTTTTATAACATTATTAACTTTTTTGTTTTTTTGGTTAAAGTTCCTATTTTTGACGAGCCAAGTGAAGCAGTTGGTGAAGTAAAAGCGACACCGTTTTGTATCTCGCCATTTGAATAGAGAAGACAATCTCGAGTTTCAATCCTTGAACGGCCAGATTTTAAGGTTGCTGTCATTTCTGTTGCGAATCGTTTTTCTTTTCTTTTCTGGGTTCCCTAAAGTTTTCATTTTTCCATTTTTTTTTGGGGGTTTATTCGATAAAGTTGTCTATTTTCGTGATGAAATTTTTAACGATGATGATCAAAATGGAACAGAGATGAGTAAGAAAAATCTGGCGATTCTGTTGCGGGCTAGAATGAGGTCCAACGATCCCACCAAACTTTCCCTTTCTCAATTTCCTGTAAGCTTTTGTCCTAATTTTTACGAATTTGTTTTGATAATTACGCGATTATGCCCGAATTAACCCAATCTATGACCAAGGGATATGAATTTTATATCATTTGATGCAAAAAAAAAGGGAATTGATTTGGTCATGACCCTTGGCTTTTAATCGGAGCTGAGTAAGAAAATTGAGGGTTTTTTTTTTGCTTCTTGAAGCTTGAATCTAGTGTATATGGTTTCTTGAATGTTTTGTAAGAAAATAATGAATATAATAACAAAGGCCAATTTGTCTAAAATAATGGTTTTGTTGACTTTTTGTCAGAAAGAGATCCCATCTAATCCTCAAGAGAATCATTCTGGAGATGACATTGTGCGAAATTCCAATGCTTTTGGTACCACAGGAAGGTAGATTTTGATCTTTGAACAAGACTAAAATGGTTTTTTTTCTCTGTTTTTGATTTTACAATTTGTGTTTTCTTTGGGGTAATGTTTGTATTGTTTAGGGTATATGATGTAGTTCGTGAAACTATGCACTCAGCTATCTCAGCGAGTAAAACCGGTGTGTTGGACATTACTCTTAATGATTTTCAAGAGGTAAATAAATCTATCTCACATTGCTTCTTGATTCTGTTCTTCTTGGATGTGTTAACGTTTCCATCTGATTACTTTTGGTTAAAATGCTTCTAGGGTTACTTTAGCCTTTCGCTTGAAGACCGTGAGAAACTACTGCTTGTATTAGCCAAAGATTATGATGTTAATCGGGAGCAAGTCCGAGAACTCGTTAAGCAATATCTCGGACTTGAAAATCCAGACAGTAAGTGTTTTTGTTTTGATTGTATTCTTCGATAGATTTTCTCCATTGATGAGCGAGTACTCTGTAGGTGACGATAAGGAGGCTTTATCTTCTGTTTTCTATCGCATTGAGCGGAATCTTAGACATGCTCTTAAGCCAACATATGAAACTCTCTTTGAGAGGTTGAACACACATCCAGGAGGGTTGAGATTTTTGTCCATCCTCCGTGCTGATCTTCTATCGATACTCACGTAATGTTTCCCATCTTCTTGTTATGTGACTGGAAGCTCAAATAGTTGAAGATAGTTTTGTATGAGACACTGATGGTTCTTTCTAATGTATAGAAAAGAAAACACGCCGTCTTTGCGAACATTAGATTCATATCTAAAGGAGAAACTCGGTATGTGGCTTAGTCCTGCCACTTTAGAGCTTCGTCAAATTACTTGGGATGATCCTGCTTCATTGCTTGAGAAAATTGTCGCATACGAGGTATTGCATAGTAGTACCCGGCTATTTCAGATGGTTAAAACAAGTTTTTTTTCTTCTCTAACAACGCGTTTATTCATAAGGCGGTGCATCCTATCAGTAACCTCTTGGATCTTAAAAGAAGATTGGGAATAGGCCGTCGATGCTTTGGATATTTTCATCCATCTATTCCTGGTTAGTTATTTAGTTTCTCTGGGTTACATGTTTCTTTGATTGTAAGTTGACCACATTCTTTGATCATCTTGCGTTGTTACTTTTAGGTGAACCACTTATTTTTATCGAAGTTGCTCTTATGGAAACTGTTGCTCAGACAATTCAGGTCAAACTAATCTCGATCCTATGCCGCATAGTTTAGATTTTATACCTATGTGTCTAAAAATTTCTTTATACCGTGACAGGAAGTTTTGTGGGACAATCCTCCCATGCCAGAGAACCAAGCAACATGCGCATTATTTTACTCGATTTCTTCAACTCAGGTATGTACATACTCTTCCTGCATATCTGTAGATCTTGCATTTGTTCTTGTCGATTCTCAAATCGTTTTTTTTTTTTCGATTCATTTCATCTAAAGGCTTTTTGCCTCTTATGTAATTGTAGCCTGGCTTGGCTGGGATAAACCTGGGAAAATTTCTGATCAAACGAGTGATTACGTTGGTGAAAAAAGACATGCCGCATGTTTCTGTGAGTACTAATGTATATGAAATATTTGTTACCGGAGAAAGGGATTATCTGCTTGCTCAATAAATTGTGTTTTTTTGTTGCAGACATTTGCAACACTTAGCCCCATTCCTGGATTCATGCAATGGCTCCTCTCAAAGTTATCATCTCAGTCAAGATTTGCTGAAGATGAGTGCGGCAGTACACAGAGCAATTCGCCGTCATCTACTTTTAGCGAGAAAGTATTACTACCAGAAGAGGAACAAACTCTCATGAGTCTATCAGAGTAAGTAGGTTTTTTAATCAATGCTTTTGAATAGATTCATTGATCAAATTCTTCAAGTATGTTCTTACCAATTATATAAAAAACCAAGATCAAAGCATCAACTCAATGATCTTGTTTACACAGTGATTCTTCTTCCGGCAGCAACGGCATGGAAGTTCTATTGAATTTGCTATCAGTAAAGAACTGTGATTGGGCTACTTCGCCTCGTATCTTGCCAGTTTTAGAACCTATTCTAATGCGGTTATGCGCTAGGTATGCTCATTCTTGGAGATCACAATCCCATCCATTTCTTTAATCTCCCTTGACTATACAATACTCTCGGTTTTAACATGAATCATTATCTGTTTTGTCTTGATTTTTCATAGGTATCTCTTGCAAGAGAAGAAGAGAGGAAAAGCTTTAGACTCTGTTTCTAACTTCCACTTGCAAAATGGAGCGGTAAGCCGAGTGAACGCGATAGTGTTTTAGACAAACAGAGTGCTTGAGATCTCTGTAGATTGATAAAGATTTCTTGTTTTGATATGTTTAAATATAGATGGTCGAAAGGATAAACTGGATGGCGGATCGATCAGAGAAAGGTCTTCATCAAAGTGCAGGCATTATGGTTAACTATGTCTATAGGTAAAGTAAAACTTTGGATTTCAAGTTATTCCGCTACATGGCTCTGTTTTTTTTTTACCCTAAACCCGCCTTATTTGATTAATGACAGGTTAGAGAATATCGAAGACTATGCTCAATCATATTTTGGGTCGGGCAAAATCCATGCCTCTCCCGGTATCCATTCACGTCTCTAAGTAACTTCCGCAAAGCAAATTGGTTTTGACCAATTCCGCAGGTAAAAAATCTGATCGATTCGATTCTTGATTCAAAAGAAGAGTGTTTAGGATTAAGTTACCAAAACCTGAGATTAACACAAGCACAATGGTCTATATTGTATGTATGTATGTACAAACGGTATTATGTATGTATATATACTCTCGGTACTATTATGTATGTGAATGTGACTTATAGATAAGAGCTTTCACTTATCCGAATCGGTTTTTTCGACATGGCTAGTCTCCAAGACGTATTCACGCATGAGTTTTGTGTTGAATCCATCCACATTCTGCATTTTCACAAAACATGATGCTTCTGTTACAAACTTACACTCATATATATAATATATATATATATAGAGAGAGAGAGAGAGAAGACAGAACCTTGAAGGAGAGGCGCTTCAAATTGTCCCATTCGAAATCGTTTTTACAATAAGCAGAGCGTACCTAAGTAACAAAAGGTTTAAATCGTAAATACACAATATGAAAGTGTTATGGAAAATGTATTAAAGGATAAAAATAAAGCTTAGCTTACCTCTAAAATTCGAAGGGCTTATATCGATCATGAAGAAAAGAAAAGAAAAAAAAAGGCTTTAGTTTTCTTACTATCAGATCCAATATACGTACGTACAATTATTAGTAATCCACAAAATGGTGAAATTGTGTTTTGTAAAGCGATGATTATGAAGATTTTGTTTAACCAGATTTTGCAAGGTTATTTACAAAATTAAAACTTAAATTGTTTTTATTAGCTAAATAACATTGGAGTAAGACTATAAATTTACCTTTAAATGATTTAGAGTTTCACTCGTGTTCCGATAACACGATATGTGTTACTTGATATCACACTATTTTATTCAATAACACGCATCTATGTATATATTTATTCATTGTTATACTAATATTATTCTATCCCATGACATGTTATTTAAGAAAATATCAACAATTATGAGTGAATACGAGAAGCATTTTTTGTCAAACCGTGCAAACAAAAGATATCCCTTTATTTATGAGTTTTTCCATTAAAATTATTTACATAAGCATGTTTCACAATTTAGCTATCTAGCAAATTTATATAAAAAAAAATTGGTTTAAACACGAAAACAATGTTTGGAAAAAGCAAATTAGAGATTCCGTCTAAAACCACTTTTAGGAAGAAAACAAAATTTGTTCCATAGAATATTATAACCAATTTTATTAAATATGTATGTGTGTTTTTGGTACCTAAGTTCATGTGACGTGAAGATCGACGCATGAGAGCAGCACAAAACTTATCTCCGTCACTTACAGAGTTTGTGTCTAAGAATTCTCTTAACTCCATATACGCCTCAGGGTTATAACTCTGTCATTAATTAATGTAAATCATAATTATTATAATCTTAATTAAGTACATAAATTAAATAAGAAACTTTCATCATATTTGACCTCAAGCTGAGCAGCCACTATCCTCACTGCAACGTAAGTAAAAAAGTCGTGAAGATGCTTCGCTGCCTTAGCCTCCGGTGAAGCTTCTCCAAACCCTAATTTAGTTGTAACCAATTATTTAGAAAGAAAAAAAACATTGATCGATATAGAAAATTCTTGAATAATATGTCGTATTTTACATACCGGGAACATACATCTTGTTAGAACAAATGCGAGTTGGTTTGCGATTTCGCGAATTCCACATTAATGGATAAGAAAACAAAGGTCTTTTTCCGAATTTTGGATTGAAGTAAGAGTGATGAAGAAGGAGAGAAGAAGATGACTCCATTGATTTCAGATATGAAGAATAGTTTGTAGAATAAGCATATTGTTTTACATGTTTTAGTTTTTGGTCGTATATAAGAGAATATATTAGGTTCACACACTAGAAAATATCTAGGATGTGGATAAAATAGATATTTGCAGCTATAAAGAAGACACAGATATTGTTATGTATATATGTATATGTAAAATAAAGACAACACATATTCTCTTTGTATGAATATCTGTTATAACATCAAATTTATCAATTGATTTTACTTTTCATTGTTAATATTTTCCAATAAAACAATTTTTTGTATTAATTTTATTTTTTCAACATATTCAACCTATCCGCGACATAGAGGCATAGAGCTAATTAATGTTATTTTTTATGAATGTTGAATGAGGTGAAGCCAAGGATGATACTGAGATTTTATAGTCTGTTTTATCGTCACCACAAAATTTCTTCTTGCATGTTAAATGTAATTACGACGCTGTCTATAACTCAAACACAAAACATGTTATATATTGGTGGATTGTAAAGGACCAAGATGGAGTGTCAGAGTATTGGGGCTTCGCGATCTTGGGAACTAGAACGTCACCTTTAGAGGCATAAGGAAAAGCTCTTTTGATGGCCATTCAAAATGTCTAGATCATAGGTTTTTCATCTGTTTATTTCGAAGGCGATTGTAAGTGCTCATCGATGTTATTCAAGGTTAGAGTGCATATATTGGAATTAAAAACATATGCAATGATATTTCGTTTTGGAGGGCAAAATTTTAGGGAAGACAGTTTCTTCAACCGGCGTTAAGGGTTTCAGTGATTCTGTCGGCTGAAATGTTGGCGAACGGTGGTTTTTGGTCTGTGCGTCTCGTGCAGTGGCCGACATGGATCTGGTTCAGCTGTTGCTCGAGTCGTGGTTGGCTAGTTGTGCTTTTCCTTTACGGCTTAATCCTCTGTTCTCACTCAAGGTACAGAAGGTTTGTCTTGGTTTGTTCTTTGAGTTGATTAGGCTTGCCCGTTTACCAGTTGGGTCCTGGATTTTTTATCCGACTAGTTTGGCTTTCCTATGTCTGTGTGTACTTTCGGTTTGATTGTGTTTTGCTGTGGGGTCTCACTGTTAGGGATTAGGTTTTGGATCCTGGTTCTTCAGCATTTTTGTTTTTTCTCTGGTTTGAGTGTTTAGAAGTGGATTAGGTTTAGATGTTTGGGTTCATCATTCGGATACTAGTTCGCTGCGGAGGCATCTACTAGCCTTCCTCGGAGGTCTCTTGTCAGGTTTTGGGGGTTGGTTTCAAGACGAAGTAGTGGGTTCGATCTTCAGTTCTTCTCTTGCGAAGAGGTGGTCAATTTTTAGTCTGTAGATGTATGAGGTCGGTTTGCGAGTGTCCTCGTGTAAAAGTTATTGGTCTTCTTTAGCGTCTTCCTAGTCAGTTTTCGAGGTTTTTACTTTGAGCCTAGTTTCCCTCGAGCTACCCAGTTCTTTGGAGAGATAGTGATGGTCTGGTAACTTTGCTATGTCTTTTCTCGATATGGCGTTCTTTTCCGCTGATGTTGTTGCTGGTTGCGCGCGAATTAACTACAACCTCAGGTTTTCTAGTCTTCGGGGGATGCATGGGTCTTTGGGTCTGCTCGACTCTTATGTTTGTTGGCACATCTTCTGCTTCTTCAGGTTACCTTTGAAAGTCGTAGGATTGTTTCGGGTCAGCAGCTCAGTGTTAACTGCTATGTTTCATTTTCTCTTTCCTTTGGTCTCCTTTCTCATAGGTCTAAGGTCTAATTTCCCTCGTGTAGGATTTTTGGCTCCGGGAAATTCGTGTATTCCGCCGGCTTGGTCTGCAAGGATATTTATTTATATGTCGACTTTATGTATTTCAAAATTTTTGGTTTATATATAATACTAGATTGGGATCCGCGTGATAAGCGGGTTTTTAACAATAAATTTATTTGTATATGATAAAAACAAAGTAAAATACCGGCTCGTTATTGGTAACTAGTTAAAATTTAATAAAGATAAATTTTATGAAAATGTAAGAAATATATGTTAAATCTTATTGATGTAAATATTTAGATTCAGATTGGTTACACGCACACTTATTTTGGATTCTGATTAGTAACTATTTTTAAAACTGGATTTTAACTCCACGCACTTCATCTCGCAATACAACCCATCTACTTTTTGCATCATATTAAAACCATATTTATATTCCATGCACTCCATGTCAATCAATAAGAGCCCAAAATTTCATATCAAAATAATATGTGTAAAATATTCTATCAAATTTTATGTCTACATATCATTAGTATTAAATAAATAGTTAAAAACATTAACAAAATATAATTAGTAAAGTAATAAAAATATTAACAAAAATTATATGGAAATTCATGTCATAATCTCATGAATATCAAATATGTCATATGTCACGCTAATACTTTTAAAAATTATAAATAATATGTATTATTTTTCTTTTATAGTCTTTTTTATTTACTTTTTCTTTTTAATTTTTATAATAATAAGTTCTATTTTTTTTTTGACTTATTATTTCATTTTAGTTACACTACAATTCGATATAAGAAATAAATAATGTAGAAAAAGAAAATATATATTTTATATTAGTATATTGTAACGTGTCACATACTAAATTAACAATGACACATGTCACAATCTAGTAAGTTATAATTTTGCCTACGTGTCGTGTTCACGTGTCCAACTTTATATAATAAGATTAGCCGACAAAAAAAAAACACAATAAAAATTTTGATTAATGACCAACCCTTTGGAATGATAGTGCAAGAAAGAGATTTGAGACAAAGGGATCCCCAATCTTCTTTTCTTTTTGTTTTATGCACTGAGGGTTTGATCCATTTGCTTAACAAAGCCGAAGAGCAGGGTATTCTTCAAGGAATCCAGTTTTCTCAGGAGGGACCTTCAGTTCACCACTTGTTATTTGCTGATGACAGTTTGTTCCTGTATAAAGCAAATGTGGAGCAACCTGAAATCCTTCAAAAGATTCTCAAGACGTATGGTGATGCAACTGGCCAGAAGGTCAATCTATTTAAGTCCTCAATAACTTTTGGTTCTAGTGTTGATGTTTTGGCTCAGAATAGGATTAAAAGAATCATTGGAATTCATAATGAAGGGGGAGCTGGTACTTATTTAGGGCTGTCTGAGTGTTTCAATGGGTCTACGGTGCAAATGCTAGAATATATTTATGATAGATTAAAGACCATGTTAAGTTGATGGTTAATTTGCTCGTACCTTATCTCTAGGTGCAAAAGAAATTTTGCTAAAAGCTGTTGCTATGGCCCTTCCAGTCTATGCCATGTCTTACTTCAAGCTGCCCAAGACCCCTTATGAGAAGTTAACAGCTGCAATGTCTGATTTCTGGTGGAATTCAGTTGAGCATAAAAAGAAGATTCATTGGCAAAATTGGGATAGAATGTGCTTATCAAAAGAGCAAGGTGGTTTGGATTTTAGAAATATTCAAGGCTTTAATCAAGCCTTGTTAGCTAAACAGACATGGAGGTTGTTACATCATCCAGAGTGTCTTTTCTCAAAGGTCTTTAAGAGTAGATACTTCCTGATTTGATAAGTTCTTGATGTAGTGACATGCACTCGACCTTCTTTTGCTTGGCGCAGCATTGTTTTTGGTAGAGAACTACTCTGTAAAGGTTTGAGAAAAATGATTGGAAATGGTGGTGACTCAGGTTTTTGGACAGAACCTTGGCTTTTTGATGGTCGTATGAGAATGCCTCTAATGAGAAACCCACTGGTTGACTTGAACTTAAGGGTAAAAGATTTGATTGATTTTCAGCAGAGAGATTGGAAGATAGATCTACTTGGAGATCTTTTTTTATCCGGCTGATGTGAATCTGATAACCAGCAAAAAGCCAGTGGTTTCAAAGGGTGATTATTGGTGTTGGCTTCATAATAGATCTGGGGAGTACACTGTTAGGTCAGGGTATTGGTTTATTAACCAACTCAACAATGCAGAGATAATCAGAAAAGCTGAGCTGAAGCCGTCTCTAAATGAAATCAAAAGCAATGTGTGTGATCTTAAAACATCTCAAAAGATTAAGTTATTCATATAGAGAGTCTTCAGTGGTGCTATCTCTGTAGCTGACAATCTTGCTCATAGAGAAATAAAATTGGATATGAGATGTCAGTTTTGTGGTGGTGATATTGAATCAACTAACCATGTGCTTTTCATTTGCCCGATTGCTAGACAGATTTTGGCACTTTCTGACTTTCCTTGTCCAAGATACGGTTTTGATGAAGTATCCTTATTCTCGAATTTTTATTATCTCTTCACTGTGGAAAAGAGATTGAATGTTTACAAAGGAGATTAGAACTGGCTTTCCTTGGATTTTATGGCTTCTTTGGAAGAACATGAACAAATTTTGTTTTGAGGACAAGCTTTTTTTAGCTACTGACACAGTGGAGAAGATTAAGGAGGAAGTGTCTCAGTGGTTCATTGCTCATTCCATTGATGACGGTAGTGAAGGTATTATTCATTCTCCCTCTTTTAAAGAAGATGAAAAATGGAAGCGTCCACCTTTCCCGTGGTTTAAATGCAATGTTGGGTGCTCTTGGTCCAAAAGAAATAGTCTAGCTGATTTTTCTTGGGTATTAAGAGATTCTAATGGTGTTGTACTCATGCATAGTAGAAGAGCTTGAACTTTGGAGAAAGCTCAGTTAAAAAGTCTATTATGGGCTATTGAGAGTATGCGGTTTCATAGATAAACCATGATTATTTTTGCGTCTGATGTGGTTATGGTCAAGGCAGTTAATAGACCATCTGTTTGGCATTCTTTTTGGTACCAAATCTAAGAGTTATCTCTTATTTTAGAAAATATTGAATATTGGAGATTGGTTTTTGAAAACATAGATATGAATCGTGAGTTTTCTTGATTGCTCAGAATGTTACTCAGGAAAATCGTCTTTAATCATATGTGGCTCAAGATTTTTTTTTTTGGTTGAAAAAGTTCTTTGATTCTGTAAAAAGTTAATTGTATTCATGTTTTTTACTCTATTTTTTGTGATGGTGGGTATAGTAAATATTCAGCCCTGCTGATAGGCTTAGTCGATAATGACCTTTTGTGGTGGTTTTCACATGTAATTGTACTCCTCTCTTTTAATCAAATATATTTAGATGACAAAAAAAAAAAAACTTTCCCCTTTTGGTCTTTCCCGATTCCATTATTCTAATTTTGGTGGTTTTTGTTGGAACCCCTCACCTTACCCGCTTTACGTCGCCTCATAATCATATATTCATATCACATAAATAAATGATATAAAAAGGTAAATTATACACACCCCACTTGTAGATATTTGGGCCTACTAATTCACACAAGTAGGTCAAAGTCAAAAACATGTGTGTAAAACGCATATCTTATCTTATCTTCCTCTTGTCGATGTCTATTGGTGCGTGTATTTCACGCTCCTACTTGACGCGTGCTGTATATGAATAACCGCATTTACGACCCATGTTCAACTAGCCGTTAAGATCTTGACAGCGTGACAACAACTATATTATTAACTTATTAAGTCATTTTAATTTTGAATTTGTGTTATTTTTGAAATTTTAAAATATGATAATATTTAAAATATTTTTTTTTTTAAATGTGATATTTTTAAGTTTAATCAAATCTTATTTTTGAATTTCTCAAGTTTCATGGTATATTTAAATACGGATCTAAATAGTACCACTTGGATATGGCTCAATTGCAAAATTTTACTGAATTTTTGATGATTTTTGGTGGAATTTAGTGGAATAACTTAAAATTTAAATAATAACTGCTGAATCTAGTTTAATTAAAAAAAAATAACTAAACAAGCTTAAGAATGATTTTTTTTTGGAAAAAATATAAAAATTCTTTTTAATTCCTCAGCATTCCTCAGAACTCAAAACTTTAAATGGTGTTGGATAATTTTTTTTTCCAAAAATTCTTCTATATTCCTTGTAATTCCTCAATTCTGTTGTTACCATTTAAGATCTATATGTTCCCGTACCTATTTCTTAAGATATGTCGAGAAATGATTTAATCGTAATTTAAAATTTATGTCCAACTAATACCGACTATTCTAAGAAATTAGTTTGTTATTTGGAAGTTTCTCCAACATTTTGGAAGAATACCATAATTGTTTCACATTGAAAAGATTGGTCGGATTTATAGAAAAATAAACTATACTAAACTATATTGAAATGTTAAATCTATATGAAAGAAAATAATAGTTTAACTTTTTATCATCAAGTATTATTCATAAACTTTTGACGAAAAATTATATTATTCATAAACTATGCACTCAAATATAGTTTATTCACGTGTTTATATTTACAAAGAATCTTTAATCACAAAAAGAAAATCTTTTGATTTTATTTTAATTTAATACTCCGTTTGTTTTTTTTATAAGATGTTTTAATTTTTTTTATTTATTTCATTTTATTTGAGTTTTTAGAGTCTTCATATAAAATTTGTATTTATTTAATATATTATTATCATTTGTATTTTGTAACATTTTTCTATTGGTTTACTTATTTTTAGTTAATTATTAAATAATATTTTTATGGTTTTTTAATCTTTGTTCTTTAAAAAAAAATTATATAAAAAAAGAGGAAATATATATTTTTAAGAGTTAACTAGTTAGATAACCATAGATAGTTAGATAATTAGCTAACTAACTATAAGATTTTGGAAACTCAAATCTCCTGTAGCAGTGTCTGTAGCGTTTTACGGTTTGCTCGCTCAAGCCTTTATGTATGTATATATGTATAATATTAGTTAGGAGACAGATAAATTTTGTAAGAAATCTTTATAGATTTCTTTTTCTCTTTCATATCTTTTTTTTTCTCTTTCTTCCTTTCTCTTTCTTTCTTTCTCTTTCTCCTTCTTTCTGCTCAAAAGAAAAATCAATCACCGACCGCCGAAGAAAGTGGTGGTGATGATGGTGAAAATGATTATGATGGTAGCGAAGTAAGTGGTGATGGAAGATAGTAATCTCTCTTTTCTCCGTCGCCGTTCACATCCACCTAAATATATCATCTCTTTTAGTTCTCTCTGCTCATAAAATAGATCTCTTTTCCACCGAGTCAGTCCTGAGTCGACTCAGCTCTTTGAATCAACGAAGAAGGAGATGTATGTCAAATCGAATGATATGTATTTATGTAGTATCTTTCGATTCGGAATTAGTCGTCTAAACTCATTGTTATTCAGCCAACATATGTAATAGCGGATAACATTTTATTTGTTTGTAATATGTATTGTTAGAAATTTAATGTTTGTTATCGAACTAATTCTTCACATGGCATGTAATAAATTATTTATATCAATAATTAAGTAGCTTTTTAGACTATGAACAAGATTTTAACATACTCGTTGGTCGGCTAAATATTTGGCATCTGATTTAGTCGTTAATCTTATGATATAGATGGTTGATTTGTTATGCATAGAAAAAAACATTGGTGAAGATAATAAATTAGTTATACGGCTAATATATTAGACAACTAAAAGTTAGACTTTAACGTAAATGTTAGACGGCTAACTGTTTACTTGGTGGAAAGTAGATTACTTAGATTGATAATAGGATTGTTTCTTACGCTTTGTACAATATTTTACATTACATGTTAGTCGGTTAAAATTATGTTTGGTGGATAATATAAATTAATCTGAGTACATTGCTGATTAGTTTATATATATTTAACATCATATAGACACAGTTAAGAAACTAGAGTTAGATGGATAACAAAATACATTAACAACTAGATTAAGACATTGCCATTGGTTTGCAATACTAGATATGCATACTTGATATCCTAACACGCATACCGGATAATATTCATGTTATCGTTTAATATAGTTTTTATCTGTCTAACGTGTGATATTCTCGTCTAACTCAAGAACATGGATTCACAGTGCTTGGCTAGTCGACGAGATTCGCAAAACTCGACGGTGGGATCATCTTTCTCCGGTCAATCCATTATCTTTCATCTCCAAGCTGTCTTCGTCGGAAATGATTTACCGGAGTTGCGGTGCACTCAAATCAACTCACCGAGTTGACTCATTGAGTCGACTTAGTGATGATCGAGTCAACTCGAACGAAAACTTTTTCGATTGCTTTTTTCCGATTATATTTTTTTTTCTTCATCTCATATTGGTCATATTTACCGGAGTTACGGAGCACTCAAATCCACTCACCGAGTTGACTCATTGAGTCGACTTCTTCTTACAGTCTGAGAATCGTCGAAGCCTAGCCAAATCTCTGTACTCACACTTTCCTCTCAACTCTCTTTCGATTTCTGCAAACAAAAGAAACTCAAATCTCTCTCTACAAACAAAAAGACACGTGTGAGATAATGCTTTAACTTCTTTATTTTAAAAAAATTAAATTCTATTGGTTTAGTCATACATCTATACATATATAGTTTTGTATGTATATGTTTAATTCAAATAATATTTCTTTTGATTTTCTTCTGACATCAACTATACACATATCCTAATACCACATAGCCTAGGCAAAAGCTGAAGTAGGGTTAGAACGGGATTATTGAAATGTGTACAGTGGGCAAAACAGTGTCATAGTTAGTTTGCTAATATACCGATAATTGGTGGCTATCAGATGCAATTTCTCTATTTTTATTGCTTTAGGTTACAAAAAAAACTTTTATCTCTCTTCTTCCTCTCCCTTCTTTCTAAAACCATCTTCTGAACTCCTTTGTCGATCTTCGTTCTTTTTGGCTCTGGTGTTCGTCGTCCTTCCGACGGCGACACATAATAGTTTCTATTTCAATAAACTCATCGATCCCCCTTGGTTTTTGCATCAGCTTATGGTTGTAGTTTGTCGGAGACTACGAAGCTCTATATCTAACACTCGTGGTGAATTTAGCAGTGGTGTTGAAGGCGGTTTTGATCTGTTTGGATAGTGCATAAGCAAGATGGTGAATCGATGGTTTCGAATCGGTGGCTCCAGAGGTCATTTTGGTGTGTTGCGGAGGAGGAGTCGTTTTTTTCTCTCACGAACAACTTGGAATAGAGTTGGGGTTTGTCTCGTTGGAAGAAGCTCTTCAGATACATGTTGGTTGCTCGATGCCGACACCGCTTCCACCGCCGGTGATGCTGGCTTTTGTGTGGAAGAGATGTGGTCGTAATGGAGACGCTTCCAACATCTCATTTATTGGAGTTGGACCTGAGCTTAATCGTGAGATATTGAAGTTGACTTTGGGCCTCTTCCTGTTTTTTTTTGCGTTTATATTAGTGTAATAGTTTTGTGTAATATCCTAATATGTATATTTATGTCTGTCTTTGTTGTATTAGTCGGAGATTACTCACTATGATACATCTTTCATGGTAACATTTCGAATCGGTTTTCACTATATATGGAATGTAGTGGGTTTCTCCGAATTTGGTTGTTGGGACGACACTAAATTAGGTAATTCCATTCAACGAAAATAATTCCACTCTTTAGGAGTTTCGTTTACCTCTTTAAAAAGTGATGTTGTTTATTCTATAATAGATTTGTTGTTTTCCATGTGGAACGATTGTACTTTTTAGCGAGTTATTTCTCTGATTAATATAATATATTGGCCAACAAAAAAAAAATTAATTTTTAAATTACATAAACGAAAAATCACAAGATCTTAAATTATAGTAGCAAAAAAATGCCGACAGAAAATAGTAAAAATAAAAAAATCGAAAGTTACTTTTGGAATTTAGTTGAGCTAAAAAACAATGATGACCGCATAAATCATACTCCACATTACCTTTTTATATTGGTGTACACTTTTTAATTTTCAGCTGTAGACTTGTGGTTGGAGATATATATTTGACTTATCTCTTATAAATTTTTAATGTATAATAGCACTTGCAACAATTAAATGTTTTTCAAGTCGACGACGAAAAAAAAAAGGTTTTTCTTCAATCATTTTATTAAATCTAAAGACCAGGTTCAAAGAAACTCATGTCGGTATGTCTCTCAGTGTCAAGATCTGAAGATTTTTTTTAGACGAACAAACTGACAAAATTTAATTATTATTTATTTATTTTCCGGATCTATTGTAATATAATTAGTTTCTAAAATCAAACGGTCCTGAAAAACAAAACTTTGGATAATTGTAAAAGTAAAAGAAAATTGCTATTTCCACATTATCCTTTTCGCAAGAAATGTTCTCTCTCTCTCTCAAACGGAAACAGAAAAAGCTAAAAAACATTAAAAAAAAAAAAACTTTTCGTCTTCGTCTTCGTCTTCGTTACAGTTTAGAAATCCGACAGAAACTTTACTAGAGTCTGGGACAGGTCTGTTGTTCAATCTCTATCCAAAATACCTTTCGAACAACCTCCATTAACCACACTGAGATATAAAAAGTAACTATAATATCTCAAACAAACAACAATAATTACAAAGATGAAAAATTACTAATAATTATCTGTTTTTCTTCTCTCTCTTGTGGAAAACCCGCGTGGCTTGCGTGTTACTTCACCAGTGCTTTAAGCTTCATATGAATCTCGAGGCAATCCCTTCACTCCTCACTCCTCACTCCTCACTCCTCACTCTAGGGTTTCTCTCTCTCTCCCTTTTTAAGCTGTTTCTTACAAAATTTAGATTTCAATTCTCTCTGTGGAGTCAATTTGGGGGAAAAGGCTTAGAAATTTATTTGGGTTTCAAGCAACAAAAAAAACGATCTTTTTATGTCCTGATTTTGTTTTTACGGTTTCATTCTGCTTTTGTAACTTCATTTGTTTCGTTTTTACTTGATTTAGAGCAAAAGCTTATGCTGTTATGCTTTAGATCTCCTGGTTTCTTTTGATCCAATTTCTCCCGCAAGTATCACATGTTCGGATCTCGTGTAAATTTCAATTCTTTCAATTGTAATCACAACTGATTTAGAATCCTTTGTTCTGGGTTTGTTCTCAAAGGTCTTAACTCTGTTTTCTTTCTTTCTTAATGTTCTGTTTAATTCTTCCAATTTCAGGGAATGTTCTGTTGATTCCAGTTTGATACAGTCTCTAAAGGTTCGATTTTGATGTGTTCCTTTCGTATCATCAAAGTTTCCTTCTTTTTTGACAAAACTGTGACTCTTCCTTTGTATTTTTTTCAGGTTAAATTCTGAGATTTGGAGTAGCAGAAGTAACAACAAATCATGGCAACACTTAAAGATATTGGTGTATCAGCAGGGATAAACATCCTCACTGCATTCATTTTCTTCATAATCTTTGCTGTTTTAAGGCTTCAGCCTTTCAACGACAGAGTTTACTTCTCAAAATGGTACCTTAAGGGGTTAAGAAGCAGCCCTTCAAGTGGCGGCGCATTCGCAGCGCGGTTTGTGAATCTTGACTTGAGATCATACCTCAAGTTCTTGAATTGGATGCCTGAAGCTCTCAAGATGCCTGAGCGTGAGCTGATTGATCATGCCGGTTTAGACTCTGTTGTCTATCTCCGGATTTACTGGCTCGGGTATTAAAAAGATTTCGGCTTTGTTTTGCTAATTGACCGATGAGCTAAAAAAGGGTCATTGTGTTTTCTAGACTATATTTAGTATCAGGAAGAGGAAAATAAGTTGAATTAAATCTCATAACGCGTAACCTTTTTTAAATATATAGGTTATAGATTAGAGCCTGTGCTCAAGATTTGATATATTAGATTATGTTTAGGCTAATTTTGTCACCAGGAAGAGGAAATTAAGTTGACTATAACTCTTTAGAAAGCAGAATCATTTTCTCAAGTCTGTCTATAAGATTTTAGTCATTTGTTTTGCAGGCTTAAGATTTTTGCTCCAATAGCAATACTTGCCTGGGCAGTTCTTGTACCGGTCAATTGGACGAACAACGAGTTGGAATTGGCTAGGCAGTTCAGGAATGTAACTTCAAGTGATATTGACAAACTGTCGATTTCAAATATCCCGGGAGGTTCAGCTAGGTTTGTTACATATTTTTGTGCTTGAAAATGTTGGTTATAAGTATATATTCTCGAGTTATAATAAAGGTATAATCTCGCATTTGATTTTTTTTTCCAGGTTTTGGACTCATATCATAATGGCTTACGCCTTCACAATCTGGACTTGTTATATCCTGATGAAGGAGTATGAGACAGTTGCTGACATGAGGCTTCAGTTTGTTGCCTCAGAAGCTCGTCGACCTGACCAGTTCACTGTAAACTCAGAACACAGCATAAGTCAATGCTTTGTGTGTGAAAACCGCTGGTATCGATCTAAATATGTCATGGATTTTGACAGGTTCTCGTTAGAAATGTACCTCCGGACCCAGATGAATCTGTAAGTGAGCTTGTGGAGCATTTTTTCCTAGTCAATCACCCTGATCACTACCTCACACATCAGGTAAGATTTGTCATAAGATGAGTTAACCTTTTCATATGCATTTCTTTGGGGGACAAATATCTATTCTTTTTTCTTTTCTGGAATCAATATTTAGGTTGTATGCAATGCAAACAAGCTTGCCGATTTGGTTAATAAGAAGAAGAAGCTGCAGAATTGGCTTGTCTACTATCAGCTCAAATACTCTAGAAATAACTCTCAGATCAGACCTATGGCGAAGGTACTTAAAGTGTTAAACTTGAAAATTATGATGTTTTTTTGTTTTCTGCTAGCTCTTGTTCTTCTGTTAAGTAATAACCGTCTTCTCGCTTCTCTTTAACAAACCCAGCTTGGGTGCCTTGGCTTGTGTGGACAAAAAGTTGACGCAATCCAACATTACATGGCTGAAGTTGATAAAGCATCGAAAGAGGTAACCTTTTTGGCCTTCCGGTTTCCTATTTCCGTGACATCTTATTACATAATGTTCCTTATTTGTTTCGAAATCTTCATTGTTTATATAGATTGCTGAAGAAAGGGAGAAGGTGGTGAATGATCAAAAGTCGATCATGCCAGCATCTTTTGTCTCCTTCAAAACTCGTTGGGCTGCTGCTGTTTGCGCTCAGACCCAACAGACACGAAACCCAACCGACTGGCTAACCGAGTGGGCCCCAGAGCCGCGCGATATATACTGGCCAAACCTTGCAATTCCATATGTTTCTTTGACTGTAAAAAGATTGGTTATGCATATAGCCTTCTTCTTCCTTACCTTCTTTTTCATCATCCCTATCGCCTTAGTACAATCTCTTGCTACCATTGAGGGAATTGAGAAAGTTGCACCGTTCTTGACAGTCATTATCGAAGAGTGAGTCCTCTTCTTCCCTAACATTGTTTCATTCTTCATAACATTGAATGGACCGATCAATTGTCTTTTTTTTATTCGCAGTAAATTCATAAAGTCGGTGATACAAGGTTTGCTAGCCGGTCTTGCGCTGAAGCTTTTCCTCATCTTTCTGCCAGACATACTTATGACCATGTCCAAATTTGAAGGCTTTACTTCAATTTCATCCTTAGAAAGACGATCAGCGTATAGATATTACATTTTTAACTTAGTAAACGTCTTTCTTGCAAGTGTTATTGCTGGAGCTGCGTTTGAGCAGCTCAGCTCTTTCCTCGATCAATCGTCAAATCAGTACGCAGTTCTCTCTGTCTCTCTCTCTATAAATTTTCATTCTTTTCGGGTTATGGGCTTTTCTAAGGGCTCTTCTTTCTCTGTTTATGCAGAATTCCTAAGACCATCGGTGTGGCAATACCGATGAAAGCAACCTTTTTTATCACATATATAATGGTTGATGGTTGGGCAGGAGTTGCGGGAGAGATTCTCATGCTTAAACCTCTCATTATATTCCACCTCAAAAACGCTTTCTTGGTGAAAACAGCGAAAGACAGAGAGGAAGCAATGAACCCGGGAAGCATCGGTTTCAACAAGGGAGAGCCTCAGATACAGCTTTACTTCCTTCTCGGTCTTGTCTACGCTCCCGTCACACCAATGCTTCTTCCTTTCATCTTAATCTTCTTTGCACTTGCTTACATCGTGTACCGCCATCAGGTAAAACTTAAAAGTACTTTCTTCCTCGGCTAAGTTGGCGTCAAACTGGCCAATTTGAAGTACTTCTTTGAGCATTTTTTTGTTTTGTTTATTATTCTCAGATCATAAATGTGTATAATCAAGAGTATGAGAGCGCCGCGGCATTCTGGCCAGATGTTCATGGACGGGTTATAGCGGCATTGATCATATCTCAGTTGCTTCTGATGGGTTTGTTGGGTACAAAACGTGCCGCTTCAGCTGCACCATTTCTCATAGTTCTTCCCGTGCTTACCATCGGTTTTCACCGCTTCTGTAAAGGACGTTATGAGCCTGCCTTTATCCGTTACCCCTTACAGGTCAGTTTCTTCTACATATCTGTAAGATTTCACTGCTACCTAGCAGTGTCCAATCTGGTTTTCGGTTCGGTTTCAGTGTCGTTTTTGGATATTCAACTTGGAACTGAATATGATTCGGTTTGGTTAGATATGGTTTCGGTTTGGTCAAATCGGTTTTATGAACCTGGAGATGGCAAAATGTTAATGTTAACAGGAAGCTATGATGAAAGATACATTGGAAAGAACAAGAGAACGAAATCTAAACCTGAAAGGTTACTTGCAAGAAGCTTATATTCATCCGGTTTTCAAAGGCGGTGACGATGAAGACGAGGATGACATGCTCGGAAAATTGGATGATGAAGTAATCATAGTGCCAACGAAACGCCAATCGCGGAGGAACACTCCAGCTCCTAGTAGAATCAGCGGCGAATCTTCTCCGTCTTTGGCCGTTATTAATAACGGTAAAGAAATCTAGTTAACGGTTTTATGTAAACGACGAAAGTATGAATATATGTATGTCCCTTATTCCTACTTTTACTTCTGTACATACGTAGAAGAAGGTTTGTGTTTTGCTGAGACTTTTGTGGGTTTTTATTGTAGAAATGCTAAAGTTTTGGGGGTTTTTTTTTTAGAATATATCATTTTTATTGTGGTGTATTTTCAACTTTTATTCCAATGTATCTTTCACAAGTAAAGATAGATCGTTTTATGAATAAACAAGATTCGAAGAGTATTTGTTTTGCTCTAGAATATAATAAACAAGTTTTGTTTAAAGTTGATTTGATCCTCGAGGTTACAGAAACGTTCGATCTCTTTTTTGTTTTGTTTTATAGGACACGATCACAATAATACAAACTACAAAACCAATGAGATAATTTGCCAAATAACACAAAAAAAAAACAAAACTTAAAATCTAACACAATCCCCTCATGTGGCATAATTCCTCCCACTCATTTTAGAGTTTTTTGTTACTTTATATATATAATTTTTTTTTTGGTCATTCTACAAATTGACCCAAAACCATTTACATTCGTTATTTATTTGATAAAAAAAAAATTTATCGTATTTCCGTTTCTATTTTCTCAACACATTTAGCGATAAACTAAACTAAACAATCTAATTTAGCATTACAATAAACAACCAAAAAGAGAATACAATAAAGTAACAACAAAATAAAACATCAATTGCATGGTTTTTTTTATTGCATCGCAATTAGCAAATAGATATAGGACTTAAAGAAAGCCACATTACAAAATAAGATATCGATCTTATTTCCTAATAGAGGTAATACTAATTTAACCTCTATTACAAAATATGACTCGAGAGTTTTTCAGCCACACTGATTCTCTCTTACCGAGCCAAGTACCAACTTTGCCTCATCAAACACTGATCCTGTTTTCAAAAAAGGCAACAAACAATTAGCTCTCTGCAAAATGTTACTTTTTTCCAGTTTATATAACTAACCATCAACGAAAATAAATAATGATATTACTATACCTTACTTCACATTGTTGAAATCCTAGAGAGTAAAGATCGCAAGTAGTGATTTTACAATAGTGACAATATCAGCAACAAGGAAAATGTAGTAGAGAACTTTCTTCAAAAACATTGTTGCTGAATCTACGATTTGTAATTTTTTAGTAGAAAAATAAATATAAACTGAAGAATCGAGGCTACATTATTTATAGAGGCTAAACTGTGAATAAAGTAATGTGATGGACTGCTGAAATTCCCATCTTCTCGTAAATCTGTAAACTTATTTAATCGGTGCATGAATATTAATGGAGAAAGTCAACGAATAACACATTAAATTTCAACATCGTAATTTGTTTTTATCAGAAAAAGAACATCGTAATTTGTTAAGTTTGAAATATGGAACGTTTTCATATGTAAGATTTTCCAGTGTGGGCCTTGACTTCATATTGGGCCCCTTGACTTCATATTGGGCCCAAACTGATCCCAACTCATGTGTAGCCGAACAAAATGTTTTTAGTACATGTTTGTATATCATTTTCAAAATACGAGAATCTATATTTCTTACAATTTTTTAGATGTTTGGAAATTTTGATATGAAAAAAACAGGAATTTTTTTATTATACACTATATAATATATGCAATACACATTCTTTAGGTTGCACAATATAATTTTTCAATATTAAATTGCACAATACATATTCATTTCAACTTTGATTTCCCATTCCTACTCTTGCTTGAGCTCTTGATTGATCTCTGTGGGATGTTTGGTTCAATTTTGTTCGTGAAAATCATCAGTTTCTATAAAATGTACTTCATCTTCATCTGTTTCTACAAAATTGATTTTGTAGATTTTCTACACATTAAAAAATAAATTAACGCTTAACTATATATATATTATTTTTTATAACTATGAACTAATAGTAATTCAATAAAACAAATACAGTATTTTCAATCAATATTTTTTGAAATTTACAATTATTAACATTACTTAATATAATTTTTTTTTTTGTGGAACAATATAAAAATTGAGGAAATTACTTTTTTTTAGCTACAGAGGGCAAAATGTTTTTTAGTCGTTTAGACAAAAAAAAAACTAAATTCGGTTCACAAAACGCACCGCATCGCAAAACTTGCGGAAACGGTGCCGTTTCGCTAACTTTCGTTTCAATTGATTCTCACAAGTTTCAAATAGCGCACACACTTATCTAATTATCCAAACTGAAACATTCTTCTCCGGCGAAAAAAAACCACACAGAAACTTACAATGAGCTCTCATCAAATCCTCCAATTTCGAGCTGATCCATTCGTGCTATCACACTGTTGCTGCCATGTACGCCTCGCAGGCTCTCTCAAGCTCAAATCGTCTTTAAAGCAGCCGTTTTCCGGTCTCCGATTCCGGTGGCGTCGCACTTTTCACGGCGGAGTCAAGAGTTCGGCGACGGAGACTCAGAGTAACCGGGAAAAAGAAGCTCCGGTGTCGGAGACGGCGATTGAATCGAAAAGGGTCTATCCATTTCACGAAATTGAGCCCAAGTGGCAACGTTACTGGGAAGAAAACCGTACTTTCCGGACACCAGACGATGTGGATACTTCGAAACCTAAGTTCTATGTTCTTGACATGTTTCCATATCCAAGGTATTCTTCTTTCTATAACTAATTATGTATGCTTAGGAAGAAAAGTTCACAAATTTTGGTTAATTGGGAAGCCATTTCAGTATAAAGTTATCAACTTTGTGATTTTTCAGACGTTTTCCTTAAACTGTTGGGAGCATCGTTGGTTGGGATTTTCTATAGATGGTAGATTTGTGGATTTTGGGTTTTGTGGTAAAAGATGAAATCTTGGGTGTTGTTGTTGTGGTTTCTTCTTCAGTGGAGCAGGATTACATGTGGGACATCCATTGGGTTATACAGCAACTGATATTCTAGCGAGGCTTAGACGAATGCAAGGTTACAATGTTTTGCATCCTATGGGATGGGATGCTTTTGGGTTACCTGCAGAACAATATGCTATTGAGGTCCTCATCGCCATTTCTCGAATCATTATGGATGCTTTTTCTTGATAAACTTTTTGAGTCCTTATCGCCATTTCTAATCTACATTGCAGACAGGAACGCATCCGAAAGCTACAACATTGAAGAACATTGACCGCTTTCGTTTGCAGGTAGTGTATTGCTTTCAACTTAACACTTAGCCTAGAAAAGTCCGTATTTTGTTTGCCAGTTGTTGACATAAGAACTTTTAAAGTTTTGATAGCAGTTGGGTCGGTGGAAAATTATGCTTGTATGCAGTTTATTGCCAACATCGGCTTATTGATCCTTGGAGAAGTAAAAAAAGGGTTCTTATTCATGTTCAGATGTTAATGGAAAGCATTGATCTAGGCTGTTTGCTTAGGTCTACCATGAGAGTAAGATCCGAGGACCTCTTGTGTCCTGATTGTGTTTCCTTTTGTTTTGGTTACAGCTCAAATCGCTGGGCTTTTCATACGATTGGGACCGTGAAATTTCTACAACAGAGCCAGACTATTATAAATGGACACAATGGATCTTTCTTCAGCTTTATAAGCGAGGTTTGGCATATCAGGTCAAAACAATCATTGTCTAGTTCACAACTTAAAATTGTGCATTTGTGTATAGAAAAGTTCTTTAAAAGACCTCTTTGTTGCAAATTCAGGCTGAAGTACCCGTCAATTGGTGCCCGGTTCTTGGTACTGTTTTGGCCAATGAGGAAGTGGTGGATGGTGTTAGTGAGCGTGGCGGCCACCCGGTTATAAGAAAGGTAATATCGTTTACCAACTGGGAATATTATGTATTTTTCCCCCATTCAAAACCCGTATTCCTCTGTTTTGAAAGTTCTGAATTTTACAGTGACATTGTTTATTACCAAGCAGCCGATGAGGCAATGGATGCTGAAGATTACTGCGTACGCTGATCGTCTTCTAGAAGATTTAGACGAACTTGAGTGGCCTGAAAGTATAAAGGAAATGCAGAGAAATTGGATAGGAAGATCCGAAGGAGCTGAACTGAACTTTTCAATACTTGATGGCGAAGGCCGAGAAACTGACAAAAAGATTACAGTCTACACCACGAGGCCAGATACACTTTTTGGAGCAACGTATGCGCAATGGATTAATTATTTATGATTTAAATCTAAAATCTTAATCTTGCTTGTCATATATGATCGGTTCTTCATTTTTTCAGTTACATGGTTGTGGCACCAGAGCATCATTTGTTGTCTTACTTTGTATCGGCAGAACAGAAACAACAAGTAAGTTTTTTTTTTTTTTCTTTCGATTATACAATTTTTCTTTCATGAATTTCATGAGTCCTCTCTTATGTTTGCAGGTTGAGGAATACAAAGATTTTGCTTCGAGGAAAAGTGATCTTGAGAGAACAGAACTTCAGAAGGAAAAAACGGGCGTATGTACGGGATGTTATGCGAAAAATCCAGCTAATGGGGATGCTATTCCCATATGGGTAGCTGATTATGTTCTAGCAAGGTAAGTTCGGTCTAACAACATACATTGCTTAGAATTGCATTTGTGTGAAACAGAGAACTTTATCATGTGACAGTTATGGAACCGGAGCAATCATGGCGGTCCCAGCTCATGATACTCGGGATAATGAGTTTGCGTTGAAGTATAACATTCCGATCAAATGGGTAGTGACAAATGAGGCAAATTCAAGTGATGACGCCAAGCAGGTTTTTCCCGGATTGGGCATAATTGAAAATTCATCAAGTTTAGAAACAGGACTTGACATAAATCAACTATCTAGCAAAGAAGCTGCTTTAAAAGTTATTGAATGGGCCGAGAGAACCGGCAATGGAAAGAAAAAGGTTCATCTTCATGTCTTTCTCATTTGGATTATGTAAAACTTTTGTTCTTGTTTCTTACTCAAAAGGTTTTTGGCAGGTAAATTACAAGTTGAGGGATTGGCTATTTGCACGGCAGCGTTACTGGGGTGAACCTATCCCGATCTTAATTTTGGATGAATCTGGTGAAACTATTGCGGTTTCAGAATCTGAACTGCCACTCACTTTGCCTGAGTTAAATGATTTTACTCCCACTGGAACAGGGGAACCACCACTGTCAAAAGCAGTTTCATGGGTATGTCTTGTAGTTAATATGATTAGTTTCTGGATACTTTAAACGGCGATGGACATTTTGGTTATGATTGATGACTTTGCAGGTGAACACCATAGATCTTACAACAGGAAAACCTGCCAAAAGAGAAACAAGCACTATGCCACAATGGGCTGGGTCTTGCTGGTAATGTTTTATTTATAAGCTCGTTACTGTTCTTGATTCTTCTTTATAAACTCCTCGTTACACAAAATGTATCGCCCAATTGAGAATCCTTGATATTCTCTACTTGTGATGGTTCTCAAATAGGCTAGGCCAAAATTGGTCCAATCTAATACTTGTTTAATATATTTTCTGGTGTGTTGACGAAGAATGTCGAGTTATACTGAGAAACTAAACAAAATTACCTGATTTTCCACTATTGTCGATTCATGATAGTCTCTTATCTCCAGGTACTATCTGAGATTCATGGACCCAAAAAACCCTGAAGCATTAGTTGACAAGGAAAAAGAAAAGTGAGAGCCTTTGAGAGAATGCAATCAATTTATCTTCCAATTAAGTAAAATTTTGCTGCTTTTGGGCAGATTCTTTAAGTGTTTTCCTTGTGGCAGATACTGGAACCAAGTAGATGTATACGTCGGTGGTGCTGAACATGCTGTTTTGCACTTACTATACTCTAGGTTTTGGCACAAGGTCTGTGTCCTTTGAAACCTCCCTTTCTTTAAACTATCTCGTGATCTAACCGCAAATTCTGTTACTGCGTTATCGTAGGTACTTTATGACATTGGTGTTGTATCGACAAAAGAACCCTTCAAGTGTGTCATAAACCAAGGCATCATCCTCGGGGAAGTAAGTCGTTTTAACCCGTCTTCTTAAAAAAATCAAATTGCTCTGTTTCTCATAGTTTTAGGATGCAGGTCCAGTATACAGCTTGGAAAGACCAAGAAGGAAATTATGTATCCGCAGACATTGAAGAGCGGTTAAATGAATATCAACAAGTGACAATCCCGGAAGGAAAAGTATGAATCTTTTTCTCATTCACTAACTAAAACCGATTTGACTCTTTCGTGTTTCACCCATCTGTTTGAATGATCGATAATTGTATAGGTCATGAAGTCTGGAGATCATTTTGTTCTGAAGGAGGATCCTAGCATTCGTCTGACTCCACGCACTTATAAAATGAGCAAAAGTAGAGGAAATGTCGTAAATCCTGATGATGTTGTGTTAGAGTATGGTGCAGATTCTCTACGTTTGTATGAGATGTTCATGGGACCATTTAGGTAAACTTTTATCCCAAATTTGTTTTTTCGGGGTTTTATGCGTTCTCTGTGTTTATGTTGCTGCATTTCCTTCTACTAGGGACTCAAAAACTTGGAACACAAGTGGGATTGAAGGCGTGCATCGTTTCTTGGCAAGAACATGGAGATTAATCATCGGTTCACCTCAATCCGATGGTTCTTTCAAAGATGGAACCGTAGTGACTGATGATGAACCGACCCTTGAACAACTCCGTTCTCTTCATAAATGCATAGCTAAGGTCATCTCATCCCCGATATGATCCCTTTGGGGTTTGATTACATCCTACTTAAGATAGATGTGCAAAATTTCCAGGTGACAGAGGAGATTGAGAGCACACGATTCAACACGGGCATTTCAGGGATGATGGAGTTTCTTAACGCCGCATATAAGGTTAATCTTAAGACTCTTTTACCGGTCAGCTTGGTCTTTTCGCTTCCAAGTACTGATATTTATTTCCTCTTGTTTCTCTCATGTTAGCAGTGGAATAGTCAACCTAGAGGAATCATTGAGCCTTTTGTTCTTTTGCTCTCACCTTACGCGCCTCACATGGCTGAAGAGCTTTGGTCACGGTTAGGCCATCATAATTCTCTAGCTTACCAAAGCTTCCCTAAGGTACACAGCCAGTAACTGAACATATAAACTCAACAGAGGAAAGTTCTTTGCGGTATTGACTGTTTTGGTCTTTATGCAGGCAAACCCGGATTACTTAAAAGACACAACTATTGTTCTTCCGGTTCAGATAAACGGAAAAACAAGAGGCACCATAGAGGTTGAAGAAGGATGTTCTGAAGATGATGCTTTTATTCTTGCTTCACAGGACAAGAAACTCGAGAAATATCTAGACGGACAATCGATCAAGAAGAGAATCTATGTACCCGGGAAGATCCTCAACGTTATCCTAGACCGGACTAATGTCAAGGTCACTACAAAGTAGGGTTTCAAATAAAAACACTTTCAGAACCTGTCAAATTGATGAAATTTCACATTTGTGTTAACTCGAAATCTCCATTGAAGAGTATCAGATATATTGAAACAATAAAAGATTTCATTGGTTCTTAGAGAATATCAGAATTCAGAAGCACCAACGGTATTTCCTTCTTTCCATCCTCTTTGCCGAGCTCGAAGCTCCCACATGTAAGACAGTCTTCTCTGCTCATCTAGAGTTGCCTCTGCTTTCTCCCTTGCTTGCTCACAAGTCTCCATTCCCATGCTGCACTTATCAGCCTCTTTCTGATACTGAGACGCAGCTTTCTTAGCATCTAACAACAACCTATCTGCGCGCCATTCATCTTCTTGAGCTTGTGCTTCTCTTAGTTTCAGCTCTTCGGCGACCATTTCTGTGAAACTACTCTCGTTCTCTTCACTTGCCTCGTCGTGTCTCATACAATCTTGACAATGAAACAAGAACCAACAAAAAAGCTCATGACTTTGCAACATTTTACCGTTCTTACCAGCTGTATATGAAAAGATATTGCCAGAAAACACTCACCCAAGAAACTGTGATTGCTCAATCCTGCAGAAGAAACAGCGAATCAAACGCATTAAATCGGTTTTCTTCTGACCTGCAAAGAAGAAGGAAGGAGATAATGATGAGAATTACCGTCAGGGATGGAGAGGAGAGGCTGAGAAGAACAGTCACAGAGACAAGGAGGGCAAGAGGAGTGGAGAGAGTCTGCAATAGTCTCGTTGAGATGCCAATACAGAGACGGTCCAGAGATGTAGGCAACGATGCACAGTCCCATTACCCCTGTAACCACCTTCGCTGTCTTCTTCTGCCTTCTGGTCATCTCTCTCTATTTCTATCTCTCTGCAAATTAAAGATTTCTTCTTCTTTTTTGTTTAAATCTGAGAAGATTCTTCAGTAACTGATCTCCTTGAAATCTCCCCCAAGTAATGGATCCTCCATAACTTTTCGGACTATTGGATTCTATTTTTAGCAATGCTATGCAATTATAAATTACTTATGTAATTTATGTCATATATATGTCATAGATTTTCTGAATCAAACTGCATCATTTCCCTGCTAAGAAGTTTCAACACAGACACTGTTTCATCTGAATGTGAAGTATGGTTCATGAAGAACGTTGCGATTCTCCCGTTCATCTCGATTTTGCTCCATCCCGGGAGCTTTTTCAGGCCGAGAGACCTCATTTGATTCCACGATTCACTCACATCGTCCCATCTCTTCATCGCGGCAAAAGAATGTGCAAGCCTAACATAATGGCCAGCGTCTACTGGCTTCAACTCGATGATATCCTGGCAAATTATATCTTCGACCTCTGTTTTCCCATTTGCCCGGCAAACATCGAGTATAATACCCAAGACATCGATCGATGGTTTTGTAAAGTTCTCTTTGTAGAAGTTGAACGCTTCTTCTACTCTATTAGCTCGGCATAGAAGATCAACCACACAAGCTAGGTGTTCGTGATTGGGTTCAACACCAAAATCTCTAACCATTGAGTTGAATATCTCCAAACCATGCTGGACCATTCCATTATGGCTGCAAGACGAGAGAACTGCAAGAAAAATCACGTGGTTTGGCTCCATTCCAGAGCGAAGAAACTTTGAGTAAATTTCCAAAGCAATGTCCCCTTTACCATGGAAACCATACCCTGCAATGAGTGTGCCCCATGAAACAAAATCTTTCCGCAAGATCGAATCGAAACACCTCTGTGCAGCTTCTAAGTAGCCACATTTCAAGTACATATCAACCAGAGCCGTATCAACCAAGGTACATGGCCTGATATAGCTTCTAATTACTATACAGTGGATCAGTCTCCCAGCCCGGAGAGCTCCAGCGGATGAACAGGCTTGTAAAAGCGACACAACCGTCAATGAATCAACTCGTTGCGCTGTTTTGAACTTCATTTCTTCAAACAATAACAAGGCCTTACGCAGATCTCCGATCTGGGCATGTCCAGAGATAATTGCATTCCACGAAACTAAGTCTTTTTCATTCATCCGTTCAAAAAGAACTAAACTTTTGTCTAAATAGCCGCACTTTGCATACATTGTGATAAGAGAGTTTAACGCAGGAGTGTCTAGTTTATATCCTTGCCTCAGTACATAACCATGGACAGAAGCGCCGAGATCAAAGGAACCCAATTGAGCACAAGAAGCTACAACACTAGCTATTGCTTCACTCGATAGGTCTGATCCTGAATGTAACATTTCCGAGAAAACAATCAGCGCCTTTTCCGCTCTACCCAACCGCACAAGTCCTGATATCATGACTGTCCAGCAAACAACATCCTTACTGGAAATGGTTTCGAGAACTCGAAATGCAGCTTCCTCCTCTCCACACTTTAGGTACATCGTTATCAATGCCGTCTTGAGATGCATGTCAATATCGAAACCAGATTTTACGATTTGGCAGTGTAACATTCTTCCCATTTCAAGATCACACATTATTCCAGTGACGGAAAGTAAGGCTCCAAATGTCTGCTGATCAGGTCTTAAACCATCATCTCTCATTCTGTACAAAAGCTTTAAGATTTCAGTCATATTACCAACAGAAGCAAATCCTGAAACCATTGTGTTCCATGAAACCATATCTCGTTGCTCCATATTATCAAACAAATCCTTGGCATCTCCGACACGATCGCACTTGCAGTATAAATTCAACATCGAATTCATCGCAGCTACATCACACTCAAACCCATGAATCACAGCAAAGGCATGTAAACACTGTAACTGCGTAATCTCCGAAACCCCACTCAGCATTTCCAACAACGTAACAGGACCAGGTTTAATCCCCTGATATCTCATCTCGTCCACCAAAGAAAACGCTTCTCCGACGATCCCGGCGCGTGAGTAACAACCGACCATTACAGTCCAGTGGACTACATCCCTCTCACGCATTTCGTCGAACACTTTCCGAGCATTATCCAAGATCCCAAATTTAGCGTAGAGATTGACCAGTGAAGACGAAGTGTAGGAATCAGAAGAGAACCCATTGACGAGAACCTGTTGGTGAATCGAGAGACCGAAAGAGAGGAGTTGAAGAGAAGCGCAGGCTTTGAGAAGACTAGGGAAAGTGAAAGTGTCAGGTAAGATTCTACAAGCGAGCATGGAAGAGAACGTGGAGAGAACATGGTGGTGATCGCCATGAGATGAGAAATGGTTAATGAGAGAGTTAAAGGTTTTTGTGGAGTTTAGAAGAGAAGAAGCTCTGTTCATAGCTCCATGGTTTTGATCGAAACAAGCACAACGATTAAAACGACTCGATTAATGATTTAGCAGACTTGGAAAAACCGAACCAAACCAGAAATATATCAAAATGCCATCAGTAACACTAATAGCTACATTATGCATGTGTTAAAAATACAATTAAATTAATAGAGAAACATTATCCACATTCACGCACAAAAAAATTAAATGTCGTTCAAAAAATATTTTAGAAAACATGTTATTTAATTTAACTAATTATAATATTTTAATTAAAATTATATGCTATTGTGGAAATCTATGCATATTCTCATTTTTTTTACAACATAAGCTCATTAATACATGTTTTACAAATTTAAACCCAACTAAATGTAATATTTTAGACTTACCATATCATCTATTTTTAAAATTTTCTGATATATTAACAAAAATTTTATTATTATATTTATAACAATATTATCTATTGTGTATATATGTATTTAGATTAGTATATTATACACATATTTTTATTATGATGTAGTCTATTATACATATTTAATTACATTTGCAAATATTTATACAATTCATTATTGGAAAACATATATTTTTTTCGTTTATTATGTCCCAAAAATTCATATAAATCTAAACTATATCTGATTTATCGTATGCTTTATAATTTACACAAATAACGAAGATCAATTTTACACTTAAAAGATATTGAAATAAATATAATAATATGATTAATTCATTAATACATATCATTTTTTGTACGTTTATAGATGTTAGAATTCATATGCTTTGTCATACACGTTTAAATATTAAAAATTTAGGGCAATTGTCAAAAATACCACAAAAAAAGTTTTTGTTCCAAACATACCATCATTAAGTTTTTTTTCCCAAAAATACCACTGAAAGTTTTTTTTTCCCAAAAATACCACTGAAAGTTTTTTTTTCCCAAAAATATCACAAAATTGAAATTAAACTTCAAATCCTCAAAACTAAACCATAAACCCTCAAAACTAAACCCTAAACCCTAAATACTAAACCCAAGCCAAAAAAATAAATTATAAACTCTTAAAGATTATTTTTAGTGTTTGTGGTATTTTTGGAAAAACAAAAATTTTAGTGGTATTTTTCCAAAAAAACTTTATGATGGTATATTTGGAACAAAAATATATTTTAGTGGTATTTTAAGGAATTCTTCAAAAAATTATATATGTTAAAATCGATTAGTCAACCTATTTAATCATTTAATCAGGCGCTTAGCGCATGTCAAAATCTAGTTAATCTATTAAAACCATAATTTTATAAATAAATTGTAACGACACTTATAATGAAATGAATAGAGTAATTAATATGTCAGATGAATAGTACTAAATAATATACTGATGAAACAGTATAACATTTTTAGTTCTGGAATTTCTATAGAATAATTATTAAACATGTTAAAGATACGATTTTAATAGGTTATTAATTTTTTGTTTTTACATTTACTAGTCCTATTTTTAACATGTACATAGTATATAATAAAATTACTTTTATGAACATAAAAAATGGTAACAAAAATCTTGTTATATGGATTTTCAGGGATCTTTTTTCCTCTCAAAATTTAGTATGCCCTAAGCTTTTGAGTACCGCCGTCGCCGGGAGAGGTCCCTTCTTCTCTTTTTAAAGCTTTGATGTTTTAGTTTCCTTCTCCGTTCTCGTCGTTTACAGTGGAAATACTCTTTGAATCTAATTTTTGTGGTGGCTTGGGGTCTGCAGCTCCGGCGTCGCCATCACAGTTTTGCTATCTGTGGAGCTTATCGGCGTCTTCCCCACAAAGAGCTCGTCGTAGTCTCTCGGTTTCATCATGGTACTCTGCCGGAAATGTGATGGATATAGCCAGATCTAGTCCAAACTCTCTTTTTTCTCACCTGCAGCGTTTTGTGGCCAAGCAAATCGATTGTTCTACTTCATCGGTTGCGTGTTGGGGCCTGTGAGGACAGGGCTTCGCCGCTGATGAAATGTCCTTCGATGGTTATTGGTTATGGGTGCCTCGGTGACGAGGTTTGTGGATTCTTCGGTGTCTTATTTCGACGGAGAGGTTCTGTTATTCTTTGGAGGCTAAGGCTGAGAGTGTACCTTTGTGTGTAGCGGCAACTGAGCTTGCTCGTCTCCTCTAGTTGGTTTTCTCCATTTGCCTTAGTCTCAGTCTCTGACCAACGCTCTTCTTGTTTCCGATTTAGAGCGGTAAGATTAGTGTGGGCTGCTTACTTGATTTGGTTTCTTAGGATATGTTAGTAAGGATTGATTAGGTAAGCTTTGGGTTTGGTTCGTGTGGCTTTGTTTGCTTTTGGAGGACCTAGTAAGGTTAGGATCTTTGTCATTGTTTAGTTAGCTCTACCGGACTTCGGTGCTTGGTCAAAGTAGAGTAACAGAGCGATTCAAGGATCTATGGGCTAGTGTAGTCCCGCTTAAGAACTTGTTACTAAGGTTGTCAGGACATGTCTCGGGCCAATGGCGTAGAGGACAAACACTGCCTCGATTGACTTCTTGGCTCTTTCGTTGAAGGTCCTTTTGTGCGGTTACTGGATGAAAGTGCTTATGATCGCGTTTACGGTGTTGCTCGGCCTTTCACTTTGTCTTTCTTTTCTGTTTTCCCATTCCTTTGTCCCTTTCAAGTTTTCAGATTGTGTATCGCTAGTTTTTTGGCTCGGTTGCTTCGCAACTATGCGTTTTAAAAAAACTACCGATTGATATATATTTCCATGTTTTTAAAATTTTTTTATCATGGGAATATTTCTTAAAATTAGCTTTTCGTTTCTAACAAATTGTAAACCTAAACTGTTCATTTCTTATAGATATTTATGTTTTTAGAAAAAAAAAACATAAAATATGAAAATTTGATTATTATTGTGAATGGTAAATTAACGGTGGAATCACCTTTCAAAACGTGAAAAAGAAAGAATATACCATTTAGTACCAGAAAGTTTTTTTTCTATCGATCTACTATTCCAATATTTCATCATGTCAATTATATTACCATATATCTTTAAGAAAATATCTGGTCATTGGTCAATCGACTTGCAATTCCATCTGTTTTCTGGGCTGAGTTTTTATTCTTCTGACTAAAGTTTTTTTTTGTTTTTCCGAGATTTTACTGACTAAGGTTAAGATGTTTTAGTATACTTTTTTGGGCGTGATTGGTGTCTAATTTAGAGAAAAAAAGAATAGAGTAAAAGACTCATTATTTTGAGTTTTTCCTTTTTCACATCAATCAAGTAAAATATATTCTCTCCGTTTCACAAACAGTATCATTTTGACACATTTTATACAGATTAAAAACTTTTAAATATATTAAAATACTTAATTAATTAAATATTAATGGTTTAGATTTAATATATCTTAATTTTTAATGAGGATAAAAGAAAAAATTGCATTCGAAAAATTAAATTAAAAAACAAAAAAAAGTTGAGTAATTTTTCCCTCTAAACAATTCATTGGGAACAAAAATTGTCGTCTCAATTTTACTCTATAATACAGTAATCACACCCTTTAATCACCGGTTTTGTATTTAAGGCTAAGTTAAATAGTTTATGCCAAATCATTGTGTCATGAGTCATGAATCATGATAGTTGACATGCTTCATTCGGCGTTCAATTTGCCGCATAAAGAATAAAAAATGCAAATCTTCAGATGTATAAGATTATAATATTTTAGTTATATGTAATATTTTATGTCCAACATACATTTTTCTTAGGAATCATTAGGTCTAGGTTCAATGTTAAACCAATGCAAACAATTGTTAGAATAATCAGTCTTTGAATATTATAAGAAACCGAATTTGTCGGGGAAAAAGATAAGAAACTGAATATACTATAAACATGTATTCGTACACTACTATAACATTGAGCTGAGAGATAATCCGGAATGAAGTTCCATTGGCTTATTACACCCTAGGGTTTCAAATTAATCTTAAATTAAATACTAGGCATATTTTGTAAATATATAATTTATTTGAGTACTTAATACGAGGTACCACTACATTTACCATTACTAGATACTAGAATTACTAATGTGATGATTGATAAAAATAAAATATAAAATCTGTGGACCAATTATCAATATAGTAGTATAGGAATTGGATAATAAGAGGACATGAAACCTTCTTGTCGGTTAAATGATATCATGGTTTGTACTAACTTCTCCTTTTTTTAAGAAAACTATATTTTAGGTAGTGATTATTTGCAAAATCAAACGATATTTTAAAATCAAAACGTCACCAGCTGTATTCTTTGACTATTCATAGATCATAATGCTTAGCAACGAGTATATCTTCCACGAAACTTAGAAAAAACGTATACATATATACGTACACATTAAATTACTATTGTTTAATTGATGACAAAGTGCTGTTTAATATTTATAGTTACACAAAGAACAAAGAAAGTGGAGGTAAGAAAATGAAAAAAATATTCGGTATTTCCTCATGACTCGAAGATTAGTTTGTACTATTGAATCCGTAATTCACTGTTCACAAAAAAAAAAAAAAAAAAAAAACGAGTCAAAACGAGAGAATTAAGGACATTTTTTGTTTCCCAAGAATTATAAAGAGACAATTCTTCGTCTTTGAAGTCAAAGAGTGACCGGGTCCCATGGTGTGATAGTCAATAGGTTTACCGGTAACAATCAGATTATTTATAGAAAACTTAGTGGGTCCCCCAGCCGGTCACCGGTCAGGATTGCACCTATGAGGTATCCCATTAATTTCGTTGACTTAGCTCAACCATTGTCTATTTGACACTTATCTAATTGGTGTGTTGAAGATATATTACTCACGGCGAAAAGAAAGAAAACTCTATGCAAACCTAATAATATTGATCAAAGTCGTGAAATATTAAATGGCATAGTAATCGAAATCAAAATGACTGTAGAAACGTTTGTAATCACAATTTTTTTTTCTTTTCCATTTGCAGATTTTTAGTTTTAGAATTATAGTAATTTATTTAGAATAATTGGTCAAAGTTCAGTTTGTATAATAATTTTTGGAGGTTGTTATAAGATTTCACCCATAAGATTTTCTTACAAACGATTCGGTCTATTTTACAATATGAGTCGTTATTGTTTTGTATTTCAATGTATATATATATATATATATATATTTTTTTTTTTTTTTTAAATTAGTTTTGTCTCTATTACGTTAGTATATTAATTAGAGTGGCCAAGTTATATAGTATATTAATAAAGTGTATAATATAGTGTATTAATAAAGTGTATAATAGTAATTTCAATAGTTTTCTAAAATATTTTTGGAAAATTCTAAAATGATATTTATAATGAAAGGAGGATATATAAAACGCTATAATTATTATATATATTGGTTGTTGCAAAAGGAAGTTTTTTTTTTCTGTCAAATTATCGGAAGTTTATTCATCTAGCCATATAAATTGTTTATAGGATGATTCTCAAAAATATCCCATTTTTTAGTTTTTATTCCAAAAATATATTCACTAGTTATTTTTTCTAAAAATATAAAAATTTTATTTCTTTTCCAAAAATATCAAAAAACTAAAACTAAACTTTAAATTCTCAAAACAAAATCCTAAATCCTAAAAATAAACTCTAAAACCCTAAACCCAAACTCAAACATTTAAATTATAAATAGTTTTAATGTTATTTTTGGAAAAAATAAATGGTAATGATATATTTAGAACAAAAATTTATATTAATAGTATTTTGAAAAACTTCTCTTGTTATACTCCAGTATTATGGTTTTACTCTTTCGTCCACACGTACATATAGGTAATACATGGTATCGAGTGTCAACAAAATTCAAGAATTTTTACATCTTTATGTTTTTTTTTTGTTTTGACTGAAACATATTTAAGTTTACTTAAGTTTATGGTTATATAAAAAAAACATATTTAAGTTTTGGAGTATGTGATAAAAGTAAAGTTTTCCGACACAAATGAAGAAAAAAAAAAGCTTATAATTGTATCAATCACGTGGGAAGCGCCGATTGAATTGCGAGCGGTGGGATTCATTTCTATTTTCTGATCTAATTAATTCTATGAACGAGTCAAAAGTCTTTCTTATAGAAAAAGGGAAAAGAAAATAAATTTAAAGAACAATACTATTTTAATCAAAAACAAAAAGTGAAATCTTGTTTCATCCATAACAAGAACTAATAATTGAAAAATGCTTCCCTAAAAATAGTTTTTTTTTTTTTTGTAAAGCTCATATATTGACTTGATCAATCAAGGATTTCAAAGTTTTACTAATTAGGACAAAGTCTCTGGGAAAAAAAAACTCGTAGATTAAAGTGCTTTTTTTAGAAAACCAATATTCTTAGGTGAGATTTTTCAGTAGATTGGTCAATATTTTCTTTGTTATCCAAATAATCGTAGAATGATTTTACCAATAAAAAGGTATTCAACAATACTCAAAATTTATTCAGCTATTATGCAAGTGTATAGTGACATAATTTTTTTTTGTTATTTTTCTGTTAGCTAGTTAAAATTAACAATTAATTTTTCTGCTAACAATCTTTTATTTTCTAATATATTTATCATGCATCTAAGAGTTGAAAGAAAAAAACAAAAGTTTTTTTAGAAGTTCGTACTAGAAAAGTCAACTCAATTCTTAACAAGAACAAAAAAACCTGTAAGGAGTGGGAACAAGGGATAAGAAAACGGTAGATAGTCCTTAATAAACTATAACTCTAAATCAATGGTGACACTTTTGAAAAAAAAAACAGTTTGAAGGAAAAAAATGGATTCTGCTGAAAATATAAAATAAGAATTCAGATGATTCCAATTACGTTTAATTACATTCCTTTCAACGTGATTGTTTGTAAGAAAAAACAAAAAATCTTATCCTTGACAAAGAATTTGTTTTTTGTTGGACCTGAAAACAGCAACACGTTCGTAATAGAAAATCAAAAACTGCGTGTAGTTAGTTGGATCCCATCTTATGATATGTTTGTTAATATACTTAATAGTTAATAGTGTAGGTCAATGTTAGCTGGTAGACAAATGACGTCGACACTGACGCAAAACGAACAAAAACAAAATCTCCACAAATATCTTTCAAAGAGAATCCAAAACCTTTAATTATAAAACAAATATAGACACACAACAATATTGTCTTTCACTAATACTTTCATTAGTATTAAAACAAAAAAATTGACAATATCCGAGTCCACGTAAAAACCCTTTTTGTAGCCGAAGCATCTGGTTCGGTAAGAAGGTCTCTCTCTCTCTCTATCCTCGTCTCTAACCACATACTCAACAAAGTATCTTTCTTTCTCTCTCTTCTAAGATATCTTCTTCTTCACCTCTCTCTATATATGGAGGATTAGATATGGTACGGAACAATCACACACAATCACACACACTCTCTGGATAAAAAGATATGTACCTTTTCTTGTCCGGAAAGTAACATCATATCCTCTTTCGATCTTTACTAGGGTTTCGGGAATTCGGATCAAAATTAACATCAAGCAAAACCTAACTATAGAGAGAGATGTTTCGGTTTCCAGTGAGTCTTGGAGGTCCACGGGACAATACGAAGCAGCCACAGCCGTCGGATGAGCAGCCACAACATCGTGTTGTGATGGATGAAGTTGATTTTTTCAGATCGGCGGAGAAGAGAGATAGGGTTTCACGTGATGATCAGAATATTATCGCCGACGATGAGACTCATAGTGTTCATGTCAAAAGAGAGAATTCACGTGTTGATGATCATGAAGATCGTTCTACGGATATCAATGTAAGTATTTAATTTCTCTATTTTAAATCTTGAATCATTTTTCTTGCACATCAAATTGCAACGGATTATATCGATTAAGTTATAACCAATAATTTCATTAGACCCGGAAATATGTAATTTAATAATCCGAGTTTAATCCTGGTGGTGTACGTCTATAAATTGTAAATGACTAAAAAAAAGTTTCTAATTTTGTTGTTGTTTATAGATTGGACTTAATCTTCTCACTGCCAATACGGGAAGCGACGAGTCAACGGTGGATGATGGATTGTCTGTGGATATGGAAGAGAAACGTACAAAGTGTGAGGTACACTTATTAAACAACTAGCTCATCTTTTAAATAAAAAGAAAATAAATAAAAAATAAATAGCTGGGTTTAATTGATCAAAACATGTAACATATATATAGTGATTTATACTAGTATCACTATTGTGTGACCATCCGAATGTATGTAATTGACAAAAAAAAGAATAGTTCGTTTTAATTTTTCTCTTCTTTCAATTACTACTACAACCCATTTTTGTTATAAAATTCAAGTTTCTTAAACGTAATTCAAGTTAATTTAAAGACTATTGTTGTATTTATATCTAATCTCATGACATTTTTTTTAATAGCCCATCTTCAATTTTCTCGTGTGAATCCATAAAATAGACATTTTTCTATCCCCATCTAATACTAGTTATATATATTAGTTCAATGTTTTTACTTCTTTAGAGATTTACTTTTTTTTTTAATATATATATTTAATTAGTCTGATATATATTATGGCTGTGTTAAATAAAATGAAGAACGCACAACTTCGAGAAGAGCTAAAGAAGGCGAACGAAGAAAATCAAAGACTAAAGGAAATGCTAAGTCAAACAACCAACAACTTCAACTCCTTACAGATGCAACTTGTTGCTGTCATGAGGCAACAAGACCATCATCAATTGGTAATTGACAATCTACTCCATCTTAATCTTTTAGTTAATCAACAATTTGAAACAAACATCGATCAAACTCTATAAGGTTTTAAACTTGTTTTAATCAGGCTACGTTTGAGAACAAAGACAAAGAAAAGAAACGACATGAAGCGCCTGGAATGCTTCCGAGACAGTTCATGGATTTAGGACCGTCGTCTGCTGAAGTATCGTCTGAGGAAAGGACCACGGTTCGGTCAGGATCTCCGCCATCGCTTTTAGAGAATTCTAACTTACGTCAAAGCGGAAAGAGATTGCTTGGAAGAGAAGAAAGCCCGGAAACCGAATCTAACGGTTGGGGAAACCCTAATAAACTTCCAAAACACAACGCGTCCTCCAGCAATTGCAATGGGAATGGGAATGGGAATGGGAATGGGAATGGCAATGGAAATGGAAATGGCAATGTCATGGATCAATCGGCCGCCGAAGCCACAATGCGTAAAGCTCGTGTCTCGGTTCGTGCTCGGTCCGAAGCTCCCATGGTAACAATAGTCTCCCTCTCTAGCAAGTGTTTAAATATTAATGATCTATTCAAATGTTATGGAGGTTAATATATTAACCTCAATGAGATTGTTTTACAGTTAAGCGATGGATGTCAATGGCGGAAATATGGACAGAAAATGGCGAAAGGAAACCCGTGTCCTCGAGCTTATTACCGCTGCACGATGGCCGTTGGATGCCCCGTTCGCAAGCAAGTACGTTACTTGAACCATTGCGGTCTAGATTATTATTCAAAATTTTACTATACCTCAAAAAAGTCCTAAGATTTATTAACATTGCATATGTTGTGGTGGACATGAATTTATCCAATTGATTTTGAATTGAAAAATCCTTGAATCTTAATAAATCATACCAAGTTTGGACCGATTGTCTCATTGCAACATCTATATGTAGTTATAAACATTTCAAACATCTAATATGTTTTAGGGTTCAATCAAATTAAAATATGTTGATTAGTATGTGTTTTCTAACTAACTAATGACCCAACAGGTGCAACGTTGCGCAGAAGACAGATCCATTCTCATAACAACCTACGAAGGAAACCATAACCATCCATTACCTCCAGCTGCTATGACCATGGCTTCGACCACAACCGCAGCCGCAAGCATGCTCCTCTCAGGCTCGACAATGTCGAGCCAAGACGGTTTAATTATGAACCAAACAAATCTCCTGGCTCGAACCATGTTACCATGTTCCTCAAGCATGGCCACTATCTCAGCCTCTGCACCGTTCCCAACCATTACATTAGACCTCACTGACTCATCCAACGGTAACAATGCAACCAACAACAATCCGTTGATGCAATTCTCTCAACGGTCTGATTTCGCCGCGGCGCTAAACCAATCGGTTTTGCCTCAAGTGATGGGTCAGGCTTTGTATTATAACCAGCAACAGTCCAAGTTCTCGGGTTTATCTCAGTCCCTAAACGCTGGCGAGAGCGTTAGCGCCGCTACTGCTGCTATCGCCTCGAATCCAAACTTTGCAGCCGCTCTAGCCGCAGCAATTACGTCTATTATCAATGGCTCAAATAATCATCAGAATGGCAACACTAATAACAGTAACGTTACGACGAGTAACGTTGACAATAGGCAATAACTATGTTTTAGTTAGGTTTTTTTTTATTGGTCGATTTTTTTTTTTTTGTTGAACTTGTTTACATTTTGCATTGTAGTTACGGCTTTTTTTTCTTTTCCGAACAACAAGAGAGATCTTGAGAGCAATTTTTTTTCTCGTTGCTTGTGTATGGTCGACAATTTTGTTCAGGAATATATAAATTGCCTAAAATTTTCAAAACTGGGGATGTTATTGAATCAATGATTTAAAATCTATGTGCGTGGATTCTAAAATCTCTGCAGAATATCTTGGATTTTGTTTCTAATCATTTGTTCATTAAACTCCATCTACAAGTAATTTCAAATCCATTAAAAACAAAAATTTCTAGAATTTTTAAATGTTGAATAACACTGGATTTTAATGATGGATTTAAAATCTTTTATTGAATAACACCAGATTTTAAAATCTTTAAGACATGATTTACAAATACCATATCCAATAAAACCAAATTTTAAAGTAAGATTTATAATCATTGATTGAACAACAGTGGATTCTGTTTAGATTTAAACTCTATTGAAATACATCATTCTTTGAAAGTCGAGTGGAATTTATCTGCCTAGTGTGTTTTGATAAAATGAGTAGAAGATTTATCGTGCAAACCAAGATTAAAAATCGAGTTTCTTCATCTATAAAAAACCGTTGTAGGTTTGTGTAAATTACTATAAATGTCTTAAATGATAAGAATAATTAATTTTGTAAAGATTTCGAAGATTATTAGTCCGAGCTTCGGTCCGGAACTACTGTATGCGATTATCAAATAATTGAAGGGTGCAGATTGGGCTGATTTTTTGGGAAGAAAAGAATGAGTCCAGGCCCAAATAGTTGGCACGATTGGTTCAAAGAGTGGGAAATAGTTCTTAAGACATTAATAAAGGGGTCAGAGTGAAACTAAGGAAACCTTAAGGGATTAATTATGAAAAGTTGAAAACTTTAACGAAACGTGTTTGTGTTTATGGGTCCCACGCAGCGTCAACAACGTGAAGGCGTTTGCTTGTGCTACAAATCAAAGCAACCTTATATTTTCCATTTGCAGCAAACACCAATCAAACAATCCATCTTTGTGCAAAACCGAAAAAATGAGTAGACATACACTTTAATTTTTTTAACAATTTTCTTGTGAAAGGTTAATAGACATATTTTCGCACAAAAAAGGTTAATAGACATACATAATATTTAAATATTTTTTGAATAATTTTATTCTATAGTGTAAAGGGAGTACAAGTAGTAACTAGGGATCAAAATAGAAATGGTATCATAATTTATGGTGAAGAAGTTGATTTAAAGACGTTACTGTGTAACAAAGGAGTATTGTTAAGCTGGACCCACGCATGGGTTCATCAACGTGAAGCATAAATCCAGCTAATATCTTTGCAACCATAAATTTCCCATTCAAAAATTAATTGATTACTTTTATTAAAAAAAAACATTAATTGATTACAAATTTACAATACCATTTAAAAGTCGAATTAAAAATTTGAAACTTATTTAACCAAAAAACAAAAATAGTTGCCATTTAAAAGTGTTTTCATTTTTTTTTTAAGGTTTATTTGAAAAATACTCTATTTATGTTTTTAAATTTGAAAAATACACTAGTTTTTAGTTTTTTTAAAAACTAATATGATAAGACATTTTTGTCCTGAGTTGAATTTAAAATTAAATCTTTTAATAAATCAAAATTAAAATTCGAAAAGATTATTATTGTTAATATTAAAAAAAAAAAAAATATATATATATATATATATGTTACTGATTTAATTTAAAATTTACCATAGATTAAAAACCTTTTGATTAAATCTCTTATAAATATTTCAAATTTTATCTCTCAAAATTTATCAACCTTATGTGTCTGTTCCAAAATTATCAAAGAAAGAATATTGAATTTGGTAATTATGATCAATTAATCTCTTCGAAACAAAGTACGATTTGATAAACTGACTATGCGATTTTAGGAGGAAACGACAAAATAACATTTATGATTTGCTAAAGCCTTTGGAAACTTTACGATATTCTTTACTAGCGAATGTTTCGGGTTTTGCCCAGATTGAAATTAATATAATGAAATATATAAAAGTCTACGATCTGAGAATTAATAACCGGCTTGAACACAACAGATTATGTCAATAAGAGACATGATGTGTAGATAAAGTCCAGCTTTTTCTCTAGATATTTCTTCGACAAACGGAACATGTTTTTGGTTGGAATTTCCAAAATCTCTGCATAAAAAATCATGAGGGTAGTCACAAGTGCTATACTTTTCCATTGTTGTCGGATTTGTGGTTCTGATCAGTAACATGGCATCTTTTTTCATAGTGGTGATCATTCGGTGAACCGTAGGTGAGGATGGAGAGTCTGAGTTAAAAATCTTAATTCTTTATTCAAAATAGATTATGAATTTATAATAGATTAGGAAATAAGATAAAATTTTCTTATTAACTGCTAAAATTTAGTATGTTTGACAGGAAGATTTCAAAATACTCTAAAATAATCTCACAATCATAAGATCCAAATATCGTTTATTCAAAATGAATTTTAAACAATGTCACAAATGTCATTATTAATAAGTAGTATTCGAAATTTGTAACAACATGCTTTGAAACCTTTGTTAATATTAGATAATGTTAAAGAAGTTATTTAGGATAATAATCGAGACTAAATTTTAGAAAATATATAAAAAAATAAAAAAAATAATTTATCACCACAAAAAAATTAATTTTTGAATATATAAGTTATTATTCAGTGTTAATGAGGATATTTAGTAAATTAGTACTAAAAAGGGTGTAGTATTCAAAAAAATAAAACAAAAGTGTATTTTTAAAATTTAGAAACAAAAAGAGGATATTTTTCCAAATTTCCTCTTTTTTTTTATTTAGTCTAAAGTTTAAATAATTTTAAATAAAAAATCAGAAAAGTAATTCGATTTTTTTTTAAAAGATCGAAATGATAATTTCAAATGTCCATTTTTATATCAAAATATTTTTAAAACAGTATGTATTGTTTAAGCTAATTATTTATATGTATATATAGTTTTTTCATTTTATATATTTTATTTTGAAATTATTAGCATTTTGTTTTTAATTTTAATATGATTTAATATTTTATTTGAAAATTCATTACTAATCAAATAATTACATGCAGCATTTTTTCGAAAAGTAAATGAAATCATATATATATTTGTCGTATATATGTGTTTATAATAAATGTCTATTTGAGTAAAAGATATTAATACATTTAAAGTTCTTCCTTGCACACTTTAAATAGATGATAACCTTGGAGAACAGACTTAAGAAAGATATTATTACCCTAAGTGTCTAAAAGGTATCATACAAAAAAAAAAAAAAACTATGTGCTCATTATTTGAATCATCCAACAGTTTATGCAAAATTGCTGTAAGAAAAAAAAAAGTTGTTTGTGCAAAGTATCAATAACTTTTACATAATTTAAGAAAACAATTGGGGCCAAATGAAAACAAAATATAGTATAGGGTTGAACAGATTAAAGTGAAAACTTACACTTTCGCTTTTAAAAAAAAAAACAGATTTTGCTGATCTGTACGGGCCCACGCAACGCAAACAAGGTTTCATAAACGTGACGCTTGCTTATGAATCTAATACACAATTAAAGTTTAATTAATTCTTTCTAAATAAAAAAAAAAGTTTAATTAATTCTTTCATATATATCCATTTGCAAGCAACAAGTAAATTTAATTAGCAATTAATTGACAGTAAAAGTTGGATTTAATTTCTGTAATTTGCTTCAGAGTTTCTCTTTTAAGTCTTTTTACGTATAAATATAAATTCCCTGCACCATTCTTCTTTGTCTCGTTAAACTTTGGTTTTTCTTCTTTCTCCTCTTAAAGCTTTTCAGAATCTTTAGTGTACCCACATTTTCTTGGTGAGTGTTCTTTTACTTCTTCCATATTTTCCTTTCGAATCATTCAGTTTCTGTTTGTGAAAATGTAATAATAGCTTAATTTCTGTTTTTTTCCCCTGTTTTCATTTAAATTTTGTATTTTGGTTTTTCCTCTTAGATTTTTCACTTTGAAGGTTTTATTCGATATAGTATTAGGTGATTCGATACTGTAGAATCTTAGGTTTGTTTGATTCTTGACTTGGTCTTAACCTTTTTTTCTTTTCCTTTTACCAATTTTTTCTTATACTTGTGGTGGAGTTATTTTGTAATATGTTATGAACAAAGCAGCTTCAGTCTATTAACTTCTTTAACACCATATGTTAGAAGTCCAAGGATCTGAGGATTCTGGTCCTGAAATTCACCAATCTTGAATCTTGCAACTATTTGTTGAGAAAATCGGATTAGTAGATGGTTTTAATGTGACATGGTTGTCTGAGTAAGACTCCTAATGATTTGATTTATAGGAAAGTAGATAAGGCACATAAGTAATGCCCATAATCTCCATATTAGTCTTTAATCTTATTATATGTTGCATATGTATATACTCTTTCATCTCATAAATTGATGTAAGATTGTTGTTATTGATGATAGGTAAAATGGGAACTCGGTTCCAATCCTTCTTGCTCTTGTTCTTGCTTTCATGTTTGATCCTTATATCGACAACCTCGTGTGAGCAAGAAAATGATGGAACACTTAGAATTGGATTGAAGAAGAGGAATTTTGACCGGGCCAACAGGCTAGCTTCTCAGCTTGTTGTGAAAAACCAAGGATCTTGGTCTTATAAAGATTATTTTCGCCTAGACGATGCAAATGCAGATATTGTTCCTCTGAAAAACTATTTGGATGCTCAATACTATGGTGACATTACCATTGGCACTCCACCTCAGAAGTTTACTGCCATCTTTGATACAGGAAGCTCCAATCTCTGGGTTCCATCTACTAAATGCTACTTATCGGTACGCAATAGTGGTTGATTTTGTTCATAGAAATGCATACTAAATATGAAATCCTATCGTATGCTTAATGTTTCTGGTTAATGTTTTATTCAGGTTGCTTGTTATTTTCACTCCAAGTACAAGGCTAGTCAGTCATCGACATACAGAAAAAACGGTTTGTTCTTTTTATTCATCTTGTTATTTGATTCTTGAGCTTTGTTGCTTTGATGTTCCTTGATAGCTCTTCGAGAAAGGGATAACAATTAGCATCGTGGGTCTTCTGATATAGTTTTTGACACTAAAAATCATTGAGATTACAGGAAAACCCGCGTCAATCCGCTATGGGACAGGTGCTATATCTGGTTACTTTAGCAATGATGATGTTAAAGTTGGTGATCTTGTTATTAAGGACCAGGTAAAACCGATTAATCTGCTTTCATATCTCAGAATCTTGAGAGTTTTTACTTTTTTGTCTGATACATCTATGACCACAGGAATTCATAGAGGCTACTAGTGAGCCTGGTATTACATTCTTGGTTGCAAAGTTTGATGGTATCCTCGGGTTGGGATTCAAAGAGATTGCTGTAGGAAATTCAACTCCGGTTTGGTATGAAAACATTTTCTATCAAATTTTATCTGATCCATCATCTAATTATAGACTTTGTTTTGCAAATGTATATTCTGAATGATGAATATATATGATGTGGATATATAGGTATAACATGTTAGCCAAAGGTCTGGTTAAGGACCCGATTTTTTCGTTCTGGCTTAACCGTAACCCGCAAGATCCACAAGGTGGTGAGATTGTTTTTGGAGGAGTAGACCCTAAGCACTTCAAAGGAGAGCATACTTATGTTCCCGTGACGCATAAAGGTTACTGGCAATTCGACATGGGTGATCTCCTCATTGCTGGCAAACCAACCGGTAAGTTAGCTTTTAAATGTTTTAGTTTCAACATGAATGAGTCCTTATGATATAATTTGACATCTGTATTTTCTATGTCATTCAGGATATTGTTCTAGTGGTTGTTCTGCCATTGCTGATTCCGGAACTTCTCTGCTTACCGGTCCATCGGTGAGAGAGAGATTTGTATATTGTTCACTATTTAGCACCTGAAACATGGTGAATGGTTTTTATTTGCCTTTGCTTTTTTTTTGTTTGTTTAGACTATCATCACGATGATCAATCATGCCATCGGAGCAGTAGGACTCGTAAGCCGCGAGTGCAAAACCGTGGTGGATCAGTACGGAAAAACCATGCTGAATTCCCTTCTAGCTCAGGTTGAAATCACTGCTCATACCAAAACATTCACACTTATCTATTTATAAACATTACAATCTTGAATTCTGCATCATTTGACTTACAGGCGGATCCGAGGAAGGTGTGCTCACAGATAGGACTCTGCGGTTTTGATGGGACACACAGTGTGAGGTTAGTACCAAAAAAAATGTCAGAGAACTCTGGTCATTACTCATTAGACAGCAAACTTAAACTGATTCATGTTTGTCTGGCAGTATGGGGATTCAGTCGGTTGTAGACGATGGAACATCGGGTCTTCTAAACGAAGCGATGTGCAGCGCCTGTGAAATGGCAGCCGTGTGGATGCAGAGCGAATTGACTCAGAACGAAACACAAGAACACATACTCACTTATGCTGCTGAGGTGAGTTTTTGAGAGAGAAGAGTCTTTGAAGACTTATTTTGGACATAAACATGTAAAAACTCTAATCTCTGATCATTTTTCAGCTTTGTGACCATATACCAACCAAGAACCAACAATCAGCAGTGGACTGTGAGAGGGTTTCGTCGATGCCTGTAGTCACATTCACAATCGGTGGCAAAGGCTTTGATCTCTCACCTCAAGATGTAACTTCTCTCATCAGTCTCTCCTTAAATTTCAACTTACCGAAATCATTAGAAGAGATTAAAGTCTTAATTTTTTTATGGATCAGTATATATTCAAGATCGGTGATGGAGTTGAGGCTCAGTGCACCAGCGGTTTCACAGCCATGGATATCCCGCCGCCTCGTGGACCTCTCTGGTAACTCTCATCTGCAAAATCCCAAATCTACTAACCAAAAAACTCAAATGGGTTTACTCTAAATTTTTGTAATCATACGTAAAATGCAGGATCTTGGGTGATATCTTCATGGGACCATACCACACTGTGTTCGATTACGGAAAAACAAGAGTTGGATTCGCCAAAGCTGCTTAAGAAAAATCGTTTCTCTTCTTTATTACCTTTTTTTATATGATGTTTGTGAATGTGTTTTCGAAAAATCTGAAATGGTTTGTAATAACTTAAAAACATAGCTATTGTAGAATGGTATCACCTTAATACAGATTTTTATTTGGTTTCAGCTGTTTGATATGTTTTATAACTTACACAGTACTAAGATTACAATGAGTCCGAGGATTGATGTCTCTCTTGATCCATGTGTTTCCCTATTCACTTAGCCTTTGCCAAAGCCAGTGTGGTTGACCTTGCTCGCAGGGTCAGGAAAATTCCCCTGAAGAAACAAAAGGACAAGAAAAATGTCAAGTTTTCGAAGAAAGTTTAAAATTGAGTAACAATTACAACAACAGAAACATTGATAGAGAAAATTCTGCTCATTTCATTCGGAAACTCTTTACGTGTCCAGAAAAGAAGAAAAGAATGTTAAAATCAATTTCACTATTCACCATTTCATGCATTCACATCCAGAGAAACTCAATACTTTTTGATCTATAGGACTAAAAAGATATCCGAATTTTCAGTTTTGATCATGGTTTGTTTTGCGGAAGCCGCAGCAAATGTTTCATTGTCTTACCAGAAGAATGCGACGAGGCTGTTCAAGATGACCCGAGAGTGCAGTGGCACATACTTGTAGTTTATCCATCCCACGACGGGGAAAAACTGTGATTAAAAGTAGTTCACAACACCCAGAATTAAATGAGTAGACATAAAAAAAAGTAACGGGATAATAGTCACGGTAAAATCATCCGACACTTGTGAATCAAGCTCTTTATAAGTTATAACAAAGGACATGAACTAAATTGATATTTATCACTTACCGTCCATGCTGTAAGCTGGACCGTCGGGTAAGTCTTCTTGATCCTGTGTCTAACAAGATTCCAGGGAGCTCCTGTTTCACTCAACATTGCAGAATTATTATCAGAACTCATTATCCCATCCAACACTTTTCGGATTTTTACAAATGGAGACTGGAAATAGAACTTACTTTCAATGACTACTCCATAATAGATCATGAAAAGCAAATGGTTCAATGGTGACAATATCAGTTGATCCACGATTAACTGCCATAACAGACCATTTAGCATAAACCTTAAATCGATCTTTGACATACAAATCATCGAAAAGTGTTGCAAATTTACCTTCTTTGCAACAGTCTTTGCGTCCTTCTTCCCTTTAAAAATCTTATCTAGATATGTATGAACGAAATGCCCAGCTGGTCCGAGAAAACCACCCGCAAATATCTGTTGGAGAATACAATGAACTCGACGGTAAACAAATATAACAAAAATCCCATCTTGAGATTATCGAAAAAGGCATCGAACGAAGCTATGATTGGATTGAAAACTGAGGTTCCTAGAAGAGAAAGATCCAAGCTTTACCACTTTAAGTAGAACTCTTCTTAGCTGAATCTTCTGTATCCCAGAGAGTTTCTGCGAAACAACATCGCTAACACCGGACAATGCACCAGCTGTAATTACCTGAAAATCACACACATATTCACTTCAATGAAAGACTAAAACCATTCCCCAGGAATTTTAGCCATTCATAAAAAAAGCCAACGAGCTAATTCACAAAGATTCTCTCAGTTAATCCGATTATTAAAAACACAAACTTTCAATCCAAAACAACATAATTGTCTCTCAATCGATGAAAGCTAAACCCAAATCTCAAAGCAACGAAACTACCCCCAAACTACATCTCAACCATCAATCAAAATCACAAAGAAGAAGAAGAAGAGAAGAAAAAGTTCGAACCTTTGTTCTTAAAGGATGTTCCTGAAGCTGTGACAAGTATCGTTGCAGAGTCTTCTTCGGTATAGATCCCATTTTCTTCACTTCTTCTCTTTCATTGATTATCTGTTGACTAAAAGCAATTTGTACCACCTACAAACAAAACCGAACCGGTTTGATCCCGACAAATAAAATCGATTTAAACCGACCCGGTTAACATCAGTTTTAAGAGTAATTAAGACTCGGTCTACGAGGATGGCGGGTAAAATTGGGAGGCTTTACGGTTAGACCAAGAAACCGTCACAGGAGAATCTATCAAAGCTTGAGAATTATTGGTCTTTGGTCAAAACTCTTATTTCTTAATTCTCTCTTTGGTCAATTACAATTCCTTTGATTTTCTATTTTATTGCCTATCATCTAAAAATCTATATATATATATAAACACATCAAATCTCTCTCCACATTCATCAAACACAATCACAAAAACTCAAGAGAGATCAAGAAACTAACGTAACCAAAACCAATCAATAACCGGTTTAAAATCGAGTGAAAGAAGAATCATAATTGTTGTTTCTTTCTTCTGTTTACATCAATGGCTTCATTGCAGGCTTCAAGATTACTTCTTTCGTCGTCTTCATCTTCTTGCACGAGACCTAAAGCTGCGGTACCGATCCCCAAACTGCCGAAATTTCATGTCTCGGTTCCGAAGATACCGATAAAGAATGCTTCTTTATCGGTTAAAGAACCGAGCTTTGAGTTCATAGAAAGTCTTCCTCTTTCGTTGAAACAGAGGAGAGACTCTGATCCTATCCAAAGGGCACGTCTCAATGCTGTTCTTGAAGAAGTTATGGAGAGGATTGAGATGCACAAGAACATTGGAGATCAGCGCAACAATTGGAACTCTCTATTGCTCAATTCCGTCAACATGATCACTCTCACCGCCGCTTTAATGGCCGGCATGGCCTCGGTTAACGGTCACGGCGGAGATTCTGTAACCGCTGTGAAGGTAGCTTCAACGGTTTTGCTAACCTCTGCGACGGGTATAGCTGCCTTGATGAGCAAGATTCAGCCCTCGCAGCTCACTGAAGAACAGAGGAACGCGACGAGGCTGTTCAAGAAGCTGAGAATCGAAATCGAGATGTTTTTGAGAGAAAACGAGGAGATCGATGAAGAAGATGTGAAGGAAGCGATTACGAAAGTGTTGTCTCTAGACAAAGCTTATCCTCTTCCTCTGATCGGAACAATGCTCGAGAAGTTTCCGGAAGAGTTTAAACCGGCGACTTGGTGGCCTGAAAACAAACGAAGAAGCTCCAAAACCGGTCTTGCGAACGGATGGAGTCAAGAGCTGGAGAAGGAGATGAGAGAGGTGGCTAATGTGGTTAAGAACAGAGACGCAGAAGAGTATGAGAAATTAGGTAACCTGGCGTTGAAGCTAAACCGGTTCTTGGCTATCTCTGGACCAGTTTTAACCGGAGTTTCAGCAGTAAGCTCTGTTTTTATCGGTCAAGATTCCGGTTTAGCTGGAATTGTGGCTATGACTTGTGCTTCTTTGGCCGCGGTTGTGAACACTTTAGAGCATGGTGGCCAAGTGGGAATGGTATTTGAAATGTATAGAAACTCTGCTGGATTCTTCTCTCTGTTAGAAGAATCGATGAAATCGACAGAGAAGAGAGAGAACGGACAAGTGTTTGAGACAAAAGTCGCGTTGAAGCTAGGAAGAAGCTTGTCGGAATTGAGAGATCTCGCGAAGAAATCGAACCTCTCTCAGGTCGAGGCTAACGAATTCGCAAGCAAGCTTTTCTAGTTTCTCTAGATTTTACAGAGAGAACATTCTTCGTTCCTTATGCATAGATGATTTATTCCTTCATTCTTTTATTTATTTGTACCAACAAATTATTTTATTTTTACAAAGAGATATGTCTTTCGATCGAAACTTCAACGAGAATTTGAATGAAACATTAATCTTTTGTCTTGATCTTGAGCATAAGTTGTAGGAGGTAAACATTTTAACGAACCAAAATTATCGAACCGAAATCTAATAAGAATTGATTGGTATTTACATGTTCACACCAACTAAACCGATCCGAACACCAATTTAATCCAACTGAGTAAACCGGAATTCTATAAAAATACATATTTTCGATAAAAGTACACCCTTAAGATAAAATATATTCAGCAAATGAATAAAAAAAATTATTTACTTACATAATTCAAAATCAATTCGAACCAAACTGATAGAAATTCAGTGACAAAATTTCCATACCGAAATAACTAAACCGAACCCAATTATCCAAATACCCACCCCAAACTAGTTCATAAGACCTTCCTTGTATCTTACGCTATCCAACACTGAAGTTAACTTGTGTCCTAAGAAACTTCTATAAGATGAAACTCTCAAAGGACAGATAAAATGGAAGAATCATCGAGGATACATCACAGTAATCGAAACTTCGTCCACTGAAAACGCAGAATCTTTGTCTTCATGTTTATTCATAGATCTATTTGCAGGTTTCGCCGAGAAAGGAAGTGTGACGAAAGCAGCTTCTGTAGGTTTAGGTATTTTCAAAGTACCGTCTCTTGCAAGCCAAACTATTACAGAGCTCATGGTTGGTCTCTTTGCTGCATTCTCTTGAACACATAACAAACCAATCTGAATCAACTTTATGATCTCGTTTATCGGATTTTCTCTTAAGTAAGGATCGATTATACTCTCAGGCTCTCCTTCGATCCATCTCTTCCATGCCTGAATCCAAAGGAAATTTTCTTATACGTTTCTTTTACAGAGTTTGAGAAGATATTAAAAAGGAAGAAAATGTGATCAAGAAGCTTACAAAAGCTGGAAGTCCTTCTGCTTCGAAGTTCTTGTTCCTTTCACCACTTATCATCTCTAGAAGCATAACACCGAAGCTATAAACATCAGATTTAGCTGAGAATTGTCCGTGTCTCACATACTCTGGAGCCATATAGCCACTGAAAGTACCAAATCACATTAATGGTGATACTAATTCCAAGAATCTCTAAAATTTATGTAAAAACCAAAAACAGAGGACCTATGCCGTGTCTAAAAGATTCTGTTAGAAAACAGAACATCTATGTCTAATACAAAGCATCTACTATTTAGGTCTGAAACAGAGCATATACGTGTGAAACAGAGCATACTTACTAGGTTCCAACTACTCTGCTTGTCTCTCCTCGAGTCTCATCCATGTTAAACAATCTCGCCATCCCAAAGTCTGCAACTTTAGGGTTCATCTCAGCGTCTAAGAGAATGTTACTCGCCTTTAAGTCTCGATGAATAATCCTCAACTGAGAATCTTCATGGAGATAAAGAAGCCCTCTTGCAACTCCTTCTATGATTTTGTACCTCACATCCCAAGTAAGTAGCCAACGCCTGTCTTCATCTACAGATTTTCAAAGAAAAAACGTTTTTTTCTTTGATATGATAGGAACTATTGTTATCAAAATACATTACATCCGTCTTGCGAAAGACTTACCGAAGATAAAGTGATCGAGACTTGAATTAGGGACAAGCTCGTAGACAAGAATCTCTTCATCTCCTTCATTACAAAACCCAAGAAGCTTAACTAGATTCCTATGTTGGACTGTTGTCAAGAGTAAGACCTCATTCTTAAACTCTAAATCTCCTTGCCCTGAGCCTCTAGCTAATCTCTTTACCGCTATCTCTTGCCCGCTCGGTAAAATCCCCTGAAAACCGATTCGTGCTCTTTATGATCACTAACCAATCTAAAGATTTTGCAAAGATATATCATGAAAGCTCTTACCTTGTATACAGATCCAAATCCGCCTTGTCCAAGCTTATTTTCCGGTGAGAACTCATCGGTTGCAATCAAGATCATGCCAAGATTATATCTTAACATAGATTGACCATCAGAATCAGAATTTTCTGCACATACATAAAAGGCCTTTTCCTTCAAAACAAAACTCCAAAACTTTCTCAAACATTTACTCAAAAGTTCTGAAACTACACTCACTATTGATTCCAGCATAAACCCTCCTCCTCATTCGACGATAAGCAAGCACAAAAGCAACAAACACAGCAAGATTAATGACCGTAGGAACGACGATAACCATAACCCTCCATGGTTGAAAATTTCTTCCTGAAGACCCCCCAAAAACAGTTAAGTTCTATGCAAGTCAATTCAACATTTCAGCCAAACAAAAAAGATGATCTATTTTAGTACCTTTCTTGACCTCAGAATCTTCTGGAGGAGGCCGAGGAGGTGCGGAAACTCTCGGTAGATTATCAAAAGCTCCTACGAAAGAGTATAAATCCCATCGCAAATAACAACTAGGACGCGCAATTGTTCCCCCGATTTTTCCCCAGTAACTTTCTAGATTATACCTAACATTCTCTCTCAGACAATGATTACAATCAATTGAAGATAAATCAGGTGTGCATTGCATCAACATATAAACCTCAGGAGCATCTGTAAACTCTGCACTTGAGGCTCCATAGTACTTCAAAACCGAAGAATCATCAGCCTTGGAGGCAACCTCGAGCGTTCGATTAGCCATCGCGATAAACTCTTGGGTGAAACGGGTCAGATTTGTAGTTGGGGGAGCACTCGAGTGAGGAACATTCACGAGTGGATCAAGCTTTAGTATGCCAAATGTAGAGATATTTGAGTAACGTACTAGACAGTAAACGTTTGCATCGTTTTCGGAATCCCAATGATATGCTTCAGTTTTGCCTTGACATTGAATTAACAGGTTTCTACTTACTCTTTCAACGCAACGACGACAAGCTTGAACCTCGTAGTGTTTTCGACAAAGAGCAAGAGCGTAAACTCCGCCTAGCGAAGCGTTGTAGAAACCGCGTTGTGTGGTGACATTTGAAGCAAGATCAGGCAATAGAGCTTCGAGATTTTGGCCGTAGGTTGTGTTTGGAGAGAATTTGTCGTCGCCGCAGCGAAAGTATGTAGTGTGAACGCCATTGATGGTTAAGAGAAAGAAGAGAAGAAAACAAGAGACGTGAGAAAGAAGTGATTTTTCCATCTATATAAAACAATGGACATCTGATTATTAAAACCGCTCTTAAATAAAGAGTTTATGATTTGTAAAAAAGTCTTTGACGATCAAACCAGAATAGAGAAAGAAAGAGACTTTTTCTATTATCATATCGTTTTCATCAGTGAAAAAACCTTTTTAGAAACCCTGACTTTTCTTATAGTGACGTAAGGAGCAGGGCAAAGACTTTTTCTTCCTTTAAATTCCGCTTAACGTAAACGACACGGCGGACACTTCATTCATTGTCCTTGTGGTTGTGGGCAGGCAATTGTCTTAAAGACTTAATATTGTTAAAAAACGTCGTCGTTTCTGTTTCCAAACAGTATACAAAACGACGATATGAATTGAGGTCAAGGCCTAAAGTCAAATCGAAAGACCAAAGATCTTCGCATAGCAATTTGATAGGGTTCCAAAAACACTACGAACACAATTTTTTATTTATTTAATAGGCAGTTTGGATTACCTTTCCTTTGGTTTTTATTGATTTATATAAAAGCAAAGTATATAAAACAAATAACAAGTAAATGAGAAAGTATTAATATATTGGTTTGAATAAATTTAACATTTATTTAAAAAAAAATATTAATATAGTCTTATAAATAAGAAAGTCATTCACTATTATTTGCATAAACAAATAATTAAAGACTAAATACTTAGTCTTTACTCATGTCTTATCAATACTTCGACCGTCGAAAAGAACCCTTGTCCTCAAGGTTCACATAAGGGAAACTGTCTTTGATTGTTGAACATATTTCCTGTTGCATCTTCCTCTAAAGTTGAATTTGTGTTCCTTCCGTTAAATCCAGTCACTTGCAAGTTGAAGGTAACATATCCTTGTTGAAGAAACACCTAGATGATCTATCTCCATGACTCCGTCATGAAGACAAATGAGGCGTTTTTTTAGTTTGCTAGATCTTTCGATGTTTGTTGATTTGAAGAATAGTAAAAAAAAGAATGATACTCGAAGATTGTTGATTCCAAAAAAATTAACCAAAATTCAAGTAAATGACAAATCTGAAAAGTTTTATTTTATTGAATATCAATTTTTTTTTTTTTTGGAAAACTAGAAATAGTGAAAACAATGGAAGAACTACGAATGGGTAGAAAATGAAAGAAGAAAAGTCTGTTTTTTTTTGTTAGATCAAAATAAAACAAATTCAATGTTCATTGATTCGAAGAATAGCCGAATAAATATTTGAATATCGTTGATTCTAAAATATCGAAATTCAAGAGATGAACTTGAAAAATATCAAAACTTTATATATATATATATATATATATATATAAATTTTGGGGATAAATCGAAACAAAACAAATTTGATGTTCGATGTTTATTGATTGAAGAATAGCCAAACAAAGAATGATTCGAAGATTTCCAAAGGAATACCTAAAATTCAAGAGAAATACAAACTTGAAAAGTTCTATTTTATTGAATATCAATTTTTTTTTTTGTAAACTAGAGATAGTGAAAACGATGGAACAACTATAAATGCGCAGAAAATAAAAGAAAAAAAAATCTGATTTTTTTTGGGTTAGATCGAAACAAAACAAGTTCGATGTTCCTTGATTCGAAGAATAGCCGAACAAAGACGCGAATATCGTTGATTACCGAAATTCAAAATATGAACTTGAAAAGTATCAAAGCTATTGTGTTTTTTTTTGGATAGAGATTTGATACCACGAATCGTGGTCCAGATCAAAACCGAGATATATATTTTTAAAATCTCGAAGTGGTATGGATCAAAAATAAAAGGTGAAATTTTGTTGATGTTTTTGATGGATCAAAAGCAAAACATGCTTTGGTAGCACTGATAGAAATACCCAAAACACTAAGAGTATAAAAATCTTTTTTAATAGGTAGTTTGTACTACTTTTCTTTTGATTCTTCACTGATTTATATAGAAATAAGTACATGAAACAAATAACCAGTAAATGAAAAAGTGGTAGTAGATCCCATAAACTAGGAAGGCATATTCACCATTATTTGCATAAACATAATCTCAACAATTAATAAAAACAAATAATTAAAGACTAAATACTTAGTCTTCAATCATGTCTTTTCCGTCGAAACCTTGTCCTCTAAAGTTCACATTAGGGAAATTGTCTTTGAATTGTTGAACATCTTTCCCGTTGCTTATTCCTCTAAAGTTGAATTTGTGTTCCTTCCGAATAAATCCAGTAACCTTCAAGTTGAAGGTAACATACCTTTGTTGAAGGAACACCTAGACTACCTATCTCCATGACTCCATCATGAAGACAAATGAGACGGTTTTTTTAGTTAGCTAGATCGAAACAAAACAAGTTCGATGTTTATTGATTGAAGAATAGCCAAACAAAGAATGACACTCGAAGATTGTTGATTCCAAATAAATACCCAAATTTTAAGAGAAAGACAAACTTGAAAAGTTATATTTTATTGAATATCAAAGCTTTTTTTTTTTTTTTGAAAACTAGAAATAGTGAAAACGATGGAAGAACTACAGATGCGTAGAAAATAAAAGAAGAAAAATCTGGTATTTTTTTTTGGTTATATCAAAACAAAACAAGTTAGATGTTAGTTGATTCGAAGAAAAGCCGAACAAAGACGTGAATATCGTTGATTCCATATACATAACCGAAATTCAAGAGATGAACTTGAAAAGTATCTAAACTATATATATTTATAGAGATTTTGATAACACGAATCGTGGTAGGGATCAAAAACAGAAAGTGAATTTTTTGATGCTTTTGATAGATCAAAAGCAAAATGTGCTCTGATACCACTTATAGAGATCCCAAAAATACTAAGAACACAAAGATCTTTTTTTAATATGTAGTTTGATTTTGAAAAGTGATTCCACTATATATTTTGGTGTCATAAATATATAATGAAACGTCTTTAATCTACTAAAACTAGCGTTTTATGATTATTCTACAAAAACTCTATTCAACTCAAGTTTTTCCGCTATCAAATCATCATTTGACTATTCCGCTATGCCACTCTTATTCGACATACCAATCAAACCCATTATTTGATAAAAGATAATACGAATGAAAACATTCATAATAAAAAGGTTCCAAATAAGAATTAGGGTTCTAGGCTTGTGGCAGCTTCTTAATGAACTCTAAAACAGCTTTGGCAGTGTTAGTGGCAGCCAAAGATCCAAACTTTCTAACAACATTATCTCCTTTTTGAGCTCCAGCTAAATCTGATAGTCCCCTTATTACAATTATGGGACATCCATTTGACACACACGTCTGATAAAAACAAAAAGTAAACAAAATATTAATGACCTAAACTTAAAAATTAAAGTGAATGTAATGAAATTAAAAAAATGTATATTTTAATTACCATAGCCACTGCAGAACTCTCCATATCTGAGGATGAAACCCCAAAAGTGTCGTATAAGAAATTTCTATAGGCAGCATTGTCCACAAATATGTTTGCAGTGGCTGCTTTTAATCCAACCACCAATTTTGGTTTCTCAGGAAGACAAAAACTTGAATTGACGCACTGTAAAAGCTCCATCCTCTGCACTCATAGATGAAGAACCTGAAATTAATGTTAGAAATCCTGCATCGGAAATGTGATGAGACCTAAAATAATATATAAGAGATATGGGCAAATTCACTCTCCGAATTATGTCCGAACCCGAGTTTAACCTAAGCAGGATTGCCCAAATTAGATATATTGTCAATCATCAATTGGGATTTAGTTAGAAAATAGCTAGAAAAGTCTTCGTCTCTCGGTATCATCTAATCTACTAATTTCCAATTGGTTTTGAGTTAGAAACCCATGAAACTTAACAATTAATAACTATATATTTCTTTTTAATCAAATCATTATATCATTATCAATAACCTCTAGATCAGATGCAAGATGAAGCCATTCTTGATTTGTATTGATCCAAAACACTTTCTTAGGTGAATTGGTTTGACCAGTGATTGAATATAGTTCCTCGTAACTATATCCAATCCTCCCTAACATATTATTGCCATCTCCTTTAGGAACATTATAGTTTCCGATATCTAAGTATGCTGCATCCTCATCTCCTTTTGTTTTGTCTGGATTCTGTTTTTAATCAAACCAAATCATCATCAGATCAATATAAACAAAGAAGCAATTATATATCAATATCAAACTTGTAATGTTTATATATATATACCAGCCAATCCCACAATCCAGCATCCGTGATTTGCTTAGGAATGCTCACATCTCCTATGGACATCGAGTTGTTTATATTTCCCGCAATCCCAAAATGCACGATTCCTTTCACATCGAATACATCTATCATTTGTTGTGTTGCTGCTGCTGCGTTCACCTGCACATTTTGTTTTCTTAAGAACATATACCATCTCTGTTTTTTATTTTTTGTAAATGCAGTGATTAAAAAGTTATGTATATGCCCTTATTAATAATATATTACTAGCTATATTGTTATGATGTTAAGTAAAAAGTTTTTAGTTTTTTTACTTAATGATTAAACTAATATTGTTTGTAAAAAAGTCATCATGAAATTCTAAATAAACTCACCATTCCGATCCCACATCTCACATACACAACCTTCTTTCCGTGAATCTTCCCAATCCGAAAACGTCTTCCTGCATTTATTTACTCACAAAATCAGAAAATGTTTACATTCATATCTCAAATGGACTTGTACCTTAATTTTTCTGGTACGAAGCCGTATAGCAATATCCTACATTGAAACTTAGAAGTGACCTAAAGCAATGATCTAGAGTAATGTATAATGCATACGAGTCAATTCTCTCGATGCCAAATAATTTTGAGTTAGAAATCAATTCATAAAACAAAAAATTTGTTAAAAAGAACACTGTTATTAAGACCAAAAACATATTAAAAGTTATTATCTTATATATATATAAGAAATGGTACTCTGTTGCTAATGTTTCTATCAACATGTCTCAAATACGGCATGGCCAGGTACCTTTCCACCAATTTGATGTATCATCACATAGAAAAATCGATTCAACTGGTGATTAAGCTCAATAATATACCAGAGAGGTCCAAGAAAGGATGAGAAGGATCGGGTCTGAAATCGGCATTGCTAAGAAAAGCATCTTCCTCGGTCTCAAAGACCGTCACCAGACCGATGTAAGGTCCTTTGCGGTTGACTTTTCTGATGGTAATGGCGGAGTCTAGTTTGTGTGAAAATGTAGCTGAAGCAGGAAAAACATATAAGGAAGAGATGATGATGAAGATGAAGAGCAGAGGAAGAAGATAAATATTTTGGTCCCTAGATGCCATTTGATTGTTTGGTTTGAGATCCAAATCTCCAGCTCATTTGTACACATATATTAACATACAAGTCCAACCTCAACTAATATGATATTTGTTTTTTTTCCCACGTGATTCATGTTGAGTTACATTTTTTAATAAACTAATAGTATTTTAATATACGGCTGACTGGCTGAGCATCTTTGATTTTTTTCTTTTTCCTTCAAAGAGCCACATAACCATTTTCTCAATCATTTACAAGCAGATAAAGTTTTCTTCGGTAGAAAAACCACAAATGTAGACTTTTAACTATTTTACTAAAAAAACACACATGAAGAAGTGACTATGGTTTAACGACATTTATAAATTCACCAAAAACCATCACCACTTTATTGGACATCGAATCTCTTCCCTTATAATAAAATTAATAAGTTAATGGATCACTTTAACAAAAAAAAATTAAGTTAATTAATGGATCGACCTATCTTATTATATAAAGCAAGATACGCTCAACGTGAGTGTGACACGTAGGCATAATTATGACTCACCAGATTGCGACACATGTCTAATATTAATTAGATGACGACATGTGTTAACACTTAAAATTAACTAAGAAAAAGTAAAATTAAAAGTAGAAAATTAACAAAATAATTATTAAATAACTAACCAAATAGTAAAAAAAAAATTCTAATAGTCTAAACAGATTAGGAAACAAAAATTAAGAAGGAAAATAGAAAAGATATAAGAGAGAATGGAAATTTTAGTTAAAAAAAAATCTTATTATATAAAGCAGAATGCGCTCAACGTGAGCACGACACATGCAAAATTATAACTCATCAGATCGTGACACGTGTTAATTTTAATTTAGACTGTGACACGTGTCAAATCTAATAATATAAAAATAGAAACTTTCTTTCTGTAAATTAGTTATTTATTAGATCAAATTGTTGTGTACCTAAATGGAAATAGTAAGAAAAAAAAAAGACATATTATTGGAAAATTAAAAGAAAATAGCAAATAAAAAACTATAAAAAGAAAAATAAGACATTATTTCATGTTGCACAAAAAGACATATTATTTCCAAATTCTAAAAGTATTAAGAAGTTTTTTTCTTACGCGTGATTTGAAAAATTTATAATTAAAAATAAAATAAAAAGTTAAAAAAATTTCTTCAAAAATAAAGCTAAACTTGATGAATATGTAAAATTTTTAATATAAATTTGATGATTAATTGCAAAACATATGTGATCATTAATATTTATATTAGAGATCGCGAATATTGTTTCCATAGTCTAAATTCTTAGAGTTTTAGTTTAAAAAAGATTTGAGAAATACACCTTTATGAGATCTAACAAATAAATCTAAATCCAATATATCTGAAATAGAAGAAAAATATAAATCTAAGATATATCAAATAAATATAATATATAAATAGTTTTACACGCAAACATAAAAAAAAAAACAATTAGAACAATAGATACATTAGTCACTTACTTTATATTTCTTTTGATGAATTTTAAAAAATTAATCCAAATCTTTTAGTATACCTGAAACATAAGAAATTTTTTATTGCTATAATCTAAAATAGATCAAAATCAATATAATACATAAATAGTTTTACATGGAAATACATATGCAACAACAATCATATATATTGTATATACACAATAGATGCATTCACAAATCATAAACCACATAGATTTTTCATGACAACAGAATAAAACACCACAATAGATGCATTCATAAATCATAACATCATAAACTCTTTACGATAAAAACAAAAAAACCACAAAAATTCTTAATTATACATATATGAACACAAATAGCCTTATATATATATCTTCTTATTATATAAAGCAGGATGCGCTCAACGTGAGCGTGACACGTAGGCAAAATCGTAACTCACCAGATCGTGACATGTGTTAATTTTAATTAAGATTGTGACACGTGTCAATATATTAATATAAAAATATAAATTTTCTTTTTCTACATTATTTATTTCGTAAATCAAATTAAAAGGAAATAATAGTCTAAAAAAGAAAATAAGACATATTATTAAAAAAAAAGAAAATAGTAAATCAAAAAGACTAAAAAAAGAAAATAAGACAAATTATTTCTAATTGTAGTGTAACTAAAATGAAATAATAGTCAAAAAAAGAAAATAAGACATATTATTAAAAAAATTAAAAGGCAATAGTAAATAAAAAAACTAAAAAAGGAAAATAAGACAAATTATGAAAAATTGATATTTATGAGATTAAGACATGTGTCAAAATTTTAATTTTGATATAATTTCCATATATTTTTTACAATACTTTTTAATTTATTTACTAATATATTTTGTTAATTTTCTTATTATTTGTTTAATACTAATGACATATATATATATACATATATATATATATAAATTTGATAGAACGAATTATGCATATATTATTTTGATATGAAAATTTTAGATATTATTGATTGACAAGGAATGCATGGAGTAAAATATGGTTTTAATATGATGGAAGAAGTATATGAGTTGTATTGCGAGATGAAATACATGGAGTTGAAATCCAGTTTGAAACAAAATTACAAATCAACATCCAAAATTAGTGTGCGAGTAATAATCAAAATCTAAATATTTATATCAACAAGATTTAACATATATTTCTTACATTTTCATAAATTTTATTTTTATTAAATTTAATCGATTACCGACAATGGATGTTTTACTTTGCTTTTTATCATTTATAAATAAGTTATAATTAAAACCCCGCGTATTACGCGGGTCCTAATCTAATATGAGCTAAACTGTTCTTTTTCTTTTCATTGAATATTTTCTTTACCTTTACATTTTTTATACATAAGATCAATTCTTCTTTTTCTCCATTTTTTCTTATATAACTTATTTACTTTTACATTTTGTTTATAGACATCAACTCTACTTTACATTTACCTTTAACTTTTTATAAAATTTATAATGGAAACATCAAATCTTCTTTACATTATTTTCTTTCCCTCTACATAAATTTCCATTTTTTCTTACATTTGATTTTCATTTTCGATTTTTTCTAATATTAGATTTAAAAATGGCAAGCATAATTTGCTTGAAAATAATATGGAAATGGAATCTCAAAAATGACAAATTTATATTATTCAAACTTTATAAAATCGTAAATTTAAAATATTTGATACGTGTCTCCATCTAATTATTTAATTGACACATATCGTGATCTGGTAAGTTATAATTTTTCTTATGTGTCGTGCTCACGTTAAACGCATCCAACTTTATATAATAAGATGCGTTTATGTGCCTCAAAAATTTAAAGTAAAAAAAAAAAATCTTAAAGCAAAACTGAAAATAAAATTAGTGAATATTAAAAAAGAAAATTTTAGCATTTAAATTAGTATATGTAAACAAGAAGTGTAAACGAATAGTAAAACAGAAAATTATATGAGTATACTTTGTAATTAACATTATATAAAATAAGAAAATAATTGATGGAATAGTTATTATTCCTTTCTAATAAGAAGAAAAATAATATGTGTATTAAAAAAAAAAAAGTCAAATATGATTTAAAAGGGTAAATCTAATTCAAAATAGAAATACGAGAATCAATTCGTCAATGTTTAAAAAAAAAAAATATATATATATATATATATATAAATAGTTAAATAATAAAAAATAAACTTAATTCAAATAGGATTTGGAAAAACTAAAATATTTGGAAACATGTGATAAAAATTAATTGGATATCAAATAATAATAGAATAAAAAATAGGAGAATCAAGATAAAAAATAAATGTTAGGTTTCTCTATTGGTGGTTATATGTCGGCGTTCTTCATCTTATTTTATTTATTTTCGCAGGTAATTACATTTTATTTTTTACTTTTTTGTATTTGGTTGTTTATAGGTTATAAAATATTAAATTATAAATCCGTGTATACGCGGGTCCTAATCTAATTGTAATATAAAAAAATGAAAGAAATAAAGACTTAACTAAAAAATACTTCATCCCGTATCTTGGATTTTTTAGTACTAATAATATGCAAGTTTAGACAGAAACTATGGAAGTGAAAACCTAATTAAATTATTATAAAAAACCTAATTAAATTTTAGCAGTATTATTCTATTTTATTTAAAGTGTAATATTTTGTCTTCGGTTCTCTTGTTAATTCCCGGTTAAATCTGCGGGTTTAACTAAAGGTGGTCTGAGCAGCTTGATACGCGGCGTTTTGAGTAAGTGGACTCAAGGAATCTTCGACTTTTGGGTTTAAGCTAGTTGGCTTGGGCTTGTGAATATTGAAGGCCCATTCGCAGCGTTTAATCTGTTATAAATAACAGACTTAACGACCCTGAAGAGTATACAGAGCATCCGTGTGTAAACCTATTCATAGGGAACTCGTAGAAACTTGCTTGTGTCTTCTTTACACTTGTGTTCATCGACTAACTTGAGAAATCATCAAATCCAATTGAAATCAGACATTTTCACTCTCGAAAGATAAATCGTAACATATTTATCAATTTTTTATGATTTACTCTGTAGAAGACTCTGATTCTGATGATTTTGTCATTCGCTAACTTTGCAAATAAAGAAAGATGTTTTTTTGTAAAATCGTAACTTTTTGATGAATGAACCAACTTATTGATTTTTGCAGAGTAAGGGTTTGATTTTTGATGTTGGTATGTTGCAGAGTGCTGGACAATTTATGTTTTTCTTTTATAAAGAAATTCAAGATTCGAACCATTGACCTCACCAACAAACATGAGCTACTTAACCGTTTGTGCTGGTTATTTTTTTTTTGGAAAATCCATGTTGCAGTCTGATATTGCATGGTATGATACTAACCGAAACCGATACCTTGTTGCCTAAAAATAAGCTTGGCCAGGGTGGATTCGTAACTTTCTGTGAATATGAACGTTCATAAACTTATCAAATCTTTAGATGGGTCAATAATCTTATAGCGCGAAAACTGGTTTCAGGGAATATTAACGGGCAAGAAATAGCTGTGAAGAGAATAGTAAGAGGTTTAGGGCAAGGAGATGTAGAGTTTAAGAATGAAGTTTCTGACAAGACTCCAACATACAAATTTGGTTAAGCTTCTTGGGTTCTGTAATGAAGGGGATGAAGAGATTCTTGTCTACGAGTTTGTCCCTAATTCAAGTCTTGATCACTTTATCTTTGGTAAGCCTTTGTGAAACGCTACATTTTGGTTAACAATACTTCCGAAATTTTTTTAGGAAAAATAAATATAAGTGGAAAAAACTTGTTCTACCGCTTGTATTGGATAATATGCAGATTGTAGTGAATCATTAACTATAATTGTTGAAGCTGTGTGCAAATTATGATTTTTGGATATGGCATGCATTTTTTGGTATGCTATGCACCAATAATAATATTAATGTGTTAGAGGTTTCTGAAATTTATGAGAATATGGAAAAAATTCTTCTTTATTAAAAACACTTTAAGCACCAGAAGCTTAATGGATTTATCCGGCACTAAGACAATCCCTTAGTCCGGTACCACTTGTTTTTCAATAAAAATTAAAAAACCAATTTAGAATAACTCTAAACATGGTAACACTATAAGTTTTCTCTCACAAAAAAAACTCTTGCTCTCAATGAGAATGAAACGTTTATGTTCTACAAAAATCGATGATCTAATTCATTGGAGGTAGTCGTTCTTTTATAGAGACTAATACACAAGCATTAGAAAACATCTTCCTTTTTTAAGTTAGTTTCTTTTTCCTAATTCCCTCATTTATTTTTCTTCAATCCTGAATTTCTTTTTTACTTTTACACAGGTTCGATGGTTTTGAAAATTGTTCTGGTTCATGAAGCTCTTTGCTTCAACAGTTTCTTGCTTTTTCTCTAATATAGTTCAAGGTATTGTTCATCATGTTCATTAATTATATATCATTCAAGAAAAAGAATAATATCATATAGGTTATTATTTTGCTAATGGAATATATCCAAAATATTTCACCTTAGTGCAAACTATTCTCGAGCCAAGGGGTTTCAAAAAAATATGTTGCTATGAAACAAGAAGCATGTAGGAAAGATGTCGAACGTGTCTTCAGAGTTTTTCAATCGTGTTTCACAATTGTGAAATGACCGGTTTGTTTTTGGAAAAAAATGTGTACATGACATAATGACTACATATGTAATTATATATAATATGATAATCGAAGATGAGTGTGATCGATGTTGATGCACCAATTGAAGTCGAAATATAAGTTTTAGTGGAGATGATAATATCCGGTTAAAAAAAATTCTAGGTCAATGTAGAATAATCAATGATAAAGAAACTCATTTTTCACTTGGAAATGCATTAATCAATATAGAAATGGATAGAACATAAAATAAGTGGGTAAAATTTATAATTTTGACAAATAGAAAATATTACTAAAAAAAAAATTATATAGAAAGAAAACATATTTGGAATTTTTTTTTTAAGTGAACAATAGAGAATTAGAGAAATACTCAACTCAATTTGAAATTACTTCATTTTGTCGTGAAAAAATGATAGAGCAATGGGTTGAAGATGATCTTAACCAATCAAAAATGTCTATAACGCTGAAATGTATATACACCACACACAAAAAAGTTTCATTTTATACAATTTTCTCACTTCTATACATTTTTTTTTCCCTAAAAGCCTCGGCCAAACTTTTCTTTTCACAATGAGCCAAACTCTTCAATAATTCAAAGCAAAAAGAAAAAATCAGTCCACTGCATTAGTTAAAGGTCTTGGTCTTCCATGAAAGTACCACGCTGCTTCCCTTGGGATGCATGAATCTATAACATTAAATATACATTATTTTTCTAAAGGTTTTAGCCAAACAGAACCAAGTTGACATATATTAACATGACAAAAACCTCATGGCAGATCTAGATCTATAACAAAATATTATTTAAATTATCAAAAACTCGAATATCATTACAACAAATTGGAATGAGATCATTTCATTGTTATTCAATAAATTTCATTTCACAAATTTAGTAATTTCATATTTCAATAGACAATATGTATCCATTAACGAGATGTGAAATATTCTAAGGAACTAACATGAAAAAGGGTAAATTTTATCTAAAACATACTTTCATGTTTTTGTATAAAACACAATCATATTTACGATTTTGTCATCACATCAATTTTGCAAATAAACTTTAAACTGTACTTTGTGAAAAACCACAACCAGGTATAAAGAGAGAGACAAGAGCCCATGGTTTTACAAGTTTTAATAATAAGATTCTTTTGAAAAAGACCCCACCGTTACTATGGAGTTTGGACTATTACTTAGCCACCGTCGCCAATTACGAACCAGGAAAATTTGCAATTCATATAAATATTATCCATTTCTTGGCAATAACAATATGATAGTAAAAAACAAAAAAAAACAAAAATGGGAAGATATTGTGTTCTTATTTCCTTCTCTTGCTTTCTTCTCCTTCAAACTTTCGACACCATTAACGCCGCTTGTGACGGCAGTTTATTCGCCGTTAACAGCACTTACAGTGAAAACCTCAACTCACTCTTTTCTTCTCTTGCAAGTAATGTCGTCACTAACAATGGTTTCTACAACGCTTCAATTGGAGAAGGCTCCAACAAAATTTACGGTCTTGCCCTTTGTGGACGAGGCTACGAGAACCAAGCTTGTGTGAATTGCGTGGAACAAGCGATTCAAGAATCACAACAAAGATGTCCGAATCGAATGAAATCCTTCAGGTGGACCACTAGAGACAATGACAATGCTTCTTGCCTTGTGCGTTACGCTGATCACTCTGTTCTCGGGAAACTCGAGCTTTGGCCACCTACTTTGTCAGATAATCCTTTGAACATAGAGGAATCTAAGAGCATTTCGATTTTTCGACGAGAATGGGAAGCATTGGTTAACCTAACAATGGAGTCAGCTACTTCAGCTCCTGACAATTCCTCGGTTGTCCTCAAGTTCTATAGTGTTGTAAGAGCAGAGTTCACAGAATTTGCAGATGTTTACATGATGATGCAATGCACTCCTGACATTTTGTCTAGTGAGTGCAAGAAATGTCTTAGGCAGTGTGTGTTGAACTTTCAAAACAATAATTGGGGAAGCCAAGGCGGTGCGGGTCGGCTTCCGAGCTGTTATTTCCGGTGGGATCTTTATCCTATTTGTGGATCTTCTGAGAATATGACAAGAGTTTCTATGATTAGTCGTGTTTCGAGTCTTCTTCCTCAAGGAGATGCTGAGACAAAACCTAGAAATGACAAGAAAGGTTAATTATATGTTAGATGATTTTAGCTAGTTATATATAATCTTCTCTTGTTGGTTGTAAATGACTGATGAGTTTTTTTTTTGTTTGAAGGAAGAAGGATTCGGTATGGAACTATAGTGATAATTGTTGTTCCAACAGTCATTAATCTCTTTGTGTTTGTTGGTCTAATCATCTTCTTTGCTCGGAGGAAAAAGTCATACAAAGAAATCATCAATGGTAAGTTGTTAGCTTTGTTTCAGTGAAGCTTAATTTGTTGCTGAGTAAAGGTTTGATTTTTGGTGTTGGTATGTTGCAGAGTGCTCTGTTTCTGATGGACAATCTATGTTGCGGTTTAGTCTTGGTATGATACTAACCGCAACCAATGACCTTTCGCTGGAAAATAAGCTTGGTCAAGGTGGATTTGGAACTGTCTACAAGGTATAAGAACATTCATAAACTTATGATTAGTATTAATCAAATCTTTAGATGTGTCAATGGTTATATAGCACGATAAGTGGTTTTAGGGAATATTACCGAACGGGCAAGAGATAGCGGTGAAGAGATTAGTAAGTGGTTCTGGGCAAGGAGATGTGGAGTTTAAGAATGAGGTCTCACTCTTGACAAGACTCCAACATAAGAATCTGGTTAAGCTTCTTGGGTTTTGTATTGAAGGAAATGAAGAGATTCTTGTCTACGAGCTTGTCCCTAATTCAAGTCTTGATCATTTTATCTTCGGTGAGTTTTCGCGCGCAAGACACTGTGTTTTGGTTACAATGCTTTTGAAATTTTTTTAGCAAAAGAGTGTTTTCTTTGAAATGTGCAGATGAAGAAAAGCGTTCGCTTCTTACATGGGATGTGAGGTGCAGAATTATTGAAGGCGTTGCTCGAGGTCTTGTTTATCTCCATGAAGATTCTCAGCTGAAGATTATTCATCGAGACTTGAAGGCGAGCAACATCCTTTTAGATGCTGAGATGAATCCTAAAGTTGCAGACTTTGGGACAGCGAGGTTGTTCGATACTGATGAGACTCGAGCTGAAACAAGACGGATAGCAGGAACACGGTAAGAATATATTGTTAGGAATGAATCTAAAGTATATATAAGGAAGCCAATTCATTCACTGCCAATTGATTTTGAGTTGGAAACTTATGAACATTAACATGATCTCAATATCAAAGTCTAGTAAACTCAAAAACGAGTATAACTAATTCAAAAAGAATGTGAGATTCGATCCGAGATGAATGAAACAAAAAAACTATAATCTCGAGGAGCATGTTAGGATTAGGAATCTCATATCTAAAATAAGATAAAACTTAAAATAATATATAAACTATTTAAACAGTCTAGTCTATATCAATTGATTTTGAATTGGAAGTTCATGAAACTAAACATACATAAACAAACACATGATTATGACATTCTTGGATTAAACTACCATCAATTAATGTTATTGGTTGTGTATATGTAGTGGATACATGGCTCCCGAATACCTGAATTTCGGACGGATCTCAGCTAAATCCGACGTTTATAGCTTCGGTGTTATGCTTCTAGAGATGATAAGTGGTGAAAGAAACAATAGCTTTGAAGGAGAAGGACTTGCAGCTTTTGTAAAGCTTCTACACATAACAATCTTTCTCCATTTTTTTAATCTTCTAACATCTGTAGAGAAAGTAAGAAGATATTTTTTTCTTGGTGCAGGCATGGAAGAGATGGGTTGAAGGAAAACCTGAGATTATAATCGATCATTACTTAAGAGTGAATCCGATAAACGAGATTACAAAGTTGATTCAGATTGGTTTGTTGTGTGTTCAAGAGAATGCAGCAAATAGACCAACCATGAGCTCTATATTAGTTTGGTTTTGCAGTGAGACTATCACCATCCCCTTACCTAAGGCTCCTGCTTTCGCTAGGATTCAATCTCAATCTGAAAATGGTACAATGTCAATGAGCAATGTCTTCACGGAGTTGAGTTCTCGTTGAGTTATAAATCGAAATATTGTTTCTATCAATCATACAATTTTTTTCATTTTGTTTTGAAATTTTTTCGAACATAAAACAAAACTTGTTCTGCATCTAAATTCATCTTGACTCGACTTATACATTATGCTTCAAAACATCTCTTTTTCTTTTAAGTTTTTGTCATTTGCGGCTAATTTTTATTATGGTGTTGTGCATTTCCGCATAACCAATTACCTGTTTATAGTCACAATTCAAAAGCTTATAATATAAGTTGCATACCTTCTTTTTTATGAAAACATGATAGAAAATATATTGTTTCTTGAGAATTTCTAACCAGATAGAAAAAAAAAAATTGAAACAATTTTTTGAATAGATTGCTAAATAACTTCTTTTTTTAATTGGCGAAATGGAAATATTTTATAAATGGATGAGAAATCACCTAGCAACATCTTATAAAAGAAACTACCATATTATAATATATATTGTTCCATTTTTTATTTTTTCTTATTTCATTATATATATATATATATATATATATTATATTGGATAAGCATTACATATAATAGATAGCAAGCTTGAAAGAGATAGAAACCAAAGCCCTCTTAGTACTTGAGACCAAGAGTGAGTTCAAGGGACAATCCTTCTTCACCCTTCGAAACTTCTTCTTTCAGAGCACCATCATCATTTCCTTCGATCTGCCATAAACATATCATATAATTCAAATTTACATTTTGATGATCATGCATGATTGTAATGTAAGAAATGCAAAGGAAAATAAAAGTTACTCTTGAAGATTGAAAGAGAGAGTTGCAAGATACTTCCATAGGTTTGTTACTTGATTTCAAAAATGCGGTTATCTTTTCGTTAATATTGCTATATAGCCTGCAAGAAAAAAAAAAAAAAAAAAGCTAATTATTTCACAGCAAAACCAAAAGAAATATAAAAATGATTAAATGAATTCATAATTAAGGTCATGTTGATTAATTATCTCATGAACCTTTGTTGATTTTGGATAAATTTAGTGTGTCGAAGGCGTTCATAGATATGAAGGTATTGTTGAGATTGATTCCAACTCATTTGCCGTATCATTCTCTCTTCTGCAAAAAAAAAAAAAAAAAAAAAAAAATGCATGTGCGTATACATATTTTATGCATACATATATACAAGGACTACGCAAAATATCTTTAATATCCACTTAGATCCGCTTTCCATCGTCGATTTCGGTAAGAAAATCGTATAATCGTAATTCTACTTCTACAACATAAAGCAAATACTAAAATCTAATATCCATTTGGAACAAAAGAAATTAGAAATATATTGCAATTTGCTTATATTTTTAACTAAATTTCGATTTTTAGTTTATAGTTTTTATCCCAAAAGAAAAACAGAGCAAATCAGAAATTCAGTTGAAAATCCATATTCTAATGAATATTTCATTAAATATCCGGATTTAAACGGATATCCAATTAGTTGCAGAGCGAATATAAATCAGAACAGTCTCGATCCAAAAAAAATAGATCGAATCATGGATGTTATAAAAATTAGGATATCCGCTTTCAACCCACCCTTAAAATATATGGGCTCCGTTGAACATCAATATATTGGGCTAGGCAAATTTACAATACAAACATATTTAATATACATAATTTAATGTGTAAATGATATTTACTTACCTTGTATGAACTCTGCCTTCTTCATGTTCCTATACATCTATTGAAGGTAAAGAAATATATTTGATTCAATATATACACCAGCTTAATAACATAAACTACTATACATCTATGCATGTATATCTGATCATGTGCATATATATATATATATATATATATAAAAGAACCTGGAGATGACTTTTCACATGTGATATTGTGAGTTCCTTCACATCCATTAACTGAAAAATCTTCTTAGGTGTTGCTCCTGCAATTTAAAGGTTAATATAATAATAGACATCTGAATTTATAGTGAAAATTTTTAAATGAAATAAAGAGAAATCTTACTATGTATAAATTGAAAGAGGAGAGGTATAACAATGGATAAAAATAAAAGATTAAGATTATTGATTTGGCGATTTTTTTAATCCCTGATTTATGTCAATTTTTTTTATTTAGTTGCTTTTTTTTACAAAATAGGAAAAAGATCGCTTACTTCTTTCGCCACCGAGTTGTTCGACGACTTGAACAAAATAACGGTGAAGATCGGCATTCCATCGTTGTCGCGGTATTTCTGACTTAATGTAAGGTCTAACAATCGATTTCGTCATCGCTTATATTTATCGGAGAAACTCGCGATTTGATTATTTTTTAGAAAATGTACCGATTAGTTTTCAACCGTTTTAAAAATATTTATAGCAATTTCTATGGAGAAAATAATTAATATGTAATACCCAAAAATAACCTAAGAACAAAATATTAAATGCTAATAAATATTGTTGTTCTGACTTGTGATTTTCTGATTTTACTATTTTCTAATATATCAATTTAAATTGCCTTTTTTGAAGAAAAAAATATATATTATTTGACACCTCCAATTTTTTTCTCATGATAATAATATGTATGAATATAATTTTTGAAATATTAATTAATACTACCAGATTTAACTTTTTGAAAGAAATTATTGTAAAAGGTAAAATTTTATGTTGACAATATTTTTCTATATAAGCCAAAATTAACCCAAACTAATCTATGGCCTAAAGCCTGGACTTGTAGCTTAATTTCATTATTTGAACCAAATGATATAAATAACTCAAAATCCGTCGACCAATAGAAAAAACATTACAATGAATATATATTAAATATTGAATTTATAATTGGAACTTTGAGATCAAAATTTGTATAATAGTAGTTTATACTAATATAATCATTATAATTTGAGTTCAAACACATAATATACATCGAAATTATGGATACATGACTCTTCATCGTCGGCGTCGAGATTAGGATGATTAGTGCCATAACTAATCGTCCATTTTTTCATACAGATTGTTTAAAATTAGTAAAGGACATCATCATCTTTGTGAGAGTGTCTCATTTTTTGTGAAGTTTAGAAGAATGTATTCGTTCGAAAATGTATTTTAGCTTATTTATTTATTCTTTATTTTTTGTGCTTTGAATTCTAAAACCGATTGTTTGATCTGGAATGTTGGTTTTGTTTTAGAGACTTCTCCTTTGTAAGTTAACTACTTCATTTTTTATTTTAATCTAAAAGTTGTAAGAAAATTCATAATGTGTGTGACTTGTAGATGAAACTATATGATTTCTTTCGTAACCAAATTAAACTTTTTACTAATCACACAACATTGCAATAGTGTAGAAATCAGATTGCAGAATTTTTTTGATATTTTCCAAATTAATGATTAAACTACAAAACCATTAACTTCCATATGTGTTAAATAATGCACTTTATTCATATATTTTTAGCTGTCTTGATTATTTTCTATTTTTTAAATAATAACTTTATATTGGAAAACGTTGTTTATGGTAATAATTTATTATATTAAATGATATATGAACAAAATTTTGTGAATTTCTTCCGTTGTACAATTCATTTAGGAATTTATTTTTCTTTTTAGACAGTAATGTTAATTAATATGTGGACCTATAATTTATTACTTTTTTGACATATATCTACAAAAATATATTTTTGTTCTTTTCAATAATATAAAATAATGGCACAACAACGACATTAGTACAAACTACTACGTTCCATGTCTTCGGTCATTTGCAAAATATTTAGATTTGATAGTTTAAAATATAAACACCTAAACAAATATTTAGCTGTTTAGGTGTTAGGTATATATATATATATATATATATATCTCAATATGCGTATAGTTCATTATGAGAAAATTATATTGATTTTTCATATAAAGAAAATCTAAAATACCAAAGACAACAGATACATCTTTGTAAGGTTACGTAAATATGTATTTCAGATGAATTATAAACCTTAACAAAAATGGGTTTTCCCTCAGTAACTTACATAATTTTTTATTGAGGATTTTATATGATGTATATATCAACGCTAAATAGTAAATGAAGAATAACTAATAGACAACATTATCTGTCATTTAAAAAAAATTAGGCTCTTTAACCCCAAAAAAAAAAACTAGGCTCTAACAACTCTTCGTTTATAGATTGATGGTCTCATATAGAGCTGTCAAACCGGATCAATCCGCCCCGCCCGACCCGTCCCGCGGCGGGTTTGATTTTTTTTGACCCGCCTCAATTCGTCCCGCCAAAATTTTGAAACTAAAATATTTAACCCGCACTCGTCCCATATAATTTTGCGGATCCCGCGGGTAACCCATGGATATTTTAAAAAAAAAAATTAAAATATACATATTTTAATTAATTTAATAAATAAAAAATATTAATTTATACATATTTTAAATATTATAAAACATAAATACATAGTTTTCTTAGAAAAACTAAAATTTTGTTAGTAAATTTATATATATTATATAAGTTTTCAATAATTTAGTAATATTATTAGGATAAATATTTAAAATTAATATATTTAAAAAAAAAAACCGCGGATAACCCGCATCCAAAAATTCTACGACCCGCACCCGCCCCGCCTTATACCACTCCAACCCGCTTGACCTGCAATTTCGATTTTTTTTTATTTGGCCGACCCGCACCCGCCCCGCGGCGGGTCAAATGAGGCGGGTCCGCGGATAAAGAGTCAAATTGACAGGCCTAATCTCATAGATGTGGGCTCGTTTTTTATTATATACAACAAGGAGGTTATGGACCAAAACCCGATTGATTTTTACAGGGCGCCGGCAAATATAGCCGTCGAATAGCTCATTCACCGAATTTTTTAATGGGTTTAAAGCGTGGCATAATTTCGATTAGCCAAATGAAAATGAAAGTATTCCCAATAAAAATTGAATTCAGAGAAAAAGGAGTTTTAAAGTTCTGTTACCACTATATCATAACCACTTAATTTATAGTCGGTTCGTTAACCAATCAAATTTGTAAAATTTATCGATTTATCCCGTATTTTTTAATGATTTTTGACGTATTATCCTTATTTCATGTATACATCAAATCATTTCATATTAGGTTATTCATCATAAAATTACTATATGGACCAACCCACGATTAACTATAAAAAAAATTTATGAAATTTTTTTAGAAATAAATAAACTCTAAAACAGTCTCAAACTACCATATTAATTTGAGAAACCTCATATAAATTCAGGAGTTGGACAACGAATTCAATAAAAAAAATACATACATTGTTATATATGTCATTATATATATAGTTAAAATATAGAAAATTATCTTAAAACATAAGAAAATGTTTTTTATCAGATTACCAATGAGTCCTAGGGCCCTAGTCAAAAGCACAATACCATATTAGATCACTTTAAAAAAATATATATATATATAATTAGTACACGATCAAACAAATTTTGGAACAACAACATGCATTATGAGGTTTATGAGGTTTAGAGGTTTAAACATATGTGGAACACCGTAATAATAATAGTACAAACCACTAGATTATATGTCTTTATTAAATACAAGAAACTCTATATATATAATTTTATTTTTTTGATACATACAAGATACCTCCAACAGTTTCCACAAAAATCAAAGTTTTGTTAGGCCTTGACACCAAGAGTGAGCTCAAGGGACAATTCTTCTTCACCTTTTGAAGCTTTTGTCGAGTTTAGTGACAAAGTAACATAATTGTCATTGGCATCATGATCATCGTCAACAACATTACCCTCATCAATAGCAACAACATTATCGCCATTATCATCGTCATCATCATCTTTAGTTTCTTTTAGTCGGACCTGCTATAATAAAGTTCTTTCTAATGTTAAATGTATATATTGCTCAAATGAGATGGACACATGGATAATAATATACTCAATACATGTGAATGTATTTATCGTATATACGAGGTCATGTATATACGATATCATTTGTATACAAGATCTTGTATGTACGATAAATACATTCACATGTATCGAGTATTAAAATATCAATGGTCATGATGATGATTATAGTGAAAGAACTGCATAGGAAAAGGATCATTACCCTTGAAGATTCATAGAGAGACTTGCAAGTAAAATAGTCACTTGGTACTTCTTTAGCTTCGTTACTTGATTCTCCAAATGTTATTATTTTTTCATACATTTCCTCTTCTAACCTACAATAAATTATAAATTTCAAAAAATTATATAGTTCTGTTTCACGTTAAACACAATATATATATATATATATATATATATATATATATATATATTTATATATGTAAACAAACTAATTGAAATTATATAGATTAGTATTAAGGAGTCCTAATATTAATAAGTACATGAACCTTTGTTGATTTTGGAAAAAGTTGAGATTGCCTCGAAGGCGTTGATAGTTATGAAGATACTGCTGAAATTGCCACCAAGTCACTTGTCCTGTCACTCTAACACTTCTCCTTGCTAATATTTCTTCTGCCATATATATTTATATAACTTATAATTAAAATGTACATGACATAAAAATTTGTAACTAAACAATCGCTAATTCCCTAAGGGTAACTAAAATTCTAATTCATATCAAATAATATATAAAAATGATAACTATTTACCTTGCATGGATTCTTCCAGCTTCATGCTTCTATACATCTATTGAAGGTAAGAGTTTTTTGGTTTAATATCCAACCCAAAAAGAATGTAAAATATGATCACTAATCATATATACACATGCAAATTATAATGATATATATACATATATGTATGTTGTGTATAAGTATATATATATAAAAATGTTAGGACCTGGAGATGACTCTTCACATGTGATATTGTGAGTCCTCTCACATCCATTAACTGCAAAACCATCTTAGGAGTTGCTCCTGCAATTTTAAGGATAAGAATATCGACCAAATTCATTTATCTTGGAATTGAATGATAAATAAAGAGATTTTTTACTTTAAAATAATAAAAGTTTCATGATTGATAACTTAATTTTAAAATGTAGTTTTAATAGCAGAAAATTGTGAAAAAATCAACTTATTTGAGAGAAAATACAATTATAATCTTCTAAAAAGGAGGGGGGGGGGGGGGGGGGGGGGGGGGGGGTCGCTTACTATTTTCTCCACCGAGTTGTTCAACAGCTTGAACAAAAGAGTTGTGAAGATCAGAATTCCATCGCAGTCGCGGCACTTTTGACCTAACATAAGATCTAACGATTGGGTTTTTCATCGGTTTTATTTATTATAAAAACTCGCAATTTGGTATTTTGTCGGCTGATTGAAAATGGTTGAAGAGAGGGATGAAGGCAACTAATAGAGAATTCTCTATTTTCAAATAGGGCAAGCTTTCATAGACTAGTCCTTTTGTCTTATTTTCTACTTTTCCATTTTTCTTAGAAAGAAAAAATGAAATAGATACCCTAAAGAAAGGAGATTAAATGCTATTAATTGTTGTTGTTGTGCTTTGTCATGTTGTGCTGCATTTTCTGTTCTTTATATATATATCGTCAAAATTGTTTCTTTTCTATGATTTCATTTGTATATTTGAAAGAAAAAGATATACTCGACACTTCCAGTTTTGTTTCTTTGTGATAATAATATGTATGACAACTTCTAAAACAGTAAAACAATCAATTACGTACTACTATCAATTTTATTCTTTTAAAAATACTTGTAGAAGAAAATAAACTATATAAAAATTCGCTTATAAATAAGCCAAAAATTTAATTAGTCAGACTAGTTATATTACCTAAAGCCTCATGTAGCATATATACTCGTTTTATGCCAAATGATTTAGGTAATATGTAATGTATATACTATATAGTCACAAATTTCTATTTTGAATTCGAGTATCCATACCCGCCTTTCCTATATTTGTATAATCCTAACTACAACAATGTAAATATTAATTGTAGAAATTTTAAATATTTCAGATGGGTTGAAATACAAAAATATCTCCATATTTCTTGAACATTGATAAATTTATCATTTATAGGCTGTATTCATATTGTGTACCATTTTAAAGACAAAACGTTATTCATGGTAAAATAATGACTGTATTGAAAGAGATATCCATTGCATTTTAATCATACCCTTTTATTTACATAAATTTTATTTAAGAAATATTTTCTCCAAAATTGTTAATGTTAATTAATATTATTCTGACATATATTCTCGAATTGTTTTGAAATTTGATTGCTAGTTTTTATGTTTGTGTTCTTACGCCGAATTTTGTATTTATTTCTTAAGAAAATACACATATATATATATATATATATATATATATATATATATTTATTTATTTATTTATTTATTTATTTATTTTAAACTGATTTTTCATGTTTTTATTAATTTTTAAAAAAAAAAACTGTAAACATAAACGAACTGAAAATTTTCTTTTGAAGTTACAACTTATAACAGAAATTTTTCATTTAAAACTTATAAATATAATGACCATGACAAATTATAAACATAATTTGTTTAGTATTGTTGTTGTGTTAACATCTAAATTCAAGTCCACATAAGACATGTTGATAACAATATGTATTATAGTGGTTTGTATTTTTCTCTTTGTATCACCATAAATTCAAACTTGGATAATGTATGTTATTGACAAGAAGAGATATATATAAACACAAGGAGATATGCCAATTTAATATTTCCTTAATTTGCAAAATAATTTTGATGTGACATGTATTTGTAAAATACACACAAATAGAATGACAATTTACATGTTTTCTCAATTTCCATGCTATTTCTTCGATAACGCATGTTATTTTAAATATAGCACGCTAATTCGTAGTATATATAACATGTTATTTATACTACCTATGTTCTGTAATTATTACCCATGATTATGTCACTACCTAAATAACTCTAAACACAAACGCAATATTTTCGTTAAAACAATTGGTTCTTTAGATTAAACTATTAAAAAGGCTTATTAAATTATTTATTCAATCCTTTAATATCGTAGCTAGAGATAAGCAATGTATTCGAAAGATTTGAATCGATCATTTTCATTATCAGTTTCGAACTGTCGCGTATTTTAAGGTAACATAAGTTTTTATTTATCCAAAAAGAAAAAGCTTAGTACAAGTTTAAATGTTTAATCAATAAATACGTCAAATCTATTTACATAGTGTAATATATCTACAAATTATGAGTTCAAAAACTTCTTTTATTTATTTTTAAATGATGTTTTATTTTAAATTAAGTAATGTTACATTATTAATCTATACAAAATTAATTGATTTTTTTATTGTTTGAATTCTGAAAATTATTTTATTATTAGTTGAAATATTTTAAAATTGATAATAAATAATATTTTAATTTCAAAACATATAAATTATAATTAAATAATTTTTAATATGTATAAAAAAAATTAAACATAGTTTAAAAAGAGACACAGGGACTACTAGTTGTGCGTATTAAAATATGTCTTTGGAATTTGAACTATAAAAATATTATTAAAAAAAGTGACGGAATTTCAGGTTTTTGCATAAATTCTTTGACGTGGTTTTGAATTATTCTGATGTCATGACAAAATACTGGTCAAAAGACTCAAAATAATCAATTTTACATTTTTAAATATTTTTCTCCATAAAAAATAAACAATCTACTGAATTTAAATTAAGATAAAAATGTATCCAACAGATTGATACAACTCCTTAAATTGCATATTTTGATCAATTTTGGAACTTTCAATTAAAAATGCAATACTAAACTGTGATAAGAAAAAGAAAAGTGTGCATGAGTACCATTTAATAAGAAAAATAGAGTATTTAAATAAATGTATTAAACTAATATCTAATATTATGTAATAAGTAGAAATATATTATAAATTTAATAAATGCTTTTCAACATATTTGGAAATCTCTAAAAAGTATAAGTAAAGGGAAGAAAAGAGTCTTATTGGATATGGTTAAACAAAGTCTTATTGGTTATATGGATTTTTTCCCATTAGGTTTATATTAAAAAAATGTTTTAGCTACAAAAAAATGTTTCAATTTTAATGATGTTTTAGATTCAATGCAAAAAAATATATATATATAATTATTTCTCTTTACTGTCTTTACAGTAAGTGATCAATTTTTTTATTGTTGCTTTTATCATTAATCTCAATTAAATTACTTCTTTTTAATACTAATATTTTCATTTGTGTGCATTAAATTAAAAATTATTTATACTGAAAAAAGAGGGAATCTATAGAAGTGATGCATTGAAGATAGATTCGCCAGTTAATAATTAATACTATATTCCAAAAATTGATAAGAAAATTATAAATGTGAATTAAAAATGTCATTTACAAAAAGAAATTATGTACAAAAAAACAAGACCTGTAATTAATTTTCATTAATGAAAATTTAATAGTAATATAGTTTTGTAACTGACGCGACTTCCTTGATCCTTTTAATTCTCTCCAACAAGACAAAAGAACATTGTAAGTTTGATTCATTAATATATATATTCAAGAAATAATGTTTTTTTTTCCCAATTCGTTGTAGGCTCTGGTCTTTTCCGTAAGCGGTACATGTTACTGTGCTGGATCATATGGTCCAAAAATAAAAGTATATATATAAGACCAATAATATATACTCACTATCCAATTTAGAGCATTGTTTAAAATATTTTGTAAATCGAACCATATAAATCTATCCGAATTAACAAAAAAAAAGTACAAATAACTTTAAACCGATAATACTATATATTTAATATTTGTTTCATAATAAGTATTGATTTTTTATTTGATAAAATCATAATAATAAATCATTTTGTATTTGAGTGCATATTTTTCGATAAAATTCCAGTTGTATTTTTATTATTTTAATTTATTAATAAAATATACAGTATACCAATAAAGAGTATAATAGAGAAATTTAAAAGTTTTTAAATTCGTGTGAAAAAACTTTTAAAACGACACTTGGTCAAAATATGATTGTATTTTAGTAAATTAAAATGCATGTCTTATTATTAAGCATGTCTTATTAAATTCAGTTAATGGAAGGTACGAACCTGAATAATTAGATTATAATATTATAACAAAAACAAACAGAACATAAAAATATTTATTTACTTTTGTCCCCATGCACGAACGTAACTTACGCTTGGGAGAGAAGCGATGCATGTTTGTTAGCGAACAGACTCAAATTATTTCCATTATTTTATCATAGTCAACCAAAATTCTCATTCCATTCATCTTTGTCGCTTACTTTCTTCGGTCCATAACAACACGTTATCATTTTAATAATATGTATAGTTATTTATTAATTTCTAGAGAATTTAACACATTAAACAGTGTATTAGTACAAGTTTTTTTTTTTTTTTGTCGTCATATTAGTACAAGTTAAAACTGTAACAGTCATATATACTTTGTACTTTAACAGATAAAACGATATTGCATATTTTTATAAATACTATTTTGATAGGAGGAAAATCAGAGTGTTAGAAATGTTTCCGGGTGATGTTTTGGAAGAATTTCTCACCAAAATATTGAATATTAAAATATTTCACATCGAAACAAAATTTATTCAACGTAAATATAAAAGTATGATCGTCTATAAATTATATAATAGCATAATTTAGTAAATTAAATATATATATATATATATAAATATTTTGATTTAAAGAATAATTCTCCGTTCCAAAAGAAAATTGAATCCGGATCACAAGAGAATTAAACATATATTTTAATAAAAATAATATGATTTGATCTGAGATAAATAAAAAACAAAAATCATTATTTAAAAAAACATATTAAAAGATCTAACAATAAAAATATTCAATATAATACTATACAAATGAAATAAATACTCCATTTTTTTGTCACAATAAATTACTCCATTTATTATTGGTCATGTCATTAGAATCCGAAATACGGTATTGTAAATTTAACCCAAAATGAGCATATTGCATGTATGTGTATCCTCATGCGATGACACGTAACACGTTCAAAACAAAATTCTCCGATTCGAATAAAAGTATTCAAAAGAAACAATTAATATTTAACTGTGTATTCGCTGACGTTATATTTTTCTCTTTTTGGTTTTTTTTTTTTCTTTTTCTCGGCTTCTCTTTTTGGTTTAATTCGCTGACGTTATATTGATATCTTTTTTTTTAAAACAACCGTTATATTGATATCTAAAGATATATCTTTCGTTGTTCTTTTTCCTATAGATTTTTATCAAATTTTTCTTTTTATGACGTATCCACTTTTTTCCACGTCATTTTTCCTCATTCCCATTCCCATCTTATTTGTGTCAATATTAAACATAAATTTCTACTATGTATAGTTATCAAATTACATAATCTCTCATTATACTGGTATTCGCTATTGGCAAGCAAACTTTGATGGTATAGTTGTAAATAAAGTGGGAGGATATCCAAAATTTTAAGATATTTAATCGAATATCCAGTATTTAGATATATGTTAAAACTCAGATATTTTACTAGATTTTTTATTATTGTAAATTTATAAATTCTACATATATAACATTACAAATAAATTATTATGTTTTAATAAATATTACTCCCTACATTTTAGTATTTGACTTGAGAAGAATATTTAGAGGCAAGCTTAGAAAACGAGAAGACAAAAAAAGAATCTGGAACTCTTTAGTAATGCGTTGCCATTTGGCTGGTATATCAATTTATTGATTACATCATCACGTTATTTCCAACATGGTCGCATTTTTTTATTCTTTGTAACGCATGTATTTTTTCTTGTCAGTTTATCTAAGAAATAATTAATTAACTTTAATAGTATTTTGGAAATATACAAGTGCTAGTGTAGATTCTTTCCATAATCCATTAAAATTTCGCGGGCATATTTCCTTTACCAAAAAAAAAAATCGTGGGTATATTTCATATTAATTAATTTAGTTACATTTTCTACCGGTCAAAATGTAACACCCTATCCATAAGACCCAAAACAGAGGCCCATTAATTCTTCTGAAACCCAAAAGCGCATATTGTCTCCCCTTCTTTCTCTTCGCTCCGTGTATTTAAACACATATACCATAAAATTTCTAAAAATTAATACTCGATAAATTAATAAATACAATAAAATAATAAATTTTGTCGATTTTGAATTAGACCAATATAAAAACTTAACAAAATTTGATAAAATAATAAAATAATAATTTTTTTAAACTCCTCCTATGTAAATATATGGTCTCAATAGTATCATAAATTGATAATTATATAAACTTATATATATACAACTAAAATAATGTATTAAAATATGGTTTCAATGTTGTTTGTTTTACTTAAAGTTAAAATTTTGTTGGAATTCATCCCTGGTTTTATTTATTGCATCAAAAACTCTTAGTCTTGTTTTCTCGATATGCATCCAAAATTTGTGAAGAGCTTTAGACGCATAAACTCCTGCTTAGGTGTTCGACAGCAATGGTCCGCCGTAATTAAGACCAAATTGGGTAGCCTACGCAGATAACCGTTTAATCGACTGTCTAAACCGATTAAGTAATTTAATCGCCGATTTAACCATTTAAATATTCTACTTTTTGTAAGTATTGGGCTCTGGGAAAGCCCACTTACGATTTGTGCTTGAGAACAAATGTTATTATAGATAAGTTTGAGATTCTGATTTTTAACTAACATAATAACAAACTTATAGCTTATATAATGCCATTCTGATTCTATGGTATGCATTTGGTTACAGATGGGAAATTGCATCTGTATAAAAATGACAATATAGTGATTTGATGAAAAAAGAAATCTAGATGTGCGAGTCATTATTTCTTTTTTACTATTATATTGTAATTACTTGTTATCAAAATAAATTGGTGTCATCTCTTGCTTGAAATGCAACTTAGGTCTCACGTAAATGACCAAGCATAAAATATTGAATATTCTCCTCTGACGGCAATGAGGAGAAGAGGTTGTGATGATAAAGGAAGGTGAAGCATTTCAAAGTTACCACTTTCCAGACCAACTATTGCTGCCGATAAGGATCGAGCATACATGAAAAATAAGATGTGATTTCTCTATTCAAGATATGGTAGTTGGATCTATTTTTTTTCTCCTTTCCGTAAAATCAACATATGAGTAGGAATAAAAAAAAACAAAAAATGATGCATTTTATCTCCTTTCATTTTGTTTTATGTTACACGTTTTTAGCAAACATCTAAATATCTAACCTAAGCTCCAATTCTCCACAAATATAAATTTTGTTCTTCCTTTGCCTGATATTTTATATGTCCCTATGTACCTCGGCTCGATAGTGTTATCTCCATTGATACTCTAATTCTTTATATGTCCACATGTATCTCTGGCTCGTAGTGTTATCTCCATTGATTCATGTTTTCTTTTTATTGTTATACAATTGTTCGAATGACTCCTTATCATGAAGTTGTTGACAAACACAAACTTACAAAAAAATTAAAATATAACTTAAAAGAAGAAAAACCTGTGCATATGCGCCGGTATGGGTTTAGTAATTAATAAAAAGTTTGTTTAATGTAATATAAAATACGGATTTTTATATAAGACGACAATGAATTTAAATTCAAATAGCTTAAAAATTAAAATTCAAGGATATAAAATTTGTATATGGACCGAGATACAACTATTTTGCTCTACAACTATATTGACAACTTAATCCTTAAATAGTCGCTGACAACAAAAAAAACAAAAAAAAATCCTTACATAGTCATACGGCCCATTAGCTAACAAAATTAGTTGAAAGTTGGATCAATGTTTTTTGAAAATATAAAGCCCAATTAAAAGGATCTACAACTAGAAAGAGCTGTATAAGATTTTTTTTTTTTACAAAAGCTATAGTAATGACCCTAAAAGGGAGTTAGAGAATACTAATATCTTGCCTACTTCTAGATGATAATGGGTTTATGATCTTTACTAAATAGTGCTTAAGTTTAATCTTCCACTAATTTAAGCATAACTATATATACTATCACCGTTTAACCAATCCATTAATTTCTCTAAAAGCTTCTAGAAATTTATCACACGTAAGTCATTGGCTGTTTTTTGTTTTTCTATTACAAGAAAAACAAAACATGTGTTAGTCTCATTTTGTCACATGCATTATAACGTTTAGGTAGGTGAAGCACCTAATTTTATAACCTGGTGAGCTTATGTTTAACTCTATCTATAAAATTAATTATTGTTGATAAGTATACTTTAAATTAAGAGATGGACCAGAAAAGTAACAAATAGTATAACTTCAACAAAATACTTGAATAAAGAATATATCGTGATAAAGAAGAAGAGTATATATATATATACCAGATGACTAGGTTACCTTCCGTTGCTATGCACGGAATTAAAATATTTTTTTTTAATTGAGTTTATATATATATATATATATATATATATATAATATTTTAGTATATTAAAATATGTTTGTAAAATATATATGAATTTATTAATAATTTCATTATATCATGTTAATATATAATGTATATTTTTCAAATAAATGAAACACCATTAATGTTAAATAAAAAATAAAAAATAACAAATGTTGAATGTAATGGTAAATTTCGGGTTTATAGTCTATTAATGTCGGTTAAATAAAAATTATTTGGATAATAGTTAATTAATTAAATAAATAAAAAGTAGAAAAAAATTGTGGTGTTGACACATCAGCAATTTTTATCTACAATGTTTCTCATTTAATATATAGAAGATTAGATGCACGAGAATTAAAGATTATAAAAAATATATTAAATTTATGATTGTGGTTTATGTGCAATATAATTTGAAATCTATGTCAAACAATATTACATTTATAAAAACTAAAAAGCTAATGTATTTAATTCATTTATATTAATGCTAAAGTAAAACCATTTTTAAGGGATATGAAGAATGTTAAATCGTATAAGAGAAAGATTTTTACAAAAAAAAAAATCTAGATCTAATATTTCAAAAATACGATAGAAACAAAGATTTTAAAGATCGGAATCTTCCAATATATATTTGGATGATTCTCAAAAATATTTTATTTTTAAATTTTTTTAAAAAAAAATATCATCATTAATTTTGAATTTCCAATAATAGCATAAATTCAATATTAAAAATAATTCAAAATCTTTTTCTAATAGAGAAAATATAAACTCTAAATTAAAAAAATGAGAACTCGAACATAATATTTTAATTTTGTTTGTAATTCATTGAGAGTATAAACAAATATTTTTCACATAATAATTTATGCTATTTTAGAATTTAAATTTGGTCTGCTAAGTTTAAAAACTTTTTGTGCTATTTAGATATTTCTCAATAAATTTTGCAATGACATATTTTATGTTTAAATATCAAAACAAAGGTGTGTTTTTTCTCTCTCTCCAAATGTTCAAATATATACATATATATTTGACAAAAAGGAGTATATTGGATTAAAAAAATTATTGGTAATGCAATATGTAAATATCTATAAAAACGACATGTTATAGTCACATTAATTCTGATTTTATTAAAAAGCTTTACATGTGTTAATTTAGTATTATAAACTTATACTAATTCTGGGCATTCGGGTATTCGGATCGGATTCAGATCGGTTTATATCGGGTACAGGTTTTTTCGGGTATAGGAATTTTGTACTCATATAGATACCTGTTAAATTTTGGTTCGGTTTCAGATTGGTTCGGTTTCGGATCGGTTCCTACCGGATCATGGTCGGTTCCTACCGAATCCGGGTCGGTTCGGGTCAAAAAAATTGTACCTGTAAATACCCGAATATTTTCGGGTATCATTCGGTTTCGGGTATTTTCGGGGTCCATTGTACTCGAAAGTGTTTCTTTTTATCTGAAATGGAAAAAAAAACATGTATCCGAACCTGTACTCGCAGGTTTCAGTCTGATTTTGGGCCACTGATTTTACGTGAAATCCATAATTACTCAGAACTCATTAATAAAATATCTTTCATTCGGATATGTTCGGGTCTTCTTTCGGATCTCGGGTAGGAACCGGATCCGAATCTGTATCCACGCGTGTCAGTTTGATCAATAGAGTAAAACATACCTACCTAAATCCGATTTGAATCGAATATTTTGGATCGATTCCAGATTCGGATGTTCGAATCCGATTTTTATGCGCAGATTAACTTATACTCTCATTTGACCAAAAATATTAGCACTTTTTTTTTAAACATCATTAGCACATTTTCTTTAACAGCAAAAAAAAAGATAAGTATTTTTCTCATTATTCCAACAAATTAATTTTTTTTTAAATCTGCCAAAATTGACCATAATTTATCTGGACCCCGCACAGAAGCGAATGAGATCAAAAATAAATCTATCCACTTAAAAACTGCCACGTCATCACATTGACCAGAATCTTCGCGCTGCCAAAAACCAAAAGAAATGCGTCCAGGTTCAATGAATCTGGATTCACCTGGTTATTCGATTTTGTTATTTAATCCCAAAGCTTTAAGCAAAAAAAATTTAAAAAACGAAAGATCAAATCAAATCTTGGAGAACAAATTTGTTTTTCAAATCGAAAATTTCGCTGTGAAAATGGCAATGGCTGTGTCTTCTTCTTCTTCCTTAGGGATCACGAGCTCTGGTTTCTCTCGATCCGCTATTTCTTCTGATCCCAAAGGTATAAACAAGTTTCAATTCCTCTTATGAATTTTCAAAATTTTGTCGAAATCTGAGAAATTGATTGATGGGTCAATGTGGGTTCTCAGTATTGCATATCAAATTCTTTTTTTTTTTTCTTTTTCTTACAGTGTCGCAAATTGGTTCGTTGAGGTTATTGGATCGTGTTCATGTTTCTCCGATGACTCTGAATCTATCTGGGAAGCTATCTTTTGTTAAACCTTTAAACGCAGAGCCAAAGACAAAAGACTCTATGATTCCTCTTTCAGCAACAACAACAATGGTAGCAGAAATTGCAGAGGAAGTAGATGTAGTTGAGAGTGAAGATTTTGAACATCTTGCAAAGAAGTTAGAGAATGCTTCACCTCTTGAAATTATGGATAAAGCCCTTGAGAAATTCGGGAACGATATCGCAATCGCATTTAGGTATTGTATTATCTAAATTGATTCATGAGATTTGAAGTTAAAGTTTGTTCATATTACTGATTTTGTGTTTCTTGTGTGTTTCCAGTGGTGCAGAAGATGTTGCTCTGATTGAGTATGCTCATTTAACTGGGAGACCATTTAGAGTATTTAGTTTGGATACAGGGAGATTAAACCCCGAGACATATCGGTTTTTCGATGCGGTTGAGAAACATTATGGGATTAGAATTGAGTATATGTTTCCTGATTCTGTTGAGGTTCAAGGTTTGGTTAGGAACAAGGGTTTGTTTTCTTTCTATGAGGATGGTCATCAAGAGTGTTGCCGTGTTCGAAAGGTGAGACCTTTGAGGCGTGCTCTCAAGGGTTTAAAGGCTTGGATCACTGGTCAGAGGAAAGATCAATCTCCCGGAACGAGGTCTGAGATTCCGGTTGTTCAGGTTGATCCGGTTTTTGAAGGTTTGGATGGTGGAGCTGGTAGTTTGGTGAAGTGGAATCCGGTTGCGAATGTTGAAGGGAACGATGTTTGGAATTTCTTGAGGACTATGGATGTTCCGGTTAACACATTGCACGCGGCAGGGTATGTTTCGATCGGATGTGAGCCCTGCACGAGAGCGGTTTTACCAGGACAGCACGAGAGGGAAGGAAGATGGTGGTGGGAAGATGCAAAGGCTAAGGAGTGTGGACTTCACAAAGGGAATATCAAGGATGATGCTAATACGGGTAGTGTAAACGGGGAATCGAAATCCGCTGTTGCGGAGATCTTTAAGAGTGAGAATCTTGTGACTTTGAGCAGGCAAGGGATTGAGAATTTGATGAAGTTGGAGAACCGTAAAGAGCCTTGGATCGTCGTGCTTTATGCTCCGTGGTGTCCCTTTTGCCAAGCTATGGAAGCATCGTATGATGAATTGGCGGATAAATTGGCAGGAAGCGGGATTAAGGTTGCGAAATTCAGAGCGGATGGTGACCAGAAAGAGTTTGCTAAGCAGGAGTTGCAGCTCGGTAGCTTCCCGACCATACTCGTCTTCCCAAAGAACTCTTCAAGACCGGTCAAGTATCCGTCTGAGAAGAGAGACGTCGATTCCTTGATTTCGTTCTTGAATCTTGTTCGCTAAATAAATCGCAAAAAACCAGTCGACATTTCTCTATGTAAAAGAAATCAAATAAGAACCATTTCATCTCGTTCCAGATTGCTAGAACAGATGAAGTTGGTGTTTAGAGAAACAATTCACAGCTTTAGGTCACAGAGTTAGATCTCTGGTACAAAGCTTGAGTATTTGCAGTACTGTAAGGTTTCAAAGTTGCACAAGTGTTGATTTTTCATGTAAATTTATGGGGTACTAGTGAAATGAAGCTCATGTTTCTTTGCAATTCATATGAAATTAACATTTCGAGATTTGAGATTTTTATGATTCAAAACCAGAACGAACAGAGCTGTGTAAGTGACGATTCTCCATGTAAATCAGCCGTTAATCATCAAATTAAGATCCAGTTTCTTCGCATTCATATCAAATTATCATCAAATACAAAGATTTACCTCAAAGTTGAGATTTTTAGGAATCAAAACCAGAGTAAACACCACTGTCTCTCAACTGTCTCTTCTCTTCTTCAACGTAATTCTTCCCTCGACTCGCTTGCCCCATATCTCTCTTCTTCTTCTCCTTCTGTGAAAAAGAGAGACTCTTCTTATCACTCCGCAACTGCGCATTCTCAATCGTCTGGCCACCTGCAACAGCAGCTCTTGTAGCTTCTCGTTCTCGATAACTCTCTTTCACTTCCTCTGCTCTTTGTTTATCCTTTCCCGTAGCCCATGACCAATCCGGTTTCTCCTCAGGAGCAGGAATATCTGGAAGACCAACAGCTTTGTAACCGTGCTGTTGCAGAGATTCATAGTCGAAAGCTTTCTTATCTTTCTTCGCAAACCTAGCTGCAGAAACGATAAAAAGATAAGATAAAGTTGCATGAGAGATCTCACAATGTTAAAACACCAAAGAACAATGAAGTTTTTTTGGCAACCTATTGGCTTCTTGCTCTTTCTCTTCTTCTTCCCAATCTCTGTATTATCCGTTTTTGAGTCCGAAGCAGAGGACGATGATGATTCCTCGGATGAGTCTTCATCATCATCATCATCATCCCATCGCATCATACCTTTCTTCATGCTAAGAAATGTTATAGCTATGAGCCTATGACAAATAATCGAATCGAATCTCAATTAGTCCAATTTAAAAACAAAAAAAACTCAAAAATTTAAGAGAGAAAGTAATGAACAAGAGGTCACAAATAGGCAAAAGACTGCGAATTTAGATTTGTGTAATATACAAATAAGATTCTTTGGGTTTTGGGTTTTCTTCTCCGATTTACTAAAATCATCAACTCGGAGGGTATTTGGTCACAATGATTAAATACAAATCAAAGCACGAAACTTTTGTAATCTAATTGAGAAACCCAGGTACTAAAAAGAGCTTTAAACCCTAAATTGAATCGGAGGTCCATGAAAGATGCCAAATCTAATTAGGGCATAACATCAGCTTCTTACAACGATTTATAAACTAATAAGTACCTTGTCTGTGTAGTCGGCGATGGAAGGCGGTGGATCCACGGCGGAGACGAAGATGGAGATGGAGACGGAGGCAATGACGGAGACACATAATAATACTGTTTTTATTTTATTTAATTAATCCGATTTTTCTTTTCCTTTTTTTTTCATCCACCACCCGGATTTTATTTGTATGATTTAGGTAATTTTTTATTGAGAATTATTCAAAAATAGCAAAAAAATAGTTTTCTTTTAAATTTAGCATATATCAAATTTAAATTTTCAAAATAATATGAATTATTGCATGAAAATATTTATTTATCATTTTGGATTATAAATAAAATTAAAATATTTTGTTTGGATTTCTTATTTCTAATTTAAGTTTTAGATTTTTTTATCGGAAGAAAAGAGTTTTGAATAATTTTGATATTGAATTTATATTATTATTAGAAATTTAAAATTTATAATAGTATTTTTAAAAAAAAATTAAGAGTGAGATATTGATAAAATAAAATAAAAAATTTATAATAGGGTTTATTCATAATTTGCTAGATATATTTATATCGTGTTTATTATTTGTGTGATACACGGTTGTGTAATTGAAAAACGTGAGAAAAAGATAGAGAGAATAAAAAATCGAAAGATAAAGATACTTTTTAAGATAAAAACAGAAAAAACCAAATCCGAACAAACAAATAAATAAAATTATAAAAGCTTGTAAGTCTAGATGAGACTCACTTAAACACTTGTAGTCTGATTAGAAAATAAATTAAAATTGTGGAACACCAATGTAATATCTCTACTTACATATGTTGAAAACAACCCTTTAAAAAAAAACTCAAAACAACTGTACAAAGCTACAATATTCAGTTGTTTTTGTTTTTTAACAACAGTTGATGAGCGTATTTGAACTCGGTGATACATTCCGTCCAGAAAAAATCCGAAATTGACGAGAACGGAATTGAAAAATTGGAAAAGAATATGCTTCGTAGGACAAAGACAACTCTCCTGCACGCCTTTAAGCGTGGAGAAGCAAGTCGCCACGGAATCCACTGAGCAAGCTCTCGCGATTCTAATTCCCAAATCTATCTTTATATCCTAGAAAAATTCTCTACTTATTTTATGTTGAAAGATTCTCTAATCCTGAAAAAATTCTACTTATTTTATGTTGCGTGTTTTTTCTATCTCTCAATGCTCTTGAATAATTTCTATTTCTATCTCAAAACAGATGTTTTGTTTTCTAATAGTTGATTAGCGTATTTGAACTCGGCGATGCACTCCGTTCGAGAGAAGTCTGAAATCGGCCAGACAACATGACTCAAAAATTGTGGATCACCAATATAGTCTAATTAGAAAATAAATTAAAATTGTGGATCACCAATGTAATATCTCTACATACAAATACTGAAATCAACCTTTTTTTTAACTCCAAACAACTCTACAAGGCGACAATATTTCAGCTTCAAGTTCAAGACCCCATATTGTAAAAGTTTGTTATTATTTTGTTTCTTTTTTCCTTAAATATTTTCATTACTTGAGAGTTTCTTTTTTTCAATCGATTTATGTATTTACATATTTTATAGTTTGATTAAAAAAAAAGAAGTTTTGAGCTTGACAAGAAGATAACATTTGGGAGTTGGGTTTTGTCAAAACTAGGGAAAGAGAACGTCCAATTGGTATCATGAAAGTTTTATTATTTTAATAGATTTCATAAATAGAAACTGAAATTTTCATTTCTATCGTCTTTTCCAAATTTTCAGTTCATTTGCTTTGTTGTTATGTGTTGTGGTATACTTTGAGATAGAAAAGATCAATTTTATTCCCCATATATAATATTTTTGGCCGAGATTACATGTCAAATAGAACAGATGAATTTAATTATACATCAAAAAGTGAACGCATGGACCTCTCTTCTTATGGTAGTCTGTTTTAATCTATAGAGGAAGGCTCCGCAACCTGAAAAAGAAAAGAAAAGGCTATATTGGTGAGTAGTTACACATGCAATTGAGAAAATTAGGCAAAAACACTATGATCGATCTAGACAACGAGAACATAATTCTAGGTATTTTTGACCGAAAACGGTATGCGTCCATTGCCATTTGAAGCGTGGTTGTGGTTTTAACGGGTGAATCAAGAGGGGGGGGGAACTTCTCGAGAATAGAACAGTCGATATATTTACTGGCAAAATTCAAATTTTCGAGAAGAATTTGAGGATCAATTGATGGTTTAGCGATACAACGTGTTTTGGGAGTAAGTTATACGACCAATACAGAAAAAGAAAAAAGGTGAAAGATGAATAATCTTTTTTTTGTAAGTAAAGCTTAATGTTCTTATATAATGTAGTAAATATTTTGCTTAGATTTTATTGGATATAGTTTCATAGTATCTAACTTTTGGGGGAAACCATTCTGAATTATTTTGTGAGCTTATTTATTTATTTATTTTTGCTCTCGTGTTGTTTATGTTTTGCTCACGTTTTGGTTATGTTTTGATTATATTTGTTAAAATTTTGCCAATTTGTTTTTTTTTCTTTTTTGTCGTTTTAAGAAAAACTATCGATAGAATTACAAAAATATCTACAAACATGGCACTTTCCCATGCAGTTGATTATAAAAAAAACATCTATAGAGAAAGATAAATCACCAGAAATTTTTTGGAGATAGTATTGGTGAGGTCCATCGATATAAATGCGATAACCATTGTTACTGCTATCTAGTGTTACATATAAAAACTTAAAAAGAGTTCATCGTTATTTGCTACTTTTTCGGTTATTAAATGTGTGATAGATTTTCATTTAATTTTTTTTTTAAACTATATTATTAGAGGAAACAAAACAATGTAAATGGCGAGTCAAATCAAACAATCTTATTCAAATCCAGTGAGAAAGAGAGCTCATAAGATAAAAGTAAAAAAGACATTATTAAGGTCGACGAATCAGAGCAAAAGCTAGAGGTAAAAACGAATGTACAATCATCAAGAGGATCAAACCCGTTGAAACAGAGCTGATTAACAGATAGATCCAAATGTGTTCTCTCCACTGTATGTCATGTAGAGAAACCCATCTTCGTCTTTATGCTCTTCGTAGATTGCAGACATCAATGCCGCTTTTTGTAAGAACCAGAAAAGAGAGATACCAAATTAAGACAGGAGGAAGAAACACAAGTTGAAGTGATTCAAAAGGTTTAACAAATGTTTAAAATCATTTACCAGTTGGGGGTAATGTGTTCTTGACAAAGACAAAGACGGCTTTCTCGGCTCCAAGCTTGATTCTTTTCCGCACAACGTATACGAATTGGCCAACGGTTAAATCAGCTGGTACAAGATACCTAAGAGAAGAAACAAGATCAGAACTTTAAAACATTTAAACCAACATAAAAGAATGATGCTATGTGATGCAATCTGCATTTAGAAACGGAGTTTAAACTCATCTTGACTACAAAGCAAGACCAAGGGAAGAGCTTTGAGGAATGAGAATCATCTAATGATTAGCGAGACTCGAACTCTATAGTACCACAAAGCAAAAGTCCCCTTGAAGACTAATCAATAAGTGATCAAAAGGGAGATAAACGAGGAATTTGAACAACAGCAGTATTACCGAGTAAAATCACAATCCCATGAGTCGCAAAAACAAGAAAGCTAATTTGGGATTTGATCATATTATGATCTAGTAAGAGAGATATTATGTATCAATTACTCACTTCTTCTTGTCAATGTCAGGAACATCACTCTGTCCAGCCTTTTCCACAATCACCTGTATTCGGTTTCTAATTAGAACAAAATACTCTGAAGAAAAGTTTTGATTCGGTTAACAGGAGAGTTGAGAAAACATACGGGAACTCTGTCTGGATATTTCTCTCTGATGCGAGTAGATTCAGCCATTCTCATCTCTGAGATCAAACAAAAAACCATAATGATAATCACAAGATAGTGAATTAGACAAGCACATGAACACATCATCCTTGTAACTCAATGTAACAAGGCACAACTATTCTAATCTTTCCAGATTCAACAATTAATTAGGTTTATTTGATATAAATCACTGGAGGAAAAATCAAACACAAGCATCAAAGATCGAATCAGAACCATATATACAAACTCTTAATCAAGCTAATCAAATTTCGTGTTCCATTAACAAATATCAGCGTCATAACACAATCTAAAGCAAAAAGAAAACCTAAAATTAAAGAAGCAAGCATCATGAACAATAATGATTATCGAGTGATAACGATCAATCAAAAACCTAAAGAAACTGAAAAACAAAACAAAAATTACAGGAAACAAACCCAGAGGATTAGAAAGCTTGAAGGAGTTCTTCGCCATGGCTATTCGATCGATATCTGCGATAATTAAGAAAAAAGAGAAAACTTTGAGCTGTTTGGCCAAATCGGGATAAAAACCCAGAACACAAAAAACTCGAATTGACAAGACAAAGAGGCGAAATTAAACATACCCAGAGAAGAAAATATCGATGATCCGTGAGAAAACTCTAGGGTTTGATCAAAAAGTGGATTTTGATAGAAAAAAAGAAGGATTAGGGTCAGATATTAAGGAAAGAGAGAATATTTAAAGGAATCGATGGCTGATTTAGGGTTTAGTGATGGTTTCCTGCACGGCAACGAAACTTGTAAATTGGTGTTTTTGTTTACTTTTGGATTTTATTATTTATTTATTTACTTCAATTTAATTGATTTGCAAGGAAATTACGACTACGTCAGCACCGGTATACGACGTCGGATTTGTATTGGAATGGGTTTCTTGGGCTTTAAGTTGGGCCTTTACATGGGTTTGAATCCTTATTGGGCTCTGTGGGACTTCATATAATCACGGTTTGAATTGTGATTTTGAAAACTAGTTTCTACTATTAAAACAAAATCTTTACTACTTTCACCATTTTGTAATAGAAAATGTTATTTAATTGAGTTAATTACGTAGATAGCCTAATTTGGAGTATATTAATAGAGGGCTTTGGTGAAAAAATGATAAATAAGAGGATGGTAATTTTTGCATGGATTGACGAAAATACACTTCCGCATTTTAGCGAAATTATATGATTTTATAAAATAGTATGGCATCTTTTAAAATAGCGTATTATTTGACAAAATAACGATCATGTATCATAAATAAATATGTACGACAACATATTTTTATTAACTTAAGGGTGTGTTATAAAAAAAATAACACGTTACTTTTTCAAAATCTCGCGTAAAATACTTACCAATTTAAGGTAAAATGATAATCATCCAAAAAAATGTTTACTTATAAAAATGCCAATATCATTTACTTAATTTATGAGGAATATAGGGGTTATCTCTAATGTGTTTGATGTTTTCTTGTAACATTATTCTGGTCTCTTGCTATTCGTTTGTCATAGTGTTCACCACTTTTCATCATTCACCGCTTTAAAATTCTTTTAGTTATTAATGAGAAAAAGTATTCCAAACACATCAAAAGAGTTTAAAAGAAAATCATGCATTCAATCCGTAAAAGTATATACCTTTGACAAAGTAATATAAACAAATTATTGATTATTTTAGGTGGATTGTTTGATGTGGTTGGAAACGTCTTAAGAATTGTAAACTCAACAATTTTTTAAAGGATTTACTTCTTTTTCTGTGAGATCTACAGTCCATTTAAACGGTTTAGTCCCGAAATTGGATCTTAATGATTTATTTGATAGTACATTTAATGTTAACTAAAAGATATATATTTCATATATAAAACATTGATAGCAAAAGACAAAAACTTGCACCAAAAATGGTGAAGAACTCAAAGAGGCTCCAATTAAAGGTTCTAAAGGATATGCCCTCTCTAGCTAGGCTCTAATTTAAGATCATCAAAGTGAAACAAAAAAAAAACAACAACAACAGAAGAAAATAAAATGGACCCCATGCATGGGGCTGACAAGTCATCATCATCACTATGATACTTATCTACTCTAAAAAAATACATTGAAAATAATAACAATAATTAAGAAAAAAAATAATAAAGCTTAACAAAAGACTCTTGGTATAGTGATCCCCACATGATGATGACGACAATGACATTGATAATGATGATGATGTGGATACCATAAAGTTGAGTTTTTTCATGATGATGATAATGTTAAACAAGAGTTATGGGATTCATACTCTCCATGCACATGGATGATGATAATGATGATGATGAAGATGAGATATTATTCTACTTACTCCAAGAAACCGGTTTTTGTTAAAACAGCATTTCTCACTTTGCTTAGATCTCTTCCTTTAAGTGTTCTTCCAATTCCTTCACACATAGAGAATGAAGAGATCTGAGTTCTTGCTAACTTTCTTGCAACCCATTCATGTGGAGGAACCATGCAACCATCATCATCATCTTCATCATCATCATGAGAATGCAAATGACTAATCCTTCTGTTGCTCTTTGTGTTGTTACCATAAACCTTGGACCAATCAGGCACATTCATAGGTGCAGATGACTGTTTTACCCCTGAGACCTCTTTACTTCTATGAATGTTCCATGTTGAAGATGAAGACGAGGAAGAGAAATGACTTTTGGGTATTTTCATTCCAAGACCTGAAGTTTCACCTTCTCTCAAAACTGACCACACATCTTCTTCTTGAAACTCTTCTTCCCTTTCTATTCCCATTGAAGGAACCCTTCTGCTACTAGGTAACCTTCTCCTTTCTCCTAAATCCATAGAGAGAGTGTGAGAGAGATCAAATCAGTAGATAATAAGTAGACCTAAGAAAGAGATTCTTCGACTTTCTAATGCAAATTTTCTTGTTTTTTAAGTGTTTTTCTTTGTAAAAATGTGAAAGAAGAGATAATCACAAACAACATTAAAACTTCTCTCTTTGCTGGCAAATGAAAGAGAAAGACAAGTCATGTATATGTAGAAAACTTCAAAGATTTTAAGAGACTCTAGAGCGGACAGAGGATTCACAAAACTCCAAAAGTGTAATAATTTTGTACCCTTTTTGTTATTGCAATAATTTGTACTAAAAGACTACATGCTTCTAATAAATTAATCGAATAAATCAACAGTTTGCATTATACCTTACAAGGGTAGTAGCCTTTGGTACTATTTTCTACTGAGACCTGCCAAATCATTGACAGTCTGATTCATACAATAAGACAAAAAATTGTACTATATGAAAAGACTTGCTTTTATGTCAAATTATATTACTTTTAAAATTTCTTTTTCCGGTAAATTTTTAAAAGAATTATGACAAAAATAAATATTATTCCAAAAATAAGAGGAGGATATTAAATTTAACTCAAAAGTGCCTTTAACGATGTTACTTGATTAGAGTTTTACTTACTATCTTATCCAAAAGGAAAAGAGAGAGAGAGAAGGAGATCACTTGTTGCATTCAATTGACGTACTATATAGTATTTAATTTAATAATTTGATTCTTCGTTTTATTTACTGTGCAAACTATTGGGAGAGTGTAATACACAAAAAACAATATTTTGGCCATACAATAATTATGAACAGTTTTCACTTTTCATTGAGTTGGCTAGCAAATTAAGAATTTTTTACACCACAAAATATGGGTGTAATGATACCAGCTAAATTCGGTTGAATCTGGTTGAATTACAAAATTTGACTGAATTTTTGGTGATTTTTAAAATTCAAATTGTAACAGTTGAATCAGACGAAATCTGGTTGAATTTTTTTTTTTTAAATTAATTAAATTTATGAAAATATTAACTAAACAATGTTTTGTCAAAATTAAATATTCATGTTTATAAATATATTAAATTTTACAAACAGAATAATAATTTTTTATTAAATTATTTCATAAACATAACTTATTTCATCAATATTTTCGTTTTTTATTTTTTTTAGCAAAATTTATAAGTATTTTTATTCTTTAGCATTCAAATTAATAAAAACGTTTGTATTTTATGTATTTATAATATTAGCAATTTATAAAACAAATAAAAATAAAAATTAAATATTAAACTTAATGTTCTGATTTTTATATTTTTTTATAAACATTTAAACTTAACGTTCGATTATAAACATTTAAACTTAATTTATAATATTAGCAATTTACAAATATTTTGTTGTTTTCTCAATGTTCTGGTTTTTGTTTAGCAATTATTATTTCTTAAATAAGTGTGTTATAAAAGAAAAGAAAAACTAAAAACAAAATATGTTGAATACTTCTGAATTCCTCCGACTCAACTGTGGTAACTTTTTTTTTTCTTCCACATTCCTCAATTCTTCCCTTTTCTTCAATTTCTCCACTACCATTTAGGGCCATAGAGTCCAAACACTGAAAAATCTAGAAAACGAATGTTCATATAATAGACACAAAGCTTCGGGAGGTTCTAGTTGTTGTAATTTCATGTCTTATAAATAGGATTTTTCATATTTATAAATAGCTAAATTAAGTAATTATATACCATTGATCGTCTCTTATAATAAGTAATCGTGTACTGGATAAACGACTAAAAAGAATTCATGCACAGATTTTTTTTATTTTATTTTTTTGTAGGCAAAATATTTCATTATATTATGTTAAAGTTTACATAGTCATAACATTACACAGTCCTCTTTATAAAAAAATATATATATATATTACATAGTCCATAATACTACATAGTCTTGATGATTATTCCTAGTATTTTTGGCAATAGAGTCAGCCACTTCATTTGCTTCACGTTTGAGCAGATTCGTTTTTATAAAAAAATTGCTTGTGCTTACGTAATTTATATTTTCAAAGAGAGTCAAATAGAGTTATGAATTTAGGGAAATCAAATGCAATTGATATACATATTCCACCAGCTTCTTTAATAATTGACATAAGAAAATGATACAGCATCATTGCAACAAGAATCTAAATTCTGTCTTGTCGTAACTCCAAGAACAAAATAGTGAAATACACACATAGATACATTAAAACAAGCACGAAAATGTCTCTGTTCTTTTTTTGTCAACCAAGACAAAGTCATGTAAGAAGTAAATAAGAGAATTCGGAAAACAAATTACAACAAAGTATTTATACAAAATATAACGACAAAACATATTTAAAATATTAAATAGATAACCATTGTTAACAAATCAACCATATACATATGTAGCACTAGATATTTGGCAACAAAAAATGTGGTACTAGATGTATCAGCTTTGTGAGCTTTTAGCTTAAGGAGCTTTGTGAGCTTTTAGCTTAAGGTAAAGATTGTAATATTTGAAAATGCAAGAGAGGCTTTACAGTCAATTATCAAGAAGAAGTTGCAGCCGCGGTTTGGTTCAGGTAAAAATGCAAGGATTGTCCGTAATCAGAACTTTATCGCGAGACTTTAAAAACATTCTTGACTCGATAAAAATATGAAAAATGTTAAAAACCGATAAAAGCACTACGCATCCAATTTGTTGACAGCAGATATGCACAATGAGAGAGGGGATTGATCACACTAAAAACTTATTTCATGTGGTAAAACAGACACCTATAAGATTGGTGTTGTGAATTCTATTTATGCAAGTGCAAGTACAGACAAAACAAGCCGCACGATGTTATCATGAGATCGAGTGACAAGAAGATCAAGGTACATGTGACTATACATTGTGTGTGAAGATAGTAAATTCATTAGTCTTAACAAAGAGATGAACACGACTCATTTGTCTTAACAAAGCGATTTTTGTAAATAGCAGATACATATGAATTAGGGGAAACACTAGTGTGCATGTAATATATTATACAGTGAGTGTTCTTGTTATTCATGCAAAATCTCTTGTCTAGTGTATTTTTGGGATTAAGGCATCACTGTTTAAGTGGTATTAAACTCGTAAAAAGCTTGAGTGTGCTCTATTTTCTCCTATGCTTTTATGCTTGCCTGATTTACTCTTATAACTCATTTACAAGCTCTTTGTTTTGGATTTCCTCTTGATGGTTTTTTGTTCATTTCACTTGTACAAGTCTTTTGATTTTTTTTGACAAGTGTGAAAATGAAGATATAACAAGAATTTGAATTTTTTCTTGAAAATAATTATTTCCGTTTTGAATAGTTAGAACGGTTGAAACAGTGATGTGATTGTTGGGGTACAATTACAATTGGTGCAATTAAGTAAGATCTAATGTAGTTGGTGTGATGATGTCAAACTATCAAATCATTAATTAAATGGTAAAAATAAATCTATATGATTTCAACTTATTCAGCTTAACATTTAAAATAATTGAAACATTTTTTTTATATAAAGTATTTTGATTAATTATGTTTATACATATAATTCGAATAAAAATAAGAGAAAAATAAACCAAATCAGCCACACATATGCAATTATATTATATATATATATATATATATATATTATTTCTTTTTGTCAATATAAAATCTTTGGAAAAAGATGGGAGATACTATGTTTGAATTACAACCAGATCATCATACTCATGGTAACTTATTTAATAAATAAATTTTTTTTTAAAATACCACAAAAATAAGTTTTTTTACTAAACATACAATCATTAGTTTTTTTTTCTTTCAAAAATACCATTAATTTTTTTTTTTAGAATACCACAAAACCAAAACTAAACTTTAAACCCTTAAAACTAAACCCTAAAAACTAAACCTTAGATCTTAAAAACTAAACTCTAAATCCTAAATACTAAACCTAAATCCAAACCTAAATATGTTTGGAAAAAAAATTATTTTAATAGTATTTTAAAAAGTTTCTCTTCAAACAATGAAATAATTGGCTTAACCGATTAAAGGGGTGCTACTAGTAAAGCGTTATCGGATCCGAATTCAAGAATTGTGTGTTACATTTGGAGAAGAGATAATTTATGTTTCTGAATCTACCACAAAAATAATAAAAGATAGATTAACCGTTTAAAAAAACTATAGACTGTTTATAAAAAAAAAAAACTATGGAGTAAAAGTTTGGAATAGTTATCAAAGACAAAACAAAAAATATAACACATTAATATTGGTAAAAAAGAGGGGTTAACTGTGTTAATGCTCTTAAAGTTTTTCTCCATCATTACTGTTGCTGGTTAATTTGGTTTTAGAACCGCGTTTAAGTCTTACAGCCTATTGGGTGTATCTCAAAATTTAGATTATGCTCGAAACTTATGGTTATTGGCTCAGTTTTGGCATCTTTAGATTCTTTGGATAAGCTTGTGGAAGTGTTTTGATTCAGTGACTCGACCATGCGGCGAGAACTTTACTTCTATTTTAATTTGTTCTTTTTCTCTTTTGGATTAGTTTCTAGTATTCCTGATTTTAGGGTTATTTCTGGGGATATCTTTTTTTCTACCAACTTTTAACTCTAGATACATTTATGTTATCTGTTGACTTTTGGTTCTAAGAACATTTATATAGTTTGTCGGTTCTTGTAATTTTTTTATGGTTTTCTTTCTGATCATTATAATATATTATGATAAAAAGAAAAAACTAATGCTGGATGGCATTAATTTGGAGTTTACTGTCCACGTAACAAAAATTGGCTTTAAAACCATTAACTCTACTAAAGCTTATTCTATTCAAAGTCAATATAATCACAAGAGTATATATAGATGTTAGGCCATGTTTAGGAAATATTAAATTTGAAACTGAAATTATATTTGAAATTGAAATTAAATTAGAAGGTGAGCATGAGTGGAGAGTGATGTGGACACATCACCCTACACAGTACATACACTTCACTTTTAGTTTCAGAAACCCTTATCCCTTTTTTTAACTCCTCTCACCAAAACAAGCTTCACTTTTAATTACTCCGGTAAACGAGCAAAAAGATTAGGCACGCATACTCATGTATGTATCTATTTTTATAATCAATTGTTAGATACGAAATAAGACCTTGTCTAGACCTCTACTAATTATAATCGTTGGATTTTGAATGATGACATAAAAGAAACAAGGTAGTGAGCGTTGTAGAATGGATGAAACAGATAAAACAACGAAACAATGAATTTGATCGGTAACTTTATGCTGTAGCGATATAGAATAAATTTTTTACGATTACCAATCATAAAAATAAAAAATTAGCATTATCAAAAACATAATTACAATTTTGTCTTTTACCGTTATTTTTTACATATTCTATAGCTAGTCTAATATTGCTATCATTTTATTGTTCTATTTTTTTTCCATCATTTTATGTGACCAATCTGATTTAACTTCTTTTTTTTTATCAACTCATATTCATTAAAATGAATGTCTAAAGGCTGGTACAACGTTTTCAGCTCTCGGAATAAACATAAACATGATAGATAAAAACAGAGAGAATAACTTTTTAATGTTCTTGAGGATCCCATATCTCCATAATCTTATTCTCTGTAGTGATAGCTTGTATAAACTCTTTTGCATACGATTTGATGCATAAATACTTCCAGCCCATCTGTTGGGTTTTTACTAAGGCCTTTCGAATAGCCAATGCTTCAGCCACTAAGAGCGAACCTACAAACTGTTCTGCGACGTTTCCGTTGACAAGTCGTGTAACGTCGTTTTCCTGGAAAGACCACCCCAAACCTGCGAATAGTAGGTCTCCCTTCCAAGCAGCATCTGTATTGCAGGTTATCTCATAGGAGGTTTGTGGATGTATGGGCCTTGGGGGTGGCTCTGTTTCGTCTGTTCTAGATGCTTTGAACCTTGTGACATATGCCATTCTCGAGCATCCGCAATCGCCTTGGATATAGTTTCTCTTTCTGAGAACAATCTGTTTTCGAAAACTATATGGTTACGTGTGATCCAAAGAGTCCAACAAACCCAGGGAAAAAGAGGACCTTCTCCAATACCAGTTGGAGGGAGACAAATAAGATTTTTTGATAAGAACATACCTGATTTGAAGCCAGTGATCAGATTGGGGTCAAATTGATCTTTGAGAGGTGCTAGTTGCCACACATGTTGTGCAAACGGGCAGTGGAACAATAGATGCTCGGTTGTTTCTGTTTCGCCACAGTGCAAACAGTTTAGGTTTGCTTCCAAACCACGTTTTGCCAAGTTTTCCCCTGTAGACAGGGCTCCATTCAACACCTTCCATAAAAATAGTTTCAATTTTGGAGAGAAATAACCATTCCAAATCGCATTGTGCCAGCTGAAATCCCTGTCGATATTTGCAGTCTCCACGCCATGGGATTTCTCTGTCCTTGAAGCATGATAGCCTAATTTGGTGGAGTATACTCCTCATTTATTTGGGAGCCAAACATATTTATCTTCTGCTCCGAGCTGACTTGGTTTCAGGTATAATATGGCGTTTGCTAACTCCGGAAAGAGATTGTAGACCGTATCTTTTTTCCACTCCCTCGTGTCTCTCCAATAAATCTGCAACCACAAGTTCTGAAGTGTGTTCGGTGGCTGGACCAAAAGGCATAGTTGGTTTCAATAGGGAGATCCACGGTTCGGACCACACTTTAGTGTTCAAACCATTCCCAATAGTTTTACCGAGGTTTGATAGTAAAAGATCACGTCCTATCAAAACTCCTCTCCATTCATGGAAGGCTGAGTTTGGTGGTGCTACTTCAAGGAAGAATGAGCTATGGCAATATTTTCCCAACAAAATCTTAGCTAGTAGGTAAGAATTCTCCAACTTAGCTTTGCTAGAAGAGCATCGTTGAAATTTTGAATATCCCAAAATCCAAGCCCTCCATCTTTCTTTGAAAATGTGAGATTCTCCCATGAGACCCAACACATCTTTTTTTTTTGTCGGATTCTCATCCCACCAAAATCATGTTAAAACCGATTGTATGCGCTTATAAAGACTAAGAGGAAGCTTGAAACAAGACATTGTGTAAGTTGGAATGGCCGAAAGTACGGATTTTAGTAAAATCATTTTACCAATCTGATTTAACTAGGATGACAAAAACGTAAAGAATGAGATAAATCCGTATAATGGTCTAATCATACTTTAAAAAGTTACAATAACTATCATATTTAACTAATTTGTTATAGCATTTCACAATATCAGAATTTGTTTCCGCACAAAACTATTATGATAGATAAAACTAACTCATGTTCTTAAATTTTTTGTTTAATGCAAATCTTGTAGATTACTTGTATCACGCAAATCTCATAAAAATGTAGCAACGGAAGCACCATTCAGACCCTTGGTTGTATACCACCAACTCGGTTCACTCAAAACAATCAATAACAAGACATTAAAGTAAACTCCATTGACTAGTCGCGCGGTGGTCTAATCCGATAATTTTTCTTATTTAAACATTGTTGATCGAAGAGTTTTCTTAAACCAATCTTTGATTAGTATCAGTATCTACCGACTTCTATGATGTAACTAATATTACAGCTGTAAGGAATTGTGGGGTAAAATCTTATTTAATTTGGATCGGACAAGCGATTTGTTTAGCTGTCTCAATGCTTCGTGGGTTTCGCGAAGTGTCTTTTCTTTCTTTCGATGCAAAAATATATTCTCTCTATTTCACAAAGAGTAAAGAGTGATATTTTTAGGATGGTCCAATTCGGTAAATTCAAATTGATCCGAATCGATCCGAACCAAAATAAAATAATATGATTAGATAGCGAGTATCCTAAATAACTATTCGGATATAGTTTTTAAAATCCCGTCGGGTTTTGCTTTGGTTCGGTAATATCCGACTTACCCAAATAATCCGAATAACCCGAATAATCACATATAGTCGTATGTATACTATATATTATTTATAACTAATAAATATTTGTGTCAATGTCCATGAGCCTAATAAAAAAATAAAATCTAGTCCATTTAATTATTTTTGCTATATATATATATATATATATATATCACAATAAACCTAAAAAAAATTTCCTTTATGTTTCTATATTCTTCGACGATACCGTGACGAATAGAGATGTGTTTCGCTCTAAACAATAATTCTTTTTAAAGTTAATTTTTTTCATAGTTAGTTATTATATATTAATTTTTTTCAATTTATCGTTTTCGTATGTTTTAATTACTTACAAAATTAAAAGAGCAAAACCAAAACTCGAATTTATACAATTTTAAATCAAATATCGTAATTATATTTTGTTCGGGTTTAAACCGAAAAATCCAAAAACCGAGTGATTCCGAATTGAACCGAACCGATATAGCTATGGTTTTTGTTTGGTAACAATTTTTTCTCTACTGAATAACCCGAAATTCGAACAAATTGAACCGAAACCGATCCGAAACCGGATTGGACACCCCTAGTTATTCTACACATTTTCACACATATAAGAAAAATATTAAAAATTCTATTTTACCCCTTATTAATACATTAAATAAATTTCTCTTTCTAATAAATACACTAAAAAACAGAGTCAAAACTGGATTTTTAATCAAAATTCTGCATTGAAAATGCAAAACGACACTCTTTGTAAAACGGAAATAAAGTACTAGAATAACACTCTCTGTGAAACGGAAGAAGTATTAGCTTAACAAAATGCAAAACATAATTGTAATTTATTTCGGGTCGAATAATCCAATTCTGATCATAATTGATTTGAACTATCTAGACTTTTTAGGTAAATGTAATTGAAAATATCAGTTTAGGTCAAAATAATTTATTCCAACAAATAAGAAAATCGGATAATTACATGAAGTATCCGAATTATCTGTTTGAGTAATTATAAATTTTAAAATTGTCGAAAATTATTTATAAATTCTTAAAACTACTCAAAATTATAGAATATTTCACAAAATTATCTCATATTATTCTTTCCCAATACTCTCCAAAATTGTCCATAATTATTCGTTATAATAGTGATTTTAATTAATCAAATTATCCGTTTGGATAGTGATTTTAACTATCCGAAATATCTTTATCCTACCCATTATCTGCATTATCCGAATAGTTTGTTTAGACACACTTCGGATAGTAATTTTTGATATCTTAAATATCTTTATCCGACCTTTACCTTCTATTATCCGACTAAGATAAATTCTTATTAAAATCTCGTAAAAATTATTTACGTTTTAAAGTGATTTAAAAAGACATTTCTAAGATGAGAATTGATCTTAACATATTTACTAATCCGTCAAGCCCACCTGTTTGGCTGTTTATATTTATCAATGTTGCTTATTTTAGGTTTTGATGGAACAGAGCTATGGTGGAAATGGTGGTGAACCAGCAAAGGGTTCTCATGGAAGAAGGGAGGGACATCTCACAACACCAAAAAAAAAAAAGAAACCTCGAGAAATTCTGGTTGTTGGAACAGAAGGTCGTCTCGAGAACAACATAAAAGTAATCTTAGTGAGGTATTGGGAGTGGCTAAGGGGAAGCTCGAGTTGGAGTTCTCAATGGCACTAACAAGGGATTCTTGGGATGCATTGTAGTTGACTCTTAGTGGAGCTGATGTGAACCAGGCGGGTTCCGGGTTCTTGTCAGAGAGGACATGAGACATCTCTCGGAAAGCAAACAGAGAATAAAGGAAACCTTAAAGAGAAAATATGTTGGAACAAGAGGACATTTTGTGGGATCAACAGAGGAGATTCTTGGTAATGTTATGTGAGTGGTTGAGTGTAAGACTTGGGTGAGAGTTCGCGAACAAGGATTCTCAGGTAGCTTAGGTTCTGGGTCACGGTGAGTGCAGAGATCTCAGGGAGTTGAGAGATAATAAGCGTGAGAGTTTGAAGATATCGGTCATGGCTAGATGTAGGCTAACCACACCGGATGCTGAACTCGTTAAGACCCTCTCGTCTCAAAAATTTCAGTTTCACATTGTTCAAATTTCTTACATTCATGTTTTGATTCGAACCGAGCGATGAAATGATCAAAGGTGTTTTATTGGTTTTTTGCAGGCGGTTTAGCTCATCAACTAGTACACCTAAAAATTAATTTTATTACCGTCACATTTTTTGTTCTTCTGCCTAACTAAGATCCATCATAACAACAATACGAATCCAATTGACTACAAAACAAATCTTATTTCCTTCAAAGGATCCTACAAAAGCTCTTCATCCACAAATCTTCAAGGAAGATTATTATCATTTATCCAATGAAAGGCCAAAATAAATACAACCGCATTTTTTGTTCATATAATTGCATAATCATAAAAAGATTATAACGAGTTCTAGAAATTAAAATTATACATTATACAAACGAAATAAAAAAAGAGTTTGACTCATTATCATATATCAAAGATTTAAAAAGGGGTTCCAAACAAATCAAACCTGTGCATTAGCTCCAGCAACAATCTCAAGAATCTCTCCAGTAATCTTAGCTTGACGCTTTCTATTATACACCATCGAAAGCGATTTCTTAAGATCCGAAGCATTATCCGAAGCACTACTCATTGCACTCATTCTAGCTGCAAGCTCACTCGCCAATGATTCCTGTAAAGCCCTAAGAATCTGACTGTTAAGATACAAAGGCAACAAAGCATCAAGAATCTGAACAGGATCTTGTTCGAATTGCAAGATCGGCGAGAAATCAGCAGTTGGTGTCCTAAATGTCTCTCTTTCAACCGTCAATTTCCCTTCCTTCGTCGTTAACCTAAACAATTCGTCTTCCGCAGCATCCACACAGTTCCCATTGATGTCACAGATCTCTCCTTTAGGTGATAGAGGCAGTAGCGTGTGGATCACGGGTTCTGATTTGACCAAAGACACAAACTTTGTGTACAAAAGCTCGACTTTATCGACCTCTTCGCTTATAAACAGAGAGAAGACATCATCAGCTACAGCTTGAGCTTCTTTCGCCGTCGGTAAAGTCCCGGCTTCGAGGAATTTGTCGACGGGGATGTACGGACGACGGAGGAAATACGAGTTTCCCTTCTTGCCCACGCTAATGACTGTGTAATCAAGACCAAGAGCTTTAAGGTCTCTGATTCTTGCCTCTGCTTTCTTGATGATGAAATTGTTGAAACCACCACATAATCCTCGATCTCCGGTTACGACAACGAGTGCTACTTTCTTAACCGGTCTGATTTTGGTTAAAGGAACATCGATATCATCTGTTTGAAGCTGTTCGTTGATGTTGTAGAGAACTTCAACTAGGGTTTCTGAGAATGGTCTGCCATTGACGACAGCTTCTTGAGCTCTCCTGACTTTAGCTGCCGCGACAAGCTTCATTGCTTCGGTGATCTTTTGAGTGTTTTTGACTGAATCGATTCGGTCTCTGAGCTCACGAAGAGATGCTTGGATTGGAGAAACAGAGGAAGATCTTGAAGGAGAGGAGTTGTGATTTGGGAGGTGAAGTGGGTACTTGAGAACAGATCGGAATGATAAGGAAGAGGAATCAGAAAGAGATGGTTTTGATGAAACCCACATTGTTGTTAGATTTGTGCAAGCCATTGTTTCTTGATCTGAGAGAAGGTTTTTTGTTTGTTGTTTGTTCAGACAATTTTTTGCTATAACCTTATCTCTCTGTTCTTTTGATTGTAAGAAAGAAGAAGAAAAGAAAGAGAGGAAAATTGAGTGGAGGGAAGAGAGAGGAATGGATTAGGTTTGGAGATAAGGTTTTTTTACCTTTGGTTTGTTTGGGGAACCAAATGATGGGACCCATATTGTTGACGTGGCGTTATATTAGTGGATGTTCTGAGATTTTCAATTTTGTTTTGTTTTTGTGGTATATCTACTTCTGTGTTTATCAGCCAACCAATGCTTATGAATTTTTTTTAGTCTCTCCCAATGAGAGAAAATATCTGATTACAAGTGATAGAAAATTGTGTATATTGGTTTAGTTTGGTTTGATTCGGTATGGTTTTGGTTCATTAGTAAACATAGATATTTGTACTTTTATGCAATAGGATACATACCAGTCAAAATACCTTACAAGTTACGTACACTAATGCAAATGTTATATTTTGTTCGATTTGTTCTCCGCTTGGACCGCTTCAATTCGTTCCAAAAAATCTGGATAACCGTAACAAATACTAAAAAATAGTATTTATTTATAATGAAATTATCACAAATCTTATACCTTGAAGATACATGATATCCCTTAATAATATCAACAATCTAGTCACTTTTTTCTAAGTAAAAATAAAATCGACCTTTGAAACATACCTGAGGTAAATAAGCCCATTATTCATCAATTATTGCATATTGGTCACCACCATATTCTTTTATAATAAATCACAAATCACTTTCCAAGAAACTGCATTCTTCTCCATCTGACACGTGTCATAAGTCTTAAATTTTACTCTTTCATTTTTCTTCATTTTCGAAAACTGTTTTAATTCTAAGAATTAAAAAAAACAAAAAAATAATTAAATTTCTCTTGCCCACTATCTTTTTCACGTTATTTTTTATTTGCTACCATCTTTTCCATATTTTTTTATTTGATTTACCATTATTGGTGCATTCTTACAACTTGAATTTTAAATTTAAATAAAATCAGTCGCAACTTAAATTATTTGGTAACAAAACAAGATTTATGCAGATGAAAAACTTGAAGTATAAATAAGAAAAAAAAAATTAGCATGTGCAACACAAGTCATAACGCTAGTATATGTATAACACAAAGAATGCTCAACATGTTGGGTTATAAACCTTCATTGGATGTAGGGTTACATAGACAATCCATGTAAGATCCGCACTCGTATCAATATGAAGTATGAACCTGTTGCTCGACTCATAATTTAGAAAACCCCAGTCGAACACAAAGACTACATATGGACACAGGAACTAATCTTACATGGGTTGAATACCATCACCCTAACTACAATGAAAGTTACGATCCATCAAGTTCAACATGTTTTTAGTTACGTAAAACGATGTATATCCTTAGTGGGAAATGCGGTAAAATTTGCTGAATACATGTAATATATATGAAAAGATGAGTTTAGATGGTCCAAACCCATGAGATGTTTTAGGGCTTGAATGTTTTTTGTTCTTGAAAACGAAACTTCAAAAGAAAAAAGAGCGAAAGAGAAAGATATATCCAAAGTGTAAGTAACTTTCGTTGTTTATATAAATTAAGATTTTTTTGTCTTGGATAAGTCACGAACACCTTCGCCACCTACTATAATTTTAATGTTAGTAGTTAGTTAGGTCATGAAATCAGCACCACCCTAGGTCATGAGATCACCCGGATTCGAGACCACCCGGATTTAAGTAAAAAAATCAATATTTATTCGGGTGATCTTTGAATCATACTAAAACTCGTATCCGAAAAATTGATAAAAAAACCAAAACAAAATGCAAATGATATGTTTCCGCTTTCATTTTTCTATATCCGAACGAATCGTTACTGAGTAAAAACCGACCAAAACTAAAATATAACAAGAAAAATCTTTTAAACATTTTCTTAAAGAACTGATTTTTCTTCCGAAACCAAAACCGTATAAGACCGGAATGTCTGAACCGAAAACCGGATTCGACACACAGCGCAAAACACTGTCGTATCAAATATACCTAAACGACACCGTTTCATACGAGTCATCTTCGCCACCAAAAGGGTTTATGAAACCTTAATTAGGGTTTTTCAATCAGTACCGAAGAAGATGGAATTCGAGAAGAGGAAAGCTGCGACGCTAGCGTCAATTCGTTCGTCAGTGACTGACAAATCTCCTAAAGGTTATCTCGACGAACCCATCATCCCTCTCCTCGAAACCATCAATCATCACCCATCCTACTTCACAACCAGTTCCTGCTCAGGTCGAATCTCTATCCTTTCTCAGCCCAAACCACACTCGAATGTTCCAACGAAGAAGAAAGCTCGCGGTGGCTCATGGTTATACATCTCGCACGACCCAGCAGATCCAGAGTCGGTAATTCGTCTCCTTTTCCCTTCACAGTCAACTCAGCTTGACCCATCTGACCAGCCCAGCGAATTAGTCTTCCGATTCGAGCCGTTGATCATTGCAGTGGAATGTAAGGATTTGGGTTCGGCTCAGTTTCTTGTTGCCACAGCTATCTCCGCTGGGTTTAGAGAATCGGGAATCACATCTTGTGGCGATGGCAAAAGGGTAATTATTGCTATACGATGCTCGATTCGAATGGAAGTGCCTCTTGGTGATACAGAGAAGCTGATGGTTTCACCAGAGTATGTGAAGTTCCTTGTTGACATTGCCAATGAGAAGATGGATGCTAATAGGAAACGAACCGATGGGTTTAGTCTAGCTCTGACAAGTAACGGTTTCAAGAATCCAGATGCAAATGATGTTGACGACGATGATAATTTCGAGAATTTAGCTGGAAATCAGGATTCATGTATCAACAACGGAGATTTGCATCCAGGTAATTCGTTGAGCTATGGTTTAATCTTGTATAACGACTTTGCGTGTATCCCTAAGTGATAGCTTGAATAATGCAGTAGAATTGATCATGTTACAATCTAAAATGTCGCGTTTAACTATAGTCTGGTTTCGTTTCTACTAGTGGTAGTGTATCCTTGGTCGAGAATTTGAGTTATGTCTACTTGGTTTGCAGGATAACTTTCAAATTTTAAACGTGACAGCCAGTTTCCGTATCTAAATCATTGGCAGGGCTTCAACAAGATCTTATGCAGTTCTCAACATTATCTATAATCGGTGAACCCATTGAGAAGCTCCACCTTTGGGGACATTCGGCTTGTTCAATAGATAAACCAGATCGAAAAGAAGTTATCATGTTTGGTGGGTTTGGCGGTTTAGGTAGACATGCTCGAAGAAACGAGTCTATGTTGCTCGACCCTTCATGTGGAACCTTAAAGTTGATCACAGTCAATGAATCTCCTTCACCACGACTTGGCCACACAGCTTCAATGGTTGGTGATGTCATGTTTGTAATTGGAGGAAGGTCTGATCCGTTGAACATTCTGAATGATGTGTGGATGCTTGATATATCCAAATGTGAATGGAGCTCACAGAGGTGTATGGGAAGTGAATTTCCTCCGAGGTAAATGCCATTTTATGTGTCCATTTCTTCAACAAGTTACCTATTGCCAATGATAAACTTCAATGTCTTAAAATATATGGTTCTATGAATTTTTTTTATTTTGTATCATTTAACCTTAAATTCTTGGAGATGCCCTCAACGGTATTTTGGAAACTATTAATTTGATTTTTTTTCCCTTGTTTTTAAGCCTTTGTTGCTTCATTTCTTTGATTTCCTCTATGCTTTTGTTGCTTGTCACATTGACATTCCTTCAGATAATTGTTATCTCAAATTTTTCTTCTAAATGCAAATTCTTTGAACTGAGCAGGCATCGGCACGCAGCAGCCAGTGTTGGCTCAAAAGTATACATATTCGGTGGGCTTAACAATGATAAGATATTTTCCTCTTTGCACCTTTTGGATACAAAGGACCTTCAGTGGAAAGAAATTGAACAGCAAGGTCAATGGCCCTGTGCGCGCCACTCCCATGCTATGGTTGCATATGGGTCTCAGTTATTCATGTTTGGGGGGTACAATGGGGAAAAGGTACTCGATGATCTATACAGCTTTGATGTCCAAAGCTGTTCTTGGAAACTTGAAGTGGTTTCTGGGAAATGGCCTCATGCCAGGTTTTCCCACTCGATGTTTGCTTATAAGCATATTATTGGCATAATTGGAGGTTGTCCTGTTTCACAAAATTGTCAAGACTTGACTTTGCTAGATCTGAAGCACCGATTGTGGAGGAGTGTGAGATTGGAATTTATGAACAAAGAATTATTTGTCCGAAGTACAGCCAGTGTTCTTGGTGACGATCTTATTGTAATAGGGGGTGGGGCTGCTTGCTACGCTTTTGGGACAAAGTTTAGTGAACCAGTGAAAATCAACTTGCTTCAATCAGTGACTATGAGTGAAACTCACGTTCCTCCCCAACCTGAAGATGTTTCTATAGAAGAAAATAAAAACGATGCAGATTTCAAGTCTCTGTCTCAACCATGGGTGATACAGTTAGAAAGAAAGTATGCAAAATTTGGCAAGGACATACTTAAAAGTTTCGGATGGTTAGATCTTGAGAGGAAGGTTTATTCACACGAAAAAGGTCTTTATATATGCTTCCCTGTAACTGAAAAGTTATCTAAACTTTTCCATGAAAAGCAGCTTTTGGGCAAAGATTTAGAAGGGCCAGACGATGGTAACCTGACCAGCCAGCTCACAAAGGGTCTATCGCTAAAGGATATACCCAGCTCAGTGGCTTTGAATCTATTGAAGGAACATGGTGCTAGAATGCTCATTAACGTAGCTGTTGAAGCCAAAAAAGTTGCAAAATCCCCCTTACAAAGAATGAAAGAAGCTATCACGTCTATACTTAAACAGAAAGGCCTACCGGAGGAGCTTTTGGATGAGCTTCCACAGAGGTAAGTGTTTCAGAATGCTGATTTTATAATGCTCGGGGACTAAAATGGTGAAAATGTGATCACGTTCATGTTGTTTTCGTTTGCATGTAATAAGTATTGTGAAATTTCTCTTATGGTAGATGGGAACGGCTTGGGGATATTGTTGTGCTCCCTATAACATCTTTTAAAGATCCAGCTTGGAGCTCTATCAGTGATGAAGTTTGGTCTGCTGTTGCTATATCGCTTAGTGCCAACCGACTTGCACGCCAAGTATGTCACTTTTAGAGCATTACACCGACTTGTTTAGGTGCAAACATTTATTTTACAACTTCATCGGTTCACGTAAATTGAAGGTTTTATTTTATTTTCATCTTAAATGCACCTAAAAATATTCATATGTGATAGATTGTAGTAAGCATTTTGTCTCACCCCAATTGCATTTGCTTACCAGTAAGACTTAAATAATCAATTTTGTGTCTTTGCCAGGGACGAGTGGAACCCACCGGTACAAGGGATAGTTCGTTGGAGATTCTTGTGGGAGACAATGGATGGGTCGATCACCGTGAAAATGGGATCTTGTACTCTTTTGATGCTACCAAGTGTATGTTCTCATGGGGTAATCTCTCAGAAAAGCTCCGTATGGGTAACATGGCCTGCAAAAATGAGGTTGTGGTGGACCTGTTTGCTGGAATTGGATATTTTGTCCTCCCATTTCTTGTGAGGTAGGCCATTAAACAAATGAAGTAGAGAAAAGAAAGTGTTTCTGTACAGCCACGAAACCAATACTTTCTAGATCCCTTGCAGCTTCAATTCATTCTTATTATACGTATGCAGGGCAAAGGCAAAGCTGGTATATGCTTGTGAATGGAATCCCCATGCTATTGAAGCACTTCGACATAATGTTGAAGCAAATTCTGTTTCTGACCGTTGTGTTATTCTTGAAGGGGATAACCGGATCACTGCACCCAAAGTACGGTTGATGATGTTCCAAAACTGCTCATCATCTATTCAATCTTATGCAAATTGTTCATGTTCTAACTGTTGGACCGATTTAAGTAATAGATTTCGGGTTTCAAATCTTTTTGACTCTCAGGGAGTAGCTGATAGAGTCTGTCTTGGTCTTATCCCGACTAGCGAAGGAAGCTGGATCACAGCTATTCAGGCATTAAGGTGGTTTTACTTTCCTTGAACCTGTTCATTACATAATTAACAAGAACCTGCAACATAATATCTGGAACTAACACTATAGAAGCAATTCTTGTTTTTTTTCTTTTGCATTATTGTGCATTTCTCGAAATTTCATTCCTTAGATCTATCGCTGCAAAAGAACGAATCTTTATGTCCCCCTGCAAACTTGGGGATGTCTGTTTCTTATGCTCTACTCTTCTTGGAACCTCTGAATACGATCTAAGAATGTTACCAGCGGAGAGAGAAACCGATCGATTGGGTGTGATTTCACTTATGTCTCTGTTCTGGGTATTGGAACTTGCAGGTCCGAGGGAGGGATACTCCATGTCCATGGAAACGTCAAGGACTCGGATGTGAGCGGTTGGGCCGAGCATGTCTCCAAATCATTAAGTGATATCGCCAGAGCCGAAGGTAAAAGATTATTGGCATATGTCTACTTGTAGGAACAAAAGTTGTTAGAAGCATTTTGAACTGAAACAAAGGGTGTGTTTTAGAAGTTATGTTTTGGTACTTTTTAACCAGCTTAACCGAGAAGAACAATAACCGGGTTGTTTCCAATACCCAAAACTGGGTTTCTGAATCAAGACTGTGATTTACCGGGTTCCTTGATTTGGGTAATACCTGAAAACAACTGAGGGATTATATTTTCGGGTTTTCGTGGTTCAGGTCGTAGCTGGGAAGTTACAGTAGAACATATAGAGAAGGTGAAATGGTACGCTCCTCGGATTCACCATCTCGTCGCCGATGTGAGATGCAAATGATGATGATGCAGCCAAGAGACTTCCCATTGTATTGTGTAACTTGTAAGATCTTAATTTCCATAACCGGTTTTTTTTTCACTTTCGGAGACAGATTTCACCAGTTATCTTTTTTCTCAATGAAATATACGATACCCGGTTAGTTAATTAGTAATCTGAGCAACCACCAATGATAACTTACTTAAAGATTAATTTTTGAAACCGTATTAGTTATACTTAATTTAGAAGACGAACAAATACCAAAAGAGTTACTCTTTTAAGTCTTCACAAAGAGATTAAGGAGCTTCTCAAGAAAATTACAAGAACTAGGATTAACGTTTTTCAAGAAAATTACAACAAAGCGGATTTGATTACAAGAAGACTGAAAAAACAGACGGATTTCCAACGGAATAACAGTAAGACAGTTTTAAGATCAACTACTCTCACCTCGGTTTCCCCCGGTCTAGCTCTTCTTCTTCTTCTTCTTCTCCGGGTTTAAAAAAACCGCTTTCGGGTGAAACAAGAACAAACTTATGAGCAATGGATCCCAAGAAGTTTCCCGGGTCTCATCATCGCACAAAATTCCTCGTAGTTTATTTTTCCATCCTGCGCAAAGTTACATTACAAGATTCAGAATTCGGTTGAATACTAACCGGGGAAAAAGGTAAAGGGGAAATCATAGAAGAAGATTTACATTATCCGTATCGACTTCTGAAATTATTTTTTCAAGACAAGCTTCATCTCCCATACCATGATCCTTCATGGATATATCCAATTCCTCCTTCGTTATCTACCTATTTGTATAAACAAGCAATTCACATAAATGTTTTCAACATTCTATCTCACTACATATCCGAATCTTTGATTCTCTTTGACACAAGAAATGATTCATGGAGATTGATTCATTAAACTAACCCGCTGTTGTCTTTATCGAAGTGTTCGAATGCTTGGCGCAAATTTTCTTCTCGAACCAATCCATGTCTCTGCATTGTCGCGGTGATAAACTCATTGTATTCTATTGTTCCATTACCATCCACATCAGCCTGAAAAAAAGTTTACCATATGTGTTTCGGATTCTCTCTTTTTGAGATCAACAAATGCCGGATAAAACTAGATGGTTTGTGATACTCACAGCTTCCATGAGTTGTTTAACTTCAGTTTCAGAGATTTTAGACCGAAGTGTATTCAGACCGGTTTTGAGTTCTTCATATGTGATTGACCCGTTTTTGTCGGTATCCATATTCTCAAATATGGTCTAAGAACGCTAATTTCATAATTTTTTGAGCTACTATTCTTACCTTAAGAGCTAGCTTCTTAAGCTTGTTCATAGCTTGGAATTGCTTCAAACGTGATAAGACAACATTATCAATAGGCTTATCTGGAGCTTCGTTCTTGATCCAAGAATGTTCTATAAACCACAAGGATTGCTAGTTAGAGTCAGCCATAAACTCACACTGACATTTCAGACAGAACAAGATCAAGACTTCAAGAATCGCAGTGTCATGTTAAGGCCTAAACAACGGACGATAAACTAATTCTGGATTCTTGTATAACGATCTTAGAAGCTTCGTTTTGGAACTCACCTACATTGTAAGAAGCTCACTGCCCCTGTCTCCCACCCACCAAACACTAAGAATCATGCCTTCTTATATAAGATGATTGCTTTCGAATAACAAACAAAGAGGCTTACCAAGAACATCTTTAGCAGAGATTCGTTTCTTTGGGTCTCTTTCGAGCATCTTCTTGATAAGGTCTTTCGCCCGAGGAGATATAGCAGACCATGGATAGCTCTCCAAATCCAACTTTTTCCCGTTAATCTCATGTTCTACAATAGAATAGAACATACAACTACAGATTAACCCCCACAAGAAGAAAAACAAATCTACGTATTTTAGTTAGCAGAAGCTTTTACCACCGTCAAATGGGGGTGTGCCACTGAGTAGGATGTATAATATAACACCTGCACTCCAAATGTCGATTTTCTTCCCGTAGCTTTCCCCCTTTAAAGCTTCAGGAGCAACATAGTATTGATTTTCGATTTGGTGCGTCAACTCTGTTCCTGTAAATGATTGAAGATACGACTATGAGAATTAAACTAACTAAAAACTGATCAAATCTTTTATAAAACTAACTAAAACATCATGGGCTTCCAACTCAAAACCAATTGGCAATGAGTGGATTGGCGCATATCACTTATATATTACTTAGGTCTCATGTTAATTTTCGATATGGGATTCCTAACAAAACTTATGGAAATCGATACTAACTAAAGAGTGTTCCGGTTTTTGAGTCCTACCTCTATGCATTGGAACATTACTTCACTAATGATTGAGGCAAATAAACAATCTTATGGATTCCAAAACAAGCAAATGCCTCTTAGATGATGATTCACTCAAAGATCCACATCTGTTGAAATCTCTGGCTCTTACCTTGTTTGAAGTATGCAGAACACCCGAAATCGATTGCTTTGAGCTCAGCATTCTCATCCTTACTCGAGAACAAAAAGTTCTCGGGTTTGATATCTCGATGAATCACATCCAACGAATGAAGATTCTGCACAGCATCCATAATCGACCTGAAGATTTTAGCAGCATCATTCTCCGAGTAATGGCTTTTCTCCTTGATCCCGTGGAAAAGGTCACCACCATCACACAGCTCCATCACGATGTGTACGTATTTCTTATCCTCGTAAGATCCCTTGATCTGTACGATGTTGGGCTGTCCTGAAACATGATTCAATATGTGAATCTCCGTCTTGACAGCTTCTTTCTCTTCATCGGTTCTTAGCTTTCTCTTTGGTATGGATTTGCAAGCGTAATCTCTTTGGTAGCTCTTGTCTGCTGAAATCTCTCGGCACGAGTAGATGCATGTTTTCCCAGAAGCACTTTCACCAAGTACCTTATCGATGCTATAAAGCTTGTTGATGTCTTCCAATGGCTTCCCCAGTATCGTCCCTGGCTCGAAATCCGACGGTGGTAGGGGTTTACTGCCGCGGCAACCCATTAATCTGAGTAGAAATTTTTAGGAGATTTTCTTAAGAAGATGATCGGAGAGAAGAGAACCAAGATTGTCAAAATGTAAGATTTAAGGAGATCTCTTTTTGGCTTGAAGCATATAAAAGATTGTCAAATAGCTTCCTCTTTGGTATGAATTTTACTACAAACTGCATGTCACTCTCATATGTCATTTCACATGAAAAACGTTGGAATAAGCCCCTATTTAATTCGGACATAATCATTTATGTTTGCCAACTACTACCCTGGTGTTTGGTAAATCTCATCAAATCAAGAAATGAGATCAATGAGTTGGTTGGGAATTCTTCACGATATTTATTCGTTTTTCCTCTATTTTCCTTTCTATTTCATTTCATTTTGTTCCACGGCTCAACCAATCAGCTGACATATTATTTTGTTAAATTAGCCCGATTAGTTTTTGAATTCTGTCGCTGTTAGCAAAAAGTAACAAATAAAGTTATTTTCTGACCCAATTGGAAGAAACGTATAATCAAATTTTTTTTTTTTAAAAATGCATCAGCTTCGTTGGATCATTAAAATTCTAAATCGATTTCACATTAACATTGGTTAGAGTAAGTGTTTTTTTTTTTAATTGTCAACGCTACAAGTCCGGTCACATTAATATATAGAAGAAGCAAGAAAAACAGAACAGTTATAGTAAATGCCTAAATGGCCAATTGTGAATTTTTAAAGAACCAAATATTAATGTGACCGGACTTGTAGCGTTGACAATAAAAAAAATACAGTAAAACGGGTTGGCTTGGCTGTGTATTTCCACCCCTTAGAAGTGCAACTAAAATGATTTTTCTCCAGACTTTTAGCCTCTTTGTTTTACTACACAAACAATTTAAATCGATCATAAAACTACATGAACTTATTATCTCTTTAAAATTGACCAAATAAAATTGGTTTAACTAATTTCGTAATTAAACCGTAACCACGGTTAAGTAAACTAAAATCGCGTTTTAAAAATTACTGCATATTTTTCCTCCTAGAAGTGCAACTAGAACGATTTATCCGAGACTTTTACCTCTTTGTTTTACTACACGAACAATTTAAATCGATCATAAAACTACATAAACTTATTTATCTCTTTACGAAATAAAATTGGTTTAGCTAATTACAAGAACTAGGATTAAAGTTTTTCAAGAAAATTACAACAAAGCGGATTTGATTACAAGAAGACATATAACAGTAAGACAGTTTTAAGATCAACTACTCTCACCTCGGTTTCCCCCGGTCTAGCTCTTCTTCTTCTTCTTCTTATCCGGGTTTAAAAAAACCGCTTTCGGGTGAAACAAGAACAAACTTATGAGCAATGGATCCCAAGAAGTTTCCCGGGTCTCATCATTGCACAAAATTCCTCATAGTTTATTTTCCCATCCTGCCCAAATTATTCATTACAAGATTCAGAACCGCGTAAATGTTAACCAGGAAAAGAAGTAAAGGTGAAATCATAGAGAGAGATTTACATTATCTGTATCAACTTCTGAAATTGATTTTTCGAGACAAGCTTCATCTCCCATACTATGTTCCTTCAGGGCTATCTCCAATTCATCCTTGGTTATGTACCTATGGTATAAACAAGCAATTCACATTGATGTTTTCAACAGTCTATCTCATTACATATTCGAATCTTTGATTCTCTTGACACAAGAAATAATTCATGGAGATTAATTCATTAAACTAACCCGCTGTTGTCTTTATCGAAGTGTTCGAATGCTTGGCGCAAATTTTCTTCTCGAACCAATCCATGTCTCTGCATTGTCGCTGTGATAAACTCGTTGTATTCTATTGTTCCATTACCATCCACATCAGCCTGAAAAATGGTTTACCATATGTGTTTCGGATTCTCTCTTTTTGAGATCAACAAATGTGGGTCAAAACTCAAAAGAGACGGTTTATGATACTCACGGCTTCCATGAGTTGCTTAACTTCAGTTTCAGAGATTTTAGGCCCAAGTCTATTCAGACCGGTTTTGAGTTCTTCATAAGTGATTGACCCACTTTTGTCGGTATCCATATTCTCAAATATGGTCTTAAGACCTTTAATTTCCTCTTCTGATAGGCTCTCCGCGATAACCTGCAAACCAAACACACAAATCACAACCCAAAGTTCAGGCAGCGTTAGATATGAGATGGTTCAAATGATTAGAGAACACAAAGAGATGGCAATACAAAATAGGCGAGATGCAGAGTTAGTAACGATAATTTCATGCATGTTTTGAGCTACTACTACTCTTACCTTAAGAGCTAGCTTCTTAAGCTTGTTCATAGCTTGGAATTGCTTCAAACGTGATAAGACAACATTATCAATAGGCTTATCTGGAGCTTCGTTCTTGATCCAAGAATGTTCTATAAACCACAAGGATTCCTAGTTAGAGTCAGCCATAAACTCACACTGACATTTCAGACAGAACAAGATCAAGACTTCAAGAATCGCACAGTGTCATGTTAAGGCCTAAACAACGGACGATAAACTAATTCTGGATTCTTGTATAACGATCTTAGAAGCTTCTTTTTGGAACTCACCTACATTGTAAGAAGCTCACTGCCCCTGTCTCCCACCCACCAAACACTAAGAATCATGCCTTCTAATATAGATGATTGCTTTCGAATAACAAACAAAGAGGCTTACCAAGAACATCTTTAGCAGAGATTCGTTTCTTTGGGTCTCTTTCGAGCATCTTCTCGATAAGGTTTCTCGCCAAAGGAGATATAGAAAGCCATGGATAGCTCTCCAAATCCAATCTTTTTCGCATAATCTCATCATCTACAATACAACAGAACATACAATTATAGATTTAACCCCCACATGAAGAAAAACAAATCGACGTATTTAGTTAGCAGAAGCTTTTACCAGTCTCGAATGGGGCTTTTCCGCAGAGTAGGATGTATAATATAACACCTGCACTCCAAATGTCGATTTCCTTCCCATAGCTTCTCCCCTCTAAAACTTCAGGTGCAACGTAGCATCCACTGACAACTTTTGTCGTCAATTCTGTTCCTGTAATTGATTGAAGATACGAATATGAGAATTAAACTAACTAAAAAATGGCATACTTGACAATAAGATCAAATCTTTAATCTCCTTGAAAGTTATTTGCTAATGATTGAAGAAAATAAACAATTCTAAAACTAGTAAAGGCCTTAAGATGATTGACTCAGAGATATGTTCTATCACCTTCTTTCATGTAAACAGAACAACCGAAATCGATTGCTTTGAGCATAGCCTTGTCCTTGTCCTCACGATCATTGGAGAACAAGAAGTTCTCAGGCTTGACATCTCTATGAATCACATCCAAAGAATGAAAAACCTGAACAGCATCCATAACCGACCTGAAGATTTCAGCAGCATCTTTCTCAGAGTAATAGCTACGTGACTTGACCAAAGCATCGATCTTTCCGAACAACTCGCCACCCTTACACAACTCCATCACGATGTGTACGTATTTCTTATCCTCGTAAGAACCTTTGATCTGTACGATGTTGGGCTGTCCTGAAACATGATTCAATATGTGAATCTCCGTCTTGACAGCTTCTTTCTCTTCATCGGTTCTTAGCTTTCTCTTTGGTATGGATTTGCAAGCGTAATCCACGCCTGTTGAAATCTCCTTGCAGATGTAGGTTTCACCAAAACCACCTGAACCAAGTACCTGTTTCTTGTCGAGTTTATAAAGGTTTTTGAATTCGTTCAATGGCTTCCCAAGTATAGGCCCTCGCTCTCGACGGGAGAAGAGATTAGAGACGAAATCCATTGATCTGAGTTGGGTTTTAAGAAGATGCTGGTTTGAGAAGAAAACCCAGATCGTCAAAATGTAAGATTTAAGGAGCTCTGGGTTTTGCAAATTTAACAGATGAAGATGATCTCTCTTTTTGGCTAGAACTTGGTCTTCGTCGTCTCCTTTAGCCAAAAATTAAGTCTTTAAAATATTCAAAATTATTATTGGTCTTTAAATATTCAAATTAATTAATGGTCTTTAGATAATCAAATTGGTCATTTATTTACTATAATATGGGATTAGTTCGGACCTAAACCCTGATTTATGTTGTTCTGAAATCACTATTTAGTCTATTCTCTTTGAAAATACCCCTCTTTCCAAAGAAGATTGTGCTAACCACTAGATTACCCCATTTTTAATGTGAGGTTAAATATTATATGTAAGGTTTGTGCGAATTATTCAGTGTCATGTGTATTTATGTTGAGGTGAATCTCACTGTGCAATTATAATTTAGTTTAGGTGAATTTTGTAGAGCTAATTTTTTGTTTTAACTCTTGGTCATTTATTTTTTTTTGTTTTAACTCTTGGCCATTTGGACAGATTTTAATTTTTTTTTGTTGAGTTGTTGTTATGAGTTAATATTTTTTTAAGAAAATTTGATTAAGGGTTTAAGTAGTTTTCTTATTATTTTTTTCACACAAATGTTCTTATATTTTTTTGGAATTAAGATTCTCTCTTATAAATACTTGTAGTCTTTTATGTTCTTATATTTTTTTGGAATTAAGATTCTCTCTTATAAATACTTGTAGTCTTTTATCTTGGTCATTTGGACAGATTGTAAAAAGATTTTGTTGAGTTGTTGTTATGAGTTAATATTTTTTTAAGAAAATTTGATTAAGGGTTTAAGTAGTTTTCTTATTTATTTATTTTTCACACAAATGTTCTTATATTTTTTTGGAATTAAGATTCTCTCTTACTTGTAGTCTTTTCTCTTCGAAGTAAAAAATAAAGAAGAAGAGAGAGTTAGATAACAAAAAAATTGAACTTGTAAAAAGACTCGATTTTTTTTTATCTTAGTCAAATATGCATCGGTGGAAAGTCGACGTAGCTTTCACCTTAAAGGTGAACCATTATAAATTTTTGTGTACATTTATTTCTTGCTTAATTCATTTTTTAGGGTCATGATATATAATTCAAATCCTAATAGATCTTACCGATTCGATGGACAAGACCATTTTCAACTTGGACCCTTTATGTTTTATGTTTTTCCGTCAAGAGGTCAGCAAACATAAGACTTTTTCTAACTAGTCTCCCGATCCATGATCAATATTAATATCCAGGTCATGTAATCCACTCACACTTTTAAGAGTTATCAGGTACCTCTACGAGAACAAGACTCTCACCCTTCAAGAATTCGCACACACTCACACATAAAAACTTTGTACTTTGTATCTCCCCACAATTGTCGATATTTTTATGGAAATCGGTTATTGGACCTTTCCTAGGTGGAGTTCAATTGGCCTTTAGAGCAATCAGGATAAGCCATGCATGTCCGCATTGTGGATGAATGTAAAGTTTCGTGGATTTCCAACTCAAAACCAATTTGCAATGAGTGAATTGATCCATATATTTTATATATTATTTAAGCCACATCACAACTTATGATATGAGATTCCTAACACGCCATTTGGAGATGATGGTCATTTCGGTTCATCTCGAACTGAATCCCACTCTAGGATCGACGACATACCTTACTTGGACCATCCTACTTGGGTTAAACTCTGGACCTGATACAATGTTACCTTTCATGGGATTTCTAACTCAAAAACAATTGACAATAAATAAATTAACTCATGTCTTTTAGATTCCATCTCAATTTCCGATGTGAAAATCCTATCATGAATTTTAGAACATTTTACATGTCCTTTAGATTCTCTATCAATTTTCGATGTGATAATTTTAACACAAATTTGAGAACATGTCACCCTCACATGTCTTTTCGCATGAAAAACGTTGGAAATAGCCCTATTTAATTCGGACCTAACCCGAACATAATCATTTATGTTAGCCAACTACTACAAAGATCCTGGGGTTGGGTTTACTTGAACCTTTGTCAGATGCACTCAGATCGACGAGTTGGTTGGGAATTCTTCAGCATATTTATTCGTTTTCCTTTCTATTTCATTTCATTTTGTTCCACGCTCAACGGATCAGCCTGACATATTCTTTTGTTAAATTATCCCGATTAGTTTTGAATTCTGTCGCTGTTAGCAAAAAGTAATAAATAAAGTTATGACCCAATAAAACAAGTAGGATTATGAGATGGAAGAAACATATAATCATTTTTTATAAAATGTATCTGCTTGGTTGGATCATTAAAAATACTAAATCGATTCCAAATTAAGATTGGTTATACAGTAGAACCTCTATAAATTAATAATCACTATAAATTAATAAATTATTCTGATCTCAAGTTGGATCAGTGTAAAATTTGACGAAATTCGATAAGATAATAAGATAATAATTTTCTTGAAACTCTTATATAATCCCAATAATAGCATAAATTAATAATTATAAATCTTATAGATATATTATATATATATATATATATATATATATCTAAGATAATTTAGTAATGCATGACTCTAGTGTTGTATAATTTCTTCTTAAAGTTGGAATTTTGTTGGAACTAATCTCTAGTTTTTTCATTGCATCAAAGATTCATGGTGTTGTCATCTTGATCTTCATCCAGTTGAAGAATTCTAGACATGATAATTATTTTTTTATGATTAAATACTTCCAAAAGTATTGTTATCTCGTTTTCAACTTCATCATCAATACCAAAAATTGTAGCCGCAATTTTTTTTCATTTTCATATGGATAGTCAAGTAGGCTATTAGAATCCTTCTTACTATGGTAACCGAGATTATTAACATAATATGAAATAAGATGAATATACAAACAATATATAAGAAATTTTAAATAAATAAATAAAATTAAAAGAATTTGTATGAACATTTAGATCAAGTTTTTATTTTAAATAAAGGAAAATTTTCAAAAAATCATGGACTAGAAAAATTACTCTATAAATTAATAAATATTAATTTATCGATTAATTAATAACTCTATAAATTAATAAATTTTTAGAGTTCCAATATTAGTAATTTATAGAGGTTTTACTGGGGTTGACTGCGTATTCCCCCCTCTAGAAGTGCAACTAAAACGATTTTCCCCCAGACTTTTTACATCTTTGTTTTACTACACAAAAAAATTAAAGCGATCATAAAACTACATGAATTTATTATCTTTTTAAAATTGACCAAATGAAATTGGTTTAGCTAATTTCGTAATTAAACCATAACCACGGTTAAGTAAACCAAAATCGCGTTTTGAAAATCACTGCATATTCCCCCCTAGAAGTGCAACTAGAACGATTTCCCCCTAGACTTTTACCTCTTTGTTTTACTACACAAACAATTTAAACCGATCATAAAACTACGTGAACTTATTATCTCTTTAAAATTAATCAAATGAAATTGGTTTAGCTAATTTCGTAATTAAACCGTAACCACGGTTAAATAAACTAAAATCACATTTTAAAAATCACTGCGTATTTCCCCCCCTCTAGAAGTGCAACTAGAACGATTTCTCCCCAGACTTTTACCTCTTTGTTTTGCTACATGAACAATTTAAATCGATCATAAATCTACATAAACTTATTATCTCTTTAAAATTGATCAAAAACAATAGTGAATTATCCATATGGACAATGGCTTCTACTCTGCAAACAATAACAACAGTGGTTCCACTTCCACAACAATGGTTTCTACTCTGCAAACAATAGCAACAGTGGCTCCACTTATACAGCAATGGCTTCTACTCTGCAAACAATAACAACAGTGAATTAACCATATGGACAATGTAAAAATGATGAAACAAAATTTTAGAGGCAATGGCTTTATCCACATCGAATTACCTTACGGACATTGTCCATTTCAAAGTTTAATATCAAAACAAAATATCAATCTCAAATCCATTTATCCTAAAAAGAAAATAATTAAGTCCATGTTCATAACCATGACCACATAAACTTGTATGTGACACAATGTTCATGATCATATGGACAACAATTGACGGATAAGTCAAAGTTTAATACCAAAACAATTTGGAAACATGTCCATTCACCAGAGACAGAGCATTGCTCAATTTAGTGTTGAGAAATACACAGATAAGGGAAGACATATCCGTCTTAAATAATCAAAGAAAGAGATACGAAGCGTAAAAGTGTTATAGAAATACAATATATGGAGAGACCTGTGAATTTGTAGCCACCGTGGGACGGAGATGAAGCCGTGACGGAGAGGATGACGGAGATTGATTCTCTCGGGAGTAACTTTTCCAAGATCTGTAAAATCAAGGGTTTTACCAAAAGTGAAAGGTCATGATTAGATAAAAATTAGGATGTCTAGTAACTGAGCAATGGAAGAGGGGGTTAAATCTGAACATGGGTTGTAACTAGATGAGTTACTAGAGGGATATGATAGACAATACACAAGCTCAAAGTATGCTTGCCTTTCAAAGTGCCTTTTAAGTGAAAACACTTTCCTCTAAAGTGCCTATATATGTAATTAATCCATGAATTTATACTAAATTCTCAATGGCAAACCCAGAAAATTAATCAAATAAATAAGGGTAATAATATCTTTTTTATTTTAAAAGCTTCATGCTTTGGAAAAGCTCTTTTGGAGAGCATTGGGCTGTCGAGCATTTAGAAACCCTCTATGCTCTCTTTTTTGCTCAATTAATAAAACATGATTGGCTTATAAAAAGCATTAAGCCCACTAAAATGCTCTCCCCTTAATGCAACTTCTCAATATCCAACAAGCTTTTTTTATGTTTCAAAAGATATCTCAACCACTCGTCCGAACTCCAGATTTTAAACCTGATTTTTTTATTTTTTCGTTTACGATTATGGTTTTTACAAAAAAGTATCTACTCATATAATATTTGTCCTATTAATTATGCTATGATAAAAAAGTAATATTTTACCATGCTTACTTGAAAATTTGTGGACTTTTCATTTGCTATTCTTTTTCTTGTGTGTGGAAATTGTATTATACAAACGTTATTATACTTCAAATAAATTATCACATGTTTTCAACCCACGTGTAGAATATCCAGCTAACAAGCAAAGAATAAACTCCTAATTTAAAATTCCCCAACCTTATAATAAGTCTAAAAAAACTTATACAAAGTATGTGTGACGTTTATAGAGTAATAATAAACGATTAATCACTAAAAAAGTGATCAAACCATCCATATTAGATTAACTAATAAATTATAACTCATTTAAGTCTTCACAAAGAGATTAAGGAGCTTCTCAAGAAAATTACAAGAAATCGGATTAAGGAGCCTTTAAACAAAATTACAAGAAAGCGGATTGATTACAAGAAGACATATAACAGTAAGACAGTTTCAAGATCAACTACCCTCACCTCGGTTTTTCCCGGTTTAGCTCTTCTTCTTCGGTTTAACAAAACTGCTTTCGGGTGAAACAAAAACAAGAGCTCGTGATCAGTGTATAAGTTTCCCTTGTGGCTGCAAGTTGCCATTTCTCATCATCGCACAAAATTCCTCATAGTTTATTTTTCCGTCCTGTGCAGAATTCATTACCAAGATTTCAGAACCGGTTACATGTTAAACCGGAAAAAATAAGGAACCGAGAAATTATAGAGAGGGCGATTTACATTATCTTTATCGACTTCTGATATAATTTCTTTGGCATTAGCTTCATCTCCCATACCATGTTCCTTCATGGCTATCTCCAATTCATCCTTCGTTATGTGCCTATCGTATAATAAACAATCGATTCACATTGATGTTTTCAACATTCCATCTCACTACATTTTTAAATCTTTGATTCTTCTCTTGACACATAAAAGATTGATGGAGATTGATTCACGAACTTACCCGCTGTTGTCTTTATCAAAGTATTGGAATGCTTTGTACAATTGTTCATCTCGTTCCAATCTGTGTATATGCATTGTCGCTGAGATAAACTCCATGTAGTCTATTGTTCCATTACCATCCACATCAGCCTGAAAAATAACATATCATTATGTGTTTTTGAGATCAACAAATGTGGTTTAAAAGAGAACTTATGATACTCACTGCTTCCATGAGTTGCTTAACTTCCGCTTCAGAGAGTTTAGAACCGAGTTTGGCCAGCCCGGTTTTGAGTTCTTCATAAGTGATTGACCCGCTTTTGTCGGTATCCATATCCTCAAACATTGTTTTAAGACCTTTGATTTCCTCTTCCGATAGACCCTCTGCGATAACCTGCAAACCAAACACACAAATCAGAATCTGAATTTCATGCAAAGGTGGATATGAGATGCATGTTTCAATTTGATTAGAGAACACAGAGAGATGGCAAGACACAATAGGGGAGATGCACAATTGGTAATAAAGAACAATAAAATTTCATAATTTTGTTTAGCTACTTCTTTTTACCTTAAGAGCTAGCTTCTTAAGCTTGTTCATAGCTCGGAATTGCTTCAAACGTGATAAGACAAGATTATCAATAGGCTTATCTGGAGCTTCGCTCTTGATCCAAGGATGTTCTATAAACCACAAGGATTGCTAGTTAGAGAAAATCATAAACTCGCACTGACATTTCAGACAGAACAAGATAAAGACTTTAAGATTCGCATAGTGTCATTTTAAAGTGTAAGAAGTTCACATCCCCTATCTCCCCCACCCACCAAACACTAATAAACATGCTTTCTAATGTAGAATTTCAATTTGATTGCTTTCGAATCACAAACAAAGGGGGAGCTTACTAAGAACATCTAGAGCAGTGTATCGTTCCTTTGGAACTTTTTTGAGCATCTTCTCGATAAGGTCTTTCGCCCAAGGAGATATAGAAGGCCATGGTTGGCTCTGGAAATCAAGTTTGCCTTCCATAATCTCGTAATCTACAATAGAACAGAACATACAATTTTTGAGATTAAAACCCACCCCAGAGAAGAAAAACAAATCTAGATATTTTAGTTAGCAGAAGCTTTTACCAGTTACAAATGGAGGTGTGCCACTGAGTAGGAGGTATAATATAACACCTGCACTCCAAATGTCGATTTCCTTCCCGTAGCTTTCCCCTCGTAATACTTCAGGAGCAACGTAGTATTTACTCGCGACTTTATCCTTCAACTCTATTCCTGTTAAATTGTTGGAAAATGCGAATCAAACTATCTAAAAATGTCATATACATACTTCACAATATGATCAAATCTTTTATAAAAGGCGGAAAAACGTCATCTTGAATTCCTCTGAAGTTATAAATGACATGGTGATAAAGCTCGGGAAATCGAATACTAAAAGAGTCTTCTATGCATTTTTGAACAATTAGATCACCAATTTTTCTAATGATTCATGACAATCAAAGGCCAATGTGCTAAATCATATGTTCTCACCTTCTTTGATGTAAACAGAACAACCGAAATCGATTGCTTTGAGCTGAGCATTCTCCTCATCCTCACTCGAGAACAAAAAGTTCTCGGGTTTGATATCTCGATGAATCACATTCGCCGAATGACAAATCTGAACAGCATTCACAATCGACACGAAGATCCCAGCAGCATCTTTCTCAGAGTAATAGCTATGTGACTTAACCATAGCATCGATCCTGTCGTATAGCTCCCCACCATTACACAACTCCATCACAATGTGTACGAAGTTTCGATCCTCGTAAGAACCTTTGATCTGTACGATGTTGGAAACTCCTGAAAGATGTTTCATTATCTCAATCTCCGTATTCACAGCTCTCTTGTCTTCTTCACTGCTTAGCTTCCTCTTTGGTATGGATTTGCAAGCGTAATTGTTGCCTGTTGAAATCTCTTGGCACGAGTAGGTCGTACCAAAACCACCTTTACCAAGTATCTTACCGATGCTATAAAGCTTGTTGATGTCTTCTAATGGCTTCCCTAGTATCGTCCCTGGCTCGAAATCCGACGGTGGTAGGGTTTTACTGCCGCAGCAACCCATTAATCTGAGTCGAGATTTTTAGGAGATTTTTTAAGAAGATGATCGGAGAGAAGAGAACCCAGATTGTCAAAAAGTCAGATTTTAAGGAGCTCTGGGTTTTGTATTTTTTTTTTTTTTCATGAACATCTCTCTTTTTGACTTGAAGCATCTAAATAGTAAATTGGTCTTTTAAATATTCGAAAATTCATTTTTGGTCTTTTAAATATTCGAAATAACATTCTTTTGTGAAAAAAAAAAAAAATCGGAGGGAGTACAAAGTATATGGCATTTGTATAGAGTATATTAAACAATTAAGCACCTAATTGATGCAAATCTCCTTTTTTTATATACTAAGAAAATATTTCTGCTCTTCCTAAGCCACCACATCAACCAAATCTGAAAATTAGTTTCGATTAGGATCTTTTGGGCATATGAGAGAGTAGGGAATTCTCTTGAATTAATCAAAATTAATTTCAAGGTATTTTACAGATAAAGAATTTAGAGGGTTTGACCCAAAAATAAAAAAAGATTTTGTGAGGAAAAATATAACAAAAGAATTACTCGTTTAAATTCTTCACAAGGATTAAGGAGGTTTCTCAAGAAAGTTACCAAAATAAAAAGGGTGGATTTGTTATTGTTACAAAGAGCTAAGACATGAAAGTACCTTAAACTCAGTTTCAACTAACTAAAGAGAAGAATAAATAAATATGTTCTTATGAAATGACTTTCAAACTAAACCTTCATAGGATCACACTCAAACACAGCAGAATGAACATTTTGAGACAGAATATCAACCTCTCACCTCGGTTTAAGAACATTTTGAGACAGAATATCAACCTCTCACCTCGGTTTAAGAATCGCTTTCGGTTGATAAACTCTAGGGATCTATGCCTGGCCTTTTGTCTTGATCAATGGAATGGAAGCAGTTTCCCTTGTGGCTGCGTGGTGCCGCTTCTCATCATCGCACAAAATTCCTCAAAGTTTATTCTTCCATCCTGTATAGAGTCATTACAAGGTTTCACAACCGGTTTTAATGTTTGATTTTGGCTTGTTAGTGAGTGTAGACTTACATTGTCGGTATCAACTTCGGATATAACTTCTTTGATGCTAGCTTCATCTCCCATTCCATACTCCTTCATGGCACTTTCCAACTCATCCCTAGTTATGTGTCTGTTGCATAAACAAGCAATTCACATTTGTGTCAGATTCTATATCACACAGTTCCTCAGAATAACATGAAACTATTTGATCCATATATAGAAGCAATATCAAGTTATATAGTTACACGTTTGAGTCTGATTCTATTGACATAAGAAATGATTGATACATTCTTAAACCGAAAATGGAAGAAACTTACCCGCTGTTGTCTTTATCAAAGTGTTGGAATGCTTTGTAAACATGCTCATCTCGATCCAATTTGTATCTATGCATCGTCGCAGAGATAAACTCGAAGTAGTCGATTGTTCCATTGCCATCCACATCAGCCTGAAAAGTTATCATTATGTATTTCAACTTTTTGTCCTTTTTAAGATCTCGGATGCGAAGAGTAAAATCAAGATGCTGAAGAGAACTCACGGCTTCCATGAGTTGCTTAACTTCAGTTTCAGAGAGTTTGGACCCAAGTCTTGTTAGCCCGGTTTTCAGTTCTTCATAAGTGATTGTCCCGCTTTTGTCGGTGTCCATGTTCGCAAACATGGTTTTAAGACCTTTGATTTCCTCTTCCGATAGACTCTCCGCAATAACCTTCAAACCAAAGACAGAAATCAGGCACAGGTAGATATGAGATGTCTCAATTGATTAGAGGATGTGAGAGATGGCAAGACAATAAACGAGATGCCGATTAGCAATAAAGAAGGATAATTTCATAAAATGTTGAGCTACTTCTTTAACCTTAAGAGCTAGCTTCTTAAGCTTGTTCATTGCTCGGAATTGCTTCATACGGGATAAAACAGCACTATCAATAGGCTTGTCTGGTGCTTCTCCGCCTTTGATCCAAGGATGTTCTATAAACCATAAGGATTGCTACATATTAGTAAAGCATTACTAGTTAGACGACCATAAACTCAACAGACAGAACAAGACTTCAAGATTCACCAGTGTTATTTTTAAGACCTAAACAATGGACTATCTTGTTCCTGTGTTGAGCCTAAAATGTATAATATTCCTTCAAATATGAAATTTCAATTTGATTGCTTCAGATCACATACAGATAGAAAACAAAAAAAAGTAGCATTCACATTCTCTTAGGGCTTACCAAGAACCTGTGCAGCAGTGATTCGCTTCTTCGGGTCTTTGGTTAGCATCTTCCTGACAAGATCTTTCGCGCTCTCAGATATAGAAGGCCATGGTTGGCTTTCAAAATCAATTTCGCCTTTTATAACCTCATCGAAGATTCCTTTCTCATTTTCTACAATATAAAACATATGATTACAGATCAAACCTCAAGAAGAACAAATCAAGGAATTTGGTTAGCTTAAAAGGTTTCTTACCAGCCCAAAAAGGAGGTACACCGCTGAGTAGGATGTACAAAATAACACCTGCACTCCAAATGTCGATTTCCTTCCCGTAACTTCGACGTAATACTTCAGGAGCAACGTAGTAAGCACTCCCGACTATATCCCGATAAACTTTTCCTGTATTTGTTGGTTTCACAAACAGCGCATCGAGCATATGAATATAAGAATCAAACTAAACTAAAATAGCATACTTGACAATATCATAAAGAACACAGTCAGTATATATAAACAATCTAAAAGCAGATGCCAAAAATTGCAGATGTTTGATACTAAGCCTCGGCTTTGAGTCCTATTTCTATGCATTGGAACACAAGTCACCAAGCTTGCTCATGATTGAAGCAATAACCGAACATTCATGACATTCTTATAGAATCCAAAGATTGACATACCAAAAGCAGACCCAAAGCTATCAAATACTTAAGAGGACTCATTAAAGATCAGTGTACTAAAGCATACGTTCAAAAAAGCTAAACTTTATATGAAGAAGAGGAAAGTTTCTAAGCTAACCTTCTTCGATGAACACGGACAACCCGAAATCGGTTGCTTTAAGCATAGCATTCTCCTCTTTACTCGAGAGCAAGAAATTCTCAGGCTTGAGATCTCGATGAATCACACCCATGAAATGACAAATCTGAACAACATTCACAATCGACCTAATGATTCCAGCCGCAGCTCTCTCCGAGTAATGACCCTGAGCTATAATCCTATCAAACAATTCACCACCAGCACACAATTCCATCACCAAATGTACAGATTGTCTATCCTCATAAGCACCTTTGATCTCTACAATGTTTGGTTGTCCAGACAAATACTGCATTATCTGAATCTCTCTCTTCACATCTTCTTTGTCTTGCTTACTGATTAACTTCCTCTTGAGAATCGATTTGCAAGCATAAGTGTTCCCTGTAGAAATCTCTTTGCACAGATACGTAATACCAAATTGACCTCGACCTAACTCTTTCCCCAAGCTGTAAAATTTCCTGATTTCTTCGAATGGTTTACCTAATATGGTCTCTGGATCTCGAACGGATATTGGATTCGTCGTAGGTGTCGAAATCTGCTGATTCACGGTTCTGGGTTGATGGGTCGTTGGGATATGAGGTTTACGATGGTCGGGGATTTGATTAACGACATGGGTTTGTGCTGGATTGGTCGGAGCTGAGATTTTTCCGGCGTCGTTGACGATGTCTCCTTGAGTTTTCCGGTGTTTACTGCTGAAGCAACCCATTTATCTGTAAAGATGAGATTTTTTCAGAGATTGAAGAAGATGGGTTTGGAGGATTGAAGGAGAGAGACTTAGATCGAGGAAAGATTTGAGATTTTTGATGGAGGTGGAAGACTTTAGTTGTATATGTTTGACTGGAATTGGAATTGGAATTGGAATTGGAATTATCAGTCGCGTCAATTTCTCAGTGTAATAGAACTGTACAAGAAGCTGTCTTTGTCAATTTGCTGAAAATACTCCGAAAATTATTTAATTAAATTTAAGGAGAATTTGAGTAATTGCCCTAAATAAAGTAATAAACTATATGTGTTAGTTTCTTTCCGCGTAAATATAGTGATATTGTATTTCTAATTTATTTGTGGAATGTGTTTTTTCCTCTACATTTTATATATATTTTGAAAAATCTTATTATATAAAGTTTATCGTAATTAACACGATCGTGACACGTGTCAATCGGTCGATCGGATTTTGACACATGTAATTTTTTTCCAATTAGATTTTGACATGTATCATACAAATCTTATTTCTTTTTAAACTTATATATTTGTATTTATTAAGTAGATTATAAAAATCAACATATATCCAAAAAAAAAATTAGTTTCTAATAAATAATTTATTAAAATAATTAGTTGATAAGCATGATCTATTCTTTTAAATATTGACTTTATTATATGTTTCGGTTTTTTTTTTTTGTACAACCATTCTTTTTCCCTCTTTTTCTTTACGTTTATTAAGATGAATTAGGTTTCAAAATTTTTTTATTAGAATATTAATTAATACACGTGTAACATTTTTTGAGTTGAAATAGACTTAGGTTTACATATCCAAATTTTCAAAAATTATAATATTTTACCTTTATATAACAAGCTTTTGTGCTCGCTCAATCTTCTCACCAAAAAATTTCAAACTTCAATAATATATTTTTCTCAATTAGATTTTGATATGTGTCATACAACATTTCTTTTTAAACTTCTATATTTGTATTTATCAAATAGATTATAAAACTCAACATATATATAAAAAAAAATAAGTTTCTAATAAATAATTCATTAAAATAATTAGTTGATAAGCATGGTCTATTCCTTTAAATATTGACTTTATTATATGTCTCGATTTTGTTTTTTTCGTACAACCATTCTTTTTCTCTCTTTTTCTTTACGTTTATTAAGATGAATTAGGTTTCAAATTTTTCTAATTAGAATATTAATTAATACACGTGTAAATTTTTTTTGAGTTCAAATAGACTTAGGTTTACATACCCAAATTTTTAAAAATTATAATATTTTGCCTTTATATATATAACAAACTTTTGTGTTCTCTCAATCTTCTCACCAAAAAATTTCAAACTTCAATAATCTCTTCCACAAATTTTATTTCAGCATTCTTATTATAAAAAACCATCGATTACTCTATTATTCGATAAAACAACATATCTCAACATTTTTCAATTAGCTTATTTTAGTAATTCATAAAAAGGTAAATAAGCTACATATATACACGTTTACATATATTTTGATTTTAAATAGAAATAGATATGACAAAAAATCAAACATATTTTCTCTTTAGAATATTAAATACACGTGTAAAAATCTTTTGAATAGAATTAGGTTTACATACACAAATCTTTAAGGATTATAATATTTCATCTTTATTTTAACAATTTTGTACTCCCTCGATCTTCCCACCAAGCAATTTAAAATTTCAATAACCTCTTCTAACATTTTTGTTTCCAATTAGCTTTAACCACATGTTAAAATAATTTTTTTCATTTAAAAAAAATCTAATATCATTATATTTTGAAATCAGACTTAAAAATGTACATTGTATTGTGGTTTTTTAAAAGACTTACCACTACGTAGACATCTTTAATACTGTAAAATTGATCTATGAGAAGAAAATTATTTTGAAAGTTTTTCATGTTATGAAAATTATAAAAAGTAAGAAACCAAGTGATTAAACACATATAATTCGTTTTTCATTGGAAGAAAGATAATATTTGATTCACAAGTGAAAAAAAAAAAAATATGACTAAAAAATGTGAGTAAGTCTAATTCAAATAAAAATACGTAAATCGATTTGTCAAGAGTTAAAAAAAAAAGACATATGACTAGTTATGTAATAAAAAGTAAACATAATTTAAATAGGAATAGGAAAAACTAATAATTTAGAAATATGTAAAAAAAATAATTGAAAATTCAGTTAATATAAAAAAAGCAGGAGAATCAAAATCAATAAATAATTTGTAAGCTTTTCTATGAGTGATTTCACATCGACGTTTTCAATCTTATTATTATTTATTTTTACGGATAATATGATTTTGTTTTCCATTTTTGTGCAGTTTATAAAATATTAAAGGAGTCAAAATAATTCAACTAAAACATGAGAATAAATTCATCAAGATTTTAAAAATGGATTAAAAAGTAATATTACTTCAAATAGAATAGAAAAACTAATAATTTGAAAGTATGTGATAAAATTTAATTGAAAATCAAATAATAAAATAATCAAAGTAAATAAATAAATGTTATACTTTTGAATTAGTGGTTTTGCATTAGCGTTCTCAATTTTATTTTATTTATTTTTACAGGATATTTAATTTTGATTTCTACTTTTAATTGATTAATTTTTTTACAGATTATAAAATATTAGATTACAAATCCGCATATATGCGGGTTCTTTATCTAGTTTTATTATATAAAGTTTGATGCGTCAAAATTCGTAATTAACACGATCGTGACATGTGTTAACCAGTCGATCAGATTTTGACACATGTAATTTTTTTTTCCAATTAGATTTTGACATGTGTCATACAAATCTTATTTCTTTTTAAACTTATATATTTATATTTATCAAGTAGATTATAAAAATCAACATATATCAAAAATAATAATTAGTTTTTAATAAATAATTCATTAAAATAATTGGTTGATAACCATGGTCTATTCTTTTAAATATTAACTTTACTATATGTCTCGGTTTTGTTTTTTCGTGCAACCATTTTTTTCCCCCTCTTTTCCTTTACGTTTATGAAGATGAATTATGTTTCAAAATTTGCTCATTAGAATATTTAATTAATACATGTGTAAAAAAAATTTGAGTTCAAATAGACTTAGGTTATATACCCAAATCTTCAAAAATTATAATATTTTGCCTTTATATAACAAGTTTTTGTGCTCTCTCAATCTTCTTACCAAGAAATTTCAAATTTCAATAATATCTTCCACAAATTTTATTTCAACTTTTTTATCAGAAAAACCATCAATTGCTCTCTTATTTGATAAAAACAACATTTTTCAACATTTTTCAATTAGCTTATTTTAGTAATTCATTAAAAAAAAAATAAGCTACATATATACACGCTTACATATATTTTGATTTTAAATAGAAATATATATGACAAAAAAATCAAACACGTTTTCTCATTAGAATATTAAATACACGTGTAATTTTTTTTGAATAGAATTAGGTTTATATACCCAAATATTTAAAGAGTATAATATTTCATCTTTATTTAAATAATTTTGTACTCTCTTGATCTTCCCACCAAGCAATTTAAATTTTCAATAACCTCTTCTAAAATTTTTGTTTCCAATTAACTTTAGCCACATATCAAAATAATTTTTTCCATTTAAAACAAATCTGATATCATTATATATTGAAATCAGACTAAAAATGTACATTGTATTGTATTTTTTTTAAAAACTTACCACTACATAGACATCCTAAATATTGTAAAATTGATATATGAGAAGAAAATTATTTTGAAAGTTCCTCATGTTGTGAAAATTATAAAAAGTAAGAAACCAAGTGATGAAACACATATAATTCGTTTTCATTGGAAGAAAGATAATACTTGATTCAGAAGTGAAAAAAAAAATTCAAATATATTTAAAATATATGAGTAAGTCTAATTCAAATAAAAATACGTAAATCGATTTGTCAAGAGTTAAAAAAAGATATATGAGTAGTTACATAATAAAAAGTAAACATAATTTAAATAGAAATAGGAAAAACTAATAATTTAGAAATATGTGAAAAAATTAATTGAAAATTCAGTTAATATAAAAAAAGTAGGAGAATATAAATCAATAAATAATTTGTAGGCTTTTTTACAAGCGGTTTCACATCGACGTTTACAATTTTATTGTATTCATTTTTACGGACGATATGATTTTGTTTTCAATTTTTGTGCAGTTTATAAAATATTAAAGGAGTCAAAATAATTCAACTAAAACATGAGAATAAATTCATCAAGATTTAAAAAATGGATTAAAAAGTAATATTCATTCAAATAGAATAGGAAAACAAATAATTTGAAAATATGTGATATAATTTAATTTAAAATCAAATAATAAAACAATCAAAGTAAATAAATAAATGTTAGGCTTCTGAATTAGTGGTTTTGCATCAACGTTCTCAATTTTATTTTATTTATTTTTTCGGGTGATTTAATTTTTATTTCTACTTTTAATTGATTAATTTTTTTTACAGTTTATAAAATATTAGATTACAAACCCGCATATATGCGGGTCCTTTATCTAGTATATAATGATACATTATTTATTTATTTTATATAATACTATATCAGGACCGGACAACATGATAAGCGGATAAATAAATATACAAATTATTAAATATTATATTATAAAATTAATAACTTCGTGTAATTATGGAATCATTACTTGATTTTATATGATTTATTTTGATTTTCCAATTATTTTCATTTATATTTTATTTTACTCTATTTTTTATTTGCATTTGTCAATTTTTCAATTTTCATCATTTACATATTTTCTGGAATTTTACTTTTACTAAATATTTCCATTTTATAATATTTATGTTGTAATTTTCAAAAAATATTTTATTTAAACAGTACCAAAAACTCAAATTTTATTAAAATAGAAATTTTATTTTATTTAAACGTAAAAATCATAAATTCAAATAATTGACATATGATAAATTCAAATCAATTCATTGATATGTGTCAGAATCTCATGAGTTATAATTTTGTCACGTATCATATTCACATTAAACGCATCCAACTTTATATAATAAGATCACGTTATTTTAAATACATATTAAACATATCACTTATTTTATATTTATTTTATTTTAACTACACACCATTTTTATGTTCAAAATTACAGTTTTTCGATTTTAGATATTTTGAATTGTTTTTTTCTTTTCCGTATACCAAATCTTTTAAAAAATTTGGTATCAAATTTTTTAAAAAAAAAATCTAACTAGCATCAAATTTTTCTTTGCTTCAATTGGGTTTAATTTGAAGTTTTTCTTTCTGTTTGGTTTAGTTCCGGATAAAGTAGTAACTTTAATGAATATTTTTTAATTAAAATATTATTTTTAAAATAAATTTGGCTTATATTAAAATTGTTATTTTAAAAATAAATTTTGGTTTATAAAATTAGGTTAGGATCAAGTCGAGTTTGTTTGGTTTCAGTTTATTCGGACATAAGAAGTTTGTTATCAATTTTTTTTCTGATTCGATTCGGAGATTTATAGATGAAAAGAAAAAATTATACATGTAACTAATAGATTTTTTTTTATCAATTTAATTATAAAAGAAAAGAAAAATGGAAATTAAAGGTCAACGTCCTAGCCAAACAAGATGGTAAGTCAACGAAAAAAAAAGCTAATGGCTTTGAAAAGTTCATGAAAAGAACCGACAAGATCGTGAAGTATGGTGAATGAGTTGTGTGGCCATGTTCGGTCTTATACAGCTTTTCCACTCTCAATCACACAGCCATTTTTCCATTTATTACGTCAAAACTATAATATATGGAGTTTAAAGCATATAATATGTTTTTTAACTCCACAAAAAAATAAAAACTGTCTATGCATGCTTTTTTTTATATATAACTAGGAAGTTTAATCTTGTTAGGTAAGTATAGTCGTTGAGTAACTCATTCACCGGATTTTCTAGTAGATCTAAAGTATGATACAATTTCGACTGGCTAAATAGACATGAAAATACTCTTAGAAAAAATTAAATTTATAGTAAAAAGATTTCCTTATTTCTCTGGTTCTCTTACTGCTAAGCAACCACCACTTGATTAACCATACATCTTATTGAATGGAATATTTTATGAGTTTTTGTTTTTGATGGTGATAACACGAATGTAACAAATTAACTCTTTTATGATAAAACCTTTTTAGTTCACTATTCATAAATTTTGGTATACTATTATGTGGATAGAAAAAAAACAAAAAAAAACAAGAAAGCAAGTTTTTTTCAGCCGCGAATAAAATTATAACCATTATGTGCAATTTATTGTTGTCCACCCAAAAGTAAAATAGTATAATCTGCAAGGGATTAATTTGCTTCGTATATTGCAACCATCCAAAACGTTAGAGCAAGTGGTTAGCAACAAAAAAAACATTATATTTGGCACTCATGTGTCACAGTGTGAGTATGACTACAATTCTACAAGCCGATATGTTGGACTGATTTTGCTTGTTTTGTTTCGTTGTGTGTGTGTATATATTTGGTTTGATCCTTTAAATCTCGCTTATGAGACATTGTTTTGTTCATATACTTTTTTTTTTTTTTGGTTTTAAGTTCATATACTTTAATGTTTCATACTTCTATTTTCAGTAATCAGAAAGAATATTTGATCTGAGTTATAAATTTATCAAGTTTGGTAGGAATTAAATTATATCTTTCTAACCGGTTAACCTAGTTTCACTTGCCGACAAGAAAAAAACTTCACTTTAAGTACTCATTTTCCATATAATTTAAACATCACTTTTTATATAAAATATAAATTCCTAACTTTCTCATCAACTTTAACCTAATCCTAGCCTAAGCATATGCATGTGCGCAATGTTTTCACTAAATCAATTAATTTTTAATATACAACTAAAAACATTAAATTTAAAATGTGAATCTAATAATCGGAATCTTCATTATGAATCATATTATTTGTTTCTTTTAGAAGAAAATGTTATTGCGATAATTAAAAAAAAATCATTCTTATGATATTTCAACCATCTTTTAACCAGAAATTCCAAACGGAAATCGAGGTCGATAGATATATAGAGGATTATATTTGTTTTACACGTATTAATTATAAGTATATCACAAAATATAATATTAAAACAAAAATAATTCAAGATCATCAAACTTGAAGAGAGAAGAGAGGAGGAAGATCAGAGATTGTTCTAGAAGAAGAAGAAGAAGAAGAAGAAGAACACAAGAATCGTTTAAACGATTTGAGAAAACGAGAGATAAGGTTGTTGCAGGCACAAGTGTTGTTCTTCCTCAGCTTCCGTAGCTTCTTACCAATTCTCATTCTTATCCCAACCACTCTGATCATAATCAACGGTCCAGATGATCTCTTCCTCTTGTTGTCTGCTCGTTCTAAAACCTTCTGGATTAGAAATTGAGCTCTTCGGTGAATTAGCTCTTGTGGATCTTCTTTCTCCATCTTTGTGTACTCGTATGGTTTATTCTTCACCATTAATGCCATTTGTTGGATCTTTTTTTTTTAGTTATTGTTCTTTGAAGTATTTAGAAAGATTGAGTAATAACAAGAAGTACCACCAAGTACATATATAGTGAGAGAGAGAGAGAGAGAGAGAGAGAGAGAGAGAGAGAGAGAGAGAGAGAGAGAGAGAGAGAGAGAGAGAGAGAGAGAGAGAGAGAGAGAGAGAGAGAGAGAGAGAGAGAGAGAAACCATGTGAGGATTATTAAATTATTAATTATGTATATGACTATTTGAGTAATATTGCATATACATGTGGATTAATTATTTATTGTTTACCAGTTTGTCCGCCAAGACTATTGATCAATCACTTACACATATGTAATCAAAGAGTAATTATTTCATATGATTAAATTATTCTTCGTTTTGTTCATACCTTATATCATTCATTACAAAAGATGTAATCATATTACAAACCGTGATGATACCTACACAAGGCGGATCTGTAGTTATTTATAAATGAACGATTTAATTTGTAGATATATAACCACAATAAAGACTATTCAACCCACCATTAAAAACCTCTAAGAAAGTCAAATTTATAACCTGCAATAATTTGTTCATTATGGATTTAAAACCCAAACCTCTGATTTATTAAAAAAAAATTATCTCGGAAACCTTACTTTTCGATTAATATATCATTATATATATATATATATTTAGTTATTTTAAATAGATAATTTTTAATGCTATTATTTTCTTATTTTGGTTTTCAAAAATATTGAAATGTTGTATACCAATTAGTATTTGGTTTGATTTTTAGATCAATTTTTGTGGTTTAGTCTCAGTTGGATTGAAATGGGGTTATCAAGATTTAAACAACTTTAGAGGCGGCCGTCACATGAAATTTATAAATTTAGCTTTGACCTCATATACTTATAAAATACTATATCATATTGACCCTTTGTCATTAGTTAATTATATATGTTAAGTTTGCACTTTTTTTTTTTTTTTTTTGCCTTTTGGTGGCATTTATATGACAATACTTGCATGCATGTAACTTTTTTTTGGTTCTAAGGTATCCGATGCATGATGGAAGCAACATGATAAGGAATCTCTAAGTAATAATATATTTAAATCATGTCTTAATTGTTTAGTCGTATCCAATGTGTCATTAACGAGACATAACCATTTCAACATATTTCTGGATTAATTTCTAATGATATAATTTTAATCATATGCACAAAGCCATCGATGTATATGGAATTATAAAGTAGACCAACTTTTCACTTTAGAACTTTACTATCTATGTAAAGTTGGTCTACACCCTTTTAATTTCTTATTATTGTTTTATTAAACTTATATTACTATGTACCATTATTTTACTATCACCTTGCATTACAAAAAAGGTGTATAACGTCAGTTATAATTGTTCTAATATTTATTAGATATTATTAATGACAGTCCATTCCTAGTTTTTTTGGATGTTTTTTCAATAGTATGTGAAGTAGATTATAATATATACACTCTTTCCATTTTACTCTAAGTGATGTTTTAAAATTATTTTCTGTTTTAAAAATGGAGTTATTTTATGTTTTAGTGTAATTTTTTTATAGAAAAGAACTAATATGCTTATAGTAAATATAAGAAAAAAGGGAAAATTATTTGAAAAAAATTATTGTTATTGGAATATAATTAAAAACAGAAACGAGGGCAATACATATTTTTCAGATGTTATAGCGAAAGTTGTGAAGAAGCAAGTTTGAAAGTGTTTTATTTTTCGAGATGAGTTCTAATGAATTGAAATAAAAATTTCACCACTAAACATCAAACGCAATTATGTGAAACTAAAATAATTGAATATATCGTAGCTGACGCATTTATTTCATACGGTATGCCGGCAAAAACGTCAACAAAAATTAAATAAAAATAAAAGACAAAATCTCCACCGGCATTAACATTTGAAAATGATTTCCTGTCATTTTTTTCATAATAATAATAATAATGAAAATAAAAGACATAATGATGGGACAAAGCTGAGCTCAGATCTGTGAGTTATTAACTAGAAGTCAACTCACCGGCTAAGTAACTCGGCTTTTGCCAGCTCTCTTAAACAATCATAAAAACCATGCTCTTGTGTCCTTGATTTTTTATTTTTTTTTGTTCTTTCATTTTTCTTAAAAGAAGTCACAATCATTTAGAAATTTACAAGTATAAAAATTTCAAATATCTTTTAGAATTAGTCTTTCTTTTAAGAAGAAGTTACAAGTACGATTTTATGGATTTGAAAGAAGGGTTATTTTCCAAAATTCCACTATTATTTAGGTTATTTTTCAAAATGTTCTAAATAAGCTTTTTCCGTTAAAAATGTTCTAAATAAGCTTTCAGAATAAATAAAACTGGAGTTGTTTACAAAATTTAATTAAATTCTTAGTTATTTTTAAAAATTAATGTCTTCACAGAATAACCAAACCTTTATACTATTTTCTTATTGAAAGTATAATTTTTTTGTTAACAAAAAAAGATATTATTTTTTGTTTAGTTTTACCAGATTTACTAAAAAGTAAAAAAAAAAAATACATATATATATAACACTAATAATTTTGTTTGTTGTTTGAATGTGAAATTTATTGAGTAAGGGATAAAATATTTATTTACAGGACGCTATAGTGGGAAGCTGAAAGCAAAATAGAACATTGAAAAACAGGTACCATCTGAGCCAATGGTGCCTCGGATGTAGATCCAACAGTTTAAAAGACCTCTAACTGAGTTTATTCACTTGTGTGTATCGGAGAGAGATGATGCGGTCTCGAATCTTTTTGTCTATGACACGCATCAAGTGGGCGGTAAAGTGATTTACTGTTATGTCTTCGACCGTCTAAATATGATAATGAACGCTTGGAAGACCATACACAACAGTGTCATGTCAAGAAACGGAGTCTGTTGATTCCTCAAACTACACATTATTGCTGCCCAGTCCGAAGTAAGCTTACAACCTAGTAAATTGGTGAGTTGGCTCAGACCATACCATAAAAAGTGTAGGGGCATGCAAAGAATATGTAAATTAATAGTCTCATCAGATTAGCCGCACATAATGCATGGTTGAGGGTGACTCCAAAGTCGGATACGTAATCTATTAGCTAGGCGATCCTTGACCGCTAGCCAGATGTTAAAAAGGTAATGTGGGACGGTTTAGGCAAACCACACTGTTCTGTACGAAGTGACATGATTCCTTTTGGAGCGGATATGTTTCCAGGTGCGTTTTGCCGAGAAAGACGGTTTGTACACATCCTGAATGACGCCAAAGAAGAATATCAGGGTCACCGTATGATCTTAGAGTGGAGACTGTAACAGATGTTCAATCTCTCGCAGTCTAGGGTGACGACATCTTCGAACCTTCCAATTGTTTTTTATTGTTGTCTCTGAAACTGTACTATTCAGTTGAATATATACCAAGTAAATGGTTATTAAAAAATCATTAATAATATTAATACAACCTTCAAATATTTTTCACATTATTTAAAGAACTTCGAAAAGGTTGACACCGTTTGCAAGTATTTTTAGAATTCAACCACAAATCAATAGTTAATTTGTGGCTAAGTCCGTCGTTTTTGATTTTGACAAACTAACTTATCTGAAAGTGGAATTGTGGGAAATAGTAGTTATCAAAAAACAATTCACCTCACAAACCGCATATATTATAGTAATTAATTTAAACAACAGTAAAAATGATATATATATTATCAGTTGCGATTTTGTTTTTAAGATACTATCACAAACTATTATATTTGAGTCTTTCTTGAAATTATTTAAGATCTTTTCTCTTGTCACTTGTGTATAAATACTGTGTACCAAATCTTTAATCAAATACACGAAAATTTCCAAAATTTTATAGTCTTTTTGTGATGCAATTCAAAACGGTTATTGGTTTCTGCCATGGGATCGCAACCCTCTTATTGTGTTGCTTCGAGCTTGCCTCCGTTGGAAAGTCCCAATGTCTAACAATCCACCAAATTTCTTCAAATGGTTTATAGGTCTCGGAGAAGCTGCTACATCGTTCTCCTCTTCGCAAACATGGCTATGTACATGTAAATTGGTCTTCACTAAAGTACCACATTCGATTGCCTTTCAAAATACTCCTCTCTCACCATATAATTCAAAAATTCTAACCAAAACAACATGCATCATACATGCTTTAATTCAGATAGTAACACCTTGATGATACTAACACAAACTACTATACTACATATCTTAGTGCATTGTTTACAAAAGCGTGGAAAATAATTATAAATACCCAATACAATATGAACCAAAAGTTATAATAGAATACTGAGTATATATAATATTTTTTAAATGGGCCTGCGTAACAAAATACCCTCCTTAAAATAAACCCAAAATGTAGATACTGAAATATTTTCCTTAAAATGGGCTCTGCATAACGAAGAAACCGAAAATATCTTAGTCCACACGTGGAATAAAAGGCCCATAAAACGTATGTTCAATAGGCTCAAATAGACGCGTATCGTGGTGGTTGGCACGTGACCATGCGTGGTGGTTGGACGATCGTGTTTAGGTCACAAAAAGATAAACTCCCCAAAAACAAAGTCGGAAAAAAATATAATTTGTCCGGAGACAAAACCATGTGATAAGAAAACAAAACAGACGATAATTACAACGCAAAAAACTAAAAACCGAACGAAATTGAACGAAACGAATGAGACAGAACATTACCATGACAAAAAACCGGAAACTAAATAATCAGACCACTCTAACAAAACTTCTTAAATCCTTTGAAAGTGAATAACCGAAAATCCTAGGTCACAAATGTTTTGTTGGAATATCAATCCAAGTTATATATCGAAAATTTAGACAATAATTGTATAATATTAATCAAGTCCAAGTCCAATTAGTATGAGACATTTTGAAAAAAAATTCAAAAACAAATTCGTACTGATTTACTCACATGACCCAAAACAGACAATATGAGTAAATCAGTACATGGGCCGACGATACGTTTACATCAAAAGTATTACCCATTGAGTTTTCATATTCTTTCAGGAAAAAAGAAGAAGACAAAACTATTATTTATTCTCTGTTTTCTTTTTCAGTAATTATCTCCAACCTAAAGTATTGTATAATTAATTGCTAAGAAAATGATTGATGGATGAATGGTCATTTTTATCAGTTGTGTACCTACCAAATGAATGAAATCATTTATTATTCACAATTGTTTTTATATATTGGAATTAATTACCCAAAAAAGAGAATAAAAACTCAAAACACAAACATCCTCAACTACCACGCATGGTTATACATAGATAAGATATTTGTGGATATCCTTGTGTTTCCCATTATTAAAGAGTTTTTAAAAAAATTTATCAATCGCAAAAGAATCAGAAAATTTGCAGAAGAGAGATTTGAATGAAAATTGAACGAAATTGCTTTGATACCATTTCTAATTCCGTTAAGAGTTTGTAAAATATCTTTTATTGAATTGAAAAGAAGAACCAAATTATTCTTAAATACAACGGAGAAAACTAAACCAATAAAATACAAAACCACCACATTAAACCACATTAAACCAAAATATGAGTCTTAATACATTTTACAAAGTAAACGACACAATAATAATTAAAAATTTATTCCGTACGAGTTTTCTTCTCTACAAATGTAATGATTAATTAGATTAATGACCGGCATATGTGATCTAAATAATGAGAAAAACAAAACTATTCCGTAAGTTTTGTATTAATTTATTTGCTAAATAATCAATCATTTTATTATTTCCATGTCTCTAACAATTAAATTTGATACATCTTGTTTTGGTAAAAGATCATACATGCTTGAACAAATCTCATAACGTAATGTGTAGCTTTGTTTATATGAATTTTATAGTGTCACAAATAATTTAGTTTAGTAAATTTCATATTGCGATATATAATTTACTATCTTGTCAAGTCTACTTGGAAAAACTTAGATTCGTTTACAACAACCAAATTTACCCAATCGCTAACTATTGCTACTGCTCGGACCATTCAACATTCGTACCACATTTATTACATGCCAATAAAAAGAAACAAATCGAACGTGATTATTAGGGTGAATTTGGTGCATGACCAAAAAAAATAAATTTTTAGCAATATAACCAAAATGGGCTTATGTGGTTAGTTAGTGCATTATAGTTTTTTATTGGTTATTTTAGCCAATTCCTATTTTTTTAGTTTTCAAAAAATAAAATCATGTAGTTTTCATATATATATATATATATATATTAATATTCATCATAAATATTATTTTTATTGTCACTTACAATATAAAATTGAGACCATTAGAAGAAAAAAAAAAGGAAAACACAATTTGTGTTTCCTTGCTTCACGATACCAACGATCTTCAACTCAAAAAAAGGTTTTTTATTTCTAAGATTTATCTCTTCATACAAATTTCCTAACTTTCGGATCTCTTCTTCTCTAAAATAAAAACCCACATCAAATTTCTCGAAATTAATTGGATTTAAATTCCAATTCTACGTTTTAATACTAAAAAAAAAACAGAGCTTTCTTGTGATTGTGTTTCTTCAAGACTATAATGTAACAACTGAAGCAATTTTGATTTATAATCTCAGATTTCAAGAAAATGGCAGAAGAAGAATCATTATTAGCTTCTTCTTCTCCAAATAAATCTTCTTGTTCGATTCTGTCTGAAATATCAAATGTCTCCACGAGAGCTTTTGTTCTTGCTTTCATTGTCGGTTCTTGTGGTGCTTTGTCCTTTGGATGCATTGTGAGTTCCTAAATTCGAATTTTTTTTTTAACTCTTAATTTTCTGTTAATTTTTGGATTCATGCATGTTTAATTAATTAAATTTATTTTTCACAGATCGGATATTCAGCTCCTACACAGTCAAGTATCATGAAAGACTTGAACCTCTCTGTTGCTGATGCAAGTTCTCTTTCGGTTTATTCCGGTTATCTATTCTGATTCGACTGGGATTTGTTTTTGGTTAAGCCCATTTTCAATTATTATTTTTGACGTTTTTTTCTTTTTCAGTATTCACTTTTTGGATCGATATTGACGGTTGGACTAATTATTGGAGCATTAATCTGTGGGAAATTAACAGATTTGGTTGGTCGTGTCTACGTAAGTTTCCATTTAAAGAAAAATTAGTTCTCAAGTTACAAATTTAATTATACAATTATGGATATAATCATCTTTTGTGATTTTTTTTTTAACTAGACAATATGGATCACAAACATTCTCTTCGTAATCGGCTGGTTCGCTATTGCATTTGCCAAGGTTTACGATTTTCTGAGTTTATTTTTATTTTAAATTTTAATTATGAAATGCTGTGGCTTAACTGGATAAACGATTTTAATTCTTTCAAATTTCTTATTAGTATTATTTGTGTTCTTTAATTTATTTTCTTGGTTTAATTTCTCGAACAAAGGGTGTTTGGCTGCTCGATCTTGGAAGGTTACTGCAAGGGATCTCGGTCGGAATTAGCTCATATTTGGTATGAATGAATAAAACCAGAGTTGTTTAATCAAGAGAATGTACTTTAAATTTTGATGGAAAAAAAAAGTGCTTTAAATGGATTCTTAAGAAAATATGCAATATTTTATATCCAAATTAAAAACTAACAAAATATGTCATTAAAACATAGGGACCGGTTTATATCACCGAGATAGCACCAAGAAACTTGCGAGGAGCTGCTTCTTCCTTGGTGCAGGTAAATTAAGATAACCAAAATCTTGAAACTATTAGAAAATTGTTATGATCCTATAATACAAGTTTGCAATGTTCTACAGTTATTCGTCGGTGTTGGTATATCGGTTTTTTATGCACTCGGAACAGTCGTTGCTTGGCGCAATTTAGCCATTTTGGGTATGTAAAAGAGATCTATTTTCATCGAATGCAAAACTCGGACTGTCTCATTTCCTTAAAAGGAAAAATTAATTGTACTAATGGTTTTGTGTTTTTTTGTCTCTGGACAGGATCTACACCTTGTCTTATGAGTCTGCCTCTTCTTTTCTTCATCCCCGAATCTCCTAGATGGCTAGTAAGCGTTTTGGTTATTTTAAATGTTTGCGTTTGCGTTTATGTTTACATTTTAGATTCTTGTTTTTACCTTCAAAGAAAATATAACATTATGGTTCTGTCAAGGTTCTTTGGAAACTATTAAATCAAACGCGATAAGCCTTGGAAAATTAATTTTCTTTACGAAAATGCAAACATAATATTTTGATAATGTATTTTTTAAGTGTGTAAACGTAATATCTTATCAGTAAATGCAAACATTTGAGTTTAAAATAATCGGATAGTAAGTCTGATTTGTAAGATTATTGGTTTCCAAGTCAAAATACAAACATAACATTTTGATAATGTATTTTTTAAGTGTGTGTAAACGTAATATCTTATCAGTAAATGCAAACTTTTGAGTATAAAATAATCGGACAGTAAGTCTGATTTGTAAGATTATTGGTTTCCAAGTCAAAATCAATTGGCAACGATTGGATAGATTGATATCACTTATAAATCAGTGTTGAGTCATTTTCATTTCTAGTGTGGGATATCCTAACATGATTAACGTAAATCTCCTGCAATCAATTAGATACGATAAAAATGCATTAGCCATAGTGAGCTTACAGGAAACTCTAATTACCAGAAAATTGCTCTGCAACCTTAAATCAATAAACTAAGATGAAATCTGTTTTGTAGGCTAAAGTAGGCAGAGAAAAGGAGGTTGAGGCGGTTTTGTTAAGCCTGCGAGGAGCAAAATCTGATGTATCAGATGAAGCAGCAGAGATATTAGTAATGATATATGAATATATATGCATGGATTATCATATGATCTATATATCTTTTTTGAATTACAGTAATTTCTCAAAATTTTGATGATCATCAGGAATATACACAACATGTTAAACAACAACAGGACGTCCATGACCATGGTTTCTTCAAGCTGTTTCAGCGAAAATACGCATTGTCACTTACCGTAAGTAACGCTTTAGAAGAAACTTTGAAAGCATTAATGTTTTTGCATTAATGATTTATTTAACCCATTGGTTAACACAGATCGGAGTAGTTCTTATAACTTTGCCTCAGCTTGGAGGTCTTAATGCTTATACTTTTTACACTGACTCCATTTTCACCTCTACCGGTAAACAAAACCTCATTCTTCTTCTTCGATCTTGCTTCATCGAACGGTCCATAATTATATCTGATGATCAGGTGTATCGAGTGACGTTGGATTCATATCGACATCTATTGTTCAGGTTCTACTGATATAAGATCATAGAGCATGATTATAATTCCTAAGTTATTTTCGTATATCACTCGATTACTTTCTTTTAACGATCATTTTAAAACACATTCTTGCAGATGTTTGGAGGCGTTTTAGGTACTGTTCTTGTGGATGTATCCGGAAGACGTTCGCTCCTACTGGTAATTAAAATTAAAAGATCGAAAATCGAACAAGTAATCGATAATGTTATTTGGACTTCGATTGTTTGTGTGGTTTTTGGATTTTAGATTTTGGTTTTTGGCTTTTAGTTTTTTGGTTTTTAGATTTTCGGTTTTTTTGGTTTTTAGATTTTGGTTTTTGATTTTGCGGTAGATTTTATTTTTTCAAGAACTTGAATGGTGATTTATTTGGGTTTTGGTTTTGGCTATATATATATATATTTTTTTTTTTTCAAACAAAAAAAAATCTGGACATATGGGATATGTTTTTATGTTTTTCTAGTTTTTTCATTACTTAAAATTAGGAAAATAAATATATAAAATTTATTAATAAGAAAATATAATTTCTCATAAATAAAACATACCCAAAATCCAATATCTTGATTTATAGATGGCTAAAATAGCAATTTTATTCTTTTTAAAAAGCAATATTTGCAAAAAGAAATAAAAAAATATATGTAATCAAAAATCCATCCGCAAGTTTCTTGAAAAAAAACCGATAGAATAGGGACTTTGGTTTTTATGTAGAAAATGGTAGTTTTTGTCAAAACTAGTTTCCCTACATTTTAGGGAATCGATTTTTTAAAAATCTTAATTAGATAATAAAATAGTTTTTGGAAAATAAAAAACCAAAAACTATTCTAAAAACTAGAAACAATCAACACCTTGATCGGTTTTTGAGTGATTGTAGGTTTCTCAAGGTGGAATGTTCTTGGGTTGTCTTGCAACAGCCATTTCATTCTTCTTGCAGGCATGCTCTTACTCTTACTCTACTGAACCGGTGGTTTGGTTTCGATTTTGAAGAACCGGTGGTTTGGTTTCGATTTTGAAAAACCGGATTGTAATATCTCCGGTTTTCTTATTCTGCAGAAATACAATTGCTGGGAAACAGGAACACCTATCTTGGCTCTCATTAGTGTTCTGGTTATTAATCAACTATCATCACAATAAATTATTTTACTAAAAAAGATTTATTATTTAAACTAAAAAATTGTGTTTTGCGTATTTATGAAATTAGGTGTATTTTGGATCATACGGATTAGGCATGGGACCGTTACCATGGATCATTGCATCAGAGGTAAATTTAATTAGTTTTTTTTTAAAATAAACCACACATATATCTAAATGTTAATTCATTATAAACTTTTTTTTTTTCATATGATTTTTTTTTTTGATGGAATGTGAAATTTATTAAGAAATATTACAAATATTTATTATGATTTTTAGATTTATCCGGTAGATGTGAAGGGAGCGGCAGGAACAGTGTGTAACTTGGTGACCTCTATAAGCTCATGGCTTGTTACTTACTATTTCAATTTCTTGCTTCAATGGAGTTTTACAGGTAATAATTAATTTTTAATCGGGGTCTTACCTGATTGATGAATTTTTATCAAAAAATAAAAAATAATGTTTAATATTTATTATATATACAAAAAAGCTTTTAACTAAAAATAAGTGATCTATTTCATGAAATTATTGCAGGAACATTTATGATGTTTGCCACAGTGATTGGTCTTGGATTTGTGTTCACAGCCAAGCTTGTTCCAGAGACCAAAGGCAAATCTTTAGAAGAGATCCAATCTCATTTCACTGATTCTCCTCCTCAAGATTCTACAATATTCTAAAAAAATAAAATAAAACTAAGATTCTAGATTAAGTTATATCCGAACCAAACAAGTGTTTCTTGATATGCTGAGTCCGAAGAAGAAGAAGGTGGTGGTTGGCACGTGACCCTGCGTGGTGGTTGAAGATTTTTGTGTGTTTATGTGTTTTGGGTCGCAAAGGTTAATAAGACAAAATTAGTGTCTATTGATTTTTAGTATTAGTTTTGTCCATAGAATTAGAGATGTTAAGATTTTTCGGATGGATTGAATCAAAATAAATAATGGATTGAACCGGATAACCGATCGAAGCGAATATAACATATATTTTATCGAGCTGTTATATATATTTGTAGATATTTTTATGCTTCACTTTCTGCAAAAAAAATACTACAAAAATAAGTTTTTATTCTAAATATACTATCACTTAGTTTTTTTTCAAAAATACCACTAAAAGTTTTCTTTTTTCAAAAATACTACAAAATTAAAACTAAACTTTAACCTTCAAAATTAAACCATAAACCCTAAAAACTAAACTCTAACCCTTAAAAACTAACCCTAAATCCAAAATATTAAATCCAAACCCAAATTTTTTAATTATAAACCCTTAAAACCCATTTTTAGTGTTTGTGGTATTTTTGGAAAATCAAAAATTTTAATGATATATTTGGAAAACAAAACTAAGTGATAATATTTTGAAACAAAAACATATTTTAGTGGTATTTTAAAAAATCCTCTTTATATTAAGCTATTCTACAAAATAAATGGCAATAATCAAAAATTATTTATTCCACAACTTTTTTTCTCAGTTTTATTCCACACTCTTCGTTTTAATTGGGTCAAAATTTCTTCACTTACTAATTCTACATTTTGACGTAATTATGCATGTTTTTTAAACAATTAAAACTTGAAACAATTACTAACATATATATTTTTGAAATTTTTTTAAAACCATTAACATAAGTTTTTGTTCTAAATATACAATCATAAATTTTGTTTTTTCCAAAAATACCAATACAAAATTTTCTTTTTTAAAAATACCACAAACACCTAAAAATGATTTTTAAGGACTTATAATTTAAATTTTTGAGTTTTGGTTTAATATGTTGAGTTTATGATTTAGTTTTTAAGGTTTAGGATTTAGCTTTTAAAATATAAAATTTAGTTTAGAGGATTTAAAGTTTAATTTTAAGTTTGTGGTATTTTTGGAAGAAAAAAATTAGTAGTAGTATTTTTGGAATAGAAATTTAAAAGTGCTGTATTTTTAAGAATCGTCGTGTATTTTTCAACACATAAATCAACAATATATATGTAGTAGAAGTCCGACATTATGATATTTTGATACGAAACTGATATTCTTGTTTTTTTAAAAATTCTATGCCCATAAAAAGAAACGAGCACAATTTTTGTGTTTCAGTTCCGCATTTCTTGCTTCACGAGACCAACGATCTTCCAAAATCAAAGAGGTTTGAGCCTTTTCTCAGATTTATATGTCTTCATAAACAAAATATCCTCTCTTCTTCTACAACCTAATACAAAAAACAGAGCTTTCTTGTGATTGTGTTTCTTCAACTGAAGCAATTTTTATTCATAAATCTCAGATTTCGAGAAGAAAATGGCAGAAGAAGAATCATTATTATTAGCTTCTTCTTCTCCAAATAAATCTTCTTGTTCGATTCTGTCTGAAATATCAAATGTCTCCACGAGAGCTTTTGTTCTTGCTTTCATTGTCGGTTCTTGTGGTGCTTTTGCCTTTGGATGCATTGTAAGTTCCTAAATTCGATTTTTAAAAACTCTTAATTTTCTTTTAATTTTTGGATTCATGCATGTTTAATTATTTAACTTAATTTTTTCACAGATCGGATATTCAGCTCCTACACAATCTGGTATCATGAAAGACTTGAATCTCTCTGTTGCTGATGCAAGTTCTCTTTCGGTTTATTTCGGTTGATCTATTTCTGATTCTACCGGGTTTGTTTTTGGTTTAGCCAATGACCAATTTTTTTTGTCGTTTTTACTGATCAGTATTCACTTTTTGGATCGATATTAACGGTGGGGCTAATCCTTGGAGCATTAATCTGTGGGAAATTAACAGATTTGATTGGTCGTGTCTACGTAAGTTTTTCACTTAAGAAAACTTATTCTCAATTAAATCTTGAATTTAATTATAGAATTAAGGATCTAATAATCTTTTGTGGTTTTCTGCGAACCAGACAATATGGATTACTAACATACTCTTCGTAATCGGCTGGTTCGCTATTGCATTTGCCAAGGTTTGTGATTTTCAAATTTTATTTTATTTTAAAATTTCAATTATGAAATGATGTGGTTTTAACTTGATAAATGATTCTAATTCTTTCAGATATCTATTATTATATTTTTTTCTCTTTAATTTCTTTTAAGGGTGTTTGGCTGCTCGATCTTGGAAGGTTATTGCAAGGGATCTCGGTCGGAATTAGCGCATATTTGGTATGAATGGATACAAGTTTAAACTAGAGTTGTTTGATCAATTTTTTTGTTTGATTTCGGTTTTCTGATTTTGTTGGTATGACACTTTGATTCAGAGGAGGGTATAGATTGAATATATTTTGCTTGTAGGTGTAGGTTTTGGTTTTAGATTTGTTAATTTGGTAAACTCAAAGTGTTTTCTCAACTTTTGAGACTTAAACATATTGCAAACGAGATTAAATCTATTGGTATGAGATTTTTGAAATAAATCATATAATGTGATAATCATTAATAATCATAGGGACCGGTTTACATCACCGAGATAGCACCAAGAAACTTGCGAGGAGCTGCTTCTTCCATGGCGCAGGTAAATTAAGAGAACCAAAATCTTGAAAATGTATTGTTAAAATGTTATGTTCCTACAATACAAATTTTTGTTTATGTCCTACAGTTATTCGCCGGTGTTGGTATATCAGTCTTTTATGCACTTGGAACAGTCGTTGCTTGGCGCAATTTAGCCATTTTGGGTATGTAACAGAAGTCAATTCTTATCGAATTCAAAAATATGAGTTTCTCATTTCCTACAAAGGAAAAAAAAAAATTGTACTGATGGTTTTGTGTTGTCTTTGGACAGGTTCTATGCCTTCTCTTATAGTTCTGCCTCTTCTTTTCTTCATCCCCGAATCTCCGAGATGGCTAGTAAGCGCTTGGTTATAACATTTGCCTTTATGTTCATATTTTTCGATTCTTGTTTTTACCTTAAAAAAAAACATAACATTTTAGTGTTTTTGTCAAATATCCTTTGGAAGTTATAAATTCAAATTCAATAACGTTAGAAAACTCATGGACTGCAAAGGTCATCTAAAATAGTGTGGTTTTCTTTTCTTTTTATTGTAATCACAAATGTTTGCGTTTAAAACAATCGGACCCTAAGTCTAATTAACGTAAACAATTAAATGAGATAAAAATGCATTAGCCAAAGGCTTAATGCTTTATCTTTGGTGAACTTACGGGAAACTCTCTATCTTTTTTACTTGAAAACTTTTGATTTGCAAAACCTTAAATCAAATAAACTAAGATGAAATATTTTCTGTAGGCTAAAGTAGGTAGAGAAAAGGAGGTGGAGGCGGTTTTATTAAGCTTGCGAGGAGCAGAAGCTGATGTATCAGATGAAGTAGCAGAGATATTAGTAAGGATCTATATGTATGAATAATCATATGATTTATATATATAATTTTTTATTACATTGATTTCCCAACATTTTAATGATTATCAGGACTATACAAAACATGTTAAAGAACAACAAAACGTGGATGGCCGTGGTTTCTTCAAGCTATTTCAGCGAAAATACGCGTTCTCACTTACTGTAAGTAACTCTTCAGAAAATGGTAAAAAAAAACTTTTAAAACATTATTGTTCTTTTTCCATTTTCTTGGTTTAATCGAATTGGCTAACACAGATTGGAGTTGTTCTTATAGCTTTGCCTCAGCTTGGAGGTCTTAATGGTTATAGTTTTTACACTGACTCCATTTTCGCCTCTACCGGTAAAATAATTATTCTTCTTCAATGAATCTTGGTTTTTATTTATTTACCGTAATGATGATTACTTTACCGAACGGTCTACAACTATCCGATGATCAGGTGTATCAAGTGACGTTGGATTCATATCAACATCTATTGTTCAGGTTATACTAATATAAGATCGTAGAACATAATTATAGTCAATTCCTTAGTTTTTGTTAGGAATTCCACATATGAAATTAGATATGACACCAACGAATCCACTCATTACCAATTGAGTATTGAGTTGGAAATCAATTAAACTTAAAAAAAAAAAAGGTGTATACATTAGATCGATCTTTTTACCTATCATTTTAAACACACATTCTTGCAGATGTTTGGAGGCATTTTAGGTGCTGTGCTTGTGGATGTATCTGGAAGACGTTCACTCCTACTGGTAAATAAAATATAAAACCCGAAAACCAAAAGTGTAAATAACCAAAATCGATAGGTTATTTTGATCGGCTTTTAAAGAAAATTTAGGAGAATTTTTTGAGTGATTGTAGGTTTCTCAAGGTGGAATGTTCTTGGGTTGTCTTGCAACAGCCATTTCATTTTTCCTGCAGGCATACTCTTACTATTCTATCTTACTCTACTAAACCGGTTTTTGGATTTAATTTTTTTTCAAACCGGACCGTAAATATCTCTGGTTTTCTTATTCTGCAGAAGAACCATTGGTGGGAAACAGGAACACCTATCTTGGCTCTCATGAGTGTTATGGTAACTGATAAATTATCATCACAATAGATAATTTTCTCAATTTTTTTCGTCTACAACTCAAACACGCATATTCTCGGGTTAAACATGTCAAAGAATTATCTTTGATTGTGTTTTGCATATTTATAAAATTAGGTATATTTTGGATCATACGGATTAGGCATGGGAGCAATACCATGGATCATAGCATCAGAGGTAAAAAATCAAAATTTTAAAAAGATGTCTAAAAATAATAAATGACAGACATCTAAATGTCAGTCCATTATAAAGTTATAATTATTTTTTGTTAATGATTATAAATTTTATATATCATGTTAATTCATTATTATAAACATGAATTATAAAGTTATAGTTCATATATTTTTTTCAATTTCTTTTGTAGATTTTTCCAGTAGATGTGAAGGGAGCGGCTGGAACATTGTGTAACTTGGTTAGCTCTATAAGCTCATGGCTCGTTGCTTACTCCTTCAGTTTCTTGCTTCAATGGAGTTCCACAGGTAATTAATCTTTAACATTATGTAACGAAAATAAATTATAAGAAAAAATAAAAGGTCTTCTTACAATTCCTGAAATTTGAAAATATTGTTAACTAAAAAAATATAAAATAAATTATTGCAGGAACATTTATGATGTATGCCACAGTGACTGGCCTTGGATTTGTGTTCATAGCTAAGCTTGTTACTGAGACCAAAGGCAAATCTTTAGAAGAAATCCAATCTCTTTTCACTGATGATTCTCATCTTGAAGATTCTACAATATTCTAAAATTTCCCCCACAAAAATAAAATAAAATTCAGAGAGTCTAGCTTTAAACCTTAATCTTAAGTGTTTTACTTATGGGCAATCAATCGAGAAAAGAAGTAAAAAAATAAATTTTTCTTGATATGCATTTAGACGAATGATTAGATATTAAATTTACACAGCTTATAACAAAATAGGGTGGGAAGGATTAGACGTGAAGCAGATTTTTTGGGACATATGTGATATGTTATGTCCGGATCGGTATATTTTTTATTCATATTTATTTTGGAACGAATCGGATATTCGATATCGGGATCTCCGTGAAAATCCAAATATAAGATTTGCTCCATTAAGAAATTAGAAAGCTCATCGATAAAGATGTCCTAAATCGCCTCAGCTCCATTCGAGCCATGGGAGACTATACTTATAACGATGGGTTAAATATGTGGCTTGATATAACAACACCGTAGAAGAAAGCAACACTAATCGGACAACTAGAAAAAGTTTAACCTCTTGTTCTGTTTCTACCTATGTTGTATGGAAACTCCAAAGAAGATCCGTTTTCCATTTTGGAAACGTTTCGAAATCGGAAATGCGATGGAAACGTATTTCTTAAAATTTCGATTTGGAAATGCGATGGAAACATTGTTTCTAAAATGGAAACGCGATGGAAACGCGATTTTTGATTAGGAAACAAATTAAGTAAATACTTTGAAAATATAGGGATCTATTTGTTATTTTTTGATAAGTTTAAAAACCTAATTATGAAAGACTCATATTTTTTTTTTCTCTAATCGCTACCGTAATCTAAAAAATTAGAAGAGTCGAACAGATAAGCAAGGTACCTTTTTCCAATTACAGTAGATTTGTTATTGATTGTTCAAGTCGTGAAGTCATATACATAAACGAAGTACTTTTTGTTGGAGTCGGAGATTTTCTTCTCCTTTCAATTAAAAATTAGGTTTGCATATAGAAAGTTTTGTTTCAACTGAAGTGAAATATCTTGTCAAAAGTTAAAGTTGTCGTGTTCTATTTCTAAGTTTCTAACATGCTGATGATTTTATGAATATTATAATGAATTAATGATAGAACATAATGATACTCATCCGTAGGAAAATTCTAATAATATTTATATAGTAATCAGTTTCTATGGAGTTGAAAACTTTGTGTTGTTTTTTTATCTTTAGTTAAACTATTTAATATTTATATATTGGATTTGTATTGTTTCAAATATTTATTTTTAATATGGTTTTGACTTTTGATATTTTTTGTTTTATGATATATATTTTATTAATATATATATATAACGTTTCCCAAACATATCCGTTTTTTCTATTTTTTTAAAAACTCGTTTCCGCGTTTTCTAACGTTTCGCTTTCGCATATCTGTTTCCGATTCCATGCAGCTTAGGTTTCTATTCTGTTTTGTGGTTAGATTTCAGAACACAGTAACATCATTTGTAAAAAAGATTTTTTAGTTTGAATAAATTTAACATTCATTTAAAAAAAAATGAAATTAGAAAAATTCAAAAAAAAGAAAAATCAAAACTTCAGTTTTTTTGTTTAAAATTAGAAATTTCACTTAAATAAATTAGAATATTCATATAAAATCATTTTTTAAAATGTGTTCCTCGACTTTTAAAATTCGAATAGTCTAATACTTAATTTGATAAATTAAATTTCTTATATTTATACATATATAACAAATATGCAGTATATATATGTGCTTATAAATAAATATACATATATTTTTATATTCGTAAATTTGGAACAGAGCGGATATCTATATTTTAGAATTTTAGTATTTGGAATTTGTTTTGAGTGTACAAAAATACAAACTAACGTGATGTAAATGTGATGTGATGTTTTGAGTGTTACTTAATTTGCTTTCAAATATTATTGGTATCCAAAATTTTCATAACGCTTTATTATAAAAATTGAGTTAGTTTTGGGTAGTTTAGACAATGGTAGCCAACCAAAATTGTTTGAGAAAAGTGATTCTGATGTTCAAAAGAAAGATCGTGTACTAAGTTTTTTTGGGAGACCAAAAAAATTATAGTCTTGTTCGATAGAGGTCGAGAAATTTGATGTTTAATTGAATCATATATAGACCCATATACTGTATATGTTAAATAGGTTCATAACTTTAATGCTTATTGCTGCCTGTCGATAAATGCTAAATCTGCACGACACGTTCGAGTAGAAGAAAGTGACGATGTTTGTGTTTTGGCTGCCATTTGTGTAGAAAACGTTTACATCAGAAAAAAGCGTTGAGTTTCTTTTTAGAAAATAAATTTATTATTCTTTTGGTGACTAATTCCAACCTAATGGGTTATAAAAATATAAAAAAAGGCCAACCTAATGAATTGACTATAATAATACTAAAAAAATTGATTGATGAATGCATGGTGAATTTTTAATCAGCAACGGGACTTACCAAATGTATAGTTGATAACCCCAAAATATATACACATACACGGTAAAATCTCTATAAATTAATAATATTAAAACTCTAAAAATTTATTAATTTATAGAGTTATTAATTAATCGATAAATTTATTAATTTAGAAAATGATTTTTTTAGTCCATAATTTTTTGAAAATTTTTTTTTATTTAAAATAAAAACTTTACCTAAAAATTCTTAAAAATTCTTTTAAAATTGTTTTTCATTTATTTATTTTTATATATTATTTACATATTCATCTTATTCCAATTATGTTAATAACCTCTGTTATCATAATAAAATGGATGTTAATAGCCTACTTGACTATCCATAATGAGAAAAAATTGCAGCTACAATTTTTGATATTGATGTGAACTTGAAAACGAGATAACAGTACTTTTGGAAGTATATCATAAGAAAAAATTATGACATCTATACCTCTTCAACTGGATGAAGATCAAGATGACAACACCATGAGTTTTTGATACAATAAAAAAAATTAGAGATTAGTTCCAACAAGATTCCAACTTTAAGAAGAAAATATATAACACTAGAATCATACATTATTAAATGATCTTAGATTTATATATATGCGCATAAGATTTATAATTATCAATTTATTCTATTATTGAGATCATATTTTACATAGGAGTTTCAAAAATTATTATCTTATTATCTTATCGAATTTCGTCAATTTTTACCTGGCCCAACTTGGAACCGGAATATTTTATTAACTTATAGTGATTATTAATTTATAGATGAATTTGAATTTGAATTTGAATTTGAATTTGAATTTTGAACCGTGTCTTTTTATTTATTATTTTTAAACAAATATTCTAGTTGTACCGAATAATACCAAATTGTCAAAACGTATATAAAAAATTAAAGATTTATATTTATATAAAAATCCAAATAATACTAAGTGTTGTACCCAGTTTTGTTGTTAGTTGTACCAAATAATACTTAGTTGTACTTTTTCATCTAATACAAATTCATCGTTTTAAAAACAGCCACCAACCGTAGTATAAACCCTAATTTCGTTTTTTAAAAACTAACCACAAATTGTAAACATTTAACAATTGAAAATCAAAATCCATATAAAAAATTCACACTAAACAAAAATCTATTAAAAAAAAGTCTTATCTTCCATAAATTCGGATTCGAAGCCGAATTCGAGAAATGTGTCCAAGAGATGAAAGGAGATGAAAACGAAAAAAAGAGGCGAGCGAGTAAAAAGATGAAGGACGGAAAGAGAAAGAGAATAGATCTGACTGCGACGAAAAATAAAAATGAAAACGGCGAGACACTGTAATCAAAGTTCCATGAATCTGGAATTTGAAGAAGAAGAAGAAGAGAAACGTTTCTGGGCTAGAAGAAAAAAAAGAGATTGGCGACAAATAGAAATTGGTAGTCGATTAGAGTTAATGGCAAATTGGAAATAATAATCAGTTTTTATTAAGGATAATGGTGTCATAAACTATTTTTTCTTTTAAAATAAAATAAAAAGAAATCATTTTTTAAAATGAGGGTAAACGCGAGGGGGTATTCGGAATTTGATCCGTGTTAATCACACTGTGTGATACCCAAAAGAAAAAAAGGAGAAAACGATCATCAAGTTAAAAAAGTTTGAGCTTTCCTCAGATCTATTTGTTCTTAAAATTTCCAAACTCTTCTTCTACAATATAATTCTAAAAACACACAAAAAAACCACATAGATTTCTCAACATTTCTTGGATTGTTCCATAATCTCAGATTAAAAAAAAAATGGAAGAAGAAGGTTTATTATTATCTTCTAATAAATCTTCTTCTTCGCTTCTTTCTGAAATTTCAAATGTCTCCACGACACCTTTTGTCCTTGCCTTCACTGTCTGTTCTTGTGGAGCTTTTGTCTCTGGATGTGTTGTGAGTTTCCTTTTTTTTTGTTTTTTCTTGTTAAATGATGTGTTGTGAGTTTCCTAAATTTGATTTATTAAATTCTTAAATTTTCTGATCAAAATCAAGAATTTTAGTTCATGCATGTTGAATTAGTTTTATTTATTTTATTTTATTTTTCACAGAGTGGATATTCAGCTCCTACACAGTCTGGTATCATGAAAGACTTGAATCTCTCCGTTGCTGATGCAAGTCTCTTCCGGTTTATTCCGGTTTATTGCTCTGGTTCGAACCGGAATTGTCTTTGGTTTAGCCAATTTTCAATGTTTGTTCTTGTTGTTGGGTTTTTTCTCAGTATTCACTTTTTGGATCGATATTAACGGTGGGACTAATCCTTGGAGCATTAATCTGTGGGAAATTAACAGATTTGGTTGGTCGTGTCTACGTAAGTTTCCAATTTTTTTTTGAAAAATCATTTCTCGATTTTAAAATTAAGTTTAATAATATAAATTATTTATGGATATAATATCTTTGTTATGTATATAATCATCTTTTGTGATTCTCTTCGAACCAGACAATGTGGATCACTAACACTTTCTTCCTAACCGGCTGGTTCACTATTGCATGTGCCAAGGTTTGCTATTTTCTGGGGGTTTTTGGGTCAATTAAGTGGATAATTACACTATGATAATTAGTTTAGTAAATGACTATGATTTTTTTTTTTTTGTTGCAAGAAAGACACTTAATTTATTTAGAGTAAAACATGTTTTATAAGGTTTTATGGAATATTATAAGATGTTTACAAGGTTTTATAAAATTTATAATATGTTTATAAGGTTTATAAATCCTATAAATTTGAATTTTTATAAACGATTCTGTGATATTTATAAAAGTGATATTTTTGAAAATTGACAGTAAATAGTGGTTCTTTTGAAAAAGATGATATCATAATTTTTTTATATAAAAGTGGTATTTCTGAACCTTATAAATTTGACTTTTTTTATAAAAGTAGTATTTTTTAACCCTATAAAATGATATCATAAATTTATAAACCCTATAAATTTGAGTTTTTATAAACGACTTTATGATATTTATAAAAGTTGTATTTCTGAAAATAGACAACAAATAGTAGTCCTTTTGAAAAATGATATCATAAAGGTGATATTTTTGAAATTCTTTACTACTCATTTACCTGATTTAATAAATATTCAATGGTCATTTAGTCCTTTACTTCTTTTTCCGATATATAAACGACGCCGGTTAAGCCTATAGATGATCTTAATATATTTATTTCAGATATCTTACAAATTTTGTTCTTTCATCTTCGAAAAAGGGTGTTTGGATGCTCGATATCGGAAGGTTATTGCATGGGATCGCGATCGGAATTAGCGCATATTTGGTAACACTCAAAACCGTAATGAATATATATTACATATAAGTAGATGTGTTTAATCAGATTTTTCGAATTTCTTTTAAAACAAATTATATATGTTTAATTAGATTTTTGTTGTGTACACTATTTGGGTTCAAGTCCGATATAATGCCTGTACATTTTTAGTCAACTTATACTTAATGCAAATCCGAGATATCAGAACATTTTTGTACTCAATGATAAGCTAATAATCACTAACTACAGGGGCCAATATACATGACCGAGATAACACCAAGAAACTTGAGAGGAGCTGTTTCTTCCTTATCCCAGGTAAAATTAAAGATCCAAAGTCTGAAAACTATAGCAATGTATGTTTAAAATTTTCTAGAATACAATTCTTTTATGTTCAACAGTTATTCGTGGGGGTTGGTATATCGGTCTTTTATGCACTTGGTACAGTTGTTGCTTGGCGCAATTTAGCCATTTTGGGTATGTGAAAAAGATCAATCCTCATCAAAAATGCGAACTTAAACTTTTCTCATTTGCATAAATGGAAAATACACTATTTGAAATCTTGCATTTAATGGTTGTGAGTTTGAACAGGAGCTGTTCCTTTTCTTGTGATTACTCCTCTTCTTTTCTTCATACCCGAATCTCCTCGATGGCTAGTAAGCGCTTTACCTTCTTCTTCTTTTTTTGCCTTTGTGTTTATGTTTCTATGTTTATGTTTACCTTCAAAATATGTTTTCTTTAAAAATGAAATTTACTTTGGAAATGATATTTAAAAATTTTAAATGATATTTATTCAAGATTTCAAATACTGTATTTTTCTTTTATATATAAAATGTAATGTCAACTAATAAACGCAAATGCAACTCTTCGGTTTTGGATGAGCTGGTTTATGGGTAAATTAGTTAATTGGATGCAAATGTGAATCAAATAAACTAAGATGAAATCGTTTTTGTAGGCTAAAGTAGGGAGGGAAAAAGAGGTTAAAGCGGTTTTGTTAAGCCTGCGAGGAGCAAAATCCGATATATCAGATGAAGCAAAAGAGATATTAGTAAGAATCTATATGTATGAGTAATCATATCATCTATCTGTATATACTTTTTTTTATTACATTGATTTCCTAACATTTTGGTGATCATTAGGAATATACAGAACATGTGAAACAACAACATGAAGGTGACCGCGGTTTCTTCAAGCTGTTTCAGCGAAAATACGCGTTCCTCCTTACCGTAAGTAAATTTTCAGAAAAAGGTTAAAAAAAACATTACTTGTTTCTTTGCATTGTCTTGATTATCTAAACCATTGGTTTACACAGATTGGAGTTGCTCTTATAGCCTTGCCTGAGCTTGGAGGTGTTAGTGGTTATACTTTTTACACTGATTCCATTTTCACCTCTACCGGTAAATAAACCTCTTTCTTCTTCTTCTTCGTCGATCAGGTCTTGCCTTTTTTTATTTTTTTACCGCGAGGATTGTTACTTAATCTGATGATTTAGGTGTATCAAGTGACTTTGGATTCATATCGACGTCTCTAGTTCAGGTACCGATACAAAGATCATAAAAATATGAATATAAATTCCTTATACGATCGGTATAATACATTTACCATTTGATATAGGGAAATTTAAAACTTTACCAAAGTGATGCCCATCTTTCATAATTATTCATATAACTTCCTCTATCCATTTTATTCCGAAGACAAAAAACGTATTTACAAAACTGCCATTAATTAAGTCTACCGTCCTCGTGATGGTAGATTTATTTAATGGTCGGTAGATTTATAAAGAGTTTGGTAGACTTAATTCAAATCCGTAAACTTAGTCCATGAACGGTAGACTTAATATTCAAATGGTAGACTTATTCTATAGACTTATTTTTATTTGGTGGTAAAGATGTTTGTGAGTGGTAGATTTATATTATGAGTGGTAGAGTTAACGTCAACGGTGGTAGATTTGTTTTCGAATGGTAGACTTAGTAGTTGAATGGTAGATTTATCTCGTAGATTTATTATTGAGTAGTAGATTTATTTTGTTTGCCGGCAGACTAAATATTTGTGGTAGACTTAAATTCATGGGAGATAGACTTACACGTGTTTTGGATCGTACACTTATTTATAGTGGTGGCAGATTTATAATATGTCGTAAACTTATTATTGACGCGGTAGAGTTATTCAATCTTTCGAGTTTACTAAAACAACTTTCAGTTGGTAGATTTATTAGTTATTACGGCGGTAGATTTAATATGGTAGATTTGTATGATTACATACAATGATAGTAGACCTACAATGATGGTAGACTTGTATGTATACATACAATGATGGTAGATTTGTATATTGACATATAATGATGGTAGACTTGTATGTATACATACAATGATGGTAGATTTGTATATTGACATATAATGATGGTAGACTTGTATGTTTACATAAAATGATGGTAGACTTATATGTTAACTTGTATTTAAATACAATGACTCTCTAACGCAAATGCCAGTCGCAAACGCCGTTCGATATACAAGTTTACCATCATTTAGAAAACAAGTCCACCATGATTTCAAACGCAAATGCAAGCATCAATCGTAAACGCATATCACAAACGTTAATCGCAAATGCTGATTATAAACGTCAATCACAAACGCTGATTACAAATGCCAATCGCAAATGCTAATCGTTAAACACAAACGCTATTTACAAATAGTGTTTGCTTATCATTTTTTCTTTTTTTAAATTAAGTTTTTATTAAAATTTTATTTTTATTATTATTTTAATATATATATATATATATATTTTTTTTTTAAAAGTCAATGGTATTTTCATTATTTAAAAAAAAAAAGGTTTAAACCAACTTTGTAAGATTGATTTAGTAAACTCATTTTCAATCAAAATTGTTTTTAGCAATTAGGAGACTTTCAAAAAGTTGTTTGAGTTATTATATGTTATATCAAACATTTAAAACACAATTTTGCAGATGTTGGGAGGTGTTTTAGGTACTATACTTGTGGATGTATCTGGGAGACGTTCACTCCTACTGGTAAAATGAAAACATAAGTCTTAACAGAAAGCGTAAATAACCGAAATCAATCGGTTATTTTGATCGGTTTTCGAACAAAATTAGGAGATATTTTTTGGGTGATTGTAGATCTCTGAAGCTGGATCGTTCTTGGGATGCCTTGCCACAGCCATTTCTTTCTTCTTGCAGGCATACTTTCAATTCTACTCTACTAAACCAGTACTTTGGTTTAATCTTTCCGGTTTAGTAGATAAAACCTGACTAATCTCTTTATTTACAGGAGACCCATTGCTGGGAAACAGGAACACCTACATTGGCTCTCATTAGTGTTCTGGTAAAATGATCAGAACAACAAATAGTTAATTTTTTTTTTTTTTAATAATTATTGTCTTAACAATATCAGAGAAACACAATTAACTTTTTTTTCTTGTTTATCTATAAAATCAGGTCTATTTCGGATCATACGGAATAGGCATGTCAGCAATACCATGGATCATAGTATCAGAAGTAAACAATCAAAATTTTAGCAAAAGTATTCCAAAAAGTAAAAATCAAATCAAATATATAGTCTAGATATTTAATTAATTATAATTCATGTTTTTACAGATTTATCCAGTGGACGTTAAGGGAGAAGCAGGAACAGTCTGTAATTTGGTCGGCTCTATAAGCTCATGGCTCGTTGCTTATTCCTTCAATTACTTGCTCCAATGGAGCTCCACAGGTAATCTCTAACATTATATACAAAACAAGCTTATAACTAAAATCAATGATCTTCTAATTTGGGAAAATAAAATCATTGTAGGAACATTTCTGATATATTCTATAGTGACTGGCCTTGGATTTGTGTTCATAGCTAAGCTTGTTCCAGAGACTAAAGGCAAATCTTTAGAAGAAATCCAATCTCTTTTCAGTGATGATTCTCCTCTTGAAGATTCTACATCCTAGAAATTTCCTCAAAATTGTTTTAAAAAACAGTTTGTAAACAAAAAAGTTTATTACAATATCATCTTTGTAAACATTGATTACACTGTTCATGTTTTTTTGGCAAGAGTTACAGTATTAACAACACCTTTTAAGATTCACATGAAACTATCAAAATATTACATAAGACTTTAAAGACCGGAACTAGTAAATTACACAAAAAGGTAAAAGCCTTTATTGAGAAGCACAAAGATGATCTTTTTTTTTTTTACTGTGATTCGGAGTTTTTTTTTTTTCTTTAACCAACTGATCCTTCAAGCTTGATGCTCATGAGCTGGTTAACTTCGGCTCCAAATTCATCAGGGAGCTTGTTGAAGACATCTCTGCAGAATCCAGAGATCATTGCCGCTAATGCTCTCTCGTGATCGATCCCTCTCTGCTGGAAATAGAAAAGCTGATCTTCTCCAATCTTTGAAGTACTCGCTTCGTGCTCTACCCTCGCCGATGGATTCTTTACCTGTTATATTGTTAAAGTTTACAGTTTTAAGACCTTAAGAGTTAAAGCAAAGCATAGATAGTAATATCCGATTCAACAAGTTTACAGCTTTATATCTACAGCTTATAATAAAGATTGGGTCATAAGCAATTTTTACCTGGATGTAAGGATAGGTATTAGCAGCTGCTTTATCACCGATAAGCATTGAGTCGCAAGTCGAAGTGTTTTTAGCATTCTCAGCCTTGGATTGAACCTGAACAAGACCACGGTAACAGTTTCTCGAATGCCCGGCTGAAATTCCCTTTGAAATGATTCTACTTTTTGTGTTTTTTCCTTTGTGAATCATCTTAGTCCCTGTATCAGCTTGTTGATAGTTATTAGTCAATGCCACAGAGTAGAACTCGCCAACTGAATCATCCCCTTCTAAAACCACACTCGGGTACTTCCAAGTTATCGCCGACCCTGTCTCAACCTGAGTCCAAGAGATTTTGGAACGATCCCCGGCGCAAAGACCCCGCTTTGTGACAAAATTGTAAATCCCGCCCTTACCTTCTTCATCCCCAGCATACCAATTCTGCACCGTAGAGTATTTGATCTCAGCGCCTTCCCCACAATAGAGCTCAACCACCGCAGCATGAAGCTGATTTGTGTCATAGGAAGGAGCGGTGCATCCTTCTAAATACTCAACAAAACTCCCTTCCTCTGCAACAATCAAAGTCCTCTCGAACTGACCCGTTTCCATGGCATTAATCCGGAAGTAAGTTGAAATAGGCATCGGGCATTTGGTGTTTTTCGGTATATAACAGAAAGATCCATCGCTGAAAACAGCTGAATTCAAAGCGGCGTAGTAATTGTCGTCACTAGGCACAACTCTTCCTAAATACTTCTTAACCAAATCCGGATACTCTCTAATAGCTTCCGAGATCGAACAGAAGATCACACCGGATTTCTCTAGAGTCTTCCTATGAGTGGTAGCTATCGAAACGCTATCGAGAACCGCATCAACCGCAACATTAGTCAAACGTTTCTGCTCTGTCAAAGGAACACCTAATTTATCGAAATACTCTAAAAGCTGAGGATCAGCTTCATCTAAACTGTTCAAAGTTGGTTTCTTCTTAGGAGCTGAGTAATAACACATATCCTGGAAATTGATCGAAGGATATCTATTATCTGACCATTTAGGCTCTTCCAATTTCAGAAACTTCTCGTAAGCTTTAAACCTAAACTCAAGCATCCAATCTGGTTCTTCTTTCAACTTTGATATCAATCGGATCGTTTCTTCAGATAATCCTTTAGGGATTGTGAACGAATCGATATCTTCGACGAATCCGTATTTCTTATCGTAGTCTAGATTCTGGAAATACTGCTGAAGTTTATCAGTTGAGCTAACAGTTGATGTGGCAGAGGAGTTACCTGATTCAGCTCCGATTGTGCGAGAATCGATTCCAACATCGGCTCTGACTTTGAAAAGTCCTCTCGTCGTCGGATTTAGGGTTTTCGGCGACGGAAATTTCAGGGAATCGGGTTTTGGGTGAAACCCTTTTGGTAATTTGGAGGAATCGGCGGTGGGTTGTGGAGAAAACCCGGAAATACCGTTCGCGAGAAGAGACGCCATTGTTGTGGCTCTAAGGAGAAGTAGAAGAAGAAGAAGATTGTTTTTTTTTTGGAGTCGTGTGTTAAAAAAATGGATAGAAGAGAAAAAAAGGTGAATGTTAATATTTATTGAAATTGCTTTTTATTTTAAAATGATTAATTTTCTCGGCCGTAAATTGACGATAGTCTCGTGTCCACCACGGGACTTTTTTTATCTTGGATTTTCAGCTCAATTATAAACCACATTTTTTGTTCCACTAACTAATTAAAGAAAAAAGTTCGATAAAGTTAATATGGATATTTTCCCTATTGGATTAGATACCCTACAAATCTGTTTTCTACAGATTGTTTCATGATTTTATCAGAAAATAAAAAAATTTCAATATTCAAAAATTTGGTCATCTAAAACGTCTACTCTAAATCTTTAAATATTTAGTTTTTGATAAAATTGGCAAACAAAAAACTAACTATTTTTTAAAAGTTTAGATGTTCGATTAATCGGCATAAACATCTGATAAATATATTTTTAATTATTTTTAAAACATGTTTTATAAGAAAATTACAAAACATGGAAAAATAATATATTCAAATAAAAAAATGACGAAATAAATAAATACGGAAATTATGAAAGCTTAAAGATTCGAAGATGGAAATTTTGTTATGAACGATGAAGTCCATTTTGGAAAAAAAAGTAAATTATCAAAATAGATTGTTCGAAACTGGTTAATTTGATTTAATGTTTAGAATTGTGACCCATTTTTTCTATTTTTTTAGATATTTTTGATGAGTTTCGTATTAGATTCCTAAGTTTTTCATTATCATTAATGCCACACTCTTCAGATGGTAAGGCCGACTATTTGATTCAATCAATTGATTGAATAATTTTTTGGAAGTGAATCAATCTGCATTAGTAATGGTGGGGAATTATTTTAATTAATGATTTTTGAAAAAAAAAAAAAAAAAAGCTTAAAGGGCCCAGTTAAAGCCCATGTTTAATTGCCTTAGCTCAAATCCAGAACGAAGAACGACGGACACAAACGCCATAGTCACGGCGATTCTCTGTCGTCGCCGAACACTTTCCTCTCCGTCGCCGGAAAAATCCTGTCAACGGGTAAGTCTCTTCCTTTAAATACTGTACTCCGGCAATCTCGTCGGAGAAGTAATTGTCTTCAGTGGGTTGCGAATTTTACCTTTGTTGTGGTTGGAATATCGTGTAGCTTTGTTGAGAATCTTGATAGATAGTTTAGGAATTGACTACCAATTTTGTGCAATTTGGGATCTTAAGTTGTGTATATGTGATAGGTTTTGAAGGTTTTACAAGATGGATATAATTTCACAGTTGCAAGAACAAGTGAATTCAATTGCTGCTATTACTTTCAATGCTTTTGGGACTCTGCAAAGGGATGCGCCTCCGGTCCAGCTTTCACCTAACTATCCTGAACCACCCGCTACTACAACTACGGCTACCGATGATGCTACCCCTTTTCCTGACCAACCTAAGCAGCTCAGTGCTGGTTTAGTTAAGGCTGCTAAACAGGTATTTCTTTTCATCTAGACGTCTTGACCGTCTCCGTTTCTGTACATGTTATCTTTCAACTGAATACCATCTGCTCTATGGTTAAGATTCCATTTGCAACCATAAAGAAATGTATGATTTAGTCTCTTAGTCATCTTTTAGCTCGATCTTTCTCGAACTTGAAGTGAACTTTGGAAATCCCTTTTCTTTTCTATATGCGTATGGATAAATAGTGTCGTGGTGCCGGAAATTGCTAATGAAAGTGTGCAACAAAACTTCAATTTTATACTGATCTGATTTTTCCTCATTTTGCCATGTTTGAGTCTTGACGTGTGGTACCTTTTTTTGGGTGAAGTTTGATGCTTTGGTTGCAGCACTTCCCTTGTCAGAAGGAGGTGAAGAAGCTCAGTTGAAAAGAATCGCAGAACTCCAGGTAAATAAATCAGTTTCGCTATTCCTTGAATCCGTTATTTCTATTCATCTAACGGCTTTGCATGTTTCCTTCTCTGCTGTTTTCCTTCAGGTGGAAAACGATAATATTGGCCAAGAACTCCAAAAGCAATTAGAGGCTGCAGGTAAAATTTCTTGGCCAGCTCTGTTCTTCGATCCCCACTTCATCTTTTAAGGGTTTCATTATCCAGTTTACGACTTCAACATTCAATGTGTTTACTTTTTGCTACTACACCATGTTATCGACCATTGCAGGGAGTTCTCTTTGGTGGTTCTAGTATTTGATTTTTCGTTTTCCTCCATTTTTTTTTGCAAATAATGCTTCCGACATTGAGGTGGTCTAAAGTGGTGTATCCTTGTTGTTGACAGAGAAGGAGCTTAAACAAGTACAAGAGCTATTTGGACAAGCTGCAGACAATTGCCTGAACATGAAGAAACCCGAATGAAATGCTTAACCTTGTGTCGAGCTGATTCAGAAACTATATGATTTTGTTCAGCAACAATTATGTTTTAGGTTTAGAAGGAATAGCAGTTCTGATTCGGTTGCTGAAGCAGTTACAAGAATGTTTGTTAGCTCACAACAACAAAACCATAATTTTTTAACTGCACATTCTCTTGACCTGTCCAATTACAATCTCAAAGAATCCATGATTGAGCCGCGCCATGTCTGATCCTCCGGTCAGGGTTGGTGTATTATGATCTCATGTATCTGTCACATTCAATCCAAGTTCCTAAGAAGAAATGGTCAGTCCATAACTTGGGATCAAAAACCCGGAACTTGACTGGATTCAACCATTCAGCAGTTTAGAAACCGTGCAGATCTTCATAGTCCGACCAATCTGGTGCAACAGCAACAACAGTAGAGTCAAGGTTAATCTGTGTGGCTGTAAATTACTCAGACGGTTAGTCTTAACTCCTAACCCTTTTAGGACTTGTGCAATGTCCAGCAACCTTTTGTCTGCATGTGACAAGAAACTTTAGGATGCAAAGAAAACTAAAGCCAGTCATGTGGCAATAGAATCTGAGATCTTCTGTACAAAATCACAACCAACCAATCTTTCCCTACTTTGTTGGGAAAACAACCGTTTTCTTTTTTGATTTCTTCTTTTTGGGTGATTGAGAATATACAATCTTGCTTTCTTCGATGATATGTTTTACATCTTCATCATCTTTTGGAATTTTTGATACCAATTTCTTGGCACCTTCTGAATCCCCTGAAGCCAGTAGAACCTGATACATCCTGTGAAACCATAAACCAGAACCAATGATATACCAGAAACCTTAAAATCTCTTGAACCTGATGCAACCCGTAAACCGAAACACTAGTGTTAAACTTGGAACTCTTTTTGTGCCAATGGTGGTAAAAGATTTGTCGTGTTCCGTAATTTCTACACAAAACTTCTTTTTTTGTTATCTTTAGTTTCTGAGCAAAGAAACCAATTACGAAACTAAAAGGAGAAAAAGAAGTGGCTTGCCTCAGAAAGCTTAGGACGTTGCAAGGAAGTGCCGAAGATTGGTACTCTTTCCACACCAATAGACCGTTCTCCATGTCCTTGGCACTGACACAAGCATGTAAGAGAAAATCAAGACATTTTCTTGAAGGAACAAACCCAAGCTCCTCTTTCATAAATCTTAGCAAATCCATCCCTTGCTTCACATCGCTTGGCTCCGTCTCTGCGATCGCCCAAAACACCTAATCCATACAGTACAACACTCAGAGGTTTAAACTACTGAAGACTAATTCAGTAAAAGAGAAACTTGATTGTTAGTATTGACTAAATGTTCTTGCTTTAGTGTTTTACTTCAAACTTCATCGGTAACCCAAAAAATGTTTCCTTGAATTCTCAGAAGTAAGATGTCTCTGTGAGAGATCTTACTTCTGAGACATCTCGAGGTTATCTTAGATGACTAAATGACAAGTTTTCAAAAACCTATGAGAGAAACAGAATCAGACCTCGTCAAAATGATATTCCACAGGGATGTCAACCTTTGACAACCTGACTTTGTTCTGCTTCAGCAAATCAATAATATTGCTAAAACAAGAGCAAATCAAGAATGTGTCATTGAACAATGTCGTAAAACCTTGAACTAAATATAGAGCATGGGTGATTTACTGTACCTTGACTTTTTATTGCGGACAGCGAATAAGATCATTCTGAAGAAACCATCTATCCAATTATTATCATCTTGCAGGTCATCAGCTAGTTGAACCAGCGTACTTAACTCTCCCTTTGAATCAGAGTACTCCTACAGAGATAATCATATCACCGATCAACCAGTCGATGTATGATACAAAAAAAGTGTGATTGATAGTGTATACTTACTATAAGAGATATAATCGATTTTGGCTCTACGTGGCATTCGGCTTTCTTCATTTCTTCATATATACTTAAGGCATCTGCCCTTTTTCCATGTGATGCAAGAGCCGAAATAAGCACACTTTTCAGCTCATTTTGATTTCTAGCCGGAACATCTGGGTCTAAGAGCACCTATGGTAGGATAAAAATTTGAGCTCTTACTCTAGTTACGTAAATATTTTCCGCTTTCAAGATCTTACAAAGAGATAAAGAGTTTGCATGCTTACCTGTTTTGCCTTCTCAAACTGCCCAGATGCTGCATATGCATCTATCAGGGACATGTAAATTCGCTTAGTAGCTTGAACTCCTGCTTGCTTCATCTCCTCGTAGTACTTATAAAAGACATATATATTTCTCACTCATAACACAATACACGACTCCAAGTTAAGAAGAACAAGTGGACAAAAGATCCGGAGAACAGAACTTCTGAATTTTACCTTAGTAATAGCATCCTCCCGGTTACAGTTGTTTATTAGATAGCCAAAAGTTATGGAATCAGGTTTAACGCCAGCATCCTTCATTTGCTTGACGACCATTAACGCGCTGCTCATATTTTTCTTCGAAAACATACAAAAAACATCAGCTGAAAATGATTTAAGAGACGTTGGGAAGATCACAAAAAATCATGAACAATCCATCAGGTCAGAATTTGCAAACATGAAATCGAAGCTTAAGATATTACCTCCCGAAAATATCCAGCCAATATACTATTGAACATGCTAGAGTTTGGTTCCAAATTGAAGTTCTTCAAATTATCAAGCATATTATATGCACCTTCAAACTGCACATACAACCAAAAGATTTAGAGCAAATTATTATCTTTCGAAAAACAAACGAAGCAGCAACTGTAAGAAACAGCACAGACATGTCCGCATTTGTAATATAGGGTTTGAGGATATACTGAAGCTGAAATAAGTAGAAAGGAAGTTACATCTTTGATTCTTGTGCACAAACGTATAATGCTCCGGAAGTTCTCACTATTTGGTTTCACACTCTTTGTGCACATGATTGAATGGATTCTTCGCACCTGAAACAGTAAAAGTATGAGGAAACTCTGAAACTCCATTTAAAATATGAGCAGATATATGAGGAAGACGATGATGGTGATCTCTCAAGAGCAAACAATGAACAACCGTTTTAGCTGTTCAATGTGATGTAAAAAAGATGAAGATAAAAGACGAGAAAACATTTGAAAGGAATCTGAGCTCATTTTCTCGGTAGCTTGCCGTATATAGATTCAAACTAAATGAGAATGCATACCAAATTAAACTCAAGAACTTCATCAATGGCATGTAACAATGAATGTAGAATATCTGCCGATATTATGAGACCCGCTTCACCCATTTTTTCAACTACATCAAGAGCAGTGACCACCTGCAACACGGAGGGAATAATCATTAGAGAGAGCACCAAAAAAAACACCAAAAAAAAAAAGCATAACAAATACCTCATTTGAGTCGCATAGATACTTAACAACCTTCTTGTACGATGTAGATGAAGGCATAACATCTAGTTCTTCATGCATCTTGTTGAACTTCAAGATGGTATCCTCAACCTTTAATTGTAGAAAATAAGTGAGAACATGGGCAATTAGGAGGCATCGGATATCTAAACAAAGATTTTAAACACTAATTTGCCAGTAATATTCATGAGAAGTCCTTACAATCAGATTTGGGGTGCAAGTCGAATAGATAGAGATGAGATCTGAAATGTTGTTCACTCCTTCATCTGCATCTATTCAGAAAAACATATTACCATGCTATAACAACGATTTGTTAGAGACATAACATGTTATTGTACAATGAGTCAACGTCGAGAAAACTTCTTGGTTTATGTCAAATGGCACCCTTACCACTTTCTCTTAGTTCCCAAAGGAACTTCGTCGCAACAGAATCCAATGAAAACCTCCCAAGGTATCCAAATATGTCTGCCAATAGGTCCGATGAGTGAACTTTTTTTATGTTTACAATCTCTAAGAGCCTCTGAAGATGGTCCTTTTGGTCTTTCTTACACAATGCAAGCAAATAGTTTTCTGTTTTTTAAGGATCAAAAAGGTTAATTTTTTCGAAGTACGAGAGCAAACATAAAACCAGAGTTTCAAAACTGAATATTGCTTACCTTGTAAAACTGATAAACTTTCTCCATTATTACCATCCATTGTACTACAGAGTTCCTCAATCTTCTCTCCATCGCCAAGTTGGATCCAAAGACGCATTTCATAGTAACCAAGTCTCTCAACCGAAGCGGGACTCGCCTCCCTAATGACATCTTTGAAACTATGGAATTCCTCTACCATATCCATACTAATTAAATAATCAAGAAGAGGACCGTAAACTCTTTCTTCAATTGAGAATCCGCGATCTCTCATGGATTTCAAAAGCTCAAAAGCCTTCCCAATGTGGTCAAGAGCATATTCTAAATCATGGCTTCTCTCCGCAAGCTCTAAGTAAACTCCAATCATTGCATTGTACTCTGTTACACTCATTTCTTGCGCTACCCTATCGAAAGCACCAAACATAGCCTCGGTGCCTAGTTTATGAGTAGAGTCTCTAAATATCTTTGTAAAACGTCGTGACATACTGTTCTTCTTGTAAACATGTTTCGCCTTCCTTTCACGCGACAACTCTTTCGATCTTAACGAAATATCAAAAGGGATCTTAGTGGTAAAACTTGGTATCTTCAATATGTTCTTCTTCGAAAAGCTCTTCTCACCAGCGGTTACTGAAAATGTGATTGAATTATGAATGATTTGAGATCACTGATACAACAACCACTTGAGATTTCGTTGATTAAAGAACTTAATTGATAAAGACAACAATTAGGTAACACATACCATGTAACAAATTCGATACTCGGTCCGATAATGGCGTTTCCTCAAGATCTACACACAAGATATTGGAAAGTAATTGAAAAACATTTGTAAAATCAAATCGAATTCTAAGCAAGGATTCGGTCCCAAGATCATCACAATTTAATGTGAAACCAAAAGATTCAATCTCAAAACCCTAATTACTGAAATTGGGTCTAATCCCTAACCTTTATCGGAACCAGAGGAAGAGTTTTTGGACCTGAGGAGGTCTTTGACCGCTTGAGAAGTTCCGGCGATGTCTCTGTCTTTGGCGGTGCCGGAAGCAATTGATGAAGATTCGCCGGAGTTTCTAAACCGGGAGATGAAGACTGAGCTTAATAAGCTTTTGTTAGCCTTTGAGATAACCATGTTCGCATTTCAATTTTGAGAGTAAGAAGAAGAAGAAGAAGATATATAAACCCAGACAAAACCCCTACTCGTTACTGGGTTTTTTCTTATTCGTTTTTAAGCTTAGGGGTTTTAAGGTAATTAATTACATAAATTAGGGCTAATTTTGCAAAGACAAAGTTATTGGTTTTTCTTTATTTAAAAAAAAAAAACATTAGACAAAGTTATTGGATATTTTCACCCTCTCGTCTCTTCGCCGGTTAGCTTCTACGGTGGCCATGGCGGCTCCTGGATCGGTCCAGAAAGGAGATGATGAGTGGCGTGCGGTTCTTTCACCTGAGCAGTTTAGGGTTCTCCGGCAAAAAGGCACCGAGTAAGTTGGTTTTTTTTTCCTTTCTCCGGCGATTTATGGTTCAATTTCTGGAAAAAAAATTGCTTGATAAGTTGAGGAAATTTCGTGAATTTTGGGAACAATTTACATCGCTCCGATCAGGGATATGGAAAAGATGAAGGCTTTTTTTTTTTTGCAATTATTTTGAACATTTCTTCTCTGATTTCAAAGTCTACTCCATGATAGGTGTGGCTGAAACGATGCAAGAAATGTAAGATTATATAAAATTACAGGTGCTTGAATCATAAGAAACAGAGAACTTTTTTCTGCTGCAGATGTAGAAAACTTAGGAAATATACTCATTCTTTCGAGTGATTGGAATTAGTTGAGAGTTGAGACCTTCCATGAAAGATTAGATCCTTCAAGGATACCATCTTTCGAGTGATCTGATGAACGATCAGAGCGGTTTACTCTTATTCAGTTTCTGTGAATGGATTGCTGTGTATGATCTGGAAAATGTCTGCGTCATTGTTTGCAATTGTTGAACATTTCAAGTCTACTCCATGATGGGTGTGTCTGAAAAACGAATTTACAGCCATTAGTATACAATTGCAATATGTTGAAAATTTTCTTTTTTGAGTTATTGGAATGAGCAGCTTGAATATGAGAGGTTAACATTCTTCAACGATACCATCTTTTATTACTTGTGTACAACTCCAAATCAGAGCTAGGTCATAAACATGTATGATCTGAGTCTTGTTTTTACTCATAATTCGTATGAATGAGAGCTCGACTTTAGAACTCTGTTGCTCTGTCTGGTTAGTTTTCTCAGTTCCTGAGGATGTGTTGCTATGTATGGTCATGAAAATGTCTGTTTCGTCTTGGGGTTTTGGTTCTTTCTGGTATTTGAATATCCTATTAGATAAGAGACTTTGGCTCTAACACTATTAGAGAGTTAAAGTCCTTTTTTTCATTAGTGGTTAAGGAATTGATGCTTATATATAATCCCCGTGCTCTTGCGGGTTTTCCTTTTGTTAATTTTCAGATATCCAGGAACAGGAGAATATGTGGATTTCGACAAAGAAGGGATCTATGTTTGTGTAGGATGCAAAACTCCTGTCTATAAATCCACCACAAAGTTCAGCGCCGGATGTGGCTGGCCAGCATTCTTTGATGGAATCCCTGGTGCTATAACCAGAACGGTAAAAAACACTCTCAAAACACAAACGTTTCATGAAATTGATAACCGAAAATAAACTCTAATTGCTTTGCTTAAATTTCTCTATTTTACATGATTTTATCAGTCAGATCCAGATGGGAGAAGAACAGAGATCAACTGTGCAACATGTGGTGGACATCTTGGTCATGTTTTCAAAGGAGAAGGTTTCTCTACTCCAACCGATGAACGCCATTGCGTGAACAGTGTTTCGCTTAAGTTCACACCCGCAAAGCCTTCCTTGTAAATAAAGATTATTGGTCTTTCTCTGGTTTGAGAGAAAGACAGTGAATAAAAGAATCATGTTGATCATATACATCATCATCACCTTAAGGCATTTTGACAAGAAACTGTATGATTTGAAGAATGTTGCGTCTGTATGGACTCTATTGACAACAAATATTTGTTCCCACATGTACGGAAAAAAATGGAGAACAAGCATCCAATTCACCAATCCGGAACCGGGATCAAACGTGCTTAACATTTGAAAACCGAACCGGGAACATTGTGAGGAGAGAACCTCAATATCACGTGCTCAACAGTTTGAGCACGTGCATGAATCAATTAAAACAAACTTAATCATCAACCACTCCCACCATCACAAACAAGACAGTTGAGATGAATGTAGACGCAAAACTAAGAAACCATACATGAACCGAAATTAGCTATAAAATCACACTGCAAGAATCTCATCATCATCATCATCCGTACCTTTTTCTTCCGAGCTTCTGGTTACTTTCCGTCGCCGTAGCTTCAGCGGTGGTCATGGGGGCTCCTGGATTGTTGGTCGAGAAAACAGAGGAGGAGTGGCGTACCGTTCTTTCTCCTGAACAGTTTAGGATTCTCCGCCAAAAAGGCACTGAGTAAGTGATCTTGAATTTTGTTGCTTTTAAAGTATCCATAGTGGTCAACTTTGATTGAAATCGCAGTGAGTCAACTTTCATGGTGAATTGTTCAACCACTGGACCACTATGAGTTGGTTGCTTGTGGAAATTGGACCATGAATTTAGATGCAGAGGGAAGAAGTAATTTGCTTCTTGATTTTGGTCGTCCATGATGATGTTTTGTTTTGGTTGTGATTCTTTGCTTTATTTTGTATCCTCTTGTATATAAGAATACTACTATATATTGATCTCTAAAGAGTGTTTTTGTTTCCTCAAAATAACAGAGTAGGAGAAGAGATACTATGAACCTGTATTTCCCGATAGAATCCGACATTTCAACATTGTATAAGGATTCAGTTTGTTTCAACCGAAATTTCTGTTTTAAGTCCATTTTCAGTTTCGGTTTGAGGAATTAGCTTCCGAATGTTCTTGCGGTTTTCTAAAAATATTACAGAAAGCCAGGAACCGGAGAATATGATAAGTTCTTCGAGGAGGGAATTTTCAGCTGCGTAGGATGCAAAACGCCTCTTTATAAATCAACCACAAAGTTCAACCCCGGATGCGGTTGGCCAGCTTTCTTTGAAGGACTCCCCGGTGCCATAAACCGAACCGTAAAGACTATCTTTTGTATGTTTTGGTTCAATTTCATGAATTTTTGGTAACTAAAAACTCTTTTTTTTTTGCTTGATTTGATTCTACATTATCAGCCTGATCCAGATGGGAGAAGAACTGAGATCACTTGTGCAGCGTGCGATGGACATTTAGGCCATGTTTTCAAAGGAGAAGGTTACGGTACTCCAACCGATGAACGCCATTGCGTTAACAGCATTTCGATCAATTTCAACCCGGCAAAAGCTTCATCTTTAAATCTGCAATCAGATTGTGTTTGATTCTCTGGTTCGCTCAAGTGAAAGAAGGCAGAAGAATCATCTAGTGTCTAAGAATAAGAATTATTAGATGTTGGATCATGTCTCTTACTAGTTACTATCATATGGTAGTATAATTTTGTAAGGACTTTGTCACCTAATTAGTGTTTCTTAATGTCTATTTCGGTCGATGATAAATCTGTTATATTTGATTCAACACCTAATTGGGAATCAGTATTTTAGTTATGATACATCCGCTTTCTATTGAGATTTGGCTAAATCCATAACCCTTAACATAAAAATTTGGAAATATATAAAATATTACACAACCTTAATTTTGATTTCCTATTTTTTCTAATATGTAACTAAAGTTACCAATTATTAAATACTAATAATTAGTTTCATGTGATTTTTATGATTATATTCATTCATTTTCTCGGAAATTCTCGTTCTATTCCCGTCCCGTCCAGTTTCATCCCATTCCTGTCGTTCAGATTACAATATGAAATTTTCTCGATTGAGATCACATTTCTATATGAAACGGAATTTTGGAAAACCGGGACGGAATTACGGACATTTGAACACGTGCCCGATTCATAACAGTTGAGATGAATCTAGACGCAAAACTAAGAACCATACATCACCCAAATTTAGCTATAAGTCACACTGCAACGTTTCAAGAATCTCATCATCATCATCATCATCAGTACCTTTTCTTCCGAGCTTCTGGTTACTTTCCGTCGCCGTAGCTTCAGTGGTGGTCATGGATGCACCTGGATTGTTGGTCGAAAAAACAGAGGAGGAGTGGCGAACCATTCTTTCTCCTGAACAGTTTAGGATTCTCCGCCAAAAAGGCACTGAGTAAGTTTCTTCTTCCCTTTTCAGCGATGCTATGGTTCAATTTCTGGAAAATTTTGATGAAATTTGGAAACAATTTGAACATTCTTTTTATGTATTTTTCTTACTATATAGCGCATATAGAACACTTCTTTTTATATACCGACTTTGTATTTGAAATCAATGAAATTGTTATACGGCAAAAAAAAAAAAAAAAATCTCCATTTGGATTAAGCATTAGACTTTGACAAATTTGGAGTTTAAGTGTTTTCTTAGTTCGCATAGCATGTGATCTCAAGTTAGTTAGAAATTTCAAGGAAAATATCAAATATATGAAATTTGTTTTTTTTAGTTTTTTTTTTTTTTTTGAAAATTGTTAAAACATTTCTTACTGATTTCAAGTCTAAATCATTTAGTAGTTGCCATAAAAAAAAATTTTAAAAATATATATCATCACACATTGGTCAATCAAAAAGAGATCCAACAACAAAGGTTCCTCCCTCGAATGAAATTTAATGGGATCCGCAGAGACTATATGTGGAGATGACATATATGATCTTCAAAAGTTTTTTTCCTTCTTGGATAACGGGTGAATTCTGGGCCAAAATCCAGACTAATTCCCAAGATTTGGAAAAACCGGGTTTTCTTGCTTTTTAATGCATCACATACAGTGGCTAACCATGATTGAAATCGTAGTGCGAAATCTCAAACAATTGAGACCTACCTGTTCAGTTTTCACTTTTCCTTTTCAATCATTTGGGTATTTGAATATAAATCCTTGATTGCGAGTTTAAGTCCATTTTCAATTGCGGTATATATGAGGAATTATCATCTCAATGTTGTTGCGGTATTCCTTTTTATGTTACAGAAAGCCAGGAACCGGAGAATATGATAAGTTCTTCGAGGAAGGTATTTTCAGCTGCGTAGGATGCAAAACTCCTCTTTATAAATCCACCACAAAGTTCAATGCCGGATGCGGTTGGCCAGCTTTCTTTGAAGGACTCCCCGGTGCCATAAACCGAACCGTAAAGACTATCTTTTTGTATGTTTTGGTTTAAATTTCAGTGGTTTTGGGTTGGTAACTAAAAACTCCTTTTTTTGCTTGATTTGATTCTACATTTTTTCAGCCTGATCCAGATGGGAGGAGAACTGAGATCACTTGTGCAGCGTGCGATGGGCATTTAGGCCATGTTCACAAAGGAGAAGGTTACGGTACTCCAACCGATGAACGCCATTGTGTTAACAGCGTTTCGATCAATTTCACCCCAGCAAAATCTTGATCATAAATTCTGCTATCACATTGTGTTGTTTCTCTGGTTCGCTCAAGTGAAAGAAAGCAGTTGAATCCTGTAGTGTCTAAGAATAAGAATTAGATGTTGGATCATTTCTCTTAATATCATATAGTAGTGTAATTATATAAGGACTTTATTACCTAATTAGTGTTTCTTAATGTCTATTTCTGTCGATTATAAATCTGTTATATATTTGATTCAAAACCTAATTGGGAATCAATATTTTAGTTATGGGATATCCTCTTTCTATTGAGATTTGGCTAAATCCATAACTCTTAACCTACAATGAATAATTGTTTAAGTTTTTTTTTTTTTTTTGGTTCATTGGTATAACTTAACATATCAGCTGGAATTATATGTCATGTGCATATTTATAAATCATGGTACATCAAAATTCTTTAATTAAATTAGGTATTCGTTGTCTGTGTACCATTTTTAAATTAGGTGTTCGACATTCGTATGAACAGTGATGTTATATGGTTAATTTCTTAAACAATATTTTGATGTATTGAGCAGAAAAGAAGTTTACAATAAACAATCAATATTTTGAAGTATTGAGGACATATATTTAGCCTGATATTAGGAGATCATTCTTTGGATATTGTGGATTTTGTGGAAAATAGGAATAAGTTCAGGGAAAATGTACTTGACCATCGAAACAATGGAGAAAATTCAGAAAGATTCAAGTCATTGGTTTTTCTCCCAAAATTTGGAAAGGGACATTGCATTCAATGAGGAAACTAGGGACCTAATTCAACAAAGGTTTGGAAACCTCCTGATCAAACTTGGGTCAAATGCAACATTAGAGTCTCGTGGGCAAAGAAGTAGAGAGAAGTAAGTGGCTCTTGGGTGCTAAGAGATTCTGCAGCAAATGTGTTAATGCATGATAGACGATCTTTTGTTGAATCCAACAGTTTGGATGAGGTAAAGATAATTGGTCTCATGTGGGCTATTGACAGCATGCATAATCAAAAGATAAACATAGTAGTTTTTGCTATAGAAGCAGCTGATTTGGTAGGGGCAGTTTCTCGGTCTCAAGTTTGGCTTTCCTTTAATTATCAAATCTCGGAAATTTTGGTACACTTGGGTTTTGTAAATGATTGGAAGGTGGATACTACAATTCCAGCAACTAACAGAAAAGCTTTTGCATAATTCATAGTGTCTTTGTAATCTCAGACTCAATTTTATGTAGCTACAGGTTATTTTGCTTGGTTACATGATTTTTTTTGTAAGTGAGAAAAAGTTATCTTCTATTTAAGTTGGTTTTAGTCAGTGTTCAAAAAAGCGGCCTAGGCGGCCGCCTAGGCGTTGCTTAGGCGCTAGGCTCCCCTAGACCGCTTGAATTTTACATTAATCGGTGGTGTTAGGCGGAAGGGGTCATTTGGCGGCTTGGGCGGCCACTAGGCGGGCTTGAGCGGTCACTAGGCGGATTAGGCGGGTTAAATCCGCCTGTTTTTATTTTTGAAAAAATATTCAAAACAACACCGTTTTGATATTTGAGTCAGATGATGAGCATGTTTAGAGGGAATAAGGTGAAGAGAAGTGCGAGTAGAATCATCGTGAGAGTTTATTCATTTAAAAAAACTCAATTTTTTTATTCTTTAATCTACATTTATGTTTATTTTAGCTTTCATGGATCATGTTTCTTAAGATTATTTCATTATGTTATATTTTATAATATATATAATTAGATTATATATATATATATACTAGATAAAAGGACTTGCATATATGCGGGGTTGTAATCTAATATTTTATAACCTGTAAAAAAAGTTAATCAATTAAAAGTAGAAATCAAAATTAAATCACCCGTAAAAATAAATAAAATAAAATTGAGAATGTTGATGCAAAACCACGAATTCGGAAGTCTAACATTTATTTATTTACTTTGATTATTTTATTATTTGATTTTCAATTAAATTTTATCACATGTTTTCAAATTATTAGTTTTTCTATTCTATTTGAATTAATATTATTTTTTAATCCATTTTTAAAATCTTGATAAATTTATTCTCATATTTTAGTTGAATTATTTTGACTCTTTTAATATTTTATAAACGGCACAAAAATGAAAAACAAAATCATATGATCTGTAAAAATAAATAAAATAAGATTGAAAACGTCGATGTAAAATCACTCATAGAAAAGCCTACAAATTATTTATTGATTTTGATTCTCCTACTTTTTTTTTTATATTAACTGAATTTTCAATTAATTTTTTTCACATATTTCTAAATTATTAGTTTTTTTCTATTCCTATTTAAATTATGTTTACTTTTTATTATGTAACTACTCATATATATTTTTTTTAACTCTTGACAAATCGATTTACGTATTTTTATTTGAATTAGACTTACTCAAAATTTTTAATCATATTTGAATTTTTCTTTTTTACTTATGAATCAAGTATTATCTTTCTTCCAATGAAAAACGAATTACATGTGTTTCATCACTTGGTTTCTTACTTTTTATAATTTTTACAACATGCGAAACTTTCAAAATAATTTTCTTCTCATACATCAATTTTAAGTGGTAAGTCTTTAAAAAAACCGCAATACAATGTACATTTTTTTAGTCTAATTTCAAAATATAATGATGATACTTGTACATTTTATTTTGACATGCGGTTAAAACTAATTGGAAACAAAAATTTTAGAAGAGGTTATTGAAATTTTAAATTATTTGGTGGGAAGATCGAGATAGTACAAAATTGTTTAAATAAAGGTGAAATATTATAATTCTTAAAGATTTGGGTATGTAAACCTAATTCTATTCAAAATATTTTTACACGTGTATTTAATATTCTAATGAGAAAACGTGTTTGATTTTTTTGTCATATCTATTTTTGTTTAAAATCAAAATATATGTAAACATGTATATATATATAGTTTATTTATATTTTTTTAATGAATTACTAAAATAAGCTAATTGAAAAATGTTGAGATATGTTGTTTTATCGAATAAGAGAGTAATCGATGGTTTTTTATAATAAAAAAAGCTGAAATAAAATTTGTGGAAGAGATTACTGAAGTTTAAAATTTTTTTTGTGAGAAGATTGAGAAAGCACAAAAACTTGTTATATAAAGGCAAAATATTATAATTTTTGAAGATTTGAGTATGTAAACCTAAGTCTATATGAACTCAAAAAAATTTTACACGTGTATTAATGAATATTCTAATGAGAAAATTTTGAAACCTAATTCATCTTAATAAACGTAAAGGAAAAGAGAAGAAAAAAGAATGGTTGTACGAAAAAACAAAACCGAGACATATAATAAAGTCATTATTTAAATAAATAGACCATACTTATCAACTAATTATTCTAATGAATTATTTATTAAAAACTAATTAATTTTTTTTATATATGTTGATAAAAATAATCTACTTGATAAATACAAATATATAAGTTTAAAAAGAAATAAGATTTGTATGACACATGTCAAAATCTAATTGAAAAAAAAAATACATATGTCAAGATCCGATCGACCGGCTGACACGTGTCACGATCGTGTTAATTACGAAGTTTGATGCATCAAGCTTTATATAATAAGATATATATATAATTTTATTATAAAACCGCCTAATCCACCTACAAAATCATCTAGGCCCCGACTCAGCGTTCTAGGCGCTAGGCTGAAGATCGCCGCCCGCTTAGCGTCTAGCGCTTTCTTGAACACTGGTCTTAGTATAGTGTTGAAGCTGTATTCTTTTGTTTTTTTAGGATGTGGTGATTATTTCTGTTTTTCACCGGTCATAGTTCTCGTGGTTCAAAAATAGTTTGTTTGTAATGGTTTTATCTTTTCCAATATATAAGAAACAGATGGAAAAAAAAAACCCTTTTAAGTTAGAAACAGATGGAAAAAAAAAACCCTTTTAATAACTTAAATGAAAACTTAAAGATTAAGAAAAAAATAAAAGCTCGTATATCTTCAATACTAAATGCATTGTCCACTTTTTGAGATTGTTATGATTTTAATTAAAATTTAGTTGTTTGTTTTTGTTTTCTTTTTACAATTCTTTCGGTTATTGATTCAATATCATAGCCTATATTAGTGTGCGTAGAATTGTTTTGCATGTATCTGTTAATGTCTATTGGTAAATGGTAATATGGATTGAGTATTTGGAATAAAATATTTTTTATTGTTAAAAAAAAAAACTTAAATGAAAACTTAAAGATTAAGAAAAAATGAAAGCTTAAACATTTTTAAATAATTGGGGTTTTTTATTATTACGTCTTTTTAATATTCCATTCGTTTCATTATATTGCAAACGTCGTTTTTTTTTTTACACATATTAATAAAAACAAATTTTTTTAATTTTACTTTTTACTAATATACTATATATTTTTGTTATTGAAAATATAAAACGATATTTATAATGAAACAAAATTAAAGTTTAAAACGATATTTACTATGAAACAACGAAAATAGTGTTTTAAGATATAACTAAGACATGTAATTTAATACTCCCTCTATTTCATTTTATTTGATATTTAAGGTTTTTGCATACAGATTAAAAAATCATTTAATTTTCTATTTTTAAAAAAATAAAACATGCATCAACTCCAAAGTAATTCAACCAGTAAAAAAATAATATGCAGAATTCAAACAGTCAAAAACAATAAAAAACACAATTAGTTTTGCATAGAAACTTGAAAACGTCAATTAAAATGAAACAAAAAAATTCTAAAACATCAAATAAAATGAAACGGAGGGAGTAGTGTATACTAGTATAGTCCATGCGATATTATCTAAGTTTTTAAATCCGTATTAGGCATGCTACTACTACTACAAAAAAAAAACTAATATATATGTGTGTGTGCCAAATATAATTCAGTAAGACATATCACCAAAACTAGTCTGCAAATCTCAGTCTGATCTGTATGTAATTCTGCTTAACCAAAATTAGTCTGCAAAGTCCATTTATTGGGAGGAAAAAGAAAAGTCTGTCAAACCCATTTTTAAAACCGTCAAAATGGAAACTCTAATTTATTGATGGTAATATATAAAATTATGAAATGTTACAAATGTATGAACTCGTACACTACATCTTTACAAACTTTATTAAGCAGTGACTTTTGACCAAGATAAAAACATGCATGTAAGAACACGAGGGATTGATTAACTAAAGTCCAATTATGTAGACAAGTCACAAGTCCATTACTAGCTACTAGTAATTTAGTATAAATATTTGGACTTTTATTTCCAAATATGGTCTTTTTGTTCTTTTACTCGTACACTGCATCTTTACAAACTTTATTAAGCAGTGACTTTTGACTAAGATAAAAACATGTAAGAAACAACAATGGTTTGATTATTGAAAGTCCAATTATGCAGACAAGTCACAAGTCCATTACTAGTAGTACCCATTTCCAAATATGGTCTTCGAGTTTTGGATTTTATATACGTTTCTTAGTTTTTTTCCGAATCATGACTTTTCAGTTTTTAACCAACAAACGGTCAAAAGTATCTGTGTATATATATGGTAATGTTGGTAACACATTACCTGTGGACTTATGATGGAATATGTGGAATTTTGGTGGAAAAATAATGATGATACATCATTTGACGAATTGAATGAAAAAAATGGAATCAGATGAATTTTAGAAAATTCCACTCGGTTCACTCCATGTTTACAAAAAAAAAAATTGAATTATTTGAAAATTGAATTATTTTAAAAGCTATATTATTAATAATAATCATTATAAACATAAAAAAAAACTAATTCACAGTGGTCTAGTAGTTGAAAATTTACTATATTAGTTAGAAACCATAGGTTTGAATTTTCTCATTGTAATTAAACCATGATTGACCACATGTAAACGCCTTAAATAGCAAGAAAATCCGGATATCTACAATTCTCCGAATTAGTCTAAGTTTTGGTATGTGATTTCTCCGATTATCAAAAAAAAATTATTGTAAAAAAAAAAAAACACAAAAATATAATAGTTTTGTAGTTCATAAAAAAGTTTTAAACAATCTATCAAGATTTAATTTTAATTATTCGGGTCGGATTTTCGAAATTTTATAAATAGTTGATTTTGTTCGTGGGAAATGACGTATTTCAAATATTAAAAAATATTATTCGAACTATACTTGATAAAATACATGACGGAAATTTTGGATAACGGGACAAATTCGGAAAGTTTGAGTAGTTAAATCAATATCCGAACTTTCACTAATTGATTATGAATCAAATTCAAGATCGGCTATTCCGGGTAGTTCAGTAAATAAAGAACAATATTTATTTAAATATTTTAACATGTATTATTCCAACCGATATGGTATGATACATGAGATTCGAGACGAGAATGGATTAGGTCGGATAACTCTTCTAAAATGGATAATCCTAGTTTTTATGATACATATGTTTAATAAATTATTTATCTGGATAAAATTCTCAATATTATCAAACTAGTTCAAAGAAAAATAATTCAAAATTTACTAGCTAAAACAATAATATCATTAATGTCAATTTTGAAAATCACTTTTAAATAATTTATTTTATTAATCAATTAACTAGTTAAATCATAAAAGAAAATATTCTTTCATATTTTTTCCAACTATTTTGTTACTATTCGCAGTTATGTAACTAGATAAAATTTTAGTTATTCGTTATTCAACTAATCTACTAAATTTCTATGTTACTATTTAAAATTTTAGTTAATCCACTAAATTCTAATAAAAATCGTCATTAAATTCTGTCGGATTCCATCAACATTATCTTTTAGTTAAATTCAATTATTATCATTTATACCCTATGTAATTAAGACTTTAGTTGATAAAACAACAGTGGCTGAAATATTATACGTAAGTCTTGTAATATGATTGTATCATAAAATTACGAAAACGAGTTGTCTTTTATTAAATCAATATTTTTTAATCTAATTTTAAGTTAAGTTTTAGTTTCACGAATCTTATATACTATTTTAATACATAGTGCCAGATCTAAATATACTCTTATAAAATGTGTTATACAGATTTGAATTTCTGTAATAACGCAACGAGAACACTTATACAAAGTATAAATTATTACATTATGTCTTAGTCAGGTATAAAAATATATATGTTAAAAAAAAACATTCTAACTACAAATATATAAATCATTCTTTAATTCTAAAATCCTACTGATAAGACGTACCATTGAAGCTAGATCAATATGACTATGGATAAAGAAAAACAAAGTAAAACACAACACATGTCTACTGATATGGGCCACATGGGCTTACAACAAAAGAAAGCAGAAATCCATTCTTAAATATGAAGCTTAAAACTGAAACATCATACGTGTGTTGCACACGTGAGAACAATTGTGAGGTGGAGAGGAAATCGTACAAAGATGCTCAGTGTGGGCATAAAGGTAAGTGAGGTGGTGTTGTGTGATTGGGGGAGATTAACATCTTTTTTTTTATGTACCAAAACCACAATTATAAAGTTTAAGAAAAAGTTAATGAAAAAGAAAGGGAATATCCAGTTGTCCCTAGTTTTCCTTTTAAGGTTTTGATTCGTCTTTTCCTATATTTGTTTGTTTCTCATTCTTCTTTATGGTATCAGAACACAGTGAGAGAGTCATTGCATATATGTTTCCTTTTCCAACTCATATCAACGTGACAAGTTTTGTATCCACAAAACTCACGGATCAAAACTATTTGGGATGGAAGATTCAGGTCGAAGCGTTGCTAAAGGGACAGAAGCTGCTAAGGTTGTGAATGGTAGTCAGCAGCAACCAACAGAGAAGGTGCGTGTGAAGATCAACAACGAAGTCACCGAAGTCAGTAATCCTGACTATGAAGCTTGGTTACAAATGGACCAACTTGTTCAGTCTTGGTTATATGGTACGTTGTCTGAAGAAGTTTTGGGATATGCTTTTGGTCTAAATACTGCTCGTGAAGTGTGGGTAATGTTAGAAAAAAACTTTAATTAAAACCCTATGTCTCGTGAGTTTGATTTACTTGGTACTCTCCAAACTATGTCTAAAGGACGTACAGATTTACGAACATATCTTCGTGAGTTTAAAGGTATGTGTGATCAACTCAGTTCGATAGGGAAACCTCTGACTGGATCGATGAATATTTATCGCCTTCTTCAGAGTCTAGACAGGAAGTATGAGCCATTTACCACTGCGATTCATACATCAATGCATAAGCCATCGCTTCCCACCTACAATGAAGTTGTTTCTCAACTCACTGGATTTGATAATCGTATTAGAGCTTATGCCTCAACTTCTATTAATCCTCAGATGGGTTTTCAAGTGCAAAGTTCAACTCCTCAAGGTGGTTTCTCTCAATCTGGTGCTGATCTCTCTCAATCCCCTCGTCCACATTACAACAACAACTATGGTGGTGGGTATCGTGGTCATGGTGGTTTTCGTGGAGGTTATCGTGGTCGTGGTGGCTATTCCTCTCGTAGTCGTGGTTTTTTTCAGCAGATTAATCAGTGGAGTGGTCAAAGTTCTTCAAACAATCAGTCCTCCTCTCACCCTATTTGCCAAATATGTGGGAGAGTTGGCCATGTGGCTCTGAAGTGTTACAATCGCTTTGATAACAACTATCAGAGTGATGATGTTCTACATGCTCTTGCAGCAATGCATATCTCCTCACCATCTTCTTCACAAGGAACTTGGTATCCTGATTCTGGAGCTATAACATATATCACCAATACTACTGATCATCTTCAGGACACTTCACCCTATGCCGGTTCTGAGAGTGTAATGATGGCTGATGGTTCTTTCTTGCCAATCACACACGTTGGATCCACTTCTATGTCCACTGTTGCAGGTAGCTTACCGTTGCAAGATATTTTGGTTTGTCCTGAAATCCAAAAATCCCTTCTATCTATATCTAAACTGTGTGATGACAACCCTTGTGGTGTCTACTTTGATGCTAACCATGTCTTTATATTGGACAAAAATACACAGAAAATGTTGATTCAGGAAAAAAGACATAAGGATCTTTACAAGTTGGAGAACCCAGGAGCAATGGCGTTTTACTCTTCACGCCAACAAGTGGTCAGTGATGATGTGTGGCACATGTGGTTTGGTCACCCTCACTCTCAGGTTCTCCAACTATTGAAGAGAAACAAATCTATCTTAAGTAGTAAAAGTTGTTCTACCTCTATTTGTGGCTCTTGTCAAATGAGGAAGAGCTATAAGTTGTCCTTTTCTGAGTCTAGGTTTTGGGCTAAAGAACCCCTGGAGAGGATTCATTGCAATTTGTGGGGTCATTCTCCTTATACTTTTGTGCAATAATTTAAGTATTATGTTATCTTTGTTGACAATTACTCTTGATTCTCCTGGTTATATCCATTGCTACCAAATCAGATTTCTTCTTGAAATTTTGTTTACTTTCAGAAACTGGTTGAAAATCAATATAACAAGAAAATAAAGATGTTTCAGAGTGATGGAGGAGGATAATTTACTAGTAATCGGCTCAAAGAATATTTTTCTGCTAAAGGGATGCAACATTATATATCTTGCCCTTATACCCCCCACAACAAAATGGATTGGCTTAGAGGAAACATAGGCCCATTACAGAATTGGGACTAGCCATGATGTTTACAAGCAATACACCATTTTTCTACTATGTTGAAGCTTTCTACACAGCTACATATCTCATAAATCTTCTTCCTTCCCAAGTGCTTCAATTTCAAAGCCCTTATGAAGTCTTGCTTAAACAAAAACCTATGTATACAGCCTTGAAGTGTGTCTTTCTCGGTTACAACACTCAATATAAAGGATACAGGTGCCTGTATATTGCAACAGGTAGGCTTTACATTAGCTGCCATGTGATCTGTGATGAGATATACTTTCTGTTTCGCCAACAAGCTTCTTTGGCTCCAGCTCCTCGTTTTACTCCTTTGGTTTCAGCCTAGAATCAGTCCATTCCTTTTCTTCCAGTTGTACCTCAGGTACCTCCCTCACGGTCCTTGAAAACTTCTGGTTCAATTTCATCTTCTGAGTCATCTTCCCGAGGTCTTTCAGATACTACATAGGATATTGTATGTACTGAGCGTACGACAGGCTTAGAACCTGATCATATAGGCGACAACTCCTCGTCTTCCTCTAGTGGGCCAGACACCTCTACTTCTTCTCACTCTTTTTCCAGTTATTCTCCATCTACTACTTTTTCATCTCCTGCTGAGCATCCCATGATTACAAGATCTGAAGCAGGCATATCTAAGCCTAACACTCACTATGCTCTCTTCACAAGTACATCTCTTTCTGAGATTCCAAAATCAGTTGCAGCTGCTCTTAAACATCCTGGTTGGAGAAAGGCAATGGAGGATGAAATCGATTCCATATTTGATACTAACATTTATGATTTGGTTCCTCTTACTGCTCAAATGAATGTCCTTGGTTGTAGATGGATATTCACGGTTAAACTTAAAGCGGATGGTTCGTTGGATAGGCTGAAGGCTCGACTTTTTGCGAAGGGATTTGATCAAGAAGAAGGGTTAGATTTTACTGAGACTTACAGTCCCGTTGTCAAAACAGCTACAATCCACATTGTTCTCTCTGTTGCAACAGCCAAGCAATGGCCTATTACTCAACTCGATGTCAAAAATTCATTCTTGCATGGAGACCTTCAAGAGCAAGTTTTTATGCAGCAACCTCCTGGATTTGAAAATCTTACAACCCCTAATCATGTCTGCTATCTCAAAAAGCCACTCTATGGTTTGAAACAAACCCCTCGTGCTTGGTTTGATAAATTCAGTAATTTCTGTTGGAATTTGGCTTCTTCTGTAGTAAAGTTGATTCTTCTCTCTTTGTTTATCATCGTGATGGCAAAAAATTGGTTCTTCTACTCTATGTTGATGATATTCTTCTGACTGGAAGTTGTTCTGAGTTGATGTAGTCTTTGATCCAGGCCATGCATACTAAATTCACCATGAAAGACTTGGGACAACTAAGTTACTTTCTTGGCATCCAGGCTCAATTTCACTAGTTTGGTCTCTTTCTACATCAAACTAAATATGCAGAGGAAATCCTTATCACTGTAGGCATGACTTCTTGCAATCCAATGCCTACTCCTCTTCCTTTGCAGTTTGACCATGTCTCTGATGGCGATGATTTTTTTTTTGATCCAACCTACTTTCGTTGCTTAGCTGGAAAACTTCAGTATTTAACTTTTACAAGACCCGATATCCAATTTGCTGTGGATGCGGTGTGTCAATGTATGCACGCTCCTACTATCACTTATTTCAATCTTCTCAAACGTGTCTTACGTTATATCAGAGGAACAGTTCATCTTGGGCTTAATTTCTCCCACAAGTGAGTTGTCGGTTCTATCTTTCATCGACGACCGATTGGTGATACAGTCTCATATTAGCCTCTTTCAACTTGTTTTATTTTGTTTTTAGTCATTATGCAATTGCATTTAGGCATTTCTAGGAGTTGTTGCATGCATTTTTGTTTCTTAGGTCTTTTGAAGTTGGATCTTGGAAAAGAAGAGTTTATACATAATTTGGACCAAGAGAAGAAGAAGAAGCAAGATGGATAAGAGATTGAGTAAGTTAAAGGGAGTTGAAAATGAGAAAACAAGCCATTAAAAATCAGTGCGCCACATTGATTCCAGGCGTTGAGTGCAGGTGATAGATGCAGACCCAGTTTCTCACCAAATTGAAAATCCGACCCGGTTTAAATTGGGTCGACCCGGTCCGTTTTAGCTTTGTTTAAATAGATTTTTAGAGGTGGAAAAACAAAAAAAGTTTGAATATTCTCTTTGCCTCTTTGCCTCTTTTATATCAAAAATATATTTCTATATTTATGGTACTTGGATTTGAGAATATTTCTTTATGATTTGCAAACTTTTATCTTAATCTCTTATTTACATTATGATTGTTTTATATTCTCTTTTGGTTGTTTTTTTTGCATGTGTGAGTAGTTTATCTTTGTGGCTTGGGTCTAGTAGATTAGGAGAGTTTAGTGGATGATTAGGTTTAGATTATATGCTTCCTCAAGTTAGTTTGTACTTAATGTTAGTATTTGACATGATCAATCAAGTCTAGAGCCTAAGTAGATTATCGCCCGAAAAGTGTTTGATGAAATGCTTGAACCAAAATTAACTTGGCTTTTCTTCCTTAACCAATGAAAATTGATGTTAGGGTGATTAGTGAACTTAGTGGACTTATTTGTTAATGCTTATTGATTACCAAATTTGCAAATGAAAATTTAGCTAAATGGGGTAATTAGTGAAGTGATTAGTACCATAAAAGTGGATTAGTCAAATTTATGTGATCCATATTCTAGGATTGGTCTTAATTAGTGTCTTTCATCATTGATTAGTCATCATACTCCTCTCAATCTGTTGCTAGACTCAAGACTCATTATTTTCCCATTAAGAGTTAGAATATTTTCTTGTTGATCTTTTATTGCTTTATCTTTTGATTGCTCTTGTTAATTGCTTATCTCTTGCTTTGTTTATACTTAAGTTAGTTTCATTTGTGCAATTAGTAATTTTAAAAACCAAACAAATATATTTTCCTTTAGCTTAAGTAGCTTCTTACAAGTTTAGTGAGTTAATTCAATCTCCTTAGTGGATTCGACACCCAACTAGAACTACAAGTGACTAAACCGTGCACTTGCGGTTTTATCGGGGTTTAAAACTCGATCGCGTCAAATTTTTGGCGCTGTTGCCGTGGAGATTGTGCAATTAGCCATTAAGTTTATGATTCTATTTGAGACTAAGGTTTTTTTTTCAATTTGGTCACTAATCATCTTTCATTTGTTTTGCCTCTTTGCTTTTCAAGGTGCATGAACCAAAGAAGTCAACAAGGAGAGATTCTTGATTGTGTTTTGGAACTTGGAAGACTTGAAAGAGCAAACAAGCTTCAAGCAAATGAAAGATAAGCTCAAGAAAGAAGAGCTAGGGAAACGGAAGAACACTTGAGGAGATTAGGAATGGAAAACCCTCAAGGAAACTTTCAACCACAAGGGGATGGACCCCATAGAGAACAAGGAGTTCACGGTGTTGGTTTGCACCATGGAATGCCACTACAAGCACAACCGGAGCTTAGGGCAATTAGGGCTTTTGATGAGCCTAATACAAGAGGGGTACTCCTTGGCATTCGACCTCCACCCATACCAAACAACAACTTTGAGATAAAGTCGAGTATGATTACTTTGGTTCAAAACTCCACATTTAATGGTCATGCAAGCGAAGATCATCTTGATCGCTTTGAGAGGCTTTGTAGGACTTTGAAGATGAATGGAGTGTCGAAAGACACCATAAGGATGATCTTGTTCCCATTTTCTTTGGCAAACAAGACCTCCCAATGGGAGCGAAATGTGCCATCCGAGCTTGTAACTACTTGGGATCAATGCAAGAAGGAATTTCTCAACAAGTTTTTCCCGAAGTAAAAGACCGCTAAGTTTAGGAATGACATCAATAGTTTCAAAAAGGTGGTCAAGAGTCTCTTAGTGACGCTTGGGAACGTCTAAAGGATTACACAAGGAGTTACTCTCATCATGGGATATCAAAGGAAAACTTCTTGGGTATTTTCTACCGTGGTGTGCTTGAAGAATACATGAGAGCTCTAGACACCGCAAGCTATGGGAGTTTTGCTAGCCTATTGGACAGGCTGTAAGGTTACAAGACAATCCACCACTGGTTTTTTTACTTTCCTTTGTCCCCATCTGATCTCATGGAAAGCTAAGAAGCAGCCTACTGCTTCCATGTCCTCATCAGAGGCTGAGTATCGAGCCTTAGCTGAAACTGCTGCAGAACTTACTTTGATTTCATCGGTATTGCGAGATTTGGGAATCTCTCAACCTCAACCAACTCGTCTGCTTTGTGATAACTTATCAGCAGTACATCTCACTGCCAATCCTAAGTTCCATGGTCGATCTAAACATCTCGAAGTGGATTATCACTTTATCCGCGAGAAGGTTGCACTTGACGTCATTGAAATGTGTCACATTCCGGCTCAATTTCAACTCGCTGATTTGTTTACTAAATCTCTTCCTCGCCTTCCGTTCTTGTCTCTCCGTAGCAAACTTGGTGTTTGTCTCCCACCAACCACAAGTTTGAGGGGGGGGGGGGATATAAGACGTACCATTGAAGCTACGATCAACGTGATTAAGGACGAAGAAGGACAGAGTAAAACGCAACACTTCATGTCTACAGATATGGGCCACGTGGGCCTACAACAAAAGAAAGCATAAGTCCCATTCTTAAATATGAAGCCCAAAACTGAAACATTGTACGTGGGTTGCACACGTGAGAACAATTGTGAGGTGGAGAGGAAATCGTACAAAAACACTCTGTGTGGACACAAAGCTAAGTGAAGTGGCGTTGTGTGATTGGGGTAGATTGACAGCTCCCTTTATATGTACCAAAACCACCATTGTAAAAGTTTAAGACAAAACTAATAAAAAAGAAAGAGAAAATATCCACGTATTCTCAATTTTCTTTTTTAAGTTTTGATTCGTCTTCTCCTATATTTGTTTGTTTCTCATTCTTCTTCACCTACTATTCACCAATCGAAATCATTATTTTTTAATGGAGAACTACAAAGTAAGATGAGATTTCTGAATTTCAAATTTGATAGTTATAGATTAAGAAATCAAAAAGAAGAAGATATATATATACAATTAAAGAGCGTATAATTTGTGTACATGGATTTCTGATAAGAAACTGATGTTGAAAGGAACAAATATTAGGGCTGTGATTGGTGTAGGCAGGGCGGGACGTATTTTGGTATTAGCGGGACGGAAATAAAAGGGGAGTCACCAATCATACCAAAAACAAAAGTACGGTGTAGATTTGGAGAAAACAAAAGTGCGGGCGGATTTGAAAAACAAAAGAAAATTTGCTCATGAACAAAAAAAGTACCAATAACCAAAATGGTGTGGTTTTGTGTTTAGGTGCGGTTTTGTAATTTAATTTTTATTATTTAATAATTTAACTACTACATAAATAGTTTAATATGTATAATAAATATGTAAAATATGTATAATAAATGATTTAAATTTAAGTATTTATCTAATTAATAAAAATTAACAAATCTGAAATGTTTGGTTGTTAAATTTTTTTTTAACAAATCTATTAAAAAGTGATATTTACTTCCAAATCATTTATTAACAAAATTATGTGTATTTCTTCACTATTTTAATAACAAAATAAATTTACTCAATTCAAAATTGTATTTAAACAATAGATTATGTATTACATGAATATATATAAATAAATTAGTATACATACCACATATATAGTTTAAGTTACGTTAAAAATTTATTGTTTTTAAAGTAGAATAATATTAATTAATTTTATTCATTTTGTATTTTAAATTTTTTAGTACTAACAATTTTACTTGATTACAAATCTACTTGTATATTATAAAAATTGTGAATTAGCTAATAAATCAAAAAAAAAAAAATTAGGAGGATTCTAAAAAAAAAACCATATTTTAAGTTTTTGTTTTAAAAGTACCACCAGTATTTTTAAATTTCCTAGAATAGCACAAATACAATATCAAAATAATTCAAAACTTTTTTCTAATTGAGGAAATTTAAACCCTAAATTGGAAAAAAAGAATCATAATATAATGTTTTAACTTTGTTTGTAATTTATTTAGGGTAAAAAAATATTGTTTACATAATAATTTGTGTTATTTTTGAAAATTTAAAATAATTGTGCTATGTTTGAAAAAAAATTTAAAGTGTAGTATTTTAGAATATATTTTTTTAATTTTATGACAATGGTGATATCATTATCATTATAATCTAAAATATTATTTTGAACCGCTTTATTTTTTTTTACCAATGAACCAATTGTTTTACATTACATGCATGTTATTTTTTTCACCAATCAAATATTGTTTCATTCCGCTTTTTTCATACAAACCATATTTATTCTGCCATACATTTTTTTCGCACGATTCAAACTTATACCGTATCGCTCCTTACAATTTTTTTACAGAGATCGCTCCATTTGATATCACTATTCAAATCCTAGCTATAATTCGTATATATGGACTTCTGATAAGAAATTGATGTTGAAAGGAACAAATATTATATAATTATATCACTATTGTGGATAAACATTTTAATTCTATAAACAATTAATCAATTTTTTTTTTTTGTCAGGAATTTCAGCATCATATATAACACCATTGAGAGACGTGTATGTGATTGAGTCATCTGCATATGTCCAGTGACCATCTGACCACGTTTTTCATCTCACAGCCTCCACTTGTCTTGGTCCGCACATCTCCCGCTAGTTTATAACGATACCAGGATGAAACCAATCCATTTTTTTCTTTGTGGTCATCATTTGACATATTAAAACTTTTAAAAATATTACAAAAATCGGCTATCAAAAGAAACGATACTATCCGAGAGCATCTCCATTAATAAAATATCTATAAGAATATTTTATCCAATATAATATTAATATTTTTAATATAGTTTAATTAAATAATTAAATTTTCAATTATAAATAAAATTGATTTAATTATGTGTAGACATGTATTATGTGAGTCTCTCAATTTTTTTCATAATTTTTCATATGTGAAACTCTTGTATTTCTCTTTCTTCTCTTTTTCCAATTTTTATTAATTTTTTTAATATAAAAACTCCATTGAATTTTTTTTAATCAAGTGCTCTAAAAATCCAAAAAAAAAAAAATACCATTTTTGGTATATCAATTTTTAAAATACCACTATGAATTGTCAATTTTCAAAATATCACTCATTAAGAATTTTTAAACTCTAAACCTTAAAATCATAAATCTTAAAAAAAGATTTTAACCTCTAACAAACTTTAAACCCTAAAAACTAAACCGTAACATAAAACAGTTAATCCAAATATAAATGTTATTTTGAGTAAATGATATAATTTTAGTGGTATTTAAAAAAAAAAAAATAGTGGCATTTTTGAAAAATGATATTTTTCAAAAAATTTCAGAAAAAATACGGTCCCAAGAAAGCAAAATTTACACCCATAACCCGATTTACAACAAGATTACCGAGACGTAATAAATCAAAACACATGTGACAAAAAAAAACACAAAACCATAATTTTACCGATTAAGATCCTAGAAACTTAAGATTCTAAATGCAGAAATTAACAGAAATTTTAGTTCGGAGAACGGATCCTACGTAGGTAAAAATTTCCAAATAAAGAAAAGAACTAAAAAATACGAACTTTTTGACGAAGAGATCTAAAATAAATCTCTTAACATTACAAATTTTTTGATTTGTTTGTCACTTAAAACGTTTCTAGCTAGTGACTGAAAAAACGAGCAATGGTGAATTGTGGATAAAATAAAAATTAAGGTCAATGGGTTATATATGGGTACCTTTTATATATATATATATATATAACTTACAGGGAAAAAAATTAGGTTTTTTCAAACAATTTTAAGATTTTGTGCAATTATGTAACATAGTTAATTATGTTGTAATTTGTTTAAAGTAAAACTAAAGGACGCTAGCAGAAACGAAATTTGTGATTAAAAATCTTAATACCGGTATTTCTATAATTGTTCTTGTTTGAAGTAGAATGAAAAACAAAAACAAAAAATGGTAACAATCATTTAGTAAATGCTACAAAAACATTGCCTAGTTGTCATCAGTCATCGCCAAAATCCGGAAGTCAGGCCAGCTCTAATGGTAACGTGCAAACGAAAACACAACACATTTGTTCTTAAACAATTAATCTAGTGATTGGGTAGCGACTTTTAAATAAATACAAATATCAAAATTATTTATCATCACTTTGGAGTTTGGATTTTGATTTTAGAGATCGTATTCTTGATTATAAGATGTTTTAGCATCCACAAACGCTTGTAAAATGGCGGTATCAATATAATATATTATTATTTATTGTCCGATTATAATTGCTTTCGAAAATTCTCAAACTCATATAGGCTGCAAATTCAGCAGAAAACGTTTAATAAAAGAATAAAAGCGATATATAATTGCGAAGATGTTGGGACGTCGTCTGTTATAAGCTTAATTAGAGATGTTGGCTTTGATTGGCATTTTTGTATCGTTGCGGTATAAAGTATACAATTTTTATAGTTATATACCCGTAAATTTGATGAATGACAAAAAAAAAAAAAAAAAAAATCGAACTAAAATTTCTAAAACTAGTGGTCAAGAATTTGACCACAGACCACATAGAGAGATTTTAGTTAGATTACAAATTATGTTTTTTTTTTTGTCTATAAAGCCAATTTTCTCTTGTATATAGTATTATATCTTTTTTATTAATATTTAATACGTTCTAAAATCAAGAAGCCGTTTGTTAATGATTGTGACTGTAGATTTTTGCCTACAGAGATTTTGGTTGTAACTGCTGTAACTGTTACTTTAAATCTTATTATATAAAGCTTGATGCGTCAAACTTCGTAATTAACACGATTATGACACGTGTCAGGCGGTCGATCGGATTTTGACAAATGTAATTTTTTTTTTAATTAGATTTTGACATATGTCATACAAATTCTTATTTTTTTTTAAACTTATATATTTGTATTTATCAAGTAGATTATAAAAATCAACATATATCAAAAAAGTTTCTGATAAATAATTCATTAAAATAATTAGTTGATAAACATGGTCTATTCCATTAAATATTGATTTTATTATATGTCTCAGTTTTGTTTTTTTGTACAACCATTCTTTTTTTCCTCTTTTCCTTTATGTTTATTAAGATGAATTAGGTTTCAAAATTTTCTCATTAGAATATTAATTAATACACGTGTAAAATTTTTTTGAGTTCAAATAGACTTAGGTTTACGTACCCAAATCTTCAAAGATTAAAATATTTTGTCTTTATATAACAAATTTTTGTGCTCTCTCAATTTTCTCACCACAAAATTTCAAACTTCAATAATCTCTTCCACAAATTTTATTTCAATTTTTTTATTATAAAAATCCATTCATTACTTTCTTATTCAATAAAAACAACATATCTCAACATTTTTCAATTAGCTTATTTTAGTAATTCATAAAAAAGTCAATAAGCTACATATATACACGCTTATATATAATTTAATTTTAAATAGAAATAGATATATCAAAAAAAAAATACGTTTTTTCATTAGAATATTAAATACACGTGTAAAAATCTTTTGAATAAAATTATGTTTACATACCCAAATCTTTAAAGATTATAATATTTCACCTTTATTTAAACAATTTTGTACTCTTTCGATCTTCCCACCAAACAATTTAAAATTTCAATAACCTCATCTAAAATTTTGTTTCCAAGTAACTTTAGCCACATGTCAAACTAAAATTTTCTATTTTAAAAAAATCTAATATCATTATATTTTGAAATCAGACTAAAAAATGTACATTATATTGTGGTTTTTTAAAGACTTACCACTACGTAGACATCTTAAATATTGTAAAATTGACGTATGAGAAAAAAATTATTTTGATAGTTTCTCATATTGTGAAAATTATAAAAAGTAAGAAACTAAATGATGAAACACATATAATTTGTTTTTCATTGGAAGAATACTTGATTCATCAGTGAAAAAGAAAAATTCAAATATGATTAAAAATGTGAGTAAGTCTAATTCAAATAAAAATACGTAAATCGATTTGTCAAGAATTAAAAAAAAAAGATATATGAAAAATTATATAATAAAAAGTAAACATAATTTAAATAGAAATAGGAAAAACTAATAATTTAGAAACATGTGAAAAAAAAAATTGAAAATTCAGTTGATATAAAAAAAATTGGAGAATCAAAATCAATAACTAATTTGTAGGCTTTTCTATGAGTGATTTCACATCGACGTTTTCAATCTTATTTTATTTATTTTTACGGATGATATGATTTTGTTTTCCATTTTTGTGCGGTTTATAAAATATTAAAAGAGTCAAAATAATTCAACTAAAACATGAGAATAAATTCATCAAGATTTTAAAAATAGATTAAAAAGGGATTAAAAAGTAATATTAATTCAAATAGAATAGAAAATAATAATTTGAAAATATGTGATAAAATTTAATTGAAAATCAAATAATATCAAAATAAATAAATAAATGTTAGACTTTTGAATTAGTGGTTTTGCATCAGCGTTCTCAATTTTATTTTATTTATTTTTACGGGTGATTTAATTTCGATTTCTACTTTTAATTAAATAATTTTTACAGGTTATAAAATATTAGATTACAAACCCGCATATATAAGGGTCTTTTATCTAGTATTAATAAAAGTTTGATTGGTAATAAAAACTGTAGAAGTTGTGACTATTATTTTCATAATTATTTAATAATTACAAATAAGTTTTTTCCAAAATATTAATTATAACATAAATAAATCACTACATACTTACTGAAAAATATTTATATAGGGAAAAATGTTGGGAAAAAAATTCCGATACTCTAGCAATTTTAGTGATTCCTCCTCAATAATTTTTTTTTCATTTTTTTCCATTTATTGATAATTTATGGATTTACAAAAAACTAGATTTCAAAATAATAGAAAAAGAGGAATTCCTTCCTTAAACACTAAAATATGTTTTTGTTCTAAATATACCATTACTTAGTTTAAAAAAAAAAATACCATTACAAGTTTTATTTTTCCAAAATACCACAAACACTAAAAATAAGTTTTAAGGGTTTATAATTTAAATTTTTGGATTTGGATTTAGTATTTTAGGTTTAGAGTTTAGTTTTAGGGGTTAGGGTTTATTTTTTAGAGGTTAAGGTTTAATTTTGAGGGTTTAAAGTTTAGTTTTAATTTTGTGGTATTTTTGGGAAAAGAAAATTTTTAGTGGTATTTTTGGAAAAAAACTAAGTAATGGTATATTTGGAACATAAACTTATTTTGTGGTATTTTTGAGAATTGACCATAGAAAAAAGAGATAATAATTAATCAATCAGATTTTTTTTGCAATAAACTATATAGAAATTTAAAAAGAGTTTTAAATAATTTTGGGAAAGAAGAGAATAAGAAATAATTTAAATTTATTTATTTTATTATAGTGAAAGCCATTACAACACATCTTTAGAAAAAAACATATAAAACAAGACAAAAATGTTAAAGAAAAGCTGCAGAGACTTTTAAATTAGCAAAGATACTAAATCATATTTGACAAATAAAAAACTGTAAAGATTGTCATATTTTCTAAAACCTTAAAAGACACATTGTCAAACTCTTCCAAAATTAAAGATCGTAATTTTATATACGTGTATATATAATTTCAGCAATTAATTTTAAATTTAGATTCTCTGTAATTGTTGCAGACAAAATGGTTGTATGGTACAGTTGCTGTGTAATATGTCAGCCTCCTGCACTCTTATCTAGGGGTGGAATTATTATTCGGAATTTGAGATTCGATCCGGTATCCGTTCCGAAATTAGGATATTCGGAACGTCCGAATCCGAATAAAGATAGAAAAATCTCGGATCCGTAAAAATGGATCTGGATAGTAAAATTTCAAGATCCGGATATCCAAATCCAGATCCAAACGCATTAAATATCCGAATCCGAATCCGGTCTCTTATCTATCTTATCCATCGAGTATCGATTTTAAGGAATGTCACTTGTACCAATCACGGAACAATTTCAGCGAAACAAAACTTGAAGGATGACTTATAAAAGTATAAACAACTACAATATAACATTTTACTATACAAACAGATATAACTAATAATCAAAAATTATAAAGAACGTATTGAGATATACCATTTTTAAAAAAATATTACTATTTACTGTCTACTTTTAAAGTATTATTTTTATAAATATTATAATATCGTTTATAAAAACTTAAATTTATAAAAAATTATAAACAGATTCAAAGTACCATTTTTATTATCTTTTATAAAGTTGTATAAGAAATATTATAAGATGTTTATAAGATTTTATAAATATCTTATAAATTTGAGATTTATAAAGGTTTACAAAAATAATATGTTTTAAATTTTGAAGTTATAATCACCTAATTTGAATATATTTTGTATATGTGTCACCATTTTTTATATTAGAATAAATTTCATGCAAGTCAAGTAAAACAAAAAAACAATTTCATGCTACAAAAGCAAGTAAACGGTAAAATACAAAAAAAAAAAAATTAATGAATGACCGTGAAATTTACGGCATCTTTCGTCGTGAATATGCGGAGGACAAAAGAAAGCAAAAGCTTTTTTTTATGTACCAAAGTTAACTTTACAACTTCCAACGTCTAGTCTCGTTTATACAACATAAATTAAAAAAACGTGTCAATTTTCTTGAAGAAAATATATATTTAAAAAAAAAAAAAAAAAACTAAAGTGTCCCTATAAATAAAATATACACAACTCCATGACCATATCACAACAACTTAACTCTTCACTTCACAATTAACCCTTCGTAAGTCCTCTCTCTTTCTCTCACACACACACACACATCCAAGATCTATACACATACATGCATTACTTCTTTTGTCTAATTATGATTACTGAATTAATAATTTTGGGTAGTTTAGTTCATAGAAAGCTAATTTTTGTTTCTTGGCATTTCATAGAAATTTGTCTATGAGTTTGCACTGTAATAATGAATTAAAAAAAACCTCAACTTTCTTTCAGCCGTAGCAGCAAATCGGAAAAATGGAATTGACGGCGGCTCAGAAAGCTGGTTTGGTCGTAAAAACCGATGAGGAATGGCGTGCGATTTTATCTCCTGAACAATTTAGGATTCTTAGAGAAAAAAGCACTGAGTAAGATCAAAACTATTCACTCTGTTGTTTTTTCAAACTATAATTATTAGATTTTTGTTTTGTTTCATAGCGATATATATATATATATATTTTCTTTTCTTTTATCCTTATCTAAATTTAACTTTTGTTTAAACTTTTTTAATGATTATTGTAGGCAGAGAGGGAAAGGAGAATATTTGAGGTTGTACGATGAAGGAATCTACTGTTGTGCAGGTTGTGAAACTCCGGTTTACAAATCAACCACTAAATTCGATTCCGGTTGTGGTTGGCCGGCGTTTTTCGATGCCATTCCCGGTTCTGTTAACCGAACCGTAAGATATATTTACTATTTACAAACTCTTAACCCTAATTTGTTTTTAATTAAGGCTAGTCTTGTCAAACATTTAAGCTATATTTTTAAAAAACCAAAAATACATAAACATAGTACTCATTCACTTCATTTTTAGTATACATACACAAAAACTGAATACTTAAATAATATTTTTTTGTAGTCGGAGAAAGGTGGAAGAAGTTTTGAGCTCACTTGCGCAAAATGTGATGGACATTTAGGACATGTCGTTAAAAATGAAGGCTTTCAAACGCCAACCGACGAACGCCATTGCATCAACAGCGTTTCACTCAAGTTCTCTTCCGCCATTTCGTCCCAGTAATTAACCGATCCGGTTTAGTTCCTGGGAATCAAAGTTCTTGGGAATCAAATTCCAAAGACGACTTATAAGAGATTTTCTACTACTTTATGTTTCTAATGAGAACGTTGTGTTCTTTCATCTCATCATGGCTATAATAAATTAAACGTCTTCAGTCATTTTTAATAATGCTTTCTAAATCATTTCAATTGTTTGTGTGATTGTACTGATTCTTATTGAATATTAAGTTAGCTCATCATTTGCTATTTGGGATCTGGGAACATGACCAAACAACACACGTGATTGAAGAATAAACGCTTTTTATTTTTTCTATGGTTTCTCCTCTCTTACTAGCTAATTTTGAGTTGGAAACCACAAAACTTAATATAGTATTAAAATCCGATCACATACTATCCAACCCGAACCAAAATCAATCCAATCAAAATTGGTTCCTTCGAAATTGGCCCGACCCAAAATTGTTTCATGCCGATCCAAACTCAAAATTCTGTCGTTATAAATTGCTAGACGAACCATCATTTCGATTTTTGAGGGAATATATTGAACATATATCTCACATCCGAAGTGAAATATTGAGTGATATATAGTACTCCCTCCATTTTTAATTGTTAGATGTTTTAGAAAAAAAAGTTGTTTCAAAAAAATTGATGTTCTCTATTTTCTATGCATAATTAATTATATAATTGTAAACTTCGAAAAATATTAATTGAAATAATTGGATTTATTGAATTGTTATTGGCTAAGAGTTATGGAAAATCGTTTAGTACAAAAAATGATGCATTTATAATTAAGCATTTTTTTTAATATGTGTGAAAACTCTAAAATATCTAATAATTAGAAACGGAAGGAGTATAAGAGAAATATATATTTTTATTTGATCATTGATTTTGAATTGAAACAATATGTATGTCTAAAAAACAATTTTTCCATAGATTTTATGTCCTCAAATTTTATATAAACAGGCTCGTGACTTAAACCGTGAGGCCCACCAGAAGGAATGTTCGGCCCATGGGAAAAAACAAAAGACACGTGAGAATACTAATAGCTTAGTAAAACCGGCGATAACCGGTTACCGGTTTAGCATCAGGGGAGAGCCAAAGATTGTCTTCTTCTTCTAAAATCGGAATCTGTCTGTGTGGCTTGAAATACTTCAATATCAGTTTGCAAAACTTGCAGATATATCCACACACAAAAAAAAATATAATTTAAAAAAGGAATCTTTTTTCTCTCTCTCTAGACATGAAATTTCCCTCTTTTTACTCTATTTTCTCTCTCCCTAATCCTGTATGTATATACGTATGTAGAATCATATATATCTGGAGTCACACGAGGTGTTCTTGTCTCTGACGTGGTCTATTCTCTTCCTTAGGTTTTAGTCAATTTCTTGAAACTCTTTCTGTAATATTATCAGTTGGGAAAAAAACTTAAAAAGTTTGAGTTTTTAGGGTTTATGAGTGACAAAAGCAAATGCCTTTAGGCTTTAATTCTGTAGATTTCATCTCATAATGGCAATTAGTACTATGTTGGGGTCCATCTCTTGTTGCCCCTCTCCCAAGGTATCTCCTGTTTTCTTCTTCTTCTTCCACTTCTTCTGCTTACTTAGTATTGTGCAGGAATTGACTATCTATTGTCTGAAGATTTACTTCTTTATGTGAAAAGCCTAATATTGGTGACAGTGATTACTGTTGTTGCCTCTTGGTTCTGATTTAGTGTTTGATTTGATTGCAGGGGTATGAGATAGTTAAACAGCACAGTGGTCGATTGAAGCATTGTGTTTTCACGGTGAAATCGTGTGTGCCTGTGCACTCAGAAGGCGTAAGCTATGGGATCAAGTTGCAGTCTTTTGGGGGTAGGGATTTAGTTAAGAGAAGGGTTTTTCTAGATACTTCTAGAAGTTTCTATTTCCGAGGTAGATGGTTCGAATACGAAGGGAGGAGAGTGCAGACTTATGCAGGAGTAGATGTAGCAAGTGCTGTTGATGTAATCAACGATCTTGGATTCGATACTTTGACATTCTTGATGGTCACTGTTATTATTGTCCCTGCATTCAAAGTACTCAAAGCTAGTCCGGTATAACGAAATGCTACACGGGGTTGGTTTATATTGTTGATTACAAATTCTTGGAGTATAACGTTGGTATTTTTGATGGTTTTACCAGATACTTGGTTTCTTCTTTGCTGGTGTTGTACTCAATCAGTTTGGTTTGATTAGAAATCTTACAGATGTTAAAGTTCTTTCGGAATGGGGGATTCTTTTCCTGGTGAGTATCTGAATGTTCATTTTGTTGACGGAAAGCTTTACGCATTGAATAATGTGGGTAATGATTGGGCGTTGCACTGATTGTCTTTGGCAGCTCTTTGAGATGGGTCTAGAGCTTTCACTTGCACGTCTGAAAGCTCTCGCGAAATTTGCTTTTGGCATGGGATTAACTCAGGTTTGATCCTAAAACAAGTCCCATGAGTAGTCTTAAACCGCTTACATTCCTTTCTATATATTCACCTCTGTCAGATAAACATCTCGAGAGTCCAGAATCTCTAGGACTCGATTTCGTTATGCAACTTTATAGACCATATCACTCTTTTCTATCACAATTGCCAGATCATTATCTGCAAGGATGTCATACATTGTTTGTTTAATGTTACCTTACGTGTTCTGTTTTACTTTGTCCCTTTTCGCTGTTTTGAAGGTTTTGTTATGCACGCTTGCATTTACTGCTTTTGAGCTCCCACCAAATGGAGCCATAGGAACAAGAATTCTTGAATTCCTATTTCATTCAAGGCCTGACTTGGTAAGGCTTTTCCCTTGGGATGTTGTTAAGCATATTAGTACTTTTCGTCTTATGTATGTCAAATTCTGCAAACATAACAGGCGTCTCGTTTCCCAATTTGATCTTAGTCTTATAACTGTTAATCTCTGGTGCTTTATGCTAGGCTTTTAGAGCTATATTCTAATATGATCTATACTTTTATGTAAAACTCTAGGTCAACATTAGAAGCATTGATGAGGCCGTTGTCATTGGCGCTGCTCTCTCATTGTCATCTTCAGCTTTTGTTCTACAGGTATTAGCATAGTTGCAACATTGAAAGTCATCTTTATTGAAAAACCAATCAAGATTGTGTAGGTTTCTTTCTTCATATGTCTGTTGACAGTTTCCAAAATGTATAGCTTCTAGCAGAGAAGGGTGAGCTCCCTACAAGATTTGGCTCAGCAACCTTGGGAATTCTTCTCCTACAGGTTCTGCTTATCCTGTATAATTTCTATCTTCTATTCTATACGTTATAAGTTATACAGATAATCTATAAGTTATGAAACTATGGATTTGGGAAAAGAATCTCCCAAGATATGCAAAAATCTTGTGCAAACACCTGAACTAGACAAACTCTTTCGCTTACTACTACTCGCATTGCTTGCAGGACATAGCTGTTGTACCGTTACTAGTTGTTCTTCCGGTGTTGGAGAGCCAGGTACTTTGGCTATCTCCTTCTTGATCTTTTGTGGACTATTTGTTATATGAGGCCATAAAGCTGCATTAAACTTTTAGTAGTGTCAATTAAACCTTAACACTGAATCTCCGTAACTTTGCAAGACTCTTGTTGGGGAAAGCATCTGGCCGATGCTTGCAAAAGAAAGTGCAAAGGCTCTTGGTGGGTTGGGCATTCTCTCTCTTGGAGGAAAGTTCTTTCTCCGTAGAATTTTCGAGGTAACTTCTCTCATGTCTTTGTAACTTGACAAAACCTACTTCTTTAATCTCCTTTTTAAGTGAGTGAATAGAGGACAATGTTTTATTTGGTGCAGTGCTTAACACTTATCCCAAAACAATATTCAGGTTGTTGCAGAAACTAGAAGCTCAGAAGCTTTTGTCGCTCTTTGCCTTCTCACAGTTGCTGGGACTTCACTTCTGACTCAAAAGCTTGGTTTCAGTGATACGGTTTGATTTAATTTCCCTTCAAAATACAAATTCTATCTAATATCCTCACTCTAATGTCCTAACTCAAATTTACTCTGAAGCTTGGAGCTTTTCTTGCTGGAGCACTTCTAGCGGAAACAAATTTCCGAACACAAATCGAAGCTGATATTAGGCCATTTAGAGGTTTACTTCTTGGTTTGTTCTTTGTAACCACAGGAACTTCCATTGACATGGAGGTAAAATGTTATATTGCATTGCATAAAAGATTTAGACTGTTTCGGCTGAAACATATCATGTTCGTGCTCATGTGGTTAAAATCTTCTGTAGGTTCTGTTTCGAGAATGGCCTAATGTCCTCTCACTCTTGGGTGGTCTGATTGTGATCAAAACACTGATTATAACCGCACTTGGTCCCCGAGTTGGCCTCACATTACAAGAAAGCGTAAGAATCGGTTTTCTTCTTTCTCAGGGAGGGGAATTCGCATTCGTTGTGTTCTCTCTAGCCAACAGGTTTTTTCTAACTCCCAATATTATTGCTCAAACATCTCCAAAACATTTCATTAGATTCAACATTTTCCTAACTAATTAGGTGGTCATGATTGTTACAATCGTATGTGCAGGCTAGGAGTGCTTCCACTTGAGCTGAACAAGCTACTCATTATCGTAGTTGTTTTGTCTATGGCATTAACTCCTACACTTAACCAACTTGGAAGAAGAGCCGCCGATTTCCTTGATGAGAAACTTGATACCGAAGAGGTAACTTAGCTTTTAAATTTCTACTGCTGCACTTATACGAAAAAATAAGATTTGCATTCATCGCGACATTTCTGCAGAAATTAGATGAAAATGTGAACTACGACGTTAGTGAATCAATTGTCATCATTGGATTTGGACAAATGGGTCAGGTAAAAGTTAAATCTTGTTTTTTTTTACTGAAAAAGTTGTGCTAAGTGGTTTCTTATCGAGTCGATATGATTTTACAGGTGCTGGCCAATTTTTTGTCAACGCCGTTGGTCTCAGATAGTGATCTTGTGGGATGGCCTTATATTGGCTTTGATCTGAATCCTTCTGTAGTAAAGGTCTGAAACAGATAATAGATTTTGTTTGTTCCTGATCTGATCAAATTGTTGGCATTATAAACTGTTTTTTTTCTTTTTATGTTGGTTTTTTGGCAGGAATCAAGGAAACTCGGTTTCCCGATATTGTATGGAGACGGATCTCGGCCATCGGTTTTGCAATCTGCAGGTGTTTCATCTCCTAAAGCTATCATGATAATGTATAAAGGAAAGAAGAGAACCACTGAGGCTGTTCAAAGACTTCGTCTTGCCTTCCCCGGGGTTATTTTGCTCTTCCTTCTTCCTTTTATCAATTAAAAACATAGGACTGGTAAAATTGCGGAATCGCGGAAAATGTTTTTTTTTTTTTTTTGGCGGAATATAGCGTAATTCCTTAGTTTTGATGGAATGGTGGAAATCCTGGTTTCATAGAAAATATGTGATTGGTGATTTACCAATCATTCCGCCATTTCGTAATTATGCAATGGTTCTCTTTGGACCTAAACTCTGGTTGCTTATTGAACTTATTACCAGGCTCCGATTTACGCAAGAGCTCAAGATTTGCCGCATCTTCTTGAACTAAAGAAAGTAGGAGCAACAGATGCAATTCTTGAGAATGCAGAAGTAAACTTCTCCAAGAAAATCTCTTTCTTGAATCTTGATTACTGAAATTTTCTGTTCTGATTGAGTTTGTTTTCTTTCGGTTTACGACACGCAGACAAGTCTACAACTTGGTTCGAAGCTGTTGAGAGGATTTGGAGTAATGTCTGATGACGTAAGCTTTCTGAGTAAAGTTTTCAGAGATTCAATGGAGATTCAAGCTCAAGATGAAATCACTGCTACTGAAACCAATGTTGTTCCGGTTATGAAGCCGATGCAAATGAAAGCTTCTGATTCAAACGCAGACTCTGCACAAGTACAGCTCATGAAGCCAATGCAAGTGAAAGCTTCTGATTCAAACGTAGATTCTGCAGAAATTCTTCAAGAAACAGATGGTTTGAGTCGGTCCGAGATTGATTCTCCTGTGAATATAGATAATGGGTTTGTTGGTAAAGCTAAGAAAGCTCAAGACTAAAAAAAAAAAAGGGTAAAAATTGATGCACAAAATTCTAACAATTGTTTTGTAAAATATTTAGCAAATCTTCCACACTCAAGATTCATTTTCTTTTATCCGAAAATCCAAATTTGAATTCAAACTGAAACGAAGAAAAAAAAAATTGATTTTAAAACCAAAGTTTATTTGAAAATTAAGAATATATTTAACTAAAACTAACATGAATTGAAATCGATACCATATCAAAATATCATTATATATGAGTTATTTATGTCTACTGGCATTTTTCTATGACGGGGCATTGGTAGATGGATTTTAAAAAAAAAAAATTTAGATTCCATTGTTATTAGTTTATGGATTATAACAATTTATTTCTTTTAATCTCATCCACACAATTCTCTTCTCACTAATAAATCTACGGCCCACGTCCCATTATATCTAACTGAAAAAGCTGGACTCTCGTTGGCTGTCCCAGCGACATCTTCTTGTCCGAAGGCATTGTTGGGTTTCCAATTTAACTACAGTTGTAAAAGTGTCCCTCTCTTTCGGTAATTAACTTCTAAAAAGGGTCTATATTATTGGCAAACCCTATATATACAATGTAGATAGTAAATTTTAAACGCTCATGGTCTTATAATTCGAAACGGAGCTCCTTACAATTTCTCCCATACTAAAAAGGAGCCATCCTAAAGTCATCTAAAGTCGCAAATTTTTATTCCAATTTTCTTAGAAAAGAACATGAATTTTCCAAAATTTCTTATGTATGCACCTATGATTAATCATTAATTTTTTATGACGATAATTTTAGTAGAAAGTACAAACGACAGTGGGAAAACGGTAAAAAAAAAAACAATTATCCGGTTTAAACCGAAAAAACTTCAACTACTTCGTAAACGTAATTAATCTCTAACTTTTGTTGACTTATTCTTTTTAATCCCAAATTTTTATTGACCAAGCCAAATTAGACCCGTCGTTAACTAGAATAACATAATGAATTAACGGCGTTTGAATTTTCCGTTTACACAACGACGTCGTTTGGATTTACAAAAAAATATATGTTATGCAAAAGAAAAGTTCATACTCATGACCTCTGAATCAAAAACAAATCTTATACCATTGTGCCACTGTAACATTTGTTAAAATAAATGAAACGATTTGTATGTTTCAGATTATATTTCTCTCTTCACGGTTCTTCTTCTTCTTTTCAGAACAATTCTTCAGATTCCTTCTTCCATGGCCGCCGGGGGACGAATCACGGTTACAGTGGCTTAGGCAGGTCCGAGTAACAACGATAACGAGTTGAGTTTTTTCGCCGTCGATGGACTCAGATTCGAGAGCATCCAAAACCAAGATCTCTGTCTCTCGCTGCAATCGTTCCCGGGTGGTCCACCGTCGCGGAGTATGTTATGTTCCACGGGCAGAGCAATCCGCTAGGGTTTGACACATCGACGGTATTAGTGATTATATACAAACCGTTTCTTTTATTTTAACAAAAGTTTTGGTGGCACAATAGTATTAGGCTTGTTTTCTATTTAGAGGTCATGAGTTCAAAACTCTTTTTTGCATAACCTATGTTTTTTTTTTTAAATCCAAACGATGTCATTTTGTGTAAACGGAAAATTCAAACGAAATTTAACACCGTTAATTCATTATGTTAATCGAGTTAACGACGGGTTTAATTTGGTTTGGTCAATAAAATTTTGAAATTAAAAAAAAATAAGTCAAAAAAAATTGGAGATTAATTACGTTTACGAGATAGTTGAATTTTTTCGGTTTAAACCGGATAGTTGTTTCTTTTTACCGTTTTCCCAAACCACAATATCTAGTTCATGTTAAAAATAAAGTACAAACATGTTTGTCTTTTACAATAAGAATAAATTTAATCCAAGAAAGAGCTAATGTGAGAAAGTGAAGAATCAATGTTGATGAATGAAATTAAGGCGGTGTAAATTAGTATAGAAAATTTGTATTTTCTTTTTAATTTATTTTTGATTTACCAAAGTATAAATTTTAGGGGTGAGAGTCACCCACCGGATTTTCAACTGGGCTGATCCACTCGTCGATGATTTTGTTTCAAATAGAAGTCGAACTCAGGTAGGAAAATCTACGCTAATACATTACTACTTTGATCACCAATATTACGTTTTGGGAGTCTAAATATATTGTTAACTAGATTAGGACCCGCGTAATACGCGGGGTTTTAATTATAACTTATTTATAAATGATAAAAAATAAAGTAAAACGTGTCGGTAATCGATTAAATTTAATAAAAATAAAATTTATAAAAATATAAGAAATATATGTTAAATCTTGTTGATGTAAATATTTAGATTTTGATTGTTACTCGCACACTTATTTTAAATGTTGATTAGTAACTTTGTTTCAAACTGAATTTCAACTCCACGTATTTCATCTAGCAATACAACTCATGTATTTCATCCATAATATTAAAACCATATTTTTACTCCATGAATTCCTTGTCAATCAATAATACCCAAAATTTTCATATCAAAATAATATATGCATAATGCATTCTATCAAATTTATGTCTATATATGTCATTAGTGTTAAACAAATAGTAAGAAAATTAACAAAATATATTAGTAAATAAATTTAAAAGTATTAACAAAACATGTCGTAATCTCATGAATATCAATTTTTTATATGCCGCACTAATACTTTTAGAAATTGGAATAATTTGTCTTATTTTCCTTTTTTAGTTTTTTTATTTAATATTTCCTTTTAATTTTTTTAATAATATGTCTTATTTTTTTTTTTTGACTATTATTTCATTTTAGTTACACTACAATTATAAATAATTTGTCTTATTTGCCTTTTTTAGTCTTTTTGATTTACTATTTCCTTTTAATTTTTTTAATAACATGTCTTATTTTTTTAGACTATTATTTCCTTTTAGTTACACTACATTTCGATTTAAGAAATAAATAATGTAGAGAAAGAACATTTATATTTTTATATTAATATATTGACACGTGTCACAATCTCAATTAAAATTAACACATGTCACGATCTGGTGAGTTACGATTTTGCCTACGTGTCACACTCACGTTGGGAAAAATTTAAAGTAAAATAGCTTTGATCGATTTGTGGAACTCTCGAATTCATGATTTGCTTGAATGATGTATTTTTTTTCTTTTTTTTCTCGATTAGTTATGACATTTTTTTTTTTTGTTTTTAAACATATTGACATGAAACAAATTTTCTTTTTTTAATGATATTTTTTTTTTACAAATTTTCCCTTTTACTTTTTTTTAATAACATTTTTTACAAATTATCCCATTTACCTTTATTTAATGACATTTTTTGTTGACAAATTTTTCCAAAGATGTATTTTTTTTCCTTTCTTTCTCGATTAGTTATGGCATTTTTCCTTTTTTGTTTTTAAACGTATTGACCTGAAACAAAATTTTCCTCTTTTTTAATGATATTTTTTACAAATTTTCTCTTTTACCTTTTTTTAAAGACATTTTTTACAAATTTTCCTTTTACCTTTTTAGTGACATTTTGTTTACAAATTTTCTCTTTTTTTAATGACAATTTTTTTTACCGAAAGACATTGACTTTTTTTTTTTTTTACAAATTTTCTCTTTTACCTTTTTTTAATGACATTTTTTACAAATTTTTCATTTTGTTTACAAATTTTCCTTTTTTAATGACAATTTTTTTACAAAAGGAGATTGACTTTTTTTGTTACGTTAGGACTTTTTTTTTTTGGCGATTATTTTTATATTAATATATTGACACGTGTCACAATCTCAAATAAAATTAACACATGTCACGATCTGGTGAGTTACGATTTTGCCTACGTGTCACACTCACGTTGGGAAAAATTTAAAGTAAAATAGCTTTGATCGATTTGTGGAACTCTCGAATTCATGATTTGCTTGAATGATGTATTTTTTTTCTTTTCTTTCTCGATTAAGTATGGCATTTTTTTTTTTTTTTTTGTTTTTAAACGTATTGACTTATTTTTCCTCTTTTTTAATGATATTTTTTACAAATTTTCTCTTTTACCCTTTTTAATGACATTTTTTACAAATTTTCTTTTTACCTTTTTAGTGATATTTTTTTTACAAATTTTTCCTTTTTTTAATGACAATTTTTTTTACAGAAAGACATTGACTTTTTTGTTACTTTAGGACATTTTTTTTTTTGACATGAAACAAATTTTTGCTCTTTTTTAATTATATTTTTTACAAATTTTCTTTTTTACCTTTTTTTAATGACATTTTTTACAAATTTTCCTTTTACCTTTTTAGTGACATTTTGTTTACAAATTTTTCTTTTTTTTAATGACAATTTTTTTTACAGAAAAACATTGACTTTTTTTTGTTACATTAGGATTTTTTTTTTTGCGATGATGTATTTTTTTTTTAATTTTTAGATAAAAAGAAAATATTAAAATTAACTTTATATGTTAGTATATTAAGATGTGTCATTATCTTAATTAAGATGACACATATCACGATCTAATGAGTTATAATTTTGAGTGCATTAGGAGAATGTTGAACATGAGAAAACTCTCTTCTTGTTGAAACACTCCATTAGGTTTTGGGATTGTTATTGTTTTATGTTCGAAGCCAAATGAAAATCGAAGCCCAAAAGTGCAAAAAAAGAAAAGAAGGAAGAAGACAGACATAGGGTTGCAACTTGGTCTGAGTTTCCGAAGAGACCTCTCTGTCTCTCTCCTCCGCCCGTAGAAGCCTAAAGAATAAAGGAGATTGTTTTTCTCGGATTCCCGAGGTACTCTCACTGTTGAAAGTTTTCTTTTTTTGTGTGTGTTTCGGAATCCTAGCTCGAGTCGGATTAGAGACTGAGATAGATACAATGTTGAAAAGACACGGCTCGAGTGTGGTATTGAGAAGACATCGCCCGAGAGTTTGAAATGCTACCACACGATGTTGTTGAGCTCATACTCGAGAGACTTCCGGTCGAATCTCTGCGGAGATTCAGGTCCGTATCCAAGAAGTGGAAATCCACAATCGATTCCCGACCTTTCCAGGAGCGACAGTTGATCCGTCGTAGGCAATCACGAGCTGCAGATATCCTTTTCGTGTCCATTGCTGATTATAGTAATAGTGGTGATTATGAAGCTGGAAGGAGGAGAATTGTGTTTGGGTCTTCAGTAATTTCTACCGTCAGGTTCCCTATTCCGAGCACACAGGTCTGCCATGGTAGTTGTGATGGTCTGCTATGCCTCGCCCATGTCTTCACACCGAGTTTCGTGATCAACCCCGCCACTGGATGGCATCGAAGTTTTCCACATTCCAGCTTTCAACAGCTCTGCATCGACATGTTTAATAAAGAAGACTATGGCGCCCCAAGCCCTAAGCTTGGATTTGGTAAAGACAAACTCAGGGGCACATACAAGCCGGTTTGGTTATATAATTCATCTGAATTTGGCCTAGACAACGTTACTACTTGTGAAGTTTTTGATTTTGGCACCAACGCTTGGAGGTACGTTCTCCCTGCTTCTCCTTACCGGATAATTAGTTACTGTTCTCCCGTGTATTTAGATGGGTCACTTTATTGGTTCACTGAGTGTGAAGAAACCAAGGTATTGTCTTTCGATCTTCACGCCGAAACTTTTCAAGTCATCTCTAAAACTCCCTTTCCCCGTGTACATGAGCGTCGCGATGTTACCATGTCCATCCTTGATAACCGCTTGTGTGTATCCGAGAAAAAATGGGACATCCAAGTCGCATGGTCGTTTGATCCTTCAGGCGGCAACAAGACGTGGGAGAAAATTTGTTCGATAGATCTCAACGATATTTTTGCTTGGTTCGGGGAACCCGAATTAGCACTCGTACCAGTAGCAATTCTGGAGAAGAATAAGTTATTACTTCATGGTCATGGATACATGGAACCACTGCTACCGCTGGTGATCCATCTCCATACCAAATCTTATGATTTACTCTACCAGCCTACCACCATCGGATATTGTGTTTCTTATTTCCAAAGTTTATTCACTGCTTTATCAAATTAATTTTTGCCTTTCTTTTCTTTCTACCGATGAACCATTGTAATTTAACATTTTCTGCATTTTAATTTAATGATGAATTGGTTTTCTTTGGCACCTTGTTGTGTTCTGTTCTCTTGGATTTTATATGTTGCATTCTGCATTTTAATTTAACCATTGTAACTTTGCATTTTCTGCATTTTAATTTGTCCATGATTTTCTGCTCCTCGGGTTAAATTAGACTCAAACCCATCAGCACATTGGTTAGAAATTAAACTCAGAATTACACCAATGTGAGCTGCAGTTCCACAAGAACTGAAGCTACTCGACCATATACCAAATTAGTTTCCAAGTATTTCTTCTGGAGATTAAAGTTACAACCCCAGGAAAAGACTCTGCCTTTCTCACTAATATATGGATCGACATATATAGAGATAGACACTTCCGTGAGATGAGACACGAGATACACTTCTTTGCAATGTAGAAGAACTTGCAGAGCAGTTATATGATCATTGTTGGTTTTTGCATGTGGCTATGGTTCTTGAAGAACTAGGTTTGTGAGCCTTTCTTGTTGGCGAGAGTGTTCACTAGACGCTGGAACTTCATTAAAGTCACCCAAGAGAACCCACGGATATAATCATTGGCTTGACCAAGATCTTGTCTACGCTTTCTTCTTGATCCTCAGCTTTATTGTTCAAGTTCATATTTTCTTTTCCTAGTTCTTCTGTCAACACAAAAGAACTTTTCTCAACTGTTTTAAAATCTCTTGCTTTAAGATCTTCTTCTTTGCTTCCTCGATTTCTTTCTCTAACTTGGAGACGTGTTTTACCATACAACTATCCAGGCTGGGAACTTCAGGCACACTAGCTGCTGCCTTCTTTTTGCCTGGTTTCTTCACGTTCTCATACATTTTTCCGCAGGTCCTTATAGTTTCTTGAACTTCCTTCTCCCATTTCGAAACATATTTTGTCACGAGCAAACTTTTCAAGTCCGGGATAGGATCCAATGGCGTTTTGTTTCTGCTTGAGTTCTTTTGGTATGTCCCAGACTTCACTCCCTCGTTCTTTTTGGCTTCTTCGATCTCCTTCTCAAGGAATGTTTCACAAGGATGCTTCCCAAATCTGGAACAGTGTCACCTGCAACACCTTGACAAACCTTTCTGCCTTTGTCAGATACATCCTTTGAAGCCCTTTTGGCTTCACAGACTTCTCTTTCTAGTTTGGTCATGTGCTTCACCAGAAACTTGTTCAAACTCGGGATCTGTGACTCGTTTCCACTCTTTGTTTTTCCTTCATTGATAGAGCGAGTATGAATCTCCATCATTTCTTTTTTAAGTGAAAGAGTAACCATCCAACCCAGGGGAGGATCTACGGTCAATAAGGAAGGTGCATCTGCCCCTATGAATTTTTAAAAATTCAGCCTTTTATTTACTAATTATTATGTGTTTTGGAGCAATTGATCAAATAAGTCCCTCTTGAAGTCTTCTTCGATGTCCCCGCTTTCCATCTATTTTTTCTTTTCGTTTCTTTAATTTACAATATTTAATTAATTTTCAAATTATTCACTATTGCTATTAAACACAATATTTACTTTATTTTATTTATAACTAACATTTCTTTGTTATTTATTTCCTTTCCAATTGATTTGTTATTTTTTTAGTGCTAACAGATAACTAAATTTCTCCTAAATTTCAGTCTTTCCTTGTTTATATTGTTAATTTTTGTGAAATTCTCTTCGTTTATTAATTTCTTTCAGTTTTTTAAAAATAATTAATTTTAGCTCATATGATAATTTAACAGATGAATTATATGTATTTAGTATTATTCATGAAATGGATAAATTTATTAATTTGATGATATATATTTTTTATTTCAATATATTAGTATTTATTAACTTGTGCTCTCACTAAAAATATCTTTATTTTAAAATATAAAAATAAATTTTTTAGGATATATATAAATTTTATGATATTAAATATATTTTAGATATTTAATTAAAAAATTTTGCCACCCATAACAAATTTTTCTAGATCCGCCAATCCCTCTGTCACGTTATCTTTGTAAGGCTACAAACTTGTCCAATATTCCACAAACGTATCCAATGTATCTGTCTTTATGCTAAAGTTGATATATATCTGTAGTTTTGAACATACGTGAGAAAATTCAATCCAATGTGATTTGAAGAAATACAGTGTGTTGAAAAAGTCTCTCTCTGTCCCATTCACAAAGGCAATTACAGAAATATATACTACAATATGAATATCAGACTTTCCTAGATTAGAATAATTACAATTGATTTACAATCGAAGAATGTTAAGGAAAGTGAATAAGCTGATAGCAAAACCGACCGGATACAATACGATAGGAATTGATATCCCATTATCATTTCAATCCAATTTATACGTTAGTTAAATTTTTCAAGCCAATTTATACGCTAGAAACAAATTTAACTAACGTGGATTTCACTTCATGATTTGCATATATTCCCCTTTATATATACCAAACCTTCCCTCTCACTTTCCTTACACCATAATCATTCTTCTTCTTATAAAGTTTTCATGACGACCATTATGTCGGAATCTTGTATGCGTTTGCATTTTCTCTTGCTGCTCTTACTCTGTTGTCTCTCTTTCTCTTCAAGCTTCGTCAATAAACCCTTCCTTTCAAAAAATCCTGTTGTTGGTCTTGTTGCTTGTCGTCTCCACCAGATTCAAGCCTTTACGGAGTTCAAGAACGAGTTTGATACCCGCGGTTGCAACCACAGTGACTCCTTCAATGGAGTATGGTGCGATAACTCGACGGGTGCGCTCACGGTGCTACGACTCAGGGCCTGCCTCAGTGGAACTCTGAAGCCCAACAGTAGCCTTTTTGGGTTTCATCAGCTCCGTTACCTTGATCTCTCTGAAAACAACTTCATCTCCTCTTCACTTCCTTCCGAATTTGGCAATCTCAACAAGTTAGAGGTCTTGTCTCTTTCCTCTAATGGCTTCCTCGGCCAAGTTCCTTCCTCATTTAATAACCTAAGCATGCTTTCCGTTTTAGGCCTTTCCCATAACAAGCTCACCGGTAGTTTCCCACTTGTACGAAATCTAACCAGCCTCTCCTTTTTAGACTTTTCCTATAATCACTTCTTTGGAACTTTGAATCCCTACAATAGCCTCTTTGAGTTGCACCACCTTCGTTACCTTGGTCTAGGTTACAACAACTTCAGTTCCTCACTCCCTTCTGAAATTGGCAATCTCAACAAATTAGAGATCTTGTCTCTTTCCTCTAATGGCTTCTTTGTCAAGTTCCTCCCAAAATTAGTAACCTAACTTGGTTAACCGAGTTGTACCTTGACCAAAACACGCTCACTGGTAGTTTCCCACTTGTACAAAATCTAACTAAGCTCTCCCTTCTAGAAATTCATGGTAATCACTTCTCTGGAACCATTCCTTCTTCTCTCATCACTATGCCTTTCTTGACATATCTTGATCTGCGTGAAAACTATTTCAACGGCTCTATTGAAGTTCTTAACTCCTCTGCCTCATCTAAGCTCGAGTTCTTGTACCTTGGGCTTAACCATTTTGAAGGAAAAATCATAGAGCCTATCTCAAAGATCATCAACCTCAAGGAACTCGACCTTGCTTTCCTAAACACAAGCTACCCAATTGACTTAAACCTCTTCTCCTCTCTCAAATCTTTGTCGCACCTCATTCTTTCCGGTATTAGTATATCTCCGGCCAGTTTAAGGTCAGATTCATACATCCCATTGGCCTTGGAAGTGTTATATTTGGAGCAATGTGGTATCAAAGAGTTCCCAAACATCTTAAAGATCCTTCATAATTTGGAAATTATAGACATATCCGGCAATAGAATCGATGAGAAAATCCCTGAGTGGTTATGGAGCCTTCCTCGTTTGAGTGGAGTGTCTATTGCAGATAATTTGTTCAATGGTTTTGAAGGTTCGACCGAAATTATAGTAAATTCGTCGGTGCAGATTTTAGATTTGTCATTCAACCGTTTTGAAGGAGCACTTCCTAATCTACCACTTTCAATCAACACCTTCTCTGCGGGTACTAATAGTTTCACAGGAGAGATACCTCTTTCAATCTGCAAAAGAAGCTCATTTGTATACCTTAATCTAGGCCACAACAACTTCACCGGTCCAATTCCTCAATGTCTGAGTAATTTTACGTTTGTGAATCTCCGGAAGAACAACTTGGATGGAGGTATTCCTGACGAGTTCTATGTCGGTTCCTCTCTGCACACACTCAACGTTGGCTACAATCGACTAAGCAGGAAGCTTCCAAGGTCTCTTCTAAATTGCTCATCTCTGAAGTTTCTAAGTGTGGATGATAGGTTACAAGAGAAGGAGAAGCTCAATGATGAGGTGGCACCAATGAGAACTAGGCATCCTTATTTTGAGGAAAGCCTTCTCCACTCTCCACCTTCTCCACCTTTCCATTCCCTAAGAGTCAATAACCCCACTAACGTATCGTGCCGTATTATAAGGAGTTAATGACTCTACTTTCTTATTGTGCAAGCATTGTAAGGAGTTCATGACTCCACTTTCTTGTTTCCCCTATTTATATCAATAAGAAGAACCAAGAAAAGGTAGACTAAAACTACCAAGAAAACATTGTCTTTGTTCTTATGTTACAAATCTCTTTGGTTTTGAAGAGGGACCTATCAGTGGACTACAACAGAATCAAAGATACATTTCCTTTCTGGCTCAAGGCATTACCGAATTTGCAAGTCCTCACCCTCTGTTCAAACAAATTTTATGGTCCTATATCTCCTCCTCATCAAGGTCCTCTCGGATTTCCTGAACTGCGGATATTTGAGATATCTGATAATAAGTTTACTGGAAGCTTGCCACCAAGTTACTTTGTGAATTGGAAAGCATCATCACCCACGATGAATGAAGATGGAGGTCTATATATGCTAAATGAGACGAATGTTGACGGTACAATTGTCCATGGTTATATGGATACTATAGATTTGCAATAGAAAGGTCTATCTATGGAGCAAGCGAGGGTCATTACTTCCTACGCCGCCATTGATTTTTCTGGGAATAGACTTTAAGGACAAATTCCTGAATCCATCGGTCTTTTGAAGGCACTGATTGCACTCAACTTTTCCAACAACGCCTTCACAGGCCATATTCCTCCGTCTTTCGCCAATCTGGGCAAGCTCGAGTCACTGGACCTATCAAGCAACCAACTCTCAGGGACTATTCCTAATGGACTAGGGAGCCTCTCGTTTTTGGTGTACGTAAATGTGTCTCACAACCAACTCAAGGGTGAAATACCACAAGGCACACAAATTACCGGGCAGCCTAAATCGTCATTCGAAGGGAATACGGGGCTTTGTGGTCTTCCTCTCGAGGAAAGCTGTTTCGGGACTAATGCGCCACCAACACAACAACCTGAGGAAGAAGAAGAGGAAGAAGTGTTGAGCTGGAAAGGAGTGGTGATAGGGTATGGGCTTGGAGTGTTGTTTGGATTGACAATAGCACAAGTCATTGCTTCGTACAAACCAGAGTGGCTTGCAAAGATAATTTGTCTGAATAAGCGCAAAAACCGTTAGGATTGTTTCGGTTTTGAGTTTGATCTTTCAATGTCTGCCAAGTAGTTGTTGGTCTTGTATTGAAGCTTTTCCTTGTGTTTGTTGTACCTTTATATGAATAATTCTTGTTTTATTTCTTTTTCAATAAACTAAGAATGATGAATTCCATGAAATCATGTTTAAAGCAGTTCAACAGAGAAGAAGAAGAACACTCTGCATTCTGAAGCAGAGCATGTCTCGGCCAACAAAGGGAACTCCATAAAGAAGATGACAAAGCCCACTCACTCATGTCTGCCCACTCACTCATGTCTACCCACTCACACATGTCTAGTGGTCAAGCCTAAAGAAATTTATAATTCAGAGAGATTTGAAGAGAAAGATTAATCCTTTTGATTTCATTCCTTTCAACTTACTTTTTACAATCGATTTTAGATGTTTATTTATACTTAGAGATGAAACCCTAAGTGTGTCTGCCATGTGTCATCATCTTGTTGTATCTAAGGATCCAAGAGCCTCAAATGAGTTTGACAGCTCAATGACACAAGCCTTGTTCGTACGAGTCTTGATTTGCTTTGTCTCCAAGTTTTCTTCAAGCCGTACTCTGCTTTTGCAGTGCTTATTCTCATTTAGCCGTTGAACCTTGCTTTTGAATACAAGAGGGTTCGTGGGGTTCGTGGGCCTATTTACGATTTCATCAATCTAGCCCATCTTTGTTTTTCCTTTGGAATCCACTAATAAGGCCTTATTTGATTTGTTCTCAACCTTGTTCTCTGCTTCTTTCGATTGTGAGGCACTTTCTCTAATAGCCCCCCTCAAACATGGTGTAGGAGGGAAATCGACACCAAGTTTGAACCTGAGAGAGCTAAAAGCTTCAGACGGCAATGACTTAGTGAAGATGTCAGCAATTTGTTGATGAGCAGGGACATGTTTCACAATCAATGAGCCGAGAGCCACTCTTTCTCGAACGTAATGATAATCCGTTTCAAAGTGCTTAGACCTCTTATGGTAAGTCGGATTGGCAGTAAGGTGAACTGAAGATAGGTTATCACAATATAGTTCCGGAGTAACCTGAAGTGGAACACCGAGCTCACGTAACACATGGCATATCCAAGTTAACTCCATGGTTGTTTCAGATAATGACCTGTACTCCCAAAGCAGACGCGGCTTCAAAATCTTCTACTGCAGCTTTTTCTGCATTCTCCATCAAAGTTTCTGCTTCTGCACTCGGAATCCTATCAACCGGAAAATAAAACCTATTGTTAAGAAGCTACAGAGAAATACCACGAAATATATTCCTGAATACTAAAACCTTTAATTACCTAGCAGCTCGAAATGTTCTACACCAGGATGCTTCAACAAATGTTCTCTTATAATTTTGCAGTAGTGTGGATTTGAGTCACCAAGAATCTCATCAAGAGTTTGGTTCATTCCACCACAACACCATACCACAACTTCAATATTCCAGAACTGACACCAGTCAATGAGAGTATATAACTAGAATGAAACATTACCTGTCCCTTCTTTATCTTCCTACTCAAGTATGAATCCCTTTTTCTGCGAGGAAACCAGCCAAGAGGTGATGTTTTACATTGAGAGGACCGCGTCAATTGTGATTTTCTAAGAGCTGGATGTCTCTCTTGGTGATTTTATTGTGCATTTCTCCACAGATGTATGAACATCCATTTGGTAAATGAAAATTAAAATGAATATCATACAGCAGTAGAAGCATATAACCCATCTTTAACTATTTTTTATTTACCAAAATCACCAATTACCACTATCTTATCAGTCGAACCCATCTATCTACATGACACACATAGATCATAAGTTCTTTGTTCTTTCATTTCAGATCCTCAGGAAGTTTCAATTACTGTTTAACCATGCCCCATAACTTTGAGATTTGCAAGAATGCCCCTCCCAATAACCTATATTTCACAGTCTGTAAAATCAATGAGCACAGAGCTCTATCAAAAGCAAGAACCAAAAGTGAAAGAAAGAGCAGTTTCAACTGTCCCTAATCCCAAAGGCTTCCCAACAAACAAACAACCAATAGCCAAAAGACCCGTGTATGTCTGTTAATCCTTCATGTATCAACGAGAGAATAAGTGGATGATAAGTATGCTTATGAGTCAATTACGTTCAGAAAAATAAAGCAAACTGAACCTGTGCAGCAAGAGTGTGCAGAAAATTCCAAGTAGCTCTCCCGAGCTCCTCTATAGTCACATGACCTGTAGACGTTTCCTGAAAGAATAAGGAGTCATCTTTGTGTAAAGGTTACACATGTTCATATCAAGAAAATCTATAATTACTTACGAAACCCTTTTCAACGAGGCTTAAAAGGTGAAACTTTTCATAAGAAAACCTTACATTTCGATACAGTTTTTTTCTTCCAGGCTAGTTACACAAACTTCAAATCATCATAACATGACAGTGGTAGTAATTTACTTACAGTAGTAGAGAACCAATTTGCTTCATATGTTGGGTAACAAAACTAAGAAGGAAATGCAAAATGAAGTGAAAGAGAGAAGAGACCCAGAAAAGGTTCATTGGGGAATTTTATCGAACAGTTTGCAGGTGAAAACTAATTGCAACTGAAACTGTTTGATTGCGATTGGTGGGGAAGAAGAGTCTTAAGGAGATTTGGGTTTTGGATTGTGGATGAAGAATGAGGAGTAATTTTGATGCCCATGAAATAAGAGATAATTCCACTCGTCTCATTTCAATTCAAATAATGCATTGATTTTTATTTGGTTATATAATTTTAGTTTTATAGTTGGGAATTAGCTCAGCTTTTTTTAGATTCAATCGTAATAACGAAAATATTAAGTAATACAGCTTATTTGTAAATTACCACGCTAATTTAGTAGTTTGCAATACAATTTTACTCAAACTTGTATTTCTTTTCTCCTGTCGAAAAGAATATTCAATTGACCAACACATTGATGTAATCTTCTTGAAATTGGTCCCTAACAAAAAGAACAAATATTTCACATTCAACAATGTCTATCATTCCAATTGAAATTTACACAATATTTCTTGAAATGAGCTTTTACTTACATCCTTATGGTCCAATTGAAAGGCAATCTGAACAATGGAAAATGACTTTTCCATACCAATGTTTCTTGTTTTGTCCATTTATTGTGTTATCAAAAAGTCATGAATGTTGTTCTATGTTTTGTTCCATTTGCCACTAGTTTCTTCGAGTCCTTTCTTCTTCCTCGGCCTTTTATCCCCGCAGCCTGCAAGATCAAATGACTACTGTGTTAATGGAAAAAAGAAAGATTTCTTGGTAATTTAATTTTGCAAGAAAAACAAGTAAAACCTTTTCTCTTTTAAGCTGAGCTTGCTCTCTGATCCCTTTCCGAAAAAACCTCTTCTTTGGCTTTTCGTTTGCTGCTCTTGCTTTCTGGATTTTTTGACGAACGAAGCACAACATAAGATTTCTCAAGTTTTGGAAGATACGGCTTTATGTGAAGGAATCAGAGAACCTTTTTGATTACAAGCACTGAGAAACTTTTTCGTTTACCTTTTATTGCGTGACTGCTTGCAGTTGAGCTTGCTCTCTGATCCCTTTCCGAAGAAGCCTTTTCTTTGGCTTTTCGTTTGCTGCTCTTGCTCTCTGGGTTTTTTGCTCTCTGTTTCTACTCAAACATCATATGGGAAACTAATTAGAGAAAATTGTGAAATACCACGTTAGAATGAATTACGTAAATTGACATGATAACCTAAAAAATATATTTTGATATTTTGGGATTAAGGATATATGGGAAACTAAAGAAAACTGTCGCTTGGTTTTATAAATAAAAACATAAAAAAAAAAAACTAAGGACAAACTGATTAATCTTTAAATATTTTTTTTTCATCCAAACTAGACGGTTTGTCATTCTCTTTTCAGGTGTTTGTTGAACATCGTTTAAATGAAAAAAAACTAAGGACAAATCGATTAGTCATTCTCTCCTGAGGTGTTTGTTGAACATCGTTTAAAAGAAAAGAGAAAATTAGTATTAAAGCATACGGTGTGGAAGAGAATGACAGAATTTGAATGAACAATTTTTGCACTAATTTACTTCATATGTGATAACCATATGGAAAAAGAATATATATTTTCAACCATATGTTTGGTAACAAAACCAAAGAACGAAATGGAGAAATAGAGAGCCTGAAAAGATTTCATTGGGGAATTTCTTTATCCAACACTTTGCAAGTGAATGTTTTCAAAAAGTGCAATAATACAAACATGAAAACTAATTGAAACCAAAATAGATTTTGAGAAAAGATTTTGTACCTTGAGAATTTTTTTTTGAAATATTGGAATTGTTCGTTTTGATTGGTGGGGAAGAAGATTCCAATCACTTGCAAAGAGCTCTATGGTAGCACTTCAAACTTCAAAGTATGTTTTGAGTTTTAAAAATCTTAATTTTGGATGTAAAGCGAAGATGTGAACAATACAAATGACGTTAGAATATGAGATTGTGTTCCTTTGGTATAGTGTAAAGTTCTTTTACTCTTTTGTGGTATAATATTTCTTATTTTTTTCGTAGTTTTGTTTAAGTTTGATTAGAACCAAGTTATTATTATTATTTGGTTTTAATTTAGTTTGAAGATTGTGTAGTACTTTTACTTACATCAGTGGTTTATTCAAATTCCTAAAAAAAAAATTTTGTCAAGCTTTAATTGATTTTTTTCTCAAGTTTACAAATCCAAAGAAAGGGATAAGTAAAAAGTTTAAACAAAACAAAAGGAAAGTGTTGGTATCTCATTAGGTAAAATTTCTACATTACAAAATGGTAAAAAGAGGCTGCCATGGATGCTCACCCATTATTTTTATTTTTTTGAATCACAAGAGAAAAACAACAATGTAGTGAGAGAGATGCATAAACAAATATGGTAATCTATTAATAATAACAATCCTAGAAAATGAATTCTAGGGTTGTGTCCTTTCGTAAATAACCGTTTTATAGTTAACAGTATATTATAGGGTTGCGTCTTTTCGATAAAATATTTTTATGATTATTTAAAGGGTCGTGTTTTTTCGCTTAGGATTGTGTCCTTTCGTATTCTAGGGTCGAATCTTTTCGATATAAAGGGCTGTGTCTTTTCGTAAACAACCATTTTATAGTTAATAGTATATTCTAGGATTACTTCTTTTCGATAAAAAAAATTTTATGGTTATTTCCAAGGGTCATGTCTTTTGGTTTAGAGTTGTGTCCTTTCGTATTCTAGTCTCGCATCTTTTCGATATAATCGCTTTATGGTTATTTCCAATGGTTGCGTCTATTAATAATAACAATCCTAGAAAATGAATCATAGGGTTGTATCCTTTCATAAATAACAGTTTTATAGTTAACAGTATATTCTAGGGTTGCGTCTTTTCGGTAAAATCTTTTTGTGGTTATTTCCAAGGGCCGTGTTTTTTTTGCTTAGGGTTGTATCCTTTCGTATTCTAGGGTCGCGTCTTTTCGATAAAACATTTTCATGGTTATTTCCAAGGGTCGTGTTTTTTTTGCTTAGGGTTGTGTCCTTTCGTATTCTAGGATTGCGTTTTTCGATAAAAATTTTTCATGATTATTTTCAATGGTCGTGTTTTTTTTTCTTAGGGTTGCGTCCTTTCATATTCTTGGGTCGCGTCTTTTCGATATAAAGATTGTGTCATTTCGTAAATAATTGTTTTATAGTTAATAATATTTTCTAGGGTTGCGTCTTTTCGATAAAATATTTTATGGTTATTTCCAAGGATCGTGTTTTTTCGTTTAGGATTGTGTCTTTTCGTATTCTAGGATCGCGTCTTTTCGGTATAAAGGGTTGTGTCCTTTCATAAATAACCATTTTATAATTAACAGTATATTCTAGGGTTGCGTTTTTTTGATAAAATATTTTTATGGTTATTTCCAAGGGCCGTATTTTTTCGCTTAGGGTTGTATCTTTTCATATTCTAGTGTCGCGTCTTTTCGATATAACCATTTTATGGTTATTTCCAATGGTTGCGTCTATTAATAATAAAAATTATAGAAAATGAATCATAGGATTGTGTTCTTTCGTAAATAACCGTTTTATAGTTAACAATATATTTTAGGATTGCGTCTTTTCGATAAAATATTTTTATGGTTATTTCCAATGGTCGTGTTTTTTCGCTTAGGGTTGTGTCTTTTCGTATTCTAGTGTCGCGTCTTTTCGATATAACCGCTTTATGGTTATTTCCAATGGTTGCGTCTATTAATAATAACAATTATATATATGAAAGAAGGTGAGCCCTCTCCATATTGCGTCACGTCATTGCATAAAGGATTGACATGTGTCCTTACATTAATTGTGAGTATAAAATTACATAAATTCAACTTTAAATTAAAAATTATAAACAAATAATAATAAAAATTATGGTGTCATAAAAATATAACTTTAATACAAATAAATAATATAAAGTTTGAACTTATTTTACCTATTTATTTTCCTCTTTTGTGAAATTTATTCTCCAATTGGTCATATTTTCTGGATTTATATGCGAATTATTTTTCTAGATTTACTGATTTTGTTATTCATTAATATATATTAATTATCAAATTTATATTAGTTATAAATAAATTCTTTGATATTTTTATAGAGGTAGGAAACATGAATTTGTGATGAGATTTTGCGGGAACGGAAACGTAACGAAAATTAGAGAAGCAAAATAGCTATTCTATTTATGTCCTATTTAAAGTTCGGCACAAAAATAGAATGGGACGGGACGAAACGAAAATTCTCAAAAATAAAAAATGTGATAATCATAATTTGTTTATAAATTAATTATTATTTTAAATAATTTAAATATAAAAATCATGAATTTTTTTAATATATCGTAGAAATTAGAAATGGCAAGATTATATGGTACATCTCCAATATAGATAAATATATTTTACCACAAAATTTAATTTGCATGACACTTAGATTGGATGTAAGCATTTTTGGTATAAATCGACTACGTTTGAGATTATGGGTTCTCTCAAACTTATTCGAGTTCACCAAAACAAAAAAATAACGCGTTCGTATGTAAAAATCTTTTAAAATAAAAAATCAAAGAAATAATTAAAAATGCAAAACTGGTGATTTTTCGAAATTCAAGCATTTTTTCAATTTATTATGTATGAACTGTTTAGATTTCGCCAATATTGATAACTTGTACATATGGTTGATAGTTTTATAAGTTCCAATAGTTTGATTGATAGCAAATAGATTAATTATTCTTGTATTTTCTTATAATATAAATTATCAAAATATTTAGATACGTACATATAAATTTCGGCACAAAAATAGGATGGGACGGGACGAAACGAAAATTCACAAAAATATAAAAATGTGATAATAATAAAATTCTTATAAATTAATTATTATTTTACATAATTTAAAATATAAAAATTAATAACCTTATTACATTTAATGAAAATAGCAGATAAAGATAAAGTTTGTGTGTAATATTTGATCTTTTGTATTATTATGAGATACATATTTAATTTTATTCGACCACCTCTTGGATGGATAAAATATAATTTCGACACACCTTTAAATTTTGCAACACAGCAAGTTGTTGCTGTGGACGGATTGTCTGAAATTATGACGGGATCTAAAAATATAGGGGATCAACGAATTTAGACTCTACAATATCGCCTTTAGAGACATAAGGAAATGTTATATTGATGGCTATACAAAGTGTATATTTTATGGTATTCCATAAGTAATTTTCGAAGAAGATTGACAAGTTTTGATAAATATTATACATGACTCTTTTCGGGATATAAGTATGGAAAACATATGTCAAGATATTAGTTTTTGGTTAGAAAAATCCAGAGCTTGTTAATTTTATAATGTAAAGATGTGTTAAAATGTCGCTGCACATACAATTGCAAAACATAATGTTTTGAACGTTTCGTTCTACTCAAATTGTATTTATCCTCCGCATTGGCTAATTGGTATTTTGTTCTGTGACTCTGTAATTTTCCAATTTGCATAATGTAATGACTTGACGAAAACAAAATGAGATACATGTTCAATTATTTATATAATATTACTTATAAAATTTGTCTCAAATAAAATTTTGGGAATTTTGTTTTCCGTTCTGTTTCCAAACAAGAATCAAATTTTTTATTTATACAGGAATGTATTTCTGTATGGAATGAAAATTCGAGATAAGAATGAGACGGAACACGATGAACCAAAACAGGACGAAAAATCTGCTCAACTCTAAATATTTATTAAAAAGAATCCGCGCGTATGCGCTGGTATTGACCTAGTACTAGAAAATGAATCATAGGGTTGTGTCCTTTCGTAAATAACCGTTTTATAGTTAACAGTATATTCTAGGGTTGCGTCTTTTCGATAAAACTTTTTCATGGTTATTTCCAAGGGTCGTGATTTTTTGCTTAGGGTTGCATCCTTTCGTATTCTAGGGTCGCGTCTTTTTGATATAAAGGGTTGTGTCATTTCGTAAATAATCATTTTTATAGTTAATAGTATATTCTAGGGTTGCGTCTTTTTGATAAAACCTTTTATGGTTATTTCCACGGGTCGTGTTTTTTTCGTTTAGGGTCGTGTCTTTTCGTATTCTAGAGTCGCGTCTTTTCGATATAACCACTTTATGGTTATTTCCAATGGTTGCGTCTATTAATAATAACAATCCTAAAAAATGAATCCTAGGGTTGTGTCCTTTCGTAAATAACCGTTTTATAGTTCAACAATATATTCTAGGGTCGCGTCTTTTTTATAACCGCTTTATGGGTTATTTCTATTGGTTGCGTCTTTTTGAAAGAAATCATTGGATTGCGCCTTCTTGAAAAACATTGCGCTTATTTATTTAATGTTGCATTTTCTAGCATTTTTGTTTTTAACTCTACATATTTCTTTCGTTGACCATTTTGTTCATATAAGGCTACTAATTTTAAAATTCAGTCAAAGATGATAAAAAAAACGTCATTCTATTATTTTAAACGGTTTTATGGTTATTAATGCATCTAAGGATTGCGTCTTCTTGGAAAAAAAATTATTTTATGGTTATTCATGCATCATAAAATTGCATCTTTAAAAAAAAAAAAAAATTATGGTTATTAATACATCCTAAGATCGCGTTTTTTCACAAAAATATATCATAGGGTTGTGTCTTTTTTAAAAAAACTCGTTTTATGGTTGTATGAGATTATGTGGTTTGTAAAAGATTCACCAGATTTTGTAAAAGATTCACCAGATTTAGCAGATCATGTATTCAATGCCCAGAAAAGTAAAGACTTTATAGCAGTTTCAGTTTTTCGTGCCTATGGGTAACTCACAAAATTTCATCATTACACATCATTACTAGAAGATGTAAACGAAATTATAGCACGGAACGAAGTCAGTTTTGTAAAAGATTCATCAGATTTAGCAGATCATGTATTCAAAATGCCCAGAAAAGTATGTTTCAATTTTTCGTGCCTATGGGTAACTCACAAAATTTCAGAATTACACATCATTACTTGATGACGTAAACGAAATTGTAGCACCGAACGAAGTCAGATTTGTCATTTACCTAATTCACTCTTAAAAAACTAGTTCAAGAATCACCACTGATGCAAAACAAAATAGGTTTTTGAGTAAACTTTCCGTGGAAATATTTCATAACAATATTGGACATATCAGTGTTTGAAGAAGCAACAACATAATACGAATTCAATAATTTTTCTTACAATAACAACAATGACCATCAAGCTATCTGGTCCTAATACTAATTAATACAATTAACAGAACAAAAGAAAAATCCAGAAAACTGGAAAACTATTTTGTATGGGCAACGCATCTTACAATCGGAGCAAATAGGTCGAGACATATGATGATTGTTGGGCAGAACATCTACCTTTCTACCATAGTGTCTAAACGATGAGCCGGGCTTCATGTATAAGTCCTTCCCAATCAAACATTCAATGTGTAGGGTGACACAACAATACTCATCACACTTATAAAACCGCTTCTGTGGATTTATTTTCTTCTCGCAAGCTTCACACCAATAAGTCATAGTACTTGTCTCCTCCCCATAAGAAAGAGTGAGCATATGCTTATCATGCTTATACCTCACCTTTTGTGGTAAAGTAGCACATTCGAAACACAAAGCAAAATCACACTCCTCAATGCAATTGAATGTTTCATTTATGGAAGAATATCCGCAAACCCCACATATTCTTCTTCGCTCTCCTGGTTTAGATGTTAGGAATAAAGGATGCATATGACTTGGATGGACTAATGGCTCTGAAATTGTGGCGCACTGCACGTGTAGCTTAAAATGACATTCTTCTTTATCGCACTGATAGAAGAAACCAGTTTTGAACATCCAATCACAAGCTGAACATTGATCCTCAGGATATTCCATAACACCGTCATATCCTCCCACTAGAGTGAGCAGATGCGGATGTATCGGGTTATATATTTTGCGAGAATGATTTGCACATTTTTCGTGTAGAATGAAATCATCACATTGCATACAAGAGTAGAAGTTACCGAAATAGATTGGCGTGATGCATGCCTGACAATGCTTAGAGTCATCGTAATCTCTACTCGTATTCTCAACAAGTCTCAAATGATGATGTTGATGACTGAAATGTTGTATGATTCCATCGCTTATCCTCACAAACGACGGCTCAAGTTCTTCTTCAGTTTCTTCTGGCACTCCCTCAAGGTCTATGCCATCCCACACATTGCTCTGTGTGGCACATCTTGAATGAGCAGCATAAGAACACCCGTCTTTGATGCAAGAATAGCCCCCGTAATAATTGTCGATCTTTCTACGACAAACACCACAAGACCAATCTCCTTGGTCAAAAGAAGGGGTGAAAGAGATACGATGGAGATGGCGAGATATCCTTATGACATGTGGCAAGCTGATACAACGTAGATGGATCACAAAGTCGCACGGCGGACATATATAGATAGGAGAGCTTGAATCGAGCAAGGCGCAAATGTCGCAAGTTAAGAAAGCTTGTCTTGGAAAGTGAGAAAGTGTATGCTCATGCCACTTGGGATGGTCTAATACTGCTGGTTTCTCCAAACAAGCTATATTCATAGCAAAATTGCAAGCCGAGCAATAATAAAAGAACTCTTTGAGAACTTCATCACAACAATAGCATTTTCTGGTTCCACTATCCCATTTCAACAAGACAAGCCAAAGAGAATGTTTAGGATGAAGAGGGTGCTTGATCTCAACTGGAGCCTTTTCATATTCTTCATGGTTCTGGCCATTGCAACCTTCGCAGAGAAAATGGGTATAATCTTCTCCAGTTAACCTGAATTTCTCCCAGCTTGCAGGGAAACACTTCCACTTGTTATTGCTGCCCCGCTTGACTTTCCCCGTCACAGGAAATTTCCCTTCTGCTCCAAATCTTACTTCGACTTGAGGGCATAAGGAAATAAGCTTATTCCACTTTGAATTCATAGAGATGACTAGGAAGCATATCTGATGGATGAGTGACATGAGCTCCGGCTCCGTCTCCAGACTCAATGTTTGACGAACGAGTGAGCTGAAGTGTAAATCTGAATTAGGCTTTGGCCGGAGACTCAATTTTCGGCCAACGGGTGATCTGAACTCCCAATCTGAATCTACAGAGTTGAGGAGAGAGTGTTCTTCAGTAATGAGTGATTTGAGCTTCGACAGCGGCTTCGGCTCCGAATACAAATCCAGAGATTTGAAGAGACAGAATGTTCGCTTAATGACTGATATGAGCTCCGAGAGTGGCTCCGGCTGGGAATCCAAATTCATAGAGTTGAAGACCGAGACTGTTTGAGGAATGAGTGACGTCAGCTCCGACTCCGGCTTCGGCTGCGAATCCAAATCCATTGACCTCACTAGAGAGATTATTTGAATGATGAGTGATATGGTATTCGAATCCTCATCCCAATCCTCATCCGAATCCGAATCCATTAGTTGAGAGATGAGTGAAATGAGCTTCGGCTCTGAATCTGAACCCATAGAGTTGCCGAGAGAAAGTGAATATTTGAGTGATATGAGAGATTCTGAGTTATTTAAGTTTTGAGTGCTCTCTCTAATATCGATCTGTTTCTGAATGCGGATCTTTGCTTTATCATAAACAAAAGAACCTTTATGATATTCAATCACCGTGGCCGACTGTTCCCTCCGGAGATCGAAATGAAGTTTTGATTTTTATATTACTGCTTAGTAATCAAACACTGATCTGCCCAATGTTATGAGATGTTTCCATGGAAATTTTACTCAAAGCAAGTACGCTGCTTTGCATCAATTTGTGATTCTTGAAAGAGACTTGTGAAGTTTCTGTGTCAGAGTCTCTGTTTAGATTAATGAAAAATCAACATAACAACAAATGCACAAGTGCCCGCAGGATAGATTTGGCTACTACAATGAAAATACATTACAGTAAACAACAGATTTGGCTTTTTAACCACTCCAGTTACCACTCTCTGAGTCAATAGTAAAAGCATAACCGAAAAGAACCGGTTTAGGTGTTCTTGGTACTGTTCTTGAAGGTCCAGCTTCAAATGCCGTGACTACTCAATGACATGGCCAATGGCACCAGCAAAACCAGTGTACAATCGAAGGCTTCTTAGTTTTCTTAGCGATTTTCTGGCGCAAGAGTAACTGTGTAACCTTTTGAGTTTCTTTACTCAATCCAACCTTTGTACCTCTTTCCACAACTCAGCCCTGGCGCGAGAGCAACTGTGTAAAATTTATTGTAAACCAAAGCATCAAAAGTCAAAGCTGATCATTCAATGATTTTGTTTTGTTTATGGAGAAAAGGTGCAAGTTGCATAGGCGGGCCGCTAAATTTATCTTATGGAGAAAATGTGCAACAATATTTAAAAAATCAGAGCTCAATTTATTAGTCAAGAAACTCGAATATATAAATTGTAATTTGAGATATTGTACAGAGGTCCCTTTAATCGCTAAATCGATCATTGACTTTGCGTTTGGACGACTTGAAAATCGTAATATTGTACTGCTTTTAGTTATGTTCAACTATACATATATTAAAGCATAGTATCATCCTCTGTTGGAGAAGATCACAAATAGATTCAGAGCTTGGACAGTTAAAACCTTATCTTTTGCAGGTAAGGTGCAATTAATTGCCTCAGTCATATATGGAGCTATCAACTTCTGGTGCTCTACTTTCTTCCTGCCAAAAGGTTGCTTAAAAAAGATTGAATCATTATGCTCTAAATTTCTTTGGTCTGGTAGCATTGATGGAAGTAAAGGAGCAAAGGTGGCTTGGAAATATGTGTGTCTGCCAAAGGCTGAAGGTGGAATGGGGCTGCGGAGGCTTACATCTTGGAACACAACCCTCTGCCTCAGACTTGTTTGGATACTCCTATCAAACAGCAACTCCCTTTGGTCCAAATGGCACAAGTTAAACAATCTCAGAGATGTTTCTTTCTGAGCTATTGAAGAAGCCTCTTCCCATTCTTGGACTTGGAGAATGTTAGTAAAGCTAAAGCCGCTAGCTCAGAGATTTATGAGAAGCATGGTAGGAAATGGTTTTAAAACCTACTTCTGGCCCTAGAGCAACAGGCATCCCAATATCAGCAAGAGTTGCGGATGCATGTGATGGTAATGGTTGGATTTTGAGAACTCCGCGATCTGATGCAGCCCTTAGTCTTCATACTCATTTAACCACAATCCAGCTTCCTTCTGAGGTATCGGATTAGGATTCTGTTGGCTGGTTTCTTGATGGTAAAGACTGTGTTGGTTTCTATACCTCCAAAACATGGGAAATATTGAGGACTTATTTTCCTTTTTTTAGTCTTTTTGACACATGTGTGCTCGGTCTAAAGAAAATTGTTTCATTTGTTTTAAAGTTGATATATAGTTTTTATTCTCTTAATCAAACTTTAAAACAAGCAAATCATGAATTCGAGAGTTCCGCAAATCGATCAAAACTATTTTACTTTAAATTTTGCTCAACGTGAATGTGACACGTAGGCAAAATCGTAACTCACCAAATCGTGACATGTGTTAATTTTAATTGAGATTGTGACACGTGTCAATATATTAATATAAAAATATAAATTTTCTTTTTCTACATTATTTATTTCTTAAATCAAAGTGTAGTGTAACTAAAAGGAAATAATAGTCTAAAAAAAAAGATATGTTATTAAATTTTTTTTAAAAAAAATAGTAAATAAAAAGACTAAGAAAAGGAAAATAAGATAAATTATTTATAATTGTAGTGTAAATAAAATGAAATAATAGTAAAAAAATAAAAAAAATAAGACATATTATTAAAAAAATTAAAAGGGAATATTAAATAAAAAAAATTAAAAAAAAACTAAAAAAGGAAAATAAGACAAATTATTTCCAATTTTTAAAAGTATTAATGCGGCATATAAAAAATTGATATTCATGAGATTACGACATGTTTTGTTCATACTTTTAAATTTATTTACTAATATATTTTGTTAATTTTCTTACTATTTGTTTAACACTAATGACATATATAGACATAAATTTGATAGAATGCATTATGCATAATATTATTTAGATATAAATTTTTTGGGTATTATTGATTGACAAGGAATGCATGGAGTAAAAATATGGTTTTAATATTATGGATGAAATACATGAGTTGTATTGCGAGATGAAATACGTGGAGTTGAAAATCAACATCCAAAATAAGTGTTCGAGTAACAATCAAAATCTAAATATTTACATCAACAAGATTTAACATATATTTCTTATATTTTCATAAATTTTATCTTTATTAAATTTAATCGATTACCGACACGTTTTACTTTGCTTTTTATTATTTATAAATAAGTTATAATTAAAACTCCGCGTATTACGCGGGTCCTAATCACATTCATTCCTAAGTGTGCGAGTAACAATCAAATTACTTGTGTGTTCCCTAAGACTTGTTTCAAGCATCACTAATTGATGCAAAGCAAAAGTATACTTGTGTGGAAACATCTCATATCAATGTTTTTTTTATTTTTATAAAGGAATATATAGCAATGTTTTTACTAACGGCAAAGGGAAATAATCCAAATCCAACGCTTGTGCATGATCTCAAATTTACACCTTCATGTCCATCTCTTGTGTTGATGACCATGAAATCCGACTTAAGAAACCCAACACTGCAGAGGTTTAAAAACAATATATATTCACTTTCATCTATAGATCAGGACTTTTTCTAGCCATACCAACGGAAATATAATGAAAAAGATATTCAGTCTTTCTTACAACTCTCTTCTTTGTTGATGCCAATCTATACAGTGTGTGTAACTGACTCATTTTACGGGTCATACTTCACTTTATCTCTGCACGGTTATTTGGACCAAACAGGTTCGTGCAAGAAACTTGATACCACCATCACTGCAACATGTTTCAAGACAATATATTGTTAACAGTTAATGTCAGAAGAACCTTAAAAAGTGGCAATCATCTGTTTAATGGAGATAAAAAAGAGTGTTCTTCTTCCTTCTTGCCTTCTCCAGTAAAACATGTTGTCGTATTTCCCAGCCAATCGACTCCAGAAACTACGAGGTACGTCTAGATCAACAGTAGCCCCAACATTGAAATTCAATATGTTCCCTGTTTCAGATCCGATCATTACAATCTGTTTACCAATGAATACTCCAAGAAATTAGCAAAGAGGTTTGAGATGTTACCAAAACTCGGGTCAGCGACACGTCCACTTGCCAGAAATCTTTGATTGATAGTCCTGTTTCAAGCACAGAGATATATCATCAAGCAAACATATGTAGATGAAGGATGCTACTTTCAAAGCATATATCATACCGGGTGTAACAGGATAGTTTTGAGCCAAGACTCTCAGCTTAAATCATGTGTCTTTCTCAAGTTTTGAGCAAATAGCATCAAGAAAACCAAATGGCCAAAAACTCCAGAGCAGAAACTCACAACACAAGGCAACAAATCTAAATGGTGTAAGCAAGAAAAAACTGCAAAAGTATTCATGTGCTATGATGAAATCCTGAAAAATGGAAGCAAAACCTGGCCATTAGAGAGGAAACCGGCAACATCTATGACAGAAGTGAACTCTTTAGGGAGCAATTCTGGTTTGTTAACTCCGACTTTTGCCTCTGCAAAAAGATTCAAAGTTGTTGAGAAATTGAAAATGGAAAAGCGTCTTGTGCATTGTTCATAACTCATAATCTTGGAAACAAGAGATTATTAGGTCGTAATACAGTGGCATCCCAAATTCACAAGCTTGACATTGATGAGCCCATAGAATCACTAATTACGATCAGAAGCAAACAAGTTGCTAACTTTGTGATTGTAAAATTGATAGACAATCTTAAATATGAAAACTAGACAATCTTAAATATGAAAACGACGGATGAGTCGAAATCAAAGCAAAAGTGTACTTTGACAAAGCAATGATTACAAAGAACAACAAAGAACAAATATTGGACATATCAGTGTTTCACTTAATCAATAAAAAGACTCAATACAAATTTAAACAAAAAAATTTGTGAACAAAATATTAATGATCCAGAAAAACTCAAAACTATTTGTCTGGACATCGCTTCTCACATTTGGAGCAAATAGGTCGAGACATATGCTGATTGTTGGGCACAACACCTACTTTTCTCCCCAAGTAGAACCACGATGAACCGGGCTTCATGTATAAGTCCTTCCCAATCAAACATTTAATGTGTAGGGTGGCACAACAATACTCATCACACTTATAAAATCGTTATTTCAGATTTACTTTTCCCTCGCAAACTTCACATAATATTGGTTATTAACCACGACTAACCATTGAGTTTGGTTGTTATAGAACCAAACTTGGGCCAATTATCTACATAATATTGGTTATTGGACTGAAGGTTTTTAGAGACTATTTATACCTCTTTTAACATGATTTTTGGATAGGAGACAAGAGAGAAAGACCTAAGCATTTTCGGAAGCAAGAAAGAAGAAAAATAGTTTCGGCAGAGTTTGTTCAAGAGAGCGTTTGGAGGCTCAAATGTGCTCCGATTTGGCTGAAATTTCGTGGGTAGATTCATGACTCAGTATTCTTGAGATTCAACGGTGGAGATTGTGTTTCAACGGTTGGTTCGTCGCAGAACTGAGTTTTAGTGGGACTGTTCGCTGCTGTTGCGAGTACAGAGTTCAGTCTGCGTTCTTTGAGAAATCCGATGGTGAGTTCTTATTGGATTGAGCTGAAATTTTGCAGTGATGTTCTTGACTCGTTTATTTAGGGTTTGTACGGTGGAGATTTGATTTGGTGACCGGAATCCTAGTATAAATAATATGCAAAATAAATTTTCAAAAAATTGAAAAACTAAACCGAAACCGAACAAAAAAACCGGAAAACCCAAACCGAAAAACCATATGATGCACAAACAAATATGGTAATGTAATAATAAAAAACATATAATTTTTCTGTATATACGAAGGAAAACGAATTTCTCAGTTTCGGTTTCGTTCGTTTGCAAGTTTTGTGCATAGCTGAAATCTGAAAAGCTCATTGCAAACCAAGAAAAAGCTTTTCATTGATTCCGTTTGGGATTTCTAGGTTTCGTGTCGATTCTCCGATTGAAATTTTGCTTCCATTGATTAGATCGGATTGCGATTTATAGAGAAGGAGAAAAATATGGCTCAGGCTGTAGAAGAATGGTACAAACAGATGCCGATCATCACTCGGTCGTATCTCACGGCGGCTGTTATTACCACCGTTGGATGTTCCCTCGATGTATTCGTCTACCTTCGAATCTTGTCTGAAATTTGAAGTTTTCTGGGTTTATTTTTAAAAAGTTTTTGGTGCTTTGTTCCTTGTCGGAAAACCTTCTTTTGTTCTAATTGTTTGGATGATCTCTTGTTCTCTTATGGATCTCTTGTTCTCTTTTGTTCTAAAATTTGAATTTTTCTGGGTTTTATGTTTGACCTGAATTAGGGTTTCATACTAATGATTAGCTTTTTGGGAATGTTTTTTTGCAGATTATATCTCCATATAATCTGTATTTGAATCCGACCCTTGTGGTGAAGCAATACCAATTCTGGCGTCTCGTTACAAATTTCCTGTATTTCCGGAAGATGGGTAATTTCTTAGACTCAGGACTTTGGGATATACAGTATTTGTGTGATTACAAAGTTTGTGTTTTTCTTTCTTTCCTTTAGGCCAATTTTTGTGAATTTCCAGTGGTTGCTCAGAAGCTCTGTATATGGATGGTGTCTTGTCTTTTTACTGTACTGGCTTCAGATTTGATTTGAAGTGCTTATGAACATTTATTTCACATGGAATTCTTGTCTAATCACAAGTACTAGCATCTGCTTGCCTTATAATCATGTTTCATTCATGTAGATAAACTCACATAACTGCTTCTGAAGGTTCCCCTTTTTCGATTGTAGAGAATTAGAAAGCTTTAGAGCCTGTATTGTTGTGGGCTGAGTTGAATTTTCGTGTTACACGCTTGAATGTTTTTTGCTCTAGGCCACTGACAAGGTTTTAGATTCTACTTGTTAATGGCGTTTTGACTGGTTGATTGTGTGTTCGATTGCTTTGCTTTCGCTTATTATCGAAAATGTCTTCATCTTTTGGTTTTTTTTCTTTGCAGATTTGGACTTCATGTTCCATATGTTCTTTCTCGCACGATACTGCAAACTCCTCGAAGAAAACTCTTTCAGGGGAAAGACTGCTGATTTCCTATACATGCTTCTGTTTGGAGCAACTGTTCTAACTGGTATTGTTCTCATCGGAGGAATGATACCGTACTTGTCTGCATCATTTGCTAAAATCATCTTCCTCAGCAACTCATTGACTTTCATGATGGTTTGTAACTTCTGTCACACCTTGTTTTCCACAAATCTAAGGTCATCGTAAAACCAGCTAACAGTCTCTTCCGTTCTACAGGTTTATGTATGGAGCAAACAAAATCCTTATATTCACATGAGTTTCCTTGGTCTGTTCACCTTCACAGCAGCTTACCTACCATGGGTGAGTTAAAACTTCTCTGCGTCCTCTCTTTTGCTTCAAGAGCATCCTCCGAAATGTACACAAAACCAAATAATAATATCTTGTGCAAAAATCCGGCATTGCAGGTACTTCTTGGCTTCTCTATCCTCGTTGGTGCCAGTGCCTGGGTGGATCTTCTGGTATACTCATTCTCCCAACTTTCTTCTCCAATCTTCTTTTGGTCTTTATCTTTTACATAATCTGAACCTTTTCAAAACACTACATGTAGGGTATGATAGCAGGTCACGCATACTACTTTTTGGCTGAGGTTTATCCGCGAATGACTAATCGTCATCCTCTAAAGACTCCATCGTTCCTGAAAGCCCTATTTGCAGATGAACCAGTCGTGGTGGCACGTCCAGAAGACGTGAGGTTTGCTCCTGCACCTTTCGATGAAATCCACCGAGACTGATCTTCCACTTTCCAAACCGAAACCAATTCAGTTTGGCTTTTTAGTCAGATATAATGTTAAAAAGGCAGATGATACACAAAGTCCGACTCTGACACACACACCGTAGTTTCAAATAGTTGGGTGTGTTTTGGTTCCTTCTCTCTTCTCTTGTTGTGTATACAGATTTGCTTTGCTCTTAGTGCTCTTATGGAATTATGGACACACTCAAATTGTACACACAACATCCAGAAATGTCGCAATTTTGACAGCAACATTCGTAACACAAAAAATAGCTTCGGAAATTTGCTCTAAAATTAGGCTGGTGATGAGAATCACTTTATTTCTCCAAGGTTCGATTTTTTTACCATAGATCACTAATTTTCACACAAATCTTTACCAGTAGCTCGAAAGAAAAAGCCAAGACATGGTTTTACAATAGTTCACAGGCTTCTTGTTAACAGCTACTTCCTTCTTCTATATTTAAGTTGGCAGAGAAAACAGTGAGAGCTGCAAATTCCGGAAAAACAGCAAGACCTGTTCAAGCTTTTTCGGTATTTCGCCAGAGTGAGTGTGACGTTTTTTATAAATGTCTGAAACTATGATCTCTTAACCATAGAGATAGGTCTCTTCTTCATGTATTGTACTCCATAAGCTGCAGTTGAAGCCATGGTCGTCGAAGCAACTAACCAGCTGGATCCAAATCAAATGAGACCAATACCAATATTTCAGAACACACTCCATATATGTTATAACATAAGGGGAGTGCTTAATCCAGACTGCAGAAAAAGACCTATTTACCTTAGATAAGTGATCCATGTCTGCGTATCTGGATTCCCAAATTCGGGTTGAAGGATTGCGCCAGCGACTAGGGCCAATTGGAAAACCGTATTCACCTGTACATAACCATGTTCCTTTAGCCAACCAGTTATGCATACCATAAGACGGTTTTTGTGTGTTCTTTTGGAGCCAAGATGAGCACAAATTGTCAGCTAAGAGATCATTACCTTGCTTATAAACAATGGTTTTACTTTCTGAGGGCTTGAACCATCGAGGTTGAAGAAATCACTCCAATTGTTCCACTGAAAGAAACAAGGCCAAACCTTATTTCCATCAATATATTCAACCTTGCGTTCTTGTTAAACCATATGGTCGACCGGAAAACAAAAATGTAGAGAAACTGGTTGAGTGTTCTAGTTCAAAGTTGTAGAGCTTCACCTTCCAGTCTAAGTTTACTGCCCTTAGGTAAACTGCACCACCGACGAGGGCAACATCCCGGAACACCACAATTCCAACCAGCGCAGCTTTAAAGCACAAATGTCACATACATTCACAAAGATTGAGTTTAGAATCAGCAAAACTTCTTAAGACAATGTTGTAACCAAGACGACTAACTAGTTAATCAACTTAATGTGGTTTCCTCTTGGTATAAAAACTTAAGTCCCAACCTTCCAAGGAGGTTTGTTCTTGAAGCTGTGTGAGATCAAAGGACTGAAACTAGAATGTTGAAACTACGCATTGTTATTCAACCACGGAGCAGAAGAGATGGAAAAAAGATTACTCACGATGTAGGAGATCTTGCTGCACCATCGCCAACGCAACACACCCAATAAGAACCTGAAATAGAAAAACGAATAATCAAGAAAGCCGAGGTCAAACAGAAACTTGAAACTAACCTTAAACCCTAAACACAGTCGGAGAACATCCACAATGAGCCAAAAAAAACACACAAAAGATCAAAAGACTTTACCTTGTCTGCAAGAGGATCAAGGTATGAGCCAACCACAGAATCAATCTTCATCCTCCTAGCCATGTAACCATCTAACTACAAGATCAAGGGTCTAAAACAAGTAAGATTCTCAAAACAATGTTCTTCTTCCCAATACTAAACAAAAATCTCAACGAAGATGAATACCCAATCACTAGCTCCAGAAACAGCCAACCCTACGAAAGCAGAAGTATACATCTCATTCGAAATCATCCTGCAATAGAAAGAACAATCAAAGCTCAGATTCTTCATTCTCTAATATATTTTCCTGAGAAAAAGGATCATCGTACTCACCACCAAAGCACAGGACCAGAGACTAATCGTGCCATAGATATCATATTCGGCACATTCACAAAACCCTCGATTATCCCACCATTTCCTCTACTTACATCTTCCTCCTTCGACAAATTGCGATCGACCGTCACTACGTTTGGTTCCACAGACTGCAACCCTAACCTCGTTCTGCTCCTAATCCGATCCAATCTAAGATTCAGAGCCTCGACCTTCCTCAAAACAGCGCCGTTTCCACGCCAATGCAAAGGAGTCGCAGACTGGAGCAGTTTCCAAGGAGGAGAAGAGAGGAAGAGAGGTCCATGAAGAGGAACAAACCATTTCGAAAGCGGAGACAAACGGTGAGAGAAATGTGGGAACAACGGCGAAAACGGCGGTGGGATCAGAGAAACGGTGCCGCCGGAAGCTGCGGCGGAGGTGAAGAATGGTCTTGTCTTACGGTGATTGATTGCAATTAGCTTTCTCAGAGATCTGTAAACCGCCATCGATCTAACAAAGCATTCGTATTCAGAAAATTTGAAATCGGAAATTCGAATTTGTTTGGTTCCCTTTATCACCGGAAGAAGATGAAATCAGAGACGACTAGGTTTTCGCTTGCTTGAGGGTTTTGACTTGTGCCACGTGTTAAGATCCATGAAACACGTCGGAGCTTTATGTACACGTGGCAAGATTAATCGATATCCTATACCGAACCGGCATATCAACCGGAATTTAGAAGTCGGAGTTGGCATTCGGTTTTCCTTGGTTTGGGTTAAAAATCTTGGTTTTCTAGCTTATCCGGTTTGGACAATGTTTGGTTTGACAAATTTTGGTTAGATTCAATTCGGTTTCACCATTAGAATCAGCTTCATATTCAGATTTAATGTAATTTTTCAAAAAGTTTTAAGATTTGGTTCAGGTTTACGTTCACGGCAATAACACAAAAAAAAAAAAAAAAATGTATAACTGCAAGAAAAAGCATAACCGAAAATTTCGAGAAGAAAGAAAAATGATATTCAATCGAATAAACCACTGAACCAAAACACATTTGTCCGGTTTGGTATAAACCAACGAAATCAACTAAACCGAGTAAAAGCTGAAACCACTAAACATACTCTGGTGAGGCTAAATCATAAATCAATCCAAGTTGTTGCTTAACTTCATCTTCTGCAAACGTTGCGTCTATGGCTGTTTTTGCCAATGCAAAGGTTTCTCTTTTACTAAGACCTTCAATAGAAATTCAACGTCGAAACGAAAGAAAACAATATTAGATTCTTGAAAATGTAGTTTCTTTGTGAATATAAAACTTCTAAATCACCAGACTATAAAGAATCAGAAATCAGAAAAGCTCTGTAATTGTAGGATTTGAGCTCAGGTTGGGGAAATTTACCAAAGGAACGAACAGCGAGAGCGTACTCATTGGAGAGGCTAGTAGAGAAAACTCCGAAATCATCAGTGCATAGAATCAATGGATGATTTGCACTGTAGAGATCAGCTGTTAGGATCAGATTAAGATTCATGTCAAGATCCACATTGCTTATTCTCGGGGTTTGAATTTTGGCTTCGATGCTTTGAAAAAAAATGAAAAAGGAGATCGTGAATCTAACCGAAATGGTGAATATCGATTGAAGATATCGATTTGGTTATAATGTTGGATGTTAGACATATTTCAACCTGCAAAAAAAAAAGCGGAATTTCGAAATGTTTAAAAGATTAGACTATACACAAGTGAAACAAAGAACAAAACTATTACCGGAATTTTGAAAGATTTCAACTTTGTCCAATCTTCATCTTTGAAGAAACAGGCATGGCCAATTCGATGCGGTTTGAAATCAAGCATGGCTTGGATTTCTTTCGGATTGGGGACCTACAACAAAGCACTAAGATAGAGAAAGTAGTAGAAAAAAACATTTGAAAATCGTTTAGTGGATTTCAAGAGTTGATAATACCTCTCCACAGTGAAGAGTAATGCGAAGATCATTGTCTCTAGCGAATTGTAATGCAGGCAAGAAAGTGCTCCTACAAGAACATTGGCAATTACAGAAGCAAACTAATAGAGCGAAGCAAAGGACGAAGAAGATGAAGAAATTATACAAACAATTTACCATTCTCCAACAAGAGGATTCCCTGAAAGATCGATACCAACTACCCCGACATCTCTCATTTCCAATGCGAGCTTAACCTTTAGAGAATCGAGAGAGTGTTAGATGCTTTCTGTATTAGTTCTTTCGAGTAGATTTTTTCCCTGTTTGTCAAACACTTACAGTTTCAATTGCAGACTCGGTTGTTTCTCTACGGTCAATACTAAGAAGAAGTCTAACATAAATCTTCTTCCTTCCAATCCCATCACACACATTGTGTAGTTTTCGAGAATCAGATGCGGTACCAAAATCAATATCGACTTCACTGATAGATCTCAGACCCTCGATTACCGCTTCCATGTAAGATCGTTTACTCATACCTATCGAATCGTTCCTCTACAAACAAAACAGTCACATTTCCAATGTAGAAATTCTAACTTAGAGACATTGTCAAATAACGCAAATTGTGTACCTTTGGAGTTGTTCGTAACTCGAGATATACCACATTTTCTAAAGCAAAGTCTTCTACAACCTGTCATCAAGAGAAGATTTAGTCACTCTTGAGATTATAAAGCCAAAGCTAAATTAATGGATGAAAATTGAAATTAGGGTTTTACTTCTCTTGTGATCCTTGTCACGGTTTGGTGATCAGTAGTGAGCTTATGGATCAAATCGAATAGCTTGAAGACTTCAGCCAAAGATCGATCATCTAAAAACATCGAAACCACAAAGATTTCACTTTTGATTTTTTAGACCAAACATAAGAAACTACTTATGCAAAATCTAAATCAAAGCGAAAAATTTGACCTACTTTTCCGAATGACATCTTCAACATCAGTGAACACAATAACGCCTTTATCACCAAGAACCCTAGCAAGCTCACTGTACATTAAAAAGAAAGAAAAAACCCATCAAATTTAAAACCTCAAATTCGTTATTCTCAACACAAAAGTCTCGTAATTGATTGCAGAAGAAGCAGATACGAAATCGAGATTTGGGGATTTACAGAAGTGTCGAGTCTCTAATGGAGCCGTTGAGATGAGCATGAAGCTCGATTTTGGGCAGTGAATTTATCCATTCCATTTTTTTGTTTCCCTCGCAGAGAAAAGGAGAGGCCACAGTGTACGGATTAGACGTTTCTTTAAGGAAGACAAAACACAGACGCAAGTGTTGTTGAGCTGTTAAAAGATGTAACTTTGTCAGTTAAGTCAAAAAGGTTAAATCAAAATAGTTTTTGGCCAAAACTGCGTTTCCTTAAGGGCCCATACCATAATAATCAAATAAATTTAGACAGAATACTATAGTTTCAAACAGCTAAAATATTTGAAATTAGTGAAGCCCCCGAAATTCTAAACCCAGGACCTTAAATTTTTTCGGTTCAGTATTGATCAAGGATTCACTAATACTTCTATATTAAAAAGTATAGAGTTCGGTTTTCAGAGACTATGGTTTAGTGCAGATTAATGGATGCAAAATTTACATGAGATTTCCGGCGTTGTGCAAATATAGGTTTTTCATCGTAGTTCCGCATATTAAGAATAATTGTTTTCATCGTAAGCGTGGTGTAGAGAAAATCGTCTGTCGTAAATTCTTATCAGCAGAAAAAAATTGTCAATTGTAATAGAATCGTCTATATATATAATTATTTTCGTAATTTATAATAAATAATAATTTAGACGACAAAAAAAATATTTGAAATTATCTTATGATACTTATAAGAAAATTAGTGTGTTATAGAGAATTTTCCCATAATGGTATATATGCTCAAAATTAATGGGGTCATAGTAAAAGTCAAATATCTATCGGGGTTACCTAAAACGGTTAAAAGATAATTTGGTGTAGTTGATAACTCTGATAAGAAACGGGCCAAAAAAGGGATTTGCAGAAAGTAGAGATACAAATTTGAAAAAGTAAAAAAAAAAATCCTCTTCACTAAAAAACCTCCGTTATCGATCTCTCTCTCTCTCTCTTCCTTCCTTCTCCCGAGGGTGGCGATTCGCGTTTCCATGGTGGACAGAAACCCTAGCCTTATGCTGGCACTGATTATCACTCCTCACTGTTGAATTGGGAATGGAATCGGAGAAAATCCTCAACCCAAGGCTTCTCTCGATAAATAGCACCGGCCGCAAAGGTATGTCCGTTGAGTTGCCGCAGAAACCGCCGCCACCGCCGTCGTTACTGGACCGGTTCAAGGCTTTGCTTAATCAGCGTGAAGATGAGTTCGGTGGCGACGAGGTTTTGCCTCCGAGTACTGAAGAGATTGTTCAGCTTTACGAGGTTGTTTTGGGGGAGCTTACTTTCAATTCCAAGCCTATTATCACTGATCTCACTATCATCGCTGGTGAACAGCGGGAACATGGTGAAGGAATCGCCAATGCTATCTGCTCTCGAATCCTTGAGGTCTGTTTTTTTCTCTTTCAGCCTTATTTTGTATACTTTATCAGTGCAAAGAGATTGGGTTTTCGGTTGTCAAAGTTATGTGATTAGAGAAGAATGTTTGGTTGTGGTTTAGTGAACTGGGGCTGCTTCTGAGTTACTTGTTGGTGAGTATTGATGTAATAGAGAGTTTTTATGATACAATTTCATGTATATGCAGGCTCCAGTTGAGCAAAAGCTACCTTCTTTATATCTTTTAGACAGCATCGTCAAGAACATTGGGCGGGATTATGTTCGTTATTTCTCATCCCGTCTACCAGAGGTGAGCAGTCAGATGCTTGCTTAATTGATTTGTATAGTGCAGAAGCATGCTCATAAGATGTCTTGATTCGTGTCTGCTGGTTTAGGTTTTCTGCCTAGCGTATAGGCAAGCGCATCCGAGTTTACATCCTTCAATGCGTCACCTGTTTGGGACTTGGTCGAGTGTTTTTCCACCACCTGTATTACGCAAGATTGAGATGCAATTGCAACTTTCGTCTGCAACAAACAACCAATCTTCCTTAGGGGCTTCTGAGCCTACTCAACCAACAAGGGGGATACATGTTAATCCAAAATATCTTCGTAGGCTGGATCCCTCAGCCGCCGAAAGTGTAAGCCTTTCTCTTTGTCATGATGAAGAGAGATGACATTCTTCTATGGATGCTCCTGCTACCTCGAAGCTACGCTGTGTTGATTTTCTATTCCTATATTCAGGAAACCTGGTATTAGATTAGCCTAGCCTCATAGTGGTCTTGTTCATGTATAGATATGATTACCTCCAATAATGAAGTTTTGTCTGATTTCCGTAGTTGGGGAGTACTTTCTTCAAGTACTCAATCTGGAGTGGAAGGGGGTTGTTGTGGTCTCTCTCATTTATTCATGATGAGTAGGTCACTGTTACTCTGGTGCATTCTAAGAAATGAGCTTGTTAGCATGTGTAGAGGACTTCTTTTAGTTAGACGCAATAGATTTCTGTTTATGCATCATTTGTCATTCTGAACTTGTTATCGTATTTGTTTATTCAAAGAGCGAGTTACACCCTAACATGCTTTTTTCCTTAATTGCGCCTGCTTGGTATGCAGAATTTAAGAGGAATAAATTCCAGTGCAAGAGTGTATGGCCAAAATTCACTCGGCGGATATGATGATTTTGAAGATCAGTTAGAGAGCCCATCTTCCCTGGCTGGACCAAGGTCTAGTACAGCTGGAACTTTGGCCCTCTCATCTTCTGCAGTTGGAGGTAACAATCTTCCCTCCTTCAATCTCCAGACCTGTAAGACTAAATATTGACTTTAAATAGCCCTTTATCTTTTGACCCTAATGACTCTGCAGCAGATGGGTTTCCTAGGAGGTTTAGTGATGGAGCTAATCCTTCTAATCAAGCCTATAACTATGGAATGGGTCGAGCTACTGTTAGAGATGATGAACAAATGGAATGGCGAAGAAAGGACAATTTAGGCCAAGGAAATGATCACGAAAGACCCAGAGCTTTAATAGACGCATATGGAGTTGACACCAGCAAACACGTAACCATCAATAAGCCAATTCGCGATATGAATGGCATCCACAGTAAGATGGTTACACCATGGCAGAACACTGAGGAAGAAGAGTTTGATTGGGAAGATATGAGCCCTACCCTAGATCGTAGCAGGGCTGGTGAATTTTTGCGATCATCTGCCCCAGCGTCAGGAAGTGTAAGGGCAAGACCCAGACTAGGAAACGCAAGTGATTTTCATTTAGATTCTGACATTAAGAACGGTGTAAGTCATCAGCTACGAGAAAATTGGAATTTGTCTCAAAATTTTCCTCATTCATCCAACCGTGGTAATACCATGGCAGGAAAGGACTTGAAAGTGTTGGCTTCGTCTGTAGGATTAGTTTCATCAAACAGTGAATTTGGGGCTCCTCAATTTGATAGTTTTCAAGATGGTAGCTCACGTTTTGGTCGGGCCCCTCCTATGATATCAAGACTTGGGTCTTCTAGTGCCGATGCCCTTCCTGATGGGACATGGCCCCATTTGAGTGTTAGAGGATCCAACTCTCTCCCGGTACCTTCTGCTCACTTTCATCATTTGCCAAATCCTGGTAATGCGATGTCAAATCGCTTGCATGGTAAGCCTTTATATAGGCCCGAGAACCAGGTCTCCCAGAGTCATCTTAATGATATGACTCAACAGAATCAAATGCTAGTTAATTATTTGCCTTCTTTATCTGCAATGGCTCCAAGGCCAATGCAATCGCTGTTATCCCACGCGAGTCATGGGTACCCTCCACAAGGGTCAACCAATAGACCATCTTTATCAATCCATGGTGGGGAAGCCATGCATCCTCTTTCTTCAGGGGCTTTATCTCAAATAGGATCCGTCTCTCAGAATCCTTCGTTGGCAGCGTCTAATCAACCACCGGGCGGTGCATTCTCTGGTCTGATCGGCTCTCTCATGGCTCAAGGTTTGATCTCGTTGAACAATCAGCCTACTGGTCAGGTAATTATTCAAATCATGACACCCCTTCTAATGCTTGAGAGTCTGTTTCTTCTTGCTTTATCTTGAATAGTTGGTTTATATATTCAGGGAACATTGGGCACAGAGTTTGATGCGGATATGCTCAAGATACGTAATGAGTCTGCAATCAGTGCCCTATATGGGGATCTCCCGAGGCAATGTACAACATGTGGTCTCCGCTTCAAGTGCCAAGAAGAGCACAGTAAGCACATGGATTGGCATGTAACCAAGAACAGGATGTCCAAGAACCATAAGCAGAAGCCTTCTCGGAAATGGTTTGTAAGTGCTAGCATGTGGCTTAGTGGTGCAGAGGCACTTGGTGCTGAAGCAGTACCGGGGTTCTTACCCGCAGAGCCAACAAGCGAAAAGAAGGATGATGAAGAGATGGCAGTTCCCGCAGATGAAGACCAAACTTCGTGCGCTTTATGTGGTGAGCCATTTGAAGATTTTTATAGTGATGAAACCGAGGAATGGATGTACAAAGGTGCTGTGTACATGAATTCTCCTGACGGATCAACAGCAGATGTGGACAAGTCTCAGTTAGGTCCAATAGTGCATGCAAAGTGCAGGCCAGACTCCAATGGGGTAAGCCATCTCCGTGCATGCTCATTGACTTCATTTGCATACATGTCTGGTCATTAATTAGGATCCAGTTGAGTCCATCATCGTTTTTGCCTGTTATAAATATCATCCAGCCTCGTGATTTCCCGATTATGATTTTTTTTCAGGGTGATATGGAAGAGGGTAGTCAAAGAAAAAAGATGCGGAGTTAGATCCCATAGACCGACTTTTAGGTCATTTTCTTGACTAGATTTAAGTTGCATTCTTATTTCTTCATCATCTATATGCACTTTAGTCACACAATACCACTGATGGAGAAAGTCTTCTTTCTCCTAAAACTGTACCATTGGAAAAAAAAAAAAAAAAAAAGAGGAGGTTACAGCAACATCTCTTGTCGTTTTTATGCCTCTAAAATCCTGCTGTGCCTTGGGACATCGATATTGTGTAACTGTTCTGCATTCGCTGCTACACCTATAACCGTGGGTGCTTGTAGTAAAAATCAGATGTTCGCAACATTAGTTCCCCATGTATATGGATTACAATGTGTCTGTTTCTTTCTTGTTTCGGATTGTCTTTTTCTTTTTCATCTTTAGATATTGCAGGGGAAGCCCGGGAAGACTGATGTTTGAGTATGAACAGATTTCTAATGCTAAGAGAGAACCAGTTTCAGGTTTTTCTTTAGAGCTTTCCCTGTTTGAATTTTTCTTTTACGGTTTTATCTTAGGCTGTTAAGTAAACAGAACTCTCTGTAAGGTTATTATCCTCATGACTGTCTATAATGAAACAAGTTTTAGTTTTCTTCTATCCGAACCTTTTGAGTTTGAGATGCTTGTAACTTCGTATCTACAGGACATAGATCAGGATTTATGTCAAAAAAATAATTAGGACTCATGAAAAAATTGATAATAACTCGCCAGAAAACAATTCCTTCCCATAGAGTAAGTTGAAAAGTAGTTGAAGCTTATAGAACATTTGTCATTACTGTTATGTTTAAAATATGGAAGTAGGAGGATTTAGAGGTGTTATGATTCGAGTCATTTTAAGTTAGGTTCGATGGGCTGGCTAGTTCCTGAAGTAAGAAAAGCATGCTTACAAGACCATAGAGAAATTGACTCGTTCAAATCTGGTTTTGTCTAAACAATTAGAGTTGAAATAGGATTTAATGATGATCTAGAACTTTTGCTTCAAGTGAATTTCATGTTGGTACGATACGGTTTAAGCGAAATAGTATGCATATAGGACCTCAGTAAAAACAGCTCGGTCTATGAGATGTTAAAACAGGCTGAAATTTGTGAATTAGCCAGAACATGGGATCAGGTTAAAAACTTAGGATTGACAATTTTAATCTAGGTTAGAAAAATTAGTCCGTCGGTGCAATGGGTTAAGATAGAGTTTAATAGAAACTAATAATACTAATAACAAAGATTTCAGCCATGTATGTCAGTCCTCAAAAAGGGCTTAAAACACAAGAAAGAAACATTACATTTTATGGGAGAAAGATAAAAAAGAGTTAAACCCAAAAGTATTCAAAACGCTCTTGAAAAAAAAACCCGTGATTTTCCAGCAGAAGTCAATACCCGAACCTCATTACCCTTTCTTTCTCATCATCCTGAGATAAAGATTAAAACGCAAAAGGTGCGTTCTTGACTTCTTTTGGATTTCAAAACACACAAAATTAAGACAACCATTAACCGCTATTTTTCTCCTCTTCCTTGACTGTTCCTTACTTCTGCAAAAGAAAAAAACCACACAAGTCACCAAATCAAAAGACAGATCATCTCTTACTTGCTCCACAAGAACCCCATTAGGTTAACACAAAATGCCATACAAAACTTTTGTCTAAGAAGCCAAAGATTATGGCTTTATTTAAATAAAGAAACACACTAAACACAACAAGAAACATATATCTCAAGTCATACCTGAAAAAACTAGGCTCCTCCTCCTCCTGCTCCTCCGTCACAAGCAACGGCGGCTTTAATCCTCTCCACCGTACATTTGATCAGACTATTAACCGTAGCCACCGAGCCAAGAGACAGTTTAGCTGTAGGAACAGAGTCAACAAGTATCTGAAACGCAACTGTTAAAAGCGAACCACAACTCCCAGAAGAAGTCGAAGATGAAGAAGTAACCACTTCCTGATTCCCATCTCCGTTTCCTCCTCCTCCCACCGAACCATCCGGTAATATAGCAAAACCAGACGGCAACAAGGCCACGTAATCAGGATCTCCGCCGCTCAACACAACGTTCATCGCCACTATATCCACCGGCGCATAAATCACATACGAACCAGACGCGTCTGTACAACTCTCTTGTAGAATCAACATGTTGCTCTGGCTCGAGTTTCCGCTCTGTTACAACCAACCAACCATCTTGATTCCGAAATCGAAAAAGCAAAAAACAAAATCTTGAATATTTCACAGTTTCTTACATTGACTCGGAGTAAGGAGACACAGTTTCCAGGCTCACGACCATTGGCTATATGAGCCATTTCTTGAACCATTCCTCCATTAGACAGAATATCCCACTACAAGATTGGATTTCAAGATTGAAACTATTTTAATTGTTTAGTTTTGAGTTTCTTTTGATATATATTTCAAGTTTGGTTTGAAATTATGATTTTTATTAAATTTGGTTTGATTTCATTACCTCGCTTCTGGAGTTTTCGTCGCGGAGGAAATCGAAAACTCGTTTTGTGGCCACTGGGATCCAGAATGAAGTTGCTGCACTAAGAACGATACCCGGAGGTCTTCCCGGATCATCCATGCTCTTCCGGGTCATGACCCGAACGTCATCGGATCCAGTAGCCGTCATCGTCGTCCACGCGTGTGCAGTCGACGCGCCGACGCCGCTGCAGAAGCTCATAACCATCCTCTCAGCTAGCTTCAACATGCTCTTCCTCCCTTCTGGACTTGTTATCACTGCATAATTACCACAAAATAAAAGGACATAATGAGTAAATTAAACACTTTTTCAATTCAGCCCCAACATATTTAAAATCACCAAAAATAGCCCTCGAAATGAGAAAATTTTTGATAATTTTCTGGCTTTAAAATCATCCAAACAACTCTCAAAATTATCCGTACCGGAAAGATCACCCGCCGGAATGTTGCTAGCCATGGAGCTAGCTAGCCGCTCGCACTGGCGTTCGAGTGTAGCCACCCAACGTTTCGCACCGAAAGCTAAACCGGAATGAACCAACGGTTTATACATATTGTGAACCGATCTATCATCCACCTCCATATGCTCTATCCATGTAACCTTTCAACATATAAACACAAAAAATCATCATCCAACAATAACCCCATAACTTCTCTGAATTTCAAATTTTGAACCTTTACTTCATAAATGCTTAATTTAACCCCTGCATAACTTCTGATTATATATACCTTAGAATAACCATTAGGCAATTCTTGAATCAGACAACCTGAAGGCCTTCTTCTGGTTCTTGAGATCGGATTCGGTCTCAGGCTGTCCAAAGAGACATCAACAACAGCCCAAGAACCGTCGCTATGCTGTTTACAGTATCTCACAAAGTAGTTCTCACGCGTGGGGACTAGTGGCGACGGAACTTGAAACTCAGCTGTCATCTTCGCATACCGGAAAAACAAAAACCAAAAATACATTCGAAAACCGATTAGTACAGCACTCGGTGTATAGTTTTCTTGGGAAGCAAGTAATTAAACCGATATACATACCACTTGCAAGGCACCATTGTAGTTTCCAGCAACTCCAGTCGAAAGCACTTCAAGTGTCAAGGCTCTTGACACAATCCCAGAGAAAACACAAGACCATTGATTCTTAATTATTCCCACATCAAAAAACGATGTTAGTTAATATTAGTTTTAATCGATTTTAGCGGTTAATTAACTTAAAGAACAAGAAACAATTTAAATTTAAATTATACCACATCCATGAGAATCTCAACGAGATTGATGTGATTCATTATAACAATGGCGGATTCTCTTGACGCCTCTGATCTCAATCCTAATGGCTTTGGTCCGATTCCTCGCGGAAACGTTCTGAAATACTCTTCTTCATTGAGGATTTCGATCGAATTATCGGTTGAAACCCATAAAGGATCCCCGGCTTGAGCCATTCTCACGAGTTCCTCCATAGCTGCAACCGCTAGCTCGACGATCATTGTCTTGTCTGTCTCGGAAGGGATAGAAACTGACCTCAAAATGTCCCCTGTTCCATACATTTCCCCTACAAAACCTGTCTGGTTCCCAAAGTTCCCAACTTCAAGATCAAGCGAACGAGAATGCGCGTGGATCGCCAAAGGAGCGAAAGACTGTCCCAATGGCTTCCCAACGTATTTCGCAGCAATCGAGGAAATTCTATCAATCTGTAAATAATTTGGTAATAGAGTCAGATTAATCCAATTCAAGTTAAGTCACTTACATACAAATTTATATATATATATACCTCTTCGCGGAGTCGAGCATTTTCGATTCTGAGATGTTGTTCGTCGAAGGACATTTCTCCAATTGCAGCAGGACCGCCGCAGTTAGGGCATGTAGCATTGCTTAGAGCTTCTTTGTATCTATTGTTCTCTGCTCTGAGTTTGTCATTGTCTGACTTTAGAATCTGATTCTCATGCCTCTCATGTTGTGCCTTTAAATATCACACAAGTTTTTTTTTGTGAGAAGTATAACATCCCTTGATTTTTGATTCATATGAAATTAATCAACTATATATAAATCAAAAGAAGATGTTATTAATTTGTTAGTGATTACAAATACCTTCATTTGTGTGCGTTTGTTTTGGAACCAAAACTTTACTTGAAGAGGCTCTAAACTGAGATCGCGGCTCAACTCTTTCCGTTGCTTATCATCTGGATGAGGACATTCCTTAAAGAACCTATAAACCCCAAATAAAGAATTAAAAGTGTTTCCAATCTATTACTATATGAGCTAGAGTTTGAGTTTGAGTTTTTTTTTTCTTACGATTCGAGCTCTTGAATTTGGCGTTGCGTGTGGCGATGGTAACGTTTCTTTTTGTTGGGACGTTGGCTAGGATCTTGAAGCTCTTCCCCGGAAGGATTCTCGGTTGTGACTTCGGTACCTGACTTGGTCTCGAAATCATCTTCTCGGCTTCCGGTCATTCCCAACTCGTTATCGGAAGTACTCTTTGGGGTCATATCGAACATATGATGGCTCTCAAACATGTTTGGATGATACATTGTGAGGATGATTGAGTATAATGATCAGTCAATCAGATATTATATCACACAATGTATTTTTGGAGTTGTCAACTTTGATTTCCTTCAAATCTTCAAGGTCGTGATCAAAATCATTTCTTGATTTGATTTTCTTCTCCAAGCATATTATCTTCCACTGTCCAAAATCAAAATCAAATTAGTTAGAGATTATACATGAAAATGGTCATATATATATATAGAATGAAGAAGAGGATCAGATCATTATGGAAATGGAAGAAAATAATGATGCTAAGGGAAAGTAATTATCATTTGCTCAAAGCACAAAGCACAAGTAACGTTAACTCTACAAAAATATCGATCTGTTTTTTCTCTTCCTTTTTTGTTATAATATACTATACACATACACTTTATAGTTAACTCATCTAATTTAAAAAAAAAAACATTTTTGAATATAACAACTCTTACTCTATAACATAGTACTATATATGTAAATGATTATTCATGAGAATTATCTAAGGTGGTAATAGTAACAAAATTCAGGTTTTTCTCTCCCTTTTTTGTTATAATATACTATACACATACACTTTATAGTTAAGCTCATCTAATTTTTTTTAAAAAAAAAAATTTTGAATATAACAACTCTTACTCTATAACATAGTACTATATATGTAAATGATTATTCATGAGAATTATCTAAGGTGGTAATATATAGTAACAAAAATCAGACAAAAATAAGATGAAACACTTTAACAAAAATTAGATAGAAGATAGCATTTTTCTTCAAAATAAAGAGGAACGATAATATTCGACAAAACATACGTATATATATATATATATATACATACGCATGTATTTTAACATATGAAATATCTTACTTAATGACATAAGTATAAACTATTATCATGACAATGAACTAAAATATTAATAGCAGAGAAAATGTGATATGAATAAGAGGAAACATATGGATAATTATGTATATATATAGACCCAAAATGATATATATTTTAAAACAATAGAGAAAAGACCCTTTTTTCTTCAAACTAAAGAATCGACCGATAATACATATATACACACAATAACATATATGCGAGTGAATCTATCTCCGAGTGTGTGTGTGTGTGCATATAAAGAAACAAAAAGAAAATCAATCTTGAAAGTCACAAGACTTCTCAAAACATCAGATCTATCGGACAGATCTAATGGTGAAGGAAGAAGACAAAGACAAAGATAGAGAGAGAGAGACAAGATAGATAGAGAGAGAGAGAGAGAGTTGTGATCTTAAAGAAACCCTAATTTGGGTTAAGGTCGAAAATGAAAAGAAGAACACTTTGTATAATTTAAATACTTACTCAATTCGATCTGAAACTCTGAGTTGTTATGAAAATTTTGAAACCCTAAAAGACAGATCTCTTTGTAGTTATTTTTTTCCCCTTTGTTGGTTGAAGTTTTGGGTTCGAGTTTAATGATCTCTCTCTCTTTTGTCGACTCAAAAGCTAGTAAGAGGAGAGAGAGAAAAAAAGAGGTTCACAAGTTTCTAATCTCACCATTGAATTTATTAAAGAATTAAATTGACCTTGGTCTTTGTGCACTTAAAACGGACCGTTTTCAGTAAAAATACTAAAAACTAATTAAAAAGGCTAAATAAATTAATTGAAAAAAATGTAGACAGATATAGATATAGGTTAATTAAATAAGTGATTAAAAAGAGTATATAGTATATAGGGTTAATTAAAGCGTTGACAATAAGTCAATGGTCATTTTTGTGACACAACCACCAAGTAGATTTCGTCAAACCCATTTGAACTTTTAACTCCTACAAAAGTTTTAGTAACGCTTTCTTTAATTCTTAGATCAGAAGTCTTCGCAAAAAGACACTAACATATTAAATTATACCAGTTAAAATAATCTCAGAAAAAAAAAACACAGGTAAGATCATAGGAATCGAGATCTTGAGAAACAAAAAAAATATTTAAAAAAACATAAAAATGGAAGATCTAAAGACTTTTCAGACAACATGCAATACATATGGATTCGATCTATAGACATAACCTAAGATACATAAATAACAATGCATATACATACATATATATATATATATATATGCGTAGAGAGAGAGAGAGATAGAGAGATCTTACTTTCGGAGACACAATGAAACCCTAATTCACAGTGATCTTTGGTTTGTGCTCATTTTTCTTGTGAAGAACAAAAGATCAGAGAAAATGACAAAGAGAAGTAAAAGAGTTGTTTGCTAGAGATCCAGCTAACCGATCGTTACCAGAAAACCGGGTTTTTCTGAGATAATCTTAAACCGGGGGAAGAGCTAGCTAGGTTAAGAAACAATGGAAGTTTGTTGAAGAAGAAGACAATCGAGGAAGAAAGGGAACAGGTGGATTTGCAAGAAGAAAAAAGAGTTATTGCTGAGCGCATAGAGAGGGTGCAATGCATTTATGATTATCTAAAGCTCCATTAATGCTCTACTGAGAGAAACTTACTCATATATACTTGTCTTTATATCTAGAGATAGAGAGAGAGAGTTTCAGTTCATATAAGTAACAAAAAAAACAAAAACCAAAAATTCACTGTTTTTCTTTTACCTCTTGGATTCTCACATCTCTACAAATATTTTGTACATGTAAATGGTTTTCGGCTTCCATTTATTAATTTTGATGTGTAAATGTACGTATCTATTACCAACCGATTCTCTAAGATCATCTCCAACCCATTACTCCATTTTTTACTTCGAGTTTAACTCCAAACCACTTCATTTTGGAGTAGAAAATGGAGTAAATAGTAAAAAAAATGGATTAATGAATAGGATTACTCCATATTCGGAATAAATCCATTTTTTACTTCATTTTGGAATTGGAAATTGAGTGAATTGGAGAGGATTTTACTCCAAACTCCATTTTAGAGTGAAAAATGGAGTGAGATTGGAAATACCCTAACATGTATATATACCAACAACAACACATATCAGTACTTAATTAGGCTAAACATTAACTAAAGATTTAATTATTTGTTATTGTGTGGTTGTTATGTTCTCAAAATTTAGATTGTTTTGTTTATAGACCAATTAAGTATAATATAGTTAGATATTACATATGTATGTGATTCCTATATATTGAATGTGTATGTGTCTAAATGAATACACAAATGATTTTTTTTGTTCAAATGCTAATTAAGATTCTGATAGTATTGTTTTTGTATTAATGTTACTAGATACTCTTTATATGCAAGACTTATTTCTTATATAGAAACATGGACGACGACATATCAATGGGAGAGAACTTCTTTCATTAAAATACTTTGTTGTTAGCCAGGTCTTCCAACTAATTAAGTATTTATATATATATATATATATATATATATATACACTTTTAACGATCATCAATGAATTTGAATGGTCGTTCTCGAAAGAATATCTAAAACCTTTAAATAACATTATATAATACAATATACTACAAAGTTCAAACAATCATCAATCCTCTCAGAGTTTTTAAGAGTTTGAGTCGAAAAATTTGTTATGCCAAATTAGTCGGAGGTCAAGGTTTACTATATCAAAAGAAGAATATAATGAAACCAAATCTTTCAAAAAGTATATATATATATTTATATATAATATGAAACCATTTCTCGTAAAATATATGAAAAATTACGGATAATTAACACATTTTACATAATTTTTAATTAATATTCGATACATACTCATCCCAAATTTTTCTTTCACATTCGTATCCGCTAAAATAAATATTTAATTTAAATTGATTATGTATTCTAATAGATACAAAAACATATATTAGATATAAGATAGGATATCTATATTACCGTTTGAAAAGTATTAAAAATTATTTAAAATATCCAAAACATCCTAAAATATTCAAAACTATCTAAACTGGTTGGTTTAGTAAGTAAAAAGCTCCTTTTGGTGACAATATACCAAAGTGGCAAAGTGAACCTATTACCCCTTTTTTTTGGTAAAAAACCTATAACTGTTTTTTACATTGAACATTTTAGTTGTGTAATAAAGTGATTTATCCACATTGAAAATGCCACTAAAATCAAGAGGTGATCACATTAGTGAATTGGTTTTACTAATTAGGATGATGTCGTTACAAATTCGTCCTTGCGCCTCCTTTTCCATCAAATGCACTGTAAGTGTGGATATACATGTTATCGCATTTTTAAATGTTTTGTTTTTTGCGTATCACTCTCGGTTCTATGCAAACATAAGAGACATTTTTTTCTTCTTCTTAAAGATAAACATATTTAAATTATGCTGATCATATGATATTAATTAGTTTGTCTGCATCACCCTATATGAATGTGATTACTTATAAAAAAGTATTCAAAATTTTCGTATTTGATCGACTCTATATATATGTGTATATATTATCATTGTTAGACTCTCAAATAAGAGAATAGTAATTATAAATGTACTATATTAGAAAATGCGTAAGAAGCATGCTTAAGATAACTTTTTTTATTCGAATCATTATAAAAAAAAATTTACAACCTACACAAACAATATTATTTTTTTTAAGCAATATGAATATATATATATATATGGAAAAATATGAAATCTTGATATTTGGAGATTTCCGAAAACTGCTTTATGAAATTCTTACCAAAAGTAAATTACGAAAGCTTAAGTACAACCACCAATTCTCGATTTTGAGTTTGTAAGATTTGATGGCAACCTTGCAAAAAAAATACTATCATAAAGAACTTCAAAAATTCTCCTACTACGCTAAACAATTTAATTAGTATTTTTCTATTTTCAAAAAGTTTATTTTTAGAAAAATAGGAAATATTGTGGTCACAAATTAAAGAAAAAATTAAACTTATTCGTAGAAATCTAAGTCTTTATTGCCACTAATTTAAAAATAGTAAAATAGAAAAATGGAAAATTTATTTTAATTAAACGTTACAAAAAATAACGAAATTTAAATATTTGACATATGTTAAAATCTAATCGATTAATTGACGTGTGTTGTCATCATATTAATTATATTTTTGTAAAATTATAATGACATGCATTCCACTTTATATGATCAGATGATAAAGATATAAAATATTATATATAGATTTTGTTGGTGGAATTAACAAGTAACACCGTCTATATGTACAACACACATTTGTCACATAGTTTCCTAACTATAAATAAACAAATACATCTATGTATTCTTTTACAGTTAAAAATATGTATAACAACAATTAATTTACTACTAAGAAAACAATTTACCAATTTTGCAAAAGATCATTAAACGACTGCGTACCAATATTGCTTCTTCATTCACCAAAACCGACGGCATAGTGATTATTAGTGATGCACACTGCAAAAGGTAAAACGGCACACATTGTGCGTCTGCGAGAGTTTCAAACCGAAACGTCAGAGTGTGTAAAATAAGAGCGGTAATTTAACGGATATCGCAAGGGTAATTAAGTAAATTAATGAAGATGAAACGCTTGGAGAAAAGTGACGTCACCTTCAAATAATTAGCTAGTGGGAAAGAGTGCTACTGTTACCCACCAACTAACTCATTTATTGCCTTTATATATTTTTTCTCTCTTTGATTTTCATATAAATTTCATATATTTATTTCCTCATTTCGAAATTTCAAATTCTATTTACATTGCCTAAAGTTACAGATATAATTTTTCATATTCAAAGAAGTATTGTTTTCGAGTAGAAGAGCAAAGTTTCAGAGAAATAGATTGTTGTCTTAATAATTTTCATGTTTTATCACATTTGCAGAAAACATAAAAAAATGTAATTTTATGACAATTGTTTTCTGTATGAAAAGCTCCTTTGGTTTTTTTGTTTTTATTAAACGAGTGGAACACTTTAAAATTCAAAGACAATATAAAAGAGATTACAAAATGAAGGGGAAAAAAGCCATATACTGATATGCACACATGGGACCGAATCATTCAATTTTATTTAGTAACATTTCAGTTTATGTTGAGATTTCTTTGGCCCCACATTTTCCAACTTGATTTTTTTTTTTTTTGTCTTTATTCGAACTTTAAATTTTGTTTAATGCAGAGGAACAATAAATCCCTTTTTCCTCTTCATTAATTTTAAAAGTAAAATTTGGAAAAAATATGCTATATTTATAAGTGTTATTACCAGTAAACTATACTTTGAAAGACTTTTTTCCTTGCCTAATAAGATAGTTTAAATTATGTGTAATAAATTAACAAGACTAAATAAAAGTGCAAACTTTAAAAATCCTACAAATTTTCTCTGTTTTAGAAATGCTAAAGTAATGGGCCGTGACTTTTTGGCCCAATTTCTAGATATTTAGTTATCCTTTAAAAAAAAAAAAAATTTCAACAGAGAGTTATCAATTATATTTCTTTTGTCAAAGTTGTCAATTTGTTCAGTGTATAAATTTATATGTTCTAATATATAAAAGTCCATGTATATTTAAGAGACTGAGTTGGCTATATGCCCTTCAAGAAATGAAGAGAATCTTTCACATCTGCTTCCTATCTCTTAGGAGTGATTCCCTCAGTTACATAATAAAATTGTTTCAAAATCAAAATTTAATTGTTTTCTTTTATTCGACATCTACAACTAATACACACATATTTATAGATTTGAACTTAGATTATGATACGGCGGCAATATTAATATATACCAGTAAACTATAAATTATGATCCAAACAAAAATACTCCCTTACTTCCATAATATAAATTATATCAAAATAAAAATTATGTCGTTTAAAAAAAGTTTGTATGATAATTTCAACATGATTTTATTTTAATTCTGTTAAATATAATAGATCAAATAATTATTAGATATACGATTATTTTCAGTTCTAGAAAAACTATTAAATAGTACTATTTTATAGTAATTGGCAAAGAGATTAGTGTTTTGATACCAAATATCGAGTTTAATAAATGAAAAACATAGTTATTGCATATTGCTATGTAAAATTTTATAAACATTACGACTCAAATATAATTCACCACTATTTCACACTTGCTTGTTTTTTTTGTTTTTCTACTTCTCTTTAAGTTTACATAAGGAAAAAAAAAAAAAAACCAAACTCCAAACACTACAACATGTCTACATATATGAAAAAAAAATCTCAAAAAAACCAGCGAGAAAAATGCAAACAAAATCCCCTTAATTAAGTATGCACAAAGGCGATCAAACTTCTGATTTTTTTTTCTTGCATCTATTATTATATGTTCTAGATTAGTCGCGAAACAGTTGATTTGTACGAAGACTTAGATAAAACAGATGATCTTGAAGATTTTGGAGATGATGACGATGAATAAGACTTCTTTTTTCTACTACTTTTCTTGTTGTTATTTTTTGGTAAATTTATTGGAGTAAGTGGAGGTAGATCTCTTAATGTATCTGATATTGTTCGTTGACTTGATCCTTGATCAAAATCTGCATATACAAAAACAACGTTGTGTAACTAGTTTACTCTAATTGATGAAAGAAAAAAGTTAGTTTACTCCAAGTAAAACGATTGTTAAGAAAATATTTGATGATCAATTTTTCTACTTAAAAGAATAAACGGGTAAACGTTAATTTAAACAAAAATATATACTAAAAGGACTAATATACAAAAAATGAATCTAAAATTTTTGTAAGTAATTAGAATATTTTGGTGCTTGTTTTTAAAAGGAATAAAAAAAACTTACCAGTGGAAGAAGAAGTGAAAAACGAAGTAGAAGGTCTTGCATTACTAAAAGATGATGGTCTTGGAGATAAAACCTCAGCTCCAATCTTAAACTCACTCATCTTCATAATAAATGCAAATATCCATAGATTAGCTATAAAATAACTTATTTATAATTTTGGTTTTACTTGTTATAAACTATTAATTATTGTCAAAAACAAAACAAAAAATCTAAAAAACTTACCCAACCAGGAGCACTACCAGAAGAACCCTCCCAGCCAATATGAGCCACATGTTTCACATCTGTTGGAAACCCAATTTCTATTTCATCTCTCTCTTTCTCAACGGCTGAAAAATAATAAATTATTTCATTTCATTTCACAATGTATAGGTTTTTCTTTGCTGAAAAATACATAATAAAATATTACATGTGATAGCCTATAGTATAAGGTGATCAAATGTTCTTGTTACATCAGAAAACAAAAACAAAAAACTCAGAAGCACATATTAGAAGTGAGAGCCATTTATAGCATCAGTGATATCAAATGCCTTGTTACATCAAATAACAAAAGAAAGTTACGTAGAAGCATATGATTAGATTCAATCTCATAGTATTTCTTCAAAGTGAAATATTAACACAACGAGGAAATAAATTAAGATATTATATGAAGAGAGAAAATGGTAAATATTACCAAATATTTGAGAGATGCATTTGAAGCCTTTATAAATGCCCTTCATTTTCATTGACATGGTGAAGATCACAAAACCGCCGAACTATTACTCAGATTTGTCTTGGATTCTTGTTTCGTAAAATCGATTATCCGAAAAATATGTGTCCTTTCTACTGCAAAGTTTGAAGAACCCCAACAGAAATCTCCTCTCTTCTACTTCAATGTTCTATTCTTTGTTACCAACAGAAATAAAAGGTTCAGCAATTTACTAATCATATATTCATATATACAAAATAAGAAACAAGTAGAAAAAGATCATAAAGGAAAAAGGGTATACAATGCATGTGATATATGAATAAGGTTTCTCTCATATAACAAGGTTGGAATTTATGCTTTTGATTAAAACTTTTCTTACAAGATCTAAGCGTCATGCATGGTTAAACTTTATAAAAGCACATCAATGTTGGTAATTATATAACGCGATAATATTTTAATTTCAAAATGAATGATTTGGTAAGGTGCTCATCATATACATTATTAATTTATGAACATTATCATACTATTTCGAGATTTTGACACTTCAAACCCTGGGTGTTGAAATTTTGATAATTTATCAATACGATATTAACGAGAAATTTACCTGTAATCTTATAGATTCGTCGGAAAAAGAATAATAAACACAAAATAGAAGAATAGAGAAACAGCCTCTCCTTTGATTCTATGTTTCTTTCATCTTTTGGAGAAGCCTCTCTTGATAAATCACAAAACATATTATGTACAAAAGGAATCTCAATGAGAAAACATAATTTCTCACGAAATTATGAAAAAAAAAAAGAGTTTCAAAAGAGAAAATGGTGAAGGCCAAAGGAAGAAGAAGAAGAAGATGATGGAGACTAAGTCAGGCTTAAGGTAAGAGATAAGTAAGTGGATCACCATGAAAAGGCATCTACACATATATATATAGTTAAATAAAAAATTATAATAGGAATGTTTCAGGATTCAATATAATCACTAATCAATGATTAGTTTGTCACTTTGTCTAAGAGAGAGAGACACATATATAGGGTATATATGAGGAACCAATAATGATAAATCACCAGCTACATATAACTTGATGTAGATTTAATTAAGCAACTAATTAGTTTCATAAGAAATTAACCTGGAGTGTTTAAGAATTTATTATCTGGCGTTGGGAATTAATCTGGGGTTTAGACCGAATATTGTATAGAGCCTAGAGACAACTGTACAAGTTTTTGATTCATGCATATTTAATTATACAAACTGAGATTTCACAATTTATTTGTTGAACTCACGTTTGTTAGCTTTCTTGCAGATATAAATCTCCTAACTGGATAATAAAAGACAAATCTCCTGATTTTTTTTTTTTTTTAACAATATATACTAATTACTGCAGCCGGAAATCCTTAGTTTTGCAATATATATTCACAAACTTTTGTAATATAATAACATTTGGAATATGTACTCTAGAATGAAAATTCTTGATTCTGTAGATTAATAGATTACATATAAGTTAAATCAAAATTTTGTATAAATTGTAAGTTGTAACCCAAAAAGTCGAATCTTCTAATCTACCGCGCCAAATTCGCTTCAATGCTACGTCTTTCTAAAGCAAATTATGGCCATCTCGATGCTATTTTTTTTAGCATTTTTGAAAAAAAATCACTTTGCATGATTCCAACCGTGGAGACCACAAGTGAGAAAATAAATAAGTCGGGTATTGGCCACAATGTATATATTGAACTATTGTATATAAAGCCTTATAATTAACTAGGATTTTAGAAGGATTTTTGATTAAACTTGTATAAATAGATGTAGCCTTCTTTTACAATGAAATAAGATAGAGAATTGTCTTTTCACGTTAAACTTTACATGGTATCAGAGCGAAATCGATCCCTAAACTCGATTTAGCAATGGGTGATGCAACGATGAAGAAAACGAATAATTTCTCGGTGTATACTCTCTCTTCAAAGAATGATCCCGAGAATATCATCACCAAAGTGGCGTTGACAGGGAAGAATTTTTACGATGAATGGTCTCACCGAATGCAAACTGCTCTTCGAGCAAAGAGGAAAATCGACCCGATTGATGATCTGCGACTGCACCAGCAGCAGGTTCGGATGAAGAAGAAGATTGGTTGACCGTAAATTCCATGGTGGTTTCCTGGATTTACAACACTCGATTCGCTCGACTATTGCGGATCGTGAGATTGCGAAAGAACTATGGGATAATATCCAAAAACGTTTTTCTGTTTCGAACGAGGTCCGTGTACAACAGCTAACAAAGGAACTGGTAAGCTGTGTACAAGGACATATGACTGTTGAACAATATTCTGCAACGATACAGAAGCTGTGGGAGGATTTGGCTCAGATTAAACCAAAATCAGGATGTACCTGTGCTCACAGGGATGAAGATGAGCGATTGAATTAAAAGAGGAAATTGCATCAGCTTCTGTTGGGATTGGATGGGTCAATCTATAGCACGGTTCGGACAAATATTCTTAATACTGTTCCGCTACCAAGCATAGATCAGACCTACAACATGGTGATTCAAGAGGAACAATTACGTAGAGCTGATCGTGTCATCGAACAGCGTGCTAAAGCAACAGCCTTTGTTATTCAACCAATGGGAACTAGAAGACACAAGCCTGAATTCGACAATACTCAGGTATGTACCTTCTGTTCTAAAACCGGCCATAATGTTGATACCTATTTCAAGAAACATGGTGTTCCTGATTTGTGGGCTGGGAAATATGGATGTGGAGCTACTGGTTTTGGACTTGGTCGTGATGCATCCCAGACTCAGCAACAGAACTTTGGTAGAAACTTCCAACAAAACATAGGACGTGGTCGTGCTCAGAATATCAGAACCAATATGGTGGCTGTCGGTGGTTCAGATGGCGGACAACCAATCAGCTCAGGATCTTTGGCTCAGACAGGACTCAAACCAAAATAGTGGGAGAAGCTGGTTAGATTTCTGGAAAGCGATACATCGCCTCGTCAAAGTGGTAAGAAATTTACTTATCGATGGGTTTTTGATAGTGGTGTAACAAATCATATGACTCAAAAATTTGATTTGTTGGATGATTTATGGGATGTCACACCGTGTCGTGTGGGTTTACGAAACGGTAAATCAGTAGTTTCATCTAAAGAAGGAAAAGTGATTTTGATGCCAGGATTTGAGATAGTTCGGGTTTTGTATGTTCCAGAATTAGAATGCAGTTTGATTTTTGTGTCTCAGTTAGTGCGTGATCTGAATTGTACTGTTCTGTTTGATACAACTACATGTGTAGCACATGACCGCATGTCGCAAACTGTGATTGGGAAGGGTGAACTGCATCAGGGACTGTACTTTCTTCAAGATCAACAGACTGTGTGTGCCTTGAAGACTGTACAAGCAAGTAGTGATGGAGTATTATGGCATCAAAGGTTGGGCCACCCTTCTGAGAAGATAATGCGAAAATTATTAGTGCTTGATAGTAATTGTCATTTGAAGTTTTCGAATTGTGATATTTGTTTTTGTGCCAAACAATCTCGGAATGAATTTATTTCGAGTTCTAATAAAAGTGAAGGTATTTTTGATATGATTCATGTTGATCTTTGGGGTCCATACAGAACACAAAGTCTCTGTGGATCTTCATACTTTCTCACAATCGTTGATGATTGTTCACGTGGTATGTGGGTCTACCTGTTGCGTGAAAAAACACAGGTTGAACGCACACTCAAGCAATTTTTTGCCATGGTTGAAAGGCAGTTTAATCGGAAGATACGACAGATTCGTAGTGATAATGGCATCGAGTTTATGTGTATGCGAGGTTATTTTGCAGAACACGGTATTCTGCATCAAACATCTTGTGTCAAAACTCCTCAACAGAATGGAAGAGTTGAGCGTAAACATCGACACATTTTAAATGTAGCACGTGAGTTGATGTTCCAAGCAAAGTTGAGCGTTGAATTTTGGGGTGATTGTGTGCTTACATGTGTTTATCTTATTAATAGAACCCCGACTTCGATGTGGGAAATTGAGATTCAACAAACCGAACATCTTTAGACACAAATACACAATGCGTCTCAAGATCATAGAGAGTCCAACCTTTATTCTGCCATGGATATCCAATAAATATACATCATCGTGTACGTGGTGCAAATTTATCTCCTCCACGACTCTGGTTGTGAGCATAGGCTACACAGCCAAATACTCGAAGGTTGGAGTAGTCTGGCGGACTACCATACAAAATCTCGTGAGGTGTTTTACAGTGAAGATTGTGTTTCTAATAATTGGGTGTTAGATTATGGGGAGGTGATGCAGGAATCAGCTCTACTTGTACCAGACACAGAGACGTCCGTGACAGAGGTAGTATCAGAAGCTGTTGTCCCTACTGCAGCAACAGACGGACACGTGACTGAAACAGAGACAGACACATGAACGTCTGTAACAGAAGCAGTGATAGATGTAACTGGCACATAAACAGCCACAATAGTGGTACAAGCTGTGACAGAGGAAGAACCACAGGAGGAACTGTTAGGAAAAGGTCATCGTACTAAGCAACGGTCTGTAAAACTTCAAGAGTTTGTGCTCAACACTGCCAAGAGTGGTTCTGAGCGTCAATACTTTGTACAATCTTCTACTCGATATCCGATTGATGAGTTTGTCTTATATGATCATTTCTCTGTTTCCCACCGTGCATTTTGAGTGCTATTACTGCAGATCATATACCCACTACATATGCTGAAGCTGTTAAATATGAAGTTTGGCATAACGCAATGAAAGGAAAGTTTGATGCATTAGGGATGAACAAGACATGGTCTATTGAACTTCTTCCTGAAAGGAAACATGTAATTGGTTGTTAATGGGTGTTTACAATCAAATATAATGCAGATGGAACGATTGAGAGATATAAAGCTAGATTGGTTGCACTAGGTAATTGACAAGTTGAAGGAGTTGATTATAATGAGACATTTGCTCCGATGGCAAAGATGTCAACAGTTCGCGCTTTTCTTAAGGTTGCTGCTGCGAAGGATTGGGAACTACATCAGATGGATGTTCACAATGCCTTTCTACATGGTGATTTGGATGAAGAGGGTTTTATGAAGTTGCCTCCGGGTTTTTCAGCCCCATTTGACAATGGTGTGTGTCGTTTGAATAAATCATTGTATGGGTTGAAACAATCTCCTCGGTGTTGGTTTGCTAAACTGTCCGCTGCTCTAACAGGCTATGGATTTGTTCAATCTGAATCTGATTACTCACTGTTTCACGTACCTCAGGGTGACTCTTCGGTCTATGTCCTGGTGTATGTTGATGATCTCATTGTTATAGGGTCTGATGCAGTGGTTGTGACAACGTTCAAGACATATCTACAAAGTTGTTTCCACATGAAGGACCTCGAAAAATTAAAGTATTTTCTTGGAATTGAAGTGGCTCGGACTCCAAAAGGTATTGTGATGTCTCAGCGGAAGTATACGCTTGATATTATTACAGATTCATGACTTCTTGAAGCCAAACCTGTTCTGTTTCCTATGGAACATAATCACTGTCTTGCGCGTTCTGATAGCGATCTTCTGTTTGATCCAGCGAAGTATCGCACACTGGTTGGTCGTTTGATTTATCTTGCTGCTACACGACCTGATCTTACATATTCTGTTCATATACTGTCTCAGTTCATGCATCAGCCACATTTGGATCATTGGAAAGTTGCATTACGAGTTATGCGCTATCTGAAACAGAGTCCTGGTCAGGGTATTTTTCTGAGTTTTGGTAGGGATTTAAGTCTTACAGCATGGTGTGATTCTGATTGGGCAGGTTGCCCCTTAACACGACGATCTTTGACTGGTTGGGTGGTTACTCTTGGTGGGTCATCAGTCTCCTGGAAGACCAGGAAACAGAAGGTTGTTTCTCGTTCATCAGCAGAAGCTGAATATCGCTCAATGGTTGATGCGATCTCTGAGTTGAAGTGGATGAAAGGTTTGTTATCCTCACTGGGTGTTGTTCATAATTCAGCGATGCAACTTTATTTTGATAGTCAAGCAGCATATCTCAGCTAATCCGGTGTTTCATGAGCACACCAAACACATTGAGGTTGATTGTCACTTTATTCGCGATGAGATTAAAATTTGGAAATGTTACTCCGGCTCATGTTCCTACTACCGAACAGTTGGCAGATATCTTCACAAAGGCGTTAGGAAGACGTGAGTTTCATTATCTACTTTCCAGGTTGGACATTCGAGATCTTCATGCTTTAACTTGAAAAGAGGGGGGGGGGTATTGGGCCATAATATATATATTGGGCTATCTTATTATATAAAGTTTGATGCGTCAAACTTCGTAATTAACACGATCGTGACACGTGTCAGTCGGTCGATCAGATTTTGACACATGTAATTTTTTCCAATTAGATTTTGACATGTGTCATACAAATCTTATTTCTTTTTAAACTTATATATTTGTATTTATCAAGTAGATTATAAAAATCAACATATATCAAAAAAAAAGTAGTTTCTAATAAATAATTCATTAAAATAATTAGTTGATAACATGGTCTATTCTTTTAAATATTGACTTTATTATATGTCTCGATTTTTTTTTTTCGTACAAACATTCTTTTTTCCCTCTTTTTCTTTACGTTTATTAAGATGAATTAGGTTTCAAAATTGTCTCATTAGAATATTAATTAATACATGTGTAAAATGTTTTGGAGTTCAAATAGATTTAGGTTTACATACCCAAATCTTCAAAAATTATAATATTTTGCCTTTATATAAAAAGTTTTTGTGTTCTCTCAATCTTCTCACCAAAAAATTTCAAACTTCAATAATCTCTTCCACAAATTTTATTTCAGCATTTTTATTATAAAAAACCATCGATTACTCTATTATTCGATAAAAACAACATATCTCAACATTTTCCAATTAGCTTATTTTAGTAATTCATAAAAAAGTAAATAAGCTACATATATACACGCTTACATATATTTTGATTTTAAATAGAAATAGATATGACAAAAAAAATCAAACATATTTTCTCTTTAGAATATTAAATACACGTGTAAAAATCTTTTGAATAGAATTATATTTACATACCCAAATCTTTAAGGATTATAATATTTCACCTTTATTTAAACAATTTTGTACTCTCTCGATCTTCCCACCAAGCAATTTAAAATTTCAATAACCTCTTCTAAATTTTTGTTTCCAATTAATTTTAGCCACACGTTAAAATAAACTTTTCTATTTAAAAAAAATCTAATATCATTATATTTTGAAATCAGACTTAAAAATGTACATTGTATTGTAGTTTTTTAAAAGACTTACCACTACGTAGACATCCTAAATATTGTAAAATTGATGTATGAGAAAAAAATTATTTTGAAAGTTTCTCATGTTGTGAAAATTATAAAAAGTAAGAAACCAAGTGATGAAACACATATAATTCGTTTTTCATTAGAAGAAAGATAATACTTGATTCATAAGTGAAAAAAAAAATTCAAATATGATTAAAAAATGTGAGTAAGTCTAATTCAAATAAAAATACGTAAATCGATTTGTCAAGAGTTAAAAAAAAAGACATATGAGTAGTTACATAATAAAAAGTAAACATAATTTAAATAGGAATAGAAAAAACTAATAATTTAGAAATATGTAAAAAAAATTAATTGAAAATTCAGTTAATATAAAAAAAGCAGGAGAATCAAAATCAATAAATAATTTGTAGGCTTTTCTATGAGTGATTTCACATCGACATTTTCAATCTTATTATATTTATTTTTACGGATGATATGATTTTGTTTTCCATTTTTGTGCAGTTTATAAAATATTAAAGGAGTCAAAATAATTCAACTAAAACATGAGAATAAATTCATCAAGATTTTAAAAATGGATTAAAAGGTAATATTAATTCAAATAGAATACGAAAACTAATAATTTGAAAGTATGTGATAAAATTTAATTGAAAATCAAATAATAAAATAATCAAAGTAAATAAATAAATGTTATACTTCTGAATTAGTGGTTTTGCATCAGCGTTCTCAATTTTATTTTATTTATTTTTACATGTGATTTAATTTTGATTTCTACTTTTAATTGATTAACTTTTTTACGGGTTATAAAATATTAGATTACAAACCCGCATATATGCGGGTCCTTTATCTAGTTGTATATAAACCTTATGATTAACTAGGATTTTAGAAGAGTTTTTGATTAAATTTGTATAAATAGATGTAGTCTCTTTTTACAATAAAATAAAAAAAAGAATTATCTTTTCACGTGAAACTTTACACCGGGTGAGGCAATTACGACTCGATGTTTCTAGCCGTTCGGAGGAGAGGAACAAACATACCATCAATAGTCGAGGAGGTCTTGAGAAATTAAACAAGAACGTGATGTGGGAGAAACTAGCACCAAAGAAAGAGATGATGATGGACCATTAATTATATCAAGTTGAATCCGGAGTCAAGCTACTCACCATGGTCCCTTACCACAATGATCTCAACCAAACTTTAAGCAATTAGGGAAGCAACTTGATGATCTTTTCTCCTTTCCAATTAAATTACTTTTATCTATGATTTACAAAAAAAACAATTACAGAGAAAAAACGCAATTATATTCATTTTAGCTTATTTCAAATAGCAATCAACAAGTATTTGATTCAGCCACAAACTCGTTGCCAATTTTTTCTTCTTCTTTTTTAACAAATCGAATGGGATATCCTCAGATATTCAAAAAAAAAAAAATCTGCACATCAGAAATTTTCTAAAGCAATCACAAAATTAGAAATCCAATAAAAATAAAACAGATGACAAAAGTAGTGGTTGTTTTCAAAATATCCGCTCCATGTTCACTTCTAGTGGCTAGTCAATTAACTTAGTGAGCACAAATACAAAACCACGAAATTTATAAAGAAATATTGATTCAGAGCCACAAAAAGAAAGCAAAAGAAATCGCATTACAAGCCCTTCTCAGTTCCATTCCTCCACCAAATAAACATAAATCCGAGTGTTTTCAAAAACAGAGGTAAAGATCGATTTATAAAAAGCTCGAAGAGAAGATCTTAAATAAGGTTCAAGCCAATGAAGCAGGAATTTAAAGAAAAGAGACTTATGTGGGAACTTTTTAGTATCGGACGACGTCTTGTAGGCAATCAAAGAAATGAGTGATCTTGATTTTTTCTCTCCCGGCATAGATAGCTTCTGCAGAACCACCGTACTCTCCTTGTGCCGCCATCTCGATTAGCATGTAAAGCTTTTTGATTGGCATCTGCACGCCAAAAAACATAAAACCGTGTTAAGACAAACTTCTGAAAAAGTTTATAAGTAGCAAAAATCATTCTTCTGTGTTTGTCAGATTCATTTCTGGTAAAACTATGTTAAAAATTTACATCATCAAGAGCCTCGGCAGCTGCTTCGACATCATCCTCTGAGAAGACGTTAAGCTGCTTCAGCACCTGAAATCACAGAGACAAAACGAAGAATTAAACCAGCTCAAAAAATCGAGATTGACGGGAAATGTTAGAAAGACTCGAGAGTATTATCGAGGATGTTGGAGTTTTCAGTGTAGAATTGGAAAAACAAAATAAATTCAAAAGTCCATAGTCGATGACGAGTTGCTAAAGACCATTTACCTTCTTTGCGTCCTCTGTTCTCAATGTTGGAACGGAGTAAGTGATAGAGAAGGCATCACAGATACCAACAGAATCTAAGAAGGTTAGTTGACTTGTTGTCCCAAAGACGAGAAGTTTTTTCCCCTGTCGTCAAAATATTTTACCAAATTAGAGATGTTCCACTGTAAGAAATTAACTTGTGATGATCAAGCGTAAAAGAATACGGATAAGAAGTAAGAAAATGGTGAAGGAAGCACCTTAGGAGGAAGTCGTTTGAGAAGAACCATCAGCGTCTGAGAGATTATGTTTGAAAATCGAGGACCGATTGCCACGTACTCCAACAATCTACAAAATCAGAAATCCAAGTACTGATCTGAGCCGAAGAAAGAAACAGCAAAATTATGCTAAGATTATTAAGCCAAGTTTTGAAAGGAAACAAATAGCAGGTAACAACCTTTCAATATCGTCAAGGATAATGATACTCATTGGTGATTTATAAGCATCCTCAAAGACCTGTCTCATTCACACCAACACCAATAGTCAGTAGACCGAACAAACATAACAACAAATAGGTATTTTCCAAAGCACAAACCTTGACAATGTGAGCACATTTTGTGCTCTCATGAAGACCAATCATAGTTTCCGCAGAGACCTACAAAATAGTGAAGCAATATCACATAAAGTGAAAAAGATTGTAAGATCTAAATATGTTGTACAAAGAATGATGGGCACTTACTATCTTAACATATGGGAAATCACTATCGATGCCAACAGTTGCAGCTAATGCAGTTTTCCCACTGTCCAGGAAAAAAATTAAAAATCAGCAAAGGCTTACAAAAGCAGCAAGGCAAAAAAATGTGGGTTAGTAAACAAGGAAGATACCTTCCACTAGGCCCCTCGAGAAGGCAAGTGACTAGAGGACTTCTAGTACTAACTTTAACTTGCTCGACCAGAAGCATAGCTCTTTTGTAAATGTGATTATGTCGATCACCAGAATCCACCATCCCATTGAGTCTGCATACATGTCAGAAATATCAAAATTAGGGCACTGGCAAACCAAAAGGTAATGCAATATATGCATGCCAAGTGGTGGTTAGAAATACAAATGGATTGGACAGAAGTAAAAGAGCAAAAAAATACACGAGTAAAATTGAGAAATTACTAGGAACGGGTTCTTTATCTAATGAGACAAAACTTTGGATACAGAGACCAGTTCAGACCAATTCCAAAGTCACCCTCTAATTACAATTCCAGAAATCCATGGAAATTTTCTAAAGAGATAAGAAAAGCAGGCCCTTGGTAACAAAACTTAGTACTGCATTTTCAGAACATGATTCACAGGAAAGAAGAGGATTAAGTTTGGCTTTGAAACTACTATCAACATATCTATGTACAAAAGGCCCATTCCATCTAGAATCCCAAACCGTCCAGACCACCACACACTTATTAAAGAAAATTACCTGCAGCGCTCAAGGTCATCTGTGGAGGCTCCAAATGCAGGCTGAACTTCATGGATTGCGTGGAGAAAATCCTCCATAGTGATCTTGATATTCTCTTCTTCCACTGGCTTTGTAAGATCATCCATGCTTAATTGTCTGTTTAACGCATATGATGTAGCACTTTTGACAACACCTTCAAGCTCCGCACCACTGTAATTTTTTGTTCGAGCAGCTGCCAGACAATATTATCACGTCAGAGACACATTTATGCTAGTAAGTAAGTGTCCAAAGACAAACACTGAATTTCTTAGGTCTTCCTAGTATAAACTACAAGAGGATTTTGGAAAGAGTTTTATATTTGTCATCCAGTGAGGTGGTGATATTTGGAATTACAGAACAGGTCTACCAAACATTCCATGATTTGAACAAGTATAATTTATGAAGCCATACCAAGCTCTTGGAGATTGATATCAGTACCAAGGAAAGAATTTTCCTTCATCTTGTTTGTATGAATCTGAAGAATTTGTAGGCGCCCAGCTTCATCAGGAAGGCTTATCTCAACCTGAACCTCCAATCTTCCAGGCCTATAGTCAAAATAATAATAATAATAAAAAGTTTAAATTCGCATGTATCACACTCATTCCAAAAGTTCATGTAAGCAGCAAATATGCTTAGGATGGTATCTTCTCAAATGACAAATAAAGAAAACAGAGATATAAAAACCTTCTGTTAGTGCTTATGATGTAACTGGAGTAGAAAAGAAATGGCGGCACTATCTATTAGCACAAGGATAGAGATACCTTAAAAGAGCTTCATCAAGCAAATCCTTTCTGTTAGTCATTCCAATAAGCAAAACATTGTTCAGCGCCTCCACACCATCTATCTGGAAAGAAATGTTAGCCACATCCGTGAAAGCACCGAATGAACTGACAATAGCTTGACCTTTGACTGACCTTTGTCAAAAGCTGGTTTACAATACTATCATGGACACCTGTGCCATCTCTGGTTGAGCCTCTTGACTGAAAATCACAAAGCATACATTTTTTAATTTATTGTGTAAACTCATATAACCAGCAGATCCCATAAAAATTATCAATATCTAAACTCCAGAGCAAAATATAGTCACAGAACAGAGTAAGAAGCAAGATCTACTGCCTGGAATTAATGGGGATGGTCGTCAAAATTAAAATCATACTTACAACTACAAATTAACAAAATTTATCTCCTAGAAATTTAATATAATAAAAAAAAGAGATAAAGCCGTGTACCTTGCAAATAGCATCAATTTCATCAAAAATAATGACATGCAACTCACTAGCATCCCCTGAGAAAGAAGATGAGAGTGCCGAATTAGCATATGCATAAGAAAAAGAAAACACAAAAACACAGATCAGGGAAAACATTTTTTTCTTACCAAGGGTTCTCTGGTCTTGCTCAGCATCAGCAAATAAGTCTCTTACATTCTTTTCTGTCTCACCAACAAACTTACTCAGCACCTCAGGACCATTAACAATCTATTATGCCAGCAAAAGAACAACAGAAGCAGTGAATCAACTGAGAAACTAAGTTAATAAACATGAAAAGGTAGTAAACAGTAGCAAACAGTTAAAATAGGGTCTGAAGCTGCCAATGTATGAAGAAGATAGTGAGAGAATTAAACAGTCAATTAACAGAATCTCTTGATAGGCATCCATCTAATCAGGGTAACAAAATTCACCATGAAGCAATAAAACAGTTTAGGTGTATTAATGCGTGTGAAATCCTGGATAACAAACTAATTAAAAGATAAGATGAGATTAAGGACTACAAGCCTGTAAGTTATCACAACTCTTCTTGAGAGAATATTAAGAGGGTCAGAATTACCTTTGGATCCTTTCCATTCAGCATCTTTCCAATTTGCCGTGCCATAAGGGTTTTGCCAGTACCAGGAGGTCCAAAAAGAAGCATCCCTTTAACGTGCTTTATCCCCAGTCTGCAAGATCAAGAAAAGTAAACTTATAAGGAAAATATATACAGAATACAGTAACATTTGCTTGAAGAATGAATCACAGAACCTGCTCGTGACATGAGGAGGAAATACACGAGAAGCAAAAGCTCTTCTAAATATATCAGCAAACTCTGCACCCAGGCCACCTATGCCCAGCGACTCAAGGTTAAATTCCTTATGTTTAAATATATTGCTGCTAGCAGCTTCCCGTTGGTTGACAATCTACACAAGAACGTACAAGTTTAAAATGATCATACAAGATAGCAATCCACATCTGTTTCCAAAAAATAGCAAACATCAGATGTGATATTATGTTTACTATTTCAAATGTCAGATTGCATCATCATTTGATAGGAACTCTTCGAGTAACAGATTCAACAACACATAACTATATAGAACTTATTGAAACCAGACCTTTATGCCACTTGAGTTTGATGCTTCAAACACAATATATGTATCATTACAGAGCATCCCTCTTTCGATGCCATTAGATTGACCCTGACCCTCTACATCCGCTCGATTGACCGTAAGAATGTAATTAGTTCCATGATACTCAAATGTCGCTTTCTGGCCTACAGTCAAGACCTGCAGCAGTGTGCATTGTTTCAATAAATCAGGGTTAAAATAATTTTGTGAGGAACTAAAGGCCAATTAACCATATAAATGATACTACAGTCTAGAAACATCTGGGTAAATAACATTAAGGAATTGTGGAATAGTCACCAAATGCATTCACTAAAAACCAATGCTTCAGCAGAAAAATAATGTGAATGACAAGATCCATGTAAACCTTGCTTCAATTGGAAACCTATACCAGCTAATCTGTGTCATATGGACCTTAGATGTCTAAGCATTGTAATTTCTCTCATTTGCCTCTCAGATGCATGCTTAAACCACAGCACGAGACTCGTGTATATGAACATGTTAAACCACAGCACGAGACTCGTGTATATGAACATGTAACAAGAACATATACTGCAGAACAAGAATCTCCCTACCTGGTTGGTGTATTTCCTCTTAAGTTGGGTTGAAAGGAGAGCAGCATCAACCTGTGAAGTAATATTGTACAGAGAGGTTAAGTTCAATCACAACCTGCAAAGATCCCAAGAAAAACATCATAGATATCAACAAACCTGCTCGCTTTTAGTCCCTTTCTTTACAAATTCTAACTCGAGCGTCAACAAAGCCAGGTCGAAATTTTCTGGAGGAACAAATCTGCAAGAATAAGCCAGTCTTTTAGAAACCAAAAAGTCTTGAGACAAGATGATTATGGTCAAAGGCTATATGAAAATTACCTGCTAACAGATACCATGTCACCAGTCGAAACTCTAGCATGTCGCCGTTGAATAGCATTCAGAGCAATATTCCCATCACGAATGCTTCCATGTCCAGTAATTACCAGTTAAGGTAACAACAACCAAAAAAGCATCTCAAAGTGAATAACACAAGGAACAAGCTCAACATTTCTAGACAAATGACTAATTGATCAATATAAACACCCCAAGGAACGCAGATTTTCATTATTCATGAAACCCAGAAAACCCAAAATTAGACTTGAATATACTAATGAGCTACTACTAATTCATGACGCTCATAGATCATTCAAATAATCTAAGAACAGCTTCCTAACCAAATGAAAATTGGCTGAATATGCAAATTCCAAGATCGATTCCCGAAAATTCACCAGTGCTTGCAAAATGGCATTGCAATGTAGCAGCAAATAGATCGTCAAACAAAGAACGAAGGTTAAAAAAGAAAAAAAAAAGGATATCAGAGAGATAGAATGAAGCTATCAGCAACGTTGGCGAGGAAGAGATCGGAACCGGGAACGGAGAATTGACGGAGATCGGAAGAGGAGCAGTAAGCGAGGTTAGTAAAAGCTAGATCTGCCGACGGAGTATTGGTCACCGTCATCGTCATGACCTGCGATCCGTAACGACCGGCCATGGCTGGTTTCGATCTCGAGATTTTTGATTTTGTATCCTTAGCGAAGAAGAAATTTTGAGGGAGAAGAAAGAATAAACAGAAGACGACGATGGTGTATGAGATCTTTATGTGTCCTGATTTCTTATTTTTCTCTTTTTTTTTTTTTTTAAATGCGGTCAAAAATAAAATTTCATAGGTTATTTATGTGTTAACATTTTAATATGAAGAAATTTTCTTCTAATACGAAAAAAAAAAAAAACAGGTCATCTTTCTAATTATATTTTGACGAGTGTCATTTGAATCGAAGTTATTAAGAATATTTTTAAAAACAGGTCATCTTTCTGATTTTAAATATTTAGTGTGGTTTTTGATGTCTTAAATTTTACAAAATGTTTATTTTAAGGTTTTCACATGAAGACAAAAAGTAGTTTCTAAATAATATTTTTCTTACAAGAAGTAAATTTAAAATGATAAATGTTAGGGGATTCAATAACAAATGTAAATAATTGGTATTTGAAATTGTTGGTGCAAAAAGTTCAATAATTAAAATTTAAAAATGAGTTTGGAACAAATGAATCAAAATTTTAGTGCTAAGTATGAATCTATTCGGATTCGTCATATTCTTCTTCCTCACTTCAAAACTTCCATTAATTTCATCATTAATCCTATTAATTCTCCATTAAATGTCATAATCTATTGGTTTCGTTTCCGTTATGATTTCCTTTTTAAAACGGATTTGTGTCACCCCGACGAGCATGTTATGAGCTTATAACTCTTTTTCTAGCGGCTCTCCTTTGGAATAGGCTTGACTACGTAACACCATCAAAAATAAAGAAATAATTGTACATATTTCAAACTTAAAGTTTTTTTTACTTAACATCAATTTCCATTAAACCTAAAACATCATACATTTTTGACTTATCAGCATCAACAAGATTGAAGCCATTGCGGTACAATAATAGAAAAAAACGTGATTGAAATTCGTAAGTAGAAGCGTCATTTAGCAATACAATCAACCACTAAATTATCATTTTTAGAATGGAACATCAGTTTAAAGTCATCAAATTATTCGCGAGTTTCATGATGTCGGAGCATATGCCAAATTTCATTACCATAATGTTTTTGGATAGACTCCTTAGATATGATTCAAGCTCTACTCTCATGTATCCAAGATTATGAACACATCGAATACTCCTTAGATATGATTCAAGCTTTGCACATCTGCACTACCCCTTTGGGTCGAGTCTGCTTCATATCTCTTTAGACCCATCTTATACCACATGTTTCACCGTTTATTTTCTATAATCCATCTACATTGCACTTCAGTCACTTATCATGATGAGATGTCGATTTAAATGATAATAGAACGTGAATTTAGGGCAACCATGATTACTATTAAATCCTCTAAGTATGTTGCATTCCTCCACATCTTTGTTGGCATTCTAAATTGTTTCTTGAATTGAATACTCAACACTATGTCATTTCTCGTTTTCTATAGACTCAAAGTATCCACATAAATAACTTACAACTTTTTGTCTTTCGCAGATGATTATGAAAAATAGAGATCAATATATACATGTTAGTGTATAGAGAATCGTAAACCACATCATTAAAAAGAGTTGGAATCATAGACATAATCCACTCTAGTCTGAAAAAGAGAATTGAAATAGAAGTTGGTTCACTGTTTCGATTCTAGAGATGTTTACAATCCAAATTCGACAAAACTGAAAGGTTGTTAGATAAACAACGCCGCATAATTTGTTCACTTGTAAATATGCTCAGTTTCCTAAACTTGTCTACACATCAATTCCATATCCGGGTTTAAAACTCATTTACTTCCAAGAGGATTCAAAAGTATATGTTTGTAGAAATCTCTTGCTCTCCGCTCTTTCTGACCTTAATGCTTCCATCAAACACATACTAAAAAGTCTTAATACTATGTATCAACCAAACCATATTTGATCAAATATATTTGTTCTTCCCTTGTTGATAAATCTTACTTAATAAGTTGATTAATGAACAAGTTCTTGAATTTTGAGTGTTAATGAGCCAAAGCCAAGAGTCGTTAAGTAGCATGAGGGGTCAATCTGGTGTTTTCGAATGTCATGCGTGAGATTAAAAATTTATACCCATTTTTTTTTTTTTTGTTAATGAATTTTTTTTCTCACAAAATCTAACGTTTAGACATGTAAAATCTAAAAACTCTCCCAAGCCCGAAAACCAAGAAAACCCTAAAGCCACCGCGAGAGAAAAAGCCTTCCTCCGTTCTCTTCCACCGCCATAGATTCCGGCCAGTTGTCGGCGCCTGACCCACCGGAACCACCCGACCCACCCTCTATCCCCGACCGTTTCTCCATCTCCCTTTCATTTCCACCTTTTTCAGATCTAGATCTGGAATCTATGCTGGCTGCAACTTCTTTATTTTCAGGTCCAACAACCTCTGGTTTTGTGGTTTATTTTTCGGTGTCTTCCGGAGTCTCTCTGCTCCCGTCCTTGCGAGTTCTTACTACTGTGTGCAGTCAATATCATATCTGTTTCCATATCTGCTATGTTGTCCATTTCGTGAATTTCTCGACCGGAATAATGATACTCAATGTCGTATCTTTGCGACTCCTTACTACAATATGTAGTTTCCTCTTTGTGCTAGCCGTTGGCTTTAAGCGTCTCTTGGTCAGGTACACTTTATGCTCCTTATTCTTCTCCTCTCACGTCTCTTTGAATCTATGGTACTCGAGATATGAGAAGTACAATGGATTAGATAGAACCTTTTGGTGGAGCTGCGAGCCACATATTTGTCGTCCTCTTGAGGTTTCTTCAAGTTGGGTAGTTGAAATCAGTCCTCTCGGTGGTAGAGTCTTGATCCTTGAGGGTCATTTCACAGAAACTAGTAAGTTATTTATTCTCTCTCTATGGCAGATAGAAGGGAAAGTAATTGACAATCTCCTCAGTCCTCGATTGAATCTTGTTTTGGTGGGCATGTATTGCCTTGGTTACTCCTTGATGGAGTTTGTTTTACTCCCAATTTTCCCTTTTGTTTTGAAGGGTTTTATTGCAGGAGAAAGGTGTTGGAGGTTCTGTTGACTTCACGCATCCTTAAATATTGGCAAATAGTTCAATATCTTTTGTGGAAATCGGCTGCAAGAGCCTTTCCAATTGGTGTCAAGGTAGCTTGGCGTGGTGTTTCGTCATACGCTCCTTACCAAAGGAGTGGTTTAGTTGAGACGACTTCTCTTATACTGCTGGAATGCAGTTTTACCTCACGAGTATGGATCTTGACCCCGATTCACAGTCTCCAGCTCATTCAAAGTCTCCCAATTCCGATTTTTCTTCGGGCAGCAAAGCGAAGCTCCATCCTTCCTTCTTCGGGGCACTATTGCTTCGTAGATGTGGCACAAAAGGATCATTCGCTGATAAAAGAAATGGGCTGGTGCCACAGAGCAACTTTGGTCTATGTTTTCGAACTTTTCTCTGCGTCATGCAGGCATGTCTCATCGGCTCGAACGTTGGTTCGACTGTTGTATTCCACTGGCTCGATCAATGAGTCCATGTATGTTCTTGATGATATCATACGGTTTAGTTTCCGTTTCATCTCCCTATGTTTTCTTTATGTTTTTCGTGTAGTCGCTGCTATAATGGATTCCATCGTTGTACTGACTCTTTGTATTTTGGAAATTTTTTCTCCTTCGTCTTAATCTAATGAAAACGCATCGGCTTGACCCAAAAAAAAAAAATGTAAAATCTTAAGCGGTCTTGCATATTTTTTGAACCGGTCCTTACTAGCGGAATAAAACCGAATCCTAACTTAATTTCAAACCGAATAATCCAAAACCAAATGTGACAAAAAAAGTCCAAAACCAAATTATACTAAACCAATCAGTGATATCAATTTTAGTTTGGTAACTATTTCTCTAAAATCAAAATCTTAAAGCCGAATATAACTTGAACCGAAACCCGTATGATACATCCCTAATCCCTAAAGAAGTTTACGACAACTTTCAAAACTATTGTGACATATACTTATGATCTCATCTATCAAAACTAAAGAACACAAGAAAACGACGACAACACTAAGCGACCGCAGATCTAAAACGCGACAAAGAAAGAAAAAAAGTAAAATTGCAAAAAAAAAAAAAAAAAAAAATTGGTAATAAAATCGAGAGAGATCAGACTCTCAATCTCGTCACTCTCACTGAGTTTTGTTTGTTGCTCTTCATCCCGGCGACGAACTTGTGACCCAAACCCTAAAAAAAAAAAAGGAAATTTTTTGGCAAAATTTGATTTTGGTTTTTTGGAATTTTCTCCGCACTAAGCCATTTTGTTAACCCCACTAAACTGTTTTCTCTCTCTACGCAAAACAGTGTTTTCTGTCGCCTTCAATCGCGACTTTTTTGGGCACTCTGATTTTTATAAAGATTAGGTTTTTTTTGTTGCTTTTCTCGCTGACATGAATCAGACACAACAGCCGGAAGTTTCGTTGGGTAATAGCGGTGGAGGAGGAAACATTGACGCTGTTGCTACGGTCGAAGAGGAAGAAGAAGAAGTGCAGCAGCAGCAGCAGCATCAGCATCAGGAGGAGTCTGAATCTAGGGATCCGATTGTCGTCGAGGAGAAATCAGCTGACGGCGGAGAGAAAGAGGACGATCAAATGGAAGTTGATCCTGTGAGTCCGGCTACAGTTTTCTGCGTCAAGCTTAAACAGCCCAACTCCAATTTGCTTCACAAGATGAGCGTCCCTGAGTTGTGCCGTAATTTTAGGTTTACACTCTTTCGCCGACTTGGGCCTTTGCTCTTTCTCGACCAACCTCAGCTATAATATTTCCAGAAAATTCATCGATTTCCTTGTTTTGTCAGTGCCGTTGCGTGGTGTGGGAAATTGAATGCTATAGCTTGTGCTTCAGAGACCTGTGCTAGGATTCCAAGGTTTGGTTTTTTTGTTAATTTTCGGTTTTCAAGTTCTCATTTTTCATCTTTTCACTCTTGTCATCTCTTGCAGCTCCAAGGCAAATCACCCCTTTTGGATCCCAATACATATCTTAATACCGGAGCGCCCAACTGAGTGTGCGGTGTTTAATGTTGTGGCAGGTATTTTCATATCACTTGATTTATTAATGAGCTTTTGTTGCTCTAGAAACTAGTGTTTTGATTTCAGGGTTTAAAGGATTATGATGCAATTTTGTTCATGTAGACTCTCCTCGTGATTCTGTCCAATTTATCGAATGGTCTCCCACTTCTTGTCCTCGTGCGTTGCTCATCGCTAATTTTCATGGACGGATAACTATCTGGACGCAGCCTACTCAGGTAACTGCTCCTGATCACTATGATTTACCATTGATTTTACCTGTATAACTCTTTTGTATCTTATTCTTTCAATGTTGCATTTGAGTCAAGATGTTTAGTTGATCTTTTATGTGGATTGGTCTTACAGGGTTCGGCTAATTTAGTGCATGATGCTACCTCCTGGCAGTGTGAGCATGAATGGCGTCAGGACATTGCTGTTGTTACAAAGTGGTTGGCGGGGGCTTCTCCAGTATGTAATTTAAACTTTTACTCGTTTGACATTCTATCATTTGCACGTGTTTGTGCCCTCACGATTCCGCTAAATGATTACGAGAGAGGATGCATGTGAGAGTGGGAAATGGAATTGCTAAATCGTGAGTAATTGAACCTGAAATGTGTCTATGTTTTGGAAGAAATGAGATGGAGACACCACAACTTCCTGGAAGTCCCAACTCAATTGATAGATATTAGCTCTGTTTGCGAAATGACCAGACTCCTAAAAGTTCTTCCATTAGCATTTCTCAGATGTGTTTCTATAATGATCGGCATGAACATAAGGAATGAGTAACGGATAGATGATACTGCCATTGCAAAATACATATTCTGAAGGACTAATATCATGTTGTTTCTGTCCCAACCTATCAGTTTGCTGCTCTAGTTTATCCCTAAGAAATTTATTCTGTTTGTTTTTTCTCGAAAATCAGTATAGGTGGTTGTCCTCCAAGCCAAGTTCTGGTACAAATTCAAAGTCAACTTTCGAGGAGAAATTTCTCTCCCAGAGTTCCGAAAGCTCAGGTTTTCTTCTTCTTGCCTCTTGTATCTCAGTTTTTATTGATATATTTAGAAGTATGCACATAATTATGCCAGTTTCTTTGACTTACCTATATATGTGACAAGATCAATGCGACATGTTATTCTTTCCATGTTATGGCATTTGTGCATTTTCCTCCACTTTCTGTGGTGGTCTGATTCTCGACCATTTCTTGCAGCTCGGTGGCCCAACTTTCTCTGTGTCTGCTCTGTTTTCTCATCCGGCTCTGTTCAACTTCATTGGTCCCAGTGGCCTTCTAACCAGGGAGGCACTGCACCAAAGTGGTTTAGTACAAAGAAAGGCCTTTTAGGTGCAGGGCCTAGTGGGATTATGGCTGCTGATGCTATCATAACGGACAGTGGTGCCATGCATGTAGCAGGGGTTCCAATTGTAAACCCCTCAACAATTGTAGTATGGGAGGTGACCCCTGGCCCTGGAAATGGACTCCAGGCGACTCCAAAAATCTCTACAGGCAGTCGTGTGCCACCATCCCTTAGTTCTTCCTCTTGGACAGGCTTTGCTCCTCTAGCTGCATACTTGTTCAGCTGGCAAGAATACTTGATATCCGAGATAAAGCAAGGGCAGAAGCCCACAGATCAAGATTCTAGTGATGCTATATCACTTAGCTGCTCGCCGGTTTCCAATTTTTCTGCTTATGTAAGTCCAGAGGCTGCAGCTCAGTCGGCAGCAACCACTACATGGGGATCTGGAGTTACTGCTGTTGCTTTTGATCCAACTCGTGGTGGTTCAGTGATAGCAGTTGTTATAGTTGAGGGTATTGTTCTCATCCTTCTCTGAACCTTATATACTGTTTCCATGATAGGAAAAACATTTTCAATTTAGTTGAGTTTGTTGGCCAATCATAGAGAAATGCTCATATATCGAAGAGCTGAGCTGCCATATGAAAGAATGCTACTTTTGTTTTGTGTGGTGAAGCACAACAAGTTTCAGTCTGTTGTTTAAAATAAATGCTAATTGAATGCGTCTGCAGGGCAGTACATGTCCCCATATGATCCAGATGAAGGTCCTTCAATCACAGGCTGGAGAGTACAGCGCTGGGAATCAAGTGTTCAACCTGTTGTACTGCATCAGATATTTGGAAACCCAACTTCAAATTTTGGTGGACAGGTCCCCACGCAAACTGTTTGGGTATCCAGAGTGGATATGAGCATACCACCTACAAAAGATTTTAAAAATCATCAAGTAGCCGCAGCAGGACCAACTGTGGATGCACAAAAGGAGCCTGATTCTGGTGGTGACAAGGCTAACAAGGTTATTTTTGATCCTTTTGATTTGCCAAGTGATATTCGTACACTTGCACGGATTGTCTACTCTGCTCATGGTGGTGAAATTGCGGTTGCTTTTCTTCGTGGTGGAGTTCATATCTTTTCTGGTCCAACATTTTCACCTGTTGAAAACTATCAAATAAATGTTGGATCAGCAATTGCTGCACCCGCATTTTCTCCAACAAGCTGCTGCTCGGCTTCTGTATGGCATGATGCTGCTAAGGACTGCGCCATGTTGAAAATCATCCGTGTTCTTCCTCCTGCCCTTCCACGTAACCAATCAAAGGTTGATCAATCAACATGGGAGCGCGCAATTGCTGAGAGGTATGTCATCTCTGGTATACATTGTCTACCCTGTTTGCTTGCAAAGGAACTTATATAGTTGAATTGACATGTGGATATGACGGTGCATTTTGTTTGCACAGGTTCTGGTGGAGTCTTTTGGTCGGAGTTGATTGGTGGGATGCAGTTGGCTGTACACAGAGTGCTGCAGAGGATGGAATTGGTATAACTTGTGGTGCTCATTAGTTTCCTGATTTCAATGCTGGTTAATCTGTGCACTCAGAAATTAGTTGTTTTTTAGTTTTGGAACGACCATTGTATCTAGGTTTGCTTAGAAAATGAGCTCATTTTATATTATAGTTTGGGAATAACTTGTAGTTCTTAATAGCTCAATGTCATTCAAAGAACCTTTTCTCTATTTGTTTATTTTGCATTATACGAAGAGGGTATTGTACTTCGAAAACTATGATTCTACGATAAGCTTTGAATGTTATAGGTTGTAAGGAACATAGTGGTTCAAATGTTATACTGTCTTGTTTAAATGATATACGGCTGAAAGCATCGGATGATGTGTTTTTTTTCTTGATGATTCCAGTTTCACTGAACAGCGTGATTGCTGTCATGGATGCTGATTTTCACTCCCTTCCTTCAACACAGCACAGACAACAATATGGTCCCGTATGTTTTTCTAAACTCGTACCCAACTCATTTATCTTTTCTCCTTTTTAACTGTCTGAATTGTTTGATTGCCGGTACCATCCATTATGTCTTCCATCCATTATTACTTCATAAAACTTGGTTTAGCTTGTTCTTTTTTCTGGGTTTGTAGCTGTATAAAGCTACTCTATTCCATGAGCATTTAGACCCTATTTTGTGTTGTTCTTTTGTCCGACTATAAGATAGCATAGCTTTATACATGTACATTATATATATAAAAAATAAAAGAATAAACTGCCTAAGTTATTTTATTTTGGATTATTTGAGTCGCCAACATGGATACAATGCATCTGATTCTAAGACGCTGTACAGAATCTTGGCAGTTTATTGTCTCCTTGTGATGCTGTGTTTTTTATTGTTTTTGCTTTCTTTCCAATTTTGTTTGGTTCCGCTGTTTGGTAAGAACTTGTATTTTTATGGTTTTCAGAACCTAGACAGGATCAAATGTCGGTTGCTTGAAGGAACCAATGCTCAAGAGGTTCGTGCCATGGTTTTAGATATGCAAGCAAGGTTGCTGTTGGACATGCTTGGAAAAGGAATTGAATCAGCTCTTGTGAACCCTTCAGCGTTGGTTTTTGAGCCTTGGCGATCAGATGGGGAGACAATATCAGGCATCAATCCTGAGGCAATGGCTGTTGATCCTGCTCTTGTTTCCAGTATTCAGGTATCTCTGCTTCCAAGTCTGAGGATGGCGTTACATGTTTTTTCTTTTATGCAATATGGAAATTCAAGGATAAAATCCTGGGAATGGTTCATGCAGTGTTTTCATTTAAAGAGTTGTTGGTCTCTCCTGTGTTAGTTTTGCTGATGTATCTTAGTTCTTGCTTCCTATAATCAGCCAACACATGCTGTATGAACTGTGTTATTTTACACTATCTGAAGATAATGCAAGTTAAAGAACTGTGTTAGTGATGGATTCCATGAAGTCGACATTGCATTTTCTGATCATGGATCTCATATCATTGAATATGAAATAGACCTCACTATCTTGATATACTAGTTTAGTTTCCCATTGCTAAATTTTCTGTACTCTAATTCTGTTTTTCGCTTCTTATACAGGCTTATGTGGATGCCGTTCTTGATCTTGCTTCTCATTTCATCACACGTTTAAGACGCTATGCGAGTTTTTGTCGGACACTTGCGAGCCATGCTGCCTCTGCTGGAACCGGCAGTAATCGCAACATGGTTCCCAGTCCCACACAAAATGCAACATCTCCTGCAACAACTCAGGGTCAGTATGCCGTTAATTTTTTCATGTCTAATTTGCTTCAGCATGACGAGGTGGTTTGAAGGGTACACAGCGGTAGCAAATGTCATTGTCTTGCTGTTGGTGATGATACAAACCACAGGTTTTATCCTAGAATTAACGAATATGAGATGAGCTTCTGAAGTCTAGATTTTATTCTTGTTTGTAAACTTTAGCGTATCGTCCAGGTATTTTCTCTACGTAGGTTATGGGAAATACAATTGGTTATTTTTGTTGTTAGGCTTGGCATGTATCTTGTAGGGATGCAAATTAGGGGTATCCCAACTCTTTTATGTTCAGTTTTTCCTAACAAGTCACTGTATCATGCAGCAGGCCAACCTACTACAACCACAAACTCCAGCGGAAGCACACAAATGCAAGCTTGGATGCAGGGTGCCATAGCGAAAATTAGTAGCTCAAATGATGGAGTATCAAACTCTACTGCGAGCCCAATCAGTGGCTCAGCTACCTTCATGCCAATAAGCATCAATACAGGAACATTTCCTGGAACGCCTGCTGTTCGGCTCATTGGGGACTGTCATTTCCTTCATCGGTTATGCCAGCTGTTGCTCTTCTGTTTTCTCCAGCGATCACAGGCTTCACGATTTCCCCAGAGGACTGCTGATGTTAGTTCACAAAAACTTCAAACAGGGGCTACCAGCAAGTTGGAAGAGGTCAATTCTGCTAAACCAACCCCTGCCTTGAACAGGATAGAGGAAGCCCAGGGATTCCGAGGTTCCCAGTTGGGTGCTGGAGTGAAAGGGATTGATGAAAATTCTGCTCGTACAACAAAGATGGGTTCTGGGAATGCCGGTCAAGGATACACTTTTGAGGAGGTAGGCACCGTATTCATGTGTTCTCTATACTTTTATACAATTATCCGTGGAATCCTTTTGCTGTTACCTCAAGAATAGAGGATTAAGCTGATCAGTATGGGTGAGAGAATAATGGGAACCCTAGGTAGGTTGATTGAGATTGTAACTGAGTGAATATGATAGTCATCGTTGATTTTGAAACGAAGAAAACAATGCCATCTTGTTGATAGTTCTATAATCTAGAAAGATATAGTTCTTGATCTTTTAACGATAGGATTAAGTTGACAAGGTATGCTTATGATCTTCCAGGTGAGAGTTCTATTCCATATACTAATGGATCTCTGCAAGCGAACAGCTAGCCTTGCACATCCCTTACCTGGCTCTCAAGTAGGTAGTGGAAACATCCAAGTTCGACTGCACTATATTGATGGAAATTACACTGTGTTACCCGAGGTGGTAGAAGCTGCTCTTGGACCACATATGCAGGTATCTGTGCTTATCGTAATAAAAAACGGAAGCTATTTGTTTGCTCTTGTTGGTACTATTTGGTCTACTACAGAATAAAATTATATCTTTTGAGGTCTCTTTTTTTTCTCCCTGATTTCTGATATGATTTTTTTTTGTTTGTTTTATAAAAACTTAACAAACAGAACATGCCTCGTCCAAGAGGAGCTGATGCTGCTGGTCTTCTACTTCGGGAATTGGAGCTTCATCCGCCATCTGAAGAATGGCATAGAAGAAATTTGTTTGGTGGTCCCGGGTCAGAGCCTGAGGATGCGGTCCCGTCAGATGATACTTTCAAGCAGAGTCATTCCTTGGATCTGCCTGATGCAAACTTTTTGAGAAGCAGTGATGTATACGACAGAGTCCAAAGTCTTTGGCCAAGAAAACGCAGAATGTCTGAAAGAGATGCGGCTTTTGGTTCAAATACTTCTGTGGGTTTGGGTGCATATCTTGGAATCATGGGTTCTCGTAGGGATGTTGTCACCGCGACATGGAAAACTGGTCTTGAAGGAGTTTGGTACAAGGTTACTCTCATACATTCTCCCCCTGCACATTTCTTTACGGTTACAATGTGATTAAAAAAGGAGAATTCTTCTGTTACACCTTGTAACATGATTGTCTTTTTGATTGCAGTGCATAAGATGCCTACGACAGACATCTGCATTTGCTTCACCCGGTGCTTCTAAGCCAAATCCGAATGAACGAGAGACTTGGTGGACCAGCCGTTGGGTTTATTGCTGCCCCATGTGTGGTGGAACGTGGGTCCGTGTTGTATAGACGATCAAATGAAATTAACATCTACTATATCGGTTTTGACGAATAGCCAGTAAATTAATTTGAGGAGCAAAGTCCAATCCAAACCAATGGGGTTTTTAAGCAGTTAAAGGTTAGCTTTACAGACTCGAAACTATTCACCTTACTGCTAATTCTGTCGACGTGCTCTTCGACAAGTTTTTCCTGTTATTTATAATCATCATTCTCTGCGACCCGTGTCATCTAGCCACTGTCGAAAATGTTTTAAGTCTTGAATGGAATCGGAAGCGAGAGGGTCTCAGCAAGATTCTCAGACAGTGTGTGTGCTCTGAAACGGGTCTTGATGTATAGTGACTTGTAGAAGCCCTTATGGTCTAATAGGTTTGGTTCTTGTGGACTGTAAAGCTCTTAAGGCTGCAACCTCATTCTTTGATTTCTTAAAGGATATAGTCGCAACTGTAGTGGAGGCCATGATGGTGATGTTCATGGTTTATAACTTATATATAACTTTTATGCAAGATTTGTGTGTCATGAAGAGTTTCTTTTTGTTGACTTTTGATTCGTCATGAAACCACTTATTATTATTATTTTCAATTCAAGTGTATGATCGATCACTGATCACGATAGCTACTAAAATTGCTTTTTTTTTGTCAACGACTAATTTATAATTACAGCAATCCGATCAATTAAAAAAGGTTTGAGAAGTTTCTATATTTACGACGTGGAGACGTACACATGGACATGTTCGTAATGAATTAGAGAAAATTATTATCAAAGGTTTTTGACTTTCTGACTAATTACTTCTTAAAGTGTTTTTAGCCACCTTAGGCCTAAGAGCATCTAATCTTACACCAGATCCTATCCTAAATCTCATTTTGGTGTAAAATTCTCTCCAACACCATTTTCGTAAACTCATTTTTTATTTATAAAAAGAGCTTTCAAATTTGAAGTTATTTTAAAATTGAATATTGTAAAGATCAAAAAAAAATTAATAGATAATTTTTAGATATATAAAATTTATGTACAAAGAAATAAATTATATACACTTTTAAAGTTTTTCATTATTTCAAAATTTTATATAAATCATACTTTTTGTTGTAAGTACTTAAAATTTAAGTTGCAAAATAATATAAATTTAACAGAGAATATAATGATATATATTAATAATAAATTTAAAAATACGTAAAATACCGAAATTAAAGATAAACAACATCAAATAAATTAAATTTTGTGAACATTTTAAGAAAAGTAAAATAGTTAGGATCAATTCGTAAATTTTTAAAATATGGTGTATTATTAACAATTAACAAAGAAATTGAAAAAGAGAATATTCTAAGTATATTCTCTTTTGGTGTAAAAAATGGTGCAATACATTGGAGTAAAACTCAACACCATTTTGGTGTAAAAAATGGTGTAATACATTGGAGATGCTCTAAGTAGTATATATATAGTAAAACCTTTATAAATTAATAATGTTGGGACTTAAAAAATTTATTAATTTATAGAGTTATTAATCAATGGATAAATTAATATTTATTAATTTATAGACGTGTTTTTTAGTCCATGATTTTTTTGAAATTTTTTTTATTTTTAAATAAGAAATTTATTTTAAAATTCATACGAATTCTTCTAAAACTTTTCGTTATTTAGAATTCCTTATACTTGTTTACATATTCATCTTATTCCATATTATGTTAATAATATCGGTTATCATAATATAATAGAATGAATATCAATAACTCACTTGACTATCCAAATAAAAATAATACATACTCAAAGATTTAAATTTATAAGAAATTGCGGCTACAATTCTTAATATTGATGCAGTTGAAGACAATATAACAATACGTTTGGGAGTAGTTACGTGTAAGAAAGAAATTATCGCGTCTAGAACGTTTTACAATTTTTGGATGCATAAAGGGATGACAACACCATAATTTTTTTATGCAATCAGAAAAATTAGAGATTAGTTTCAACAAGATTCCAACTTTAAGAAAAAAGAAATAACACTAAAGTCATATTTTACTAAATTATCTTATATATATACACATTAAAATTATAATTATTAGTTTATACTATTATTGGGACCATATTTTATATAGAAGTTTCAAAAAATTATTATCTTATCGAATTTCGTTAATTTTTACATTGACCCAACTCGTAACCGAGAAAATTTATTAATTTATCGTGATTATTAATTTATCGAGTATTAATTTACAGAGGTTCTACTATATATTCGTAATACAAAATTTGAGAACATATAGGGTGGATAAGGTGTTCCAAAATGTTATATTTAGGAAAGTTTTAAATGACTATCGAAAGATGATTATATTAGTTAATTATCAAAAAAAAAATGATTATATTAATACATAAATCGCAATATCAATAGACGGCAAAAAAATTAGATAGGCGGCGACAAAACTAAATTATCTTGGAGGAAACACATCGAACGTCAAGTTATCATCATCTGATATGGACCCTCGAAATGTTGATATATAACACATGTATATGTTTTAAAATATCAGAAGCGCTATATTTGTATTTTTAAATAGGCGGTAAGACCAAGTTTTGTCGCTAGGTTATGCCTACTCCTATAGTGCGAAATTTTGTGATTTTATAAAATAACATATGTTAAAATAGCGTGTTTTTGGTCACGTGCTGATAGGTAAATGTGCACCACAACGTGAACGTGAAAATGTTTTTTTTTTTTTTTTTTAAATGAGCCAAAATAATTTACTTAAATTTATAAGAAAGGTAGGGTTGTTTAGTGTATATATTCTCCATAGAAAAATAAACAGAAAAGGGAAAAAAAAAAATTAATGACTAATTATAGTAAAAAACAAAAAAAACTACATATGATTGGCTAATTGTCTCTCTCAAACACGTGCAAGTGCACGTGAAACTTGTTCTCTTTCATATTCTTCTCATTGAAAATCTCCATGACCATCTCCTAAACTGCACCTCCATTCTCCAAAATCAAGAATCTCTCTCTCTCTCTCTCTCTCTCTCTCTCTCTCTCTCTCTCTCTCTCTCTCTCTCTCTCTCTCTCTCTCTCCGTCGTCTCACCGGAAAAAACAAATAATAAAACAGAAGAAGAAAAAATAGTCGACGGGAGAGACGAAGTAATGGGGAAAGGAGGACGTGAGAGGATCTCACAAAAAGAAAAAGAAGAAGAAGAAGGAGTGATGATGGCTACAGATTTCTTCTGGTCTTATAGTGATGAGCCTCATGCTTCGAGAAGACGACAGATTCTCTCTCGTTATCCTCAGATTAGACAACTCTTTGGTCCTGATCCATTGGCTTTCCTCAAGGTCCTTCCTTCTCTCTCTCTCTCTAGAAGATTTGTGAATGTGAGAGATCGTTGACGAAAACAAACGAATCGATTTTATTTCGACGTTTAGAGAAATCTGATACGTTTTTGATCCCATAATATTGACTTTTTTTTTTTATCTTCCTTTGCTCCATTGACCCTTAATTAGGGTTTTACTTTTTTTGGCATTCGGTTTGTTTAAGTTCAGGTTTTTTCTCTTTTCTCTGGTTCTGGTTTTTTTGGGATTTTGGGAAATATGTCCAAATTAATTTTTGAATTTTACTTCCGTTCGATTCGGGTTTGGATAATAAAATAAAAATAAAATGTAAATAAACAACTTTAATAAATATTTATATATTTTGACTATATTTAAATTTTTTTGTATATATTTAGTTAAAACTGTTGGTTTATTCGGATTCAGTATTGATTTGGTTCGTTTCATTTGGTTTATTATAAATGTCACTTTCACCCAAAATATTTCAAAATCATCACTTGTTTTTTTTTGTTTTTGTTGGTTAACTAAACTCAAAATGAAACATCAATTTTGTGTTGTCTACAGATCACATTAGTAGTTATCCTTCAACTCTCAACAGCTGCAATCCTTCACGACTCAGGATGGCTCAAGATTCTAACCATTGCTTACTTCTTTGGATCATTCCTCAATCACAATCTCTTCTTAGCAATCCATGAGCTAAGTCACAACCTCGCTTTCTCAACTCCGGTTTACAATCGCTGGCTCGGTATTTTCGCCAATCTCCCAATCGGCGTACCAATGTCGGTAACATTCCAAAAATACCATCTCGAGCATCATCGGTTCCAAGGCGTAGACGGCATTGATATGGATGTTCCTACTTACACAGAAGCTCGTTTAGTAACAAACATGTTTTCGAAAACCATTTGGGTTTTGTTTCAACTCTTCTTTTACGCTCTTCGCCCGTTATTCATCAAACCAAAACCACCCGGTTATTGGGAATTCATCAATTTCTTCATTCAAATCGGTCTAGATGTGTCCGTTGTTCTCTTCTTCGGATGGAGATCTTTCGCGTATCTAATCTTATCGACATTTGTTGGAGGCGGAATTCATCCAATGGCGGGACATTTTATCTCGGAACATTATGTTTTTAACCCGAATCAAGAGACTTATTCGTATTACGGACCATTGAATATGATAACATGGAGTGTTGGGTATCATAACGAGCATCACGACTTCCCGAGGATACCGGGACATAAGCTACATTTGGTGAAGGAGATTGCAGCAGAGTATTATGAAGGATTGGAGTCATATAAGTCATGGTCACAAGTGATTTATATGTATATTATGGATACAACAATTGGACCTTTTAGCAGAATGAAGAGGAAGCTCTCAACTACAACTACACATAAGTCTGACTAATTTTACTTTCTTCTTCAATACTTTACATCAAACTCTCTGTTTTTGTTCTGTTTTTTGGGGGGTTTACACTGGATATTTTATTTGTTGATTTTTGTCATTTTATTGGAGGAATTTTTGTGATATTAGAATCGCTTAGGTCTATTTTTACTATTTAATAAAAATTCAAAAGATATATCAAAATCTTCTTTTTAATTTATCAATTAAAGAGTTGTTAAGCTGGTTCGACGCCGGTTGTGATTTTAATAAGCTTCAATTTGGATCTAGTCCGGTTATGCGGTTTTGCAGGTAAACATGAGATTAACCAACCAAATGTACAACAATATATGTACCGAAAATCTAACCAAACTTTCACTGGAAAATTAAAGTTTTCTTTTTTTCAAAATTTATTTTATCGAATATAATGATTTTATGCTTTTAAAAAGTACTAATAAACTGAATGCACATTACTCTTTTAAAATACCTAAATGTACAAGCTTAATTTTCTAAAAATAAAAAATTGAATGTACATAACAAATATTTTGCCCCTGCATTGCATAACCGTATAATAATCCAAATGTTAGAAAGTTAAATCAAACCGAACCAGAACCGTATTCGAAAGTATTTGAATATACTAAAAAAAATATAATTTTATTGAATATATTAATTTTATAATTTTATTTTTATATTTGCTCCGTTTTTTTTTATAAGATTTTTTGGTTAAAAGTGCTGAGATAAAAAACTATATAAAACACTATTTATTATTTACTTAAAACTATTTCAACCAATAATAAAATGCATAATACAAATGATCATAAACTATTAAATTAATATAAATTTTGCATAAAAACTTAAAAAATCAAATAAAATGAAACAACAAACTTCTAAAACATATAATAAAAACAAACTGATGGAGTATTACTTTTTATCCAGAACCCGAACGGAAATAAAATCCGGTGCTAAATTGTACATATTTTCCAAAACCCAAAAAAATTCAAACAAAACCAAAATATCTTGAAATTAGTATATGTTTGAAATGATTCCATATCTTCTTTTATTTGTCAACCGTTCATTTCATTAAAATAATTCTCGACCATTGGTTATCCAATTTGGTGGTGTGCCGCATACAAAAAAAAATTCAATCAACATCGAACGGGTTGATCGGGCCAAACAGTCGGCATTACTATTAAGAGAGTGTGGGATCAATGATAATGAAAAACTTGGAAAACTAGCACGGAGCTCACCAAAAATTTCCAAGGGAATGGAAAAGGCGGGCCACAATTCTGAAAATTGAGTCAAATTAACCAGTTTAGAGCAATCCGTCTCGAAAGTCTCGCAATCTACCCCTTTTTCCAAAATGGACTTCATTGCCCATAACAAGGCTTCCATCTCCGAGTGCAATGGTGATATGCATTTTCTTCGTCCTCTCTCCCTGAGTAACAAAGTGTGGTCCCCCTCGCAACATATCCAACCCAGTCCTGAGGTTGCAACTGTCTCCTTCCAAGAACCATCAACTTTACAGCGAATGCTAGTTGATTGTTGGGTCGCATTCTGGTGCACTACTTCTGGACTTGATATACTAGGTTAGGATTCTCGCCATGCCAAAAATTCACTCTCAGCGAGCCGTAGTATAGCTGAGGATTCCGAGTCAGCTCCTTGAAACATCCTTCTATTCCTTGACTTCCATATGAACCACATAAGACATGGAAAGATCTCTTGTTCTCCATCCTGGTTTTCATGCCTTTGATTTCTCCAGAAGAGAAAATCTAAATTTGAAAAGACCGAGGAAGATGGAAACGAATACCTATCCAAAGAAATAGGGGAAAGGTCCCAAGATTATAACACAGTGGGACATTCAAATAACGCATGGTTAATCGTCTCCTCTTCTACCCCACATCGTTCACAAATGGCAGAACAATTAATTCCACGTTGATTTAACTTTGTCGAAACTGTCAATGCACTCGTTAAAACTCGCCACAAAAAATGCTTTATTTTAGATGAGCATTGAATTTTTCAAACATGTGCCTTTAAAGTCGTGATACTTGGCTCACTTACCAAATTAGCATTATTTTCCTCTACTAATCTTTGTGATAACCAATAACCTGATTTAACCGTATATATGCCCGACTTTGTAAAATGTGAAATTATACTGTCTGATTTGAATGTCGGGCTAATATCAAGTACTCGAATCAATTGAATATCCCCCGGATCCATGAACTTCTGAAGGATTGAGTCATGTCAATCCTTTGTGGGTGGATTAAACAGATGATTGACTTTTAAATTAGGATGCAAGACACTTCCTCTCCCTCGGCCTGTCCTAGGAAATATGTCGGGAATCCAGAGATCATCCCACACTGCTATACCATTTCCGGATCCCATTCGCACCCTACTACCTTGATACAATAAATCTCTTGCCGACAGTATACTCTTCCAACCGAATGATGGAGAGTGTGGCTTTTTGGCCTGTAGTGGGTGTCTAAACCCGAAATACCTCCTCTTAAGGACTCTCGCTACCGGAAAATCCGGGAATTGATATAGTCTCCATAGTTGTTTTGCCAATAAAACCGTATTAAAATGTTGAACGGAACCCAATGCCACCCTTTTTTTTTTTTGGTACATAATTTTTTCCATGCTATCTAATGAAAACCGCGATTGCATCCATTAGAACTCCACCAGAATTTAGCTGTTGCACTGGTCAACTTGGAAGTTAACGACTGGTTTAATCATTATCTCCTTTTAAACCTTGAAATTAGATCCAGATCGGATCGACTCTGAATCAGGTCTCCTTCATTTAATAAAATCTTATTGTCTTCCTCCGTTTTTTATTTGTTCTGAATACATCACAATGTGAAAAACAGAGCAATGTGTTAAGCTTCTTTAATCAAAACTGTTATTTTTGTGAACACATCTCAATGTGAAAAAACAGAGCAACATGTTAATAAGGTTCTTCAAAACTGTTATCTTGTGAATACATCTTAATGCGAAAAACAGAGCAACATGTTACTAAGCTTCTTCAAAACTGTGAATTGCTAAGGAAGGTAACTATGCATCTTGTGCTCTGGAATATCTTCTCCATTTTCTGCCATACCAAACTCTGAATTTCTAAAAGCTTTCTCGCCTTCTCTTGTAACTTCGGGTGGCACCTTATGGTCTCACCGTGGATCTGTCCAGATAAAAAAATCATCGGATAAACCGAGTTTTGTAGAGTCAAGTTTCTCAACCCAAAAAATGTTGTAGACTATGTTTACTTGTTGTATAATATGGGAAATGAAATCCGTTACCTTTAGAAACAATCTCACAACCGCCTGCATAAACTCGAAGTTGTTTCTGCAAGAGATCTCATTGATGAAGTAATCCAGAAGTTGTCCAATTGATATAAACTCAGGTCTTTTGATAAGCTCTTCCTCAACATCTTCATCTATAATTTCAAGCATCCGTAGCTCCATATCGAGAGCTGACGGGGATAAACCCTTTATGAAATCTGTGAAATATGAAACTGCAGAAAGGGAATATAAGATTTTCTTTGTGTAATTCGACATTGATTTATCTGTAAAACGTAAACAAAGACCTCTCACTTACAGTTTTTTGAATCCCATGAAGATTTGAGAAGTTTTGAGAATGGAGATTCCAATTCATCAAACTTCTTCATGCTGTTATTGTTTTCCTGATTCTCCCCATCAGCTTCTGATTCATTCGACTTGAATATTATATCTCCAGAAAGTGAGGGAATCGAGGGCAAGAAAAAAGGAGCCTTTTCAGGTTTCTTTGGAGGCTCTATTGGTTTATTGCGGGCCTATGACACAATATCAAACATATATTGTGATTATTTTTCACAAAAATTGGGAGAAGCAGTGAAGCATAAAAGCATCAACGAAAGGTGAGAAGAGAATATGCAAACCTTTATAATATCCAAGTTGATCAAACTTTGCCATTGGCTTTTTGGCAATAGAGACAGAGTAACAAGTTCTGGGATCTGCTTAGGGGAAATTGAAAAACTGATAGCATTTTGGCTTTCAGAATTTTCTGAAACTTGCGTCTCCATATTATCATCAGCTTCAGAAGATCTCAACGCAGAGACTGAAGGCAATCTAACATTTACGACATCTTTCCCACTAGCATAGGAATCGACATTTGGAGCCCCAGAGAACAATGATTGGTTAACCCTAATAAGGTTAAGGGGAGAATGAACTGATTAGAACAATTACAGAAAATATAATATTTGTATATATATTCTAAAAATGGAAGCTTCGATTTTGAGAACTTACCACAAGTAGACTCCGTTCTGATCAGAATGGGCTGTTGCCAAAATGTCCATATTTGGTGATAGAGACAATGCTGTTATTGGCACATCGACATGCACTCCATCAATCTGTTTTGCCAATATGATATCCCAAATTCTAAGACTTCCATCCATGCTAGATGAGAGGAGCCACTTGCCATCCTCACTAAAGCACAAATCCGTTACACGATCTGTATGACCTCTAAATTCACGAACCATTCTTAGTGTCACAACATCATACAAGCGGATAACAAAATCATCTGCCACCGTAGCCAAAAGACCTACCAAGTGATAAGGAATTATTAAAATCAGAGACAATACGGTAGTAAACGAGGAGAAAATGACTGAAACAGCAAAAGAAGATACAAATGCGAGAATGTACAAGCAAAAATAAGTAGGGTTAGATTAGGCAAATTTACCATTCACACGGTGGTACACAATTTTAACCAATGAACATCCAACATTCCACCGGGACTTTAGTTCCCGTTTTTTGAAATCCCAAACCTGTATTTCACAAATGAAAATTACAAACAGTCTATTTTGAGTCAAACCAGAAATACGACTAGAGTCAATGTTGAGAGGCAGCCATATCAACTAAGGAATTAATCACTTAAACGAGGAACAACGGCGCATCATTTCATCTAACCAATCATAAGACAAACGAGAACTTTTCCAAACCTTTATGTCCCCATGATACCCTGCACTTATCATGAGTGTGTTTGTGGAGTCGCAAGCAACTCCAATAACTTCCCCGTCATGGGAGTAACTTCTTTTCTCTGACTTATCCAAGTAACTACCTCGGCTGATTCCAGATTGGAGATTGAATCTCTCGATCCAGCCACCCGCTGTTCCGACTACTGCAAAGTTTCCACAGGCACTGATTGCACAAGCCTGTCAGACAAGCAATTTTTAGAGTTCAATAACCACGAGAGACAAGAGAAAATATCAGTATTGCTAAAAGGAGATTATTCCTAGATACCACTAGCCTCTGAGAATTGCATAAATCTTTTCAGTATGACAAAGAATTGCATAAATCTTTTCAGTCCACTTATGCACAGTTCAAAGGCGAATAATATCTGCATTATAAAGACTTGACAACATTCTAACATGACTAGGTTAAACTCAATTCTTGTGACAGGCAAACGGTTTATCTAAATGAACCTATGGAAGGGAGGTCAATAGTCCAAAGTCCTAGTTCTCAAAGTAATCAGTTTCCACCTATAAGGACTAAAGCACTTTTACTTTTCTTGTTCAGAAGAGTGATAGAATTCAGAAGTAAGGACAGTCAAGTTCAATCTTTGAACCTTAATTGGTGTTGGATTCTCAGGGCATGGTTTGAGGATATGCTCTCCAAGAACAAAGTTCTGAAGTCTCCATACATATGCTTCTGCGGTATCCATATGGCACGTAACCACATTGCACCAATCACGCTCCCTAATTTCAGCTTCAATTTTGGAAAGAAAAGAATAACAGCCATTAAGATGTATAAGCAGAAAATAACATAAGTCGCGGGAGATAAGATTTTCTCTTCATCAACATGCAAATTCTTACGACAGAACAAGATAAAATCTAAGCTCACTTCACAACAAGGTCGGTACTTTCTCCATGGGGATCAACCAATAAACTCATTTGCAATATTGTGAGCCAACCGTTTTGGACCTAATTACTGCTCGATCCATTTTGTAGAAATCAATTGGTTTCAAGTTTTTGTTTCTTCAGACATCATGATATTTAGAATGTGATGAAAGAAACCCAGCAACATGATAACATGAGAAAAAGTAAAGATAACTTTAGATAGATAAATACCGCAATCAAATGCAATAACAGGCTTCAGTTTCAGCTCTTCCTCCTACATAAAGAAGAAAAAGAATATAAGCAGAAAAACAATTATTTCCAAGAACACATAACATATGCAACTATTTCTGAACACGGGAAACATCAGAAACACAATATATAAGGTATGCCATTTGTTAAACTGAATCAGAGCCACCTAAAGCATGCTAAATGACCATGGAAAACTTAAAGATAAATCAAAAGAAATCCTCTTGTTGTACCTTCAGTCGGAGTTTTTTAGCTCGCCTGGATATGTGTCTTTGAGAAAGCTCTCTACTTTGTTGCTCCTGATGAAGTAATTAATGGAAAGGAAGACTGTTATCATCAATGGACATCAGATCTATGGGAACAATACAGACCACAAACTTAGAAAAGAGCTACTGAACATTAAAGAGAACAATCAGATTCATGGACAATTGAACAAATACATTGCTGATGAAATTCCCATAAAAACTGATACGTATAGTAAGTGAAAGACAAGAAATATCTAAAATGTTTGCAAGTGACATCAAGGATAAAAAATACAAGCCAAATTTTGTAAAGTTTGCATTTAAACAAATAGATGAAGAGGAAAGTGACTCGTATCAATTAAATGATCTGAAACTGTAAAAACTATTATGATTATCAATTCAGCTCATGGATGCCCAAAGGGGACTAGCTTACTAGCTTTCGTGATTCTAAAATGACAACTGAATAATTGATGTCTACAATATAACTCAAAAGTTACAGAATAGCAACAGGTTGTGTAGCCTCTGCGAATCCATATTCCTGATATAGAATCGCTACTAAATCTGTATCTTATCTTACCTGGATGACAGAGAACAGGCGGAAGGCACGATCCTGGCCAGCAGACAAAATGTGCCGTCCATTAGAGTAGAACCTACCACAAGTAGAAATTAGATATGATTACAAGATGCCCTTGGTATAACCACCGTGGAAAAAAACATTTTTTCTAAGAAACACAAATATTCATCCCTATAGAGATATTCCCAGTGGCCGAAATCCATCCCTAAGTGAGTGTATTTAAAGTATCATCAGGATTACCAATAGTGGTTACTTTAACAATAAATATAGGGGTCATAAGTGCTAATTACACACCAACAAAAAAAGCATAAAGTCTCACAAAAAAAAAGAAGCAAGGAAAATCCAAATGGAAACAATCAAATCATTTAGCAATATGTTAATGCCCATGCTAATTACCTGATACACAGGGGAGGGGCACTATGCCCAGAGCGGAAGCGTAATAGACGAGGATCACCATCATTTGTGTCAAAAATCCACATCTATAGGTATGAGGCACCAAAAAATTAGATCATGTAGCATAGTCTATGCAAATAATTTCTGCAGGTAAGAGAAACCTCGGCTTACTTTGACTGAGTTATCTGCTGATGCACTCATTAGCACAGGTTCATTTGCTAAAAAGTTCAATGCGATTATAGAACTGTCATGTGCATCCCTAATGACCGACTGAAGCCTTTTTTTCTTAAGATTCCAGATGCTTATGACACCAGAAGAACCTCCCGACGCAAGAAGGGGACGACCATCTAACATGGCAGAATACACAGGTTAGCACCGAAAAGTATCTACCCTTCATTGGCTGTAGAAGAGGATATTAACAAAAGCTACTAGTACAATTACAACCTTTGGCATGTGTGGACAACCTACTAATCTTTTGAACTCGTTACATGTGTGGACAATTCTAATTCATGAAGCATGAGTTTGCATAAATGGTAAAGCTACGTATTGGAAAAATAAATATTTAGCTCCACTAAAATACGACAGGGAAAGACTCTTTTCTGGTCGCTACACTCGTAGGATATCGGTAAGAAAAGATTGATAGACTAGAACCTGCTACGAAATCAGATTAAAATGGTAATGAAAAAAAAAAAAAAAAAGCACCCATTCAAACATCAGTGTTTACCTGTACTGAAAGACAAAGCAGTAATGGCACCACGTGAGGCGTGTTCAAATGTTACGATCTCTTCATCCAATTTTATGTTATGCACATGGATCTTTCCATCAGCACAGCCAATGGCAACAACATCCAGGGCAGGGGATGAAACACAACTGCAGACAGAGGAACCCCAACCCTTAAACTCATAGAGCATCTTCTTAGTATTTATGTTCCATAGTTGCAGTGGACCCTCTTGGCTCCCTACAAGAATCTACCGACGTGGTTCAAGGTTAGAGAAGTTTTGCAAAGTTTTTATAATGGCTTGCAAAAAGGGGACACCAAGAAAAACGATGAAAGAAATGTTGAACCAAATAGGACTCACCTTGTTCAGATAAGTATCTGGGTGAACAATACAACTAGGGGTAAACTTTCCACAAAGCTGAACATGCCCAACTGGAGCTAGATGTTCTTCGATTCCTTTGAACGCCCATACAAACATATTTCCCTCTACGTCAAGGCTTAGGACGTGTTCTCCAAACAACAACAGCAAGTCAACTTTAGCAACATGTTTGCTCCATGTTGCAACCTGACAGATCACCACAAAAATTCTAACTATAAAGATACTCATGGATATAAAAATACCAGGAAATCCAACCCAAGCATTTTTTTGAAAACTCAATGCTTAGCTTCTTTATGATGTATATGTTATTGTCCTAAGCTGCAGGCGAAACAAAATCATGAAGTGGCTAGATGGAAAAAGACAGACATGTTCCGGGTTTGAGACACTTTGTAGTCCAGATTAATGGAGACATACCTGATGAGCTCGCTTAAAGACTGCGATTTCATTTCCGAAAGCAGCAAATGTGTAGTCACGGTAAGAAGCTAGAGCTCTGATTTTCTTTGGGAGTTGAGGACCTTCAGATAACACAAAATTAGGTTATAAGCAAATCAAACAGAATTACACTGCATAGAGATCAACTTATAGACAAAACCCAATCCTAAATGCATAAATTTTAGCAAGAAAACATTCAAATTACAAAACTTTAAGCTTCGAGAACTTACTGATAATGACTAGATTTAGCCTGGCACACTGCAAGAAATTTAAAACAAGAGAAAATTAACACACACAAAAACTCACAGGAAACGAAGTAAATCAAAATAAAAAGCGATAGGCGTTTACATTATATATCTGGAAAGCTTTGCCGACACTGACGGTGACGAAAGTCTCGGTGCCCAATCGCTGAACGGAGAAGGGAACGGTACTCGTTATGTATCCTATTGCTCTAAACGGTTCGAAAATTCCCATCTTTGACTGGTTCGAAGAAGCGGAGTGTGCTGCAAACTGGGCGATTGCACAAGGGCCCGAGAAATTAGGGTTTCTACGTCACGGCGAAAGGGGAAGAAATTGGGATTGTCAATGGTCTTTAAAGAAGAAAAATCGAAGAAAAATCGAAGAAAGCTTTTAAGAGTTTGAGAGAGAAAACGCGGCGCATGAGCGATGGAGCAAACAGCAAACAAGTCTCGCACAAAAGGGTTTAGGGTTTAACGAATTACAAAATTTAAAAAAAAAAGAAAATGGATTTTTATTTTAACGAGTCAAAAACTCAGTATTTTGGTAGAGGTGGACATTTGGTTTTCCGGTTTAGTGTAACTCGGTTTATTAATGTTTTTCTTTTTGTTTTTGAGAATGTTTTGCTCAATTAGAACTGATTTTTTTGGTTCAATCCGGTTATCTAGGTCGGTTTTTGGAAAAAAAATCATTTAAAAATAAACAAATAATATTTTTAATTAATATGTATGGTAAATTAAATAATGAATTTTGGTTATTCCATTATTTTAAAGTTTTTTGGTTTGGTTCCGTTTATATACCAACACATAAAGAAGTAATCACAGCCGTCGGATCAAGTTTTCTTGTTTTCAGACAAGGAATTTAAGGTCTTTTGAGTTTTTTTTTGTTTCTTACATGATTAACTAAAAGCAAATGCGTTTTACACATTATAAAAAGAAAAAAAGATTATGTTGATACAAAAGAGACGAAGAAGTCATGAATCTGATTTCAGCCATAGAAATAACCAGACAAACCTTGAGTAACAACAATGTTTGTAACACCTAAATAAATTATTACCAGAACTAAAATTTTCTCACCAAGGGCAAAACCAGAAGAGACTAGTAACTTACTCAGATAGAGTTGCTTTGAGGTCACCACTGTCACTTAACTCCATAATGATATCACATCCTCCAATTAACTCCCCTTTATAGTAAAGCTGAGGAAAAGTAGGCCAGTTTGAGAAATTCTTAATCCCTTGCCTTACTTCTTCATCAGTCAAGATATCGAAAGACCCGAAACTCACGTTTTCTCCTCTCAGTGCCTTCACGACTTTGGAGCTGAATCCGCATTTCGGTTCATCTGGTGAACCTTTCATGAAAAGCATAACTTTGGCAGAGTTAATCAATGTCTTCAATCTATCTTCAAGAGACTGTTTTCCAATGATTCCTTTCTCGGACAAAACCTTTTTCAGCTCACCGCTCTTTTGCATCTCCAAGACAATGTCTGATCCACCTAGAAGCTCCCCTTTGACATAGAGCTGAGGATAGCTTGACCAGTTTGAATACACTTTAAGCCCTTGACGAACTTCGTCGTCTAAGAGTATATCGAAACTCCCAAACTCAATTTTTTCTTGGTTGAGGATCTCAACGACCTTTCCGCTAAACCCACACTTAGGTTCTTCTGGCTTTCCTTTCATGAACAGCATAACTGGATTGGAATTGACCAGGCCTTGGAGCCGAGCCTGGAGCGTCTCACTTAAACCCGTGCTGCCTGAAGTTATCCCTCCTCCTTTTCCAGCTTCATCCTGACTTTCTTTTGAACCAACTGTATTCATTCCGTTATCTTTGAATGCTTCTTTTAGTTCACCACTCTCGTGCATCGCTATCGCAATATCAGCTCCACCAAGAAGCTCTCCTTTGCAGTACAGCTGAGGAAACGTTGGCCAGTTAGAGAATTTCTTCAAACCTTCACGCACTTCGTTGTCCGAAAGTATGTCGAAACTTCCGAAATCAATCTTCTCCTCTTTCAAAATGTCAACTACTTTCCTGCTAAACCCGCACCTAGGCTCTTCAGGTGTACCTTTCATGAATAACATGACAGGGTGAGAATTAGTGAGTTTTTCCAAACGGGTTTGGAGAGCATCGGTGGTGGATACAGGCTGAGCTCGGTCTTGCACAGTAGCTTTCGCATTCGCTTTCACAGTTTCAAGAATCATTGGCCCTGCAGCCAACCCTAGGCTTGCAGGAGCAGCAGGCTCCGCAGAAGTACTAGAACCGGCGATTTTGCCAACCTTATTGGCTAAACTTGATGGATCTGCCCCCTCAAGTGTATCCACAGTTTTGCCATCCTTAAAAAGAAAAGGATTCACAGTTAGAAAAAGGTACCAACTTTCAGAACAATCACTACAGTTGCAGTGACACAGATTAAAGCTTTGAACAAACTCCGAATGCGAGAAAGACAGAAAATTGCAACCAAACAAAGCAAAACGAAGAATCAATAAGTATGATTTCATCGAGCTTAGACACTGATGAAGTATAAGTATAACTAATGTCTTCTTCTGATTCGGGGGCTAGACCTGTTTGGGGAATCATCTTCTTTGTTTTACCAAACTCGATAAACAATTGTAGCAATTCAGCAGAGACACAAACTAATGAAACAAAAACCCTAAATCCTAAACCTTTCACTGCTACACTTTCGACCAAACATAGAGAAGACCATATATTACCTTGAAGAAGACGAAATACGGCACAGCAGCAACAGAGTGAGCCTCAGAGATCTCAGGATGTTCCTCAGCTTCTACCTGAGAATAGAAGCCAAAAACCCATTACACAGGAAAGAGATAAATCGATTGGTTTAGGGTTTCAGAAAAAATAGCGAGCAACGAACCCTAAGGAAGTGAACACGAGGGAAATCGGTAGCGAGATGAGAGAAAACTTGATCCATCTGCTTCGATGCGTCACACCACGAAGCCCAGAAGTGAAGCACGACCGGTGCGCCGCTTTGGCGCAAGTTATCAAGCTCCGTCTTTGACGCAATATCCTTCACCGCACCACCCATCTTTGAAGGATCTACGATTACACAATAGCTTCTCTCTCGGAAGGATCTCGAACACTTTTTGTGTGATTACCAATTACGGATGATTTTTCTGTCGAAAAACTTAAAAAGTGAAGAGATGTATATATGTAAATAAAGTAAAGGACTTTACGAAAAAATTAGGTTTTTTGTGTGTGTATGGAATGTGATCCTGTTATAAAAATCTTCCGTCCAGTCGATTACTCTTCCACGTATTCATTAGGGGTAGTCATCCGCCTCGATTTATGACTAATTCCTTTAAAACATTTGTGGTCCGACTATTCTCTATCTGATCCGATTATTCTCCACCTAATCTGATTATTTACCACAAAATCCGATATATTTTTAAAATATATTACACTTATAATTAAAATTTGAGATGTAATTAGATAATGACCAACTAAAATCCATTAAAATTTTAATAACCAATTAGTGTGACACGAAAATATTTTCAACTTCTAACATTTCTCACTATTGCGTGTCATGTGATTGAAAATTTAATTTTATATTTTGTATTTGATGTGAATTAGAATTAACTCTTATATGTAATGACATGATGAAAGTTCTAACTTCATTTATATGTGTTTTGTAAAACTTGAACAAAAATATTATATCAAAATTATAAATTTATGATAGATTCATAGATTTAAAAGATATTAGAAATCTAAAAACTAGTCCCGGTTAATTTCCATTTAATCTCCGATTTTATCATTAGGCCCTAGATCCACTTCGACCGGTACGAGTTTAACCCGAATATATGATGGTAGGTGGTTGAGAGTATACTCGCAAAGGTTTCCGGTGCGATTTCATTCTAACCAATGCTACAAGCAGTTTACAACAAGCTCGTGAGAAAGTCTTTTGCGATTTGGTAAAACTCTATTTACTTAATTTCACATCATCCATTTATAAACATAATTTGCAATCTTCTTCGGATGTCTTGTGCCTGAGTTGAATCTCATTCTCTAACAAACTCACAAACATCAAAATGTATTGTCTTTGAATTTTAATTTCTTCCAAATCTCCATTATACCATCACCATTTACCAATAGGATATCCAAATATTGTGAAAGGAAACCCGGTTAAGGATCACATTTGAACCGGTTATTTACATTGTGCATAATCAAACGGTTCAAACCTTTACAACAAATCTGTTTGAGTCACTTACACAACAGCCAAGTTTACAACAAGCTTCTGGAACAGCACCAACTTGAATAAACAAGAGAGTTAAATCCCTTGTTCTTGGTTCCAAATGCCAGCGATTACTGGCTTAATCGCGTATTCACATTTTCTAACAATTGTGCAGATTAGATCCATTAATCCCTTTTTAGTTTCAAGTCGCGAGTAGGAGAGACCCGCAGGCATCAGAAGCATGCCTGCCTTCTCCAAAAACCAAGTTTCCTCTAACAAATGTTGAAACCACTTTGCCTGATAATCTTCTCCCCAAATAAGCTGAGATGCTCTAAAGTTACCACAAAGAAGCAAACACAACATAAAGATTAGACATTCGGATTTTTCGGGTTAAACCATAAGCTCTAATATGGCATCTTTTCTGGTTAAAAAGTTTGTACATACAGGGTGTTTGAAGTGAATTGGATGGTCTTCATCAAGATCAAACTCGATTTCAGGTTCCCACACGACGATATCCGCGTGTTTCCCAACCGCAATCGCTCCCTGTAATTTATAAATCACACAAATGTTTTGCTCACGAGTACTTATAAGGTGCGATAAATAGCGAATATTGAAGCTGTGGTTTATTATAATGAGGCACCTTAGAGTGTAGTCCAGCGAGTTTGGAAGGCCGATCGCTCCACCAAGAAGCTATCTGCTCGAGAGTCACTCCATACTTTTTTCCGTAAGACCATGTTACTGGAAGAACAAACTGCAGTTGGCTCCCAAGACAAAATTCCGTGAGTTTTTGTCCTCTCACAGTTTCTACATTTTTCGGCTTCATCATTACTAAGAATATATAATTAGAGACTGTTAAGACTTGTTACAAACCTGTAAAGACGATATCCCACCCCATGCTTCCAAGAAGTTACCATCACTCAGGAGTTTGAGTTCAGGCTTTGTAGGTGAATGATCAGAACTCAGCATATCAATGTCTCCTTCCTAAACCAAATCGAAAGTTCAGAATCAAGGAGTTGAGCACGAGTGAGGTAATAGGAATAATAACTGAGGACTGGTAAAACAATTATACCATCATAGCTTCCCACAACTTTTCTCTATTGGCTGCATCACGTATCGGCGGGGAGCATTTGAAACGAGTATCGCCTTTTGGAATCTCTTCGGCTGAGAAAGCTAGGTAATGAGGGCATGTTTCAACGGTAACACTGTCTCCTTTGCCTTTTGCTTCCTTTAATTCCAACCAAATTTAAGAAACAAATATTGCGGTTTTAGCAATGAGGAACACCCTAATGATAGTGCTTTAACGGCTTGAAATCGAAAATACCTTTATCAAATCCAAGGAAGAACTGGCATCAGATAAATGCACAATATGAACATGAGCTCCTTCTGCAGAACCACCAATCCTTGTGTTTTCAGTAACCGATAATAGGTTTCTGATTGCTCCCTCCTCCCTAGTTGCTCGAATAAAGATTCGTTTCAGGTACAATGACCATTACGTAGGAACTTATGCGAAAGAAAGCAGAGTCTCACCATGAAGTTGGCCTAGTTTTTAGGTAAGTCAGATAAGAACGAGGATCATTGTCACTGCCATCTATAATCTCTGAATCTTTTTCGATCTCAGCGTGTACAAGCAATGGTCGTCTGTATTTCGCTAATACGGATAGCCCTTCCTGCAGAAACAAACAATATGGACGGGAAAAGAGCCAATAGGAAACATGTAATAATTCTTGAATCATGTGAAAGGATCATAAGACTCGAGAAAAAGAAACAGAACCTTTATATGAGTGATGTTTGTCATTGGAAAATCGTTGATTCCTGAAGGACACATAAAGGACTGAACAAAGATTGAGAGAAGTCATGTTAGACCAAAAAGACTCTAAGAACGTGAAGAGCACCAAAGCATTGACAGAGAGAAAAAAGATACATGAGCTTCATAGGACACATGATATCTACCTTGAGACCAAGAACTCCAGCATCTAAGAGAGACTCGAGAGAACTTGAGTTGAGTGCATTGTCAGGCACCAGACCTCCCCAGAATCCTGGAGAAACACCAAAAAGAGATTTAGGGAAGGCAATGTTTACTTTTAATCAACAGATGTGGTAAGGTTTGATAGCAAAGAGTGATTACCAACATGAACATGTATTCTGTTTTTGGCAGCTTCAATCTGCAGAAACTCACACATTGATCGATTTCAGACCAAAAAGAAAGCTGTATGCATAGTGTCAACCTTACAACTGGATTACCTTGAGTTTCAAAGTTTCAGGAGATACAGTTGAAGGGCAACTGTTTAAAGGCATGTCAACCAAAGTGGTGATACCCCCTATCAGACAGAAGACAAATATCAAGAAGTTGAAGGAAGGGCAAAAGCTAACAAGAAAGTAAGCAAAGAGACAAAACGGAACACTCTTGAAACTAGAACAGTCTCAGCGTCTCACTGCACTGTTCTGTAAAAAAAAAAAAAGTGGCAATGTTCCGATACCAAAAACCCGAGTAAGAGAAACAGATTTGATTACCAGCAGCAGCAGCCTTTGTTCCAGAAGGAAACCCTTCCCATTCACTTCTTCCAGGATCATCAAGATGAGCATGCCTTGACAAGAACACAAAACAGGTGAAGTAAAGTTCCAAGATTTTAGGATGATGGCTGAAACTAGACAGAATCACTTACACATCAATGAGACCAGGCATGAGTACAGCTTGTCCATAATCAATCACTTTCACTCGGCTCCTTTGCTTCTTATGCCAATCTGCTTCCTTCACCACTGATACAATAATCCCTCCCTCCACCTCCACTGCGTCCGTGAAGTTCCATCAATTATTGGGATCAACGAAACAAAATCAAAGTATATTGAATGATATTGCGTGTGTTATATGGATTTTCAAAGCTTTGATTATATCATATAGAAAGAAAGAAAACAAAGAGAAACTGGTGAACTATTTTCTCAAATTTAGCTGATTTCTCGCCTAAAATCTTAATCATGTGTGCAAATTAATTATTCCATTGGGTCTTCTTATCATCTTCAGAAGAAAACTAACATGAATCAACGAGAGTAGAGAAAGAGAGAGAGAGATGGATTTTGATTCGTTCGTACCATAACCAGAGATGAGACCATCAGGTGTGACGATGCGTTTACTTGAGATCCAGTAATGTTCATGAGGAAGAAGACTGCACTTGTTCCCTTGCGTTGTCTGCAACAAAAACAAAAACACATCGGAATCAGAAGAGAGAGATAGTGTCAAGGAAAGAGACAAAGCCGCCATTTTCGTCGGTTGTCACGTGAATCAGATACAGACTCATACAGAGATTGGAAGAAGAATAAAAAAAACAGACCTGGAAAGAGCGAGAAGCGAAGAAGACGGAGAGAAAAGAAGCGATGAGAGCGAGAAGAGGCAATAATCTCCATTGAAGCAGTGTCCTCTCCATCTCTCTCTCCTTCTCTCTCTGTGGTTACAATCAGAGTGGAGGAAGAAGACGAAGAAGAGGCTCTTATTGGTTATAACAAGATTGGGCCCACTTGTATTATTTAAAAACCTTAAAAAACCCTTAAAACCCCAAAAGATTCTTCAAAGATGCGTTATTGAACAATCTGGGGACTCTCTAATAACCGTTGGATCGTAGAAACGATTCTAAAGATCGACGGTTGTGGAGAGATGTTATCAAGCAAGTTGGAGATTCCGTCGTGGCTCACTTGCGCACTACACTAGACTAGACTACACCGAGTCCATACAAATATTTAATTAATTATTTAATAGCATAAAAATGATTTTTTTTTTTTTTTAATTCTTCTGTCAACTTTTTAAAAAAATACACTTTTGCAAATTCAATTGATCATTGTGACGATTCAATCCAGCTAGAACCTAAATCTTAAGGATACATTTCTTGTCCATAAACTCCACTAGAATCAAAGGTTTTACAACTTACTTCTAATATATATCTCTGTTTTACTGTCAGACCCGATCCTTAATACAAACAAATAAAATAATTAGTTAAAGTCTCAAGTTTTTATAACTAATTTTTAGAGAGTTTTCTTTTACATTAACAAAAACACATACGAAAATGAGCTGTATTTTCTAGATTTGCGCAGGGCTTCCCACGACGTTTGACCGGCCCTGCTCATTGTTACAGATTTTACAGGATTATGCAAACTCAATATCGAAAGAAGAAAAAAATGAGATGATACCAAAGACTCGAGAGAAAGAAGATGAAGATAATGAGTTTTACAGGATTATGCAAACTCCATATTGAAAGATGAAAAAAAGGAGATGTAACTGTAAGTTTCTAACCAATTATATTTTAGGTTGCATGATATTGGAAACGGGTATGCGAAAGCTAAACGTTTGGAAACGCGGAAACGAGTTAAAAAAAAAAATGGATACGTTTTGGAAACACATATATATACACACAAGTAATAAAAAAAAAAAATAATGAAACAACACAAATTCTATACATAAATATTACATAGTTTAACTAAAGATAAATATCAAATATTTAGACTATTATCTTCGTTCTCATTTCATCAGCTACATCAAACAAAATTGTTTCCAGTTCTGGTTTGTGGAAAAAATATTTTCGAACTCAAGACTTCTTCTAGATAGAAGACGAAGATTAGTGTGCACAAATACCAAATCTTTGTTTTTTGTGGAACAATTTTGATTTATGTTATAGAATGTATAGACTTGCAAGTACTCCAACTCCTTTCATAATATATGTATTTCATAATTATGTTTTTTGAGTGACAAAATACCAAATATATTCCTACGTTTCCAAATTATTTATTTATTACGTTTCTAAAAAAAGTTTCACATTTTTATGCGTTTTCGAATTGAGATTTCTAGAAAACGCGTTTCCATAGAGTTTCTTCACGTTTTCGAAAGTTTTCGTTTCCGAAACGTTTTTGAAACAGGAAACGAAATTCGGACGGAGTTTCCATGCAATCTATCCTTCTCTACCTTCTCTTTTGTAATGGCCCATTACTAATGGGCTTCTGAATGCATTAGCCTAGCTCTCTTTTCTTCATTCCTTTTTGTAAAGCCGTAAGCCCAAGTAAACCCAAACCTTATCTGATCCATCTGTAACTTTGTAAGAGATTGACCCGGTTTCTGACCCGTTTGACCCGAAATCACTTTCTAACAATAATAAATAAATATCGTACTAGTGTAAATATTATTCTTAGTTTACAAAAATTGATTTTCAGGACTTCTTTTTATGTTTTTTGAAATATTTAACGTGAAATTATAAACCAATTAGATTTAGGATATATATATATATACGCGGGTTTATAATTTAATATTTTATAATCCGTGAAAAAGAAACTAAATATGATAAAATGAAAAGAAAAAAATTAGATCACCTGTAAAAATAAATAAAATAAAATTGAAAACTCTCATACCAAATCATTAATAGAATAGTCTAACAGTTATTTATTTATTTTGATTATTCTATTTTTTTCTCTTAGTATTTGATTTCCAATTAAATTTTATCATATATTTTCAAATAATTAGTTTTTATTTCTATTTGAACTATGTTTACTTTTTACTATTTTGCTACTCGTATCACTATTTTTTTCAAAATTTTGATAAATTGAATATCATATTTCTATTTGAATGATTTTTACTCTTTTAATATTTTATAACATGTGAAAAAGCAACCAAACACGAAAAATTGGAAAACAAAATCACATCACATGCAAAAGTAAAAAAAAGAAAGATTGAGAATGTCAATGCGAAACCACAAATAGAGAAACTTAAAAGTTATTTATTTTGATTCTTTTGATTTTTTCTTATATTAGTTGATTTTCAACTAAATTTTATCACATATTTCTAAATAATTAATTTTTTTATTCATATTTGAATATGTTTATATTTTATCATTTAGTTACTCATATATCAATTTAAAAAAAAAATCTTGACAAATCGATTCTCATATTTCTATTTGAATTAGATTTTTATAATCATATTTGAATTTTTCAGAATCGACATATTATATTTATTCTAATGAGAAACGAATTCTAAGTATTTCATCATTTAGATTCTTATTCTCTATCACTTTTACAATACGAGAGAATTTCAATATAAATTTCTTCTCAAACGTCAATTTTACAAATTTTACCGCGTCTACATAATGGTAAATCTAAAAACACTCACAATATTACACATTGCACATAAATATAATAATATTAGAGATTTTAATTCATTTTTGTAAACTGGTTAAAAAATATAATGATATTAGATAACTGAAAAAAAAAAAATTTACACATATCGAAATCTGATCAACTGATTCGCACATGTTGCGATCATGTTAATTACAAAGTAGATACATGGCATATGCAGAAAAAAAATCTAATTAAAATTCAAATCATGACATATGCGAAAAAATCTAAATTGTTTTTGAACAGGATAACAAGATTAAATCAATTTATATAAAGAGATATAAGCTAAACAAAATATAGAGGGTACACATTTTGGGAAGTTACAAATGAAGAAATATAGTGGATGAGAGGGGTTTTTGGTCCTAATCCCATCAAATATTTATTGATTGTTGACAATATAGTTAGAATGGTTAGATCATGAATTATCCTCTTTTTCGGTCATTGATCATGAATTTTCATTTGACTTCATTTTATGCAATTCTTGACATATATCCTAGCCAATTAATGTTTATTAGAGGAGTTTTGTTAAGTTGAGGAATAAAAAATTTCAAAAAAACTATAGCATAATTTATGTCTACAACCGAAAGTTAAGCCAAAAACATTATTATAAAATCATATGCAAAAAAATAGATTGGGACTAGGACAGGGACGTTATTGTATCATCATCCGAATTCAAAAACGTGTGATGCATGTTGTTGATAAAAAAAAGATTGATCAATATTTTCTCTGATTATTTTTTGTTTATTTTGCAGATAACAACGATTCTATACTAATTAAAGCAATCTAAATAATCTAGATAAATACTCATTTCTAAACAGAGTCGGTCCTGAATTTAAAAAAAACTGCGAACTAAAAAAATAGCCATTTTATATAAAAATAAATAAATCATTTTGTAATGATTTTAAAAATAACGTAAATCCATATTTGGTATGCTTGAGTTAAAGGGCGGTCCTATTTCTAAACCAAATACAATTCTTTTCTATTTAGATAACAATCGTCACCAATCACCATACCAAATTACCAATATTCATTTTAAAATGTCACACATCATCGAAACAAAATATTCCGTACAGCTTTATATAAAATCTGATTTTGAGGATATTTATTTTGTGGATATCATTTTTTCGTGTCGAAAGATTGGTAGATAAGTATGTATCTAAGTATCATTATTATTTAATTATTTTTTAATAATAAAAAATCTTCATTCGCGGCAAAAAATACGTTGACCAAAAACATTCTCGCTGCATCGTAAAGTCCATAGCCGGGTTTTCTTTTTCCTCCACTTTTGAATGTCAACACGGACCATAAATGCACATATTATCTTGTTTTTTATAATGCACACAAATTTGACCTTTTCGTTTACATATCTACTATAAAATCACTACTTAATTAACTAAAACTAGGGTAATACCCGTGCTATGTACGAATAAAATATTTATATTGTAAAATTAGTATAGTTTTAATTTAAAAAATCAATTATAGTTAATTTTTTTTTTTGAAATTCGCAATCAATTATAGTTATTGCGGAAATTATTACACAAAATTCGAGATCCGCTTGTGTATAATTAAATTTGCGATTATTTTGTATAAAAATGTGTTTTACCAAGAAATAGACATGATACATGAACCGAACCGAACCAAATAAAAATTCACCAATCCAAAATCGAACCGAATTATATAATAGTCCAAATGGGTACATAAATTTCTATACTAAATTATCCGAACCAAACTCGAATTATACGAAACCAAACCGAAATAAATGAAGTAACCAAAAAATTACTAGAATTATTACTTTATCTATATATTTTATTATATTTTGTAAATTGATTAGCTGGTTTTTATCACATAGTTATTTGATTTTTTATTTTGTTTTTATTTGTATTTAAAATTTAAAATTTTAATGTTTTATCAATTGATACTAATATCTACAAAATTACCCAATATTTCTCGAGAATAAATCAAATTTATACATCATTGTTCTCTAATAGCCATGATAAAACTTGATTTCTTCGACATATTGAATTACGCTGACTATTAAAGAACATTATAAATAATAATTTCTCATGATTAGGACATTGGAAAATGCAGTTATATCAACTTATTTTATTGTTATAGAATATACATATTAAATCTAATAATTTAAGAGAAAAAACATTTATTTTACATTTGTCGAATTATATATTCATTTTTGTTCAAATTTAATGGTAAGATTTTATATTAGAGTTTTTGAAATAACAGTTTTGGCAAGTTTATGAATATTCAAATGTGTTTGGCAATTAGAGTTAGAGTAATCCAAGTAGGTAACATTTGGAAATAAATGTGTTTGGCAATGAATATAGAAGAATTAAATAAATAAAAAAGAAAAATGCTGAGAAAAATTGTGGGAGTGACACAACATCAAAAGTGGCATTCAGTATTTATCTTTTAATATATAGAAGATATATCTTTAATATTATAATAAAATATTTCAAGTTTTTTTTTCCAACATATTTTAATTTTAAATCATTATTTATAAAATTTATTAAAATATATATCCACCAAATATGGTAATTATAATATTTTATAGCGGAAAGCTTCCTTTTTTAAAATAGTTTTATTTATTTGAAATCCGTTACACACTACGACTAATATCACATAATTTTTAGAAGAGATTACACGAACATGTAAAGATTAATATACAAAAACTTGAAATAGTAAGTAATCGAATCTTACGCTTCGACTACAATGAAAAGACAATACGATGGGTCAACCTAGCCACGTCCACCTCTTTTTTTCCGATCACGATTACCACAACCGCTCGCAACTAATTGCTATTCCATTTCCTTTACTTTGGCGGACAGTGTGACTGGTCTTTCCCGAATGATTCTTTTATCCGAATAGGTCAAGTAATCCAACTGTTGTTGATCATCATCAATATCCGTTGCTTCTTCTTCATCTTCCAAATATTCAAGAGATGAAAACCTGTTATTATTCAATGATACGCTAGGCAAGATCCTGCGAATAGTAGGTGCCGCTTGAGCAGATGGTTGTGTCACTTGTTTGAGGGTCGATGTCTCTTTTGTTGAAACTAAACAAGAGTTCTTGCTGGTAGTGATATAAGTACTCATATGTGAAGATGAGATCTTGGAGATAGTAAATGTATTACCTATTGCGATTGGAACAACAACCTTAGAAGCGATATATTTTGGGACTAGTGTGCCATGAGCACCACTGACTGTATTTTTCAGCCCTTCCACTAATGTTTTTGTCATTGTAGTATCCGCAGATTGCGATAGAGATAAAAAAGCCAAAGTACACTACCTCTTACAATTTTGTTTGAATTAGAATTCTTGGAAATCTCATTAAGCTCTCTAACAGATAAAGTAATTATAGTAGATGCATTTAGAAAGAGATATCGGAAAGCCTTATATCCTAATAGTCCACAACCACTACAAATAAGTTTATGAGGTATTGAAAGCTCATTAGCCTTAGTGGCAGAGCCATGAAGCACCATGGTTCCATCCTCGTCGGTTGTCACTCTATGTGGAGTTAAAATGTGGACCAATGTGCCAAAAAAAAATAAAAAAATAAAAAAATAAAAAAAAAAAAAAAATATATATATATATATATATATATTATATGCCAGTTTTAATCGAATGCAATTGCATTTTTTTCTTTTCTTATAACCATGGTAGATTTTAGACTAAAATTCAGAATAATTTTGAAGTATGTAGAAAATCAAATATTACTGTCACTTAAAAATTTATAGTATTTAAAAAAACATAACAATTTTCGTAGGCCATGAAAATGTTTTTGACATTGATCCAGGTGACGAACTATAGAAAAAAAAACTGTATAGCATTCTTGCTTGATCTCTTTTTTTATATACATCCTCGATGGTATAAAGAAATATTAATTTGATTTGAAATAATGGTTTTGATAATCCTTTAAAATGTGTTGACTATACTATTTCAACTATATACATTGAAAGTATCTATTAAACGTCGTTATCATTCCAATGTTTAGCTGCATGAACATTATTTAACAATACATTAGTATTATCAACTAAACCCCCATATCTTATTATATTTATAAAGTTTAATGCGTCAACTTCGTAATTAATCTGATCGTGACACATGTCAGTCTATTTATCAAATTTTAACACGTGTAAAAATACTATTTTCTAATTAGATTTTGCCACAAGCCAAAAATTTTTTATCTATTAAAATAATCTAATATAATTATTTACAAAAGAGTAAAAGTATTTTTTATGTAAAGCTTGATTCGTCTACTTCGTAATTAATATGATCGCGATATTTGTGAGTCAGTCGATCAGATTTCTACACATATAAAAGAATTCTTTTCAATTAAATTTAGTCATATATCAAAAGAGTTTTATCTATTTAAACTTAATAATATCATTATTTGTAAAATAGTAAACCTAATTCAAATAGAAATAAAAAAAATCTAAATATTTAGAAATATGTGATAAAATTTAATTAAAAATAAAAAATAAACATAATTTAAATAGGAATAGAAAAATCTAATTATTTGAAAATATGTGATAATTGAAAATTAAATAATAATAAAAAGTTAGATAAATAACTGTTAGGTTTCTTTATCAGTGGTTTCGTATTGACGTTCTCAATCTTATTTTATTTATTTTCATGGGGTGACTTCATTTTGTTTTCCGCTTTTTTCGTGTTTAGTTTTTTCCATGGATTATAAAATATTAAAAGAATAAAAAATAATTAAAATATAAATATAAGAATAAATTTATCAATGTTTTGAAAAATAGATATATGAATAGCAAAATAGTAGAAAAGTACATCTAATTCAAATAGGAATAGGAAAAACTAATAATTTGAAAATATGTGTAAACCATAACAAAAGCATCAACATAAATAAATAAATAAATGTTATACTTCTCATCAGTGGTTACTTTCACAGGTGATCTAATTTTCACTTTTAAGTACTTTTTTCACAAATGTATAAAATATTAATTATAAACTCGCATGTATGCGGATCCTAAATCTAATTTAATCATAAAAAAAAATTCTCAATATTTTAATATAATTTTTTCCTTTGAAAAAAAATAAAAACTCTTTCATTTTGCACTTTTTTGTTCAATAGAAAATATTTTTTTTATAAAAAATTTGTTCCATAAAAAAAAATTAATTTTCTAAGTTTTCCCTTGTTTTAAAAAAAACATTTTTCACACATAGTTAGTACTTAGTACATATTAATTATTTTAAACTATTTAAAATAAAAAATATTTAATCTTTTTTAAATATTTGTTAAAATGATAAAAATATATTTTAATTGAAAGGAGGAAGTATTAAATTATTAATACCAAAGAATACAAAGTACGAACCCAAATCCACAAAAGTCACAAACTCTGACTCACAAAAACAGCAAACGAAGGATAAGAAAAAAGAAAAATCAAACCTTTCACCAAAGCTCTGACCTTTCTCTTTCAACAACTGTCCTCATTGCTCAAAGCTTTATCAATCCCCAAATATGACAATTAACCCCCACGAGTATCTTCTCCTTCTTCCTCTGCCATGGAAGCTCTTCTCTTTCTTCTTACCCTTCTTCTCATCACTTTGATAAACCCAATTTCAGCCGTTGATTTCGTCTTCAACGGCTTCGATGACTCTCCATCCCCTTCCTCGCGTCTCTCTCTCTTCGGGATCGCGAAAATCGAATCCCAAATCCTAACCTTAACAAACCAAACATCGTATTCGACTGGTCGTGCTTTATACAGCGAAATCATCCGTACAAAAGATCCAGTTACTTCCTCTGTTCTACCTTTCTCTACTTCCTTCATCTTCACCATGGCTCATTTAAAAAACGCTCTCTCTGGGCACGGAATCGTTTTCCTCTTCACACCAACTACTGGAATCAATGGAACCAGCTCTGCTCAACACTTGGGTCTCTTCAATTTGACCAACAATGGTAACCCTAATAACCATGTCTTCGGAGTTGAGTTTGATGTCTTTGCTAATCAAGAATTCAACGACATCGACGCTAATCATGTCGGAATCGATGTTAATTCGCTTGATTCAATCTATTCTAACACATCTGGGTTTTGGTCTGATGGTGATGGTAATGGGAATCGAGTGTTTAAGCCATTGAAGCTTAACGATGGAAGAAATTACCAAGTTTGGATTGATTACAGAGATTTCGTAGTTAATGTTACTATACAGGTCGCTGGTGAGATTCGACCTAAGATTCCTTTGCTTAGTAAGTCTTTAAATCTCTCTGGAGTTGTCGAAGACGAAATGTTCGTTGGATTCACTGCAGCCACAGGGAGATTGGTTCAGAGTCATATGATTTTAGCTTGGAGTTTTAGTAACTCGAATTTCTCGTTGAGTGATAGTTTGATCACAACTGGTTTGCCTTCGTTTGTTCTACCAAAGGACTCGATCGTTAAATCGAAATGGTTTGTTTTGGTATTGGCATTGATCTGTTTCTTGGTAGTTGCTTTGGTTGGTTTGGTGGTTTTTGCTGTGGTGAGAAAGAGATTAGAGAGAGTGAGGAAGAGAGCGTTGATGGAGGATTGGGAAATGGAGTATTGGCCTCATCGGATTTCGTATGAGGAGATTGAATCAGGAACTAAAGGTTTCGATGAGAAGAATGTGATTGGGATTGGTGGGAATGGGAAAGTGTATAAAGGTTTGTTACAAGGAGGGGTTGTAGAAGTTGCGGTTAAGCGGATTTCGCAGGAGAGTAGCGACGGGATGAGGGAGTTTGTTGCTGAGATCTCGAGTCTTGGACGGTTAAAGCACCGGAATTTAGTTTCTTTAAGAGGTTGGTGCAAGAAGGAGATTGGAAGTTTCATGTTGATTTATGATTATATGGAGAATGGAAGTTTAGACCGATGGATTTTCGAGCATGATGAGAAGAAAACTACGCTTAGCTGCGAAGAGAGGATCCAGATTTTGAAAGGCGTAGCTTCGGGAATATTGTATTTGCATGAAGGATGGGAATCTAAGGTTTTACATAGAGACATTAAAGCAAGCAATGTGTTGCTTGACCGAGATATGATCCCAAGGCTTAGCGATTTTGGACTAGCTCGGGTTCATGGACACGAGCAAGCGATTAGGACCACAAGGGTTGTTGGTACGGCCGGGTATTTGGCTCCTGAAGTGGTTAAGACGGGGCGTGCATCGACACAAACCGATGTTTTTGCCTACGGGATACTAGTTCTTGAAGTAATGTGTGGGAGGAGACCAGTTGAAGAAGGGAAGAAGCCGTTAATGGATTGGGTTTGGGGATTAATGGAAAGAGGTGAGATTCTGAGAGGGCTCGATCCTCGGATGACGATGTCACAAGCCATTGACGAGGCCGAGAGAGTTTTACAGCTTGGCTTGCTTTGCGCACATCCTGATCCGAGAAAGAGACCGTCAATGAGACAAGTGGCTCAAGTGTTTGAAGGTGACAAAGCTGAGATCTTTGAGGCGGAAAGTAGTGAAGATGTTGAGTCTTGGATGCTAAAGAAGATGGGATCTCGCGGAAGCTCGCAAGAGTTTTGGTATGGAAGCTCGTCGCACCCGACGATAGAACAGGTTAGACTTCACTCATTGTCTGTGTCTCTTTCGTCTTGGAATAGCTCTATACTAGAAGGTAGGTGATGGATGAATAAATGGCTTAAGAGACTTCAAGAATGTTGTTATTTTTGTGGCCTTGGTTTGGTTCTTGTGTAAATATACACGGTTTTGTAAACGCATGTTAGATGATACATGTATTGTTTGTATTGTTTTATTTTAAAATTAGTTTCAATTTTTATTCGGAATATAATATACTGCAGAGTGTATATTATGTAAAATATTAAATATTTTAAAATAATAAATCTTTACATTTATCCAAGTATTAATGTTTTAATAAATTGAATGAGTTGATTTAAAAATATTATCAAAAGTTGGTCTCGAAGATATGGAAACTACCTAAAATACTACATTTAAGGATGAATGAGTTGAATTTTATGGATCCGTCACAAATACTATCAAAAGTTGGTCTCCAAGATTTGGAAACTATAAACTTCAAAAAAGTTTATAAAAAGATTTTGGTTATTAGAAATAGAAAAAAGGTTTGTGATTAGTAAACAAAAAAATGTTTTCTTGTGTGTGTGTTAGTTTTCTTAACTCTGACATGGTTTAATGTGTATATAAAATTCCTAATTGTCAGCAAATGGATGCCAGAGAGGTAAGAGAAAATACTTTTTTAACCTTTGGAAAGAGCATAAAGTTATCTTGAATCTTATAATGGTTTTGAAGATTGTACTTCACAACAAAAAGAGAAAACAAATTAAACTACATAAGATTCGATGTTGGGGTGCCGCAAAAGTTTTAGGTAAAATCCAAATAAGAAAACGTCTATGTTTTTCCCAAAACGCTTTTTTAATTTGACTGTGATATTTCAAAACGTCATGTCCCCCGTTAGTTTAGCCAAAGAGTTTTCTTCAATTTCGTTTTTATCTTTCTAATCATCTAAAAGATTAAAAAGATGCCAACACGAAAGTGCCATCACTTTCATTCATGAGAACAATCACTAGTTATGCCTTTTTCAGTTTTTCTCCATTAATCCTAGTCAATGCGGTGTCGTTTTGGCCCCTTTTTTTAATTTTGTTCCTTATTGAAAACGTTGCCGTTTTGGAGCCCACGAGGATAACTAAACGGATATATAATGTTGTTTGTCTTGTTTCTCTCTCGAACTCAGTGATAGTCTCTCGAGTCTCTCACACGCGCGTAGTCGCACGTGTCTTACCACTGTCCTAAACCCTACACGTCTCCATTTCGTGGACGCTAGGTTTATCTCATCTCCACCGTCCGATCATATCTTTTATAAAAGCCTTAAAACGATCCAACGATCAATAATTCAAGGAGCATGTAATTATTGTACGACGAGACACACATCCTTATCTCCTTTTTTTAATTTGTTTCTTTTTTAGTAATATCATTATTGTCTGCACAGTTTCGTTTCGTCACTGTCTTTTGAAACTTAAAAGAAAAGAGAGAGAAAAAAAGATGAAACTATTTTGAAAAAGATTATAAGTAAAGAAACCGTTAAGCCACCGGCGATGAGCTTGATGAGGCAAAGGCCATCGATGGCCACCGCGCGTGACCGTGATCAGCTTCACGCGCCGTCTCTTGAGACCTACAATATCATTCCGATCCACAATTTCTTAACGGAACATCCGTCGCTGCGTTATCCGGAGGTTAGAGCGGCGGCGGCGGCGCTTAGAGTAGTCGGAGATCTTCCGAAACCGCCGTTCGTTGATTTCACATCTCGCATGGACTTGATGGACTGGCTTGGTCTTCTCTTCGGTTTCCAAAACGACAACGTTCGGAATCAGCGAGAGAATCTCGTCCTCCACTTAGCTAATTCCCAAATGCGGCTACAACCGCCGCCACGTCATCCCGACGGTCTCGATCCCACCGTTCTCCGCCGTTTTCGGAAGAAGCTACTCCGAAACTACACTAATTGGTGCTCGTTCCTCGGAGTGAGGTGCCACGTCACCACCCCTACCCATAGCCCTCATCAAACCAACGTAGTTTTGAATCTCCGCCGCGAGCTTCTCTATGTAGCTCTGTATCTATTGATCTGGGGAGAATCGGCGAATCTCCGGTTTATGCCGGAGTGTCTTTGCTACATATTTCATCATATGGCTATGGAACTTAACAAAGTACTCGGCGGAGAGTTCGATGATATGACCGGAATGCTTTATTGGCCTTCGTTTTCCGGTGATTGCGCTTTTCTCAAGAGCGTGGTCATGCCGATTTATAGGACGATTAAGACGGAGGTTGAGAGTAGCAACAATGGGACGAAGCCACATTCCGCTTGGAGAAATTACGACGACATTAACGAGTATTTCTGGAGCAAGAGAGCCTTGAAGAGCCTTAAATGGCCTCTTGACTACACAAGTAATTTCTTCGATACCACACCCAAAAGCAGTAGAGTGGGGAAGACTGGGTTTGTGGAGCAGAGATCATTTTGGAATGTGTTTAGAAGCTTTGATCGATTATGGATTTTATTGCTTCTCTACTTGCAGGCAGCTATTATCGTTGCTACGAGTGATGTTCAGTTTCCGTGGCAAGACCGCGACGTAGAGGTCTAAAATTGAGCTTTATCTTCTTTTTTTTGGATCTATATTACCATATAAGAGTGTTTTGAGTTGTGTTGTGCTGGTATATAAAGACATTATTATCTGTTCTTCTACTTGCAGGTTGCATTGTTGACCGTTTTCATCACATGGGCGGGCTTGAGGTTGCTCCAGTCTGTGCTTGATGCTAGTACTCAGTATAGTTTGGTGGGGAGAGAAACGTTCTGGCTTTTCGTCAGGCTGATTTTGAAGTTTGTGGTGGCTTTGACATGGACAGTTTTGTTTTCAGTCTTCTATGCAAGGATTTGGAGCCAGAAAAATGCGGATCGTGTTTGGTCTAGAGCTGCAGACGAGAGGATTGTCACGTTTCTCAAGGTAGTTTTCGTGTATGTTATGCCGGAGTTATTGGCTCTTGTACTGTTTCTTGTTCCTTGGATAAGGAACTGGGTCGAGGAGCTGAATCTTGGACTTGTGTACTTTCTGACATGGTGGTTCTATAGCAAGGTTTTTGTTGGTCGTGGGATGAGGGAAGGCCTGGTGGACAATTTTAAGTATACAGTATTTTGGATTATTGTATTGGCCACTAAATTCATATTCAGTTACTTCTTACAAATCAGGCCTCTAATTGCTCCGACCAGGGCACTCCTGAACCTAAAAAATGCGCCGTACAATTGGCACGAGTTTTTTGGCAGTACTCACAAAATAGCGGTAGTGATGCTCTGGCTCCCTGTTATTTTGGTTTACCTGATGGATTTGCAAATTTGGTACTCGATTTACTCATCCCTTGTAGGTGCAACGATTGGTCTGTTTTCCCACTTGGGGGAGATCCGGAACATTGATCAGTTGAGACTTAGATTTCAGTTCTTTTCAAGTGCTATGCAGTTTAACCTTAAACCTGAAGAGCATCTTCTGAGCCCTAAAGCAACAATGCTTAAAAAGGCTCGTGATGCTATTCACCGGCTGAAGTTGCGATATGGAATTGGTCAGCCTTTCAACAAGATCGAATCTAGTCAAGTTGAAGCGACTTGGTTTGCCCTGATATGGAATGAGATAATCCTCACATTTAGGGAGGAAGACCTTATCAGTGACAGGGAGGTTGAACTACTTGAGTTGCCGCCTAATTGTTGGAATATTCGGGTTATTCGTTGGCCGTGTTTCCTCCTTTGCAATGAGCTCCTACTTGCGCTAAGCCAGGCAAACGAGCTCTGTGATGCTCCTGATCGATGGCTTTGGTCGAAAATCACTAGCAGTGAGTACAGGCGTTGTGCTGTTATGGAAGCTTTTGATAGCATCAAATATGTGATTCTCAGAATTGTTAAAAACGGCTCAGAGGAAGAATCCATACTGAACAGGTTGTTCATGGAAATTGATGAAAGTGTGGAAAATGGAAAGGTAACTGATGTATATAAGCTGACAGTACTATTACGGATTCACGACAAGCTAATATCACTTCTTGAGCGTCTGATGGACCCAGAAAAGAAAGTATTCAGGATTGTGAATATACTGCAAGCTCTGTATGAACTCTGCGCAAGGGAATTTCCAAAAAAAAGGAGGAGCACTCCGCAGTTGAGGCAGCTTGGCTTGGCCCCTGTTAGTTTGGATGCAGATACCGAATTGCTGTTTGTCAATGCCATTAATCTCCCTCCTATTGATGATGTTGTCTTTTATAGGCAGATAAGGCGGGTCCATACAATTCTTACTTCTAGAGATCCAATGCATAATGTGCCCAAGAATCTTGAGGCCAGAGAGCGTCTTGCTTTCTTTAGCAACTCTCTCTTTATGAACATGCCCCAGGCCCCCAGTGTAGAGAAAATGATGGCTTTCAGTGTGTTGACTCCTTACTATGACGAGGAAGTGATGTATCGACAAGAAATGCTCCGAGCTGAGAATGAGGATGGAATTTCCACTTTATTCTACCTTCAAAGAATATATGAAGATGAATGGGTGAATTTTGTGGAGCGGATGCGTAGAGAGGGAGTGGAGAATGAGAATGATATTTGGTCAAAGAAGGTTAGAGATCTTCGCCTCTGGGCTTCATATAGGGGGCAGACGTTGTCCAGAACAGTGCGAGGGATGATGTATTATTATAGTGCCTTAAAGAAGCTTGCCTTTCTTGATTCTGCTTCTGAAATGGACATCAGGATGGGAACTCAGATTGCTCCTGAGCCACGCCGGTCTTACTACACAAATGATGGTGGGGATAACACACTGCAACCAACATCTGCTCAGGAAATTAGCAGAATGGCTAGTGGTATAAGCCATTTGCTTAAAGGGTCTGAGTATGGGAGTGCTATGATGAAGTTCACATATGTTGTGGCATGCCAAGTTTATGGACAGCATAAAGCAAAAGGGGACCATAGAGCTGAGGAGATTCTGTTTCTGATGAAAAATCATGAGGCCCTTCGTATTGCATATGTTGATGAGGTTGATTTGGGGAGGGATGAGGCGGTCGAGTACTACTCGGTTCTTGTGAAATTTGATCAACAACTTCAGAGAGAGGTGGAGATCTATCGAATCAGACTGCCAGGCCCCTTGAAGCTTGGCGAGGGCAAACCAGAAAACCAAAACCATGCTATAATCTTTACACGAGGTGATGCGATTCAGACGATTGATATGAATCAAGATAACCATTTTGAGGAGGCACTTAAGATGAGGAATTTGTTGGAATCTTTCAAGAATCACTATGGCATTAGGAAGCCTACTATTCTTGGAGTCCGTGAGAAAGTTTTCACTGGTTCGGTATCTTCACTCGCATGGTTCATGTCTGCTCAGGAAACAAGCTTTGTAACCCTAGGACAGCGTGTTCTTGCCAACCCACTGAAAGTGAGGATGCACTATGGTCATCCGGATGTATTTGATCGGTTTTGGTTCGTGCCTCGGGGTGGAATTAGCAAGGCGTCAAGAGTGATAAATATCAGCGAGGATATATTTGCTGGATTCAATTGCACTTTGAGAGGTGGGAACGTGACTCACCATGAATACATTCAAGTAGGCAAGGGAAGGGATGTGGGTTTGAATCAGATATCTATGTTTGAAGCCAAAGTAGCCAGTGGTAATGGCGAGCAAGCATTAAGCAGAGACGTTTACAGATTGGGTCACAGGCTTGACTTTTTTAGAATGCTTTCTTTCTTCTACACAACAGTTGGCTACTACTTCAACACAATGTTGATAGTATTTACTGTTTATGCATTCTTGTGGGGTCGGCTCTATCTGGCTCTTAGTGGTGTTGAGGGAATAGCAAAGGATAGGAGTAGCAGCAATGAAGCTCTTGGTGCAATCTTGAATCAGCAATTTATCATCCAGCTAGGACTTTTCACTGCACTTCCAATGATTCTTGAAAACTCACTGGAGCGTGGTTTTCTTCCAGCAATTTGGGACTTCATAACAATGCAGCTACAACTTGCATCGTTTTTCTACACGTTTTCCATGGGAACTCGAACGCATTACTTTGGTCGGACTATACTCCATGGTGGAGCCAAGTATCGTGCCACTGGAAGAGGGTTTGTGGTGGAACATAAGAAATTTGCTGAGAACTACAGATTGTATGCTCGAACTCATTTCATCAAGGCTATTGAGCTCGCGATTATCTTGTTGGTATATGCGGCTTATAGCCCGCTGGCTAAGAGTTCATTCGTTTACATACTAATGACGATTTCGAGCTGGTTCCTTGTTTCATCTTGGATTATATCTCCGTTTCTGTTTAACCCGTCTGGTTTCGATTGGCTCAAGACAGTGTATGATTTCGACGATTTCATGAATTGGCTATGGTCCAGAGGCGGGTTGTTTACGAAAGCAGATCAAAGTTGGTTTACGTGGTGGAATGAGGAACAAGATCATCTGAGAACAACCGGAGTATGGGGAAAACTGCTTGAGATTATACTTGATCTTCGGTTCTTCTTCTTCCAGTATAGTATTGTGTACCATCTTCGCATCGCGGATAAACAAACCAGCATTGGAGTATACTTGGTTTCCTGGGGATGCATCATCGGGATTGCTGCGATATACATCACAACAATCTATGCTCAGAAAAGATATTCTGTCAAGGAGCATATCAAATACAGATTCATTCAGTTCTTAGTAATCATGCTCACGGTTCTTGTGGTCACGCTGATGCTGCAATTCACTAAACTTACAGTCGTCGATTTGTTGATAAGTCTCTTGGCTTTTATTCCCACAGGCTGGGGATTGATTTCCATAGCTCAAGTACTGAGACCGTTTCTAATATCAACAGTGGTTTGGGACACAGTAATCTCTGTTGCTCGCCTTTACGACCTGTTCTTTGGGTTGATAGTTATGGCTCCAGTTGCATTGCTTTCATGGTTGCCTGGTTTTCAGAATATGCAAACACGGATTTTGTTCAATGATGCCTTTAGCAGAGGGTTACAGATTTCTATCATTCTCTCTGGCAAAAAATCCACTTGAAGCTTTATCGGGTATGAATAAAATCTTATCATATCTTACTGATTACTATTAAGGACATCCATTAAAAAGATTGATTTCATCATAATATTTGCAGGGTTCTTAGATTTGTTGAAGATGAACTGTTCTGAGAAGGGTTTTACCATATTTTGGGAGCTTTAAGACGACGTTATCCTTCTCTATGGCAAAAAAGTCCACTTGAAAGCAAATGGTTATGTATTCAGCAGCAGCATGGTCTTTTGCTCTTTGGTTACCACGGCGTTGGTTTGATATCCTCCACCGTTTGTGGCACTGCACCAGCTTACGGAAGCCCGGTTATTGCCCCACAGTGGTTGCATTTTTGAAGTTGATTAGTTTACCTTGGTTGATGTGTTTTAGGTATGGAATCTATCTTCATTTGCTTCTGTGACTGGGTTACTGATTATTTCTCAAAACCAACAATTTATAGATGATTCTGTCATATTGCAGGGTTCTTGATATTGTTGTGAGATTACCATATTGGGAGCTTAAAAATGACGGTATGCACCATTTTTTTTGTTTTGTTCTTTGTACAGATTGACTCATGCATTTGGTTAGTGTCAAGTTCACTTAACAAGCTCTTGTTTTTGCTCATATGCACATAATTTTGCTTGTGAAACCTTTTGATGTCTTTCATTTTTTCTTCTTCTTAAAAGTTTCTCAAATCTGTTTGTCATGTTTTGATTCAATTTGATTGCTTCTTATTAATTCACGAGAATCATACGGGAGAAAGATGAAAATTTCTCTTAGACTAAAAATATCGTCATTTCGCGTGATTACATTGTAAAATAAGAGGGCAAAACCACAAAATATAATAGCTTTGTAGAAGTCATATAACAAGTTTAATAAACTACACAAGTCAGGAAAAAGTGAACCCAATTGAGCAAATATGGAATAAATTGGAAAAATCTCATAAAAAACTTTTAAAGTGGCAGCCAGTGACACTTTAAACCTCCAATGTTTTTGACTAGCACTTTAAACTTCCAACCTATCATTATTCACAATATAAACTTCCAACGTGGCACATGACTACGTGCCGTCAAAACATTTAACATAACAGTTAACTCCATTAACGACATTGTTAAAATTCCGTTAATAAACTCCATTAACCTCTTTCCAATATATAACATGAATTCTGGCTAAAAATTTCTTTGTTCTCAACGCCCCTAAATTTCCAGGAATTAGAGGTTTTCCCTGACTTTGTCCGTGTCAACAAACAATTCGAAATGCCTCGACTTTTTTAGAACAGGTCCGGGTCAATAGGCCATGAACTAGATCCGAATCATTCTCAATGAATCCATAAGAAGTGATCCTATTTTTTTCGCTATTCCGGTAATAGGATCGCCTCTTGTAGAATTATTACGCGGAAGTGCTAGTGTTGGACATGATCTTATCAACGTCCATAGATTGAACTGCCGAATCGGAAAAAAATACCAATTCAATTTGAATGGATTCAAAACAACGTTACAGTATGGATCTAGATTAAAAATTCTTCCATTTTATTAACGACATTGTTAAAATTCCGTTAATAAATAGTGATGTGGATAAATTAAATATTTTTTGATATAAAAAATATTTTTTATTAATTATAACAAGGATTTTAAAAGAAATAGAAAAACAATAAAATTAAGTTTTTTTCTCTCTTATCTCCTTATCTCAACAATCATCTTCAACATCATTTTCAACATGTTGCTTTTGATTTTAAATAGGAAATAAAAACCAGACATGATGGATTCTTCTAAATGGCAAAACATTTGTTGAATCGCCGTTGACGAGATCTTTTTTCCGGCGATTTTACCGGATCCACTCCCATTTCCGGTGAATGGTGTTTGAAATTTTTCATTTTACCAAATCAATCACGATTTCTTTTAAACTGGATTTGGGATTTTAAATTTTGTTAATCACCCTTACGAAGCTAAGTTTTATCCCGGACCAATCAATCAATTAAACACAACTTCGTCGGCATCGGCAACGTCGGCATGGCCATCCCTCAGACCATCCTCACTTAGAATCTTGCCGACGCCAAACCCGATAAGCTTCGAGGCGAGATGCTCGATCTCCAGCACGCCGCCGCTTTCCTCCCCCGCACCAAGATCTCCGCTTCCGTCGACTACAATGTCACCGCTGGATCCGATCTGTGCATCGTCACCGCCGGTGCCAGGCAGAACCCAGGCGAGGTAAGAGAGATTTCGATCGATTGTCGTGTCGACGAAGACGCGAAGCTCTATTTTAGCGTCGATTCGAAACTGGTTTCGCAGATCAAGAGATTGAAATGGGAATTCAGAGGAGATGAAAAAGTCGAAATCGATGGAGTTTCTGTAGATCTCTTAGGATGTATACAATTGGTTGTTTCAGAGCAAAAATTCTGGTGACGTAGATGGACACGCCTTGTTTATGTTCAGATCTGATACCGATCCAGAAGCAGAGGAAATTAATGAAACGAAGAGGAAAGAAGAAGATGAGAGAAACGGCGTCGTTTTGTGGAAGCCGAAGCAGTGTGAAAGGAGTTTATCGGCCGCCTATGAGATATGGTCTGAGAAGGATCGGAGGAGAGGAGGTGAAGGATTTCACGGAGAGAGAGAGAGAGAGAGAGAGAGTGGAAAGAAAGATGAAGAATCACTTTTTATTTTATTTTAATTATAATATTTTTAATCAATAAATAATAAAATAATAATTTAAATTAATTTATTTATTAAAAACATAAATCTAAAATCACGTTATTTTTTTTTAACGGAATTTGTTAAATATTTTGACACCACGCAATTATGTGCTACATTAGCTGAAATGAAATGGAACTACTACTTTTTCAATTTTTCAATTTTCTCTTTTAAAAGTTTATATTGTGAATAATGCTAATTAAAAACGTTAAAGGTTTAAAGTATTAATAGCTATGGAAGCAAAACGACGTCAATCCTTGAACCGGACCGAAACCGAACCGAACAAACCGAGAGGCGAGTAATTCAGCTGCGTGTAATTTTCTTTGCTCTCTCTCTTTCGCATCACTCCTCACACAGCTCAGGCGAAAATGACCGTCGAAACCGTTGATAATGGCGTTGCGCCGTACGGAGATACTTTCTCGAACCCTAACGTTACTGCTTCCTCGAAGAAGTCTCGCGAGAGTGAGCGTCGTCGCCGAAGACGGAAACAGAAGAAGAATAAGAAAGGATCCGAGGTCGATGTAGAAGAAGGGAACGTTTCTGCTGCTTCTGATTCTAAGGAGAACACGGATCCACAGAAACAGGTCAGCTTCGTGTTCTTCTTTGCTCTCTACATTACACGGTCTTGGAGATTTCTAGGGTTTTTCATGTACCATTCTCGGTAGAGTTAAATCTCTAGGGTTTATGATGTGTCGATTGATCTTTTCCGATGTTTTTCGTAGGTTTCCGAGGAGGTTGTGGTGGAGTATGTTCCAGAACAGCCAGAATTTGAAGAAGGTTTCGAAGATGAATTTAGGAAAATCTTTGACAAGTTTAGCTTTCGAGAATCTGTTGCCTCTGAGGTACGTCGTCTATTTTGACTCCTGAGGATGACCTCCAAGTTCGTTTGATGTTTTAACCTTAAAACGACACTTTGTTTTGTTAGGAGGACGGTAAGAAGGACGAGTCCGAGGAAAAAGCAGATGTGAAAAAGAAGCTTGATTCGGATTCAGATTCAAATGAGGAAGAACAGGATAACCAGCAGAAGGAGAAAGGCATCTCTAATAAGAAGAAGAAGGTCTTCCATGAAGCTAATTCTTACTGTTGAATGTTCGATGAAGATATTACAATACTCTAGATAGGTTTCTTTGTTCTAAGTTCGCTACTTCCTCTTTAGACAATTAAATTCTTAAAATTTTGTTTTCTCAGCTTCAACGGAGGATGAAAATTGCTGAGCTGAAGCAGGTATCTGCTAGGCCTGATGTGGTTGAGGTATGGGAGTTTTTTCAATGTTCTGTATAACAATATAGTTGGTGCTCTCTTCCTCAGTAGTATTCCTACTTTAACTCTAATGGACTCATAACTTGCATTCATCTCGTTCATATCCTTCTGTTGTCTGAGTTGAGCTATGAAAATAGTGGTATGCATGAGCAGGTTTCTTGTTGTATACTGGAAATATAACAATATGATGGATTTGATCTGGATCCGAAGTGGTTATGCTGTGGCCTTGGAACTTTGATGTGTATTCTCTTATAATGAAATTTTATGTTATAATTAAATTACATGCTATTCCCTTTCTTTCTTTTTTTCTTCTGAGGGTAACTCCTTGCTTCTCGTTTAGCTCTCAATTTTTTGTTTTTTTAAATCTAACTGCTGTGCTTTACAATCATTTAGGTTTGGGATGCTACTTCAGCAGATCCAAAGTTGTTGGTGTTTTTGAAATCTTATAGGAATACAGTTCCTGTGCCAAGACATTGGTCTCAAAAGAGAAAATATTTACAGGTTTGTGATCTTTCAAAGTTGATGTTGTAATTAACAATGTGTGTCTGTGGGTTGTGGCCTTGTGGGTGTAGCACATATGGGTATTAAATCAAGAGTGATAGAGTTCATGATGTCAATTAAGTTTCCTTATACCCATATATGTGCTTCTTGCAGGGGAACATCTGTGATAACCATGAAGCCTGGACTTGTAGGTGTTTCTGAAGAGGAGTCTTCATTTTTTTGTCTATCTATAAATCTGTGGTGTCTGAGACTGATATTATGCTTTTCTAGGAAAAAAGTGTTTTTGGTTGTAGTTTAGGCAGGATCTTCTGCTTCTGGAGCCATGTTTTCTTTTGTGTTTTTTCTTTGCTGTCGTGGTATTGCTAGATGCATCTGGTTTTCTAGTATCTTAGGTTTTGGTTAGGTTTCTTTGTGTTTGAAGCAATTGCAGTGATTGCTCTCTCTCTCTTAAGTTAGTGGCATCTCAACAAGGTTTCTTGTATGCAGGGAAAGCGTGGTATAGAGAAGCAGCCGTTTCATCTTCCTGATTTCATTGCTGCAACCGGAATCGAGAAAATTAGACAGGTATCTTTCATGAACATCATGATTTTACTCTTCAGTTGACCTATTCATATTTTCTGTAAAAGGTGTTTAGTTCTTACGCAAGAGGAAAAGGTTTGGAGTATTTAGTAAATATTTTAATTGCACTTCAACTTTTCAAGTTTGTTTATGGAATTCAAGTTTTCATCTACAGTGCCATCCTTCTTTTACTATCCTAAGATAAACAAAGATCTCTTAACTTAGTAGCACCAGTAAATGTTTGAAAATGTTCATTATGTTGTAGTTCTGACTGGTATATTTTTTTGCCCAATTTTAATTGCCTAATCTGTTGTATTTTTTGTCGCCCTTCATAATACAGTATGATAATCTTCAAATTTCAAATCATGCTTCACTAATTTAACTGTCTCGTCTTCGGATGTTTAGTGCTTGTCTTCCTATTATTTGGTTCAGTTTAGAGATATGTTGCTAATGTTTTCTGCTGGCCAGAGCTAATTCTCGTTTTGTGTTTCATATGCAGGCTTACATTGAGAAAGAAGATGGTAAGAAATTAAAGCAAAAGCAACGTGAGCGTATGCAACCAAAGATGGGAAAGATGGACATTGACTATCAGGTTTTATTCGATTAGATCTCTGTTGTGTGGTGATTGACGAGGACATATTCACATGTTCCTTCTTTAACTGATAAGTGATGTTATACCCTACCTTCTCAGGTCCTCCATGATGCATTCTTTAAGTACCAAACAAAGCCTAAGCTGACATCTCTTGGCGAACTGTATTTTGAAGGGAAAGAATTTGAGGTATTTTTTTTGTGACCCCTTTTGCATTTCTTTGGATATTATATAGTTTGGCTTTATTGCTTTATGTACGTGAATCCAATTATCATCTGGTTAATAGGTTAAGCTGAGGGAAATGAAACCAGGGACTTTGTCACATGACCTAAAAGAAGCTCTTGGTATGCCCGAAGGTGCTCCTCCTCCATGGCTAATTAATATGCAGGTGAGTTTATTGTGATTTATCTTCTTTGTGATTCTGGTTGCTGTGGAACTTTGTCTTGATTTTAACATGTATTGAACAGAGATATGGTCCTCCTCCGTCGTACCCACATCTGAAAATTCCTGGTTTAAATGCTCCAATTCCACTTGGAGGTAGCTTTGGTTATCATCCTGGTGGCTGGGGAAAACCTCCAGTGGACGAAGTAAAGTCTTTTAACTGCGTTCCCAATACTTGGTCCGTTTTTGAAATTACAATTATTTCGTTTAGTAAATTTTTTTTTTGTTTCTCTTTTTTTTTTCTGTTATACAGTATGGGCGTCCATTATATGGAGATGTCTTTGGTGTTCAGCAGCAAGATCAGCCTAACTATGAGGTAACTCGTGTAGGGCTTAAACATTGTATGTGGAAAGTGGAAACTACCTATCCAAATAGATAGTTGGTGTGGTAGTAATAAAGTGAAGTAGAAGTTGTAAGGTTCTTGCTGAACCGTAAGGTTATATGATGAATTGTTATTTTGTCAATAACCTAGGATGAGCCTATTGACAAGAGCAAACACTGGGGGGATTTGGAGGAAGAGGAAGAAGAAGAAGAGGAGGAGGAAGAGGAACAAGAAGAAGAGATGGATGAAGAGGAAATGGAAGATGGTATTGAATCTGTGGATACACTGTCAAGGTACAGATTTTGACGAGTTTTTCTTGTATTTATATATTTGACGAGTTTCTCTTGTATTTACTGTTTTATATATTTCCCTCTGTTCAGCACTCCTACTGGCATTGAGACACCTGATGCTATAGAACTTCGTAAGGAGCAGAGAAAGGAGCCTGACAGGCCTCTTTATCAGGTCTGAAACCTTATATTAATAAGCCATATTTTCACATCAACTTCCTTGATTTTGGGAGTATTATTTTTCGATACTGGGAGATATTTCACCATGGTGCTTTAATGCTGCTTTTTTTTGTTCTGAAGGTACTTGAAGAAAAGAGTGAAAATATTGCTCCTGGAACATTACTGGGAACCACTCATACATATGTTATCAACACTGGTACTCAAGACAAGACTGGAGCCAGAAGGGTAAAGCAATCTGTGTTCGAATTTGTAATTGATGTGTTATGAAATTGAATTTGGTCCAGTTTCTCGTGTCTTTACCATATATGCTAAATGGGAATAGTAATTACGTATGATATGAGGAGAATAAGAGGCGAGGATTTAAGGGTAAACAAAAGTTTCTTGACAAGTGCTCATAAGATATTAGCAATAATTAGTGTTGATGCTGTAATTAGGCTGTACTGCCTAGAATAAGTATATATTGGAGAGTTGTTGTTCGGTGATCTTTAATTTGCTGTTTTAAAGCATGATCAGTGATGGTGTTTGTGGTGTGGAGCACAGGTTGATTTGCTGAGAGGACAAAAGACAGACCGAGTGGATGTGAGTTTACAGCCAGAAGAGCTTGAAGCTATGGACAACGTTTTACCTGCAAAGTAAGTAGTGGAACAGTTAAAACTTGTTACTTAACTGTGTATTTGATTATCCTAATGCACCAGAGTTGTAAAAACCCAAACCTTAACTTAACATTGGGATTATTGAAGATACGAGGAGGCAAGGGAAGAAGAGAAACTGCGGAGTCAGCGAGAAGACTTCAGTGACATGGTTGCAGAGGTAACGATTGATGCAAGCTTTTCGATAAAATTATAAAACAGTAAAGATTGATACCAACTTTGGAGATTAATATACTTTGGAGTTTCGGTTATTACAGAATGAAAAGAAAAGGAAGCGGAAAATGCATGATAAAGACGGGAAGAAGAAGAAGGATTTCAAATTCTGAGCTTTTACCAGAGAAGAAGAAATGGTTTCTGTAACTGTAGAGTTTGGCTTTCTGCCTATGTACCCAAATTATGCCATTGGCTGAGGCAAAATTGTTTGGACATATTCCAACAAAGCCTGTGAAATGAAGGCTTTTGCTCGATTTATTAACAAAATATATTTTGGTGGTGAATGGTATTCGAAAGAAGAAAATACATTTATTTGTGTTTTTACTATTTGAAAATGTAATTCCGCTATTTTTAACATTTATACTACATACAAATTTAAGAAGTTTATTATAAAGTAAATAGAGGTAGACTGGGATATTCATATAATTTTAAAGTCCTTTAAACAAAGGTCTCTAGAGTTCGTTACTGGTAAAATCCACTAGCCTTTTTAAATTTTATTTTTTTATTACACGGTACAACGTTAAGAGATATGTTCATCTAAAAATGTCAAAAGAAAACTTCTTTTATGTTTTTCTATGAACTCTCAAGCTCTTCTCTCATGGAAATAAACAAAGAAGAGATCCCAGAAATGCAAAATCTTTTTCAATCCAAAGAAACATCTCTAGGAAAGAGAAAGATAAGTAAGTCTATCTATTACAAAAGTTTTGTGCTTTGTCTTCAAGATTATCTGATTGATTTGACTCCAATAGATTCAATCACAATGATTTGATGTTGACAGATTTGGTTGTGAAGACAGAAGATGAAAGGGAAGTGAAGAGAATAGCCCTCTTCTCTCAAGGACCTCTAGAAGAAGAAGAAGACATTGATATGATCGAGCAAGATCCAGAAAGAGAGGATCATAGAGATAACGAGTTGATCATGGAAGATAATAATGTTCTTGAAGAAGAGTATGTCGTTGACTTTGATGGATTTTTTTGAATCATGTCTTCTCTAAAATGGCCTCCGAGTTGACTTTTTTTCTTAATTGCTTCCTCTGTCATGTAATTATTTAAAATTTGTTTTCTTGAATAATTTCCTCGGATCGATCGGGGACCATAACAGGTTAAAATTAGTCTCTTTCCCGTCGTTGTTACTCAAACTTGTGATCTTGAAGGCTCTCTCTCTTCTTGGATGACAAGTGAGTACACTAATTGACCTACTAACTAGGGATATGTAATGTACTTATTATATATTTAGGAAAGGAAGAAAAAACAAATCCCTGTTTCTTTGCATTGGTCCAAATCAAAACTAGAGACCCACAAAAATGTTGTATTGCAACAAACTTCAAGCATCAATTTCTTCTTGGTTTCAAAGAGTAAAACATGTGATGAAGCTTAGTTGGGATTTCAGGACATGTTCGATGAATCGGTTTGATGAGGATCTGTCTGAATCTCATGTGCAAGTTGTCTTGTTAAATGATCAGCTCGTTCATCGTGTCCTCCTGCAAATGTATAAACCTTGAAAGCAAATTGAAAAGCCCTCCATAGCCTCTTAGATCTTTCTACCTTCATATTATTCATCTTGCTTTCTTCACTATTCTTCGCTTCCTCGTTCGCTTCTCTCCTCTCCTAGAAAACATAAACAATCATTTTCATCACCGAGATCACCGAATTCTTGATTTATATATATATATATATACCTTTAATGCTAACTCCATGCAATTTGATGAAACATCAACCATAGTTTCTTTGACTTGAACAAGAACTTCGAAATCAATGTTAATGTTGTGTCTCTGAAACAGTTTAGCTTCTTCGTCTTTTGTTCGGTCAACAGTTTCGATCTCTCCTTTAACTTTGTTAAAGTAACGCTCTATCTTGTCGAGAAGATCGTTTAATGGAGGCTCAATTTTCCAGTTCTTGAGGTCAACTAGAATCCCATCTAACTTCTTGTACAAGGCACCAGCTGTTCTTATCGCCTCTAGTTTCTTCTCAGGGAAACCTTCAAACCTAGCGAGAACCTAAATAATCACAAGACAGTTATACAAAGATTTCGAAGAGAAACTGCGAGTCGATTAATAGACATGGAGAAAACATACTTGAGTTTCATCAGTAAGTTTTTCAAGAACAGATTCTACTTTTCTATGAAATTCGAGCAATTCTTTCATGTCTTTTGTCTGCAAATTATGTATTGAAGATTTCAATTCTTCGATTGATTTCGCGTATTTCTGAACATCTTCTTCGATTTGCTGGAAATAACTCGACCTGTGACAATACTGAAAGAGTTAAAACTCAAGACATATAGATATGACTTGTGACGCAAGTCATTTACCTCTTTGTCATCTCTGCAAGTGCATCAGCCATTCCCGATCTTGCGCCTTTAACAGGAGATTTCTCTGCAACATTATTTTGCCCTTTACTTGATTTTGTTGGTTTCCCTTCAACGCCACGCCCTTCAAGCTTCCCTTTGAGAACCCAATAAAGATTAGCAATTTGTGCTGATCTTCTCAGTTTGCTAGTTGCTTTCTTGGCACGCAAGGATCTTCCGCTACCCGGTGGTGCAGGAGGTGTCGGCATTGACGGACTATTTTCTCCATTTATAGATTTCGGGAATTGGCAAAAATCTCTACATTCATGTGTTTTTGAAGGTGGAGGTGGAGGAGCCGGAGCTTTGTTTTCGGGCTGTGGTGATGGAGGTGGCGGCGGTGGTGGTTGTGAGAGAAGAGTAGCTTTCGTGCTGATCATCGAGAGCTTTAGTGGTGGTTGCCATCGGGGTGGTGGTGGTGGAGGAGGTGGAGGCGATGGAGTCACTGAGACTTCCTCTACTTGAGATTCTTCTGTTGTGTTAGTCTCTGAAGTTGTAGTTTCGCTATGATACTCTGTTTCAATCCCATGCTCTGTTTCGAAACTTTCACTATGATGCTCTGTTTCACTCTCATGATGTTCTGTTTCAGAACATTCGCTATGACGCTCTGTTTCAGAACCTTCCCTACGATCCTCTGTTTCAATCTTATGCTCTGTTTCCTCTGTTTCCGAAACAGAGGAGTCATTATCTTCTTCTTCTTCTTCTTCTTCTTCTTCTTCTTCTTCTTCTAATTTCTCGCCCTCTTCTTTTTCTTCTTCGATACTATTCTTAAGATCAAGAACAGTCTCTGAATCTCTATGCGACAAGATCTGCATAGCGAACCGCTTCAAATCAACAGGGCTTAACTTATCCAAAGCTTGAGCTCTTAAGTTCCAAAGACTTGGAGATGTTGAGTTACTAGACATCATCATCGTTCCGGGAAGAACCGATCTCGGTGTAAATGGAGATGGGTAAAATGAGTTGTTACTTTCTGAATAGGAGACAGATCTTGTAAAGCTTCTTCTTGCTTCTGATGAAACACCTTTTGATGTAAAACTCTTTCTTCCATCAGATTCAAGATCCATCATACCAAATCTTTCCTTTGTCATCTTGATTAGTCCATCAAGAGCTGCTAACACATGCTCCACTGCAAACAAAAAAAAGGGAAAAATCAAGATTACTAATAATGACAAAAATGGTAGAATTGAGTTTATAATGAAAATGAACATTATTTTGCGAAAAGTCAATCAAAACCTTAGTCTTTTTATTTTTGCGAAATGTTGTAATACATCTGCGGAAATTGAGTTGCATGCGGATTACCAGTTAAAACCTAAGTCTTTAAATTATCAAGATTCTCAACCGAATAAATAAATAAAAGTGTTTAGTAAAAACAAACCTAGACGATCTGACTTATTCTTCCCAACTCCACTATTCTTGTACTTAGATCGATAAATCCAGTCACTATCCATAATCCAAGAATCTCCAATAGCTCTGAGATCTTCATAGAAGAAAATCAACATCTGTTTTTGGGGCATTTCTGGGATTCATCAATCAGATCAACAAGACTCATCAAGTAAACAATTGCGGGTTTTTTTTCGCTAATTCAAGAATTGTTTTTTTGTTTGTTTGTTGGAATGTTTTCAAAATGTGTTTAAATCCTTTGTGTACCTTATCCATCTCAGCTCCTTCCATTTCAAAAGACTTATTAATGGTTACAATCTCAGGAGAAAGCTTTTGTAGATCCTTCATTGTATGTGTTATAATCTATAAATTCAGAAACATAAAAAAAAAAAAACATATAAAGATACTTAGCTTTTTTAGATCTTTTTACACTCTCTAATAAGGGTGAAAATTCAACTGAAATTTGTCTAAAAGCCGGTCGACATAGATTTTTTATACCAAACTTGTACAACCAAACCGAACCAAATAAACCGAAATGCATTTAAATTTAATATTTTTAATCAAAACAATAAAAAAAAATAGATTTATAGAATAAGAATTACTATTTTTATAAAAAACCAAACCAAATGAACGGAAAACCATCGATATATAGTCTAATTTATTCAAAACCGAACTAAAAATCGAAAAATTGAAAATGTTATGTTAAGAGAACTTTTTTTCGTAGACTGACCTGAGTTACAGATAGAGAACCATCAAGTGGAGGCAAATCAATCATTTCTCTGAAAGCAAAGATGTTCTTCCTCAATTCCACCATCAAAATGAAATTTGCTGTACATATAGGCGAAGAACCTTCCAAATTGTTGTTTCTTGGTGTACTCACTTTCTTCTTTTCATTCTTTACAGACAAAGGAGTCGCTGCGCCGGAAGTATAAACTTGTGTTGTAGAATTGAAGCTCTTTGGAGAAGCTTCTTCAACAGAAGATACATGTGAAGTTGTTCGTTTGATTTCTTTATTTTTCTTGTTTTCGACCTTTTTTTTCGATGTTGATGCACGTCTAAACTCGTGTTTTCCCTTGATAAGCCTCTTTAGAGCAAGCCCTCTTGCGACCTAAAACAACATTATGAAAAAGCATGATAAATATTTTAACATGTAAACGCAAACGCAAACACAAACGTTAAAGTGGAAAAATAGGGTTTGTATTGTTTCAGACGCTAATTTCTTCTATGTCAACATATATTTCGAAAAATATTTTTTCTTAAGTATAAAACATTTTCAGTTTCTATATAAAATATATTTGTAAAATGCAACCGCAAACGCAAAACTTAAACAATAGGAGAACCTCTTGTTTGCATTTGGCGTTTGCGTTTACAATGCTAAATTACAAAAGACAAAAAAACCTGCAATCTTGAGAGTTTGCGGCAGAAGGTTATTGGCGTGAAGCCGCAAAGCCTCCCGCTTGACATCCCAAGTTTTGAAGTCGAATTCTCAACCAAAAAGGGATTTAATCAGAAGAATCCATAAGAAAGAGATTGGATTCTCTTTCTTAATGAATATTTTTTCAGGTAATTCTGTTAGCAAATGACGAGCTAAGAAATGAAAGATTTTTTTTTTTTTCAACCCTTTTGAGCAGAAACGAGAAAAAAACCTCGGAAACAAAATTAGTCCACAAATCCTAGAAAGATTGAAATCATCTCTCTCTCTCTCTCGCTATCTCTTTTGGTTATTATTAGAAAAGTTTCAAATGATAGAAATCGTTGACTATTATAATCACTGTTAATTCTATTAAAACACTTTTAAAGATTTCTCCTGAACGTTATGCTAAAAATTGTAGAAGCAGAGAGAGTAGTAGATAAGGTTTAAAAATGGCGATAACTCCCCTGAGTATTATTACCATTCTTAGATTTACTAAGATTTTATTTTCAACGGTTGAAAGTAATTAGAGTCCTTAAATTAGATTTACTAAGTCCACTTATCAAATCAACTCAACAAGCTGAAGAAATATAAAAAGTTTTTTTCTATTATTTTTTTAAACAGAGGATGGAAGGAAAATCTGCATAAACATCAATCAGTTTCTCGAGAAAGAAGCAACCCATTCAAGTGTGGATTAAGTGATAAACCCAAATTAATGCTCCTTATTTATGATCATATCTCTATGTAACTACTATGCAAATAATCGTGTTATAACGAGCCATAAATAATATGACGAGTTTTACATTTAACAATAAGCTATATATACACTTCTTCATACAGTCCACAGTTAGGGATGTTATAAACAAATACAAATTTATCAAAAGTTTCAAAAAAGAATAAAAGAGAGTTGATTCTATTCGAGTTAAGTTTATTTATTTTCTTTATCTTTTATTCCTCGTGTTTCGAACATTATGGCGGATAGATTGGCTTGTAGTGCTAGACTATGAAAACGTTTCATTTCATTTGTTAATTCTTTCTCTCCGACTTGGCTTCTATTTCAGGGGTTTAATTTGAATTTACAATTGATAAAAACAAAAAGTTGGTTAAATGAAATCAGAAAGTAATTGATTTTGGCAATGTACAACCGGTTAAACATTTAGCAAGTTCTTGCGTTTCTGATTTGTATATTTTAATTGATTTGAAAATTTGAAAAAAAGTTAGAAATCTTTGCTGATTTTAAAATCGAACAATTGTATTTAAATTTTAGTGCGGATTATAAAATCAAACATGTGCAGTTGAAATCAACCAAATGGATTTGATATTGTTTTTTGTTTTATCATACAATAAAGAGGTGAATATAAGAGAAAAAAATCGTTTATTGTTTTCACTTTTTAATCTAGGATTCTCATAGCTTATTATATTGTTCTGGAATGATTGGCATGCTTTCTATGTTGCTCTTAAGTTTCAAAACGTTACTCATCACATTTATAAAATATTCACATGCTATTACTCTATGATAAAAGTTAGAAAGTGATAACAAACGGTAAATTAACATTCGTTATCTGATCACTAAGCATTTTAATGGAGCGTGTATATATATTAATTCTTGTTTTACAAATCTGTTAAAAATGAGAAGGTTCGTCCTTCCTCGCATTTGAGTATTTATATATTTAAAAATATGAAAACAGTTCAAAATTTGTTAAAATTTATGTAAATTTTTATATATTTAAAATCTAGTAAAAGACTATTGAACAAATAACATCAAATTTTAACTAGTATATAAAAATCATTTTTTTTTTGGGTTGAAATTTTAAATATATTGATCAAGTATATAAAAATCATTAAACGAATAGCACACAATTTTTTTTTAATAAAAATCATTGATTATAATTTTTTAAAAATATTACCCAAAACGAGTGTTGCAGATTCGTAGTCGATACTTGAATATCTATGAACAACGACTATGAACAACGAAGGTGTTTTTTTTTTTTTTTTTGACCTTCCAAATGAAAAGTCAAGATTCAAATTATATTGCAACGCAAATTTTTTTTTTCCAATCGGCTTGGATTTGACTTGGTCAACGTCAAATGACTCATATCCAGGCACTTGAATTGATGGATTATGTTGATGTTGTGACTCATGATGATGTGTCTGTGACCGATTGAAAGCTTTAGGTGATGCAAATCCAATCTAAAGGTAAGAGCCCTCGAAACTTCATCACATCATTTGATTAATTTTTTTCGAGAAATTAGCTGTATGGATACAAATTTTCCACACTAAACTACATATTATAATAATGCGCTATATTAAATATACTTTCTGTCAATTATGGAAAACGAACACACATCCTAACTCACGAGCCAAACAATTCATCTATGCAATACATTAATCGTGGAACATAGAGTAGAATTTTAGTCGAAGATCGATATCCATTGCAAAACATATATATAAATTGTTAACTTTTGATATTAATTAGTTCAATTTCACCTTCGTTCTACGAGGCCATATGGCTGTAAATAAAAAAAATGATTAAATATTAGTTAAGTTTATACATCTGAATTGATAGAATTGTACATTCGATTTTTTAAGTTTGGTTCAAAAAGTTTGGTTTTTTTCGATGTTCGGTTTTGGGTATATTTACCGAATTAGGATCAATTTTTAAAAAAAAAAATTTTTGTGATTTGGTTTTGACATCTAACCATTTTTTTAAAAAAATAGTTAAATTACATTTGAATAAAAAATATGTATTTTTAAAAAATAAATTTCAATTCATTCTGTTCGGTCAAGTTTATCAATATACAAAATATATATACATATAAAACGGTCTAAAGTAATTCTTTCTTCGTACGGTACTAGCTCGAATAATTTTTCAAACTCGGTTCGATTTATAGAACCTAGATATATGTATACATTACCAATGTGTGATCGTCTCTATATGAAGATGTATGAGATTCGATAAACTTTCCAATCAGCCAAATCTAAAAACAAAAGTATGTGTAATCGTATATAACGTATACATTTTTTCTTTCTGTTAACGGGTCTTCATTAATAATGAATTAAAAAGGGAAATACATAAAGGTGCCTTGGTTTCTTAACCAGAAGTATCCAAAAGATAACCGGTCGGAAGAATTAAACCAAGAGAACAAATAGATCTAAAGACCTAGAGAGAGATCGAAAGTCTCCACTAAACCAAAACGGAGAATCTTTGCCTCCGCCGACCACCCTCCAATCTTCGATCCATGTCTTGTGTCACCGGCGCCGTGAAAAATCAACAATTCAAGTACCCACAACATCAAGTGGAGAAAAAGTCCAACACACGATTCAACACCTTGAGACTCTGCCGCCACGATTGGAACTAGCCACGATAGGAGAGGATGGAGGCAAACTAGGAATAGACAGTCACCAGAACTGCCGAAGACTCGCCCGAAATCCAAGAACCGTCCTCAAACCCCATTGATTTCAGACGACTCGGAGTGGAGTAAAAGAGACATACGTCTCCGTGATGTTGAAGGCGTGAAACCAGAAGATCCGCCACTGTAAAGTCTTCCTCGCCGCCGCCTGTCGCTACTGAAGATCTTCCTCGCTGCAGCCTCGTCGCCTGATCCGATTGAGCCTCCGAAGATCTAGCATTCGATTTAGCAAAACCCTGGACAAACTTTCAACATACCTCTTCTTGTCCTTAGAGAAGAGGGATCGAGGAAGGAGAGCTTCCAAAGAACCGCAAGCCGAATACCAAGAACCACCGCCATGGCACTGTAGATTGTATATATGGAAAGGACAATTTCGTACATAGCTTAGACCTAATTGTCTCATGTATGCTTGCTATATATATTGTAACACATCTCATAGTCAATAATAAGTTGCCTCTCTTATATGGTATCAGAGCATCGATACCTAAAATCAAAATTTCTTGTGGCCGCCACCCCTTCTTCTCTCTTTCTCGCCTCTCACATCTCTCTTCCTTCACTTTGTCTCTGTTTTCATCATGTCGTCAACACCGACAACATCACCGGCTACTTCCACCAAGACCATAGCCGTCTCTCAATCTGCCACTCTACTCAACGTCAACATGACGAATGTCACAAAGCTTACCGACACCAACTTCTTGATGTGGAGTCGCCAAGTGCACGCCTTACTCGATGGATATGATCTCACCGGATACATCGATGGCTCTATCATTGTCCCGCCTCCCACGATACCCGTGGACAATGCACACATTGTCAATTCCGTATACACTCTTTGGAAACGACAAGATCGTTTGATTTATAGTGCTTTACTAGGCGCTATCTCTATCTCGGTTCAACCTCTTCTCTCTACAACGACGACGGCGGCTGAGATTTGGGAGACTCTTTCCACCACCTATGCCAATCCGAGTCGGATCCATGTCAAGTAGCTGCGATCTCATCTCAAGTCATGGAAGAAAGGCAACAAATCTATTCATGAATACTTCAAAGGCTTCACCACACGTTTCGATGAATTGGCTCTCCTGGGTAAACCGGTGGAACGTGAAGAACAAATTGAATACATTATAGAAGGCCTGCCTGAAGAGTATAAGCTGGTGATCGACCAGATTGAAGGCAGAGATGTCACTCCTACACTTCCCGAGATACATGAGCGCCTCCTCAATCATGAGCTACGTCTTCTCGCTACGGCTGTGGATCATTCACCACAACCAATCTCTGCTAACAACGCTTCGTCCCGTGGTAACAACAACACCAATAGAAACTATCGCAACCAATCTCGTTCGGGTAATCAAAATCGTAATCAGACGTGGCAACAACAATAACAAAACTTCTCGTCCCGACCAGATCAACGAGTCACCAAAGATTACCAGGGTCGATGTCAACTCTGCGGTGTTCATGGCCATAGCGCTCAGCGCTGCTCCCGACTTCACAGTCCTGCCTCTGCGTTTTCACCAAACCAGATGGTTTCACCACAATTCTCTGCTCCGTGGCAGCCACGTGCTCACCTTGCTTCGGCTCCGAGCTACAATGCCGAGAATTGGCTTCTTGACAGCGGAGCTACTCACCATCTCACCACGGATCTGCACAATCTCTCGCTACATCAACCGTACAATGGCGGAGATGAAGTTACCATTGCCGATGGCTCCACTATTGCGATATCGCACACTGGTTCCGCCTTACTCCCTACTCCATCTAAACCTCTTACATTACAAAATATCTTATATGTTCCCAACCTTCATAAAAATCTTATATCCGTTCACCGCTTATGTAACACTAACAAAGTGTCTGTGGAATTCTTCCCGGCTTCGTTTCAGGTGAAGGATCTCAGCACGGGGGCCAAGTTACTTCAAGGCAGAGCTAGGAACGAGTTATACGAGTGGCCAGTCTCATCCGCCCATCCCACCTCTCTGTTTGCTTCCCCAACACCAAAAACATCCCTAATCTCTTGGCATTTACGTTTGGGTCACCCGTCTTCTCCAATTCTTAAAACTGTTGTTTCAAAATTTTCTTTACCCGTTTCCACTTCTTTACACAAACATTATTCATGTTCTGATTGCTTCATCAATAAAACCCACAAACTCCCATTTTATTCCAACACAATTACTTCTCAAAAGCCTCTTGAGTATCTTTATACCGATGTTTGGACCTCACCTATTGTCTCCAACGAAAACCTAAAATACTACCTCATCTTTGTCGACCATCACACCCGCTACACATGGTTCTATCCCCTCAAGCAGAAATCTCAAGTTCGTGACACATTTGTGGCGTTCAAAGCACTTGTGGAGAATCGATTTCAAACGAAAATTTGAACGTTCTATTCCGATAACTGTGGTGAATTCATCGTGCTGCATTCCTTTCTTCGTGATCATGGCATCTCCCACCTGACATCGCCACCACACACTCCCGAACACAATGGGATCTCTGAACGCAAGCATCGCCACATCGTTAAAACGGGCATGACTTTACTGAGTCAAGCTTCAGCACCGAAGAGTTATTGGCCTTTCGCTTTTGCCGCGGCGGTCTATCTGATTAATCGCCTCCCAACTCCGGTACTGGCCAATGATTCACCCTATGCGAAGCTTTTTCAACAACCACCAAACTACTTGAAGCTTCGTATCTTCGATTGTCTCTGTTTCCCGTGGCTATGTCCCTACACAACGACAAAATTGGACAATCGATCTCTCCCTTGTGTCTTTGTGGGTTACTCTCTCACGCAAAGCGCTTATTTGTTTCTTGAACCTATCTCAGGCCGGCTCTACGTCTCTCGCCACGTCCAGTTCGTTGAAACGATGTTCCCATTCTCTACCACCACCAAGCTTCCTCCGTCTTCCCCCATCACTGCCTCGTCTTCTCCTCCATCCGATACAACTTCGACCGTCATCCCCTACGTCACTCGTCCACTCGTTCCAGCTCTATCTTCGATTCTGCCAGTGCCCCTGAGCTCCGATCTTCACTCGTCATCTACGCTGGGATCACCGCCTTTGGTAACGCACGATATAACTAATCGTGTTTATCCATATGGCCCAACAAGGTAATTCCACAGGCCCAAATGTTACATTACCAAATCCAGGCCCAACCAATATAAACCCACTTCCAAACATCTCTTTACCAGGCCCATCAAATACAAGCCCACAATCTCATTATCTTTCTCCTCCATCTGAACATACAGATCCGATATCTTCACCTCAACCACCACCATCCCCGGTGAATCGAGTTCTATCTTCGGTGAACTCAGACCCAAACCCAACCACCTCGAACCCAATCCCGATAATCACCAATAATCATCCCATGACCACTAGACTAAAGAACTCCACAAACCCAACTCCCATTTTGCCCTTACTATAACCACCAACATCAACCGACCCCATATTCCCACCACCGTGAACCAGGCGTTGCGAGATCAAAATTGGCGAAATGCAATGGATGATGAATTCAATGCTGTTAATCGTAATCGCACTTACGACTTGGTGCCACCACATCAAGCTCAAAACGTGATTCCCACTAAATGGATTTTTACTCTCAAATATAATCCTAATGGTGTTCTTGATAGGTACAAAGCACGGCTGGTAGCGAGGGGGTTCAATCAGCAATATGGACTTGATTATGCAGAGATGTTCAGTCCCGTTGTCAAAACCACGACGATTCGTCTTGTGCTCGAGCTCGCGGTTCGCTGCAATTGGAACATTCGGCAATTGGATGTCAATAACGCCTTCCTACAAGGTACTCTCACTGATGAAGTTTATGTTTCTCAACCTCCGGGTTTTATTGACAAAGATCGTCCAAACCATGTTTGTCGTCTTCGGAAAGCTCTCTATGGACTGAAACAAGCGCCTAGAGCTTGGTATCAGGAACTGAAATCTTATCTCCAAGCTACGGGTTTTCGCAATTCTGTGGCTGATAGCTCTCTCTTCATCCACACTTCTGGGCGTGACATGGTGTATATGTTTGTGTATGTTGATGACATTGTGATCACAGGAAATAATAAGTCTCTAGTCACCAAGGTCATCACTGACATTGCTGGCCGGTTCTCTGTTAAAGATCTTGGTCCCATAAGCTACTTCTTAGGCATCGAAGGTACTCGGACTCGACAGGGGCTTCACCTAATGCAACGCCGGTACATCATCGACCTCCTTACCAAGACAAAGATGCTCGCTGCCAAACCTGTTTCAACCCCTATGGCACCCACACCAAAGCTCACGTTAACGTCCGGAACTGCTTTGTCGGATGCGAAGGAGTATTGCACTGTTATTGGGAGCCTTCAATACCTTGCTTTTACTAGACTGGATATTGCATATGCGGTGAATAAACTATCACAGTTTATGCATTGCCCAACAGATCTTCATTGGCAAGGTGCTAAACGGATTCTCCGATATCTGGCCGGTACACCAACCCACGGCATCCTTCTCCGCGTTGACTCGCCTCTTACCTTACATGCCTTCTCTGACGCAGATTGGACAGGAGATACTGACGACTTCGTCTCCACAAATGCATACATCATTTATCTTGGTAACACACCCATTTCGTGGTCCTCGAAGAAACAAAAAGGAGTCGCCCGATCCTCCACGGAAGCCGAATATCGAGCCGTAGCAAACACTGCATTGGAACTGAATTGGGTATGTTCACTCCTCTCTGAACTTGGTCTCAAGTTAACTACAACACCCACGATCTACTGCGACAATGTTGGTGCCACATACCTTTGTGCCAACCCGGTGTTCCATTCCCGGATCAAGCACATAGCCCTCGACTATCATTTCGTCCGTGATAACATCCAATCGGGAGCTCTCCGAGTGTCTCATGTACTAACGATCAACTCGCTGACGCTCTTACTAAACCACTCTCTCGGACACGATTTCAGCAACTATTTGGCAAGATTGGAGTGACACACCTCCCTCCATCTTGAGGGGGTGTGTAGATTGTATATATGGAAAGGACAATTTCGTACATAGCTTAGACCTAATTGTTTCTTGTATGCTTGCTATATATATTGTAACACATCTCATAGTCAATAATAAGTTGCCTCTGTTATAGGCACTGCCGCCGCTTAAACAAAGCCAATTTTCCAATCTCCGAATGAAAATCCTTAGATCTAGAAAAAAACAAGGCAAAACAAAGAGAAAACTAAAGAGAAGAATGCCCTCTCACAACCATCGGTCGTCAGAGAGGTAAATCGAGGATGATTTTTTTTTTTTTTTGCGGCTAGGATTCCACTATTTAGGAGAATGCTTCTAAAGCCTTTTTTATTTTCTCAAAAAAAATATTTATTAAATAATGTCATATAATGTATACATTACGTATCGTAATACATTAATATATATATATATATATATATATATGCATGCCTTAGTATAGACGCATACATTATTGTCATGAGAGTAATGCAACGGCAGGAGTGTAAATCATGTTATTATATTTACTTGACTTCATATGCTTCTACACTAAGGTGTGCATATAATACTATACATATATACACACACTAGAATACTAGATCCATGTAACCATGGCGAAATTTTCATTGGCCATTGGGTTTTTAAATATTGCAAAAATAAGTTCCTCAAAGGCCATAATTTTGACCAAGCTCATTTATATTATTTATTTAGTTACACTGATAGCAAAATATCTTTAGGTCCCCATCCAACTTTACCTTCCTCATATATAAAACATGTATAACAGTGGAAAAATGCAACAATATATTTAAATACTCTCATTTTATATTCAAAAGTACATATAGTTTTCGTGCATACAGTATTTCATAAAGATATATATATATGTACTCCATTATATTAGTTCATGAAATTTCTATCACGTAATCACGTAAGATAATTTTAATAGCTTGGGACGAAATATACAACGCTATATATATAGTGCTTAGAAGGACATAAAATTGTAAATAATTAATTATTCTCAGTCATCTCCAATGTTCAAGAAGTGTTGGGCGTTAAACCGGCGTTGATTCATCGCCTAACGCTTAAAACACCTAATCGAAATCTAGGTAATTTTTAAAAGGGTCTAAACATTTATAAGATGAACCAACATATATTATATATTTTTAATATAATATAATACATGAAATACCATAATTTTTAAATAATAAATTTTAATTTTTAAATTTTAAAATAGATCTAAAATTGAAATTATACAACAAAATTCATAAAAATGTTAAAAATATCAAAACTTAAAATCATATATGCAAATTAGACCAAAATGTTAATTCTATTCATATCAAACAACATATAAATTTTTATAATCACGTATTTACGAAGTCAAAACTTATAAATTTAATTATATGATGTTAGAAATTTCAAAAACTACACTGGAAAAAAAATGATCGCCTAAATCCGCTTAAAGCCACCTAGGGCCGCCTAAAACCACCTAACTCCGTTTAATAATAAAATGTCTAATGTCAATACCTAAAAAATAATTGTTACGGTATGCCTAAACGATCGCCTAGACCGCTTTTTAAAACACTGGTCATCTATAATAAAATATTTCTCAGCCTTATCTCGTAGACTCCAGTAAAGAATTATAAAATAAGATTAAGATATTTTCTGCAGTGAGATATGATAGAAGCTACTATATAAATATTATAAACACCAATTAGTGTCGACATGAGTTACATTATAAACACATAAGTATGTTTTTCCAACCATCTTTAAATTAAATTTTCATATTTGAATCCAGTTTCCATGCAATTTTTAACATTCTGGCTATCCTATTAGTTCATGTTCCAATTACTGACTAAATTTTAATTGGCACGAAAAAGATAGTTTTAAACTTTTAATAGTAAAACAGAACGTGGTACTGATCCGATGCAGTCAGAGATAATATAGTATTTTAACAATTTGAAAAATATATGTAATAAATAGTTAAAATAATTTAAACAGTTTTTAGTCATTTCAAAAATTAAAAAAAAATTCTTAATTAAATTAATTAATATTTATTTGCTGAGACAATATAATTTTATGAGGGTGTAACATGTCATCATATTAAATACATGAAATTTTATAGAAACACCCGTCAAATCCATGATACTCTGAAAACACGCACGATAAAATATATCACTTATCTACAAAAATGATGTCACCGCATCAATTTTTGCAATATTGAGCATAGTAAAGTATAATACTCTGACATTACTAATTTGTTTATAAACAACATTGAGACGAAAACGATTACCCATTTATTAACTCGTTTATACATATATAATACTTTAACATCTCTTTCAAGTATATTTTTTTTTTTGGGTTTAAAATCTCTTTCAAGTATGAATAGAGCTAAACATTATTTCTCATTATTTTTACTCTCGGTTTATTATTTTTAACTGAACAGAACAACAAAATAATGAAAAATAATGGTATAAATTAATTAAAATTCTGAACAAATTTTCTCACTCATCACCTTTCGTTTTATATATGCAAACCACGAAAGGGTTTAGTTATCTATAAAGATAGGGGTAAAAAAAATACGAAAGAGAGAGAAACAAATCAAAGAAAAAATCATGTTGACCTCGAGGGCATGGATCATCTCTTCAGGGTTGGTCGGAGCCATATCACTGATGCTCCGATCGGTGTTGAACATCTCCGTCACCGGAGCTCACTTCTCTCTCCCTACTTTAAACCCTCTTTTCATCATCATCAACGGAATCATCTTCGCTCTCGCCGCCTCCGCTTATTTTTTCGACCACGAACCTGACCCTCCGGCCACAGAACATCACCATGATGATAATGAACATTATGAAAATGATCATCATCATCATGACCATAACCATAACCATGACCGTTCTTTCAATAACACACCTGATTCTTCGTTTGATCAACACAATAATAAGGTTCACGAGGAAGAAAAGTTTCCGGTGAGAAAAGATAGTGGAGGATCTTATGGTGTTCGTCCACCGATATCTTCTCCGGAGGTTCGTTTTCCGGCAACGGCGCCGGAGAAGCCCACCAGTCTCCGACGTCCACCTACTGCTCCTTTAAAGACTTTTCCACAAGGTATTTATTATTTCTATATATACATAAAACTTCGAAAAATAAGAATCTCATCTCTAAAAGTTTAGGTTTTTTTTTGTTAAGTCATATTTTATATATTACTCACTTATAAAAATCATATGTTTAAATTTTAAACATAACTCAAACTAAAAATCTCCTAAACGTTTTTAAAAGAAAAATTAGAAGTTCTTAAGAATTTCAATAAATAATACTTGTAATTTTTTTTACGAAGAATATGATATATCTAGAGTTATTCTAGACTATTGGTCAGTCGTCCGACTAATCTATGAGACTTATAGGGTAAGAAAGATAAAAAAATGTAGTTAGAATACCTTAAAATAACTTAAAATGGTTTCATTTGCGAAAGAAAAATATATATAATTAACTTCTTTTTTTATCAAAAGAAAAATATTTAAAACCAAAAAAATATATATTTGTGACTTGTGACTATAATAAAATTTTACACAAATATGTTTAGCTAGGCCCATCCATTTTTGTTAGATTTTTTTCTTTTCCAAAACTTAAATAGCTATAAAGACAAAAACAATTTTTAAATAATTTTAATGTTTTCAAAAATGTTAACTACAATAATTTGCATGTGTCTTAAATTATCGTTTTATTTATTCTTTTACATATTAAAAAAAAAAGTTGAGTTGAGTGATCAATTCGTAATGAAAATGAACAAACGAATTTTTTTATCCAATACCATTTAAAAAGTACTAATTAACTCCAAATTCATATCTATCATCAGATGACAAATCAGGTGATGAGAACGAAACCATGGAAGAGATGTGGAACAGAGTCAAAGCCGAAAAACAGCCAAAGAAACCTAACACGTGGCAAGGCCAAGGCCACGTCATTTCAAGAAACGACTCAAGAATGTCAACATCGTCGTGTCCTTCTCCGTCGCGAGCTAGGAGGCCTCCGTCGCCGGCGCCGTCGGGAACGAAGTTGATGGAGAGAATTCCGACGTGGGTGAAGTTGAAAAAAGAGTTATCGATGGGAAGAGATGAGCTCAATTCACGAGTCGAAGCTTTCATTGGAAAATTCAAAGACGAAATGAAATTGCAAAGGTTGGAATCTATAAGACGTTACAAGCTTTTCCGTCGTCGGAGCGATGACAAGTAAATAAAATGTTACAACATTTAACGAAATTGGTCTTATTTGTATCATCATATCATATGTGGTTAGATGTGTGTATGTTTTTAGGTTTTATTATGTAAATCTTGTGACCAAATCCACATCCTGTTTTACTCGATGTTGTTCGATATTATCAAATTTAAAAAGTGTATATAAATACAAAAAATGGATCTACAAATGAAATGCATAAAAAATAATTAGATATTTTGGATGCATTTGAAACTAGAGCGGCCTAAATTACCAAAAATCAAAAATACCACATTTACAATTATAAAATTGTTTTTTTTTTGGTTTTGTCAACAATCTCCACATATTAATTCAAGATTGATCGGTATGGTGATCATCTCTGGAGGGTAGTTATACCGGTATGCTTGAGCTCAGTCTGACTTACATAGAAAAATATGAAACCGCGTGTTCAAACTCCTTTTGTAAGAGAGTTGACACATACATTTTCGGAACGAGGAATATGAGTCAAACTGAAATCCTCAAAAAATATTATAAGGTTAAAGAAATGGTTTAACTCTGATCTAAAGGTAGGCTAATCCATCGGACACTCGGTTATCTTTATCAGGATTGCACAATCTGTCTCGAACCGAGATGAAACTGTAGAATGTAAAAGTGATTGTTTATTATTAACGAGATGTACAACTATATATACAGGGACATACGTGAGAATTAGGGATTACAAAATGACTATTAGACCCTTAATGCGTATTAACAACATATCCTTTACACGCCTCCGCAAGATGGAGGTAGTGGTATAACTCCAATCTTGGGATGTGCAGCTTGGAAGCGTGATTTAGGAAGTGGTTTTGTGAGAGCGTCGGCATGCTGGTCATGTGTTGAAACATGGGAAACTCAGAGGATACCAGCTTGGACTTGATACGAAGTGCTAATCGAGTGCTATGTGCTTCATTCGAGAGTGAAAAACCGGGTTTGCGCAGAGATACGTTGCCCCGACATTATCACAATAAATGACTGGTGGAGTTGGTAGTTGGACACCGAGTTCAGAGAGTAGGGAACATAGCCAACGAATCTCAGAGGCAGTATTGGCGACAGCGCGATATTCTGCTTCGGTGGAGGAGCGGACAACGCCTTTTTGTTTCTTTGAAGACCAAGACACTGGTTGATTTCCAAGGTATGTGACATACGTATTTGTGGAGACATAGTCGTCGGGATCTCCTGCCCAATCATCATCAGAAAAGGCGTGGAGAGTTAGCGGCGAGTTGGCTTGAATGAAGATCCCGTGAGTAGAGGTGCCAGCGAGGTAGCGAAGAACACGTTTTGCGGCCTGCCAATGATCACTTGTCGGGCGATGCATGAATTGGGATAGATGGTTGACAGCATAGGCTATGTCCGGTCTTGTGAAAGCGAGGTACTGTAGACTACCCACAACCATACGATATTCCTTTGCATCATTAAGCGGTGTACCACCAAGAAGAGTAAGTTTGGGATATTCAGGTAGCGGTGTGGTTACTGGTTTTGCCCCGATCATGTTTGTTTTGGTGAGAAGATCTAAGATGTACTTCCGTTGCATGAGGTGGAGGCCTGTTGCAGAGCGTGTGGCTTTGACACCAAGGAAGTAGTGAAGATTGGTAGGATCTTTGATTGAGAATCGATCTGCAAGAGAGGAAACAAAAGTGGTAACAAGTGACTGTTGGTTGCCTGTTACAAGGATGTCGTCAACATAAATCAGTGCATAGATGAGACTGGATCCGTGATTGTAGATGAATAGAGAAGCGTCGACGAGTGAGTTCGTAAAGCCACCAGAGAGAAGATAAGTTTTGAGCTCGAGATACCACGCACGTGGGGCTTGTTTGAGACCATAGATCGGTTTCTTCAAGCGACAAACGTAGTCGGGTCTGTCCATATCAACGAACCCAGGTGGTTGGAACATGTAAACCTCTTCCATAAGTGTGCCTTGGAGAAATGCGTTGTTGACGTCTAGTTGTGTAATCGGCCAGGCTTTGCGGACAGCAATGTCAAGGATGAGTCTAATTGTTGTTGTCTTGATGACAGGACTGAAAGTTTGGGAGTAGTCAACGCCATATTGTTGATTGAAACCTTTGGCGACGAGTCTTGCTTTGTACTTGTCCAAGTCACTGGTGGGAAGTATTTTTATTTTGAACACCCATTTGCAACCGACAATATTTTGTGTTGCTGTTGGTGGAACAAGTTCCCACGTCTGGTTTCTCGCGTGAGCATCATATTCACCAGACACGGCATGTCGCCATTGTTGATGTTTGAGAGCTTGCGAGATGGTTGTTGGTTCAGGCTCGATGTGTGTTTGATGGATAGCGGTGAGGGTGAATTTTTTGTTTGGTTTTGTGATTAGATTTTTGGCTCTGCTTTTCATTTGATGTTGATTTTGTGGAGGATTGGGAGCTGGGTTTGTCGTTGTATTTGAAGGAGAAGGTGAATCGGAGGTTGAGTGTAAGATGTTTGTGTTTGGTTCTAGGCTAGGTGTGGTAGTTGAGCTTGAGGTATTTAAGTTTGTATTTGGGGTTTGGGCTTCTGGTGAAGCTGCTGATTGGCTTGGAGGATTAGGCCCAACAGTATTAGAGATAAGGTTAGGCGACAATACCTGAGGTGGAGCTGAAGCAGCCGCTGGTGGGGATGTCGGTTGTGACGGTGGAGAGTGGTATTGACGGCGGTGGCAGAGGAGCGTGAATCGGAGTGACCAGTGGCGCCGAGGAGGGTAAAGGTTCTTTATTTTTGGTGATCGGCTGCGAATTTTTGGTGTTGAATGGGAACTCGGTTTCAACAAATTGGACATGCCTCGAGGTGTAAATTCGGCCGGTTTCCATGTCGAGGCAGTGGTATGCACTTTGTGTAAGCGAATAGCCAAGGAACACACACCTTTTTGATCGATTATACGGCGGTAGCAAATGCATATGGCCAATAGGTTTTGGGTATAGTGTTGTGGAGAGCAACGTGAGTTCCGTTTTAACAATGTGTCTGTGTTTGCGCTCCGATAGACCGTTGTGTTCCGGCGTGTGGGGCGGTATTTTCATGTGAGAAATGCTGTTGACAAAGAGGTATTCTCGTAAGGCGATGAATTCGCCACCATTGTCCGAGTATAGCTTGGTAATGCGTTCTCGAAAGTGGTTTTCGACTAGTGCACGAAAGCTGATGAAGGTTTCTTTTACTTGTGATTTGTGTTTGAGGGGGTAAAGCCACGTATAACGAGTGTGATGATCAACGATGACTAGGTAGTATTTGTGGTTATCCAGTGATGTTATGGGAGATGTCCACACATCAGTAAATAGGAATTGGAGAGGACGAGAAGAGATAATGGAGGATTGAGCAAAAGGTAATTTGTGGCTTTTATTAATTAAGCAATGTGAGCAATGCAACTATTTTTGAGATGGAGATAAAAGGGGTAAAGAACAATTGGAAACAATGGTGTTTAAGATAGTGGATGATGGGTGGCCAAGACGTGAGTGCCAGGAGGTGAGAGTTGTCTTTGGTGTGGAAGACGCATAGAGAGCAACGGCTTGAGACACTGTCACTGGCCACTCATACAGCTCATCTTTAGTTTTGCCTTGGAGTAACGGCGCCCCCGTGCTGAGATCCTTCACCTGAAAAGAGGCAGAAAAAAATTCTACGGAGACTTGATTAGAGTTGCATAGCCGGTAAATGGAGACAAGATTCTTGTGTATGTTGGGTATACAGAGGACTTTATGTAAAGCAAGTTGACGAGAGTTAGAGGGGAAGGAAGTGAAACCCGTGTGAGATATTGATAGTCTTGTGCCATCGCCGATCAAAACATCATCTCCACCGGTATAGGGGTGGTGAAGCGAGAGGTTATTGAGATTAGAAGTGATGTGGTGTGTTGCACCACTATCGAGAATCCAGTTATCGGCAGTGTATGGGGAGCTAACGGCGAGGTTTGCTCGTGGCTGCCACGGGGTGAATGGGCTGTTGGCAGTGTGAGAAGACTATTGGTGACGGTTCTGCAGTTGAGGACACCTTTTGGCACTGTGGCCTTGGACACCACAGAGTTGACAATGACCCAAGTATGGACGTGACACTCTGTTGTCAGATCTGGAGGGATATTGTGACTGTTGCCAATTCTGATTTTGTTGTTGTTGATGTTGTTGGATCTGGTTGTTGTTGTTGTTGCGGCGAGGTTTGAATTGCGGTCGAGAATAGTTGTTTCATTGTTGAGTGACGTTCACTGTCATCGGGATCTGAGATGGAGCAACTGCAGAGAGGAGCTTAGCTTCATGGTTTAGTAGGCGTTCGTGGAGGTCAGTGATAGTTGGTGGAATGTCACGACCTTCCACTTGGTCAATGACAGGTTTGTATTCTTTCGGTAAACCTTCAAGGATGTGATTGATTTGGTCTTCGTGGTCTAGCCCTTTTCCGAGTATAGCAAGTTGATCCATTCTCGTGGTAAAGCCTTGTACATATTCATCGATGCTTCTATCCCCTTTTGTCCAGTTTTTCAACTGGGTTTTCAATTGTTTGATATGACCGCGACTGGTCTTGGCATATGTTGCAGCAAGGGTGCGCCAGACTTCAGAGGACTTAGTCGCACGTGATAGCAGAGGTTGAATGTTGAGAGAGATGGCACCAAGAAGTGCGCTGTAGATTAACTTGTCTTGACGTTTCCAGATTGTGAAATCTGGATTTTCAGAGACAACGTTGTTAGCGGTGATTGTGGCTTGTGGAATAACGGTGGATCCATCAAGATATCCAGCGAGTGCATGACCATCGAAAAGGGCGTGGACTTGTAGACTCCACATAAGGTAATTATTTGGTGTGAGTTTTGAAACATTGGCCATGTTGATGTTGAAAAGGGTGTGGTTGTTTGTGGTGATGGTCTCTGTAGGAGCTGGAGGTGTGGAGGAAGCCATTGTGGCGGCTAGGTTAAAGTTTGAAAATAAAAATTTAGGTTTTTAGGTATCGAAAGCTCTGATACCATGTAGAATGTTAAAGTGATTGTTTATTATTAACGAGATGTACAACTATTAACTATATATACAGGGACATACGTGAGACATTAGAGATTACAAAATGACTATTAGCTCTTAATGCGTATTAACAACATATCCTTTACAGAAACGATCCGTTTCTCCGAGGCAAGCCATCACCCATAAAAGCTCTTCAAAGCTCCGAGTGTAGCCGAGATGCTTCTACGACATCTTCTCTGGCCCATATGATTTGTCCCATAGGTTTCCTTAGATTACACCCTAATTATAACAAATTATTTATATTTTATATAAATTACCAATTTTATAAAAAAAGAAATTGCATTGAAATCGCAAAATCATATTTTTACGCCGGAATTGCGGAATCGTATTTTACACCAAAATTATAGAATCATATTTTGGTGCACAAAGTTGCAGAAATATGTTTGAGGACAAATTAACGGATTCGATTATTATTTTTTTGGTACGAAATAATGTTTCTGTAAAAACCGCAAAATACCGTTTTTCAATGACTGCTGCCTGCTGGTGAGACTTCATATGGGCCTGTTCGTTTATAGACCCAAGCTGATCCGCTGGTAAAACCGGTCCGAACGGCGCCCACAATCCATCAATTTTGAATTAGTCACCGGTCCAATGTTTATTTGTTTTAAATTGAAAAAAAAAACCTATAATCTTTTTAAATAAAAGTTGTTCTGTGTTCTGATTTCTGAGTAGTCCATCAATGGTGATTTTCTTCTACCTCTCTTCTCCTTAACCTCAATACTCAGGTCAGTTTTTAAATTCTTATGATTTACGAATCTTCTTCGCTATGGTTTTACAGATATTTCCATGTGTTTGATCTCGAATCAGTTTTATGATTTTGGGTAGGGAAACAAAAAAAATCACTTTCCTGAATCAATGATTGTGAAGAAATCTAGGGTTTTGATTGCTTCTACTGAGATTTAGGAAGATTTTAGCGAAGTAACTAGCGTCTTGATAGGCTATTGGTTTCTTTAGATATTTCTAATTGATTTGCTTTCATATGTCTTCTTTGTTCGATGTTTTCGGCTAAAATCTTAAGCTCGTGTTTACTGTGTTTGGGGATTAGGGTTTCAAGTTGAGTCTGTTGGATGAAGAAATCTAGGATTTTGATTTTATGGGTTTCTTTAGATGATTTCTATTTGCTTTCTTCTTCGTTGTTTGATCTAATCTGCTAAAATCTGAAACTCTTCTTCTTTGTGGCATTAGAGTTCTTGTGTCTGTTGGATGAAGATATCTGGGATTTTGATTGCTTCTAGCAAGATTTAGGAAGCTTAGTCATGTAATTTTATGTTTCTTGAGATGATTCTTGTTGCATTTGTTTTCTTCTTGATTCGATGTTTTCTGCTAAAATTCTGAAATTTCGTTTTACCTGTGTTTGGGACGGATTAGAGTTTTAACTTTGTGTCTGTCTGGCCATTGATACAGAAAGGAAAGCTTTTGTTCTTTCACTCTTTGTGCGTGTCCGTAGATTGATTTGCCCAAAGATAAAGAGATGATGGAGGTCAAATTATGGAATGACAAGCGCGAAAGAGAGATGTATGAGAATTTTGCAGAGCTTTTTGCAATCATCAAAGCCACAGAGAAGCTTGAGAAAGCTTATATCAGAGACCTAATCTCTCCTTCTGAGTACGAATCCGAATGCCAGAAACTCATCGTCCACTTCAAAACTCTGTCCGCTACACTCAGAGACACGGTCCCAAACATTGAACGGTTTGCAGACACGTACAAAATGGACTGTCCAGCCGCTCTATACCGCCTCGTGACATCAGGTGTTCCAGCCACAGTGGAACACCGAGCTACCGTAGCTGCATCTACATCGAACTCTGCAGCCATTGTTGCTGAATGTGTACAGAACTTCATCACATCAATGGATTCCTTGAAACTAAATATGGTCGCCGTTGATCAGGTTTATCCTCTGCTGTCTGATCTATCTGCTTCGCTCAACAAACTGAGTATTTTACCGTCTGATTTCGAAGGGAAGACGAAGATGAGAGAATGGATTTTAAGGTTGTCTAAGATGGGAGCAGCCGATGAGCTAACCGAACAGCAGTCAAGACAACTTCACTTTGATCTCGAGTCATCATATAACTCTTTCATGGCAGCTTTGCCTAAAGCTGGTAATTGAAACGGATGTAGGTTTGGTTTTTGTTTTTGTGTTTAAGTCTTTGTTTTTCTGTAGTTTTAAGACTAATTTACACGTTTAAGGAGTTGAATGTGCTTGTGTAAAGAATCATACCATATTTTGGTTATATGAAGTTTATTTAAACCAAATACATGGCTTATCTATCAACTCCCTGACAAATTTTACCAGAATATGTAGTCTGATGGTATGTACTAGTGTCGTGGTTGTGTCACCACCATGCTTTAAAGTTCAAATCCGGTAAAATGTATGTTTGGTTTGCTTTCTTGTTTGTTCGGTTATTGTCTGTGTGTAAGTCTTTGTTTTACTTTAGTTCAATGGTAACTCCAAGACAAATTTACAGGTTTAAGGATTGATTGTGCTCCTATGTGAAAAAATCATACCATGTTTTGGTTCTATGAAGTTTATCTAAAGCAAATACACGTACAATGAATCAGCTAGACTGGATGCTAAAATGTGAAATTTCAAAATTTGGGTATTAAAAATGATGGTTTTGCTTAACTAAAAGAATAAATGAAAACAAAATCTGAACACCAACGTCTCACCTTTCCCTCCAACACTAAAGTTTAAGAACTGGATTGCTTAATACTATATGGTTAAAATAGCTACGGATATGGCCACAAATTAGCCACATATGATGATTAGCCATAAATTAGCTAAAGGTTTCATTTTTTTAGCATGTGGTTGTTCCGTGGTTGATTATTATAGCCATTGAAAATCACTGATTAATTTGTGGCTATAAACAGTTTTTCAGGTTGTGAAATGAATACTATTATTTCAAAGAAGTTTACGATGTCTGTATTTTTATTAATATGAGAAAGAGAGATTTACTTGGCCAAACGATTACTGACCAATAGAAGTGATTAGAGAAACCCAATTGCAATTTATAATGCATTTTCTAATCAATACCAGTAACAATAAATTGTTATTTTATTAAATACAACATAACAAAAAACTGTTCAATTTGACACTCAAATGGTTTAACTTTTTTTCCAAGTGATTCATGAGATTTTTTTAACATATTAGATTATACTAAATTCTTAAATAATAGGAATATATCCTTATCTCAATATTTCTATATATAAACAAAACTTAATATAAGAAAAACGTATTAGGAGATGGAAGCTTGTTGTAGGGAATCACGTGTATTTTAGATAATTTTTGGAGATAAAATAATCTCTTTTTGGTTAGGCGAATCTTTTATCGCCACGTGTATCTAGTTTAAGTAAATCTTTTAGCGTCATTGTATAGTTAGTTCCTGGGGACAATCTTTATTTGGGTCTAAATCTACAATGGTCCAAATAACTTGATGGATAAGACCACTTTTGACCCTCCCACATCCCTGGAAACGTGGCCACGCTTCTATGTTACAATTATCGAGGACAGAAATTGATACTACAAAAAAAAAAAATTGATACAAAGCACATGACAAGAACAAGACACACAAAAATGATTTTATAATCACCGTATTTCCAGTTTATATGTAAAATGATGCTTCCAATTTGAAATTGTTGGACTGTAGGTTGAGATAAGTTCATGAGAAAACAATAAGTTATTGAGTTTTGTTGTAAGTCAAGTTCATGTGTTGTTAATTAAGTTTTTTATTTTATTTTATTTTTAATGTTAAAAAGAGTTGGTGGCTAAATATAATCATATATAAATAGGAGGTCAACAAAAAAAAATTCTCTCAAAAAGGAGTTACAGAGAAACCTCGAAAATTCATCAGAAGTCGCATGGCTTCCATAGGAGTCGTGTGATGATCAGGATCGGTCCAGAACATAGGCAAGTGAAGCGACCGCGAATGATCTCACATGTTTAAACGCTAATTTATGTGAAAAAAATATGATTAACAAAATAATATAAGAAAATGGCACGATTTTTTAATTTTGCGCGGAGTATCCAAAAATATTGGACCGACACTGATGATGATGGTGAGCTGGCATAGGAGGACGACCAAGTGAGGGTTGCATGATGGTTGGATCTCTTAAGGTGGAGCTTAGTCGTTGAGGCAAGAAGATCTCGGGAAAAACTAATCTCGTCTCTTTGTAAAATGAGTACAATACACATGTAAAAAATCTTAGGAAGTTGAGAAATAACAAGAATGAAAGTTGCACAGAATAATACTAGTTTTTGGTAAGTGTTATTTATGATTTAATGTTTTTATATGTGTTGATGTAACTCATTGATGATAATGGATATAAATCGTTTTTATGGATCAACATACAAGAAATGTCCTATCCATTACATGTTTCTACATATAAATAAATACCATATGTAGGGATTTCGATAACAAACAACAAAACATTTTTCTTTAAAACAAAAAAAAAAAAACAAAAACAAAAACAAAACATTTTAGTCTCAAGAAGAATATCACAACGAATGTCTTCATCACAGTTTGCTATCCTTTGCATCATCTTGATTTTTTTCTTTCCTCTTCATGAATGTATGTACATGCAATTACGCTTTTGTTCAGCATTTTTCATCATCACCATTGTAATCATGTCCTCTATAATTTCTTTTTATTGGTTTTGATTTTTATAGGTGTAAACAGAGATGGTCGTCTTGAAGTGAGAAGGAGAAATGTACCAATATGCGTACGACACAAATCATATTGGTTGGCAAGATTTTGTTGTTCCCCACAAAAACATCCTTGTTTTTCTACCGAAGAAACTTGTAGAGAACAATTCAAACTCCAAAGCCCATAGCTTAACTCGCTATCTCCTTCAGAGATTTAAGAAACGTAAAGAGCGCATATATATAATTTTTTTTTTCATAATAATAATTTTTTTTTGATGTGATTTCTACAAAGGCGAGTTATGCCTATCGAATTTGTGTTTAGTAACTTTCGAAAGTCACACTAAACCTACTTTCTCTGTTTTCGTATTTTTGTTTTGCTTAGTAATTAACCATAATTTGATTGGAACCTGATCATTTAGGCCCATATAGAAAACTTAAACTTAAATTTGTGGCCTATATAAAAGTTATTACATAAATGTGAGATTGTGAGATTATGGACTTTTTTCAAAATCAATTGATAATTAGTGGATATCTATTTCTTATATACTAGTGTTGAATCATCTCCACTTCTGATGGATATCCTAACATGTCCTATCGAGATGATGGTTTTTTTGGCTCATTTATTTCAGACCAAATCCTACATTTTTTTTAATCGGTTACCGTTTGAGCTTGTTGGACTATAATACCATGTAAGGTTATGATTATGAGTTTCCAATTCAAAATCAAGTGAAAAATGCATATTCCTTATATATTAGTGTTGAATCATTTTCACTTCTAATATGAGATATTCTAATAATTCCGTCGACACGGGAATATCATGCTATTGCAAACATAAGCCAATCAAATTTCAAGGCATATGAACACAGTCTTATATTAAAAAAAAAATGCGTAAGAGTTGAAAAACATGTATTACCCCGGTTTTGTATATGAAGTTGTTTGATCTTGAGTCATGACATTTGAAACGACAAAGACATTCTCTTGAAATAGTTGCTGAAGAATTGAGGTAAACTAATTAGAGATAGATAGTCAAATACAAAAAAAAAAAAAAAAAAAAAAATGGGAAACTATACATTAGCTATTTTAAAAGATTCACACATTTAAACTCTCATACAAAAAATAATAATAATAATGGGAAACTCACATTTTTATTTTTTATTTATTTTGTGCAATCTCCTAAAAGTTCCATGTCTCTCTGAACCTTCCAGCCGTTGTCCCCAGATCAATTTTGTTCCGATTGACCGGCGAAGGGCGGCTCCCACAGCGCCGTCGCCGGTACCCTAGTCTAGTACTCTGCTTGTGTTGATTCGTCGTTATGCGTACAGTAGTTTCGATGGCTCTGGTGTGGCTTGGAGTTACTCCTTTGAGTCGGGTTCGTTCTCTCAGAGGCTCGGCGAGGTGATTCTGAAGGCTGGAGATGGAAGGGTCATGCGGTAGGTGTTTTGTTATGCTTTTCGTGCTGATGTTTCCGTTCATATCTCGATCTTCGGCTTTGGCCATCGGAGATCTGATCGGACCTTCGGATTGATGCAATGTTGTTTGTCGATGTCTGTGTCTCGTCGGGTTTGACTCTCAGGTATGACTCGTCTCTGATCTAGACTGGTAGGGTTTCAGCGGCTAGGTCTTGGGTCAGTATTATCGATCTGGTTCGGTATTGTTGTTCTATGGCCTTTCTGTTTTGATATTCTTGCTGCTGGTGATCTTTGAGGTTTCTCTTTATCGATCCAGAGCCTCTTTAGGTTGCTTCAGTTTGTGGACTTGTACTTGTCTAGGACAACTTTTTTTCCTGGGTTTATTGGTCTAATCTCTATTTCCTTTCTGGATGGTTTAGTGCAATTGCCTTCTTTGTCTCCTGGTCTTGTTAAAGGGGTTGTCTTGGTGTTGGTTGTTAAGTGTGACTCTTTCCTGGTGAAGAAGAAGTTTTCGAGACAGTATTTCCTCGCCTAACAGTTTAGTTTCCTGTCTATCCGCTTTCCAAAATAATTCTTCTATCGGCGATGCATATCAATAGCTTACCCTCAAGTATTGGGTTGAGTATCAATATGAAGAAGCATGAGATTTGATTGGGTTCTATTTTTGCTTGTTGGTGATCTCTTCTTCCTCGTTTATCTTTGTTCTTGTCACTCTTAATTGGCTTAGCTTTGGCCTCGGGCTTTGGTGACTTCGTCTCGAGAGCATTTGCAGCTTCCTCGTCTCTTTTATCCATGTCGTGAAGTCTCCATGTTGAAGCAATGATTCCAAGTTTATGGTGGTTCAGTGGAAGGTTGGCGCTTGGCTTTGTTAGCGGTGGAGTTGGCTGGTTTGGATTATTAGATTTGGTTTTAGCAAGCTTTTCTAGTTATAGTTTGGTCTTTCGGTTGTAAGGATGTCTATTTTGGTCTTAATTCCTCTGTTGTAGATCCTAGGTTCTGATATCGTTTTTTGATAGCCGGGTTTTGGCTCCGATATCGTATTTTGATAGTCGGTTTTTGGCTCTCTTTTGTATTTCGACTAGTTATTTAATACTCCCTCTGTTCCAATATGTAAGATTTTCTAACTAAAAGCGCGCAGATTAAGAAAACAAATTTTTATAAAAAAAATCATTTAATAAAAAAATAAAAACAATACAAAATAAAAAGAAAAAAGAGACGAGAAGGCAAATGGCCACTTTCAAATCCACAGTCAACTTCAAATTTTATATTCCTTCTTGTTTTCCTAATCCAATTAATTAAGTGGTGAACAGAATATTATAAAAAGAAAAAATTGGAGCCAAATTTTTCATAAACAGTTTAAAACCAAAAATTTTATATTTTTTGCAATGGAGCCAAAACATAAACGAAAGTCTAATCTGTATCTATATATAATCTCCTCAATGTAACAATTAGTTTATAAAACTATTCATGGATTCTAATATTGATTTGAATTTTCCAAATCTAAATTATGAAAGTGAAGCTTTGTTTGATTTGAACGAAATTCCAACACCAGAAGAAACTTATAGCAATGGTGATGAAGGTTTTTCTATTGATATCAATGATCATCCTATTGATCATGATTCAGGTCAGAATTCTTTTTCCATATTTTAAATAAATTTATCAATTTTTTAGATTTTTTAGAGATATCTCTTTTTTAAAATTACGTTAATTTTATAAGTACTGTTCATCTTCCAAAATGCTTCGTTAATTATTTTGAAGGCTTACGTTATTTGATATACGTAACTTTCGTGCGATACTAAAATGAATTAGAAGCCATGTCTTTTTTTTCATTAAATATTGGATGCTTCTCTTTCGTAAAGAACTAAAACTTTTTCGAATGATCTTGTTTCTTTTGACCAATTTGCTTATTATGTTAATAATCTGTTAAAAAATTAGGTGCTGAACGTGTATATATGTTTTTTTAATTATAGCAGAAAATGAAGATCCATCTCAAGATGCTATAAATCTACAAGGAATTAGAAGAAATCTATCTAATGAAGAAAGGTGGGAGATTTTTAGTGCTTTGCTAGAAAGGAGCGTTAATGGAAATTTGAAAAAAAACACTACAAGAGAAGTTTCAGATCTATTTTCTGTACATATTCTAACGGTACAAAGGATTTGGCGACGAGCAAAAGAAACGGCTAATAATGGAAAAGTTGATGTATCCCAAAGGAGAACCGGGAATTGTGGTCGGAAAAAAATTTCACTTGATTTAGATCAAGTTGCTAGTATTCCATTACACAAGCGGACAACTTTGAGGACGTTTTCCATGGCTATGGGCATGGGTCTTGGAACGTTACACAGGCGTAAGAAGGAAGGAGCTATTCGACGTCATACTAATGCCATCAAACCACTTTTGAAGGAAGACAATATGAAAGGTAGACTAAAATTTTGCATTTCTATGCTGGACAAGAATACTTTACCTCATGAACCAAAATTTGTTGATATGTACAATATTGTACATATTGATGAAAAGTGGTTTTATATGACGAAGAAGACCGAGAAATATTATCTACTTCCGATTGAAGAAGATCCACACCGTACATGTCAAAGTAAGAATTATATCGGAAAAGTAATGTTTCTAGCTGCGATGGCTCGTCCAAGATTCGATGACGAAGGAAAAGAAGTATTTTCTGGAAAAATTGGAATATTTCCATTTGTTACTATGCAACCAGCTAAGAGGCGGAGTAAGAATAGGGATGCTGGAACTTTAGAGCTAAAAGCATCAACTTCTATTAAGAGAGAGGATATAAAAGGATGCTTGATTGAAAAAGTCCTTCCGGTAATTCATGAAAAGTGGCCAAGAGAAGATTGGGGAAAGACTATCTTTATTCAGCAAGACAATGCAAGGACACATGTCGAAGGTTGGGATAAAGATTTTCAAGAAGCAGCGACAAAGGATGGCTTTGATATACAATTGATGTGTCAACCGCCAAATTCGCCAGATCTAAATATTTTGGATCTTGGTTTTTTTAGTGCCATTCAATCACTGCAACATAAGACATGTTCCAAAACAATAGAAGATCTTGTTCGTGCGGTAGAAGAAGCATTTGAAGTCTACTCCACAAAAAAGGTAAACTATATTTTTTTGACTCTTCAATCTTGTATGGTAGAAATCATGAAAGTTGGAGGATCAAACAAGTACAAGATACCACATATGAAGAAATCTACGCTGGAAAATAATGGTCTTCTTCCTAAGCAAATAAGTTGTGATGCTACGTTGCTCGAAGATGTGATGAACAGACTCGGATAATTTGATTAGTCGAGATTGGTTTTTGTTGTTATTTTTTTCCGTCGTTTATTTTTTGTTTAGTTGATGAATATTTTATTTGGAATTCTAAAGATTTGATATGATCTTGTTTATTAAAATTTGATTGCATTTCAACACTAGAAGATTTGAATTGATTTAATTAGAAGTCTACGTTGGAGAATTTTTTGTTTGTTTTTTTTTTTTTTTAAGTTTCATATCAATGCCATCAAATCAAGTTTAGTGTCTTCTCCCCCACTAACACTACTTTACCAAGTGCACATCATAATTAATCACCAATAACAATAATAGATCCAAAAAACGAAAGAAATCCAGAAAACAGAGGAAGAGAATGGACAACCTAAAACCACACTTACTTATTGAATAATATTCCCATAAAAATTTTAAGATGACTCAAACCTTAAAATATGTAGGCAACAAAATCTTCAGCATATCCAAGAAAGCTTCATCCATCTCTTTGTTGGGATGTTCTCCTTCGTCGTAATACGCTTTGTTAAGATCAAAATTTCGAGTGGTGCTAGGAATCTTCTTGCTGGTTGATTGAACATTTTCAAATTTGCTTTCTTTTTGTTCCATTGCTTCGTTGGGATGAATCTCCTCCTCTTCTTCATAGTACAGTTTGTTTAGATCAAATTTGTGAGCAGCAGTAGGATTTGTCTTGTTGATCGGTTGAACATTTTTTGATTTGCTTTCTTTTTGTTCCATTGCTTCGTTTGGATGAATTTCCTCTTCTTCTTCGTAATACGGCTTGTTTAGATCAAATTTGTGAGTAGTAATAGGATTTGTCTCGTTGATCGGTTGAACATCTTTTGATTTGCTTTTTTTTTGTTCCATTTTAGATTCAGATTTTTGTTATTGATTGTACAGGAAAAACAACGTTTCTAGCAATATAATGATTTTGTTAGATTATTTGGTGATTAATGAATAAAGATAAAATTAAATAATGTTTTGACTTCAAGTCTATTTGTCGATTGTGATATAAGAACTTTTGAACTTCTTTGACCAAAATTCTTTTTATTATTGTTAGATTTAAATTAATTAAAAATTTGCATAGATATCTGAGAAAATCTAATAAAATGGAACAGAAAAATAATCCTAAAACATCTTACATATTGAAACGAGTATTTCAATAAGATGAAAAAAAAAAAAACTCTCATTTTTTGTGCTTCGTCACTTTGACTATCCCTAACTTTTATGACACTTTTAACACAACTGTTTATTCGCTAATTTTACGATTATTGAAAACCTTAAGTACTTATTCCCACGTGGGAGAATCAAAGTGATCGCCGTCACTCGTCAGCCTCCATATTAGTGGAATCCAATGACACAGGTCAACCTTCTTCATTAAGGTTTTTCTCACAATCCACACCGTTTAATACACGTGTCACACGATCATCAAAAGTTACACCGATTAATACCGTGTACCTTACCTCACGTGATTCCTCTCTCTTATCTAACACCGTGTTTAAGCCAGCCGAAAAAGACCGACCGACCACGATCACCAGTTAAACAATTAACCAATCATTAAAAGACACGTGTCATACTTTATTAGTTTATTCACCGTCTAACGCGTAAAAAAAAGAAAGATTATAAGCTGATTTCATGAAAGCTTTTCTTCTTCTTTAATTCTTGTTTTTTTCTTCTTCTTCTTCTTCTCCTAATTTTAATTTCATTCAATCTAAGAAGATTCACAAAATCTTTGATTTTTTTTTATTTTTTTTTATTTATTTTGGATTTTGCATTTGATCCATTAAGCTTTGATTGCGCTTCTGATTCACTTCATTTCTGTTATGGCGTTTTGTGAAATTAAGTCGAATCGAAGTAAACTTCACGGCGAGGAAGATGGATTAGGGTTTGTGAGGGTTACGCGAGGATTAGGGAGAAAAAGGATTCTGATTTCGAAATCGAATCAAGAAATCGTTTTAAATCCCGGTGAAGCTCCGGCAACTGATTCGCCGCCGGTGAAGATTCGGTTGAAGAGAACAAAATGTGAAACGACGGAATCGAATAAGTCTATGCTTGAATCTCTGCATCAAGATATTTTGGTAAGTTAATTTAATTTAATTGCGATTAGTTTTGGTTAATTTTTTTTGTTTTTTTGTTTTTTTGTTAGAGATTTGATTTGATTTTGTTAAATCAAATTTACAGATTCGAGTACTTTGTCATGTGGATCACGATGACCTAGCGAGACTAAAACGTGTATCTAAAACAATTAGAAAAGCTGTAAGTTTTTTTTCAAATTTTTTAAAAAACTATAATCTTTCTAATTAAGCAAAAAATTGATGGTTTTTTTTTATAATTATTATGAATTTTTAGGTATTAGAAGCAAAGAAGTCGCATTTTGATTATAGCACACCAAAAAAGACTCTGCCTTTTCGAGACTCAATATTAATCTTCGAGGAAGATTCGAATTTAAATTCGAAATTGAGTGATCAAGATGATGAAATTGAGCCTCCTGATGCACCAATTCGAAGGAGGAATATTAATCGCGAATCGGATTTGTCGAAGATCTCTATAGTATTGTTTAAATGAAGAAAAAAGATAACAAGAAGAAAAAGGATCATCAAAGCTAATTGTGCAGAACATTGGAAAAAGAACAAGAAGACGTAATAGAGTTTGCTTTTGCTTCAATTCTTATCATCGAAGCTTTTTTCTTTCTTTCTAAGGTTTATTATATTTACTGATCATGTGAATACAACAATTATTTGGTGAATAAATTATTATTTTTTGGGTTGTGATCAGAGTATCCTAAGTACTGATTTTTGTCGTTTTCAATAAAAAAATAATTAAGATTCTTTTTAATTCTGCTATTTCTTGACTTTATAGTATTTCTTTGATTTTTAAGTATATAAGTGAAACACACTGAATGAAAAATATTTGCTTATATGAATAAATCATCGATTGTGTGTCAGATTAAATTATGCAGACTTTATACCATTTACGCATATTCACTTCACAGCTCGAAATGGACACTCTTTGTTTTTAATACGTAGCTCTCCACATGTCGAAGTAGAAAGAAAAAAGGGAAAGAAAAAAAAAACAAGAAAAATTATATTAAAAAAATAGGAAAAAAGTATCTTCATGAAAGTTCTATCTTTTATATACAAATAAAAACCACACCGACAGCTATTTTTATTATCTGGAAAGTTGTAAATTATCGACCCCATGATCTCTCTTTCTGTAAACAAAAATGTCGTATTCGAATTTTTCATTAAGTTTGGTACAAGTAGTAGAACCATCCATTCTTTTCTTTTCTTTTTTTAGTTTAAAAATGCTTCTAAATGGACTTTAACCTTAACCATACAATTCTGCAAATCAAAATGTGTTTGATCACTTAGTGGAAAGTTCAAGCCAACTAATGAACGTAGTCGGTCGAAAATGGTTTTGTGGTTTACATTTATTTTTAATATGTAAAATGGAAAACCTGGATTGTAACAAAAGTGTTTTTGTGGCTGCACAAACAGATTTCTATGTTGATAAACCAAATTTTCGTCGCCGAGTTGTTTGGTTCTGTTGCATAGACTCGTTATGTTGATTTTTTTTCCAACGAGCCCATATATTAATTTAAGTTTAGTCGGTTGGTTAATTGCCCCGAGGAAAAGTCATAACGATTGGTTATGTTGGTTTAAGTCAAAGAATTTATCTTTTTCTTGTTCAACACTTTAAATGGTAAAAATACTTTGATCTTTATAAATTTTATAGATTAGTTTGAGTTTCAATCCATAATTCATTTCGATTACCAAAAAAAATAATGGGTTGATGACTGATTATCCGCATTTATCATTTTTTTTTAAAAATTGATAAAATGATAGTTGAATTTTACGATGATTTTATCCATATATTCATGTTTTAAAATATGATTTCGTATTGATTGAAACATATAGTTTAGTGGTTTGTGCTATTATTGTTGTTGCATCACCATCCGCACTAAATTCGTACAATGTATATTGTTAGCAAAGAAAATGATCTACAATTTTTTTTTACCATCTTCATTATTGAAATTTTCATGTTTTAAAAAAAACTCAATATATATACGTGTCGAACATATAAATAATAAAACCAAAATGTCATAAATATACTAAAACTAAGTGTTTTTTTTTTTGTAATTATGTTGCAACCAATTTATTCATTTCTTGTATTTATTGTTCCGTCGTTTTGCTATTCCATTATTTATCTTACAAACATATTATTTGTGTAGTGTTTGTGTTTTCGTTGTTTTTAGTCCAAAATTTAAACGTGTCATCGTAAACAATCTAACTCGTATAACTCGTATATATAAGATAGGAAGTGGAAGATTTGAGATTCAGATTTAGGTCAATCTTCAACAAACAATGTCTTGATGACCCAACAAGCTCTCACTATTAGATTTGTTAGTCTTATTCATTAATTTAGAATTCATAAAATCTAATGACCCATCAATTTCTCGTTATCTTCCAATAACCTACCAATTTCTTATTTATTGTTACAATTACAAATAAAATTATATCATTGAAACGTAGAACATGCACAAAGTAGACAACTACAAACTAAAGAATGTACTCTTATTTTCTAAAATAAGAGATTGATTTGAGATCGAAGTTTATGCAGTTTTGGCGAAAAACGATATTTTATGGTGTGGTGGAGAACACTATTTTATGGTTTTTGCAAAAAATAATATTTTATGGTTTTAGTGAGAAAATATTATTTTACGGTTTTGGCGGAAAACGCCATTTTACACTTTTAACGGGAAAACGCTATGGTACGGTCTGGTGGAAAAACGCTATTTTACAGTTTTGTCAAAAATTTTATATTTTTTGTTTTGACGAGTAAACGATTTTTTTGCGGTTTTTATGAGATAACGTTATTTTGTGGTTTTACACCAAAATATGATTATGTAACCCTAGAGCCAAAAGCGACTCTCCGATTCCGGTGCAAAAATGTATTTTATTTTAGTAAAGACAATAATTTATATTAAATATGAATAATTCGAGTTATAATTGTGAATGAGTATTTTTTTATACTTTTGATCATTTTGGACGTACCAAATGCATCCAAACTTTAGTTTAAAAGCATCTAAAATATCCAAATATTTTGAATGCATTGCAATGCGCATCCAATTAATTTTGCATCCGGATACACTTTCTTACTTTGACAAAAATGAATAGTATCTGATGATTGCATCCATGTTCGGATGACGAAACAACAACCCGAGACCCTAATGATTTTGAGAAGGGAGAAGAATCTAAGGTCTCCGATCAAAATATGAATGGAGTTCGATAGGACCCGAATTCGAAACCGGTCTCTATTCAATTATGTATTTCACGGGTGATTTTGTGGAATGTAAATTAAATTTGGGAGCTCTATTGGAGGTTATACACGAAGAAGAATATGAAGAGGAACCGTTGATGACGGTTGTAAAAGATCCGATCCGATTTGTGAAATTCCCATCATTATCGATATTTAAACTTGAATATGATTTGGATTACAATTTTGAATTGGTCAGCGATCTCCCGGTTGTGGGGGAAAATCATCCGATCTGGTTTGTGAGAATTGAGAGATATTATTCATCGTTATCGATATTTAAATCAGAATATGATTTGGATTTTCATTTCAAATTGGACAGTGATTTTCCGGTTATGGGTGAAAAAGATCTAACCCGGTTCCCATTGTTATAAATGTTTAAACCGGAATCTGATTTAGATTCCGATTCCGAATTCGATAGCGATTTTCCGGTTATGAATGATTGGATTTCGCCTGATAAAGCGACCTTAAGATTGGAAGAAGACGACGAAAGAGGAGAAGGGTTGATAGAGATAAAGCTCAATTAAAATTTTAATGGCTGCTATAATAACATAATCAAGCAAAATCAAATAGAGGAGAGTTTGATCGAGATTGATATTTTACTCGTGAGATTTCTCTTTTTCAAAATAAAAAGAGAAATATCATGAGTTGCATACGATTTACGAATGCAAACGAAAACGCTTTTTTTCTTTTTTGTATTTTTAATATCCAAGGTTTTGGTTTTACATTCGGCTATACAGTAAATATTCTGAATATTTTTAGCAAATTTTGTTTATTATGAATAGTATTTGATTCGTCAAGTATCTAGTTTAATTATTTTCAAATGTAAACAAATAAACTGGAAAAAAATGTTAACCGATGGTTTTTTATTAATGACGTCAGGAGTTACGTATAATAATGTATTTGTGGGGGGGAGATTATTTTTGTTTTTAATGAAATAAATTGGAAACAAAAATGAAATAATAACAACATGGTCAGATTCACTGATTCAGAGAGGATCTGGCTTGGCCGCCACGCCTATATCGTTTGAGAAGTATTATTAATATTTCTATGATGTCATAACTCATAAATACATGGCAAAACTCAAATTTTATATATAAAAAAAAAAAAAAATTAAGAAAACAAATAAAAATGAAAAAAATATTCTCCTCCAATCCCAACCTCGTTTGGTTTCGATTTTCTTTATATTTTAAAATTTTAAAATTTTAATTTTAACTCAGACTTTTCCACGAGTGCCACGTGTTGAACAAAACGTTCGCCAAGCTCACCGTCACTTTCGTCTGACTTCTAGATCTCTTTTCTTCGCTCTGAAAAAGCAACACCGTTTTTTCTCCATTTTTTCCTTCGATTCTCCAGGATTCTTGGCACTTTCCCGTCAAACACATCTTCCTCCTCAATCGAACAATAAGAAAATGAGGAATTTCAGTTTCTTCGAGCGATTCTCTAAAGCTCTTCAAGATTATCCTTCTCTCTCCAGAATCGTCGTCGTCTCCACGATCAGGTCATCTTCGATTTATGCCTTTATCTGCTCTTGTTTCTACTTAACCTTACGATTGATCCTTGTATGTGTTTATTCTCCGTGTTCGTTTGATTTTGTTTTTTTTCTCTCGATCGGTTTCAGCTTTCGTTTGAAGGAACGACCTAGTATAAGATGCTTATTCTCGAGTTTGTAGTATTCACGCAACATTTTTGCTTTTTCTACATTCCGAATCTCCCGATTTTTGTATCAGGAAGAACGCATTTCATGTTCTTAACAAATCCGATTCAATGAAACTCTGGATTTCTCCAGATCTCTGATTTTTTCCGATGTTAAGCTTTCTCGGTTTTTTTTTTTGTGATTTGTGTCTATAAAGCAAAGATTTGATTCAGATTATGTATAACTTACTGATGATATTTGTTATAGTGGTGGAGGACATATAGCCTATTCTGAGGCAAACGCATCTTATGGCACAAACGGTGTTGTTGAAACTGGAATCAGGAAGAAGAAGGTGGTGCTGCTTGGAACCGGATGGGCAGGAACTAGTTTCTTGAAGAATTTGGATAATTCTTCGTATGAGGTTCAGGTTATATCCCCACGAAACTACTTTGCTTTCACTCCCTTGCTACCTAGTGTTACTTGTGGAACTGTTGAAGCTCGCAGCGTTGTTGAGCCAATTCGAAACATTGGAAGAAAGGTAATTGTGCTGTAATTTTGGCTAATTCTAGATGGGAATTGCGTTTTCCTTTCCCATTCTGTTTAACTTCATTGTTCTGTTATATATCTCTGAAACATATTATCTTTGATTAGACTGATTTACTAGTAGTTTGTTGTTTTAGCCGCATAAGTTTTTTGGTTACGGGTATGTGTCGGATGATTAGGATGATGCTTCTTCTACTTGCGAAAGTGTGATTATTATTCTTTGTTGAAAAACTGCTTATGCAGGCCTGTGTCCTATAACAGTAAACAAATTTCTGGTTTACTAGTAGTTTGTTGTTTTAGCCGCATACGTTTTTTGGTTACGGGTATGTGTCGGATGATTAGGATTGTTTTTCTTCTACTTGCAAAAGTGTGATATTATTCTTATTTGAAAAACTGCTAATGCTCGCTTGTGTACTATTTTGGCAAGCAGAAAAATGTTGATACGTCTTACCTGGAGGCAGAATGTTTCAAAATTGATCCAGCAAGCAAGAAAGTTTACTGCCGATCCAAACAAGGCATTACTTCGAATGGGAAGAAAGAATTTTCTGTTGACTATGACTACCTTGTAATTGCTACTGGAGCTCAGTCTAACACCTTTAACATACCTGGAGTGGAAGAGAACTGTCACTTTCTGAAAGTAAGTCTTCTTGGCCTCTTAGTTCGTTTTCCTGCTCCAGTTGATGTATTGTTATGTAAGCAGTGATAGTTAATAGCTCAAAAGCATATGAAAGCGTATATTGACTAATCATTTGTATGAATGTGAAAGTTTTCTTTCAAGGCTTTGATGGATGTCCAATATGTCTGTCTGTAGGAGGTTGAAGATGCCCAGGGAATCCGTAAAACTGTAATTGATTCTTTTGAGAAGGCAAGTTTGCCAGAATTAAGTGAGGAAGAGAGAAAGAGAATCCTCCATTTTGTGGTTGTTGGTGGTGGACCAACAGGGGTTGAGTTTGCCGCTGAGCTGCATGATTTTGTTACCGAGGATTTAGTCAGACTCTATCCTAAAGCTAAGGATTTAGTGCGAATCACACTTCTGGAGGCCGCAGACCACATCCTGACCATGTGAAATTGCTTGACCTCTAAAACTTTTAAATCCATAAAACAATCATGCTTCCATAAAAACTTGTATAGTGATTAATGGGAAGCTGTTCTCTCACAGGTTTGACAAAAGAATCACTGAGTTCGCCGAAGCAAAGTTTAGCAGAGATGGTATTGATGTGAAACTAGGCTCGATGGTGGTCAAAGTGAATGAGAAAGATATATCTGCTAAAACCAAAGGAGGAGAGGTTTCTTCAATTCCTTATGGAATGATTGTCTGGTCAACTGGTATTGGAACCCGTCCTGTGATAAAAGACTTTATGAAACAAATTGGACAGGTGAAGTAAAGTGCTTATATAAACTCACACTACAATCTTCAACATTTTGTAGTAAACATGTTTCATCAACTCGCTCTAAGAAGTTGTCTTTGTAATTGCAGGGTAATAGACGTGCTTTGGCGACTGATGAATGGCTTCGGGTAGAGGGATGTGATAATATATATGCCCTTGGTGATTGCGCAACAATCAACCAGCGCAAAGTCATGGTAATTAATTCTTCTCCTTCGTCCCAAACTATGGACTAATGTTTTGGATTATAAACCAAAAATATGAATGGTTTTATGTTGCAGGAGGATATTTCTGCGATTTTTAACAAAGCTGACAAGGACAAGTCTGGGACACTGACTCTCAAAGAGTTTCAAGAAGCAATGGATGACATTTGTGTTAGATACCCTCAATTGGAGCTCTACTTGAAGAGTAAACGTATGCGTGGCATTGCGGATCTTCTGAAAGAAGCCCAAGCTGATGATGGCTCCAAGAAGAACATCGAACTGAAGATCGAAGAATTCAAATCCGCTCTTTCTCAGGTTGACTCACAAGTGAAGTTTCTTCCAGCTACAGCACAGGTAATAAGTCAGTTAAATTTTAACTATTTAACTCTCTCTCCGTTTATCTTCAATGAAACACACACACTTGATTGCTGGATTCTTGGGTGGATTATGAATTTTGTTATCTGTGTGGCTTTTTTTAAGGTTGCGGCGCAGCAAGGCACATACCTTGCTAAATGCTTTGACCGTATGGAAGAGTGTGAGAAGAATCCAAAAGGTCCCATTAGGATGAGAGGAGAAGGTCGTCATCGTTTCCGCCCCTTCAGGTTAGCCCTTCCAAAAAATCTAAATTCTATATCTTCATTTTTTTGGTTAATGGAACCAAACCAAATCTATGTGACGTAGAGGATATATAATCTGTGAGCATTGCTTTTTATTACATAGTAATTTAGGAGGGTAAGCACACTGAGTGAGGATGAAAAAACACAAGCACATATAGTGTGAGTTTTTATGTAAAGGTTATTTTAGTGAGGGTGGTTTAATCCGGATTTTGGTTTGGTTCTGCTACAATTTTTGTTTTTTGGTTTAGAAGTGTAGTAACCAACTTGTAAGCGTCTTTATCCGTTTGGTACAAGTTTATTTGAAGTTTGTTTTTCCGGCTAAGTTGTGGGGAATTGTATAATCCGGTTTTGTGTATGGATCAATGTTTGGGTTTGGTATAACCGGTGGGGTCTTACAATAGGTATAGGCATTTGGGACAATTTGCACCATTGGGAGGAGAACAAACGGCGGCAGAACTTCCAGGAGATTGGGTTTCTATTGGACAGAGCAGCCAATGGCTCTGGTATTCCGTCTACGCCAGGTAAAAAAATAAATAAACTTTGTAAAACACAAATGGTTTGATTCGTCACTTTTTAAACCCAAAACTTTTTTAACAGTAAGCAAGTGAGCTGGCGCACGAGAGTCCTGGTGGTTTCTGATTGGATGAGGCGTTTCATATTTGGTAGGGATTCAAGTAGCATCTGAGTAAAATTTACCACACACATCTCTCTCCCTTTTCTCTGCCCACACGAGAGCTACGCTAACTTTCTCCTGAGGATAAAGTTTTGATTTTTCTTCTTTTTATCCAAATTCGGCTTTTATAGTTTTGTAATAAAGCAATGACAACATAGAGACGAGGATGATATTTGCCTCGTTCATTGGTCATATCGAGAATTTGCGCTCTTTTTTAATTTTTAATTTTTTTTTTGTTTCTTTGGCGATAACGGGGGTATATTCCGGGTTGAAATCCAAACTAATTTTTGAAAGCATATAAAAAGTTTGGATATTTTGGCTAGGCCAAAACAAATCGGGACGAATTTTTCGTAAATTCTACACGTTTACCAAATCATCGGATCACAAGCTCTTGGTTAGCTGGTTTTTATTATATGATAGCTGATGACCTCTCATTTCTTCAATATTGTTTCATTTTTAGAATCGTGGATTGGCGTTGATTAAAATGATACAAATCTATCGAACACAATGATAAAATTATTAAATACTAAAAATAATTGTAAAAGAAAACAGTCTTGTCTTTATTCATTAAATTAGCTAGGCACAAATAGCGATTATGTGAAATCATATGATGACTGAAAAAGAAAAAACTTCGAAATTATAGAATCAAAATTTTAGTAATAAACTAATAATATAATAAGGCTTTAATACTAAGAAGTGTCAACATCAGTGACGCTAATAAGATCAGTGAAACCAACTTTCTTGCGAAGCCGGACAACCAAACAGGCGGCGTCGACTCCTTCTCCGATCACCATCACTTTGTCTTTCTCTTCTCCTTCTAATCCCACAAAAGTCACTCCTGCTCCATTGTTTTTCATATTTTTTTAATTAAAACATGAGAAAATTCGAGCAAGAGATTGAACAAGGGAATATAATTTTGCTATATACATAACATATAACCAAATTCCGGTTTGAATAATATTTGGATTATGATTGGTAATTTACGAAATCTTAATTTTTATTCCATTTATACTCCTATTTTAATAATAAAGAAAATCAGTCATTTGCACTTAAGATTAGATTTTTCACGTAATAATCCTGTTTTATTTTTTACATTCGTTTATGTTTTTTTTTTATTTTTAAAGCTTTTTCTCAAAAAAAAAAAAAAAAACAGGATTTTACATTCGTTTATGTTGCGGTGTTACCAATCAAAATATTATTCAATCGAAGAATGTAAAGAGATAACTTACCAGTGGTTTTGGCTCCGATCTTGAGAGCTTCTGAACGGCATTTTTGGCACCTCATATTTACCGACATCAAGATTTTCTGCTCATGAAAAATTCCAAAACATTTTCGAATAATAATATAATAGGTTTTTTTTTTAATAAGGAATATCTTGAACGTACCTTTGCCATTTAGTGAATCTTTGTTTCCTTCTTTTTTACCCCTTTTGGTTTAAGCGATTCTAATTTATGCATGCGTAGGGCAAAACAAGATCTAAAGTCATGTAATATAAAGACAGTGCTTGTCTCATTTTCTTGTGGCAAATATTGCTTAACACGTTTATACATATATGCGTGTATATAATAACAATTGCCAGGAAATTGTAGGGGAATTTTCATTCCGACCACGACTTCAAGTCCTTAAATATAGTATAAATGCTTGACGTTTACGTGGACAAACATACAATATATTAGGTTGACTCATGGGAGTCATTGGGGAGGTCAAGTAAATTACTTGTATAACTTTCTATGTAAGTTTCAAAAAAAAAAAAAAAGAAACTTCCTATGCGGGTTCGATTTGGTCATGCGTATCTAAAACTTTGAAACTACGATTGATGCGGAATAATTAAATATTTTTTTTTTTTTTTCTGGCTTATAACGTTAATATCATATAAATGAAATGTTAGGTATTACAACAACCTAAAATTTTGTTTTCTTGGCAAAAAGAAATAAAAACAAGGAAAACAAATTAATTTGGAGAAATATCACAAAAGTCACCCAGCGTAACCATAAGGATATTAAGTTTCCGAAATATCTTTTTTGTCTTCTCGAATTTATGATGTTCCGGATGTCTCGATATCGATCCGTGAAGATTGTAATCGCAGGTATGATTTGCATGTTGTGAACAACATTGTTTATCTGCTTCCATAGATGGAAGACCAATGTTTTTTTTTTTTTTTTTTCCCAATGTTATCTTGTTGTGGCCTTTATAGGTAATGCTCTCTTATAATAATACCTTTATATTTCATTTTTAAATGATATTTATATTTTTAGCAAAAAAAAATTATTGGTTGATACATATAAACGGTAAAGTCAATTTTTTCGGGAAGGGTGTTCACTAAACATATGTACGAATGTGAATAGTAGTAACAACAGCATTTGTGCCGCGCTAAACGAATCATTTATCTATTATATCTGGTAAGTTTTGACCGGTTTTTTTTCCCATCATATTTAACCCATAAATTACAAATGTGAAAATGAGTTAGGTTTCAATTTGTTTCAAATGCAATTTGAACGTTTATATTTGCGTATACATAAAAGAAAAAAATTAACATTTTCAAAATATAAAACATTTTTACTTTTCCTATAATATTTTTACGAAGTGCAAATGCCAAACACAAACATAAATTTTTCCTTATGTTTTGGTTTGCAATCAACAAAGGATATATTTTTTTTAAATACTTAAACTCGTGGAGTTATTTAATTAAAAAACCACATTGAATAGAATCGTAATCACAAAAGCAAACGTAAAGTCAAACGCAAACAAGCAATCATGGACTTGGAATAGCCAAACTCTGATTGTTCGGTGTTTCAAACTTAGATTGCATGAAATCGGAGATAAGTACGCAAAAACGAAATGTTTGAAAACACTTAAACAATTTTAAAACAAAGATTAGGAAACGGTTACATTTTGGGAACATATGTATATATATTTATGTATATAAATGATATAATAATATTTTTAAAAATATTTGAAATAACATAAATTAAATACATAAATATTAAATAGATTAACTAAAGATAAAGATTATAATGCTGAAAGCCAACTATTTTAATTAGACCATCGTCTTCTTTCTCATTTTTATCAGTTCTATCAAACAAAATTGTCTCAAACTCTACTTCATCGAGAGAAAAATCTTCAAACCCAAATCTTCTGAAATTAATCTTATGTAATGAATATATTTGATCACCTCCAACATTCCACATATAATTGAGACCGTCTTTGTAAGCAAAATTTCGTTAGATAGAAAACGAAGATTAATTTGCATAAAATAACAAATCTTCGAGTTTTTTTTTTTTTTTGAAAATCAGGAGGTGATCCAGGTTTTTACCACCCGACTAATCTTCCATGTGAGTGTAGCCGTCGAATAGCCCACTCACCGGATTTTCTAATGGGCCTAAAACGTGGCACCATTTCGACTGGCCAAATAGAGATGAAAGTGTTTCCAAAAAGAATCGAACTCAGATTAGAAGGGTTTACTCATTTTCCTGAATTTTTTTTTGCCAATCTTCCGGTCTTTGTGGAGTAATATCTTGTTTCATATACCTCACACGGATTAAATTTTTCTATGTTACAATAAATACCAAATATATTCTTATGTTTTTAAATTTATTTACGTATTATGTTTTTAAATAAAAAGGCAAATTTTGATCGCGTTTCCAAACAATTTCAATTTTGAAACATTTTTAAAACAGAAAAGGGGAATTTGCTAAATTAGGACAAATTAACACACCTATTGTCCCAATACACCTTTTTCGATTTTTGTCATTTTTTGCCTATACTACCTTTAATCAAATGTAAATAATTAAAAATAAATGGTTTTGAAATTTTTAAGAAATCAGAAAATTATAAAAATGGAAAGAATAATCTATGTGAATAAATTGAAATATCGTTTTTGGAAAAATCAAAATTAAAAAATATTTTTTAAGTTCGTTCTACGTCTTCCAGAATTCGCGTTCTAGTTCTACGATGCTTCTACGAGTCTGTAGAATGTTTGTTCTGATTTTTGATCTATATCTACCAAATGTAGAATTTGAGTTCTAACACCTGCTCTGTGTTCTACTATTTGGTAGAATATGTTTTCTACTATTTTCTCTAAACACTACCAAATCCTGAATACGCATGCTACCATTCTTTATATCTTCTGCCGCGTCCAGAATATAAATTCTACCATTCTCTCTATCTTCTACTAAGTCCGGAATATAAATTACACCGTATTTTCTATCTTCTACCAAGTCCAAAATATAAATTCTACCGTATTTTCTATCTTCTTCCTTAAATATAGGATCTATAGTTAGTGAATATTCTACCAAATCTAGTTTCCAAAACCGACGATTTTGAAGATATTTTTCTTCTTCTTCGTTTCTTCGTTTCTTCTTTCTTCTTTCTTCACTATTCTTCTTGGTGAAGCAAGCAAGACATGGAATTTGCATTCACCATTTGTTGAATAATGTGGTGACATATTTTCAGGGAAAGGGTGTGGTTGGCTTGGTTGCAAAGGCTTCAAAAGCATATAGGGTTGCTGATTTTAAGAAGAGGTTCACTGATATTTGCAATATTAGTCCAGACATTGGAAAATATCTAATAGAGGCTGATGTGAGAAAATGGGCTCGTTGTCAATTTCCGGGATTCAGGTACGACATTAGGACCACAAGGGTCTAAGAGGCACAAGTGCAGTCGTTTTGGTGTTGAAGGTCACAACAGAACGACATGTGATAGAGCAATACAGACATGGAAGCATTTTCTTTTGGTTTTTTCCTATTGCTTTAATTTGATAGACCTGATATTTTTCCATCTACATGTTACAGCTTCACATTGATACAATGAGTTTTAACCCTAAATATCACTGCAAGTGCACAGCAAACGAAGTAGTAATTAGGGATCGAATCCACGAGAACCAAGTGAAACACTACGAATTCTTTCGAATGAAATTAAGCTAAGATGGTATAAATAATGTTGATAGCAATAACAAATGAAAATAGTAATTTAACGGGTGTGAAAATCTATTAAAAGCAAACGTTAAGTCTAGGGCGTTTCGCAGGAATTCAGAGATCATGAACCAGACAATTATTCAGGGAACGATAGAACGTAGTCTCAACTCAAACAAGAATGTATAATCAATCCACTTTCGTGGTATCAACTACTTTATCTAGCAACCTAAGAATCTAAACTGTCGTTTGATCTTAAAAATTCTAAACAAGCATTAACGAACGGGTTTGATATGTTCACAAATTGCCTTAACATCAGCTTTCGTTGGTTAAGGACAATTTCCTCGCCTAAGTTCTATCAAGCAATCTATAGGTCTAGGGTCGGATTTGGTGGAGTTTGGATGATTCTGGGGCTAAAAAGGAAAGTCAGAATTTGCTTTTTTTCGTCTGGGAAGCAGATGGATCGATCAAGAATTGGATGGATCAATCTGGCTCAATCTGGAAAATTCTTGTGCGCCAGATCTGTCTGGATGGATCGATCTAGGTTTGGATGGATCAATCTAGACTGGTCTGGAAAATTCATGCGCGCCAGATTTATCTGGATGGATCGATCCAGATTTGGATGGATCAATCTGGACTGGTCTGGAAAATTCATGCGCGCCAGATTTGTCTGGATGGATCGATCCAGATTTGGATAGATCAATCTGGACTTGTCTGGAAAATTCCTGCAAACCAGATTTGTTTGGATGGATCAATCTAGATTTGGATGGATTGATCTTTCTCCTTCTGGTCTCATCTCCTGCACATGTTTCTTCTACTCGCCAGATTGACATATCTTTGTTAAAAATGGCATAACTTTCTAACCGTTGATCGGAATGACTTCAAACCACCTCCAAATGAAAGCTAACTCAAGTGGCCATCTTGTCTCCAAATTTTATCACAATCCAATCTAGGGAAGCCTTTCAAATAACACCAGGTTTTTAAAGTTTCATCATGATCCCACATCTTCATAAGTCCAATTGCACCCGAAATTCCGTGTTTCCTCCAAAACCTCAGTATGACAAACCAAGCGAAATTATTTACTAAACCGGAAGGATATTTTTAATTGAACTGAATGGTTTAATTACTAAACTAGAAATGTGATGTATAAGTTTACGGTTTGTCATACTGAGGTTTTGGTTTGTCACGTGACTCACCGTAAAGGTTTTGATTTCTCAATGGCAATCTCAAACGAAAATTAAAAACATTTTTTTATCTAAAACGTGAATACTGAATAAGAAAAGAATAGTCGATCTCACTCAACATCTACAACATCCGAGTCAACATGCGTAGGAGGAGGTATATACTTTGACATTCGATCAATCAACAAAGGATCATGTGCCGCTTTGAATAGGTCAATTGCAATCTTAAATCGAGCCTCTTTAATATTGTCATCGTCTAGCAGAGAAAAGTCTAGTCCAAGCAGGTGACACTCAATGAATTTCAACGCATACACTCCGCAATCACAACTACTCTTATTTAGTCCACTCTTCATCGGCATATAGGCGACTGAATATTGACCTATATTCAAATGTTTCTTGTTGGCAGGTGATTGAACTGCTTTCACAATACGAGGGATGAGGACTGCGAATGCTTCCACTTCCTTGATACGTTTCTTGCCTGAACAATCAATGACATCTATTGTTCTTTGGACAAAATTGATGCACAACGAGATCCAGTGGTTACCTTTGACATACACTGGAACGTAGATACGGTCAACCTCCACATCCCACACTTTTTTTGTTCTTCCATGAGCTGGAAGCTCACCGTTCCCGTAAGCTAAGAGACAACTATCCAATTTGAATGTTCTCTTATCTGGGTCCTCTAGCTCTCTTCTTGGTAGATTGGTAAGTCAATTTCCCACCTTTAAGAAACCCAAAATGAACAAACTCTTAGATCTCAAGTTTTGAAAAATCTTTGACGAATCACTACTACACATATTAGAGCGTAGGTACTTACGAGGAGTTTTGACGATTCGGTGTTGGTTGGACTTGGTGGCGTAAGAGTGGCGGAGGAGGATTTCAGCGGAGGAGAATTTCGGCGGAGAAAACGAGGAGGAGGAAGGATGAAGAGAAAAGTCAGAGGAGGAGGAAAGATGAAGAGGAAATTCGGAGGAGGAAGAAGACGACTTCGAGATTTCAAACGCCGTCGACGAAGAGACGCCGAAGAATATGGTATCGTCGGCGGCAGATTCAGAGAAAACGAGGAGGAGGAAGGATGAAGAAGACGACGCCGAGATTTCAAACGCCGTCGACGAAGAGACGCCGGAGAGTATGGTCTCGTCGGCGGCAGATGCAGAGAAAAAAGGAGAGAAGAAGAAGAAAGACACGAAATCCTTGTTTTAGTTTTAGTTTTAGTTTTTATTTTACCATTTTTTTCTATTTCTTTTTAAAAATTTCTTTAAAATAATTTTTATATTTAACAAAAAATATTTTTTAACAATATTTAAGGGCAAAACCGGATTTTCTTTTAATGAAATCTTAATGAGACAAAGTTATGTTAAGAAAAGTTTATTGGGACAATAGGTATGTTAATTTGTCCTAATTTAGCAATTTCTCCAACAGAAAAACAGTCCACGGACGGAGTTTCTAGGCAACCTAGCTCGAGAGACACAGCCTGATTTTTAGCTCTTGAGAAAGAAAAAAACGTGTCGGCCACTGTAAGCCCATGGTTAAAACGGATTTCAAACCGCCGGTTAAGGGTTAAACGGCGTTACTTAAACCGACGTCACTTTAAAACCGAGGGACCAATTTTTTCCCCAAAACGACGTCGCCTATCTTCATCTTCTGTGATTCGTCTTCGTCGTCTCTCTATCATTATCTCTTCTGTGTTTCTCTTCTTTCTAGTTTTTACTCATTTCTTCTGCTTACTCGTTTTGTCGGGTTTCTGCTATGTGAGTGATTCTAAGCATATGTTGTTCTGAAATTGAATTGGGTTTATTCCTGATTGCTGAAAAGTTTCAAACTTTTCGAATTTCTATCCGAATCGTGCGAGGTTTGATCTCAATCGATGTTAAGGGTTTCTAATGAATGTTTGTAATCATCACATTCCAATTCAAAAAAAAAATCCGATTTTGGTGGCTAATAGTGTCGTCGAGATTCTTACCAAACTCTCTGCTTCTTTCTAAAATAATTTGTCTGAGAAATTTTTGTGTCGCAATTCGGATTGCTTCTCGGAATATCTGTTAGATTGGAGATGGAGTTGGACTCAAAGAAATTTGCTCAACTATTTGATAAAATTGAAGCTGAAGCTGATCAGTTTCTATTAGCTCGAAGTCAGGTATTCGAAATCCATTTGGCAGCATCTACTTGGAAACTGTTCACCATTGTTTCTGCAAATTCACATATTGTTAGGTCGAATTAGGCTTTTAACCGTGTAATATGTGTAAAAACAGATTGTGGAGAATGACAAGGAGAGGAATGCTAAACGAGAGGGTTTAACCGCACTTAGGAAGAGAGCTCGAACCACAAAGACTTGTGTTCCTTCTCCTTTCGATTCTATGATGAATGATTCGACGAAACCTTTGGTCCAAGAAGTTTGCTCAACGTGTGGATCTCATGATTCTAGTGAACCCACTTGGATTATTCTTCGAGGATTTGATCTTTTTGCTGGGGTTCCGTTTCATGTTGTTCATACATTCCTAGAGAAAGGTACGTGCTTAGTCTTTAATTTTACGGGGTTTTTGCGCGCTTTTTGGAAGACTTATATGATAAAAAGTGTGTAAATTGTTACACTTGTGTAGCTGAAGAGCAAATGACGTTTGAAGCGAAGAAGTTGCAGAGCTTAGTGAAAGAGAAGGCTCTTTTTATATCGGAACTTGGAGCTCTGGCTGATAGCATTTCTCCAGGCGTTATCAGATCGTTAGTGGCGCGTTAAAGGACAAACCTTTAGTTGATTAGAGAGATCCAAGGAACAATGTTGGTTTTGATAATTGGTCTCATAAATACAATCTTTCTTTCTCTTCTCACACAACACATTTTGCTTAGGCACAGAACTAAAGAAAAACACATACACACTTTGTCTTGGTGATCTTTTGGTTTCAAGCTGAGTCTACTCCTCCTCCTTGTTGTTGTGCAAGATATCTCTCTCGACGTTGCTTCTGGTAATTACAGAAGAGTAACACATTAAACATCATAATCATACTTTGTTGTCTTAAAACAAAAAAGAACAGCTCTAATAAGGACGTGAAAAGAATGGCATTGAGTCGCACCCATTCATCGATCACAAGTCCTTCTCCAATTGGCTTTGGACCAATGCTAGCCTCTGATGCTTTTTTCCTTGCTTCATCTGCAGCATCCGCGTCAGCTAATTGATGCTTCAATTTCTCCATCATCTTCACGGAGAGAGAGAGAGGTTTAAAGATCAATGATATTTAGTTTTCTTTCAGGAAGTAAAATGATCACAATTAGTTCACAAAGGATGACAACAAGACCCGGAAGAAGAAGAAAGACTCACGGGGTTAGGGCTTTCGGGATCCAAGAATACCACACGCATTACTTGTTCCTCGGAGACATGATCTTTTTGCTCCTCAAACTGCAGAATAACACGAGCATTCAATATTTCTTAGATTCCAAGAACAAGAGTCTCATTCTATCTTATCTCCTCTTTCAGATTCCGACCAGTTACTACCGTTTTCACATACCAGCTCAGGCATATAGTCCGTTGGGACTTTCATCTTCAGGCTCATGATTTTAAACTTAACTCCGCTCTTTTGTTCCATTGGCTTTTCATTATTCTCTGGAGCCTCAACAAACTTGAAAACTAGACAATTCAAACAAGAAAAATAGAAAAACAGTCACCGCGTAATCCTCGGGGAAGCAAGCGCGTACAATAGAAAAACAAATAGAAGCGAATACCAGTTGCGATAATTTCTTCTCCGGGAGCAAGAATAGCACCAGCAGGACGCATGAAGCAACTCTTTGGTTCCGTTGTTTGAAACTAAAAGAAACATAGAGAATCAGCAGATAAAAAGCCGAATGAACAACAACCGTAATCGAAAACGTTAAAGATCCAGTGAGCAAACCTTAAAAGCTACATGCGATTTGCTCGTATTCTTAATCTTAATGGCACTCCTGACTTGCTTCCCAGGCTCATCTTCAAAACATAATCACAAACTAATAAATCAGTAATCTTTAAAACTAATTGGAATTACAAACTCAGAACAAGAAATATGGATCAATAAAAGAGTGAATCTTGAAATTGACAAGACCTTACATTTTTGGCCCACATTTTTCCAAAGAAAACATTCCTCCTAAATTTGCTCAACATAACTTATCTATTTCTACTTGTAAAAATTTAGTATTTAATTTCCAGAAATAAGTCAATTTACAAGTCAACATCATCATCATCTTCAATTATCCAATGATTCCATGAAAAAAAAGAAAGATAAACCTTAAATTTCCCCAGTGAAGTCAATATCACACTATGATCCCAAAAAAAACCATAATTTCAATCAAATCCTACTGAGAATCACACGGAAACGAGAATTGTAATCAAAGTCAACTCTCAGGGAATCAAAAGAAGAAGAAGAAGAAGCAAAACAAAAAAAAACGATTCGATGGGAGTAACTCACAAGGGAAGTAAAGTTTTGCAGGAGGATCAAGCTTTAATCGGCGTTTTGTTGGAAGAATCGATCTCGCGACAGATGACATTGAAGGGATCGTCGTCGCGGTGGGTTGATGATGGTTTTGACCCAATCCTTCGACAACAGGAGGTCCGTGATAGCGAAAATGGCGAGATTGATGTATGTAATTTTGATTGGGATGAGAAGATGATGCAGACGAAGAAGACGAAGAAGAAGAAGAAGAAGAAGTAGCCATGGAAGAGGTAGCTTGAACATTGGAGCTTCGAAAAGGAAGCTTGAATAAGCCCCAACGTCGACCATCGGAATCTGATTTTTCTTCCTCCGTTAAAGCCATCGGAAGATTCGGACGTGAGAAGAGAAGGATTAAATTGGATTTGATTGTGATGATTTCAGATCCGGGTTTGTGTTTTTGATTAAGCCAAAAGTCATCGGAAGTGAAGAAGAAGATGAAGATGAAGAAGCGTTCGAAGCGTTTTGCGTTTTGAAAGTTTCTTGCTGCGGTTAGATTTATAGGCTTCTCGTCTTTAAATTGTAGAGGTAGAAAAAAACAGTAAACCGTAATGGTTTTGATTTGTAATATGTGACTGAGAAATTTCAAAACAATTTACCAATTATGTGCAATTTTGCTAAAATTTTAGTTAAGAAAATCAATTATAGTTATCACAAAATTCGAGATCCGCTTGTGTATATTTGAATTTGTGATTATTTTGTATAGAAATTAGTCATGGGCAAAAAACCCGGACTCGAAAACTTGAACCTGGAACTGACCCAAAAAACCTGGTTCAGATAGGGTTCAGATTGGATTCGGTTATGACTATTTTACCCCCATTGGATCTTACACTCTTAGACGCGCATGTATTGGTTCGGTTATGGTTCTTACCCGAGAACCGAGGGGGTAACCGAAATATCTGAAACATAAATTAACCCATAGATATTTTTGTTTTAGGTTGGGTATGTTCGAGTAGTTCGGGTAAATCTTACAATTTTGTTTTTGTTATTTTTCGGTTAATTCGGTTAGTTCGGGTATTTGTAGATATTTTCGGATAGTTCGGATAAAAATAACAAATTCAAGTGTATTATTTCAATTTTTTATAGATTTTTTATTATTATTTTTCGGGTATTCTGGGTATTTTTGATATTTCAAGTAGTTTGGGTAAAAAAAACCGAACCGAACCGAATGAGAATCAAAAAAATTTGGGTAATTGTCGGTTCTCATAATTAAAACCCGAACCGAACCGAAACTGTTTCGGTACCTATATGGATCCTAAATTCCTATACAGAAAAGATTTGGAACCCAACTGAATATCCAAATGCCTAGGCCTAATAGGAATGTGTTCACCAAAGGATAGACAAAATACATGAACCAAACCGAACCAAATCAAAATTCACCAATTCAAACTCGAACCAAATTATATAATAGTTTGAATAGGTACATACATTTTTATACTAAATTATTTGAACCAAACTCGAATTATACGAAATCGAATCGAAGTAACTGAACTAACCAAAAAATTACTAAAAATTATTACACTTTCTATATATTTTATTCTATTTTGTTAATTGATTAAGTGGTTTTTATCATGTAGTTTTTTTGTATTTTAAATTTCAATGTTTAACCAATTTTAGAGAAATATCTGCACAATTAACAATTATTTCTCGAGAATAAACCAAACTTATATATCATCATTCTCTAATTGCCATAAAACTTGATTTGTCCGATATATTGAATTTACGCCGACAATTCAAAATAAATAATAAATTATCATGATTAGAACATTGAAAAATGCAGTTATATCAACTGATTTATTGTTTTAGAATATACGCACTAAATCTAATATTTAAGAGAATATCTTCATAAATATTTTTTTGATGATGTTATATCAACTGATTTATTGTTGTAGAATATACACAGTGAAATTAAATGTATTTGGTAATAAATATAGTGGAATTAAATAAATAAATAAATAAAAGTGAGAAAAATTATGGCCATGACAAATATGCAAAAATTGCTTCAAATATTTGCCTTTTAATATATAGAGGATTTATCAGTAAAGCTCAACAAGTATCTATTAAAAAATTATTTTAAAAATCTTCACTTTAAACAATATTTTTGAAAAATACATTAAATAATACATTCACATATAAAAAATATTTGAAACCAATAACACTAAAGAAAAAAGAACATTAGAAAAACAAATAAATTTCATCGTCTCACGTTAATTTTTTACCATTTTACAGTTGCAGCTTGCCAACCACCCAAAATTATACCATCTTGGCATCTTACAAACTATGTGCTTCGTCATTTTATTATAAATGCAGACGGGAAACATTTTTGATATGATCCAAAATCTACCAATTTCAGCATTTTTGTTTAGGAATGTTTTTCTAAATTGCACAATTTAGAAAATAAAATTTACAATGCGATTTGATTGACGATTTACCTATTGTGTGAAAATGGCGATGGTAAGCATGAGCAAATCAAACAATTTTTTTTTTGGTCACTATCCAACAATTTTGTTATTATCCAAAAATTTACCATCAAACATTTTTTTTTTGGGAAACCAATTAACATTTTAAGTTCCATTTTTCCAAAATCCAACACTATTTTGATGATACACTAAACTAGCCAATAGATTAAATTATACTAAATTTTATATTTAATTGATGATACAAAACGGTTAAAACTTTTTTTTAGACAATACGAAAATAGTTTATAAAAATAAAAAATAGCGATATAATTAAAAAAAATTAAAAGTATCACTTTTAACATTAATTGATATCGTTCGAGTATAAATGAACTCTTTTTCAAAAGAGAAAAACTTTTCTCTCTCTTATCTTTGAGAGAGAGGGTTTTTTCTTCGTTTTGTTGGCCAACGACGATTGTGTTTAGTTTTTTTTATTTTTGATTTCATTTGGACAATAAATTCCGACTATGTTCGGATTCTCTTTCCGGCGAATCCGGATTTTGTATTATACTTTATATGCCCTTTCACATCTATCTTAGATCCCCTTTGGCTTTTGATCGAAATCCTTTTTCACTGGTTTGCCCAGAGCTCTTTCTAGGATAGTCAATCTTTACTCATCTTTGATGGGCCGTTCGTACGTCATAGGAGTAAAGTTTCTCCGATCGAAAGAAGGATGGTGTTGACGGGATTCTTCGGCCAACTTGGATTAGATTCAGCAGCGCTGGCATTTTTCTTGGGAGAAAGACGGTCCGACAAAGGGTTTTTCCGGTTGTTTTGAATTTTTTCCGATTTTCTTCTCCAGTAGTCTATAGCTTTTTCGACCAATTAGCCTCGACTGAAGGTGGAAGGTGTTTCAGAATCGTGCAGTATGTATAAGATCTTTGCAAGTTGGATGAAGCTTCACGGTGGATCTTCATGGCGAGGATGGTGGAGATTTGATAAACATAGCCGGCGGTGGTGGTGAGAGTCATACTGAGGCGGTGGTATCGAAGCGGTGAAATTTTCCGAAGCTAACCCCCAAGGCGTCCTTATGTCTTTCATTTATTATGTTTATCTTTACAGTATACGTGAGAGTAGTGGGTCTTAGTTGGGCTGAATTATACCATCTGTATTTGTACCCCTTAAAGCATCTCCAACCCACTTTTATTAGTGTGTGGCTAGCAGCGTTAGGTGCTTTGAGATCATGACAGTCATTTTCTTTATTTTTTTCAGAATATTAATTAATGGAACGTTAATAGTGTCCATTGTTTTGAAAAAAAAAATCATTTGAAAAAATAAGTCCAAACAAAAACTTAGTATCGTTTTTTTTACACACGCATGAATACCAATCGATGAACCACATGTGTTCAACTACTACACTCTCGCTAGGGTATTAGTATGAACAATTCTCCTATAGCCAAGTTTTTATCTCATTGTTTGACGTACATAAATTTGTTATAATTAAGATTAATTTGTCCAAGTGAAAATTGGAAGGAGCTTATTGATTTTGATAACAAATAGAGCAAACCATCTAGGTTATACCATGCAGAGATCAAAGTTAATATAAAGGGAGACTAGATATTTTTATTAAAGTCGAGAATCTAAAGTTATCATTGAGATTAAAAATGACATCTCTCGAGGATAAGTTTTGAGAAACCATATCTTCTATGCAAATTTTGGGCAAGAAGAACATAGGTTGCTAAGTTAATATGAGGTCATCAATGTTGCTAAAACATTTTAATGTTGAACACTGCATAGAAAAACATGAATTACACGGATTTTTTATGTTAGTGGGATCCTTAATGTTGCGGAGATGGATTTTTATAACCGAAACACCAATATTAACAAATTGAAAAACAAACAGTATAAGTGGATGGTTTTTTCGAGAACACTAAGGTTTCTCCTAATTATTGAAAGATCAAAGCTTAAGATAGTTGTATTTGAAAAACTTGTTCTTTATTCATTGATGAAACTTGGCTTATATAGCCTTTACAACTAACAGAATCCGAAACTGATGCAACACAAATAGACTAACACATTTGTCTCCAACTGAACCGTAATACTCGGTCACATTATTAACCACTTAACCATTACTCAAAGACTTATTCAAATATTCTCCAACGGCTACTTTGTTTAAGCTTGCTCTGTTTTGCTCTAACAAACCCTCCCTAAACTAAGCTTGGTGAATCAAGACTTAGCTTATCTTCAACAGAGCAGATTCCAAGCTTGCTTCTCAAGCGCTTAAACACTTCACGATTCAACGCCTTAGTGAAAATGTCTGCAACTTGCTCCTTAGACTCACAATACTCAAGACAGATTTCACCTTCTTTAACCAAGTTACGCAGAAAATGAAAACGAACTCCAATGTGTTTGCATCTCCCATGGAAGACCGGATTCTTAGACAGCTTTATAGTTGAAGTATTGTCACAGAGAATGACAGTACCTCCCTCCATATCATAGCCTAGCTCCTTCAAAACCCTTTTGAACCATATAGCTTGACACACACACACAGAGGCAGCCACATATTCAGCTTCGGTGGTTGAAAGAGTAACTATAGGCTATTTCTTCGAAAGCCAAGCTACAACAACATTATTCATAAGAAAAACGTACCCTGAAGTGCTCTTTCTGCTCTCAACATCTCCAGCAAAATCACTGTCGGTGTACACAAGAATTTTTCCAGTTCCTTCTCTCTTATACCAAATTCCAAAATTCAGAGTTCCTCTTAAGTACCTTAGTACTCTCTTGGCTGCTTGTAAGTGCAACTGAGTAGGTTTAGCCATGTACCTACTCAAAAGACTTACGGCAAACTGCAGATCCGGCCTGGTTGTAGTGATGTACATGAGACTTCCTATTATTTGCTTATAGAAAGTCTCATCTACTCTTTCTCCTCCTTCGTCCATATCCAGTTTATTCCCAGGAACCATAGGATTGTAAACAACATTGCAACTCTCCATGTTGAACCTCCTCAGAACCTCTAGAGCATACTTTCCTTGAGAGATATGAATTCCTTTTGGCGTCTGTAACACCTCAATTCCCAAAAAATATCTCATCTTGCCCAAATCAGTCATATCAAATTCCTTTTCCATAGACTGTTTGAACCTCCTTATCATCAAAACATCATCACCAGTATATATCAAATCATCAACATATATACTGACAAAGAGAGAGTTACCATGATTGTTTGTCTTGATAAACAATGTTTCTTCATTCTCAGACTTCTTGAAACCCTCCTTGATGAAATACTCTTCAATCCGGCTGAACCATGCCCTTGGAGCTTACTTTAAGCCATACAAGGCTTTGTTCAGCTTGTAAACTTTGTCTTCTTCACCATTATGTACATAACCTTTAGGCTGTTGTATGTACACATCTTCTAGCAAAACTCCATATAGAAATGCAGACTTGATATCGAGTTGATAGATCTCCCAACCTTTGTGTGCTGCCGTAGCTAGGAGAGTTCTTATAGTGTCCATTCTAGCAACCGGAGCATAAACTTCAGTGTAGTCAATGCCATGTTCTTGAGAATATCCCTTTGCCACCAATCGAGCCTTGTATTTGCTTACTTCTCCAAGCTCATTGAGTTTTGTTTTGTAAATCCATTTGACCCCAATACATTTAGCTCCCTTTGGCAAATCTCTTAGCTCCCATGTTTGATTCTTCTCAATAGACTTGAGCTCTTCATTCATAGCTTCTCTCCATTTTGAACTCTGTTCAGCTTCTTCATATGTCACTGGATCGGAGGAGATGATTTCTACCATATTTACTTCGTCTTCTTCTTCATCATCAAACTCCACTCCAGTTACATAGTCACTTAAATGACTGGGAGCTCTCCTAACTCTTCCCTCCCTGACTTCAGCAGTCTCTGCAACTTGTTCTTTATCAGTTTCTGTAGGTTGTTCTGCTTCATCATTTTCTTCTTCTTGATCACTACTTTCTTCTTCACTTTCTTCCCATAGCTGATCATCACTCCATGTGAGATCAGGTTCTGATTCATTTTTATCAGCCTCCCAATTCCAGTTTCTTCCTTCTTCAAACACCACATCACGGCTCACTACAATTTTTCTGGTTTGTGGATTGTATAGCCTGTATCCTTTTGATTCTTCTGAGAAACCAAACATGATGCAAGTGGTGCTCTTGTCATCAAGTTTGCTTCGCCTTTCATCTGAGACATGAGCATGAGCAACACTCCCCCAAATTCTAAAATGCTCCACACTTGGCTTGAGTCCACTCCAAGTCTCTTGTGGTGTAGCATCTTTTACTGCAGTAGTGGGACATCGATTTAGAACATAGAAGGTCCAGTTTGCTGCCTCTGCCCATAATTTCTTTGGAACCTTTCTACTTGCCATCATAGATCGAACCATGTTCATCACAGTGCGGTTCTTTCTTTCTGCAACGCCGTTCTGTTGAGGTGTGTAAGCAGTGGTGAGCTGCCTGCGAATCCCTTGCTCCTTACAATAGTCAGGGAACTCATGAGAAGTGTACTCCCCTCCCCTATCAGTTCTCAAGCCTTTGATGTGCTTCCCTGTCTCAATCTCTACCTTCTTCTTGAACAACTTAAAATGATCAAAAGCTTCGGATTTCTCTTTCAAGAAATACACCCATGCTTTTCTGCTGAAGTCATCTATAAAAGTGAGGATGTATCTCTTACCAGTGAAGGTTGTAGGGTTGATGGGACCACAAATGTCAGAGTGCACTAGCTCAAGAGCTTCTTTTGCTCTCCATGTGCTCTTCTTAGGGATTGCAGTCCTTTGCTGCTTTCCCACCAAACAGTTTGAACAATTGAACTTCTGAACATCAAAATATGGAAGACCACGTACCATATTCTTGCTCTGCAGTGACTTCATTCCTCGATGGCTGAGGTGTCCATACCGTTCATGCCATAATTTAGACATGTCTTCTGAAACAGTTTGGAGACACTGTTGCTGCTTTGGTTCTTCTTCTCCAAGTGTTTCATCAATGAGCATAAACATTCTGTTTAGGCTCATCTTGCTCTCAGCAATCAATCCTTTGTCATCATGATAAATCTTGCAAGCATCTCTTCTTATGATGATTGTCAACTCCTTTTCTTGTAACTGACCAAGGCTCAGCAGGTTGTTCTTGAGCTCTGGTACGTAGTATACGTCACTTATTGAGTATAATATGTCATTCAGGACCAGCTTGATGTTTCCCTTTCCAACTACTTCCATTCTCTTGTCATTTCCAAGCTTGACTGAGTGCTTGAAACTTGCATCAATTGTCGAAAATAGTTCCTTGTCTCCACTCATATGGTTTGAGCAGCCTGAATCCAGAAACCATGCTCTCTTTCTCAAGTTCTCTTGCTTCCCAGAGTATGTCATCAGCATTAGTTCTGCATTCTCTTCCAAATCTGCAGCTTCTTCGTCACTATCTTCTTCTTCTTCTACATATGCCATCAAGAGAACTTCTTCCTTCTCAAAGTTTGCATAATTTGCTTCTTCATCCCACTTAGGACACTCATTTCTGAAGTGACCAAGTTTATGACATTTATAGCACTCCACTGTGCTCTTGTCAAGAAAACCTCTGCCTCTACCACGTCCTCTTCCGCTAGTGGTGGATCCTCCTCTTCCTCTGGTGTCACCTCCATATGTGACTTTCAAAACTTGCTCTTCTCCTCTGTCTCCTTTTTCAGACCTCTTGAATTTCCTTTCATGAACCACCAGAGAGGTTTGAAGTTCATCCACCGAAATACTTCCAATGTCATTGGATTCTTCTATGGAAACCACCATGTACATGAATTTTTCACTCAAGGTCCTGAGAATCTTCTCCACCACCTTGGTTTCAGACATGGCCTCTCCATTGCTTCTCATTTGGTTTGAGATGGCTAGCACTCTCTTGAAATACTCCTCCACTTTCTCGGATTCATTCATCTCCAAGATCTCAAAATCTCTTCTCAGCTTCTGCAGCAGAGATTTCTTCACTCTTTCATTTCCACCAAACTTCCTTCTCATGGACTCCCAAATGATCTTCGAGGACCTCCTGTCCTGAATCTGTTCAATGGTTATCCTATCAATGGCTTGATAGAGATAATGCTTGACTTTGTGATCATTTGTCTTGGCATTGTCTAACTGCGTCCTTTGTTCTTCAGTTAGCACGGTTGTTGTTGCTGGTTCCTCAAAGCCAATCTCAATCAGGCTCCATAAACCCTTAGCTCTGAAGAAATTTTCCATGACTTCACTCCAATGATCCCAATGTCCTTCAAACTGAGGCAGCTTCATTTTGTCATTACCCATTTCTCCTTTCGTTTTCTTAAGTTCTCAAAAACAACAGAGCTCTGATACCAATTTGAAAGATCAAAGCTTAAGATAGTTGTATTTGAAAAACTTGTTCTTTATTCATTGATGAAACTTGGCTTATATAGCCTTTACAACTAACAGAATCCGAAACTGATGCAACACAAATAGACTAACACATTTGTCTCCAACTGAACCGTAATACTCGGTCACATTATTAACCACTTAACCATTACTCAAAGACTTATTCAAATATTCTCCAACGGCTACTTTGTTTAAGCTTGCTCTGTTTTGCTCTTAACAATTATCGGATACACCGTATAGTACAAAACATTGAATCTTCTCTACAAAACCTAGACGTCATGTATCATCTCGCTGAACAAAAAATTGTAGTAGGAAATTTAAACTTTGAGTTTATTTATAAAAAAAAAATATTGGCAAATAGTGATTTCGATATAGTGGAAATACCCAAATGAACACTATGAACGATTTGTTTTGAACAATTTCAAACTTCAAGCATATCAAAAGTACCATACGAGCAATCAAAATATGTGGCAGACATGATCATATTTCGTTCTCATCGCATCGTATCTTATCAGTAACACGCGTTCCAGCCGGCGTATAGAAATATAGGCCGTGGGCATAAAAGACGCAATCAAATTATCAGAGAACGAGGCAAAAGATGCAATCAAATTGTTAGAGATCACGATAGCTTTGGTTCGGTATTTTCCCGATCCTAGATATGCGAGTGATACCCAAACTGCGAGTGATATCCAGATAACGAGTGATTCTACACACATTTGTGTCTCGCGATAGATCGATTTGAAGATTGATTTTGGACGATTTTATTGGTGCATAAATTTTGAAGAAAAATTATTTCTAGAATATTTATAAAAAACAATTCTAAATCGAAAAATGTGTGTCAAAATAGAGAATATAGAAATACTATTTTTTATTTTTAAAAATAGTATTCTTCTAAAATAAAAAATAAATAAAAGAATAATATATTTTACTATATTTAAAAATAAAAAATAGAAAAATACATTGCATATTAGTAGATTTACGTTATAATCTAATATAATGATTGGCCTTATAAAAAAAAAAAAAAAAAAAACTCTTTTCAGCATTTCTTTGTCAACGGAATTTTTTTTTTTATAAATGTTTCTTTGTCAGAGGTCGCATCAATGAAACGACGACGTACCCATACACATTTCTTTTTCTTTTTAAAGGGCAAGGAACTAATATTTCTTCAAATTTTTCTGATTTTCTATTGACATTTTCATGTAAATTTGTACTCTTAACTCCATTAATTCTAACTCCATTAATTCACTGATATTTGATTTGGTGAAGACAACAAAAAACCATTATCTTTATAACAACTTCTTAATTTGTACATGCTTTTACATAATAAATACAAAGAACAACGAAGATGAAAAATATTCACTGAAAACATACCGCAAAAAAAAAATATATATCAAAATCAAAACACAGAAATGTTTTGATTTTCGTCTTCTTCTTCTTTTCACGAGATCTAACAAGATCCCCAACAGCTAAGAAACATGACCGTTCTCAGAGATTCCTCCGCCTGTCTCAGCCTCTCACTCGCCGCCGCACTAAATCGGCTCGATTCCCGATCTCCTTTAAGCCTACGCACCGACGAAGACGATGACGCGACTGAGCTCTGCGGCGATGAAGTCGATTCTTTGACGGCAGATCTGAAAGTCGTCGAATCTCCGCCGCTACTTCCGGTGATGATACTCTTGTCCTTCATCAACTTACCGGAAAACTGATTAATCACTCTGTTCATCTGCTTAAAACTTTTCCGATTTATAAATTCCGATTCTCAGAGATTTGGCTTCTCAGATTCCGAAGAGAGTTTTTCCTTTCGTTTTCGAAGAGTGTGAGATTTTTTGTTTATTATATAGAGAGGGGAAAGTGAAGTGAGCCATAGGATTTGGGAGAAACTACCGGCTGAGACGGTTGAATACCGGAGGCTCAGTGGCTCGTGAGATTTCTGTTAGATAAGTGACCGCCACGTGTCGGTTAAAGGAAGGTTCGCGACATGTTGGTTGTGGATATGATTGAAGGTGAGAATGGATATTTTATTACTTCTTTTACTTTAAATTCGATTTCATTTTTCTTAAAAAGAAATTGCAATTATCTGCTTCGCTTTCATCTGGATAATTATGAATTATACGATGTTTTAACTTTGACGAGGACATTAATTGTCATGTTTATTTATCATTTCCAGATAATGTTTCTTTTGTTTTACTTCACTTTATCTATTACAACTTGACCAGCGATTTTGTTTTTATTTTTTATTTTTTTTGTCATCTAATATTATAAATAAACAAAAGTTTAAAAAGGCAACTGATTTATACTTATTCTCATAATTAAAAGTTGACGGAATACATAAATTTCCAAGAACCAAAAACCAACGGATAACATAATATCCCCGAAACTAAACTTTAAATAAGAGAATCAAACGATCTTCTAATAACAACGCTAAAACTAAAAACATAGAATAAACATAGTCCAACAACAAACCAAAAACCAACGATATAGACTTGAATTCAAAATAACATGACTCGCTAAACAAAATTCCTTAACTCTTTGATGATCACGACAAACCGAAGTGGATAACACAAATCTAAACAACGACGAAAAATTCTCTTATAGTGAATCAATACTACCTTCCAATCAACGTGTTCCTAGAATCTTAATATGGCAAAAACGAACCATGACTTAACATCAAGTCCTCCACCATTTTTCTGGAAGTGGCGATGTCGAAAACCACGACTTTTGGACGCTTCGGTAAGAACCTTTGAAGAGATAAGATCTCGATCAGATCAATTCGTAGAAACAAGGAGCGACATAATCTCAAATTGGTTAACGCCTAACTCGATTAAATAAGGCAAGAGATCGAACCAGAAAAATCAATAACTCGATTTTGTTTTTATTTCAACATTCATGTTTTTTTTTGTCACACATTCATGCTTTTATTTATCAACACTTTATATTAGTTTATACTAATTTTTATATTAATTAACATTCTAAATCATGTTAAACTAGGTGACTGCAGGTTTGGGATGGACAATCAGGAGAGCCTCCAGCGAAATTATAATTCGAAGACCAGAGATTCGATTGCACACAGCCAAGACCGTCTCAATTTTTTTAAGGACCCATGGCAGAAAAAAAAAATTTGGACCTTTTTAATATAAATATTTTTTTTTACCCTTTTTAATATAAACTTAAAAAAAAAAAAAAAATTGAGCTCCATTTCTTTAAAATTTTTGAAAATTTTGGCGGACCTCAGGCATAGGTCCCACTCGCCACGCCTTAGAGCCGGCACTGCACACAACATCGCCTCTACTAGATGAAGGACTTGCTCTGTTGCATACTCTCCAAGATGCAACAAATGAAGGATTTTATCGACTCCTCATTCTCTCTGACTCACTCATTATCACCAACTTGGTAAAATTGGGAGCTTGGAACTCGGAACTCTATGGAGTACTCCAGGACATTCGGTCTCTTGTTTCTCTTTTTTCTTCTATCTCGTTTTCTTATATTCCCCGCTCTGTGAACGAGTGTGCCTATTCTCAGTCCTTGTTTAAGATCTGGCCATTTCTATATACGGCAGAGACGGATCTTAAAATTATTTCTTTTATCGCCTCGGATCTGGAGGTTTTCACCATCGCTCTACTTATTCTTTGCAATTTGTACATGAGACGAGAGTACATCTCAAAGTGTTTCTTCATTTGTGTCGCCTCGGTTGGCTCCGTTACGTTGAAGCAGTATATGAGGGTTTGGTAGCACCTCATCCGTTGATTTCTTTGCGGTAAGGAAAATATTGAATCTATATCCGTTTGGGTGTTACTTCTAGTCCCAGATTTGTATTCTTCTCAAAAAGATTCTACTTCGATCTTTTCTCATAGAACTCTGGCGCAATCTCCGTCAATTAACCGATCTCCTCTCGTTTGGGTTTAGTCTTTTTTCATGTTCTTTGTGTTTTAGTCTCCTAGATTTTCGGAATAGGGCATTGTCTTTCAGAAATAGAGTTTTTGTCTCCCGAAAATCGAACTCTTGTAAAATTTGGATTTTTAATAAATATATCTTTTCAATGAAAAAAATGTAAAAAAAATCTATTTTTAATATATTAAATTATTCAAATTTTAAAATTTAGATTTAGATCCGTGAATCCGAAAATTTACTATCCATATCCGAATTCAAACATTTCGGATATCCTAATTTTTAAAATAGATCGGAACGAATCCTATATCAAAACGGAGCAGAACGAATTACAGTTCGAATCCAAATCATATTTGCCACTATTTTTAGCTCAGAGTAAAACGACCGACATAGCCATAGCAAAAAAGACAAATATTGATTAGAGGTAATCTGGAGCCCAAAAAACAAAATTAGAGCCCATTATCTATTTACCAACGCTCATTTATTAAAGAAGAATACCGGTTTAGTTGTACCGGCTTACACTCCGCCGCAATGCACATTCTCGACGCCGGAGCTCGATTCTCCGCCGTTAGATTTTCGCCGGTGTTCAGTCCTTCCCCCACACCTCTCCGCAGACGATACTCCATCGTAAGGTCACTTCTACCTCAAATTGATTTCTCCATATTCTTCTTCTCTTCGTATCACATCTCAGATTTCTCCATCGTTTTCTCGATTTATCTCTCAGGTCTACTCTTCCGTTTCCAAAGCACCAAGCTAAGTATCATAAAGAGCTCGAAACCGCCATTGATGCTGTTGATAGAGCTTGTCGCCTCTGTGTCGATGTAAGATTTAATTGACTTCACTTCTGTTGTGTCTTTTTTCAATTCAGATTGACGTCTACTAAATCTTTGTGTTTGAGCATGTTTAGGTCAAGAGATCGCTTTTTTCTTCTAAAGAGAAGATTCTTGAGAAGAATGATCAAACTCCAGTTACAATTGCAGATTTCGGAGTGCAAGCTTTAGTCAGTTTGGGTAAGAAAAATGAGTCCACTAGTTTAGGCTTTTCTTGATTGTAGAATCAAAGGTTTTAAGTGATTGATGTTGTAGACATTCCGAAACTGAATTATCTGACAAATTTGTGCACAAGAACCATATTTCCATGAATGTCTGATTTCAAACTTGAGTCTTATATGATTGCAGAGCTTTCGAAACGGTTTCCTTCAATACCTTTGGTGGCTGAAGAAGACTCTCTTTTCTTACGTGCGAATAACCTCGTAAGTTCTGTGGTAAGTGAAGTCATCGCAAAAGCAAGCATCGGGGAGAATCAGTTGTCTGATTCCGATGTACTAGAAGCAATTGACAGAGGTGGAAAGGATGCTTTCACCTTTTGCAACAAACCAGCTACTTATTGGGTATGACATGAAGGTTTTCCTCTAAGTTCCGTTTGTTGCAGTCTTACATATCTTCTTCTCGCCATTAGCTATTACTGTCAACTTCACGCCCCATCAATCTTAATGGACAAAATATTTTTCCATCCGCAGTAGATTATCATTTTGAAGTTTGTAATTTTGTAATGTTAGAATCGAAATGAGATGTTGGATACTACTTGATTTTGTGTCCCCTTGAAACAGAACAATTGGCACTAAAATGGAAAATGATGCTACCTGCAACTCACTAATTAATTTTAGGTCCATTGATGTTCTGCAGATTTTGGATCCAATAGATGGCACAAGGGGGTTCCTTAAAGGAGATGATGCTTTATATGTGGTATGTCTCTTAAGCCTGAGATTCTCATTTCCTTGTTGTGAGAATTACTGAAACTAGCGTATGGGATTGATGCATCCTTGAGAACCTCCTTGCCCAGCTCTACACATTTTTTAAATTAATTTTTGCAAAAACACTACTAAGAGTTCTGAGCCATGAACAAGATAAAATATTTTTACATGTATCTATATGAGTTGGATAGGGGGTTTCATGTTTTGTTTTTTTCTTTTTCTGATATTCTTCTTCGTCATAAATTCATACAAAAAATCTCAGGTAGGATTGGCCCTTGTTGTAGATAATGAAATCGTGCTAGGGGTCATGGGCTGTCCAAACTGGCGAGGAGACTTTTCAGATGGATCGACCGGAACCCTAATGGTCTCACATATTGGTTGTGGAACATGGAGCAAGAGGTTACAAAATGTCTCTAGCAAAGTATCCGGTGATTGGACAAGGTGTTTTGTTGATGCCTGTGGTTTAGTGAACAAGGCTCGGTTTTGTATTCCGGAGAGTGAAACCTGGGAATCACTTCCTCTCACTGGTTTGTTCGATGCAAGAATAGATTCAGATGACTTAAAACATAAAGAGATTCTTCTTTTGCCCATATGTTGTGGAAGGTATCCACTAACTCTCTCTCGACTAAAACACATAATTGTTCGTCAAAACTGTCCATCAAGAAACAGAAATGATCAATACTCTATGCTTGTATGCAAATTACAACATTTCCTCTCTGATCAGTTTCCTTATCTGTGTGTACAGTTTGTGCAAGTATTTGACGATAGCTTCTGGTAGAGCATCGGTTTTCCTTCTCCGAACCAAAACTCAGCGAATGATAAAGGTACTCAATTGTTTGATCTGGTCCGGATCTACACATCAAAATCTTTCTCATTTTTTATTTGTTGTAGCCGAGTATTTCTTATCTCAAGAGATTTTCTTGAACATGTATAGGCTTGGGATCATGCAGTTGGGATCATATGTGTTCATGAAGCCGGGGGAAAGGTTGGTGAAATCTTTTCTACATGATTCTTTATGAACTAAGGAATCTAACAAAACCTGAAAAAGTACAAACTTATTTTCATTCTGCTGTTTGAAGATCGACTCTGGTCTTGTTTGGCTGTCTAAGTTTGTTGAGATATCGTCTCTCTATCTCTCAGGTTACAGATTGGGAAGGAGATGAAATCAGTCTGGAGGAAGATCAATCGGAAAGGAGACTCATTTTTCCGGCGGGTGGTGTTGTAGTTAGCAATGGAAGTTTACATCATCAAATTCTTGAGATGATCTCTTCTGCTTCACCAACTCTTTGATTTATGACTGACTACTCTATACTATGAATTTGTCTCCATTTTTTTTCTTAATCCGAGTTTGTTTTGTCAAATCTGTCATATAAGTTATTGAAAACATATATCAAATTGGTATTTTGGATGCATTTTTGTATTCATCCTTTCTTATTGGAAATTGTGGCTACTTTTTAAGTATGATTCGATTTCTGGTTTTTGTAATAAAAAAAATCGTAGGAACAAAAACTTATAATTTATGTACACTTGGTATATATAACAATTTTTTATTTTACAAAGTGCAATTTACAATATTCTTTCTATATTGATAGACATCTTGTATTTTTGTGTCAGCCGATATATATATTTTCATCTGAAATATATTATATTAATTTTTTTGAGATACAAATACTGACGGCTAACAGAAAAACCTCGGAAACTAAGCCGACGGATTACTAGATATTTCTGGAGACTAAACCCTGCGAAAGAGAGCCAAAAATCTTACACAAACCCGAGAAAAGTCTAAGTACAAAAGAGAACGAAACTCGTAAACAAAAACAAAAGACCCATCAAATAAACCCGAAGAAAGCCAGATACAACTCGCAAAAAAATTGCCTACAACCCGGAAAGCTAAACGAAGTGGCTAATCGCAAAGGATAACACATCATATACTACGAAAAGTGGTTCCTTCTATAGGGAATAAATCTACTTATCAATCCTAAGGGATCTTAGGAATCTAATCCGGCGAGACGGGACCTAGACACACAATACTCCCGGAAGCGGCGGCGTCGAGATTGAACCAACGATTTGAAAACGTCTAAGTAGAAACCTTTGACCTGACCAAAAATTTGACTTGATCTTTGCGTAGAGACAAAAGCGAACCTAAATTCACACCAGACCATATAGAAATCGGATCAAAATCGGGGACAACTCGGAGAGAAAACGCAAGCGATAACCAAGACATCAAGGCAAGCTAGAGACAACACAGGCTGGACCAAAAGCAGATCTAAAGGAAACTCAAGTTCCAGAAACGAGAATCTCGCCTGAGGATTGAAGATGGAATGAAGACGGCACGGCGAAGCATGACGGCGAACCTCGACACAGAACCGAGAACATAGCCTCATACAGAGATATAACCGAATATACCAAACAGTTTGCCTTTAAATTCAATGTAAGGAAGATATAAGATAAAATGAAGCAACTAAACGTAGCTTTGAGATACAAAAAATTCTCCCAAATGTATGGAAAAAGCAGGTCCACCTTATGGCTTTGTCGTCATAGCAATCAACTTTTTGCAGTCCGTCTAGAACTCTTTGCAAGCTAGACCATGCCGAAGACATGACATGTATGATGGCCCAAATCAAAGTTTTAAATTCTGAGTGCAGGGGAAAACTCCTCCGAATTTGCATGGCACCCATGAGAATTGTCTCCTTGATGCTTGAGAAAAACCACCATATCCCAGAAAAATTATGCTCATCTTTCCATGAGCCTCTATATGGCATCAAATACCCTCACCCATTATAGGCAGCTCCGGAGGTATCAGACAAGAAAATATCATCGAAAACTGAATATCTTGCGACTCAAACCAAGCAAGTCTCTCCGATTTTGCAATCATATCGCGTGGATCACGATCCAACCTCTAATTTTTTGTTTTCATTACGGGTCTTCCAAATAAACCAAAAGATCCACGTGAATACTATTTCCTTATTTATTGAATATTTTGCCTCCAAAGAGGTAGTCCAAGTTATAGTAATTTGATTATGTTGAAAATAATCTTGGTGCCGAAGGTATGGGAAATAGTGCCCAAACTGGTAAAGTTGGTGGACATTCGAAAAGTGCATGGTTCATCGTTTCCTCTGTTATTCTGCATCGAAGAAAAATAGAATCACAATTAGTTCTCCGAAGTCTTAGTCGATGATTTTTCACAACACTACCATATATCACTTTCCAAATAAAATGTTTAATGTTCGAGAAACCCTTTTTTCCAAGCTTGTACTTTAAGGGCTTGCAAATTCAGTCCCTGAAGAGAAATCGCAAAATCTGATTTTAGCAAAATGTGTGCAACCCAGTATCCTGATCTACTCGTATATTTTCTGAATTTGGTATAATGCTATCGATATCATCTTCTATATCACATTTACCGCCAGATTAAAAAAAAAAAAAAAAAAGTCTTGCAAAATGTAATCGTTCCACTCCTTAGTAACCCCGGATTAACGATTTTGTTTACCGCCAGACTTAAGTGAAATATACTCCTTAGTAACCGGATTAACGATAGTCTTGAAGTTTCAGAACCAACCCCATACCGAATACTTTTCTCCACCAATGCTTAAGCTGATGATATATTTCTCCACCCGTAAGATGGTATTAAATATTGAGTATTAGGCGTCATGAGAGGGTTCGTGTTTCTAAAGTAGTGTCCTTTTAGAACCCTTTGCCATAAGAGAATTTGGAAATCTGATTATATATTCGGCCACGATGAGCTGTGTAGCGTTTGCAATCTTCGTGTGAGAAATTTATAACAAGTTTGAAACTCATCATATTTACATTTAATTATCATCTCCTCTGTTTTTGTATAGTTTAGGTGACTTAGGATATAATTTCAAAATTTTGGATCTGTTACTTGAGGAAGAAAATTTCACAATTCGGAACTAAATAACAAATTGTGAAATGTAAAATAAAATCGTCGGGTTTTCTAGAATTTTGTCGAGGGAATGATTCGAATGAATATCTTTGTCTTTCCACTAAATTCTATAATGGTTATTTTGATATTATTAGCATCACCTCTATTTTCAAGCGAACCACCAAGATTAGAACCACTAATAAAGTTTATAGTCAAATAATTCAAATGTATATTATATAAATAATAGATACTATAATAATATTAAATATAACGTGGATAGATCGACTCTTAAATTAAGTGGCACATCAACTCCACAATCATTCCGATTTCTTGTCGCATATTATAGTTTTATATACATAAATAAATGTTATGCATAATAACCACATATATATATATTAATGTATAGATGTGTGTGTGTGGATTTTTGGTCTTTGTCTTCACCTTTCTACTATTTAGGATTCAAAGGGCTTCGTTTCCGACGTAACAAAAATACATAATAATGCGACAATAATCTCTACGTGAATCGATTTTATTATATAACAAATAGTAGCCAATCATATTTTATATTAAGAAAAATTAGGTCAGTATCGCATATGTGTAATATGTGGCTACGTGCATACTCTTATTGCCTAACTTTTTTGTCCATGTGGCTTAATTACAACGAGTAAAAAAATGACGAAAGATGTCGGATTAATTCGAGTTTCAACTTCATTTTAACAATCAATATAATCGTCGAACGAAGATCAATAGTTGATCTAGAGATTGAAAAATGATTACAGATATGTCAATAAATTGATGCACTTTTTCATGAACTCGCTTGTAATTGAAGTTTGCATGAGTCAGAGCAGTCGAGCAATATATATAAGATCGTGAACTCGACATCTTTCCATAAAGTTCGATATAAAATTGGTGAGAATGACACATTTTAGACTATCTTTAATCGATAAAATGTATTTCATCATTAACCAAACATTAAACATATATATTACCTTCAATTTCACAGCATGAAAATTTGAAATTTTCACAGTAAAAATTTCATTTTTGATATGTTAATTTTTAAAAATATCCACCATGAGTTGTTCATTTTCAAAAGATTTTGACCCTTAACAAACCCTAAACTCTAAAAACTAAACACTAATATAAAATATTTAACTCAAATATAAATAATATTTCGAATAAATGATATAACTTTAGTGGTATTTTAAAAAAAAATTTAGAAGGGTGCTATTTTTTTAAAAAAAGCATTTTTCAAAATTTCTCATAAAAGTTTTTGTTTTAAACAAAAAATACGAATGAAATGCTTAAACTATTTACGTGTTGTCTAAAGCACTTATATTTTCAGTCTATAATTCTTCATCTTCGTCTAAATAGATGTAATCATTATGATAAAAATCCTTTTAGCGATCAAACGTTGTCTAGAAGATTTCTTACTCGAATCTAGTAGCTTTACTTGTGACCGAAAAGGCAAGAGATCCCAAATTCGAATGATGTAAATGAAAAAAGATTTAAATCCGTTATTATCTCTGACCCAAAAAAGTTATGGATTTGTCTATAACTCTTAAATATTTTTAATCCGTTTTTTTTTCACTATGATATAATTACCGCTTTTTTATACATGGCTCAAACATTATCAACAAAATAAGATTTGGTCAACTATGTGTAGTAACACGTAGGCTACTTTTTGGGGCAAATTCATGCGCAAGCAAAGCCCCTAGATTTTTGACAGGTTACTACCCTAATATAGCATCACTAGCTATCTTCTAGTCTATTTTATATTTAATTATTCCTTCATTTTTTTATTTTCTAAAGTAATATTAGCTTATTCGTCCTTTTATTAAATTAGTATACTTGTTCATTCACATAATTTCGCACTTTGTGAAGTTCTCATTTGTCGTTAGACCCGACAGATTCTTGAATCGGAAGGAACGAGACATTAATTAACATAATATACATAAATTTAGTTATAGTATAATAACATAATTTTGACAGTGATTCGATGATTATTCTTTTAAGTGCTAATAAATTAATCACAAATCTATTTCGTTCTTCCTGATTATTTGAACATTTTGTCAATAAATTAGCTATTTTGTTACTTGGATGCTTTTGTTTGTTGGAATATTCGACGGAATTTTTCTTTGCCTGAAATTATGCACAATACCATATCCGCCAATAACATAGGGTCAGAACTTTAAACCCAATTATAATTCATTAAGTATACTACTTACGAGTTGATCAATTATTAGGAGCAGAAGTTAATTAGTTGATTTTTAGGACTGTAGAAACTTTAAAACTTTAAATCTTTAAACCCAATTATATAATTCATTAAGTATACTACTGAAAAATCTCAGTTATTTATATTTTTCCAAATTTATTCGATTTTATGTGAAGTATGTGAAACTCGAAGACGAGTCGCAGAACGAGTGTTTCGTACAAGAAGGATAATGGTCAATCTGACGTCACACCATGCAAAATGTACCAATCATTTTTCTTATCACGTGCAATGATTTTGAATCAAATTTCTTTGTGATTGTTTTTACCTAGAGAATCTTGTGGATTGAAGGAGGAAGGTTTCTTTACCTAGAAACCGAGAAGTGTTTTTTCTAAGAAGTAAAGAATTAGATTTGCGTGAGATCTGTTGGTCGTTGGCTCTTAGACATCTCAATCTCTTCTTGTTTCACCACTGTAAGAAAATATCTTGTTCGAACGACGACATTTGGAAGCTTCTTCGATTGTCCAAGCTGAAGACTTCCCGCAGAGAGAATCAAATTTAATATAAAAAGAGAGGATTTTTCATCGTAAAGAACTGAAAATCCAAACGAGAAATCAAATTAGATGGAAGATTCAATGAATTTGATAAGAGGAAGCCGAAAATCCCAGGAAAAATGTGAAATTTATTTAGAATATTTCTTGCAAAATGAAATTCAAGTAGTGAAATTGTTCTCAATTTACCTACAATCGTATTATATGTATACATATTTGTGAATTTAATGAAATTTGTCATGGCAAAGTGGTTGTGTATTGCTGGTTTATTCCAGAGATCAAGGATTCGAATCTTGCTGATGGATTGTTTTGTTCCATTTAAAATGATCAAAACGATGTAGTTTTGATGATAAATACATAAGGTCTATATTGCGTGTGACCAATTTTTGTTGGACCAATTAAATATTTTTTAATTAAAGGCTTCATGGGCCAAACTAATTAAAATATTAATTGGTAAAATGTGAAGAAAAATGGGCAAATGATCAACCACTTGGACTTAAAAGTTTAAGTGTGTTTTATCATTTGTCCCACATTGCTTAGATTATAAAAAATCAAGTGATATATAAGAGAGGACACACTTCTATGTTCAAAAGTGTGCACCTAGAAAGAGAGATGGCTAAGCCACACGCGCGCGCCGCCGCCGCTCGCTTGGCTCGGCACGGCACGTGGCACGAGGGCTCGTGGGCTCTAAAATTGGCACTTGGGCACTTGGGCTTGGCTATATATACAAGCCTCAGTTTCTCATTCTTCACTCACTCATCTCTGAAACATCAGAAAGAAAATTCTCCAGCAATCTCTCTCTTTTTTTTTCCAGTAAGTGTCTCGAGAGTATAGCGTAGATATTTGGTTCGTAGATTCTATAGTCGAGTGTCGCGACTATAGTCTCACACAGTTTTATCCTGGATTCAGAATCTCACAGATCCACCACACTGCGGGAGATTTTATGAATTAAGGAGAGAGATCATATCTCGACTCTGTGTTCTTTTAAATCGTTTTTATTATCTTATATCGTTTAATCTTCTCCTGAATTTGCATTTCTTTAATCCGGTTTTTTTGGTTCCTACAATCTTAATTCATAAAAATCCGCTTCCTGCTTATCGCTTGAATCGGATTGAGAATTGCGATCTGCTTTTTTAAACGATTTTAAAACAAAAACGTTTAAAAAAAAAAAAAAAAATTTTTTTTTTAATCTCTGAAACAGTTCTGCAAACGTTTTATAATGATTTCGCGGAAGGTTTCAATCTGTTCTGATATTTTTTTAATCTGTCAAATTCATAAACGATTTCCGTGAAGGCCTTTCGGCGAGTTTCGCGAAAACGTTTCTTGAATATTTTCTGGGAAAACAACCTTCTGGTTAAATTACACAGATTTATACAGTGATTAAAACGCTTTATAAAGCTATCACTTTCACTTATCGTTACTGATTCTGTTTATCTTCTGATACAGATCATGACTACCGGTGCTGACAACGTTCTCTCGGGAATAGGATCTAGTGCGTTGATGCCCCAAATCGGGGATGGTCTTCCATTGCAAACCTCTGTTGTAACCTCCGCTGTGCCTTCCCTCGCTGCTATCACTCCAGACAAGTTCGATGGGACCAACTTCGAGTCGTGGCAGAAAAAGATGCATTTCTTTCTAACCACACTGAAATTGGAGAAGTATCTTACGGAGAGCAAACCTGTTTTGCCTTCGGACAATACTGATCCCCGAGCTCTGGCTAGTGTCGAGGCATAGAACCATGGAGACTACTTGTGCCAAGGCTACATCCAGAACCGCCTGGTTGACCAGCTATACAACGTGTATAGTGAGTTTTTAACCTCTGAGGCTCTCTGGAATGCTCTGGATATGAAGTACAAGTCCTTCAATGTGGGCTCTGGAAAGCTTGCTGCTGCGAAGTTTCTGAACTACAAAATGGTGGATTCAAAACCCATCATGGAGCAAGTTCATGAGCTTCAAATGATCATCCAAGAGATATCCGATGAAGGAATGAAGATCTGTGAAACCTTCACAGTGAATTGTTTCATCGAGAAGTTACCACCTAATTGGGTGGACTTCAAGAACTATCTCGATCATAAGCAAAAGGCTTTGACTTTTTCCAATCTGATATCCAGGCTGCAAAATGAGTCGCTCAAGAGAAAATCCATCACGGATGTCACTCATGATGCTAATGTAGCGGAGTATAAGAGGAAGGGAAAAGGCAAGTTTGTTCCCAACAAACCTGTGCCAAACAAGATCCCTCCTCAGACTTCCACGGTCTTCAAGAAACAGACATTCCCGCATAAATTTGCAGGGAAGTGTACCTACTGCAACAAGAAGGGGCATTTCACTTCTGAATGTCGTCGAAAGGTCAAGGACGCTCAAGCAAACCTGACCGAAACTGACATGTGCGCGGTGGTCACGGAAGCTAACATGGCTGAGGAAAACCCTAAGGAATGGTGGTACGACACCGGTGCCACTACCCACATATGCATCGATAAGACGATGTTTAGCACCTATCAGAAGAGCAAGGGTGATAATCAGCTCAGGATGGGGAACGTGTCAAAATCCAAGATTGAAGGCACGGGCAAAATCGTGTTGAAGATGACTTCCGGCAAGGAACTCATTCTGAACAATGTGAAACACGTGCCAGACATGAGGAAGAACTTGATCTCAGGGACCATATTGGGCAAGCATGGATTTGCCGCCAACTACGAGTCCGACAAGCTGATCATCAAGAAGCATGGTATTTTTGTAGGCAAGGGTTATGAAAAGGATGGACTTGTCAAAATGTGTGTTCAGACAGTCATCCGTAATAATAATGTAACCACTTCCAAAGTTTCAATGAAAAAGAAACAAGTTGCTTATTTGACCGAGTCTGATAACATTTGGCATGAACGATTAGGACATGTGAATTATAAATCTATTCAAAGATTAATTAATTTGAACCTAATTCTGAAATGCAAAATAAACAAAGACAAATGTGAAATTTGTGTACAAGCAAAACTAACAAAAACACCATCACCTCAGGTTGAAAGAACAACCGAACCTCTCGGTTTAATACACATAGATTTGTGCGACTTAAAATTTGTACAAACAAGAGGTGGTAAAAGGTATTTTGTAACATTCATCGACGATTGTACAAGATACTGCTATGTATACCTATTACGTAGCAAAGACGAAGTCTTGGAAAAATTCAAAGAATACAAGACTGAAGTCGAAAACCAACTTGGAAAAACTATTAAAATAGTTCGGAGCGATAGAGGAGGTGAATATGATGGTCCTTTTAATGCATTCTGTACTGAAAAAGGCATTATCCATCAAACCACTGCTCCCTATTTACCAGAATCCAATGGAGTTGCGGAATGAAAGAACCGTACTCTAAAAGAAATGATGAATGCAATGTTACAGGAATCTGGGTTAGCCCAGAATCTGTGGGGGGAAGCTTTGCTCACCACAAACTATATCCTTAACAAAATTCCTCACAAAGTCACTGGTAAAACACCATATGAACTTTGGAAAGGTAACGTACCTTCGTACAAATACCTCAAAGTGTGGGGGTGCCTCGCAAAAGTCGCAGTACCACCTCCTAAAAAGGCCGCAATCGGACCTAAAACCGTTGATTGTATATTCATTGGATATGCACACAACAGTAGTGCTTATCGGTTTCTGGTTCATAAATCAGACATACCGGATATTCATGTAAACACAATCATGGAATCAAGAAATGCATCTTTCTTTGAACATGTGTTTCCTTGTAAGGATAAACAAGGGTCAAAGCGAACTCGTGAAGAAAGAGATGCAACGGCCTCTGTAAATGAGGCAAGCACTTCTGGGAAATCAGTTAATGATATAGAAGAAGTGGAAGATGAACCTAGACGTAGCAAAAGAGCTCGTAAGGAAAAATCTTTCGGTGAAGATTTCTTAATGGTCTTTCTCCTCGAGAATGAACCAAGAACATACACTGAAGCCATGTCTACACCAGACGCACCTTAGACGCACCTTATTGGAAGGAAGCCGTCAATAGTGAAATGGACTCGATTATGCAACATCATACTTATGAAATAACCGAGTTACCACCAGGTTTTAAACCACTTGGGTGTAGATGGATTTTCAAAACAAAATTGAAAACCGATGGCCTAATTGATAAGTACAAGGCTCGCCTTGTGGTACAAGGATTCCGGCAAAAAGAAGGTCAGGATTTCTTCGATACCTATTCTCCAGTAACGAGAATAACTTCAATTCGAATGCTGATAGGAATAGCAGCATTACGAGACCTCGAAATCCACCAGATGGATGTAAAAACTGCTTTTCTAAATGGTGATTTAGAAGAGGAGATTTATATGAAACAACCCGAAGGTTTTGTAGTCCCCGGACAAGAACACAAAGTCTGTCGACTTGTGAAGTTTTTATATGGACTTAAACAAGCTCCAAAACAATGGCATGAAAAGTTTGACAACGTCATGATGTCAAATAGATTTCACATTAATGAATGTGATAATTGTATATACATCAAAATTATACCTAGTGCGTATATTTTGCTATGTCTATATGTAGATGACATGCTCATTATTGGGAGCAACAAAGATATTATCCAACAAACTAAGAACATGCTTAGTGGACAGTTTGACATGAAAGACATGGGTCTCGCAGATGTCATTCTAGGGATAAAAATCATACGAAAGTCTGACGGAATAACTCTGTCTCAAGATCATTATGCCGAGAAAATCCTAGAGAGGTTCAAAAACCACTCTATTGGGACGGCAAAAACTCCTTTAGACTTGCAACTTACCTTGTCGAAAAATACGGGTGAAGCAATTCAACAAGTGAAGTATGCTCGGGTTATCGGTAGTCTGATGTACTTAACCAATTGTACTCGACCCGATCTAGCACACGCAGTCAATGTACTGAGCCGCTACACAAGTAATCCAGGCAAACAACACTGGAAAGCCATAACAAGAGTTTTAAACTACTTGCGATACACTAAAAATTATGGCTTGCACTACGGTAAAGAACCGGCAGTTTTGGAAGGATACAGTGATGCAAACTGGATATCCGACTCCAAAAACTCTAAATCCACAAGTGGATATGTCTTTACTCTAGGCGGTGCAGCAGTGTCCTGGAAATCTTCCAAACAAACTTTGTTGGCTAGATCAACTATGGAATCTGAATTCATAGCATTAGACAAAGCTGCAGAAGAAGCAGAGTGGCTTCGAAATTTTCTGGAAGATATCCCCATGTGGGAGAAACCAGTCCCGGCACTACGTGTACACTGTGATAGTCAATCGGCTATTGCACGGGCACTAAACACTCTTTACAATGGTAAATCTCGTCATATCCGGAGACGACATAAAACCAGTCGACACTTGATCTCGACTGGTGTAATCACAGTAGACTACATAAAATCGGCAGACAACCTAGCTGATCCGTTTACTAAAGGTTTGCCAAGATATCAAGTAGTTAAATCATCAACAAGAATGGGTTTAAAGCCTATTAATTAAAGAGGAAGTTTTTGATGGAAATCCTACTTACCTGACTGGAGATCCCAGAAAATAAGTTCAAAGGGACAACTAATTCAAACTAACTCTACTTACAAGCACTGGAAATTACCTAGTTCCTAAGATGATATACAGTGCTTCCTGTATAAAAAAGGATAAGCATTGCTTTTAATGATATTCACCATAGCTTTGATATATTCGTGGAGTATTACAGGATACTTCATAAAACAAAGACTAATGACATATCACCTAGTGAGTGAGAAAAAGGCCGCTTTTAGGAGAATGAACGAAAGGCTATATTCTCTGAATTCACTCATGATACCAGGCATGTTCAAGGCCAAAATGAACACAATAGAGAACCAAGTTCTACGAGAAAATGAAACTGGGTTATGACTGTTGTCTAGGTTTACACAAAAATCCGGATGGTTCAAGACATCATGTTCACCATCTGGCCAAGTAAACCCGACAGATATTAACAATGAGTGGTTCAAAGCTGAAAAATGCATCCATCTCAGACACAGTGATTTTTCGCTTATACTCTCGAAAAGTCCGTCTGTCTAGTCTAGTCCGTCTAGTCAGTAGCGTCATTCGAGTCTGTCAAAATCTTCTTTTGATTAGAGTCATTTCTATTCATGTGGGGGATTGTTGGACCAATTAAACATTTTTTAATTAAAGGCTTCATGGGCCAAACTAATTAAAGGATTAATTGGTAAAATGTGAAGAGAAATGGGCAAATGATCAACCACTTGGGCTTAAGAATTTAAGTGTGTTTTATCATTTGTCCCACATTGCTTAGATTATAAAAAATCAAGTGATATATAAGAGAGGACACACACTTCTATGTTAAAAGTGTGCACCTAGAAAGAGAGATGGCTAAGCCACACGCGCGCGCCGCCGCCGCTCGCTCGGCTCGGCACGGCACGTGGCACGAGGCTCGAGGGCTCTAAAATTGGCACTTGGGCACTTGGGCTTGGCTATATATACAAGCCTCAGTTTCTCATTCTTCACTCACTCATCTTTGAAACATCAGAAAGAAAATTCTCCAGCAATCTCTTTTTTTTTTTTCAGTAAGTGTCTCGAGAGTATAGCGTAGATATTTGGTTCGTAGATTCTATAGTCGAGTGTCGCGACTATAGTCTCACACAGTTTTATCCTGGGATTCAGAATCTCACAGATCCGTCACACTGCGGGAGATTTTATGAATTAAGGAGAGAGATCATATCTCGACTCTGTGTTCTTTTAAATCGTTTTTATTATCTTATATCGTTTAATCTTCTCCTGAATTCGCATTTCTTTAATCCGATTTTTTCGATTCCTACAATATTGACCTGTTTTTTTTTAAGTTTAAAATAATCTTTAAAAAAAAAAATATTATGGAAACTTTTTTTACAGAAACCCCTTTAAAGTTTTACTACTAATATTTGTAACTAAGGAAACAACTGATTTATGTTTTTTTTTTAATCGCAATTGATCCCCACAATGAAGAAGGATATAACTCATAACTCAATATCCAAAAAAAAAAATTGGAATTTGGAAGCATCACAATCATGTAATCAAAATTCTCACGTAGAAAAAAGATGATAGGTCCAAAAGATTGGTCTTCATTTTTCTGTGGAGAAAGTTTGATGGATAGAGAGAGACAAAGGAACAGATATATATGGTGCGTATAGATTTATATATGCCTTGAATATATCCAACTCGCGAATTAATTGGTGTTTTAAAAAAAATTTGTAATTGTAAAAACATTTGTTATATATGACCAAATTTGTATTTTATAGAAAAAATTAAAAGTTTTATCAAAATTTTGACCTCAAGCTTATAACTTAAGCTAGAGTCGATAAAAGGTAGTCGGCATGTAAAATTATTAAAGTTAATTATGAAAACCTATTTTTTTGAAGTACTATTGTGAATCATTTCAAATTCAAGTACTATTGAGATTTTATAAGAAAAAAAATTAATTGGATTATATGTTAGTATATTAGAGTTTTAGTTTTTCGAATATTGAGTGACACAAAACACCAATTTGCATAACAAGTTTCTAGAGATTTTCATTTCCACACTAGTCTTCCAAAAAGTGTATATATGTTTTCATAATTTAGGAAATTATATTATCCACTGTTATGTTTTTCTTTTTCTATTGAAACAAAAAAAGTCCAAAGAAACAAAAATGATGGTTGAAATTGTGAGTAGAGAGAGAGAGAGAGTGAGTACGTGGCATCACAAATTTGGCGACAGCTAATGTGAAAACACCCCAAAGCTCGGAGAGCGATACTCCTCGACGACGTCCTTGTCCCATTAAGATTGTGATTTTTAAATGAATTTTTTTTTTTTTTTAATTTCGTAGATTTAAAACCGAGACTACATGATATCACAAATCATTAAATTATACAGTATATTATAGCCGGTCTGTTAAAATAATATTTTCAGCAACATTAAAATTACAGATTTAAAACCGAGACTACATGATATCGATAAGACAATCACATATTATTAGATTACATGTGTCTGTTGAAATAATTTTTGAAAGCCATCATATAAATCAATTGATTACTCCATTGATTTTTTTTTTGTAATACAAACCTCCCCAAAATCACGTGTTTCATATCATACGTACAATTGTCTAAACTCTAAAGTCTTTATTAACAAGACTAGAACACAATTAATTATCGATTTTTCTATCTTCATAATCTAAGTATACCAATAGACTATAAAATATTAAAGTCCTAATCGACTAAAAATATTTAATTTGAAACATATCCACTCGAAATTCGGATATTAGTTGGATTAACTTTCCATAGAATATAGAGAAGACGACATTTTTATTATTTAAATCAATATAATTTAGGGTAAAAACTATAATAACCAAAAAATCTCTATTTATTATTTAACTAATTCCGAAGTTTGAAAAATTACTAAAATGTTTTTCATACCCAAAGTACCATTATAACACTTGTTAGGAAAAAACCTAATTACAAAAGTACCAACTTTTTAGTCTATCGAAACACTTATTTACAGAACTGCCACCGCATTTTTGTTGGAATATAGCAATTAATTTCTTTTATGTAGAATTATTTCGTGTGTGGTAGATTTATATCCGCGATTTAATGACTAGATGTTATTGTAAATTTATTTTGTAGATTTATTTTGTACGTTGCAGATATATTGACAAAGTAAGCATCGTGTGTAGTAGACTTAAAAGTGTTTACAGGTTTTCGAGGAAATCGTCCTACGGTGTAGATTTGTTTTGCAGATTTTTGTGGGTGGTTGCAGATTCATTATGTACGTTGCATATATTTTGACACGATACGAATCATGCCTAGTAGACTTACATATGTTTGCAGATTTATTAGGTGGAATGTAGATTTATCAGGAATGACGGTAGATTTGTGTAAGTTATTTAGTTTGTTGGAGGTGTAGTAGATTTATTTTGTACGTTGCAAATATTTTGACAAAGCAAGGATCGTGTGTAGTAGACTTAAAAGTGGTTGCAGGTTTTTGAGAAAATCGTCATACGGTGTAGATTTGTTTTGTAGATTTTTGTTAGAAGCTGCATATTTATTTTGTACGTTGCAGATATTTTGCCACGGTACAAATCATGCATAGTATACTTACATAGGGTTGCAAGTTTATTAGGTGGGATGTAAATTTATCAGGATTGACGGTAGATATATGTAAGGTATTTAGTTGGTTGGAGGTAGAGTAGATTTATGTTGTAGATTTATTTTGTACGTTGCAGATATTTTGACAAAGTAAGTATCGTCTGTAGTAGACTTAAAAGTGTTTGCAGGTTTTTGAGGAAGCCGTCTTACTGTGCAGATTTGTTTTGTAGATTTTTTTTAGAATCTGCAGATTTATTATGTACGTTGCAGATATTTTGACACGATACGAATCGTGCCTAGTAGACTTACATATGTTTGCAAATTTATTAGGTGGGATGTAGATTTATCAGGAAAGCCGGTAGATTTGTGTAAGGTGTTTAGTTGGTTGGAAGTGTAGTAGATTTATGTTGTAGATTTATTATGTACGTTGCAGATATTTTGACAACTGGATGATCGTGTGTAGTAGACTTAAAAGTGTTTGTAGGTTTTTGAGGAAGTCGTCTTACTGTGCAGATTTGTTTTGTAGATTTTTGTTAGAAGCTGCACATTTATTATGTAAATTGCAGATATTTTTTCATGGTACGAATTGTGCCTAGTAAACTTACAGATATTTGCAGATTTATTAGGTGGGATGTAGATTTATTAGAAATGACGGTAGATTTGTGTATGATATTTACTTGGTTGGAGGTGTAGTAGATTTATTTTGTAGATTTATTATGTACGTTGCAGATATTTTGACAAAGTAAGAATCATATGTAGTAGATTTAAAAGTATTTGCAGGTTTTTGAGAAAGTCGTCTTACTGTGTAGATTTATGTTAGAAACTGCAAATTTATTATGTAAGGTGCAGATATTTTGACACGGTACGAATCGTGTATAGTAGACTTACAGATCTTTGCAGGTTTATTAGGTGAGATATAGATTTATTAGAAATGACAGTAGATTTGTGTACGGTATTTAGTTGGTTGGGGGATGTTGTAGATATATGTTATAGATTTATTATGTACGTTGCAGATATTTTGACAAAAAAAGAATCGTGTCTTGTTTGCAGGTTTTTGAGAAAGTCGTTATACAGTGCATATTTGTTTTGTAGATTTTTGTTAACAAGCTGATTTATTTTGTACGTTGCAGATATTTTCACACGGTATGAATCGTGTCTAGTAGACTTACATATGTTTGAAGGTTTTTGAGGCTGTCGTCACACTGTGCAGATTTGTCTCGTAGATTCTTTTTTACAAGTTGCAGATTTATTATTCACGTTGCAAGTTTTAAGGCTGTTAGTAGACTGTGTAGATTTTTCTAGTAGATTTTTGTTTTAACGCTGCAGATTTTTGTTTTGGTTACGCAGATTAAGTGTAATTATATTTTTGTATTTTTTATTTGGTAGATTTATTATGTACGTTGCATATTTTAAGGTTGTCGGAAAACTGTGCAGATTTGTCTGGTAGATATTTATTTTGACACTGCAGATTTATTGGTTTCATCGAGTGTGGTTACACAGATTTAGCAAACTAAAGATTTGCGATGTAGAGTTGTTAGATATTACGATAGATTTATGTTCCGTGTAGAGTTTTTAGGTGGTATGGTAGATGTATTTCGTAAATTTATTATGTATGTTGTAGGTTCTTGAGGCTGTCGTCAGACTGTGCAGATTTATCTAGTAGTATTGGTTCCATGAGTGTGGTTACGGTAGATTTAGTAAAAGAATATTGGTTGTGTAGAGTTATTTTATATGAGATTAATTTAGTAGACTTAGTAGATTCGATGTAGATTTATAAAGTAATATGATAGATTTGTTATTGGTGTTTAATTTTTAGGCGTTAGGGTAGATTTATTTTGCAGATTTATTTTATACGTTGTAGATTTTTTAAGTTAGTAAGAATCGTGTGTAGTAAACTTATATAAGTTAGTACGAATCGTGTGTTGAAATTAAATTACTTACTTGCAAATTTTTGAGTTAGTACGAATCGTGTGTAGTAGACTTTTATTTTGTGATTTGCATTTTCGAGTTTTATCACAAAGAAATGGAATGCAACAAAGAGGAAGCTATAAGGGCAATGGACATAGCCAAGTGGAAAGTTACAGAGAATGATTACAACAAGGCGAATAAATTTGTTGAAAAGGCTCAGAATTTATATTCAAAGTTTGAAGGTTTGAAACAAGTGTCGATGATGATCGATGTTTATATCATGGCACGACGGGAAACAAATCTATCATACAACTAATAACAAATTTATAATTCTGATTGCAACAAGTCTACTATGACACTACGAACAAGTCAACATCCATTGGTTTTTTTAATAAATTTATCATACAACTAATAACAACTCCACCACCAAATGCAAGTCTACAATATATGACACAAAATATGCAACTTACATAATGAATCAACGAAATAAATCTACAGTTCATTAAACGAGTCTTCATCAACCTTCGAACGCCACACATCCTTTTCTGCTTTTCTGCTTCCTTCAATATCGCACATAACCAAATGGAGGTTTACTTACATTAATTTAAATAACCAATTTTTCTTTGTCAAATCTGCCTTAACCACAGTCATGGAAATCAATAAATCTACAGCGTGTTTAGATAAATCTATTAATATATCTGCAGTGTCAGAGGACAGCCTCTAAAATTCGAAACTTATATAAGTTTATCACACACGATTCGTATTATATCCAAATATTAGTGACGTTTTAAATAAATCTACAATACCGCCTAATATCTAAACACCGATAACAAATCTATGATTTTACCACACAAATCTACATCGAATCAATTAAGTCTACTAAACGACTCTCACAGAAAATAACTCTACAAAACCAAATTTATTTTGATAAATCTGCCGAACTCTTGAAAACCATTAAATCTACAACGTATTCAAATAAATCTACCAAAAAAATCTGCAGTGTTGGTGGACAACCTCTAAAACTCGATACTTATTTACGTCTACCAAACACGATTCGTACTAACTAAAATAATCTGCAACGTACTAAATAAATCTGCAAATAAAGTCTACTAAACTACTCTCACAAAAATTAACTCTACATAACCAATTTTCCTTTCCTAAATCTATCGTGACCTAAACGACGACTCTTGTCGGGAGGAGTAGGCCTGACGAGACAAACAATCGAAGGTTGTCACTACAAGAAAACATGCCCATTTGCGACCATATTATGTGGTCGCAAATTTGCGAGGCGTTTGCTACGATTTTAGCGATTGTGGTCGCAAATTTGCGTGGAAAAATTTCGTCCCAAATTAGTCGCAATTTGCGACGGAAAAAAGGTCGTAGCAAATGCCTCCCAAATTGCGAGTAAGCGACGACAAGATTTTCGTAGCAAAGACGTTGTAAAGTTGCGAGGCATTTGCCTCGAAAGATATTTTCAAGGTTTTGCGACTGATTTATGAGGATATTTAGCAAATAGGTATAACACGTTTTCAGTGATTGGTTTTATCCAACTGTTGGGGTTGGCGTAAGATCAAGCAAATTCGGAGACGTGGATGTCCAGGGACACATGAGTTACACTGCCAAGTTCGAGCCGTTCATTTTAGCATCTCAGACGGAGCAAGTTGTTTTCATTCCTTACCCTCGTACTCGGGTCTAACATGATCAGAATTGGTTGTCCGTTATTAAATTTAATCCACGGGATCGAATTGTCGGGGGGTTAGCTGATGCTGATGATGATCTACCGCCCGTTCAACCTGAAAGGACAGAAGAAGTTTACATCCCCGTCAATTCAAGCAATGATATGACTAGAATTGATCCGCTTTATAGGGAACTTGAAGTCATATGTGAGGAGTTCGATGGTCAAGCGGAGTCCGACGAGTTTGATGAAGGGGACGAAGTTGACGATGACGACTAAGAAGACGAAAATGGACAAAATTATGTTTTCGATCCTGATGATGATGAGTAGTTTTTAGTATCGTGTGTTTTAGTAAGATTTTGCAGAAATTATGTATCATGTGTTTTTTTTTAAATAAAAAAGGTGCAAATTGCGAATAGTTTGCGAGGAAACGACGCAAATTAGTCGCAAACTGTGAAGTTTTGCGAGGAGTTTTGCGACATAACGACGTAAATTAGTCGCAAAATCAGAAGCTAAATTATATCCTAAACCCTAATTATACCTTAAACCCTAATTAGACCCTAAACACTAATTATACCTTAAACACTAAAGATATAAGTGTGTAAATATAGTTACATATATGGATTTTTTAATTTCTCGGACAACATCTACATTTTGTTAAATCTGAAGAGATTAAGCGTATGTAACTATATATGCTTCATGCATGATGAATCGATTACTTTACGACCGATTGTCGAATCAGTTATATAATTGCCCGAAACCGTAAACCCAAAACCCTAATGTATATTTATAGCATGTTTCTATGTATCACCTATGAGTTTATCCTAAACCCTAAACCCTAAACTCTATTTGTATGCTGTTTGATTGTTTTAGCCGCAAATACCTCGCAAATCTTGACAAAATTTGCGAGGCATTTGCGACGCCACATGGCAAATGCCTCACAAAACTTGGCAGCTATAAAAATAATTAAGTTTTTTTCTTTTGCCGCGTGTTGAAAATTTGACCAGATTTGCCATGTATTTGCCACGTGGCGTCGCAAATGCCTCGCAAATCTTGGCGGTAAAACAAAAAATTAACTTTGCATGTTTGCCACGTGGTAAATTTTTGACCAGATTTGCGTGGCATTTGCCACGTGGCGTCGCAAATGCCTTGCAAAACTGGTCAAAAATTACTATTGGGTGAAAAATCGGTGAACTTTTGCGACGTATTTGCGACTAAACTACGACTCGGTAAAATTCTATATAACCAGCGAAATTCTTTGCTTTCTTCTCATAACCATCCTCTCCACCTTCTCTCTACACATTTTTCTTTCTACAAAACAAGGTATTTTTTAATTCAATTTTTTAATATTTGTTTTAGAATGGTTAGAATAGAAATAAGTATGGAATAAATTCGTATATTTTTTTAGATATTTAGGTGGATAATATTAGTTTACATATGGAATTTTAAATTAAAGTTAAAAATATTAGTTTTTACATTTAAATGTATTAGTAAACATTTTTATTGAGTATATAATTTTTTTTATTGAAATATTATATTACAGATGGGTGATCCGAGGAATGAGTATACTAGTTTTCTATCCACCTCGGGTGCACCTGTACCGCGACGTGGCGGATCTCACTCACGAAACGGAGGTCCTACTACATCGACTTCTCATATCCCAGAATTTGAGTTTGTTTGGGGTACGAATCCCGCGATTCGTGAGATGATGAGGAAGAAGAAGGAAGCCACAGCTACAGCTGCAGGAACATCCCACGATGGTACCTCGGATTATGAAGATATCGAATAGCTAGTTTTTATTTTATTTTATTTTCATTGTAAAAATACTCGGTTTGATGTTTAATATTAATTAAAATTAAAATTTATTTTTCTTATTTTTTTATTTATTTACGAAAAATAAAAAATTGATTTTTAATAAATAAATTAAATACTTTATTTTTCTTTTTTTTTAATTTACAAAAATATAGATTTTTAATAAATAAATTAAATACTTTTGCGAGGCATTTACGACTTCAACAGCCATGCAAAATTATCGCAAAACCTACTCGCAAATGCCTAGCTAATTTTCCACGCAAATGCCTAGCAAATTTAAAGACGCAAACGCCTTGCAAAACTATGTCCTTGCAAATTGGTCGCAAATCAGATCCACGCAAACCCCTCGCAAAACTACATCCTTGCAAATTGGTCGCAAATATTTTGCGACGAATTTTCTCGCCTCACAAATTTGCGACGCTGTTGCGGGAATTTTACATTTGCGACCAGCTAGTTGCGACGATACTGATTTCCTCGCAAAAGCCTCACAATTTTCCATTTGCGAGGCATTTGTGACCAAAAGAGTAGTCGCAAATAGGCATGTATTCTTGTAGTGTGTTGTCTGTACTCTCGGCACCTCACTCTCTGTTGAAATCTCATGACATCGTATGCTTCTTCCTCCATCGCTCATAAACATACTTGTATGCACCTAGGATTCATCAATCACTCAAGTTTAAGTAGTGGAAACAGTTCGCAATTACAGATCCGTAACACAAACATAATTTGAACATCAAAAGAGAAGCAAATCGATCTATGAAACGAAGAGAATGAACCTAAAGAGAGGATGAGAAGAGAAAAGATGAAATCAAATCATCAATGAAACCTCTACCGCATGAAAATTGTGGAGGGAGAGGATATCGTCCTTCAGGGACACGGAAGGTTCGTGGCATCCATGCGACAGAAAGAAGGAATCGAGAGAAGAGTGGAGAGGCAGAGGACGGTGGTGATCGAATTAGAGACGAGAAAGATTAGGGTTTCTGACTTTTTCAGTTTTTATATAAAAACAAAATTTTCTCAAAATTTTAATATAAATGGCATGAATCGTAATTAAAAAAAATTATCCTGTTATATATGACTTTTACTAGCATATTTTCATTGTAACATAAAAAGGGTATAGTTTAGTTATAAAGCATAACTTTAGGGTTATTCTAAGTAATTTCCCTATAATTTATATACTTATCTAATTGTTTTTTTTTTGGAGAAGTTTACTCAAACAACCTTGGAAAGTTTGATTTAGACAAAACTGATGCTCATCTTTGATAATTACTAAAACAATCTCCTCTACCCATTTTATCGTTATTTGCTTTGAAGAAAAAAACATATTTACGAACTGCCATTAATGAGGCAGGACACGTAGGCGAAATTGGGGGGAAAAGTTCCCGCAAAAAAATGAAAAGTCTACCGTTCTAGTGATGGTAGATTTATTTAATGATCGGTAGACTTAATTCAAAGTTGTAGACTTAGTCCATGAACGGTAGACTTAATATTCAAATGGTAGACTTATTCTATAGACTTATTTTTATTTGGTGGTAGAGATGTTTGTGAGTGGTAGACTTATATTATGAGTGGTAGATTTAACGCCAACGGTGGTAGATTTGTTTTCGAGTGATAGATTTAGTAGTTGAATGGTAGATTTATCTCGTAGATTCATTATTGAGTGGTAGATTTATTTTGTTTGACGGTAGACAAAATATTTGTGGTAGACTTAAATTCATGGGAGGTAGAGTTACGCGTGTTTTGGATCGTAGACTTATTTATAATGGTGGCAAATTTATAATATGTCGTAGACTTATTATTGACACAGTAGAGTTATTCAATCTTTCGAGTTACTAAAACAACTTTCAGTTGGTAGATTTATTAGTTACTATGGCGGTAGATTTAAAATGGTAGATTTGTATACTTACATACAATGATGGTAGATTTGTATGCTTACATACAATGATGGTAGATTTGTATGTATACATACAATGATGGTAGATTTGTATACTAACATACAATGATGGTAGACTTGTATGTTTACATACAATGATGGTAGATTTGTATTACTGAAATACAATGATGGTAGACTTGTATATTTACATACAATGATGGTAAACTTGTATGTTAACTTGTATTTTAATACAACGAATTTCTAAAGCAAACGTTAGTCGCAAACGCCGTTCGATATACAAGTCTACCATGATTTCAAACGCAAACGCAATCGTCGATCGTAAACGCATATCACAAACGCCAGTCGTAAATGCTGATTACAAATGCCAGTCGCAAACGCCAATCGCAATCATCAATCGCAACGCATGTCACAAACCTCAGTCGCAAACGGTGATCGCACACGCTAATTACAAACGCCAATCGCAAATACTAATCGTTAATCGCAAACGCCAATCGCAATCGTCAATAGCAAACACACATCACAAACACCATTTGTAAATGGCGCTCGCAAAAGCATTTTATAATTAATTTGTTTTTTATTAAAAAATTAAATTTTTATTAAATTTTTATTTTTATAATTATTTTAATATATATATATATATATATATTTTCTGAAATGCCAATGGCATTTTCGTTATTAAAGGAGGTTTAAAGGTTTTTACTAACTTTTAAGAATTGTTTTAGTAAACTCATTTTCTCCCAAAATTGTTTTAGTAATTATGAAATTTTTAATAATTACGGGATTTTTCAACATTATTTGAATAATTAATTTTTTGTTGAAATTTACTTATCTAACTTAACCCAAATGCTGTTGGTTACTCAAATTATTATTATTTTTTCCAAGAATCACATGGACAGTTATAAATTATAACTGATATATGGAAAAAAATACATACAAAACACAAAACGAATTATAGTAATTTAGTTGAATCCATATTAATAGAGTTTTAGCCACTATCAGAGTTAGTTCACTATAAGTCGTAGAAATTAGTCCAAATTTATAAGAATCTTTTCTGTTTTTTTATATATCATGGTTTTTACCAGTTTTAACCATGATATTTATTGTTTTCTCGAGTTTTTTTCTGTGTGTTTTAGAGTCTTTTCAGATTGAAACACATTTGAATGGAATCTAAGGCATAAAAATCAAGGAATGGAGCAAAGGATCAGAAAAGAGGAAATTTGACCAATTCCATTTAAAAAAGGAAATTTCAGATTTTCTTATTTTACTGGGATTTACCTTTTATTTTCAACCAGAACATTTTATTTTATATATTAGAGTTTTGAGCCATTGTTTAGGCTACACTTTTATTTTCTACACACACTTTTATTTTTTACAACACGTTTTATTTTCTATTCATACTTTTGGCTTTTGGAGTTTCTAAACTTTTTGGAGAAAAGATCTCTAAACCCTATTGACAATTTTAAGAAGATTTCTAAACCTTCTTATTTATTTATTTATTTCATCATGCCTTTCATTATTTCATCTTTTGCTTTGAATTCTACCATATCTGAGTAGTTTCATAGGTAGGTTTAGGATTTCAAGGGAATTAAAGAATCATTGAATCAGACATAGATAGGGATTTATCATATTTTCTTCACCTATCGTTGAACTCATTGCTTAGATTAAATTGATCACTTAATCTCTGATTTATGATTTAATCTATTCATCAAAAGTGTTATAGATTGCTTGATAGAACATAGGTGAGCAAATTGTCCTTAGCCAACGAAAGCTGATGTTAAGACAATTTGTGAACATATCAAACCTGCTCGTTAATGCTTATTTAGAATTCTAAGATCAAATGACAGTTTAGATTCTTAGGTTACTAGATAAAATAGTTAATACCACGACAGTGGATTGGTTATACATTCATGTTTGAGTTTAAGATTGCGTTTATTGTTCCCTGAATAATTGTCTGGTTCATGATCTCTGAATTCCTGCGAAATGCCTTTGACCTAACGTTTTATTTAATTGATTTTCACACCGTTTAATTTGCTAATTTTTTTTATTATTGCTACCAACAACCATATTGCCATCTTAGCTTAGTTTCATTCATATAAATTCGTAGTGTGGATTCGATTCCTATAATACTACTTCGTTTGCTGTGCACTTACAATGATATTTTAGGGTTAAAACTTTGTGTATCATTTTTCAATTGAAATTTATGTGTATATAAAATAGCTTTATATATATATATATATATATATTTATATATTTGGGATTATAAAGGACACGTAGCCCAATCGATGAACAGAGGACGGCACCGAATCAATTTGACTTCACCTTTCCTCTTATGATAAAGAGTCTTATCTCTTTCCTTATATATACTTCTTACTCCTCTTTAAGGACCCTACGTCTCTCTCTCTCTCTCTCTCCTGTTTCTCTTTCTTGATTATTAATCTATCATTAACTTAAAAAATTGACCCCCATTTTTGAGTAATAGTTAATCAAAACGATGGGAAGATCGCCATGTTGCGAGAAGAAGAATGTGCTCAAGAAAGGACCATGGACTCCTGAAGAAGATCAAAAACTCCTTGATTATATCAATAAACATGGTTATGGAAATTGGAGAACTCTTCCCAAGAATGCTGGTTCGTCTATATATATCTTAATTCTTGCATTTTAGTAGTCATGTTTTTTTTATTAAAGGGTTTTTTCTCTAAAGTTTTGTTTTTTTAATCTAACTATAGGGTTACAAAGATGTGGTAAGAGTTGTCGGCTCCGGTGGACGAACTATCTCCGACCGGATATAAAACGAGGAAGATTCTCATTCGAAGAAGAAGAAACTATTATTCAACTTCACAGCATCATGGGGAACAAGTAAGTTTAAGTTTTTTCTTTGTACACTACAAAATTTTCCGTAGATTAGTTTGAGTTTCGTTTTGGACTTAAAAGTATACGTCAAGATCCTAATTTTGTTTGGTTTCTTGATGTATTATGTATAGATGGTCTGCGATTGCGGCTCGTTTGCCAGGAAGAACAGACAACGAGATCAAGAATTATTGGAACACTCACATCAGAAAACGACTTTTGAAAATGGGAATCGATCCGGTAACACATAGTCCACGCCTTGATCTTCTCGATATCTCCTCCATTCTCAGCTCTTCTCTCTACAACTCTTCGCATCATCATCATCATATGAACATGTCGAGGCTCATGATGAGTGATGGTCATCATCATCAACCATTAGTTAACCCTGAGATACTCAAACTCGCGACCTCACTCTTTTCAACCTCTCATCATCATCAGAACCAAAACCACCCCAACACACATGAAAACCAAACCGAACTAAACCAATACCAAACCGGTTACAACATGATTGGTAATCAAGAATTACAATCTTGCTTCCCAACCATGGATCAATTCGCGGAGTTCCAAGACCTCATGCCAATGAAGACGGTCCAAGATTCAATGCCTTCGTTCCCATCGAACAACGACCATGATTATTCGAGTTCTAACTTTGCATTAGAACCTTTTTACTCAGACTTTGCTTCGGTCTTGACCACACCTTCTTCGAGCCCGACTCCATTAAACTCAAGTTCCACAACTTACATCAATAGTAGCAGTTGCAGCACCGAGGATGATAAAGAGAGTTATTGTAGTATTAAAATTCCTGATTATTCGTTTGATGTTAATGGTTTTCTGCAATTCCAAGAAACAAAAAACCATTGGGATAGAGTTATTTAAAAAAACAAATATATTGTATTTGTTACATATGTAAGATACTATTTCTTATTGTTTTTTTTATTTAAATATTTATTAAGAGCTTAGTTTATTTGTCAAAAGGGAAAGCAACATCCCACCAATAAACAATATATAGCTCATAACATTGTTTAAATGATGGAGTTTCCATTATTGGTATCTACTCTTTTGTTTAATATTTTTGGTCGGCTTTTCTTCTATAAATGCATGGAGATCGTACCAGCGATAATATTAAATATGACTCGAAGATATATTATTTGATATGATCATATGAGGTGCTGAAATTTTGCCGAAATAGAAAAGATTATTAATAATATTGATTAGTAGAACAATTGACTTTTTTTTTTTTTATGGTAAAAGTTGAAAATATATTACCAAAAAAAAATATGTTACAAATGTTAAAAGTTGAGAATATGCCGTCAAGAGGAAAAAAGGAGAGAAGCATATTAAGGAAACAAAACTAGAAAAAAGAGAAGAGAAGGTGAAGGAGCAAACAGAGAGAGGGACATTGAGCGAAGAAGCCTGCTAATTGGATGGGTGGAAATGACGAAACCATGGGACCATGTTGGAGTTTTCGTTTCGGAGCTGGTCTGAATTAACAGCAGCTCTATCGAGGATAAAGAGTTAATTCCTAATAGTCCGAGAGATCTCAGCAATAATAGTAGATGATGTTTTACTTGTTGAACCGAAAAAACGACTGTTACGCTCGCGCCATATAGTGTAGAAGCAAGCCGGGAAAGTGAGTTTCACAATCTTTGAGATTTGTCTAGGAAGAGTGTCGATCCAGTTGATAATGCTTTCAAAGCTCAATGGGAAAGGGTGATAAGTTGGAGAGAATGCAGACTATACGTCTTGACTGAAAATACAAGAGAAGAATAGGTGAGAACGAGTTTCAATGGAAACAGAGCAAAGAAGACAAGAATCTGAAGAAACTCCTCAATTGTGAAGTCTGTTCCGAGTCGACAATTGGTTGAGCGCAGCCAGCCAGGCGATAAAAGCGTGCTCTGGGATGTTTCCAGAGAACCAAACGCTGGAGCACCAAGTGACAGAAGGCCCAAAATCATTTAAGGTTAACCAAGTGTTGGAAGTTGTGAAGGGAAGAGGTTGATGGTAATGCTGGGACCAGAAGAAAGTATCTTCTCCATTAGAGCTCTTTGGAGGAGGTAGAAGACTGATCACATTCTTCATGTTATTACGGCGGGAAGCCCTGGCCGAGTTGAAGCACCAGTCATCTTCTCTAGCAGTCTGTGCAACTCTATAATCAATAGAGATACCAAAAAGAAGCGGTCCAGAGGAGCCAGTGAAGCTCAAAAGAGGGCCAATGTCTGACCAAGTATCATGCCAAAAGGAAGTTCTGTTTCCATTTCCAATGTAGGATTTCAGGAAGAGCGAGGCCTTAGGACGTAATTTTAGAAGTTTTTTCCAATACCAAGAACCACTAGAATCCTTCAAAATCCAAAATATTTTTGATGAGATAGAAATGGAGATAGAACAATTGACTTGTTAGTCTTTTATCCCTAAAGAAACTAATGGTAATTTATGAGCTACAACAATACAGTAACAAATGATTCGAAACGAACCCTTTAGTCAATCCAAAATTTTTCTTGAAATTTTTCTCAATGTCTTTAATTAAGAAATAGAAAAAAAATAAATAAACAACATTGAAAAAGAATTAGTAATTTAATGAAAAATAGTAAATAAATAATAAAAAACATACAAAATAATCACTACGATATAATGTAGAATAGAATAACCCGGTTGAAGCGAAATGATCATACTATGTCATGTAGCACTTTTTTTATATCCAATGGGGTAGTAAGATCATGTGTTACAAAACTTTATACCATCATTATTTAAAAAAAAAAGGTAAAGCCGCATATATATATATTTTTTTTTTTAGTTTTAACTTTGAAATAATTATTAAACTGTAACTTAAAAATTATTCCTTTTCCCATATCTTTAAAGAAAAATTTATAATGTATTTTAGTTTTAGATACAATAATATATATTATAATCTCTTATCATATTGTAATTGTTGTTTGTAACTATACTACCATTTTTATCGTTATATTTAGAGTCGATTTTTTTTTTACCGTATTGTACCAAAAAAAGAAGATCCGATGACTGTTAACCGGCAAGACAGGCCGGCGCGTGCACGTGAGAGGTAGACGTGTTGTAAGCGTACGTGCGAGTAGGGTCCAATCACAGGAAAGTATCTAATGGTCAGATGCCATGTGTCAATACGAACAACACGTAAGCAATATTTTCAGGAAACGTAAAGAAAAAGGAAAAAAGGTTTTTCTGTATAATTGAAATCACGGTTTGTTGTTATTACCACTTTTAACACGTGTTGGTACAACGAGCCATCTGAGAGTGGGGACACAAAGCTCGTGTAAACACGAATCGGTGGGTCCTACTATAGCTTGAACGTCGGCATTTTTGGGATGAGCTTTTTGTTTTTGACTTTTGACCAATTGTACTTCCGGTGGCTGTGATGATTTGCCTGACTGGCACTGATTTTAGTAAAAAATAAACACGAAGTAATAAAAGAAAAAGAGAAATAAAAAGATATCTGTCAATTTATTCAAGTCCGATCCAAAATATAGAAAGTAAAAAAAAAAAAGGCATGATTTCGTACCTAATTTTGTGATTGCACAACTTTCATTCATTGACTTAAACGATCAAAATACAGAGATAAAGAAGAGTTATTAAAATTTTACGATGAATACAATAAAACTTGGATTTCATTTTTAAACGATAATTTCATGATTTTATACATAATATTTGTTTTTTAGCGTACAATTTTCATTCATTAACTTAAATGATCAAAGTACAAAGATAGAGAAGAGTTATCAAAACTCTATGGTGAATATAATAAAACTTGGACCTCATTTCTAAACGATAATTCCATGATTTCGTATCTAATTTTTTTTTTTTTGCGCACAACTTTCATTCATTAAATTAAATGATCAAAGTACAAAAATAGAGAAGAGTTATCAAAACTTTATGGTGAATACAATAAAACTTGAACCTCATTTCTAAACGATAATTCCATGATTTGTACCTTTTTTTTTTTTTTGTGCACAACTTTCATTCATTAACTTAAACGATCAAAGTACAAAGATAGAGAAGAGTTATCAAAACTCTATGATGAATACAATAAAATTTGGACTTCATTTCTAAACGATAATTCCATAATTTCGTATCTAATATTTTTTTTTTCGCGCAATTTTCATTCATTAACTTAAACGATCAAAGTACAAAGATAGATAAGAGTTATCAAAACTCTATGGTGAATACAATAAAACTTGGACCTCATTTCTAAACGATGATTCCATGATTTCGTACCTAATTTTTTTTTTTTTTTCGCACAACTTTCATTCATTAACTTAAACGATCAAAGTACAAAGAAAGAGAAGAGTTATCAAAACTCTATGGTGAATACAATAAAACTTGGACCTCATTTCTAAATGATAATTCTATGATTTATATCTAATTTCTTTTTTTTTTTTTGTACACAACTTCCATTCATTAACTTAAATTATCAGAGTATAAAGATAGAGAAGAGTTATCAAAACACTATGGTGAATAAAGTAAAACTTGAACCTCATTTCTAAACAATAATTTTTAGAAGATTTTTTTTTGGAATTTTTTTACATTAAAAAAACAACTCAAAACCAAACATGCACTATTTTAAAAACCACGAAATTCATAGCCAAAATTTTCTACATGAAGAGAGAAAAAAAGTTTCCCTACAGTTGCCTCATATCAATTCTATTTTTCATTTTTGGTCGTCTTTTCCACTTGTCATGTTTGATTAAAATGGTTTTTTTTTTCCTTTTCTAAAGCGATTGATTTCTATATGGAAAAAAATACCAATCAAACATTATAAAGTTAAGACATGTAAGAATTTGGGCGGTGGCATATGAATTCATTTTGGACTTAAAAAGGCAAATCTTGTTTTACATCATCCCAAAAGTTGTTTTCGTTTTTATCAGAAAAATTGTTTTTCGTTTTTCATGTCCCTTACGAAGAACACGGTTTGTCCAATTGTGTACACTTGTGTTTTTGTGTGACCAATTTTTTTTTTTTAGTCAATATTGGAGTTTCGTAACTATTATTTTGCCACCTTAATTCAAACACCAAGATTCGTCGATTATATACAGCTACATTTTACCATTTGATTTGATTTTATATTATATTCTTATATATTATAAATCAATCATGTTAAAAAAAAAAAAAAGAAGAAGAACGATTTAACATTTTATTTAGTATGACTAGAATGAGCTATCAGACCTAACTATAGTTATAGTTCAAACTCTAGCTCCAGAGCTCAGCTGTAAAGGCAACAATTTTTTTTTTTTTTTATCTAATACGCTAATGTGTGTTAAGAGTTGTAAGTAAAAACCAACAAAACTTTTACATGTTAACCTTTTGATCAATAAACCAAATATTGGACCAAAGTCACTTCTATAATTTTACGATTTATCTTAGGTGGCTAATCTCGCCTTATTTGGATGCCTACGAGATGACTAAAGTAATTTATGTAGATAATTATCTTTTAAATTTCTTGGCTAGGAGAATTGTTAAGAATGCGAAGTTTTCTTAAATGACTAAAAGACTTAACCAATCAAATTTATTCATAAATTGCCTTTGAATGAAAACGGTCCAATGCGATATAAGAAGAATGCGGAACGGACGAAATACAGTAGAAACTCTGTAAATTAATATTTGAAAAATTAATAAACATGATAAATTAATAAATTTATTTGGTTTTGAGTTGGGCCGGTTCAAAATATAACACAATTCAATAAGATAATAAGATAATAATTTTTTTGAAAATCATATACAAATATATGTTCCATTAATATCATAAAATAATAATTAATATATATTTTTCCATTTCATAATAAGTGATGTTTTAGGAAAAAAATTGTTTTAAATTATATTATATTTTCAACTTTGAATAAAAAATCAATTAATCTTTTAATGCTTTTAACCATTTGTATTCTGTAAATTATTTTATCATTGGTTGAATTGTATTTTACAATAAATTTATTGATTAAAAACTTGTTTTGATTCTATTTTAAAATATTACTCATAAATTAATAAATATTATAGTTCCAAAATTACTAATTTATAGAGCTTTTACTATACCAAGAAAATAGTAACAAAATTGGCTAATAATCAATTAATGTCGCCAAAACCGAAAGTGGACTTTATATGTTTGATATTTGATCAATAAGGTAATTAGAAGCTCCTATAATCACATGGACTATTATTGTAGTCAGGACTCCGGACATTACGTCATTTAACCGTCAGAGTGAGCTATATCACGCTTTTTAATTATGGATGAATTGGTCGCAAAATCATTAGTGTCATTAATGACATGCATTTAGTCAACAGCTTCTTCGGCCGCTTTTAATTTCAATGTTTTTTAACTTTAAGCTCAACGTCATAACTTTTAGGAATACATCAAACTATGTATCAGATTTGAATTTTCATCTTAAAGATGCACAATTTGATTTAACTAGAAAAAACCTAATCAAAATCGTAAATAACTAACACTCGGCTTTATTATAAAACTACAACAAGGTCGACTCTGAGCCCAAATAGACCCAAACATGGGTTTGCGAACTGGTTATGTTTATAAAACATTTTTTTTATATGAAAATATGTAAAAAATCTTTTTTTCTCTAACTTGCCGTATTTTAAAACTTAGAACCTGCCACAGTTTTGTTAAAAGGCAAACCTAAACCAGTATTGAAACCGTATCAAATAAAAAAAACTAAAAATAAATTTCTATTCATTTTTATTTCATGGAAAAAAGGAAAAAGTAAACCCATATATATGAACAACAAAAATAGCCAAATACATGGAGAAGTTTTTTTTTTTTTTTTTTTGGAATTATCGGGTGTTGATAGTTCAACTCGTGTATTAGATGGGGAAAACGGCCAATTCATACATCAACTCATATAAAATAGCTAAAACATGACAAGTCAACAAGTATTGAATCAGGTGCCACGTCACCGAGTCATCACCAATCAGCTGTTACATCACATGAATCACCACCAGCCAGCTGTAACCGTGGTCAATTGTTGATGTATGAATCGACCGTTTTCCGTATTAGATGGTCATTCAAATGGGTATAGTTTTCCAAATCATAGCTTCAAATACCATCAACAGAAAAAGAAAAAAAAACTCTCCGATCACCAAGTAGGTTTTGGACAGTTGGGCCAGCGGCGAGTTCTTGGCCCGTAAAAGTTGTGTGTCTGTGAACTCCTCGGTTCGGAGACAAATGTTTCCGGCCAGAAAAAAAAAGTATTGGACCCGAGGTTGTACATATTTGATTGGAATTCAATTCACCAACTAACGAAAGTAAAGCTACTTATGAGTTTGGTCAGAAAAAGCCAAAAAGGGAGTCTAACACATAAACGACGTCGTAGTAGTGAAGATGATCTCGTGTAGTACACAAAAGTTTGGTGTTTCGCTGTTGCAGTACACAAGACACGAACACCGATCTTTAGTAACGTACACAAACTTGGATTATTCTAAATTTTAATTAACAATATCTTAACAATGTTTCTGTTTTAACTAAACTTTAAACCAAAGACAAGTTTAGAATTATAATTTAAAAATACAAAAACAATTTTGGATCCCCAAAATATACCACCTACAAGTACGGGTTCCTAAATCGTACACACAGTAGTACGAGAAAGCATTGTACTGCTTTCAAACCAAACACACAATGTGACTTTATAAATTATGTTTGTGCTCATTTTCAGGATGATAGAAAAGAGCAAGGAGATTTTTGTTTCCATGGGTTTTGAATGAACATCATTGAGTGCAGCGTTGATGTAATTTACTTTTCGTTTGTCCATTGTTGAATGGATTTAAGTAATCTACACCAGCGTTGCGCTCAATTATGTTTTTCTGATTTCCATGAACGTTTACAAGAGGTATGTATGATTATCTCTTTGCTTAAAATTCACCAACTATTTTTCTGATTTCCATGAACGTTTTTCTGATTTTCAATCGAATGGTTCTTTTTTTTTTTCGCTCTTATTCACACACAACTTCTTAGAATATAAATTGCACAAATCCCCTCTCAAAGATTTATCAAATTTTAGTTTAGCAAAAAAAAAAAAAAGATTTATCAAATTTTTCATTTTTTCCGTTTCAATATAAATGAAATTTTGAATTTTTTTCTTTTCTCAAATTAAAAACCATGTAAAACATCTTTACTATACATCTACAAAAATAAGTTAAAACTATAGAATTTTTGTTCTAGTGTACATTCTATTAAAAATTACTCTGAAATTTCCAAAACAACGTTATTCTTAAAACAAAAGAATTATTCTAAATCGATAATTTTATAGAAATCTAAATCTAATATGACGAAATACATATAGAACTAATACCCTTAACATTGATCGCAATTATTAGTACACTTTTGGTGAAAGGATAACTTAAACTACAAGCAAAATGAACATGAAAAGAAGAAAACTTAAATTCATCAACATGTTCAACAGACTGATTTGTATAATCTACATTGTGAAGCAACAGAGCTTTGTTTGCAAAAGAAAAACTAAAAGGGGTTAAAGTATGTGGTGAGTTTGATGTTAAAATATGATTTATCATTTTTTTTTTTTTTCACAAAACGCCAGATTGCTGTTTAAGGATAACAACACTTGCAGATTACAAGCAAAGAATAATGCTTTTTTTTTGTTTGCGACTAAGAAGAAAGCAGATTAATTAATCTCCAATTAATTAAGTGAATCATTGAAGATGATTAATCAAAAGGCATTTTTCTTACCAATAAGCCATAACCAATCTAAAGCAACTCCTGCAAATATTCCTCCTAACAGAAATATCACCAGCAAATTCCCTAACGCATTTTGCTCCGGACCCTTCACAAAAACAAACCACGAATATTTTTTTAACAAAAATCAGAACAAATGTAGAGTTTCAAATTGTAAACACAAACAGTTTAGGACTTCATTTTTTTTTTTTTTTTTGTTCGATTGCATTTACATTTTTGTTTATATATTAAAAATAGTTTGTTTATTTTTTATCAGAGTTTTGGCAAATTTTAAACGCATTTACAGTTTACAAAGAACGTTTAGTAAGATAATAAGATGTTTTATTCATAAATATGGGAGAAATGATGTAATTTTAACATTTATATGCAAAACAAACGCAAATATTGGCATTTGAAACGATCAAACTCATAGGCGGAAAAAAGGATCAAACTCGTATTCTCCTTTTGTTTGCCTTCCGCATTTCCGTTTATATTTTTATCAAATGATCTTTGATAAAAAAGTTTATCTAAAACATTGTGCTTTCGTTTTAATATAAACGCAAACCCAAAGAAACAATCAAATATGTAATCTCTATTTAGGAAAAGGTTAAAACAAATTACCTTGTAGCCTTTTGGAGCTGAGGTGAGAATGCAAACAGTGAGATGTCCATTAGTCAATCCCAAAACAGAAACGAGCATAATCATCCATCCTTGATCACCATATTTCGCAGTGAAGTAGAACGCGGGGATGAGGAAAAAACGGGACAAAACCGCAATTGTGAGTCCTTTTCTATTCTCAATCTTTAGCCATTTCACCAGCGGCGTGTACCTCCCGACTAAATCCCAACAATTGTACATTGCTATTAGGACAAGCGCGTACCAATCGCCTAGCCCGTGTTGTCCCGTGTTCTCGTATAAGAACCCGGGGAAAATGGATAATGTCAAAACGTAGATGAGGAATAGATTCACTGCATAGTCTATGTTTTGAAGCAATAGCTCTTTGTTGTTTAGCCTTTGATTCTTGGAATTATCATCAGTCTGCATAGAAGAATCAAGAAGCTAAAACAATGTTTAAGAGTGAATGAATCAAGAAAGATAGATTCTTAAGGAATCTGTTTAAGAAACCAAGAAGGAGAAGATTCCTGAGGAATCTGAAGTTACCAAATCTGATTGACTTTGGATACCAGCAGCAGCAAGATCAGCAGAAACGGTTTTGGATCCTTCGGAAGCGGCTTTCCTTCGGTAATACTTAACGATAGGGAGTTTCGGGAACACATAAGCGTATAGCATCGCGCAGAGGAACTCTATGAATGTGGAGATTGCTAAGAATATCACTGCAGAAAGACAAAAACAAGAAAGAAATAAAACTTTTAAACACTTCATGATTGGAGTTTCTACAGGGTTTTCGGATTTAAGATCTTCGAAAAATGTTAAACTCACTTGCTCCTTTTCGTAGACCGTCGTTTGATTTGTCAAATGCTGCTTTAGTTATTAGCCTAAGGGCAGAGGTTAGAGCACCAGATACAGCCAAACCCCCCATGAATGACTACAAAGAAGCAAGAAGATGTATAGTATATCTAGTAAAAACCGCTAAACCGGTTAACCTAAACCGAGATCTTGAATCTTTTAAAGCTGATCAAACCTGGATGAGTTCAGGGCACATGAGAGATAAATCACCGATCATTCCTCCTTGAACGGTAGCATCCGCGAGACCAAACGAAGCAACGACTGCGCACAAACCGATATAAGGTCCGATTCCACCATGTCCTTTTGTTGTCAAATCCAACTGTTTTTGGAGTTTTTAGAGTCTTGAGTCCACAATGAAAATCCAGTTCCATAAGAAAGATTAATATTAAGACTTAAATAAAAAAACTTACGACTATGAGCAAGAATGTTGATACTGTGAATAGAATGTAACCGAAAAGGTTACGCTTTCGGGTATTGATTTTCGATTCGTGGTATGCGAGAATCACGATAGTTCCAAGCGCAAACGGTTGGTATACAAGTGTTAGTACCCTTGAAGGATGATAATCCTTCAAGAAACATTAAAGTTTTCAGTTTCTTATAACCAAAAACCAAATTCGAATCTAAGAAATGACCAAACCGAAACCGAACCGGGAAAACTTGGTAGTAGTAATCTCCAATAGTGAGCATACTGTTCCAAGAAACGAGAGCTCCGATTCCAAGAATACAACAAACAACCATTGCTTGATACTTCCCCTGTTTTTTTTTTAATAATGAGACTTAAACAAGAATCTGAGGAATAACAATGAAAGATTTTAGATCTGAGTTCTTCTGGGTTTTGTGGAAACTAACCTGAAGCTTCTCAGGAGGTTGATTCTCGTACCTATCCGCCATTATTACTCTTCTCAAATAGTTACAAGAACATAAACTCTGTTCCAAGATACAAGAATCGGATCAAACACAAGACCAAGTTTTTTTTTCTTTTTTGTTTTTTGTTTGGGAGCGAAAGCTAAAGATACTTATTTGTGGAATTTAGCAAATGATGATTTTGAAGAGTCAACGAGGTTGTTGATATTATGAGCAAAGCTTTTCATGAGTAGATTCAAAAACAAGATTCTTAAAGCATGGAGATAACTGAGTAAAATAATAGACAAAGGTTTGACAGCGAATTTGAGAGGATAAAATAAGACTCATAACGAAAAGAAAATAAAAATAGAATAAGAAAGATTAAATAATTCAAGGTGTGAAAGCTGTTTTGGTTTCTATATTTGGTCTAGTGGAAGACGGTGAAGTCTGAAAGCAAAACTTTCTCCCCGAGAAAAAATCATTTAATGATTTAATATCTTTGAGGAACAAAAAGAAAGAATATATTTTCGTCGGCAAAGTTTCCAAATAATACTCTGTATTATCTTTTAATTAATGACAGATTTAGATGCCAGTTTTGTGTAAATTCCCTTTTGAATAAATGTTTTAAATCAAAGTAATCACATGTTAATACATTATTTTAGATGTAGAAAATAGTTAATCAGATGGCCAGATGGCTCTAAAATAGTCGTAATTAAAATAAAAATGTTTAAATTTTTATTAGGCGTCTAACCAATTAGTTAAAGATTTTTTTATTCCATATTATTATTTTTCCCCTTTAATTATTATAAAATAAAAATATTTTGTTAAATAGTATATTCTTTACCATATATATATATATATATATATATATATATACATTTCATTTTTAGTAATTTCGTTATTAAAATAAGTAAATAATTATATTTATCATGCGTTTAAACTTTAAACCAACAAAAAATGTTTGACTGTCTGGTGATCGATTTTTTGACCGATGTGATCAAAATCGGAGAGTTTGGTGGTTTTGGTGAAGTTGGACAAGTGAAACACAATTTGCCAATTTAATGTATTGAAATAAAACCTCGATAAATTAATATATTATAAATTAATAAATTATTTCAGTTTCAAATTAGACCAAAATAAAAATTGACGAAATTTAATAAAATAATAAAATAATAATTTTTTTTAAACTTCTATATAAAATATAGTCTCAATAATAACATAAATTAGTAATTATAAATTTTATACGCATATATATATATATATATCTAAAATAATTTAGTAATATATGACTTTAGTGTTGTATATTTCTTCTTAAAGTTGAAATCTTGTTGGAACTAATCTCTAATTTTTCTTATTGCATCAAAAGTTTATAGTGTTGTCATCTTGATATTTATCCAGTTAAAGAATTCTATACGTGATAATTATTTTCTTATGATTAAAAACTTCAAAAAGTATTGTTATCTTGTTTTCAACTTCATCATCAATACCAAGAATTGTAACAGTAATTTTTTCTCATTTTCATATGGATAGTCAAGTATGCTATCTTATTATGATAATCGAGATTATTAACATAATCTGGAATAAGATGAATATGTAAACAATATATAAAAAATTGTATAAACGTTTAGGTAAAATTTTTATTTTAAATAAAGAATTTTTTTCAAAAAGTCATGGACTAGAAAAATTATTCTATAAATTAACAAATATTAATTTATCGATTAATTAATAACTCTATAAATTAATAAATTTCTAGAGTCCCAATATTATTAATTTATATAGGTTTTACTGTATTATTAAAATTCTTACGTGCTAGTATTCTCTTGTGCTACAAAACTTCTCTTGGTCTCTAAGAGCATATGTTTTTTATTATCCAATCAACATTTATTGATAAAGTATAAAATAGAGCATTTAGGAGTGGTAAATGCTATGCAAATATTTCTACTCTCTTTTCATATGTAGTTTTTTGTAGAGCATTGACCTTTAATATATTTAAAAAATTAAAAATCAATCTATATTACTAATTTTTTTTAGATAACATAAAAATAGATTTATATTAAAATTTAATATTTTAGTTAATATTTAATATAATTTTTTTATTTTATTATTTTGATAATATTATTATAATAAAAGAACAACTTAATAAAATATAATTTAAATATGAAAATTACAAATAGATTCTATTAATTTTTTATATATATTTTTTATTACTATTTACCATTAGTTTATTTATTATTTTAAATAGTATTTTAGTAAAATAAAAATGAAATAAAATATAATTTAAAATAGAAAATATATTAAACTTATGTTATAATTTATTAGAATATATATACATATATAATGCATTAGAATGAATATAAATAAATATAATAAAATATTTTTCTGTAATTTTATATCTAATCACTCACAGCTCTACCAATCACTTAAAGATTTCCAGATATTTATCCATTTTGCCACTCTTTTAATGACTCAAATGGCCATCTTAATCTTTAAGATGGTACCACACCTTAAACCCAAACCATTCTTTCAAACTCGTGTTAATTTGATGAGTGCGGCCTTTTCTTGATAGTGTTTCATGCGTAAAAGTTTGCAACCATTGGAAATGACAAGGTTTAGCTTCCATTAAGGCTAATTTCTTGTGTTTAAGACTAACGTTTAGGATTGAGGTTTTAAAGAATGAGTGTTTTTGATTTCATAAATGATGAGTGTGGAAAGTGAAAAAAGAAAAAGAATAAGAGAAGAAAAGGGGTTCTAGGGAAATGAATGAAAAGAAAATAGCTCCAAGTTGAAAAAAAAAATATATGCTAGCCTCCTCTAGTAAAGAAACACAGAAAAGAAATGAAAAAAAAAGAAAACTATTAGAGGGGCTAAAGAAAATCAAAAGAAAGAAAGACAAAAATGTTCCAAAACCTTCCCTAAGGACTTGGAAAAGAGTGAGTTGTTGATGTTTATCTAACCAAAATGGTTTGTGGTCTGAGATTTGAAAGAAAAGGAGTGGTAAAGGAAGTAAGCTTGAGAGTACAGCAAGAGAGAATGGCTAGATCTTGGAAATTAAATCTTGTATGCATAAGGTTTAATTTCTTTCTTGTTTTTGCGTAATGCTTACACTCTTTTATTTTTATAGTTAGCCACAACATAATTTAAACCCTCCTCTTGACATTGTTTTGAGCTTCTTTCTTCCTAACCAAGTGGATTTGATCACTAGTCCATTTGTGAGATAATTCAAAATTAATGAATGTTAAAAAGAGGGTCAATAGAAAGTGAGAGCTCTTGTTGGTTTCGGGATTTGGAGTAAGAGTCTTTTGCGAAGCATCTTTAAGTGACTTGTTTGTGCATTAGATAATTTCTTTCAAGAAATTTGAGTTAGATCCTTCACGGGTTTCGTTTACTTGTTTGCTTGCGGACAAGCAAAATGCAAGTTCGGGGGAGTTGATATTTGGCATTTTTACACCGTTTTGAGCTTATGTTTTCATCATGTCTCACCCTCTTTTGTGTCACATTTGCATCATATTTTAGTCTTTGAGTCTCATTTTAGTTTTTACATGTATCTTAGAGTTAGGATTTGTGTTTGTGCATTTTTGTTCTTGTTTTGGTTTGATTTAGGTACCTTTGGAGTTCTTGGAGCTTTGTGGATGCAAAGGAGAGCTAGGAGGTGGATTGGAATTGGAAGAATGGATCAAGTAGGCTGCCGTCGGACATGAAAATGCAACATCCAACTCAGCCGCCGGGTTGAAGTGGCCGACAATGCAACACCCTCATCCAACTCGGCCCAGGCTTGTATAAACCTGCCGGGTTGAAGCGGCCGATCATGCAACATCTTTATCCAACCCGACCACTTTATTTTCCCTTCTTTTTTAGTTGGATATGACCCGGTTTATCCTAGGTCGACCCGGTTTGTCCCGGGTCGACCCGGTTTTATTTCTATTAGCTATAAATATGTTTTAGACATAAAAATACCCAAGTTTTCTTCTCTCTAGAGTTGGATTTAGATTCAAACTCTTTTATTGATGTTTTGGATTACTCTTCATCTTATCATGCTACTCTAGTGAAGGCCTCTATCTTTTATTTCATGTTTATGTCTTTTATTTTGTCTTTCTCTTTGTTTAGGACTTAGCTTATAGTTGGATCATGGGTTATGATAGATTTTGATGAATATATTGATGGTTAAATAGTGATGATTTAGGTTGCATCTTGTTAGCTAGATCCTTCATTTAGGTTGTTCTTAATGCTAATTTTGACTTGATCTCGTAAAATCTAAAACTTAGGCATTTCATGTCCGGAAGGTGTTTGTGAAAATGTTTGAACCAAACTTTTTATGAGCTTTACATATCCTAGCCAATGGAAATTGATGATTAGGGTGTTTAGTGAACTAATTAGAATTATTTATTAATGCTCATTGATTATGTGATTACGAACGGAAGTTTTTGTTAATTACTTAATTAGTGAAGTGATTAGTGCCATGGAAGTGGATTAGTCATAATTGTGAATTTCATGTTCTAGGATGGTATTTAATTCAATCTTTAGCATCATTTTTTTATTGTTAGTTCATTCTTTTGATAGTTAAACTCATTGTCCAATGCTTCTCTCTTATTTTACTTCTTATTTTTTAGTTTCTTGCATTTATTTCATTATAAACTAAAAACCTTGCTATAGATTAGTTTGTATCTCGCATCTCGTGTGTTTTAGTCCATTGGGATCAATTTTTAAGTACTCCTCGGTGTTCCATACACTTGTGAATTATTTGAGGCTTTACAAATTTTAAAGTTTTGATCGCCTATTAGATCTTTGCTCCATGATGAAGATAAAATAGTGCGCATCATGTTTTTCCAGTGTTTTTGGCCAAAAATGTGAAATCGATTTTCTACTAAATCTGCGTAGTAGCTTTTTCACAACAAAACCATGAAATCGGGGTTTTATGTCGAAAACATGGAATCCCGTTTTGACGTTAAAATTGTGGAATTGCGCTTACATAATTACTTACATATATTTGAAACTCAAATTACTAGGCTAAGGAAATAGAGCACATAGAGGAACCAATATGTAATACTTTATTTAAAGGCATCTTAAAAAATTTCATATCCAAATCATGAAAATCATCACTTATGTATTTTAAACCCATGACTGACTTAAATATATGGGAAAGTTGTATGGGAAATTTGTATGCTTTGATGTTTATTGTAAGTTGTATCATATGATTTATTAGTAATAGTAAATAGTAAAGTAAAAACTGAAATTATACACTGTCGATCGACTAAGGGGGTGTTATTGAATCAATGATTTAAAGTCAATTCCATCAGTTTTAAAATCTTCAAAATTTTAATTTTTGAATGAGTCTATGTGTGTGGATTCTAAAATCTCTGCAGTATACCTTGGATTTTGTTTCTAATCATTTGTTCATTAAACTCCATCTACAAGTCATTTCAAATCCATTAAAAAACAAAGATTTCTATAATCTTTTAATATTGAATAACACTAGATTTTGATGATGGATTTAAAATCTTTTATTGAATAACACCAGATTTTAAAATATTTAAGACATGATTTACAAATATCATATCTAATAACACCAGATTTTAAAGTATGATTTAGAATCATTGATTGAATAACAGTGCATTCTGCTTAAATTTAAACTCTATTAAAATCCATCATTGAATAACACCCCCTAAATATAATAAAAAATAAAATGGTAGCCGCAGATTGGTCTAGAATTTGAGACAGTTTTGTGACGCCTAATGTAGTGGTCGCAAATAAATTGCAAAATAGTACATGCATATTTATTTAAAGGGTTTATTGTGTTTCAAGGGTTACAACCCAAAAATCCGACCCATATGGGACTCCAAGCAAAACAAAATGGGTGATGATAAAGTGGTCGCTTATATGCAATTGTTTATCAATTGCGAAATAGTTGCTGATTTAAGACTATTTTGCGACCACTTGGTTAGGTCGCCGAGAAGTCGTAAATTTTTGGTCGTTAATCTCTAATCAATTTGCGACTCCACTCTAGATTGTCTTAAATGGGTCGCAAAATAGCCGTAGTTCCTAATATTTGCAACCGTTTTGGTGGTTAAGAGGAAGGAGTCAAAAATCAGTTTGCTTTCTTGTATAGTGACTCAAGATCATTTTACGGATTAAAGTTTATTTTTTGGAAAATTACTTATAATAACTTTGAAAAGTTGGGTTATTACTATAATGACTTTGGTGAGCAAGACCTAACTAAAAAGATCTTAATATTTTGCTAAAAAACTTATAACCCAACTTTAAATTACATATTTACATCTTTTGCCATTTTGAATTTAATTTTACAAAAAAATATATATAAAACTAAAAAAAAAAAATCTCTCACTTCTCTTTTTTCCTGTTTCTTTCTCCGACGAATTTTTCCGGCGAGTTTCTCCGGCGAGTTCCTCCGGTGAGTCTCTCCGGCGAGTCATTCGGCGAGTCTTTACCACCACGTCTCCTTACTTCCGGTAAGAATAAAAAAAATTGTCTCTTACTCTCTTTTTTCTCATCTTCATACGATCTTGTGCATATATTTATGTATATATGTATGTTTTATGTTATTTTGATGCTAGATTTACAGTTTATGATATCTTATGTATGTCAGATATACAAAATTGTGACATTTAGTGGTTTTTTAATGAAATATGTTGCAGAAATTTATTGCATAAAAGGTGTTCGATGAAATACTTGAATGAAAAATAAGTCTGCCAAACTTAATTCTACTGATAAAATAAGTCTGCTATGATGCAAATAGATATTCTTAACGGCGAATGACGAGACGTTAGCGTTAGTGACAGACGTTAGCGTTAGTGACAGATGACGAATCTTCCAACATCGTTTTCGCCGCTATTTTCGTCGGCTATGTGTTAGTTGTGATAGATTTCGTTTTCGATTTAGAAACAATTTGAAAATTTGATATTTTTTATGCAGATTTGTTGCAGAAACTCGTTGCATGAAAGGTGTTCGATGAAATGCGTGAATGAAAAATAAGTCTGCCAAACTTAATTTCGCTCATAAAATAAGTCTGCTATAATTCAAATAAATCTGCGACAACGATGCATAAATCATATAAAATAAGTCTGTTATAATTCAAATAAATCTGCGATAACAATGCATAAATCATATAAATAAGTCTGCTATGATTTAAATAAGTCTGCGACAATAATGCATAAATCACATAAAATAAGTCTGCTATGATTCAAATAAGTCTGCGACAATAATGCATGATCCAAACATGATCAAGAAGAAGAAGAGGAGGAGGAGGACAATTTATTTGTGTATTCATATTTATTGTGTTTTCATGACAAATAATTTGCACGTAATGACATACTTATTTATTTGATGATATAGATGAAATATTATAAATGCGAGACGTAAATAATTTGCACGTAATGACATATTTTTGTGTTTTTAATTAAAAATTATATATTTTAAAATAGAGAGAATATTATAATTCATCTTAAATTAAAACTCAATATTTAGCATTTAAACCGGTCAACTAACAACAAACCCCTCAATATCTTCGAGAGGTTCTCATCCAGTTGAAGCCTCCCTTTGTATCAGAGTCTTTCACCTTTAACTGGTATCTCTTTTAACACTTAAACCCGCGACCAATTTGATTTCAGTCTTGAACCAATCCTTCAAAAATATTTTAACGAGTTTTGCCTTCTCCCTAACTATTTTTTATGGTTTCGTTGTTGTCTATATTTGATGTTTATTGGTTTATTTCCCCATGGATGAAATAAATGACGACAACAACAAAAAAAAAAAAAAAATTCATGCTGTTAGTGTCTTATGAAATTTATCATATCATAGGACCAAATATTATATAACAGATGATAAATATATTCTCTTCATATCCAAAAAACAAAGTTAAAGGGAAAATGATGTAGAATATATATATATATATATATTTTTTTTTTTTTTTTAATAATTTAACACCGGATATCCTGATTTCGCCGAATCTCCCGACTGATTCATCCATTTGGTGAGACTAACGTCCGTTTTAAGGCTGGGGACACTTGCAATTACGTGAATCATTGGTGATGAGAACTCAGAAAGCATTTTTCTTACCAATAAGCCATAACCAATCCAAAGAAACTCCTGCAAATATCCCTCCTGACAGAAACATCGCTAGCAAATTCCCTAACGCATTCTGTTCCGGACCCTTCACAATATACAAAATCAGAATAAATATGTAGGTAGAGTTTGATTGTTTATAATTGCGATTGTGTTTTTATTTAGAGGAATTCCTTAAAATACTACTAAAATATGTTTTTGTTCCAAACATACCATCACTTAGTTTTTTTTCTAAAAATACCACTAAAAGTTTTTTTTCCAAAAATACCACAAACACTGAAATGAGTTTTAAGAGTTTATAGCTTAAATTTTTGGGTTTGAATTTAATATTTTGGGTTTAGAATTTAGGGTTTAATTTTGAAGGTTTAAAGTTTAGTTTTAATTTTGTAGTATTTTTGGAAAAAAAACTTTTAGTGGTATTTTTGAAAAAAGAAACTTAGTGGGATATATTTGGAACAAAAACTTATTTTTGTGATATTTTTGAGAATTGCCCTTTTATTTATATGTGAAATATTACATTTGCAAATGAAATTTTATAACTTTATATGCAAATTTTACATTTATTTGTAAAAGTTATAAACGGTATTGATGATTATTTTCGTTTGCATTTGCATTTGAGTTTATGTTTTTATGTCATAATATTGTGTTAACTTATGAATAAAGCCACAGCATTCTATTCTTATTTTTTTCAAAGATTCTTTGCGTTTGAAAAAAATGAATTTCATTTGGAGTTGTCATCAAAACACTTGCGTTTAAAACAATCAAAGTCTTGTTCTCCTTTCATTTACCTTCTGTGTTTTTCTAATGTGGTTTTCTTGAGAGAATCAATTAAAGTGTTTTGTTTTCTTTAAATATGAACAGAAACGCGAAGAAACAATCAAACCTGTAAACTCGATTACCTTATAGCCTTTTGGAGCTATGGTGAGAATGCAAACAGTTAGATGTCCATTAGTCAATCCTAAAATAGAAATGAGCATAATCATCCATCCTTGATCACCATATTTTGCAGTGAAGTAGAACGCCGAAATGAGTAAATAACGGGACAAAACCGCAATTGTGAGTCCTTTTCTATTCTCAACCTTTAGCCATTTCACTAGCGGTGCGTACCTCCCAACCAAGTCCCACCAATTGCACACCGCTATTAGGACAAGTGCGTACCACGTGCCTAGCCCATGGTGTCCCGTGTTCTCGTATAAGAACCCGGGAAAAATGGAAAATGTCAAAACATAGATGAGGAATAGTTTCATTGCATAGTCTATATTTTGACGCAATAGTTCTTTGTTGCTTAGCCGTTGATTCTTGGAACCATCATTATTAGTCTGCATGGAAATAGCAAGAATAAAAAAATGTAAGATTGATGGAATCTTTAACAATCAAGAAATGAAGAATCTTAAGGTAAAAGGCACATGGGAAGATTCCTGAGGGATCTAGTAAAGATCCTTGAGGAATCTATTAAAGAAACGGTAGGTTTTCATTTGTGGCTCGAGTATGAGGAATACTCTGATGTGGTAAGAGGATTTGGAAGACTCTAAACCAAGATGAGAAAGATTGTTAGGATCTCATATTATAAGTGAGAAGAGACCAACACTATTAAATAAAGGACATGAGTCAATACATAGATTGCCAATTGATTTTGAATTGGTATCCCATGAATACTCAAATATTATTAAAACCGAGTAAGTCCAAACATGTCTAATCGATAAAAACAATGATTTTGGTCAGCCAAAAAGTTATTATCTCGAAAGGTCGTGTTAAGATCCCACATCCAAAGTGAAAGGAGACTAACACTAGTATATAACACGCATGAGATTTATTGCCAATTAGTTTTTAGTTGGAGAATTTTTCCACAGAGATTCTTGAGAAACCTGTTCAAGAAACCAAGAAGGGGAAGATTTTTGAGGAATCTGGAATTACCAAATCTGATTGGTTTTGGATACCAGCCGCAACAAGATCAGCAGAAACAGTTTTGGATCCTTCAGAGGCGGCTTTCCTTCGGTAATACTTAACAATGGTAAGTTTCGGGAACACGTATGCGTATAATATCACACAGAGGAACTCTATGAACGTAGAGATAGCTATAAAGATCACTGCAAAAGAAAAAGAAAAAAGTAAAGAAGAAATGAAGTTTTTAAATTCTTGTAAACTATCAATTTTCGAATTTGAGATCTTTAAAAATTAAAATGTTAAACTCACTAGCTCCTTTTCGTAGACTGTCGTGTGTTTTCTCAAAGGCTGCTTTGATTATTAGCCTAAGCGATGAGGTTAGAGCACCAGCTACCGACAAACCGGCCATGTATGACTACAAAGAAGCAAGAAGATATATATATATATGATCGATCTAAGCCGGTTAATCTAAACCGAGATTTGTAAAATGTATAAACCTGCATGAGCTCAGGGGACATCAATGATAAGTCTCCAATCATTCCTCCTCGTACTGCAGCATCCGCGAATCCAAACGAAGCAACGATTGTGCATAAAACAATACAAGGGCCAATTCCACCGTGTCCTTTTGTTATCAAATCCAACTGTTTCGAGTTTTAAAGATAGAGTCTACAATCTGAATCCGGTCTCACAAAAAAAAATGATAAGAAATTAGACTTGAACTTACCACGATGAGCAAGATTGTTGATATTGTGGATAGAATGTAACCGGTGAGGTTACGTTTTCGAGTATTGATTTTCGATTCGTGGTATGCGAGAATCGTGATTGTTCCAATCGCGAATGGTTGGTATACAAATGTGAGTACTCTTAAAGGATGGTAGTCCTATGGAGACAAGAAATATAAAGTTGTGACTTTAATTTTATATAACCAAAACATCAGATTTCAAGAACCAATTTTATATAATATGAGAATTGACTGAACCGAAACCGAACCGGGAAAACTTGGTAGTAGTAATCTCCAATAGTGAGCATACTGTTCCAAGAAACGAGATCCGATTCCAAGAATACAGGAAACAACTATTGCTTGATATTTCCCCTGTTTTTTTATCCAGACAAACAACAATTTGAGGAAAAATATTGAAAGATTTTGGATCTGATTATCTGGTTTGTGTAAACTAACCTGAAGCTTTTCGGGTGCTTGGTTCTCGTAACTATCCGCCATTGTTACTCTTCTCAAATAGTTAAAGACAGCTCAAAAGAACATAACCCTGTTTCAAGATTCGAGAAATGGATCGAACACAAGACGATGTTTTTATTTCTTTCAGCCAAAGCTACAGATACTTACTTAGAATAAGCATATGGGTTTGTTGATTTCTTGATTTTATGCACAAGACTTAAAGGTTTAACATATTTAAACGGTAAAATAAGACTCAAAAGTCTTTGAATCTCAAATAGTTTATACTAAGGTGGATAAAATAAGACTCTAAAGTCTTAAAATCTCAAATAATTAATAAGATGATTAAAAATAAAACTCAAAAGTCCTAGAATCTCAAATAGATTAGATGGGTTCTAACTTCTAACGTCTAACGTCTAACGTCTAACTTGACTATATATTATTTGAAAAATTAGAGATAGAAAATGTAAAAAAAGAATCATAAACAAAAAAATTAGAAAACTTGAGATTTGCTGTTTGCGGTTTTGCTCGGTTATTTGATCCGCCTTTCACGGATATAAATTGATTATAGTTTTTTGTTTTACAACTAGTTGATTATAGCTTTATTGTTTGTGAAGGATTTTATCTTAAGAGGAAATAACATGATATATAGTTTATAAAATAAATTGGCAAACCGTAACTTTTCTAAAACTTAATTTGCAAACCATAAAAAGTGTTTTAAGAACTAGAGAAATTTTGAATTTTGAGAAATGTCACTTTTCAAAAATGCCACATTTTTAAAAAAAATTCAAAAATACCACTAAAATTATATCATTTATTCAAAATATTCTTCATGTTTTGGTTAACTATTTTATGTTAGGGTTTAGTTTCCAGGGTTTAAGATTTGTTAGGGGTCAAAACTCTTTTTAAGATTTAGAATTTTAGTGTTTAAAGTTTAAAAATCCTTAATTAGTTGCATTTTTGAAAATGGACAACTCATGGTGGCATTTTTGAAAATTAACAAAGTGTCATTTTTGAAATTCTCCCTAAGAACTAGCACTCTTTCTTAAAAAAAGTTCGTTTTTCTCATAATTGGTGAACGTATATTATTAATTAGTGTATCTTAAGACAATGATCATTGGGATGCTTCGACAAGAGTTGTGCCGTAACTAAATAAAATCTGGTACAAGAGATATTGCTCTGATCTGATTCTGATTTGCAAATCAATGGTTGGTGTGACTATGTTCTCGACAATCAACCATGACCATGATATCCATTTTTTTCTTTTTCAACAACATACATTATAAACACTAGACGATATGTCATGGTGTATCCAGATTTCGCCTAATTGTCTGATTAATTCCCGAGATGAAGAACATCACTTTGTTTTTACTCAATTCTTCATTTCGTTATTATTTAGCCGAGACAAATGCCTGGTTTAAGGATGAGAACACTTACAAGTTACAAGCAAGGGATGGATATTTTTTTGGCAAATATGAAGAAAGTAGATCAATATCTAATTAAGTGAATCATTGGTGATGAGAACTTAGAAAATATTTTCCTTACCAATAAGCCATAACCAACCCAAAGAAATTCCTGTAAGTGCTCCTCCTAATATAAAAATCACCATCAAATTCCCTAACGCATTCTTCTCCGGACCCTTCACAATAAAAAATAAAACATGAGGTTTTATACAAAATCAGAATAAATATGTAGGTAGAGGTTGATTGTTCATAATTGTGTTTGTCTTTGTATTTCTTTTTGTGAAAAAGATTGTGTTTATATATTTTAAAATAGTATACTTAATATATAAATGATACATTTACTCATAATTGATATATAAATAATATGCTAAAGAGTAGATAGATTACCTTGTATCCTTTAGGAGCCATGGTGAGAATGCAAACAGTGAGATGTCCTGTAGTTAATCCCAAAACAGAAATGAGCATAATCATCCATCCTTTATCCCCATATTTTGCGGTGAAGTAAAACGCCGGAATGAGGAAATAACGGGACAAAACCGCAACCGTTAGTCCTTTTCTATTCTCAACCTTCAGCCATTTCACCAGGGGCATGTACCTCCCGACCAAATCCCAGAAATTGTACGTCGCTACTAGGACAAGCGCGTACCAAGTGCCTAGCCCGTGTTGTCCCGTGTTCTCGTATAAGAACCCGGGAAAGATGGATAATGTCAAAACGTAGATGAGGAATAGATTCACTGCATAGTCTATGTTTTGAAGCAAAAGCTCTTTCTTGCTTAGCCTTTGATTCTTGGAGTCATCATCAGTCTGCATAGAAAAATCAAATTTTTAAGAGTGAAGAGCCTTAAAAAATAAAATCAAGAAAGATATATAGTTACCAAATCTGATTGATTTTGGATACCAGCAGCAGCAAGATCAGCAGCAACAGTTTTGGATCCTTCAGAAGCGGCTTTTCTTCGGTAATACTTAACGATGGGGAGTTTTGGGAACACATAAGCGTATAGCATCACGCAGAGGAATTCGATGAATGTTGAGATTGATAAGAATATCACTGCAAACCAACAAATGAAACTTTTAAACACTACGAAAACATTGGTTTCTTGGATATGAAATCTCCGAGAAAATGTTAAACTCACTTGCTCCTTTTCGTAGACGGTTGTTTGATTTCTCAAAGGCTGCTTTAGTTATTAGCCTAAGCGCTGAGGTTAGAGCACCAGCAACAGCCAAACCGGCAATAAATGACTAAGCAAGGAGATGTATATCTAGTTAAAACCGGTTTATCTAAACCGATTTATCTAAACCAGAGACCATGAATCTGTAAAAATTGATAAACCTGGATGAGTTCAGGGCACATCAAAGATAAATCACCGATCATTCCTCCTTTAACGGTAGCATCCGCGACGCCAAAAGAAGCAACGATTGCGCATAAACCGATATAATGTCCGATTCCACCGTGTCCTTTAGTTGTCAAATCCAACTGTTTTTGAGTTTTATTTAGAGTCCATAATCAAAATCCAGTTCCATAATTATAACATAAGACTTAAATTAAAACTTACGAATATGAGCAAAAATGTGGATATTGTGAATAGAATGTAACCGATCAGGATACGTTTTCGAGTATTGATTTTCGATTCGTGGTATGCGAGAATCACGATTGTTCCAAGCGCAAATGGTTGGTATACAAGTGTTAGTACCCTTGAAGGATGATACGTCTACAAGAAATATAGGCTTTCGACTGGTGAATACTAAAAGAACAATGTAAATAGGAGGAAACTGAATTAAAGGAGAATTGAATAAAGAAAACTTAAGGAAGGAAGAGAAACAAAATATTTAATTATCAATATTAAAAATATTTAATTACCGATATTAAATTTACATAAAGAATTTTATCAAATATAATTTGATGAGCAGTAAATTTGTTCTATAATTTCCCATAGGAGAAAGAATGAAAAGGAATTCATATGTACCAAATATAGTCTTAACATTTTCTCGAAAACCAAAACAAAACATCAGATTTCAAGAGCCAATTTTGAATCTAAGAATTGACCGAACCGAAACCGAACCGGGAAAACTTGGTAGTAGTAATCTGCGTTAGTGAGCATACTGTTCCAAGAAACAAGAGATCCGATTCCAAGAATGCAGCAAACAACCATTGCTTGATACTTCCCCTGTTTTGTTTTTTTTTTTTAATTCAGACATAAACAAGAATTTGAGGAAAAACAATGAAAGATTTTGAATATGCGTTTTGAGTTGTGTGGAAACTAACCTGAAGCTTCTCAGGAGCTTGGTTCTCGTATCTATCCGCCATCTTCAAATAGTTACAGAGACCTTAAAAGAGCATAATCTCTGTTCCAATACTCAAGAATTGGATCAAACACAAGATGGTAATTGTTTTTTATTTGTTTGGGAGCAAAAGCTAAAGATACTTACTTGGAACTTAGCACATGAGGGTTTTGCAGAGTCAACGAGTTTGTTGATTTTATTACGATCAAAGCTTTTCATGTAGATTCAAAACAAGATTCTTGAAACATGGAGATGAGTGTGTAAAATAATTATAGATCTTTTAAGGTTTGACAGCAAATTTGAGAGGATAAAATAAGACTTAAAAGGTTGGCCTACCCTAAGGTCTGATCTTGGTTTGGCACCTTTTTCTTTTATTTCCATTATGTAATCGTCCCTTACATCAATTTAATACAACCAGATATTTTAACCCCAACGAAAAAAAAAATCATGGAAAAAGGGTCAATTCATGCATGAACTATGACCATCCGTTAGGATACGTACATGAATTAATGAGTTGTGCAAATTAATACACTAGCTAAGTTAATCTAGGTAATTACATGAAATTAACAAATCTTGGCTTACACCGACATTAACCCCCTAACAACCGTTAAGCAATATGTATGAATTTATTGAGCTCAATGATTTATTGTAAATGACTATATATATATATAAGTATCGGTTAGATTTGATTTTGAAGTCAAGATCATCACATGTTAACACATTATTTTAGATTTTAGAAAATCGTAGTTAATGAGATGGCCAGATGTGTCTAAAATAGTCGTAAGTGACAAAAGAAACACCATAGAAAAGCTGATATAGATAGAGCATTAGCGAGGTTAGACACGTGAAACACAATTTGCCAATTTGGTGAATCATTGAAATAAAGACTTCACCTCAACTTGTTACTGAAATTCTTACGTGTTAATTAGTATTCTCTTCTTTTTTCCATGACTAAACAGGTAGGTTCGAGCCACCAAATTACTTCTCATTTTCTCCCAATTACAGGCTTGGATTCATCGGAACTAATTGCACATAAGGATGTTGTGACGGATTTTAGATCGGCCTAGTTTTGTAAGAACATGTTCAATATTAAGGTTTGGTTCAAAATAAATTTTGATATTTAAAAAAAAAAATTCATCAACCCCCTAAGAAGAAAGTAGATTAATCTCTAATTTAATTTGTTTTTCCATCTGAATTATATTATATTAATCATTTGAGGAATACAAACGCGGCGAACACATTAAGCTGAGGAGAAATTGAGAACTCAGAAGGCATTTTCCTTACCAATAAGCCATAACCAACCCAGAGCACATCCTGTAAGTGCTCCTCCTAATATAAAGATCACCAGCAAATTCCCTAAAGCATTCTTCTCCGGACCCTTCACAATAACAAAACATGATAGTCTTTTTATACATAATCAGAATAAATATGTAGGTAAGTGCAATTACCCTAAATGAAAACGCAATCGCAAAGAAACAATCAAAAATGTATAAAGAGTAGATGAGGGATAGATTCACTGCATAGTCTATGTTTTCAAGCAATAGCTCTTTGTTTCTTAGCCGTTGATTCTTGGAATCATCATCAGTCTGCATATTTAGAAGAATCAAGAATCAAGAAGCTAAACAACGTTTAAGAGTAAAGGATACTTCAAAAAAGAATCAAGAAATGAAGAATCTTAAGGTAAAAAAAGGAAATTGAGAATGGGGAAGATTCTTGAAGAATCTGTTAAAGAAATCAAGAAGGGGGAAGGTTCTTGAGGAATCTGAAATTACCAAGTCTGATTGGTTTTGGATAAATATGGAGATAGCTAAAAAGATCACTGCAGAAATTTAAAAGGAAAAAAAAAAAACAAGCAAGAAAATGAAGTTTTCAACACTTGTAAGCTATCTGTTTTCGGATTTGAGATATTCAGAAAATGTTAAACTCACTTGTTCCTTTTCGTAGACCGTCATCCGATTTTTTCAGAGGCTGCTTTAGTTATTAGCCTAAATGCTGATGTTAGTGCACCAGCTACACCCAAACCAGCCGTGAACGACTACAAAGAAGTAAGAAGATATGTACTAAAATCTAAGCCGGTTAATCTAAACCGAAATCTTAAATTTGTAAAATTTATAAACCTGGATGAGTTCAGGACACATCAACGACAAGTCTCCAATCATTCCTCCTCGTACGACAGCATCCGCGATTCCAAACGTAGCGACGATTGCGCATATACCGATATAAGGTCCGATCCCACCTTGTCCTTTTGTTGTCAAATCCAACTGTTTCGAGTTTTAAAGATAGAGTCCATAATCCGAATCCGGTTTCACAGAAAAATAATATGTGAGATTAGACTTCAACTTACGAGGATGAGCAAGAACGTGGATATTGTGAATAGAATGTAATTAGATGCACTGAGCAACAACATCTTACACAATCCTTTTGGGAGAAAAAAGTATGCCATGGCGTATATCGGAATAGTCATGGCCAGAATCGGCCCTAAAAATAATAAGACCGCATGCGTCATTAGTAATTTTAAAAATAAAAATAAACAAAAAAAAGTAATATCAAGAAAACTCGAACATTTTATCTCTGAGCTGAGGGCCGGGCCTGGTCATGGCTTCAAGAAAACTCGAACATATTATAATGATTTTTTCGTCATATATAAACAAATAATAAGTCATTAACAAGTCTAACAGCAACACCATGAAGAACATCCCCTTTTCCTTAGTCAATTTCTTCTTCCCGTTATTATTTAGTCGAACTAAACGTCATCTATAGTTGAATTGCACCAAAACATACAGCAACATAAAATTAATTACTATGGAAATAATGATTAGTGCTAATAAAATTTGATCGTCCGTCGTATTAACCAACTCAGCTCGATGTCATATACTACGAACTCCTGATTATAAATAAAATAAAGTCAGGAAATTTGTTGACGATTGAAAATATATTATACGTACAATATTTTGTTAGCATATGTTATCTTTATATTCGTTAAAATTGTCGCAATATTTATTTATTTATTTGGAGTCAACGAATATTGTGAATGATTGCATCCAGTTTCTGGCTGATAGCTATTTGACGGCTACGATGCGTCTGTCACATAAAAATAGAATCATGACCATCTGTTCCATGGACCTGAACCTCCATTAGCCATTTTTATCTATAGATTGATCATAAAAGAAAATAGTTATATAAACTTAGAAAAAATATATATATATAAATTTTGTATGCAGGTTAATGAAAACAAATTTACCAAAGATTTATATTATGGTGTAGACAGGTCCGATTTAATATTAGTGTGTCCAGAGCTGAAAAAAAATTAGGTCTTCCCTCTTCATATAACAAGTTTTACAAAAAAATGGGTCTTAATTTAACATGTTTTTCAAAAAAAAAAAAAAAAAAAATTTCTCCCCCTGTTTTCTCGGAATTGGGCTAGAAAAAATATATTAAAATAGATGGCCTTGTGCAAATGCACTCTTGGCATATGCACATGGCCGGGCATAGATGTAAATATAGTTTTTCGTCGTGATTTAGTATGTTAAAGGTAAAACTGTGCATCATAAGCGTGGTACAAATATAATAAAACCGTATATATATCGTGATTTATTGTGGTGCGAGTAAAAGTATCTATTGTGGAGTCGTCCGTGAAAATATTGTAGGAAAAATCATCATTCATAATAGAACTAAATTAGGACTTGCATAATACGCGAGGTTTTAATAATAATATTATATATATATGATAAAAGGTAAACTATCCGTTTTCGGTAACCGATTAAACTTAATAAAAATAGATTTTATGAAAATGTAAGAAATATTTTGTTAAATTATTGATGTAAATATTTAAATTATGATTGGTAATCCGCATACTTGTTTTGAATTCTAATTAGTAATTCTTTCTGAAACCGGATTTTAACTCCACACACTTCATCTCATAATAAAGCCCAACTACTTCCTCAATCATATTAAAACAACTCTACGCACTCCATGTCAATCAATAAGAACTAAATATTTCATATCAAAATAATATATGCATCATATCAAATCTATGTTTATATATATCATTAGTATTAAAAAAAAAAAACATAATTAGTAGAGAAATTAAAATAAACATTAACAAAAAATATATAGAAAATTATTTTAAGTTAAATTTTTGACACATGTCGAAATTTCATAAGTAACAATTTTGTCATGTATCACATTAAATATTAAACGCGTTCTTACTTGTGTTGATAATTATTCTATTGTGATTTTTATTTTTATTTTATGAACTCAACTATCATATTAAATTTAAATAACTTATTTTACTAAAATTTACCATTTATCAATTTTTCTAATTTTTGTGTGGAAATTAATAGAAGACAATACATAGAAAAATGTTAAAATTAATTGAATCATTAAATTTTAGTTTTAATGTAATTACTTGTTTTTATGATGTGAAGATTTTAAAAAGATGATGTGGAAAAGATGATGTAGACACTTTAAGTAGAGAGATAATTCTATAATTATATACTCTTTCCGTTTTTTACACATATTACAAAAATAAATTAATACTTAACTATAAATGCATTATTTTTTTAACTAAACAATTTTACATAACTCTAAGCTAATAATAATTCAGTAAAATCAATTAATACGTTTTGAAATTTACAATTCATTATTATGTTTTCATTAAAAATGCATAGAGAAAATAAAAAATCAATCTTTTAGAAATAATTTTTTTTTTAAAATATCAATTAAAAAAAAAACGGAAGGAGTATATATATATATGATGATTTACCACTTTGTTACATTATTTTCTTTACCAAAAAAAATAAAAAATAAATAATAATGGATAGAACGAAAACATTTTAACTTCAACATGAGAAATAATGGTGCTGTGATAATGCGGTACATGACAGTCGTGTCTCTCTAACCTATACTCTTCCCGAACATTCACCTTTAATAATAATTACATGGTCGTTGTATCGAATCAGAAAACAAAAATCTCAAAATTGCCAAAATCCTCGGCGACAAACAAGAGAGAGAGAGAGGCGAAAATGGCTTCGATCCTTCCGCCGGAGCTGGACAACGACTCATTAGCGTCATCGCCGAGATCGGAGTACGATAACCAGCCACGTGTACGGTTCATGTGCACTTTTGGTGGAAGGATCTTACCTCGTCCGCCTGATAATCAGCTCTGTTACGTCGGCGGCGATAATCGTATGGTCGCTGTTCATCGTCACACTACTTTCGCTTCTCTCCTCAGTAAACTTGCGAAACTCTCCGGTAAGCAAGCATCAAATTTTATTCGATTCGAATCGTGAAAAATCGGAATTATTATAACAAACGTAAAAACTTCGATCGATCGATTGACTTCATGATTTTGAAAACTGATCAGGGATTTTGGTGTGGAGGATTTCGAATTTTGGGTTTGAGAAAAAGTTAGATATTCAGATCACTCTAATACGATTTGGATCAATCAGTTTGTTTTGGCCAGCTATGAAAATCTAGATATGATGTTATTGGTTTATTATTAAACATTTTTGCAGCTTTTTGATAGTATGAAATTAAATATTTGGAAATTGCGCAGATGTTTATTGGCCACAAAATTCTGGAATTTTAAGGGAAGTATTAAATTTTATGATAATGGATTAACATAAAATAAAATTGTAAACTCGGAACATTTGATCCAACGATAATTCCGTTTTAAAATAAATTGGGGCTTAGAAGAGTTTGTGCAGAATTACTATGATAATACCTAATGCGAAATTGGATCAAAATCATATGGTTTTTTTTTTTTTTTTTTGTCAACTATGTGATGAATGAATTATTGGTTTATTTTAAACAATTTTGCAGCTTTTTAGTATTATTATGAAATTAATTGTTGGAAATTGGGCAGATATTTATTGGCCACAAAAGTTTGGAATTTTGCGGGAAAGTATTCAATTTATATTAAAAAATATGATGGGAAATAATAATAATAATTAATTATTATTGTCGTGCTTGGAATATATTGGATAAGGTAAAAGCAACATTAGCGTGAAATACCAGCTACCAAACGAAGATCTTGACGCGTTGATTTCTGTATCAACGGACGAAGATGTAGAGAACATGATGGACGAATACGACCGCATCGCACAGAATCAAAACCCAAGATCTTCTCGTCTTCGTCTCTTCCTCTTCACCAAAAACATCGCCGGAGAAGAAGAAGACAACGATAGTCGAGCGAGCAGTATCAGCTCTCTACTCGATAGCTCCGTTAATCGAGAGCACTGGTTTCTCGACGCTCTCAATCTCGGTTCCTCCGCCTCCGCAACCGCCGTATCTAACGGCCGTGGAATCGAGCGTGTCAGATCTGAAGTCTCGTCGATTGTTTCCGAAGTTCCTGATTATCTCTTCGGATTGGATAATTTCGATGAAACTGCTCCGCCGCATGAGCTTCGTGATCGTGATCCGAGAGCTAAGATCCGACGAGAAGTCTCGACGCTTTCGGATCCTGGTTCGCCTCGTCGTGATGTTCCTTCGCCGTATGGTTCTACTTCCTCGGCTCCTGTGATGAGATCATCTACACCGGAACTTCAACCACCGGTTCAAATTAAACCGGAAAGTCTAGAACCAGTTTCGACTCCAAAATCTGATCCTAAACCGGAACAAATAATTCAACAGGGTAATCAGCACCCGGTTAACTCGCAATGGCAATACGCACCTGGTCCACAGGTTCATTACCAGTCACCGGTTTATTACGTTCCTGGTTCGGTTCAACAAGGTAATCATATGGTTCAACAAGGTAATCATATGGTTCAACCGGTTCAAATGCCGGGTCAGTATTTACCACAATACCATCATGTACCAATGGGATACCATCACCAACCTCAGCCTCATCAGATTCCTGGTCCGGTTCCGGTTCCGGGTCAAGTATATGGTGGAACGGTTAGGCCGGTTATGATGGCAGTTGACGGAGTTAACCGGACGGCTTATTATGGAATGAAAACACCAGGTCCGGTTCATATGTATCATCACCATCCCGGTATGGTTGTTCCTGGTGTAGAAGAACAATACAGAACCGAACCGGATTCGGATCCGGGTCGGGCTTCTTAGCTGGTTTAAGAGAACTGAAAATATCACATCCGGGTTTTTCGTCTTTTCCTGAAGTCGTGTCTCTTCGTTTCTGTGTGAACTGTGTAATATTTTTTCTTGTTTTTCTACTTTGAAAAAAAAAAAAATTTGTGTAATTTTGTCAATTTTGTATTACATACTATTCTGAACAAAGAAGCCCAATAAATGACATTATAATTTGTCAATATGAAGTACATTTGTTAATATTTTGCCTTTCTGTTTGTTAACTATGTTCATTGTTTTATAATTGTGGAAAACAAAAAGTAATACATATGCGAAATTAAATTACAAGAATCTAAAACAAACAATAACGAAATAATTTGTTGATTTTATAATTGTTATTTACCGAAACCCACAATTCAATGTGTCATTTTCTCCTTTATTATAGGATAAAACTATTACAAGTAAAGCAATCATTTTGCACATCATTCGACGTTTCACGTGAAATCACATCATAGAAGTCTCTGATTGTTTTTTGTTTTGTTCTCTCTCTCGTCGTCGCTTCAAAAGCTTATCCTCTTTCCTCAAACACATCGGAGATGGAAAAATCCGGCTACGGCAGAGACGGAATTTACCGATCACTTCGTCCTACGGTCGTTCTTCCCAAAGATCCAAACACATCGTTAGTCTCTTTCTTATTCCGTAATTCCTCTTCTTACTCGTCCAAGCTTGCTCTCGCCGACTCCGATTCCGGCGATTCCTTATCTTTCTCAGACCTCAAATCCGCCGTATCTAGACTCGCTCACGGGTTTCTCCGTCTAGGTATTCGTAAACACGACGTCGTATTGATATTCGCTCCGAATTCTTACCAGTTCCCTCTTTGTTTCCTCGCCGTAACCGCAATCGGCGGCGTTTTCACCACCGCGAATCCTCTTTACACTGTGAATGAGATCTCGAAACAGATCAATGACTCGAATCCGAAGATTATCATCTCTGTCGAGCAACTGTTCGATAAAATCAAGGGATTTGATCTACCCGTTGTTCTACTCGGATCTGGAGATTCCGTACAGATTCAGGGATCGAATTCGAAGATTCTCAGTTTCGATAACGTGATGGAGCTCTCCGAGCCAGTTTCAGATCTCCCGTTCGTCGACATTAAGCAATCAGACACAGCTGCACTGTTGTATTCCTCAGGAACCACCGGAATAAGCAAAGGCGTGGAACTAACTCATGGGAATTTCATCTCAGCTTCTTTGATGGTGACGTTGGATCAAGATCTAATGAGAGAGTATCATGGTGTGTTCTTGTGTTTTCTTCCGATGTTTCATGTATTTGGGTTGGCTGTGGTTGCCTATTCCCAGCTTCAGAGAGGGAATGCTGTGATCTCCATGGCGAAATTCGAGCTCGAGACGCTTCTTAAGAACATTGAAAAGTATAGAGTCACTCAGCTTTGGGTTGTTCCTCCTGTGTTCCTTGCTCTTACCAAGCAAAGTAGTGTGAAAAACTATGATCTTTCTTCTCTTAAGTACATTGGATCAGGAGCTGCCCCGCTTGGGAAAGATTTGATGGAGGAATGTGGAAGAAACATCCCTAATGTTGTGCTTATGCAGGTTTGGTTTCAGATCATGTTCTTGGTTTTGGTCCTTCATAAATCATTTCCCTAAATGTTAGCTAATTCATCAATGTTTGCTCGTAAAGAACCATGCCAAAATGTATAAAGATGTTGCACAATTTCAGTTGTGTTTCTTCAGGGATGATTGTTGTTTGAATGATGCAAAAGAGGTGTTTGGTGATTTTTTCTTCAGGGATATGGAATGACTGAAACGAGTGGAATAGTCTCTGTAGAAGACCCGAGACTCGGGAAAAGGAACTCTGGTTCAGCTGGAATGCTTGCTTCAGGAGTTGAAGCTCAGATAGTGAGTGTAGAAACTGGAAAATGTCAGCCTCCTAATCAATTAGGCGAAATTTGGGTTCGAGGGCCTAACATGATGAAAGGTTTCAAAAACATTTCATTCCTACATAAATAATTGATAGCCTTTCATATCTGCGCATTTGAGAATCATGTAGACCGATTCGCTTTCAGGTTATTTCAATAACCCTCAGGCTACTAAAGAAACAATAGATACAAAGGGTTGGGTACATACCGGAGATCTTGGATACTTCAACGAGGATGGTAACCTTCATGTTGTTGATCGACTCAAAGAACTTATCAAATACAAAGGCTTCCAGGTTTGTCTTCTCAATTTTTGTGAAGTGCGCAAATTGAATCAGATGAAATCATAATGAATGGTTTGATTTATCTTAGGTTGCTCCAGCTGAATTAGAAGATCTTCTTGTATCACATCCTGAAATACTAGACGCTGCCGTAATCCCGTGAGTCATATTCACAATTCAATACATCAGAAAATACCGATTTGATTCCCGGTCCTTAACACATATATGTTGCAGGTTCCCTGATGAAGAAGCTGGTGAAGTTCCAATTGCATTTGTTGTCCGGTCACCAAATAGCTCAATAACAGAGAAAGATATTCAACAGTTCATAGCTAAACAGGTTTTAATAACTTATGACTCAAGTCTTTCGAGGTTTGTCTGAATAGATCTGGTTATGAAGATCTATGGATTTGTTTTCTTTTTTCACTTTCAGGTTGCTCCTTTCAAAAGATTGCGACGAGTGAGCTTTATTAACAGTGTTCCAAAATCTGCTGCTGGTAAAATCCTGAGAAGAGAACTTGTTCAGAAAGTAAGATCCAAGATGTGAAGTATCTTCGGCTATTTATATAACCATTTCAAATTAAACGGTAACACAAACCACAAAAAGTTAATAAAATAATACAAAACCAAAGTCATACACTGTTTTTCATTTTTTTTGGCAACAAACAAGCCATAAATTTGTATTGTTTTTCTTTTGGTTGATTATTATACATCTGTATTGTTCTTTCAAAGGTAGCAATAAACTTTATTTATTTTTATTTTCATTTTCCGAATTGGATTATTAATATTATACATGTGTGTATACATATTTAAACTTTGGAGAAAATACAAATAGATGATTGGGTATGTTAAGATTTTGGTAAACGTTAAGAGGAGGATTTCTGTCTAGTTATGGACCTTATGGTTAAGTTTTTAAAAGTTTTGGGTAGCATCAATGGACGCAAAGTTTTTTTTTTTTTTTTAACACGGTTTACTAATATGGAGACAAAGTTACTATTTGTAGTTTTTAAAAGTATTTCTTCTTAATTAAACCACATTATCCTTTTTCAACAACTCTTGAATCTGTAACCTCAATCAGAAAGGGTAAAATACACAACATTACTTTGCAGTTTGCGCAACATCTACCAACCGCAAACGTTATTTATTTGGACCTCAAACGCAATTAGATGAGAAAATCTTTTTTTTTTTTTTTTTTTTGAACATTTTCAGTTTTCATGAAAATATTTATGCAAAATACCAACGCAAACGAAAGGTTGTCATTCCATTTTAGTTTTAGTGTTTACGTTTATTATTAACAAATTAATTTTTCTTAAACAATATACTTAAAATTTTTAGGAATCATTTGGAGAAAATATACATTAAAAGTAACTGTAAAGGCAAACAAACAAGGTCTTGAAGTATTACATGACATTTACATTTCTGTATAAAAAACATCAAACTTTACAAGATCTTCTCTCTGCTTTTTAATGTGGAAGAGAGTCTTTTTTTGTTTGTTTATGTGTGTCTAATTTATAAGTTAACGGAGAATGGAAGATTCCAGAAATCAGAAGTGTTCATCTCTGCAGCCGAAGCCGCGGCTGCAGCCACCGGATATGTTGTTGAAATCGGCATCAGACATAGCCCGCGGCTCGCGAGATCTACTTGTCTTCTTGAACTACATTCTTCTTTTTGTTGAGTAGTAGTAATATTGGTAGAATTCTTGTCTAAACACTATTTTAATTCAATTCAAGAATCATTAGTTTTAATTTGGTGATGATTGGTTTTGAGAAAGATTCTTGATATCACAAGCAAAAGGACAAATAAAAGAGTTGTTAACATATAACTAATTTGAAGTACCTGCTGTTGTTGAACAGATCCTATGGTGTTCTGGTCTGGATTACACAACATCTATCAAATTAATTAAAAAAAATTGTTAATTAATTGATTTATTTTGACAGCAGATGAAAAATCAAGAGTCTGATCTTACAGTGACTTGTTCTTGAAGAAACTTAATGTACTCTACAGCTTCGTTGAGAACAGAAGCTGTATCTGTCTGCAAAGAGATTAGAAGATATATCTAATAAGTTATATATGTAATCCTTTTGGTGATTAAGTAAATCCGTGCGAAAAAATCAAATAATTCTTTTAATTTACCTTGCCAAATGGTGAAACCAGTTGCTGAAGCGCAGTGATTCGATCTCCGAGTTTTTCTTTACGAACTTTGAAGCTTGGCAATGGAGATAGTGTCTCGAGTCTTGGCCTTTTTAGTAATCGCGGTGAATATTCATCGCTGTTCTCTTCTAGATCTTCAGTCTTCTGAAAGATTCACCACATCTAAATTTTTGTTAATTAACTCTAGCTAGCTTGTAGTATAGTATTAGTGAGAAGAAGAAAAAAACTAATTAGGTTTTAATGTGTTATAACTTATAAGTAGTGACGTGCCTTTGAAGTAAGATTCTTGCAGGATTGAGTAATTTGCTCTTTAGACTTATCGTTACTGATCTCATAATCCAAGAAAGATTCAGCTTCTGAATCGATCAAGAACATGTTATCTAAGAATGGAAAACTTTCGAGCAGCTCGGATTTCGCATTAGGAATTATTGTTTTTGGCCAAGAATCCGATTGTAATGGCTCATTGGGATCGAATAATCCTTCGAAGAAACTATTATGCCTTCAAGAAAGAAGAAAAAAGGATCAAACAAAGTCCAATAGTACTATGTAAATTAATATCGATATCTAAACAACATATATGTATAAATGTGGACTTACATGATAGATTGATTCCAAGACGAGATTTGTGATGTGGGCACGTTCATATTATAATCACCATCATGATCATTAATCTTGTTATCGAAATTTTGCCATCCGAAATTTGTGATATCGAGGCTAATCTCAGTGGAACGTGGCAGCGAGTAACTGGAGAATATTGCGGAAGCCGCGTTTGTAGGAGAATTCCACCAAGTTCCGGTGGAAATTCCGGCGATCTCGAGCTCTTCCGTCATGTCTTTAATTATAGTTTTGTATTTTGTTTCCTTTCGAAAATGTTGAACTTGCATGAAAGATGATGTTGGTTTCATATTGTATTTATATGTAGGCCTGAATCCATCATAAATATAATCTAAGCGTAATAATATCATATTTAATTAATATCTCTAGCTACCCTCTTAACCATATACGTTAACTATTGCTGATTATGAAAGAAACATAAATTATTGGACTTATTCTTGTGTTCGTGTTTACGTTTAGTTATATGACAAGATAATGTGTTTATTATAAATCATTTATTAATTATAAACGCAGATACAGAACGTAGACAAAACATTTTTATCAAAAAAATGTGTGTTCATAATTTTTGCAAAATGTGCTTATAAAAATAAAAATATTATATTTTGCCTAAAATGTATAAATAAATATATATATATATATATATATATATATATATATATATTTATTTATACATATAAACACAAATGCAAATATATCTTTTTGAATCAATCAGAATTATTATATATTTGGTCGTTAATGTATAGACTAAACTTAAGTCCACCTTGAACAAGTTTTATTGTTTTATAAATGCACGAATAGCTACTTCTTTTGGAAAGATTTGAAAATATTGATGTTTGAAGGACTTGAATAAAGTAAAAATATGAGTATATATTTGGATTTTAGTAAAAGGTTATCTTTTTAAAATTGGTTAGGTAATTTTCTTTTCATGAGTTCTTATATGTTTTTGTTCTAATATTATAGAAAAAAGATGTGCATGAATTAATTACCATGCATGTATGGACTAGAAAAATACCGATTTGAATAAAAAAGAAACTTTATATGTTGTGTTCTTCAACTATATATGTAGACTTGGATATTGAACAAAATTTGACAAACCTTTTTCTTTTCTTGTGAAGAGAAAAGGGAATTTAAAAATCAGCTAAGAACAGTTTGGTCAGGTGTTAATTAAATGTAGCAAAAAAAAAAAAAATTGATTCCAACTAAATGAATAAAAAATAATAAGTCAAATGTTGACATTGAAGTAAGATTAATTAATAGATAACGTACGTTTTGTGTGGATTAAGTCATACCACCCAATCGAATTCTCTTGGGATTTAGGGTTTGTCTTCATTTTTACTTTGGAAATGTTCCCAAATCTTCTTTTAATATATGTATATATACATATGCTCATGTCATCTGATTTGACTCCTTAACCACAACTCCACTATTAGTTAATTGAAATATTTGGTTAACTTGTCTAACCTCATTTTATATCATTATATCTATATAATAGATGCATATTTAGATTATATATATATATAATTAATTCGTGGTCTAAGTCAATTTGGCTTCGAGTAACAAATATTCCCTAAACTAAACATGTCTAACTACTTAATTATAAGTTTTCTGTTAAAGTAAAGCTTAATTATGAGTTAATTACAAATTCTTGACTTGGCTCGTTTAATTACAAATCCATATACTATCCATCTCATCAAATGTTAGATTGTAGAGTTTAAGTTCTTTTTTTTTCAACCGAGGAAGTTTGGATTTGGCTCTATTCTCTTTAGGCCCGGAACAAGCATTACCGGTAGACCTATGTATAAAATAATTCTTTCCTTCCTCAAGACGACTCGAATTAGGGTGGAACACAAAAAGATCACACCTACCACCACTAGTCCATCAAAACTTAGGTTGTAGAATTTAAGTTTGCTATAGTTTTTGTTGTCTTTGATGTAGAAATAGTTTTTATCTCCGTGGACAATGAGTTTTGAAATATTGGGATATATGCTTTTATAGAAGCAGAGGCTTCATAGGCAGTGATTTACCATATGGCGGATGTCAGCGGTTTGAATCCGCTTATCTTCAATTTGTGAACTTAGCCGATACAAAATTATAAGATTTTTTTTTTTTTTAAAAGGTTGAATTTTTATATGTAAGTTTCTTTTAAGATATCAGAGTAAATTTGGGCCTGACTTCCGTTTGATAGAATCGTTGAGAAGCAAAATTCCGGTCAACCGTATGACGTTTAACCTTAAGCACATATAAATTTTTTGTTTATTTGACTTTTAGGACATGACAATCACACGACCACGGTAATCTCCTCGTCGTCATATCAAAAAAATTGTTTAAAATCATTATTATTAATATTTATTCAAAATCTGATTTCAGTTGAGAATATCTCGTGGAGTGGGAAGAAAGCTTAGAAAAAAATGAAGTCATTAACAAGACAAGAAAAAACTTAGAAAAGTTGTTAATGGTTTAAGTGTCCTCCCTTTGACCTAATCACATTTATATTCATTATTATTTTATACTATCTATTAAAAAAAAATTGTTCGTTATGGTCGCAATTATAACAAAAACTGTTCATTCTTTTGTCATTGGTAAATTCAATTTTGAAAATTTAGATAATATTTTATGAGGAAATTTGTAAAAATATTACAAATTTTTTATGTATTTTGAAAACTAATTCATGTTTTCAAAAATTTGTGAACTAACTTTTTTGCATTTGAAATTATCAAAATATTCTAAATAAATAAACCATGTAAAGTACTTTTAAATCAAATTATATAATTATTGTGTAATTACTTCTATTATAAAATAATTTACAAAAAAAAAAATATCATTCCACGTGATCAATTATAAGAGAACAAAATATGGATTACACATAAAATATAAAATCATAAAAAATCACACATGTGAAAAAATTAAAATTGGTGAATTTCATTAAATTTATAGTTTGTATTCACGTTATATAATGTTTATTTCACTTGATTCAGTCTCTCATGAATAGTTGATTATAGGAAAATTAAGTTCGGAGTTTTTTGGCCTACCAAAATTCTTATATTTTGCACAATAATAATTGATTGAAAGATTTACTTTTATGGTCTAGTATAAGGGACTGTCTTATGTTATTTACAGGGTGAGAGCGAGTTGCAGCTTTGGATCGCCAAAAATAATGAAAATATCAGAAAATGTGAAAACTTAACCAACATATAGTTAAAGTGTGATGGCGGAACTCACGCACAATCATAAAAGACGTGAGTCACTGATGATTTTTGCAAGTGCATCAGATCTTATTATACGGACAACAACTGATGTAATTGATGGAAACGTTTGTAAATTACCACCTCAGTTTAAGGTATAATATTATTATAGATTGCTCTAAAATGTCTTTCAAATACACGATTGAAAGTTGATTCTACTGTATTTTAATTTTTTGCAGCCACTTGAAGCAACAATAAGAGGGATACAATTGGTGCTAGTTTGGAGGTCATTTGGATTAGCAGTGGTCGACAATTTATCCAATCTATTTTAAAATATAATTTTTGTAATTATAAATTATCAAATTTTATTAAAAAATTATTGTCTAGTTACTTTAAAAAAAGTTAGTTTTCAAAGACTTAAAAACATGGGTTAATTTTTAAATTACATAAATTTTTTATATTATTAAACCAAACCTCCCATATTTAATCCCATTTAAATTTTAATCATAGATTAATTATCAAATATGGTTAAAACTTGAAACTGAAATTTGGATTAACCGATTTGTTGAGACAGAAAAGGAGAAAGACAAAGTACTTGGATAATAATAATAGCATCAATAACAACAGCAAATCTTAACCAAGCTTGGCAAGAACATTGTTCAAACTCGAGACTGTCTCTGAGTAATACTTCTCAGCATCCGGGGTGCTCTTTGACCTCGCCGCGTAGTCCAGCTACCACACACACACAAAATCAAGAAAACAACAATCTCAGATCAATCCAAACATTAGAAAGAATCTTGTGACTAAAAGTGTTGTCCATTTTGATAAAGGGTCGAGTAATAGTGGATACGAATCAAAGATAATTCAACTATCTAAAATTACTATTTTAGGTGTACCCTTAAAAAGGGTCGTGTAACTAGGGTATCAAATAAGATACATATATTTAATATCATTATCGGAACTTTCACTAGATCATAAAATAAAGAGTCATGTTCGAGTTCGAATATATCAGGTAATTGCAAGTAGTTATGAGTAATTTTAGATAGTTTTGAGTAATTTATAAAAAAAATTGAATAATTTTCGATAATATATAAACTTTTAATTACGTAAATGGACAATTTTGGTATTTCAAATAATTAATCTATACTCTTACCTGTTAGAATAAATTATCCTAACTGAAACAAGTAATTTCTATTATCTTTACCCGACCCGAACCTATAAGTGACACACACTATTACTTATTGACCAAGAAACCAGTAGAAAACAAAAACACTAAAAAAAAATACTTACGTTGTCGATGGTTTCGAAGAGCTTGCCGGTGAGTTCTTTAAGAGTCTGTTTCTCTTCCTTAGGTTTGGCTGAGATAAGGGTGTTAAGATCGTAACGGAGGTACGATGCTCTTAAACGGAGATCGTTCTGAACATAAGGCCAAGCTTTTTTGTCGATGAATGACTTAACGTTTACGATCTCTTTTGCAGATTCTTTAACTCTATCTGCAGCTTCTGTTGGTGACAATGGCTGCAAGTAAAACCTGTCTTTTAAAGCCAATGAAAAGTCTCTTGCTTGGTCTGAGTTTTCTGTTCCAGCTGCTCACACACACACAAATCAAAGCCACACTTAATATGTAGAAAAGAAGATAAAACCAGAACCGATCTCTAGAATTTAATTTTATGACCGGTTTGTGAGATGTTTGAACGACCCGGTTGAATAAAAAATCTACAATTTTAGCCAAAACTTTTAGCAAGATTGGCAAAAATGATGTGATAGCAAAACCATAAATAAGTTATGTGTCAAGTGGGATTTAAACAAATAAGGTGATATTATTAAGAAAAATAGCATGTTATCACATGATGATATAGTAGACCTCTATAAATTAATATTCGATAAATTAATACTTCGATAAATTAATAGATTTTTCGGTTTTGATTTGATTTATCAACCAAATAATATCTTTATAAATTAATAAAATATCACAATTCCAACATTTATTAATTTATAGAAATTTTACTGTATTTAAAAAAAACAAAAACAAAATAAATAAAACAATTTATTTACGATTTTACCATTAAAACGCAAATAAAATGAAATGGTGGAATTTAGCTATTTAGTGCACCTCTTAGTTTTAGCCATGGATAATGCCACTTGGGTATATGATTTCCAATTAAGGGATGTTCAATTAGAATAGGCCGGGCCGACCGGGTTTTAATTTAGTTTAAATGGTTTGATTTTCTTAAACCAACAAAAAGAAAACTAAAATCGAATTTGAAGTAAACCGAACAAAAAAAAGAACAAAGAAAACCAAAATTTAAATCTTTTGAAAATTAAAGATACATGTGAATTAAAAATTAAAGTGGAATAAAAAACCGAAGTCATACCAAATAGATCTATACTTTAACAATTAAGGGTATTCAATTCGAACCAAACCGTTGGTTGAACCGAATTTTTATTTGGTTTACATGGTTTTAAGCAAAACGTTATTTTATTGAGTAGAATTAGAATGTGGATCAGTATAGTTTTTACTTACGGAGACCACCGGAGGGAGGCGGAGGAGGACCAACTTTGATCGGAATAGCTTCGGCGGCGAAGACAGCCTTAGCAAACGAACCACTGGCTAAACCAGCCGCCACGAGCCCAATCACTGACCGACGACTACTCTCCGGCACTGACTCGGTCTGGTGAGCCCTGATCACAAGTCCGGTTCTCTGAGACCCAACTGTGACTCTTGAGATGTTCAAACGGTTTGAGCCGTTGATCTGAAGACTTCCTTCAAGAACGGCCTGAGATGCGCCACGTAAGCCAGCCATCGAAGTCAGAGCTTGAGCCATTTCTTTTGTAGGTTTTTGAATAATTGATCCAAGAAGATTCGTTTGAGTTATAATTTCTGAGTGTTGGTTATGTGACAAAGAGTAAAAACCTTATCTGATTCATGTTGTTCTTTAGATAACTCGGATATGGTTTTAACCTCTAATATTGTGACACGTGTTATCTTGATTCGCAGTTTTGCCACGTTGGATTGAGATCGGAGTGTGTAAGTGGAAGCTGACCGATTCGGCTGAACCTAAATAAACCAAATTGAAAACCCGGTTTAGAAATCGAACTGTATTGTGATTTGGGTCATTGAATTTCATTTTCTTTTTAAAAATATCTGAACAAAATGTAAATGAAATTCAACTAAACCAATAAAGAAAATGAAGAGAGTAGAGAATTAAAATCTCTAAATTTTGTCGAATATAAACCAAAATCGAAACCAAAAACAAAATGTGAAACAAAAGAAATTTAATGTTGTCTAGTTCGGAATATGTAATTTAACATGACATGATTCATATATATTCTAATGGATACTTGAATACTGAATTATCCGTTCGAATAACTTAAATTTTCAAAATTATTAATTTTTTTTTAAATTTTCTAAAATTACTTGAATTATCCAAAATATTTGATCATAAATTTAATTTTTATTCGAATTAGTGAAAATACGGGTAGTGACTATGGAGCCGAACTATCCGAACCCGATTTACTCGCTATCACATATCCTGATACATGAAATAGACATCCTAATAAAAAACCCAAAGTAATTTTCATTTACTTTTTTCAATTTTATAAAACTTTTTAAAAATCTAAAAAAAATCTAACCAAAATTAAATCCATAACCCCAGATTGGACTATCCTACTTTCATCTCTCTTTTTTTTTTGCTTCCCCAATTTTGTTTTGCCAGAAAATATGGATTAGTTTTAACAATTAAGGGCCGAAATAGGCCCATATGAGGAGCCTATACTTTTACAATTTGTTTTTTTATAATAAATATAAATGAAATTATTACATTATATTATCGAGGACAAAGAAAGAGTAACGTTATAATTTTTGCAAGAGTCCGCCAGATCTATTTTCAAATACGTTCAAATTTTCAAATTACAGGCTCCTCCTCCTTCTTCTTCAGTCACTCACAAAAGAAACATAAATCCCCAATTAGGAAACACGAAGAACCCTAATTTTCCGTCTCGGATTTGAGAAGAAAAACGAAGAACCCTAATTTCCGTCTCGGATTCTTGTAATTTCAATCGGAGGGTTCTGGGAGAATCTGCTTCAGATTGGCTCAATCTTTGGAGAAAATCCTTCGCCTAGCTCGGATTCGAAAAAATTGATGCTATTGATGAGCATAAGGTGAAGGAATCCACCTGAAGAGAAGTTTTGTTTTTGTTTTTGTTGTTTCTAGAAGATGCCGCTTCGTAATCAGAATCGTGCTCCTCGGAGTCCAAACGCCGTAAGCCTTGTTTCATTCTTCTTCTTCTTCGGATTTCGATGGGTTTCAGTCTATTTGTTTGATTGGCCGTTTGATATTCATTTAGGTTTTGCTCTATGCAATAAATTCAAGAGTGATTTTCGGTTCCTGCGATTTTCCCTTGTAATATCAGATATATGGAATCCCCTTGAGGAATTGATAAAAATCTGTGGCTTTACTTAATTTGGATATGTTTTTGTTTGTTTCTGAACCATTTTCAGAAAAAGGAAGGTCTCTCTACCATTCCCTTTGACAAGCGAAGGAAAGTGGAGACGCAAGGTACTGGAAGAAGACAAGTGCTTTCCACAGTGAACAGACAAGATGTTACTGCGAACAGCGACGTGGGTAGCACAGAGGAGTGCAGTAAAGTTGAATTTACAAATGATGAAGTGGTAGCTTTGCTTAACGAGAGAGCAAAAGCTGGAAAGTTTGATACCAAGGTTTGCTAACCGAGATCAAATTGTTTTATTCTGGGAGATTTTACTTAAAAAATGTGTTTTTCTTTTTGTTTCCGTGGTACTTGCAGGGTAAGATTGAGCAACTGACGGATATTATCAAGAAGCTTAAGGTTTGTGTTAGATGGTTCCAACAAGTGGACGAAACCCATGTCCAGGAGAAGGAAAATATTCGTTCTTTGCTGGAATCTGCAGAGAAAAGATACAGTGATAAAGGTAATTTAGTTTCCTGCATTTCTGTCCTCACATCAATTTGTGTTCACTACTGAATATGGAGGTGGTTCCTATTTACTTCTAGAGTTGGATGCAAAGACCAAAGAGGAAGAGCTACAAGCAACTATAGCAGAAATGAAGGAGAACATAGCGTCACTACAGGAAAGGTTCTCAAAGGAGGAGTTGATTAAGTTGGTAAGGCTTTATATCCCCCTGAGAATCATTTATAACTGCACAGCTTATTTAGCTCTTAAAGAATATTTGTTGTGACTACTAGGATGCAATTGAAAATCACAGAAGAGAAAAAGAATGTAGAGTTGCAGCTGAAAAGCTTCGGGATTCTCTCCGAGACGAGCTTGACAAAGTGAAAGAAGAGAAAATGGCTGCCAAGCATAAGGTACAGCAGATTTGCTTTCCGTTATTGTGTTTAGGTGTTTCATTCTCTGTTACTCCGCTTAGCTCTTGGCATAATATTTTAGTTGTTGTGTTAAGTGGATTGTTTTGATTTCTAGGTGGCGTCCCTTGAAGATATGTACAAAAGGCTGCAAGAGTACAACACAAGTTTGCAGCAATATAATACCAAACTCCAGACTGATCTTGAAGCAGTTCGAGAGGCACACACTCGTGCTGAGAAAGAAAAGTCAAGTATACTGGAGAACCTTACTACACTAAGGGGTCACAGTAAATCACTACAAGATCAACTAGCATCGAGCCGGGTAAATATCCTCATCTACTACCGATTTGATTCTTGCGTGCCTTAATTTGTTAGTGATTTCATTGCTTCTTAATTTGTTCATCTTCCCTCTCTGTGATCAAGGTTTCACAAGATGAAGCAGTAAAACAAAAGGAGTCATTGCTGATGGAAGTCAAGAACCTTCGGACTGAGCTCCAACAAGTCCGGGATGATCGTGATCGCCAGGTTGTACAGTCACAAAAGCTGGCTGATGAGATATTGAAGTATAAGGAGAGTGTTGGAAAGTCATCTCATGAGTTGGACATTTTGATAGCAAAATCAGGATCGTTGGAGGTTAGTTCAAAGTAGATCTTTTGCCTCCTTGTCTTATATTCAGCTGTCTGAAAGTACCAATCTTATGCTGCAGGAAACATGTTCGTTGCAAAAAGAGCGTATAAAAATGTTGGAACAGGAATTAGCTTTTGCTAAAGAAAAGCTAAAGGTAATGGTGTGATCAAGTATACTTTGGATGGTGATCTGCCAACTTTCAGATACTCTGATTGTTGCTTTTCATTGAAATATTTTTTATTTGCTTCCAACAGATGGTAGATGCATCTATGTCTCATACTATGACAGAATTTGAGGAGCAGAAACAATGTATGCGTGAACTGCAAGACCGCCTTGCAGACACGGAGCATCAACTTTGTGAGGGAGAGTTGTTGCGGAAAAAGCTTCATAACACCATTCTTGTAAGAAAATGACTTTCTGGCAACATTTTAAGTTCCAATAGCTTTCTTTACGTGCGCTAAGCAAAGCTTTTATTTCAGGAACTAAAAGGAAACATACGTGTTTTCTGCCGAGTGCGCCCATTACTACCAGATGATGGAGGACGTCAAGAGGTCAGCGTTATTGCCTATCCTACTTCAACTGAATCTCTTGGGAGAGGCATTGATGTGGTCCAAAGTGGTATATTCATTGACTCACCTGATTTACTCTGCTCAATCAGAATAATTATGCCTTGTGTTCCTAGACATTGATTCACTTTTCCTGCCTTGTGTTCTATGTGTGTTCTCAGGTAACAAGCATCCTTTCACCTTTGACAAGGTCTTCGACCATGGAGCTTCTCAGGAGGAAGTATTCTTTGAAATATCTCAACTTGTACAGAGCGCATTGGATGGCTATAAGGTTTGATATCTTCCTTTTTTGCAGATAATATAAGGTTTGTTAGATGAAAGTATTTGAATCATGGGTATTGTGGTTGTGGAGCTGATTTTCTTGAAAACTTTTGTCCAAGTTGGTCTGACAATACTTTCACTGATTCCTTTGTCATTGCACCTTAAATCTTTGTGAATACAGGTTTGTATATTTGCATACGGTCAGACGGGTTCTGGCAAAACCTACACAATGATGGGCAGGCCTGAAGCGCCAGAGCAGAAAGGACTGATCCCTCGATCACTTGAACAAATATTCAAAACCAGTCAAACTCTTAGTGCACAAGGCTGGAAATACAAGATGCAGGTATATATTTCTCCCAGAATGTTCTAACATTGGCTGAATGCTTTTATTGGTAGCATTGTTTTGATTTTAAGTTTATTTGTAGGTCTCAATGTTGGAGATCTACAATGAGTCCATCAGAGACTTGCTTTCTACAAACCGATCAATTGCTATAGAGCCTGTGCGAGCAGACAGTAGCACCTCTGGAAGACAGTATACAATCACACATGATGTTAATGGAAACACTCATGTTAGTGACCTGACAATAGTAGATGTATGCAGCATTGGACAAATTTCCTCGCTCTTGCAGCAGGCTGCTCAGAGCAGGTTTGTCTTGAGTTTTGAGATAATCTATTCTCTTTTTTTCTTTTTTTTTGTATCCAGCAGATACGGTATGTATGCTAGACACATCTGGTTGTATAAAAGGGCATGGCGTGTTGCGAATATTGTTACACTCTTGTTTCTGTATGCATTCACGTTAATGCAAGGTAGATTTTCTTGAGCGCGTTAGCTAATTTGCACATTGTCTGTCAACTCTTATTTTGCAGGTCGGTTGGCAAGACTCATATGAACGAGCAGTCATCAAGGAGTCATTTCGTGTTTACTCTTCGGATTTCTGGAGTGAATGAGGTTAATTTCTTTGCCTTTCGGGTTGACTTTTGTGTTTTGTAGATTTTCTTTCTCACTTTTGAAATTCTCTTCATATTCATCAACACTCTCCTATTTCAGAGCACTGAACAGCAGGTACAAGGTGTTCTTAACCTAATTGATCTTGCTGGAAGTGAGAGACTATCAAGGAGCGGGGCAACAGGAGAGCGGTTAAAGGAGACACAGGTATTTTGCCTTAAAAATACACTTTTCAAAGCAGTTTCTTCACTTAAACACCCACTAATCTTTGTTGTTCTTTACTTCACTAAAAATCTTTGTTCTTGACTTCACCAGGCTATTAACAAAAGCTTGTCTGCCTTGAGTGATGTTATATTTGCATTGGCAAAGAAAGAGGATCATGTTCCTTTCAGAAACTCAAAGTTAACATATCTGCTCCAGGTTAGATTTTGTTTGGAACATACTGAATCATATCATTATTATGCATCTATCTGGACCATTCTAATAAAGTAGAATCATTTGTGAACAGCCTTGTTTAGGAGGTGACTCAAAGACTTTAATGTTTGTGAACATATCACCTGATCCATCTTCTACTGGAGAGTCTCTTTGCTCTCTTCGGTTTGCTGCTAGAGTGAATGCTTGTGAGATTGGAATACCTCGCAGACAAACTTCCACAAAACTCCTCGACTCTCGCCTAAGTTACGGTTAAAAAGTGTGATGGTTCGAGTTTCTCACTCATCTGTATAACAACATCAAAATGTTTTAGAGTGTCTGTAGTTTCTGATTGTGGTTTTGACATTTTTTCGGTACCAATGTCTCAATTTGATTCGATTACTTTTATGTTCTCAATTTGAATGTGGGAGCGGGAGACTTGCTATCTTAGCAATGTTGTGTGAGAAAAAATCTCTCTGATTGTTTGTTTTAATATGGCGATTTGTGACATACACTTTCTTATGTAGAGCTTTTTCAGTCATGTGATTGTTTTATAGGACAAAACTAAACAGTTCTTGCTCTGTTTCGCATAGTTTCATCACAATGTTACACAAAAGTCTAACTCTGGTTACAAGGTATCAAGTACACAAAAAAAGTCAACAATAGTAATGGAAGAATCACCAAGAGACTAGGGGTGGGCAAAAAATCCGCAAAATCCGATTCGACTCGCTATTCGCTTTGATCCGAATCGAAAAATCCGAATATCCGAAAAATTTCGGAGCAAAGCAAATACTTAAATGTGGTATCCGCTAAAAACAAAGCAAATCGCAAATATTATTTAAAAAAATATTGATATTCGCTCCGATCCGCATTGGCGTATTATATATATATAAAATAACATATATTCTAATATATATGATTTGCTATTTTTTTTTTGTTATTATAAATATACAAATTGTACTACATGCTTTTGATTTGAATCTGTTTTGTGTGTACAGATTTTTGATAAGAGAGATAAGGGACAATTGGATTTTGATGAGAATTTTTGGATTTTGGTGAAAGTTTTTGGATATATGGTAACTACGTGGAAAGGGTCTGACGATAGACTTAGACTAGAGGATATTGAATTGTGTTAAAATGTTTTGTTTTTATTTTAACATTTTATTTTAAATGGCATGATTATCTAATCAGTGACATTGTTAGAACTTATTTTGAAGATAATATTAACATATTCTAACGGTATGTACCTAATTTTTTAAAATTTTGAGTTTTCAATGTATTTTTAACGGATCGGATCGGATATCCGCGGATATCTAAAAAAATATTGGATATTCGACTTTTAAAGGATCGAATCGGATATCCGCGGATACCTTAAAAAAATTCGGATATCTGAAAGTTACCGGATCGGAGCGGATCATAGAATCAAATATCCGTTCAGAACGGAGCGGATCGCGGATACCGGATTTTTTTAGGATATCCGCTCCGTAGCCAGGCCTACAAGAGACAAGCTCTAGCCGTGTGTGGAGCGGATATCCTAAAATTTATGGGGAAAATCGCATAAAAAACTTTCAAAGTGGTACGCGCTGACACTTTAAACCTCTAAAGTTTATCACTATCATTTTTAAACCTCCAACCTGATATTATTCACAATATAAACCACCAACATGATACTTTTATACGCGCCGTCAAAATTTTAAATGGAACAATAAGTAAATGCTCTTAACGAAACTGTTCATTTTCTGTTTAGAATTGATGACATTTAAATTTATTTTTTTAATTAAAAATAATAATTTATTTATTCTTTATATCAATTAATAAATATAAAAAAAAAATATTAAAAAAATGATTAAAAAACCATTTTTTCTTTTTTTCTTTTTGTGATTTGGAAATTGGAGGAAAAATTTTCATTTGATTCGGACCTTTTCTGGTAAATTTCTCTCTCGGGAATTTTTTTATGATTTGATTTGTTTTGTTTTGTTCTCCGAGCTCAGGTCGTATTTCTCCGTTTCCGGGGACTTAACGAACGCCAGAACCACCGGTGGAGCCACCGGAACCACCGTGACTTTGTACCTCTGAATCAGCTCCATCACAAGATTCAACTCGAACCTCGGCACGATCAATAGCGCCGCACCAGAGCGTAAATGTGAAACATTGGAAGAAAATAGAGGATGACGTCATCTCCGGTGAAGTTGAGGTTAGGGTTTTCTCCGTCGACTTTCTGAGCGATGCTCGTAACTAATCCCTTGTGACTAATCATCACTCCTTTTGGAAGCCCCGTGGACCCGGAGGAGTACGGCATCACCACCGTGTCCTCCGGCGAGTTCTCCGGTTTAGAAAGCTCTGTTTCGTCCGCTTGGATCAATTCTGTGAAACTCACGCAACCGTCAACTAACGAAACGGCGTCGTATCCTTCTTCGTCGTCTACGCAAACGATCAAAACGACGGAACGCCGTCGTTTTGAAGGTTAGTTAGTTTATCGACGTAACATCGCTTCGTGATGATCATCTTCGCGGCGGAGGCTTTCGCCTGTTTTACGATCTCCGGCTGCGTATAGAACGGATTCGCGGTGGTGGAGACGGCACCGAGATAAGCGACGGCGAGAAAAGACAGAGCAAACTCCCGCGAGTTCGGGAGAATGAGCATAACGACGTCACGGTGGCGGATCCCGAGCAATTAATTTGTACATCGGCGTAGGTAAAGACACGGCCGGTGGCACCGTCGATGAGACAAGTGGCGGTGGAGTCACCGTGACCGTCGCCGGAGAATCTCTGAAAGACGTAATCGATGAGAGGAAGGTGATTTGGGATGAAGATATCGTAAAATGAAATCATGAGAAGGTTCTTGATCTGTTGTCTTCTTCTTCGTCTGAAAAAGCGTTTGTTGTTGTTGGAGTACCATTTGTGTGGAGATTCTAATTCTTCTTCTTCTCCCAAAAAAAAAAAAAGGTTTTTCTGATCATTTTAATTTTATTTTCTTAGATTTATTAATTGATATAAATAATAAATTAATTATTTTTTTAATTAAAAAAAAAATTAAAGCCACGTAATCAGTTCTAAAGAGAAAATGAACAGTTCCGTTAACAACGTTTACTGTTCCGTTTAAAATTTTAACGGCGCGTACAAAAGTGTCACGTTGGTGGTTTATATTGTGAATAATGTCATGTTAGAGGTTTAAAGTGATAGTGATAAACTTTGGTGGTTTAAAATGTCAGTTCGTGCTATTTTAAAAGTTTTTTATGCGATTTTTCCAAAATTTATGTGGTATTTGTAATGTTTTTATTGGCATTTTTTTTTATCCGTATACACTCTGTAACTATATGGACATCAAATATTCGATAATTGTTAAATATTTTTTTAAAAAAAATCTATCAAAAATTTATCTTTTAGCTTGTCAAACTACAATATTTTAATAATCAATTTGGTGAATATGTTTACAAATTAAATTATATATATTAAATGTAAAACTATAAAATTTATATATCTAGTTATATACATATATCGAAAGAAAACATATACATTTCTCTTCAAATTTTAGTGTCTGTGATTTGTTTTGTCATTAGCAAATATTAAATTCTCAATCTGAATTTTCTCGAATCAAATCAGAACGGATAACGGATCGAAACAAATATAGAGGATATTTTGATTTGATGCAGAAGTTCCTAATCGTTGATCTTTAGAGTCTCTCATGGGCGGAGAGTCAGTAGGCCCATATGAAGCCTATACTTTTACAAAAAAAAATCGTCATATCGCATATTTTTACAAATTTTAAATATTAATTAATTATTTGCGTTATCTCATGAGACAAAGAGTAACGTTATAATTTACAAAGAGTCCGCCAGATCCATTTTCAAATTGCAAAGGCTCCTCCTTCCTTCCTTCCTTCCTTCCTTCCTTTCTTTCTCTATCACTCACCAAAATCTCCGATTAGGCAAAAACGAAGAACCCTAATTTCCGGTCTCGGATTGAGAAGAAATAAGGTCTGATTTCTTCCCGGATTCTTGTAATTCAATCGGTGGGTTCTGGAAAAATCGTTGGATAGATCCTTCGCCTAGCTCGGATCCGAAATTTCTGATGTTATTGAGGAGCAGAAGCTGAAGGAATCAATCATCGGAGATTTTTCTGTTGTTGTTTCTTCTCGAAGATGTCGCTTCGTAATCAGAATCGCGTTCCACAAAGTCCAAACACCGTAAGCCATTTTTTGTCTCGTTCTTCTTCTTCGTTCTCATCTTTGTGTGTTTTAGAAGATGAAAATTGGTTTAATTGTTTGACTTGCCATTTGATTCACTGGGATCTATCTTTAGGGTTTTGTTCTATTGAGTACCAATTTAATCTCTTTCAACGTCTTTTGAAATTCCACAGTGATACGTTGTTTGAGAACATAGAGAGTGATTGTGGGTACCTGCGATTTTCCCTTGTGATATCAGGAATATGGGTTCTCTTTAGAAATTGATAAAAAAATTTGGTTTTTGTTTGTTTCTGAACCATTTTCAGAAAAAGGAAGGTCTCTCTAGCATTCCTTTTGACAAGCGAAGGAGAATGGAGACGCAAGGTACTGGAAGAAGACAAGTGCTTTCCACAGTGAACAGACAAGATGTTGCGGCGAACGGTGATGTGGGTAGCACAGAGGAGTGTAGTAAAGTTGAATTTACAAAAGATGAAGTGGTGGCTTTGCTTAACGAGAGAGCAAAAGCTGGAAAGTTTGATACCAAGGTTTGCTAACCGAGATCAAATTGTTTTATTCTGGGAGATTTTACTTAAAAAATGTGTTTTTCTTTTTGTTTCCGTGGTACTTGCAGGGTAAGATTGAGCAACTGACGGATATTATCAAGAAGCTTAAGGTTTGTGTTAGATGGTTCCAACAAGTGGACGAAACCCATGTCCAGGAGAAGGAAAATATTCGTTCTTTGCTGGAATCTGCAGAGAAAAGATACAGTGATAAAGGTAATTTAGTTTCCTGCATTTCTGTCCTCACATCAATTTGTGTTCACTACTGAATATGGAGGTGGTTCCTATTTACTTCTAGAGTTGGATGCAAAGACCAAAGAGGAAGAGCTACAAGCAACTATAGCAGAAATGAAGGAGAACATAGCGTCACTACAGGAAAGGTTCTCAAAGGAGGAGTTGATTAAGTTGGTAAGGCTTTATATCCCCCTGAGAATCATTTATAACTGCACAGCTTATTTAGCTCTTAAAGAATATTTGTTGTGACTACTAGGATGCAATTGAAAATCACAGAAGAGAAAAAGAATGTAGAGTTGCAGCTGAAAAGCTTCGGGATTCTCTCCGAGACGAGCTTGACAAAGTGAAAGAAGAGAAAATGGCTGCCAAGCATAAGGTACAGCAGATTTGCTTTCCGTTATTGTGTTTAGGTGTTTCATTCTCTGTTACTCCGCTTAGCTCTTGGCATAATATTTTAGTTGTTGTGTTAAGTGGATTGTTTTGATTTCTAGGTGGCGTCCCTTGAAGATATGTACAAAAGGCTGCAAGAGTACAACACAAGTTTGCAGCAATATAATACCAAACTCCAGACTGATCTTGAAGCAGTTCGAGAGGCACACACTCGTGCTGAGAAAGAAAAGTCAAGTATACTGGAGAACCTTACTACACTAAGGGGTCACAGTAAATCACTACAAGATCAACTAGCATCGAGCCGGGTAAATATCCCTAACCTACAACAGACGTGATTCTTGCATGCCTTAATTTGTTAGTGATTTCATTGCATTGGTTCTTAATTTGTTTCTTTTTACTTTCTATGATCAAGGTTTCACAAGATGAAGCAGTAAAACAAAAGGAGTCATTGCTGATGGAAGTCAAGAACCTTCGGACTGAGCTCCAACAAGTCCGGGATGATCGTGATCGCCAGGTTGTACAGTCACAAAAGCTGGCTGATGAGATATTGAAGTATAAGGAGAGTGTTGGAAAGTCATCTCATGAGTTGGACATTTTGATTGCAAAGTCAGGATCTTTGGAGGTTAGTTCAAAGTAGATTTTTTGCCTCCTTGTCTTATATTCAGTTGACTGAAAGTACCAATCTTATGCTGCAGGAAACATGTTCGTTGCAAAAAGAGCGTATAAAAATGTTGGAACAGGAATTAGCTTTTGCTAAAGAAAAGCTAAAGGTAATGGTGTGATCAAGTATATTTTAATGGTGATCTGCCAACTTTCAGACACTCTGATGGTGATATTTTTTATTTGCTTCCAACAGATGGTAGATGCATCTATGTCTCATACTATGACAGAATTTGAGGAGCAGAAACAATGTATGCGTGAACTGCAAGACCGCCTTGCAGACACAGAGCATCAACTTTGTGAAGGAGAGTTGTTGCGGAAGAAACTTCACAACACCATACTTGTAAGAATGTTTTTTTTCTGGCGACATTTTAAGTTCCACTGGCTTTCTTTATGCTAAGCAAAGCTTTTAACTCAGGAACTAAAAGGAAACATACGCGTGTTCTGCCGAGTGCGCCCCTTACTACCAGATGATGGAGGACGTCAAGAGGCCAGCGTTATTGCCTATCCTACTTCAACTGAATCTCTTGGGAGAGGCATTGATGTGGTCCAAAGTGGTATATTCATTGACTCACCTGATTTACTTTGCTCTTTAAGAGAAATATGCCTGTCCTAGACATTAATTCGTTTTTCCTGCCTTGTTCTATGCGTGCTCTCAGGTAACAAACATCCTTTCACCTTTGACAAGGTCTTCGACCACGGAGCTTCTCAGGAGGAAGTATTCTTTGAAATATCTCAACTTGTACAGAGCGCATTGGATGGCTATAAGGTTTCTTATCTTCCTTATTTTGCAGATAATATTCAAAACATGTGTAAAAGATGTCCTGGTTAGATGCAAGTATTTGAATCATGGTTATTGGGCTTGTGTAGCTGATGTTCTTGCAAACTTTTGTTCAAGTTGGTCTGACAACACTTTCACTGATTCCTTTGTCATTGCACATTAAATCTTTGTGAATACAGGTTTGTATATTTGCATACGGTCAGACGGGTTCTGGAAAAACCTACACAATGATGGGCAGGCCTGAAGCGCCAGAACAGAAAGGACTGATCCCTCGATCACTTGAACAAATATTCAAAACCAGTCAAACTCTTAGTGCACAAGGCTGGAAATACAAGATGCAGGTATATATTTCTCCCAGAATGTTCTAACATTTGCTGAATGCTTTCATTGGTAGCATTGTTTTGATTTTAAGTTTATTTGTAGGTCTCAATGTTGGAGATTTACAATGAGTCGATCAGAGACTTGCTTTCTACAAACAGAACAATTGCTATAGAGCCTGCGCGCGCAGACAGTAGCACCTCTGGAAGGCAGTATACAATCACACATGATGTTAATGGAAACACTCATGTTAGTGACCTGACAATAGTAGATGTATGCAGCATTGGACAAATTTCGTCACTCTTGCAACAGGCAGCTCAGAGCAGGTTTGTCTTGAGTTTTGAGATAATCTGTTCTCTTTTTATTTTATTTTTGTATCCAGCAGACACGGTATGTATGCTATTTTCTTTGGTTTAGGTGATTGCTAGACACATCTGGTTGTATAAAAGGGCATGGCTTTTTGCGAATATTGTTACACTCTCGTTTCTGTATGCATTCACGTTAATGCAAGGTAGATTTTCTTGAGCGCGTTAGCTAACTAGCACATTGTTCGGTCAACTCTTATTTTGCAGGTCTGTTGGCAAGACTCATATGAACGAGCAGTCATCAAGGAGTCATTTCGTGTTTACTCTTCGGATTTCTGGAGTGAATGAGGTTAATTTCTTTGCCTTTTAAGTTGATTTTGTGTTTTAGATTTTCTTTCTGACTTTTGAAATTCTCTTCTTAATTATCAACACTCTCCTATTTCAGAGCACTGAACAGCAAGTTCAAGGTGTTCTGAACCTAATTGATCTTGCTGGGAGTGAGAGACTTTCAAGGAGCGGGGCAACAGGAGATCGGCTAAAGGAGACACAGGTTTGTAAAATACAGTCTTCTAAGCTATCCCCATGGAGTTTAATCCCCCACTAATCTTTGTTCTTGACTTGACCAGGCTATAAACAAAAGCTTATCTGCTTTGAGTGATGTTATATTTGCATTGGCAAAGAAAGAGGATCATGTTCCTTTCAGAAACTCAAAGTTAACATATCTACTCCAGGTTAGACTACATTATGACTCGTAAATCATTGCATCTATCTGGACCATCATTCTAATAAAGAAGAATCATTTTTGAACAGCCTTGTTTAGGAGGGGACTCAAAGACTTTAATGTTTGTGAACATATCACCTGATCCATCTTCTACTGGAGAATCCCTTTGCTCGCTTCGGTTTGCTGCTAGAGTGAATGCATGTGAGATTGGAGTACCTCGCAGACAAACTTCCACAAAACTCCTCGACTCTCGCCTAAGTTACGGTTAACAACTGGTACTTCTAGTTTCTCACTCATCTGTATAACAAGAGCAAATTGTTTTAGAGGTCTGTAGTTTCTGATTGTGGTTTTGTCACAGCTCTTACTTTCGGGATCTTTTCTTGTTCTCAATTTGACTGTGGGATCAACTTGCTATCCTGGCAATGCTGTACGAGAAAATCTCCTGATTGTTTAATATGTTCTTATTCAGAGCTTTTTCGGTGTGATAGTTCTTAGACAGTTCTTGTTCTGTTTCACATAGTTTCAACAGAACATTTAGTTCCAATAAAGGTCTAAACTCTAGTTACAAGCACAAAGTACACAAAAGGAGTCAACGAGGATGAACAATAGTGATGGAAGAATCATCAACAGACAATGGCAAAGACTTGCTCGTCACAGATTGATCAGATGCAGAAGCTCCTGACCGTTTATCTCTAGAGCCTTTCATGGTTCGAAGCAGAAAACCAGATCGCTTTGGAATCGGTAAAGTAACAGTGAAGCTGTTCATCATCACAAGAATGTTATCCATTGAAGGTCTCTCTGAAGAATCATCTTGAACACATAACAGAGCAATGTGAATGCATCTGAACACTTCATTTGTCTGAAAATTCCCTCTCATTGCTTCATCCACTATCTCCAATGGAGATTTCTCTAACCATAGCTTCCACACCTGCAGATAATTTTCATCAAAACTCGGTTTTTAGATTGTTTCTGAATAGAGTAAACAGTTCTTGTTTGACAAATATATGTATATTACTCACATATGTGACTAAATCTCCAAGACCATCTTCTCCATAGAAACTACTTTTTTTTTTGCCGGTTATGAGTTCAAGAACCAAGACTCCAAAGCTATAAACATCCGATTTCACCGAGTATTGCCCATGGATTGCATACTCCGGAGACATATAACCACTAGAGAGAGAATTTTGTTTTATCAAAATGAGAAATTGAATAAGTAATTGAAGAGTCAAAGATCACAAAAAGAAAAGAAACAACTTACTATGTACCAACGATTCTTTGAGTATTAGCTTGAATTTGATCAACACCAAAGATCCTTGCCATACCGAAATCTGAGATCTTCGGATTCATGTCTGCATCTAAGAGTATGTTGCTTGCTTTAAGGTCACGGTGAATGATTGTAAGCCGAGAATCCCGATGTAAATACAGTATTCCTCGAGCTATCCCTTCAATGATCTTGTACCTTCTCTGCCAATCTAATAGTCCTCTCTTCTCATTATCTACAAAAACAAAAACAAAAAAACAATCAAGCGAATGCAAAAACCGACACTTTCTTAGAGGAAATGAGTGATGATTTGGTTATACCGAAAAGGAAATAATCGAGGCTTTTGTTAGGAACAAACTCATAGACAAGTATCTTCTCTTCTCCATCTAAGCAATAACCCAAGATCTTAGCAAGATTCCTGTGTTGTAGCTTTGCGACTACATCAACTTCGTTCTTGAATTCTTCAGCTCCTTGTGTCGATCCTCGAGAAAGCCTCTTTATCGCTACTGTTTCTCCAGTAATAAGCTGACCCTGAATGGGTTTATACAAAGCATTAAGATTTATTGTTTTGTTTAAAAGTATGATCACAAGAATTAATTACCTTGTAAACTTCACCAAATCCACCATGACCAAGCTTGTTACTTTCTGAGAACTTATTTGTCGCTGCTTCGATTACGCTAAACTGGAATTGCAGTGTTTCTGTTGATGTAATATCATCTCCATCTACATTAAAAGAAAAAGAAAATGAATTCTCAAGAATGTTATAAGAAATTGACTAGCAAATGACAAGATTTGCTCAATCCTTTGTTTTTACCTGAATCCTCTGTTTCAGCACTGAGCTTATTCCTTTTTCTTCCTAGTAAACAACACGCGGCACCAAGAAGTAACACGCATACAGAAATCGGTACAGCAACCGCGGTTACTATAACCGAAGAGCTCTTGCCTTTGCCTAAAACACAATTTCAAAAACATATGAAACATTTCAACCTTTTACAAGATTCTGTTTTTTAAGTTTATCAAGAAGACTATCTTGGAGATTTGTGGTTTACTATTTAGTCTACTTTGATTATAAAGATTAAACCTTTAAACCATAACCAGAAAAGCCAAGATTCTCTTTTCTTAAGATCATCAATAAAACTAAATTGGAGATTTAAATCACTTAGATTATAAAGATTAAACCTGACTCTGGTTTTTAAGATCATCAAGAAAACTATCTTGGAGATTTGTGTTTCTAAAAGTTTCAAGATTTCACCTTTTTTTGAAGGAAGCTTCAGTGGTGGTGCAGCCACCGTGAATGGAGGAGGAGCCGCCTCAGCCGCAGTAATAGTTTCATTGTAAAACGGATAAAGCTCGTATCTAAAGCTACAACTCGCAGCGATTACTCTCCCGCCAATTCGTCGATCACAACATCTCGGCAACCAATTAATCGCTTGTCTCAAACAGCTCTCACACTCTAGATTCGTTAAATCCGGCGTGCACTGCAAAAGGCTATAAATCGTTTGAAAAACCGTGAAATTCGCTTTCTCCGTAGCAAACTTTCTCGAGCTCGAAGCAGCTTTCACCGCAACATTGATCAACAAACCAGCCAAGGATTCGTTAAATCTGCTCACTTGATTCTCTGTAATGTTTTGCGTGTTCCAAAAGAAAACAACAGGACTAACTCTCATCATCCCTACGATGCTTTGATTAGAGTATCTTAACATACACTCGTCGTACCAGATTACTGTCTCTTTCTCTCTCGGACACTTTTGGAGCGTTTCGTTGACCGCAAACGCGACGCAGTCGCGGCAGATTTCAGCTGAGACGTCTCCGCGGCAGAGGAAAACGCCGTATGCTCTGTTGTTATCATCATCTTCACCAGCGGTTGCGTTATCGAAACGCGAGGCGTAAGCTGCGTTTGGAGAGGAGAGAGATGAGAGAAGGGTTTGGAGATTGGTTGAGTAAGTGCTGTTTCTTGGGAATGTTGTTGTGTTTGGACATATGTGGTAGAGATAAGTTGGATCTGTTGCAGAAGAAACTGTGTTTAAACTCATAAGGAAGAAAATGAAGATCAGAGAAACAGAGGATTTGAAACAAGACATGTTTTTTTTGCTCTATTTTTGTTCTTTGAGTTTCTTAATAATCATCTTCATGGAAGTTCATTGGAAATGGAAGTCAAAGTCTAATTTCAGTGATTATAAATTCTGAGAGTCATTGATAATTAAGATTGTTTAATCAGATTATTGTTTTTCAAGCTTCGATCGATATTCATTGGTACGACTTGTTCAGAAAATGTTTATGTGAGAGATTTGTAAGATATGTGTCGTAATTATTGACATAATGATCTGATTAAAATAAACACGTTTTGTCAAATGTTTTCGGAATCGTACAAATTATATATATTAGGCGAGAGCCCACATGCAAAAAATTACCGTTTCAGCCCAGAAAAAGTTGAAACATTATAATAGCGAAAACGATGGAAACTATATTATGTCTTGTTGACTTATAGTAGTTAGGAATTAGCACAGTTTCAGCAGATATCTTCCAACAAGTTCTTCAATATTAGCATCGGCACAGAAAAGCAATATATAAATTTTAATATATTTTTCATGCATTTCCTTTTTTGTTTGTTTCAGTTTTGGGTTATATGAATGTCTTTTGGGAGAATACTTGAGAAGATCAATATCAATATCACACAAAATCGATAACTCTTTGGCTTTTGTCAATATCCTATTTCTTCTCTTCGAGTATGTAAACCATACACATCCTACTAAAAACAAAACAGCATCAAAATCCCATAAAGAAGAAGGAATATTCAAGGAAAAGAAGAAGATTTTTGTTCGTTTTCCCACGTTCAATTTTTGAGAAGTTCATGGCATTTGAACTATTCTTGCTTTTCCTTGTAATTACGGTAATTTAGTGAAATAAAACCAAGGGGTAACCATCTCTAGAATCATGGTAAATAAAATGACTTATGTAAAAAATGGTCTATGTTTTAGTTACATATTTGTGTTGCTATTTCTAAACCTCAAACCTTGTTGAAAAGCATATTTTGCGCCTGGAAACTCAACAATTTTTTGTGTGTATTCCCACCACTTTTGACGCTGCATAACCGAAGTAAAGACATAAAAAGTTAAATGATGAACACCACAAAATAATTTGAGAGATATAAAACCAAGACATAGTTTGTGGTTGATGTATAAAAGATAGGGAAATTGCACTCTATAGCAGTCTTTACACCTATAATTAATTATCTAACATCATATAAAACATAATATAGTAACTAGCATTTAGCCCACCTAAAATTCCGATTTTACCCTTAATGAAAAACAACAAAGATTCATAAACGTAGTTAACTATGTTCGGAAATCGATATAGTTAACTATGTTCGAAAATTAATAGGTAACTATGTTTCTGATAATAGTTAACTATATATGTTATTTTTCCATTATGCAAACTATAATAGGTAACTACGTTCCAAACGTAGTTAACTATGTTTGTTTAAATAAATAACTATTACAACAATATTTTCATGTAGTAATTATGTCATGAAATTAGATAACTATGCTCTGAAAATAGTTAACTATGTTTTTAAATTGGTAACTATTTTCTGAAAATAGTTAACTATGTGTTTAGATAGTTAGAAATAATGTGATGTAGTTAACTATGTTATCAGATCAATTGAATAGGTAGTTTCGATGAAAATAGTTAACTATTTAGATAGTTACAAATAATATGATATAGTTAACTATACATGGGTAATTTCGTCCAGTTTTATTTCTCTTTGCTATTTACCTAATTCCGAAAATGAAATTGCTACTTTCCCAATTATCTCTCTCAAAAGTGATATTCAGCTAATTAACCCTAAAAGATAAACACTTGTCTAGTACATAGAGGATAAACCATGACAAAAATGATTGGTATTTATGCAATTTACCGAGGAGAGGTTTTAATAAGTGACAAGATCACAGATTAAACCACAATAACATAGACTTTATATAACAAAAATATCTATCTAACTCAGATATTTTTTTTTCCCTCATATGTATCTATCATGACTTCATATCAGAAACATTTATTACCCTAAAAAACTGTGAGCCACAAAGAAAAATTGAGTGATGGTTTCGAAGCTGCTCTATGATACTATTATTAGTCAATACTTAATATATCCTCTAATGGTTTATAGCTTTCATAATCCTCTTATATTCTTACCAATAATCAAATCAGAGAATCTATAAGAGGAGGAACATCACTCCATGATTAAGAGCTTGTGGCAATACCTAAGATCTAAGAGTTTATGATAAGATGTTTACCCGTTATGATTCACTTTGGGACAAAAAAGGCGTAGCCTATTGATAAAGCTCTTCGTGCCTATATCCGTAAGAAAACTACAAAGAAAGAAGGAGAAGGAGTTAGACAGAAGGAGACTTTGACTTTAGCTGAGCTAGCAGAAGAGGTGGAGTTAGTTACAAATATTACTTGCATTGCTTTTTGTGTAGAGGTAAGGTGATATATAAAGCAATTGTATCTACATAAGGGAGTTAGTTGGGAATTCGGTCTCACATTGTACGGGTCGAGTGGAGTTGTGGCACTCGTAAATCAGACATCACAACTTGTGTTCTGGATTTGGATAAATAAAGGAGGAGATTCTTGTTTGATTCTTATGACTTGTTCATGTGATCTTGTTAACTTTGAGGAGGACCTGTCGAAAATATGCACCAGACAAGTCAAATTCAAGCTTTGTTCAATTCAAAAGGAAAATAGCGGAGAAAGATAAGAAGGCCTATAAACTAACTTGTTTCAAACCAGTGTTGTACTTAACATGGACATATGCTTGAGCAGAGAATCATATTTCTCGTGGATGAGGCTTTTGAATCTGTTTTAGCTTTGAATAATTGAGTATATTGCCTATTCCTTGAACAATCAAAGTCTTCAAAATAATAAAGAAGTTAGGTAGATCAAACGAAGACTATAAGGTGCTCATGTACAATATTTTAAACTCATACGGTTCTACCATTGCTTTGAAGACTGATGTGAGAACATACGACGAAACAAAGTATATTCAAGATATGAGAGACAATAACCAGGTACCTGCAACTCGCAGGAAAAACCCTAGAAGATGAATTGTCTCTAGGGTTGAGCGCGCCTCCCTCTTCTTACAACTCTTTCGGTTCCTTTTTTGTGTCATTCTACATCAACCTCCAAAATAGATCCAGAGGAAGTAAGAAAATAATTTGGATCAGCTAAACCCTTCTGCTTGGCTTCATAGCCGGAAAGGTGAAAAGCCACAAATGGAGCAGGCGAGAAGACGACACAAACAAATTGTGGAGAATTGGCGCTTTTTTTTTTTTTAAAGAGACACATCGAGGAGCTAGGAGGCCACGTGTCCTCCCTCAATATATTAGACTAGGTGAGAACATATTCACCTATATTTTTTCTAACCGTATTGTTTTACGGTATTGTAATGTTATGCGGGTTGTATATGTTGTCATGTTTTTTTTACCTAATATTCACATGTTTCGATTATTTTTTTTCTCTTTTTCATAACGGCTTGGGATGAGATTTACATATTAGCCTATATTTTTCAGGCCAAAAATTATATTGACTGAAATGATTTAAAATCCGAAATTGTTTTATTTCAAAACCGATGTAAAAATATGTTACATTAGATATTATAAAAATATTAAAATAGTTTGGGAAGTATTATATTTTTGAATGAAAAGATTTATATATAAACATAATGGAAGTTTCCAAATTTCTCTTAATTTCTGTTATCTTGGGTAGGTAGTTGTGAGTTTTACTGGTCACTGATTTTTCCAGGAAGTGTTATCCCTAAGGAACATTGATAATGAAAGGGAGAAGTTATGGTGAAGAAAGAATATAATTGGTGGGTGGCCATATCTTAAATTGGATATCTGTTTTGTTTTGTAGAATAACGTTCATACCAGTTTATTTATGCAACGTACCCCAAGCAAGAAAAAGGTGGATATATACGTCATACATAGCATGAGAAAATGGAGAACCATATTCTAATTTACGACCTTATATATTAGTAATTCCAACTCGAGCATTTATATTGAAAATAGAAAAGTAAAATAAGGATAATTTCAAAAAGACGCAATATATTGAGTTATTCCAAAGATTGTTCTATTCAAAAACAATTGCAAAAGCTATTTAAAAATCATGAGATGTAAATCCAAATTTGCTGACTAAGCTTCTAAACACAATTTTCTCGAGTTGCTATTCCTCTCTTTGGTTTATATACATAAGTAGCATTTCCAAAAATCTCTATACAACATCAGGGGTAGCAACAATTTTATTTTTGTAATTGTTTTCACTTTGATTCATAAATTGGTATAAAGTCGAAGGCTTAATTACATGTATTGGTCATTGAAAATTTGAAATCTAGGATTGAGTTTGTAAGCACTGTGCATTGTAGTCTAGTTAACCAAACTTGGGGGAATGAAAGAATTTACCATTACGTACCTATATGGAAGAAATGTGTGGCCTGGCTGGCTCTTGTGTGGCCCTGGCTGGCTCTTGTATCATAGTACATCCATCTTCGAATAGACGTAACCATTTTATTTTCTCTCTGGGTTACTATATTTTTTTGGTAGTGTTGTGTTTATCGGTAGAAGTGGATGATTAGTTAGCTAGTATTTATATATTCTGAGGATACGCCCCAAGTATTAGTGCAGATATGAGCATTTACTTTTCTTTCTAAATGGTTGCAGTAAGGGTGTGGAGGTGGGGAGAAGAGGGAGGGTTTGATGTGTAACAGCTAAGTAATTAGAGAAGTTAATGAGATATTAATATTGGTTTAGGGGTTACGTTTTGGAATTCAGTCAAGGTTGTGGATTTTAATGGTCTTAGAGTTTTCTTATAAATTTAGAAGTTGGGTTTAAGAATCCTTTGGTAGTTTTATATTTAGTAATATTTAGTTGTATTATTTTAATTAATGGCACTGTTTTTGGTGGTAATTTTGTTTTTTATAATAATCTAAACTGAGTTATGGAATTGTGTCGCGCTTCATCTATAGGTTCGACTTGCTGCAAATAGTTGTGTCACCAAAAACATTACCGAACCAGGAGATTTCAAAATGTTGTGTTGAAGCAGTAAAACAAAAGGAGTCATTGCTGATGGAAGTCAAGAACCTTCGAAGTGAACTGCAACAAGTCCGGGAGGATCGTTATCGCCAGGTTGTACAGTCACAAAAGCTGGCTGATGAGATATTGAAGTATAAGGAGAGTGTTGGAAAGTCATCTCATGAGTTGGACGTTTTGATAGCAAAATCAGAATCGTTGGAGGTTAGTTCAAAGGAGATTTTTTTGCCTCCTTGTCTTATGTTCAGTTGTCTGACAGTACCAATCTTATGCTGCAGGAAACATGTTTGTTGCAAAAAGAGCGTATAAAAATGTTGGAACAGGAATTAGCTTTTGCTAAAGAAAAGCTAAAGGTAACGGTGTGATCAAGTATATTTTAATGGTGATCTGCCAACTTTCAGATACTCTGATTGTTGCTTTTCATTGAAATATTTTTTATTTGTTTCCAACAGATGGTAGATGCATCTATGTCTCATACTATGACAGAATTTGAGGAGCAGAAACAATGTATGCGTGAACTGCAAGACCGCCTTGCAGACACAGAGCATCAACTTTGTGAAGGAGAGTTGTTGCGGAAGAAGCTTCACAACACCATCCTTGTAAGAATTTTGTTTTGTTTGGCGAAATTTGTAGTTCCACTGGCTTTCTTTATGCTAAGCAAAGCTTTTGATTCAGGAACTAAAAGGAAACATACGAGTTTTCTGCCGTGTGCGCCCCTTACTACCAGATGATGGAGGACGTCAAGAGGCCAGGGTTATTGCTTATCCTACTTCAACTGAGACTCTTGGGAGAGGCATTGATGTGGTCCAAAGTGGTATATTCATTGACTCACCTGATTTACTTTGCTCAATAAGGATAATTATTCCTGTCCTAGACATTAATTCATTTTTCCTGCCTTGTGTTCTATGCGTGTTCTCAGGTAACAAGCATCTTTTCACCTTTGACAAGGTCTTCGACCACGAAGCTTCTCAAAAGGAAGTATTCTTTGAAATATCTCAACTTGTACAGAGCGCATTGGATGGCTATAAGGTTTCTTATCTTCCTTATTTTGACTATTTTGCATATGCCTATTATGCAAATAACATTCTAGTTAGAAGCATGGTTATAGTGCTTGTGTACTGGTAGCTGATAAAACTTTTGTCCAAGTTAGGCCAACAACACTTTGACTGATTCCTTTGTTATTTCACATTTCTTAAATCTTTGTGGACACAGGTTTGTATATTTGCATATGGTCAAACAGGTTCTGGCAAAACCTACACAATGATGGGCAGGCCTGAAGCGCCAGAACAGAAAGGACTGATCCCTCGATCACTTGAACAAATATTCAAAACCAGTCAGTCTCTTAGTGCACAAGGCTGGAAGTACAAGATGCAGGTATATGTTTTTGCTAAAATGTTCTAACGTTTGTTTGATGCTCTTATTGGTAGCATTGTTTTGATCTAAAGTTTATTTGTAGGTCTCAATCTTGGAGATTTACAATGAGTCCATCAGAGACTTGCTTCTACAAACAGAACAATTGCTATAGAGTCTGTACGAGCAGACAGTTACACCTCCGGAAGGCAGTATACAATTACACATGATGTTAATGGAAACACCCATGTTAGTGACCTGACAATAGTAGATGTATGCAGCATTGGACAAATCTCCTCACTCTTGCAGGAGGCTGCTCAGAGCAGGTTTGTCTTGAGTTTTGGGATTATATGTTCTTTTTTGTGTATCCCACATCATTCAAGTCTTGCATTAGCAGATACGGTATGTATAGTACTTTCTTTGGTTAATGTGATTGCTAGACATATAAAAGGACATGGCTTATTGAGAATATTGTTACACTGTTGTTTCTGTATGCATTAACGTTAATGCAAGCTAAAGTTTCTTGAGTGTGTTACCTAATCAGCACATTATTCTGTTATAACAATTTACAACCCTTATTTTGTGTTCGGCAAGACTCATATGAACGAGCAGTCATCAAGGAGCCATTTCGTGTTCACTCTTCGGATTTCTGGAGTGAATGAGGTTAATTTCTTTGCCTCTCGGATTAATTTTTGTGTTGTAGATTTTCTTTCTCACTTTTGAAGTTCTCTTCCTAATTATCAACACTCACCTATTTCAGAGCACTGAACAGCAAGTTCAAGGTGTTCTGAACCTAATTGATCTTGCTGGAAGTGAGAGACTTTCAAAAAGCGGAGCAACAGGAGACACAGGTTTTTAGCTTAAAAGACTTATCTGCTATTCTCTATGGAGTTTAATCTGCCACTGATCTTTGTTCTTGACTACACCAGGCTATAAACAAAAGCTTATCTGCTTTGAGTGATGTTATATTTGCATTAGCAAGGAAAGAGGATCATGTTCCTTTCAGAAACTCAAAGTTAACATATCTGCTCCAGGTTAGACTGCACTATGACTCCTGAATCATTCATTATATGGATCATCATTCTAATAAAGAAGAATCATTTGTGAACAGCCTTGTTTAGGAGGGACTCAAAGACCTTAATGTTTGTGAACATCTCACCTGATCCATCTTCTACTAGAGAATCCCTCGGTTTGCTGCTAGAGTGAATGCATGTGAGATTGGAGTACCTCGCAGCAAAACTACTGGACTCTCGCCTAAGTTACGGTTAAAAAGTGCGACGGTTGAGTTTCTTTCTCATCTGTCTAACAACAGCAAATTGTTTTAGAGGTCTGTAATTACTGATTGTGGTTTTGTCACCAGCTCTTTCTTACGGGATCTTTTCTTGTTCTCAATTTGATTGTGAGATCAACTAACTTGCTATCTTGGCAATGATGTATGAGAAAATCCCCTGATTGTTTAATATGTTGGTATTCAGAGCTTTTTCGGTGTGATTGTTCTTAAACAATTCTTGTTATGTTTCACATAGTTTCAACACTTGTTGTTCGGTTTTCAGATTGTTTCTGAATACAGTAAACAATTGTTGATTGGTAAATATATATATACCCTCACATATGTGACTAAATCTCCAAGACCATCTTCTTCATAGAAGCTACTGTTTTTCTTGCGGTTATGAGTTAAAGAACCAAGACTCCAAAACTATAAACATCCGATTTCACCGGAGTATTGCCCGTGGATTGCATACTCCGGAGACATATAATAACTCCGGAGGTTTTACTATATAGGCATACAGGTAGATTAGGAGACGATTCGTATTCTGGAGTGAGAATAATATTGGGTACTAGGAAACAACTTGGTAATATCGTCGAAAAAGTAGGATTCGAATACAAACACTGAGACATTTACCAGTAATTCGCCGGCGAATATTCTCTCCGTTTCAATTGCATTTTTTTTTTTCTCTCTCTCTCGGCGGAAACAAGGAATCGAGGTATCGCAGAAGTAAAGAGATCCCAAAGAAGACCTGCCACGTGGCGTATAGAGTACACTGGCTGTGATGGAAGGCAATTCTAAGTATTAGTTATGGTATAAAGTATTTATGTGTCTCATACTAAATAAATTTCTAGATCCGTCTTTAAATATGCATATCAAAAAAATTTCAAAAGCCGTTTTGAAACCCTAAATGTATTAGAAACTTGTAGATTAACCACAAAAATTTGATGTTTTACGAAGTTATCATTCAAATTTTATATTAATCAACTAACTATTATCCACCTAAGCATCATAAACGTTACTATTCAAATACATGATCGTATGCACGGACTTGGCACATAGGTGGGAAGAAAAAACTGTTCTAAAATTCCTAACGCTAACATATAGGTGGGAAGAAAAAGCTGTTCTAAAACTCCTAACGCTAACATAAATATGTAGATTTTTAGAAGAAAAAAAAATCGATTTATAAAGGACAATGAATGCATCTTGCTTTGATAATGATGGATACTTGTTTTTTCAGTGCTACTTTATACCCAAATGTTTAAAAATTCAGGTATGTATCTTTTCGTGTATGGATCGGCTCTTTTTCCGGACTAACTCTCATCATCCGATGATGCTTTGATTCGAGTATCTTAACATTTTTTCAAGTTTCGATCGATATTCATTGGTACGACTTGTTCATAAAATGTTTATGTCAGAGATTTGCAAGATATGTGTCGTAATCATTGACATAATGATCAGATTAAAATAAACACGTTTTGTCATATGTTTTGGGAATCGTACAACTTATAGTATTCATCGTTTCAAGATTTGTCTCCCGATTAAAATATTATGGGTTTACTTGGAAATGTTGATTTTCCCAAAAAAAAAAAATAATTTCTTATTTAAAGAAAAAGTTTTAAGCTTTGCAAGGGGGAAAAAAAAGTTGGAAGCTTTTTCAATTCTTCGCCATTACTGTTAGGGTTAACTATGGCGAATACTTTGCGAATATTTTTCTCAGCTTCTACTACTCATGGCGTCCTCTTGAAGAAGCTACCTGGGTTTTCCTCTGGTTTCATATATCTATGTGTTTGCTCAGATCATTCAATTGAATCTGAGATTGTTGATGTTTCTCCAACTAACGGTGAGTCTCGTTGAGAATTTATCACTTAAAACTTTGAGTTTTGTTTGCATTGAGCTCATCTAGTTATAGTGTACGCCAGGTGTTTGTTGAAATGTCTCTTAGAATATGTAATGCTCTGTATCAGCGAAATTTTCTTCTAAAATTTCTCTTTTGTGATACAGAATACACAAGCTGTGTGTATTTCTTAGATTCGGATCAGTTTTGTGTTTATGAAGTTGCCGTGTTATGATACTTAAAAGGAAAAATGTTCATGAGCTATGTAAAGTTTACGGCATGATGATGAGGAATGAAGCTAGTCAAAGCGCATCGCATGATTTTGATGAATTTAAACTTTTAAGAGTCCAGATTATGGCATTTAGATGGTAAACAATACTAACTCAATTAGAAAAAGATTTTTGTAAATGTTTGTCATAATCAATAGATTTGCGGACTACTTTGAGACACCAGGGAGAGAACACGGTCGTGCTTAAGATGCATGACAGGAATGGAAAAAGAAATGATTTGGGTGAATGGAATGGCGTGGAGAGATTCTAAAATATCTTTTCTTTTTTCACTTGGAGAGTAAACTCAAACAGAGCAAGTCTTTAGAACATTGACTTGCGGAACAAGAAACCAAGACTTACCCTATTTAGAATGGAATTTAAATTAGACAAGTACCATAACATTATACCATATATTATATAATTATATGTATATTATCATCTGGATAACTTATATTCCGTTTTTAATAATGTTTAATGTTGATCTTATAAATAATCTTAAATATTGATTAGTTTGGATTGTTCAATTATATTTCATTGAATGTTAAAGGTATATTATATCAAAATTATGTGTTCGTTACTCGAAATAAATAATTAAATTGTGTTAAACGTAAAATCTCAATTTATAATTTTAAACTATTAATTTTTTGATATTGTTGTCCCGCGCAAGCCGCGGGTACCTGCCTAGTAACCACTAGAGAGAGAGTATGTTTTATCAAAATGAGAAATCTAACAAACAGAAAAGAAACAACTTACAATTTATATGCGTACATAGTAACGCTAAGTTAACCGGAATTAATCATATCTAGACGGCCCAAAAAGCCCATATTAACACCCCACACAAGAGAGAATACAAAATTTGCCGCGGCTTCGATTATGCTAAACTGGAATTGCAGTGTTTCTGTTGATGTAATATCATCTCCGTCTACATTAAAGGGAATTCTAAAGAAAGTTTGAAGAAATTGACTAGCATATGACAGGATTTGCACAATCTTTTGTTTTAAAAAACCTGAATCCTTAGTTTCAGCAACCACGGTTACTATAACCGCAGAGCTCATGCCTTTGCCTAAAACACAAATTCAAAAACATATGAAACATTTCAACCTTTTACAAGATACTGTTCTTAAGTTCATCAAGAAGAGTATCATAGAGATTTGGGAAAAACGGCTTATTCTCCTATGAATTCACTTGTTTCTGATTATTTATACATGAATTATAGACCCATGCTAAAACACACATGAACTAGTCTTATTTTTGAATTTACCGCATGAAATATTGAAATACGGCATATTCCAACATAACCGTAAACGGAGTCAGTTTTCCGTTAACGGATGCTGACGTGGATACAGGTGGCAAACGGGTTTGTTACGGTTTAAAGTTGACCGAAATCAATTTTTTTTTGTAAAATCAGAGACTAAAACGACGACGTTTTAGAATTGGGGGAAAAAACAAAATTAGGGTTTAAAACATTTGTTTATCGGATTTGGATTTTGAGAGATAGAGAGGAAGAGGAGAATCAGAGATAGAGAGATTGAGACATGGAGAGTTTGAGATACAGAGAGAATTAGGTTTCTTTGTGGGTTTCGCATCAAATCGACTTACAAAGGTGTTTTCCCGAGTGACAGAGTGTTTCCCGAGTGTCGACAATGAGGTAAGTCGAGTTTGAGTTTGATTTTTGTCCGATTTATGTCAAATTCTTGGTTTTGAGTAGATTGTAGGTGTCGAATTATATAAATTTTCGTCTAAGAGTTGTTCATTAGAGCTTGTGCTGTCATTTAATCGTTAGATTTTCATGATTATAAAGCGAGATTGAAACATGTCTACCAAGTGTTTGATTAAATGTGTAAAAGAGTTTAAGTTGGGTTTAATTATGTTATCTGATACGTTTTGCAGTGGTGAAGTAGTGGAAGAACTGCTAACTTTTGGATGCTACTACGGTGGGAAATTTGACAAGGTTGGTGGCATCGATATGTACGTAGGTGGTGGTTATCGGTATATTGAAGCTCCAGCATCTGCATTGTTTCCAGAGTTAATGAATCAGCTGCCAGTGAGTATGTATGGTCAAAGAGTATGGTATAAGGTCCCTTTTGATGAAGTAGAGGATCAGAAATTGTTAACAAATGGTTGTGGGAATTTTAAGAAGATGTGTGCATCTGCAATGTGGACCAAGGCAATTGACATATTTGTGGAGCCTGATACAGAGAGAGATGAGAGTGAAAGAGATCAGAATGGAAGAGATGAGGATGAAAGAGTGCAGGCTGATAGAAATGTGCAGAATGAGAGAAATGAGAATGAGAGAGAGGAGACGGAGAGAGATGAGCATTAGTTTGATGAAGAAAGAAGAGTTGAAAGAAATGTGGCGGATTTTGTTGATGAAGAGATTGACGAGTATGCAACACCGGTGTGCTCAGATGATGATGATGATGATGATGAGAATGAGAGACTTGATTATTTCACGTACAAAAAAGGCAGTGGTGAGTTGAAGTTAAGACAAGCTTTCGGCAGTTTAGAGGCTTTCAAGAAGGCTATGGTAGAGTATGTGTTAAAGCATGGATGGAATGTGCAATACATTCGTTGGGATAAAGACAAATCAGAGCTTAAATGTGCTAGTGTAGCAGAAGAATGAGAGGAAGACTGTTTGTGGAGGATCTACTGTTCTTATGAAGAACCATTGCAGAAATGGTTGATTAAAACTTATGTGAAGAATCATACTTGCATGAAGAATGGACATTCGAAGCTACTTACTCAAGAGGTCATTGCTAGGTTATTTGTGGATGATATAAGAGAAAATCCAACCTTAATGCCAAAAGATATTCTAGAAGACATTCATAAGCGTTGGAACTTGATTGCTTCCATAGATCAGTGCAGAAAGGCCAAGAGAAGGGCATTAGAAATCATCCAAGAGGAGCATGACTCACAATTCTCAAAGCTCAGAAACTACCGGCTTGAGCTATTAGAGTAAGTGGTTTTTACATGTATAATGCCTATGTTTTTTACATGTTTCATCTTCTGGTTATAAATTGAACTTATTGCCTTTGTATTTTATAGGTCAAATCCTCAGTCTACGGTTGAACTAGAGACATTCCAGGGAGATGATGGTATTGATATTTTTTCCAGATTTTATGTCTGCTTTGCTTCATTGAAGAAGTCATGGTGCTCTCATTGTCGACCTATATTTGGTCTTGATGCATGCTTCCTTAAGTGCACAATGAAAGGCCAATTGTTAGCTGCGGTTGGAAGAGATGCAAACAACCAAATGTTCCCCATTGCTTGGGCTGTGGTGGAAGTAGAGAATGAACCAAATTGGACATGGTTCATTGAAAAGCTGCAGACAGATTTAAGTCTACATGATGGTGATGGCTTTACCATTATATCAGATAGACAGAAGGTAAGGACTTGAAACTTCTTAATTATGTTCAATAATTATACGGTTTCATGATGCAATGGTGACTGTTTGCAGGGTTTATTGAATGTTGTAGCAGCTCTGTTACCAAAGGTTGAGCATAGGATGTATGCAAGACACATTTACGCAAACCTAAAAAAGAAGCATCCAAACAGGACTGACATGAAAGGTTTATTCTGGAAGGTTGCAAAGAGCTACAATACGCCAGAGTATAACAAGAGGGTGGATGCAGTAAAGGCATATGATATGGCTGTCTATGACTCCATGATGATGAAGAATCCCAAAAACTGCAGCCTTGCCTATTTCACACCATCATCTACTTGTGATGAGGTAAGCAACAACATCTCTGAGTCGTTTAACCATGCCATTGACCCTGCAAGAGTTATGCCACTGGTGAAAATGTTAGAGACAATACGTAGAAGAGCGATGCTGCGCATAGAGGCAAGAAGGGTTAAAGCAATGAAGCACAGAGGGAAGTTCAGTGTCAAAGCAATGGAGAAAGTGGATGAGGAGCAGCTAAAGTTCCGGCACTGTAAGGTGTATCCTTCTGGTCATGAAACTTTTGAGGTGAAGGATAAAAAGTCTGCATACATTGTGAAGATGATCCAGTGTACTTGCACTTGTCGGAAGTGGGAAATGTCTGGTTTGCCTTGCCGGCATGCTCTGAAGGTTATTGATGAGAAGAAACGCAAGAAAGAGGATTATATGGCCGATTGTTATCTCACTTTTAAGTGGAGAAAGCAATATGCAGAAACGATTGAAGGCGTACGTGGTGCAAATTTTTGGGAAGAGACTAATGAGACTGTGATTTTGCCACCACCAATAGAGGAAGGAGAATCAAGTAGAGGAAGAAAGAAAATTCCTAAGAGGATCAAAGGGAGGAATGAGTCTCCAAGTAAGAAGAAAACAAACGTTACACATGAGTCTCCAACTAAGGTTTCAAGGAAAAGAAGAATCATCCATTGTGGGAATTGTGGAGATAGTGGACATAACTCAAGGAAGTGCCAGAAGGTTGGAGCTCATGTACGAAGACGGCCAAAAAAGAATAAGAATGTGGCATAAGATCAATCTGATTTTGTTGAAGGATCAAATTAACAAATGCAAAGCCAAGTCATAAACTAATCTTAGAGTAAGCGTCTGTTTTTTTCCTTCTTTCTGATTTTTTATATGTTTTGTTTTTATGATGTGGTTTCTGTTTCAGGTTGTATGATTTGGTTTCGGTTTCTGATTGAATCAAGTCCCTGGATAATACTGTTTTGTAGGGGCTAAGCGAGGAAAGGAGGTCTCGGATTTTGTGGAAAGGAGGTCTCGGATAGATAATATTGTTTCTGTTTCAGGTTGTATGTTGCTATTTTTTATTAGAATTAAGCTGCGGATATGTTCTCCTATGATCATTGGATGTATTTTGGATTATAGGATTATGATTTGGTTTTGGAGAATCCTAATGTTTTTTTTTTCTCCCCCATAGAACGTCGTCGTTTTTGTTTTATGCAATATCCATTTTAAAAAAATCATTAAATTCATACTGCAACAAATCCGTTTGCCACCTGTAGTCCACGTTAGCATCCGTTAACGGAAAACTGACTCCGTTTACGGTTATGTTGGAATAGGCCGTATTTCAATACTTCATGTGGTAAATTCAAAAATAAGACTAGTTCATGTGTGTTTTAGCATGGGTCTATAATTCGTGTATAAATAATCAGAAACAAGTGAGTTCATTGGTGAATAAGCCGTTTTCCCGAGAATTGTGGTTTACTATTTAGTCTACTTTGGTTATAAAGATTTTTAAGCCATAACATAGGAATCTTTCTTAAAGATTTTTGCTTTCTTTGAAATTGTCTTTATCATTTTACAGCTTTTAAGAAGATCTTTGAGCTGCAAAATTTCTTTCATTGAATCTGATGATGCAGCAAAAAGGTGAGGTTTTTGGGACTGCCTGCTCTGCTCTGTCAAAACCTGCAAAATGGGTTGGTAAAAATATCCAAAACATAGAGACAGCCAGAAATGCAATCACCATGTGTACGCACGCAGATTATGATAAGCGATTGTGTTAAATTGAAGCAGAGTTAATGATAAGCATACCAAGGTTGCGCTTAAGGTGATTTCGCCTGACTAAGTGAATCAAAGCTTAAGACTTTCGAATTGGGGAAGAACAGAAGACGGGTCGGGTCAATGTTTCGGGTTAACGGGCCGGATCTAAATATTTTGTTATTAAACGCTGCGTTTCAATCATTTCTATCGATCTGTTGGATTAGATATACACCGTTGATCAAAATAATCATCAACGGCTACGATTCCTCCTCCTCTGTGAAAAGAAATCACAAAAGGATTAAACAAATTAAGGGAAATTCGGTGAGATAACTAAAAACAAAAATCAATCTTAAATACTAACCAAAACTAGCCATTGGATATAGGGTTTTGGTTAGTTTTTTAATTTTTTTTTTTTTTTTTTTTTTGTTATTCAACAAACTAACCCAAAAATTAAGGGAAAACGGTCATTAAATTCTCAGATTTTTCAATATGACGTTTTTATTCTTCAACTATTCGGTTTTCAATTTAACGGTTGATTTTTTTAAGCCTCGATTGTCGAAGTCAACGTATACTTGAGGAATAAAATTGAAACCCGAATAGTTAAAAATAAAAATGCCACATTGAAAAAAATGACTGTTTTACTCAAAAATTAAAGACAATTTCAAAAGTCTTCTTCTTCTTTTCCTTCGACGACACCGAAAAAGGGTCAAATTTGGACTTATCTGGTCAATACCTGGAATACTTTGGAAAATACTTGGGGAGAAGAAAGCAATGCCTGATGAAGAGCTTGAGAAGGCTACCACAAGAATTACGGCGGTCATACTCACCGGCATATCCATGGTCAATGCTCTTTCCACCACCGCTCCGATGAAAGCTAACGAGATGACTTAGTACCAGTATCTGAAATGTGGAGTTGTTGCTTATTATTTGGCTAGCATTGCTTTAGGGATTGTTGTTGCTCATTCAAATAATTTTGCTTTTCCCAGTTTAAATTTCAATTTCAATCTCAATTTTCAATTTCAAATCTTCAACTCAATTTTTTCAATTGCAGAAAAAGTGAACATGAGGTTTTATCATTGGAAGGCAATTCTAAGTATTAGTTATGGTATAAAGTATTTATGTGTCTCATACTAAATAAATTTCTAGATCTTTCTTTAAACATGCATATCAAAAAAAATTCAAAAGCCGTTTTGAAACCCTAAATGTATTAGAAACTTGTAGATTAACCACAAAAATTTGATGTTTTACGAAGTTATCATTCAAATTTTATATTAATCAACTAACTATTATCCACCTAAGCATCATAAATGTTACTATTCAAATACATGATCGTATGCACGAACTTGGCACATAGGTGGGAAGAAAAAACTGTTCTAAAACTCCTAACGCTAACATATATATGTAGATTTTTAGAGGAAAAAAAAATCGATTTATAAAGGACAATGAATACATCTTGCTTTGATAATGATGGATACTTGTTTTTTCAAACCGAGTATAGTGCTACTTTATACCCAAATGTTTAAAAATTCAGGTATGTATCTTTTCGTGTATGGATCGGCTCTTTTTCCGGACTAACTCTCATCATCCGATGATGCTTTGATTCGAGTATCTTAACATTTTTTCAAGTTTCGATCGATATTCATTGGTACGACTTGTTCATAAAATGTTTATGTCAGAGATTTGCAAGATATGTGTCGTAATCATTGACATAATGATCTGATTAAAATAAACACGTTTTGTCATATGTTTTGGGAATCGTACAACTTATAGTATTCATCGTTTCAAGATTTGTCTCCCGATTAAAATATTATGGGTTTACTTGGAAATGTTGATTTTCCCACAAAAAAAAATCATTTCTTATTTAAAGAAAAAGTTTTAAGCTTTGCAAGGGGGAAAAAAAAGTTGGAAGCTTTTTCAATTCTTCGCCATTACTGTTAGGGTTAACTATGGCGAATACTTTGCGAAGATTTTTCTCAGCTTCTACTACTCATGGCGTCCTCTTGAAGAAGCTACCTGGGTTTTCCTCTGGTTTCAGATATCTATGTGTTTGCTCAGATCATTCAATTGAATCTGAGATTGTTGATGTTTCTCCAACTAACGGTGAGTCTCGTTGAGAATTTATCACTTAAAACTTTGAGTTTTGTTTGCATTGAGCTCATCTAGTTATAGTGTACGCCAGGTGTTTGTTGAAATGTCTCTTAGAATATGTAATGCTCTGTATCAGCGAAATTTTCTTCTGAGATTTCTCTTTTGTGATACAGAATACACAAGCTGTGTGTATTTCTTAGATTCGGATCAGTTTTGTGTTTATGAAGTTGCCGTGTTATGATACTTAAAAGGAAAAATGTTCATGAGCTATGTAAAGTTTACGGCATGATGATGAGGAATGAAGCGAGTCAAAGCGCATCGCATGATTTTGATGAATTTAAACTTTTAAGAGTCCAGATTATGGCATTTAGATGGTGGAACTTTTTGTATTCTATGTAATTGAGATGCTTTCTTGTGTTTCTGTAATTGTCAAGGTCAGAGACAAGTCGTGGAGGAAATGCTAACAAAGGGTTTCTAAGATGGCGTAACGGAGGAGGAACATACCATAGCTCAGCCGTAATTGATTCCTCGGCTCTGGTTGAGTTTGGAGCAGTAGTTCACGAAAAAGCTATATTGGGTGCACAGGTTCACATAGGATCTAACTCTGTAATTGGACCATCAGTAAAAATCGGTCCTTCTACAAAGATCGGGTAACATTTTGGGCTTATGAATCTTGTACATGCTTTGGGAAAAATGTTGAACGAATCTATTTGCTGGGTTTTGTCTACAGATATAATGTTTCAGTCAGTAACTGTAGTATTGGTGATTTATGTGTCATCTACAATGGAGTGTGCATTGGTCAAGATGGTATGGACCGACTCATCTAACTTCTGAGTTTTACTCAATATGCTTTTTTTATATGTTCCGATTCTACTTTTTCCTTCTTTATCGTCTGGGAATTGGGAATATCGCTAAAGGGATTGAGTGAGACTGGTCTTTGACTGTTTAGGATTTGGATTTCACGTGGATGACCACGGAAACATGGTGAAGAAGCCTCAAGTAAGCACACCTAGATTTCTCTATTGATACTGAGTAACAATTTGCAGCACTTTTTCTCCTTCGTAATCATTTGTTTGACTGTTTTTTTTCTTGCTCTCCATAGACATTAAATGTGAAGATAGGGAATCGTGTGGAAATTGGAGCAAATACATGCATTGATCGGGGCAGGTAACAGAATATTCCACCGAAAAATTACATAGAACATCTGTGGCATTCCATGGGATTCAATAGCTCTGTAACCCTTTCCAATTTATGTAGCTGGAGAGATACAGTGATCGGAGATGATACTAAGATAGACAATTTAGTTCAGGTTCGCCTTCGACTCTTTCTTGTAACTCGCTCCATAGATCACAGTGTATAATGAGAATCAAGATGCTTTTTTTTTTGTTTTTTTACTTGTTTTGTAGATTGGTCACAATGTGATTATTGGCAAGTGTTGCTTGCTCTGTGGCCAAGTAGGCGTAGCTGGATCAGCAGAGTAAATGCTTCTAATCCCAACAACCAGAAACTTTATGTTCCATTGAATGAAACTGTTTGGGGGTGTTCACAATGCTGTCTTCTCGACAATGATTTGTAGGATTGGTGACTATGTTGCTTTAGGAGGACGGGTTGGTGTTCGAGACCATGTCTCCATTGTATCCAAGGTAAATACTTGTAGACGTCCCCTCAAGTTGAATTTCATAAACGGAGTTATGGAATTGTGTCGCGCTTCATCTGTAGGTTCGACTTGCTGCAAATAGTTGTGTTACTAAAAACATTACCGAACCAGGGGATTTCGGCGGCTTTCCTGCAGTAAGCATCTCTCTTTCTCTTCTATTGACTCTCCAATTCCATCTTTTAGGTCAACATTCATCAAAATCCTAAGTTTGCTTCGATATATATCATGAACCAGTCAAAACAAGAACCTGAATCGATCCATACCCGACTAAAACAGAGCCGGGCTCTACTTTCGCTTCCGATATACATTGTTTCTTCTTACAAAACAGTTCTAAATTCAGGTCCCAATTCATCAATGGAGAAGGCAGATTGTTGAAGCCCAGATTTCGAGCAAGAGGAAACCATAACTTATTCGATTTATCCGATTCCAGAGACCAAATCTGAGGTAATAGGTTGAAGTATCTGCCAATTGCTTTGATTTTTTTACTTTTACCAAATCTTTAGCTCATGTTTTTATATATATATATAACTCAAAGATAATACATTTAATGAGAAAAACCAAAGTCCCCATCCAAATTACAAAATCTAAAGAATGCAAAAACCCAAAAGGAAAAGTAAAAATACAAAAGAGAAAATAACAAACAACAAATCAATCAATCAATCTAAGTGAAATAGACAGGACACCGTTTATGGTTAAACTTGGGCAAGATCAACCCGTCCGGTCCAACCACGATATTGCAATTAGCATGCATCCTATGGTGCTTACTGATCCACCTAGACAGCTTAAACCGAATATTCGAAACTATATCGAGCCTAAAAGCCACCGTTCCTAGAGCCCGATCATTAGTAAACTCGGTCCAACGGCTACTATTCACCGTTAAGGAAGCTCCAGTAAGTGTCCCGGCCACGATTGTTGTGTTAGTCGGCTGCTGGAAAAACGGGTTTAGCAACGGGCTTGAGCCAACCCGTTGATCTTTGTAGTAGATGAAACCGTCGATGGAATCAAAGTAAACACCCATGTGTTGGTTCGGGTTAAGTATGGTTACGTTGAAAGCAATTCTAGCGTTTTCGAATCCGGTAGGCTGGTCTAGACCTTGAACCACGAAGTCTTGGATATGGAACCGAGGTCGATGAGGGCGTAAACTGAGCCAAAGTATGAAAGCAATGACGCCTACAAAGAACAGAACCAATAGAAACATGGCGCAGATGAATTTCGATATTCGGGTTGAGAGACTTTCTTTGACTCGGTGAGCGTAGTAGCTAGCCGAATGGTGACGTTTAATGGGTTGGGTTCGAGCCACGGGACTGGACTGGATAGGGATAGCTGTTTGGTCCGGTGTCATTGTGCTTTGATTGTTTTCTGATGAATTTTTTTTCTCTACAATTTGGGAGATTTTGAGGAGGAAAGTTTGGAGTGTAGAGATTATGTATGAAGAAGAAAGGCAAATAGTTCTTGAAGTGTATGGAGAAGAAAGGAATCATCAGATTACGTAAAGTGAACACATTGTAGTGGAAATTTTCTTTCATTACTATTGCTTTCTGATGATTTTTAAGAGAATCGAATAAAGTTTCTGTATACAACTTATTGAAGCTGTTATTTTAATTAAAGTACATATTAGTTCTAGTTTCAATCTTGTCTTAATGTTTTGATTTATATGAGTAAAAACCACTATGAGAGGCTAGCTAAAGTTTAATTCTATTCGAATACATATTTTGTTGTTGTAAAGTTTAGTCGTATTTTATATGTTTCAATTATTTAAGTTCTTGTGTTATATAACTGAAAATAATTTTAAACTAAAAAAAAGTGATGTTTAAACATATAACTGGACCAAATGTTTTAATAAAATGAAACAAATACGAAATATGAGACCATTTTTCTGCCCTTAATTATAGTTCAATTGTTTGTATTATAATTATAGTTTTTTGTAACTAAAAGTAAAATTATACATTAAACAAAAAAAGTGTAAGAAACCGAGTAATTTTGTTTTTTTTTTTTTTTTTTGGGTAAAACCAATTGATATGCATATCCAGAACAGAAAAACTCGAATCTAGATATCCATACCGTTGCGAATCTAATTGATTTACAATATCCAAAAACCATAACATAAATTTCGTATTTTTAGTTTCTTTTTTCAAGATTGAACAAATGATTTATTTATTTGTTATTGACAAAAATAGCAAAAATTGAGAAGGGAGAAAAGAGAAAATAAATAAAAATCAAGAATCCATGGAAATAGGTTAGTAGTTAACACATTATAAGGAAACTTTCGTTACAAAAAAGTCCCCAAAGTTTGACATCACTTTCTCTCTTCACTCATCTTCTTCTTCATCAGTCTCCATTAATCTTTGAAACACCATTGATACATACAATTATGGATGTGTTCTTCGACACTCAGAGAGGCTCAACATTCTCCATTGAAGTGGGTTACTGGGACACAATATTAGAGATCAAACAAAAGATCGAAAAGTATCAAAGTATCCCTGTTTCCAAACAAACCCTTTTCTTCCACAGCAAGGTTCTTCAAGACCATCTCAATATCGAACAATGTATGATCCTCGACAACTCTCGTCTCCAGCTTTACATCTCTTCTCCCGGTAACGAGCAAAACCGCAACAATCAAGTGTTCAAAACCGACCAAACTCCACCGTCAAACTCAACGGAACAGATCATCAACGGTCATGATTTACCTGTGATGATGATGGTAGGGAGCAACAACAACAACAACCCGAAGAAGCTGAGAGTAATGGTGTTGCCGAAATGCGGGACCAGGAAGATTCCGGTAGAGGTTAACGCAGGGGATAACGTGGGAGAGCTGAGGAAAGAGCTGGTTAAGATTCATCAGAGGTATCAGTTAAGTCTGCCACAAGAAGGGTATTTCTTTATATACAAACAGAATGTAATGGACGATGACCGGTCATTCAGGTGGCACTGTGTTGAACACGGCGATACAATTGAGATCTTTAACGGAAGTGTTTCCGGTGGCTCTTAATAGCATCCAATTGCGGGACAAAAGTGCTGCGGAAATTGAAGGTCTAGGAGACGAAGAAGCATCATACCGCCTTTTTACTGATCTCTGCAATCTCCTCCTTCCTTAAAATCTTTTTTAGTCTTTACTTAAAGATTCTTGCTTTCTTTGAAATTTACTTAAAGATTCTTGCTTAAGAAGATCTAAGACATGTAATTACCAATAAGAACTTTGAGCTGCAAATTTCTCTCACTCCCCTTTTGGAGGGAACATCTTGTCAAAACCTTCACTACCAGCCAGAAATGCAATCACCATGTATACGAATGCAAGATTATGATAAGCGAGTTCAACATTTATGTTAAATTGAAGCGGAGTTAATGATACGCATACCAATGTTGCGCTTAGTTGCTTTAAAGTTGCCTGGCCAACAGATTTTTCTTCAAGCTTCAGCACACATCGAACACTATCCTGCGACTATCCTACCATCGTCTCAACCTGCAGCACGAAGAACAAAATATAGCCAGTAAGCAACATGATCATTGTAAATTGCTTATTTAAGACATTCTTCAAGCGCTCAATGTGCCATTCAAGAACAGATTTTTCTTTAGATGCCACATTAATCAATGAACGAGACCGTTTTCGACAACTCTATTTTGTAGGCAAACCAGTGCATGAAACTGGTTGGTCCCTTTTCTGCATTTGAGGCTTCAAATAAAGAAAAAGTCTAAATAGCACCGTACACAGTCATTGTTGTATTCAAGAAAATAACTTTCTAAGAACCCAGGAAGATCCAAGATGACCAAAGATTCCTTTAAAAATAACTTGTAGAGTTTAAAATGATGACCAAAGATTCCTCTATGGTTTGTTTTACGCAGAAAGTAACCATTTTCCCCCTCCAAATTAATTCTCTCAACATCAAATTCAACCAATTTTTTCTCTATCTAACGATGCAGAACAACCACATTAATGTAGGAAAATCGAAAAGTTTAGTAACAAGTTTCATTTAATTCACATCCATAGAAAGAAGGAAAAAAACCCTTATCGAAGAATTACCTTCAAAGGATTTCGCCTGAGAGAAAGATGAATCAAAGCTAAAGACTTTACAAAATTACAATTGAAAATTTTGGGGAAGAACAGAGACGGGTCAACTTTTCGGGTTAATGGGCCGGATCTAAATTAAAACGCTGCGTTTCGACTATTTTAAGTTGTGTATATAGAAGAATGCTTAATGAACCGTTGGATCAGTTTAGTAAAGAAGATCTATATATCAACGGTTAAGATTCATTGACTTAAGAAACACGTAACCATTTAATACGTGAAATCAAATGATATTCTAAACCATATTCTGAGAAAACTTTTCGTTACAAAATTTCATATTCTGAGAAAACTTTTCGTTACAAAATTTCACAATCTCTCTCTCTCTCTCTCTCTCTCTCTCTCTCTCTCTCTCTCTCTCTCTCTCTCTCTCTCTCTCTCTCTCTCTCTCTCTCTCTACACTCATCTTCTTCACCAGTCTCCATCGATCTTTGAAACACCATTGATACAATTATGGATGTGTTCTTCGAGACTCGGAGTGGCAACACGTTCTCCATTGAATTAGGTTACTGGGACACAGTGTTAGAGATCAAACAGAAGATCGACAAGTATCAACGTATCCCTGTTTCCAAACAAACCATTTTCTTCAATGGCAAGGTTCTTCAAGACTATCTTGATATCGAACAATGTGAGATCTTCGTCAACTCTCGTCTCCAATTCTTAGTCTCTTCTTCTCCACGTAACAATCAAGATTTGCCTGTGACGGTTCAAGTGCTTCAACAAACACAGAGCAATCTCCACCGTTAAACTCAACAGAACAGTCCATAATCAACGATCAAGATTCGTCTGTGAATGTGAGGAGCAACAACGATCAAGTGCTTCAACAAACAGAGCAATCTCCACCGTCAAATTCAACCAAAGAGGTCATTAATGGAAGCCTGTGATTGTGAGGAGAAACAAGAGGAACATTGATCAAGTGCTTCAAACCGAGCAATCTCTACCGTCAAAATCAGTCAAAAAGACCATTAACGTTCAAGATTCGTCTACCAAGAAGAGGAGAATGGTAGTATATGTGTTGCCATATTCCGGCGATAGTGAAGCTAAGATTCCGGTAGGTGTGAGCCCGAGGGATAACGTAAAATAGCTGAGGAAAGATTTGGTTAAGATTCAAGACAAGGGTCAGTTAAATCTGCCTCAACAAGGCTATTTCTTGAGACACAAACAGAGTGTAATCGACGAAGAACAGACATTCTCGTGGAACGGTGTTGATCCCAGCGATACAATCGAGATTTCCCCCCGAATTGTCTCTGTTACTCGTGGCTCTTAAGTCACTATTCTTTAGATTCAAAAAAAGCTTTGTAGCAAAATAGTATTCACATACATAGAACAAAAAACTATGATACATTGTGCAACAAAAAGTTTCTGTTGAAGTTTCTTGCTTTCTTCAAATATTGTTATTACCGATAAGAACTACTTTGGCATTGGTTAGTTTCCGATCGAATGGTCTATATGACATTTTTCAAAGTGTAAAAGATCAAATGTTGACAAAAAGGCAAGAGACAGTAATGTAATGTTAGCTCAAGTATGTTTTCATTAACTGAAGAAACGAAAAATCAACAAGGTTAACTATGGGCCAGGCCCAATACAAGGTCCATTTGATAATTAAAATGATACCAAATTAAATTACCGAAACCACTTGTCTCTAAGATCCTTTACCAACTTGATAAAAAAATCATTATCCGAATGCAAATATCCAATTACACTACAAATTTTTTTATAAGAAGTGGGTTATGTTTTCGACGATTTGTTTTTGTTTATCTATTTCAATTGATTTGAAAAATCTACGTAAAAGTTTGAAATTTTGTAGAAATATTAGTTTAAAATAACAAAATTTGAACTTTTGAATTTTTTTTTATTTTTTTTTATAGATATATTAAATTCCAATATAAAATCAAATCTTTTTTACAAGTAAAACTTTAAAAAAATATATCGAATAATACTAGATCTTAACAAATAGCACTAAATTTTGACAATAGTTTTAAAATCCAATAATCAGAATTTTTTTTGAATTTTAAATTCAGTGAATCAAATATTTGTTATAAGCAAAACTTTAAAAAAGAAAATTGAATAATACTAGATCTTAACAAATAGCTTTAAATTTTGACAATAATATTAAAATCTAATAATACGAAATTTTAATTGAACTTTTAAATTTAGTGTTTGATATACTCAAACAAATAAATAATAATTTTAAAATTCTGGGAAAAAAATATCTAAACTAAAGCCCGCTAGCAATATCAGAAAAAAGGAAAAAAAAGTATGCACAAGTTTCTAGAAAAGAGGAGATAGGCTCTGATTAGGTGGGGCCCACGGTTCAATTATTGACATTTTTAGTTCCACCGTTGATTTTTTTTTTTTTTAAAAAGGATAATAGCAAAAATCGTGACGATCGTTAAATCTAAACGCGTCGGGTATGTAACGACCGTTAGAAATTGTGGTTGTCGACAAGTCAGTAAAGAAACGGCGTTAAAGCGGCTGCTGCCGGCTCACGAGTCGTGGTTATCAACTCAAAGCACATATACTTTTCCTAACCTAATTAAAATTAGCAAACGTTGCGTGTAGACAACGGTCAATACACGTCATTCCCACATACGTGTCGATTTCTTATTGGCTATTGCTTCACCGCCTTACCTTTCTCGTGACCGAGTCTTCATCTTCCTTTTTTTTTCTATAAATTAATCCCCTAAGACCTCTTCTCCTTCACAATTCGATCTCAGAAACAAAAACAAATATCTCCTCTCATCTCTCTCAATCGACTCTACGAATCAAAGGTAGATTTTCGATTTCTTCTTCCGAGTTCTTCGATTAGTTGTATTCGTTCGATTGCGGTTGATTCTCGTTTTGTTTTGATTTTGAGTTTCCATCGATAGATCTCTCCATAATTTACGATTAGGGTTCGTGGTTGTTGTAGATCTGTGATTTTCTTCCAGATCTGGTATTAATTTCTTGATCCGATCTGATTTTCTGTTTGTGTGATCGGATTTTTAGGTTATCAAATCGATTTTACTGTTTTTTGCTATTGATCTGAGTTGATTAGGTTATTAATCTTAGCTTTTTGCGAATTTCAGATGCAGATCTTCGTTAAGACTCTCACCGGAAAGACTATCACCCTAGAGGTGGAAAGCTCTGACACCATCGACAACGTTAAGGCCAAGATCCAGGATAAGGAGGGTATTCCTCCGGATCAGCAGAGGCTTATCTTCGCCGGAAAACAGTTAGAGGATGGCCGTACGTTGGCCGATTACAACATCCAGAAGGAATCTACCCTTCACTTGGTTCTCAGGCTTCGTGGTGGTATGCAAATCTTCGTCAAAACCCTAACCGGGAAGACGATTACCCTCGAGGTTGAGAGCTCTGACACCATCGACAACGTCAAGGCTAAAATCCAAGACAAGGAGGGTATCCCACCGGACCAGCAGAGATTGATCTTTGCCGGAAAGCAGCTAGAGGACGGCCGTACACTTGCCGACTACAACATCCAGAAGGAGTCGACCCTTCATCTAGTGCTCAGGCTTCGTGGTGGTATGCAGATCTTCGTTAAAACCTTGACTGGAAAGACCATCACTTTGGAGGTTGAAAGCTCCGACACCATTGATAACGTCAAAGCCAAGATCCAAGACAAGGAAGGTATCCCTCCGGACCAGCAGAGATTGATCTTCGCCGGAAAGCAGCTTGAAGATGGCCGTACCCTTGCTGACTACAACATTCAGAAGGAGTCGACCCTTCACTTGGTGTTGCGTCTACGTGGTGGTATGCAGATCTTCGTCAAGACCTTGACGGGTAAGACAATTACCCTCGAGGTGGAGAGCTCAGACACCATCGACAACGTCAAAGCCAAGATCCAAGACAAAGAGGGTATCCCACCGGATCAGCAGAGGTTGATCTTCGCCGGCAAGCAGCTCGAGGATGGTCGTACTTTGGCCGACTACAATATCCAGAAGGAGTCCACACTTCACTTGGTCTTGCGTCTTCGTGGAGGTATGCAAATCTTCGTCAAGACGTTGACCGGTAAGACAATCACCCTCGAAGTTGAGAGCTCCGACACAATTGACAACGTGAAGGCAAAAATCCAGGATAAGGAAGGCATCCCTCCGGACCAGCAGAGATTGATCTTCGCTGGAAAGCAGCTCGAGGATGGTCGCACCTTGGCCGACTACAACATCCAGAAGGAGTCAACCCTTCACTTGGTCTTGCGTCTACGCGGTGGCATGCAGATCTTTGTGAAGACACTCACCGGAAAGACGATCACTCTAGAGGTGGAGAGCTCCGACACCATTGATAACGTGAAGGCCAAGATCCAGGACAAAGAAGGTATTCCTCCGGACCAGCAGCGTCTCATCTTCGCTGGAAAGCAGCTTGAGGATGGTCGCACGTTGGCTGACTACAACATTCAAAAGGAGTCGACCCTTCATTTGGTCCTTCGTCTGCGTGGAGGTATGCAGATTTTCGTTAAGACTTTGACCGGGAAGACAATTACACTGGAGGTGGAGAGCTCTGACACTATTGACAATGTCAAGGCCAAGATCCAGGACAAGGAAGGCATCCCTCCGGACCAGCAGCGTCTCATCTTCGCTGGTAAACAGCTTGAGGATGGTCGCACACTGGCTGATTACAACATCCAGAAAGAGTCGACCCTTCACTTGGTCCTCCGTCTCCGTGGTGGTTTCTAAAAGTCTTAGTCCTGTGTCGGACCAATACTCAAATGTCTGTTTAAGTTTCATAAGTTGTTCTGTTTCTCGTTTCTCTAAAACTTCTTCGTTTGTGTTTTGGGGCCTTGTAAAGCCCCCTGATAAATAATTGATGAACTATGTTTTCGTTCTCTCTCGTGGAATTTCTCTAATGTGGAATTTGCCCATTGCAATATATTTCGTTTCTCTTATCATCGTTTGCCTGAACTTGTACGTCTGTTTGTAACATCTCAAATGCTCGGAAAGCTGAAACTCTCGAGTGTCGTCACTCGGAAGATGCGTCAGTGTTTTGTGGCTTGGAAGTGTTGGGTGTGTAAAGTTTTACATTCACCTTCCTCGTGCCCAAGATTGGTTATCATTTTTACTCTGTTTGGTCGTCTAAGTTCACAGGTGCTTGTATGCCACACTAACATGGACTATTTACAGCAGACATAGGGGACTTATGATAGGGAAAACGTCTTTGTTTGTGAAATTTGAATCTTTGAACAGATGACAATGAGCCACATATGACTCGTGTGTTTCATTTGATCATCACAGATGGAAACTGGAATGTAAAACTAGCAAAAAAGTTCTCTTTCATTTTCATCCATCGTAAACATACAAGTACGTACAATGTGTACTCTGTATAATGTAACCATATGAAAAACAAAAAAAAATTACAAACAAACAATTTCCAGGGAAAAGAAACCAAAGAATCCAAAAATGTTTCATCAAAATAATAAAGGAATGAATGTCACCAAATTGAAGTTTGTATAATAAAGTTAAAGACCTATTTGATTAAATTATTGGTCAAGTGGTAGCCATTCCATTTCCAGCTCTAATTCTCCAGACTCTACATTCTGAAGCTTGATTTGTACCTCTTGTTTCACTTTCCCATCAACAATGTTAATGATACTGTCATCTATAAGCGGATTATCATGCGATTTTAGCCATTTCCCAATCTGCATGTCCCCAAACATTTCAGGATCCCCAAAAGCGATTGCGGATGTTATCAACGGTTGGATATCAATCTCAGCTTCTCCCATTATGTCATCAGCAGAAAATGTATCATAATCATACACTTGCTGCAATCACAGAGAACCCGTATCATGTATATAGCTTTTTATCGATAAGTAGAAAACTCGATCAGCTTATGATGGGCTTACCAATTTCACTGGGCCATAGCTCTCAGGAACAGACAGCATGAGTTCTTGATTCCATACCGGGTTCAAATTACTATTCACAACGGTTGTCTGAAGTTTCTGAAAAGTCAACGAAACACAGCAATAATTTCAAGATTTCACAAGAGTCCATAGATGCGGGATAAACTGTCACAAAGAGATCACTTACTTGCTTCCCTAGATTCAACACAACATATGGATCACTTGACATCATGTCTCTGATTGCTAAGTTTGTACCTTTCTTTATAGTCACCTTCAACAATCCAATAAACTCTACCATTCCTTCCTGAGACTGTCGATTTTATCGATTTCAGCAATAAGATTGTATAAAAAAAGCTGTTTAACTCTGCAAGTTAGAAGCTTTACTATCTTCTGTGATGATGAATTTGTTCGAAAACTATCCATGATCTTCCTAGAAAGACTTGATTTAAGAAAAGCTGAATTCTTTGTCGAGCACTTTCGGGATGTAATCCGCAAGCTTGGTTTCAGAAACTCTTGGAGCTCATATTTTGACCTATATAAAAATCCAAGACCTGAGTAAACTCACTAACCAACAATAGATTCATCTGTCACAAATTTTTTGTTTTTGGTATCTTACCGAATGAATTTCATACGCTGGTCATGACTAACATCAGGTCCAGGCTTGGAGAATCCCTCGGGTATAAAAGCTTCGTAAGTTGAATTAGCAGAAACATTTCCTCCAATTTCAATCATGGCGTCGACTTCCTCATCTGACCATTCATCAAGTGTCACAGACAAGACCTGGAGAAACCAAACTATGAGTACACACCAAAAGAGAACATTTTGTAGAGACAGCAAATAAGGAAAAAAAAACAATATGTAATAGAAGCAAAGAAGCCACACCACCTTTGAGATATGAGTGCCGAGGCTTCTGTGCACACCGCAACATTTTAAGCAAATGAATACTCCGATATTTGCTGATCTGAAAAGAAGCTACAAACTGATTATTCAGCATAAGAAACAAACACAAAGATGCCTAACAAAGGACACGAGCACATGGGAATTGCAACTGTATTATGCTTCAAAGGTTGTAGATATTCTGCTAAACGAACAAAGAATATACAGAACCAACACACATGATAACATGATCAGACATGACAAAATGGTTTAGAAAAGTTTCCAGCTTTCGAATTCATGTTGTTTATCAGCAAACTACAATAAGATGATAAAAACCACACAAATCGCAGCGATAACTTACGCCCATTTAGGATCAGAAGCGCCACAATCAGCGCAGACTCGGTTATCAGGTTGATTTAAAAGATCTCTTATTCTCCTTTTACCTGTTAAAACACAAATGTGTAATCGAGTGACAACAAAACATCATTTGTTTGTGAATATATCTCCTCCAGCCATGATTATAACAACAAAACATGAATCAAGAAATTGCTCTAAATCATGAATCAATCCACAAACAAATCAATCAAAGTCTGTTATGTCATACCTGAGCCAGGCTTACCGAGTCCGGCTGCATAATTGCTCATTGCTCTTCTAAGAAACAACAATCATCAAACAAAAATCCTACATAGAACAGAACAAATACACACATCACGCACAAATTTTGGAAATTTAACCCCAAAAAAAAAAAGTTACAACATTTCAAATGTGAACATAACATATATCAGACTCGTTCTTGTTGTCAGTTTTCAAAATTAAAGGAGAGAAAAGTCCCAGGAAAAAAAAAAGTTTGATCTTTTAACATTCCTGAAGAACATTTCAATGAAGGAAGACTCTCGGAACACATAAATCTAACTTACAGAGAAGGAATCAGGGATTGGATGATCGCAAATTGAAACAAAAACACAATACGGAATTGGAAATGAGAGAGAGAGAGAGAGAGATTTGGTGTTCTTACAATGTTGCGAAAGGAGAGGATTGATAGAGACGGAAAGAGAGGTGATACTAATGGCAAATGATAATCTGCGAATCACAACTACGTGCTCTCATTCATTTTTTTTTTTTCTTTCTCTTTTTACCTTTTTTCAAAAAATAAAGAAATTGCTAATTAAAATAAACTCTTTTCAATTGCTGACTTGCTTTAAAGGTTTTGGTAATGAAAATATCATTCGGTCGGCCCGTTTAAATCATTGTTCTGATAATCGGTTATCTAGTGACAAAATCCTCGGGACGCACCAATTTTGGTCGAACCGATTTTAAAAAATCGATCAATAATAAAGCCAACGACTTTTTGATCTAAACGTCCAGTTAATCGGTTTATATGGCCGATTAATGTATTTTTTTAATTTAATTATTAGTTTATTTATTTTTTAATAAGATTTTGAAAAAAATAAAATATTATTAGAAGTATATATCTAATTTTATATATGTAATTTTTAAATTAATTGAATCTATAAAAATACAATAAAAAACAAATTTCTGATTAAGAACTAAGTAATTGGCCAACGCCTAGCAAAATTTAGGACACTAGTTTAGACTAGTTTTGGTTTTGAGAAAATATTTTTTAATTGGATTGATATTTTTTTAAATGATAATCAATTTTTTTTTTGCATTTCAATTTTGATTAATCTTTTTCTCTTCTTCACCAAAAGCGTCTGAAGATGACATCAAAAATGATGTCATCCAACCTCGTACCTCATTCGCAATATCGATAAGTGCATCCGTAACCGAATTTTTTCTTTGCGCTCAGCTTCGCCTCGCAGTAAACCAGAAATGGTTCTTACTTCTTGGAGTTCCATTATATCTTATTCATTCAAAAAGTTTTTTCACTCTATATTTTTTTCATTCAATTTGTTGTCTATCCGATTGTAAATAATTTATTTTGTTAATCAATTTATAAATCTAACATTAAAAAAAAAAAAACGTTAAACATTTTTCAATTTTTTTCTTTGTTCAGCGAAAAAAGAAAATATCGAGCAATGTGGCTTACAACACATGATAACTAGTTCCTTAACTATCATCACTTTCCGTAAGAGGAAAGCACGGAGTTACCTCGAAACTTCCATTTCTAAAAACATAAAATCGAAAACTTGCTCCCCAATTTTCCTCTCCTCTCTTAAAAACACACACACACACACTCACACATTTGCTTAATCACACACCTGCGAAACTGATAACAATGGCGACATCGAGTTTCTTCACTAAAATTCCTTCACTCTCTGCGATTTTTTCGATTTACACATCTCTCTCCGCCTTCACGATCCTGTTCCGAACCATTCTCCACGAGATCATTCCTTTAAAAATCAGTGATTTTATCGTCTCCCGTTTCACAGACTACTTTTCTTCTTATTTCAACTCCGATTTCACATTCATCGTCGAGGAACAGTGGGATTACGTAGCGAATCAGACTTTCCGTGCAGCTGAAGTTTACTTGCCGACACTTCTCGCCGGACTCACCACCGGAAGTCTCCTCGTCGGTTCGAGCAACCTCAAGAATCCGATTGCTAAACCGAAATTCGGAATCCCGGTTAACGCCAAAATCATCGATGAATTTCATGGGATTCCTCTTGAATGGACTCTACTCTCTGCAAAAAACGACAGTCCTTACCAGAGTAAACAAAAACGGTAACTTTCTCAACATAAAACCCTAAAAATTGGTGTTTTTTTCTGTAATTAATTCGCATTTCTGACATTATTTCGTGAAACCTAAAATTTGGGGATTTTTTCAATCTAATCTTTGTCTTAGTTATGCTTAAATTTGTAATTAATTCGTATTTCTGACATTATTTCGTGAAACCCTAAAATTTGGGGATTTTTTTCCAATCTAATCTTTGTCTAAATTATGTTTAAATTTGTAATTAATTCGCATTTCTGACATTATTTAGTGAAATCCTAAAATTTGGGGATTTTTAAAATATAATCTGAGTCTAAGTTATGCTTAATTTTGTAATTAATTCGCATTTCTGACATTATTTAGTGAAACTCTAAAATTTTGGGATTTTCTAATCTAATCTGAATCTAAGTTATGCTTAATGTTGTAATTAATTCGCATTTCGGACATTAGTTCGTGAAACCCTAAAATTTGGGGGTTTTCAATTCACCTGAGTCTAATTACGTTTTTTCTATGCTTTATTTTGTAAATTAATTCGTATTTTTTGTTTACATTGTTTTCTTCAGGTACTATCATTTGACATGTAAGAAGGAGTTTAGGGACAAGATAATGTCAGATTACTTCACACACATTGCGAAATCATCGGTGAAGATATTGACAAAGAGAGACGGTCTCAAGATCCACACTTACAATCCAGAATATCATAAATGGGAATCAGCAATCTTCCAACATCACACGACATTTGAAACCCTAGCAATCGAACCTGAGCTCAAGAACACATTGATCCGTGACCTAGACGCTTTCTCAAATGGAAGAGACTTTTTCAAAACCGTAGGACGAGCTTGGAAACGAGGATATCTTCTTTACGGTCCCCCTGGAACCGGAAAATCTTCCCTTGTCTCAGCAATTGCTAATCACATGAACTATAGTATATATGATCTTCAGATTCAGAGCGTTACAGATGATGCAATGCTTAGACAGATTCTTACTTACACCGAGAACCGTTCGATTCTTCTCATCGAAGATCTTGATTGCAGTGGAGCGGATACTTCTTGCAGAAATGAAAATAAAGATGAAGAAGAAGATGGCGAGAATCAGAACAAGAAGAAGAAGAAGGTTCCTAAGGTCTATGAGCACATATATAAGCTTCACTAATTTGCATAAACTATCTCTGATTTCTGATTTCTGGTTCTCCTTTTTTTTTTGGTTTAGGTAACTCTGGCTGGTCTACTAAACTTTGTAGATGGATTATGGTCAAGCTGTGTAGAGGAACGAATCATAATTTTCACTACAAACCATAAGGAGAAACTCGATCCGGCATTGCTGAGACCAGGAAGGATGGATGTTCATGTACACATGGATTATTGCACGCCATTTGTGTTCAAGAAACTTGTATCTCTGTATCTTGAAATCGAAGAGCATAAATTGTTTGAGCTTATTGAGAAGATGATTGTTGAGGCGAAAGCAACTCCAGCTGAGATCACAGAGCAGCTTATGGTGAGCAATGATCCGGATGTTTCGCATAAGAGTCTTGTTGAGTTTCTTGAAAGCAAGAATATGACTAAAGAGAGTGAAAGAAGAATCTGAAATTATCAAGAGCCATGAAGTAGTTTCAGTACTTATTATGGTAGTAACTAATTAGTAATTTTAAGTATAGCTCAATTGTCTCAGTTTCATATTTGGGATTTCAATTGGACTGATCGAAACTAATTATAATAATAAAAAAAGGCTATTTGTTTTCGTCTCTGATTGTATTTTCAGATCCAGTTTCTTCTTTCAATATGCAATTGGTCTTGTCTCTAGCTAGAAAGTAAAAAAATCATGAATTAAGTGTTCGTTTTGGATTTGTTAAGATTGTTTTAAATTTATATAAAAAATCATGGTTTAAACACCCTAAAAAAACTCATATTTTTTTTTTACTTGTTTTTAACAAAAGTTTCTTTACCCATTTTCTCTAATGTTATATCAGATTTTGCAAAAACACACAAGTCATTGCCGAAAGCAATATATTTGATGTGATTGTGCATTTTGGAATTTCATGTTCACTTTAAAAAAAGTGAAATCAATTTCAAAAAAATTAATAATAAAGCATAATTTATTAGCGACTAAAAAAACTCTGTGCAGGAAAATATCATGTAACTTTTTTTCTTTTAATTGTTGTTATGTACATAATGTTCATAAACTCGATTTGATATCAATAAATTAAATTTTGCGAACAAAAGAAAAAAATAGAAAAGGGCATTTTTGTCAGACGGCAGCTTTTTCCTATATTTTCAACAATCGGCGCCACTAAATGTTTTTTTCCCGCGCCACTAAAAATCTCTATTCATCCTCTCCAAAAATCACATAAAACCCTAACCTCTTCGTCTCTCTCTAGAAATCTTCTAAATCACTTGTTTCTCTCTCTCTGCTTGTAGACCTAATTGTGCAGTAGTTGAAAATTGGGTCGCGAACAAGAAAGCAATAAATGTTTTATTCGCAGACGTATTTGGCTCGAAAAGGTCCATTAGGGACGGTTTGGTGCGCCGCTCACTTGCAACATCGCCTAAAAAAATCTCACTACACCGCCACGAACATCCCCGAAACAGTCGGTTCGTTCGTATTTCCTCTTCGATTTTGCTTTTTCCGATCAAAAGTTTGTTTTTTTAAATCATCCCCTTTGATTTCAATTCAAAAATTCGCAAAATTTAACTTAGTTACGATTAGTTTTGACATGGGCATTCACCAAATTTGGGGTTTGGCCTTAATTACCAATATTGTGTTCGCTGCTTTGTAAAAGTTTTGATTTTTCGATCTCTGGTTAGATTTGATATGACTGATCATATGCAGGATTGTTGATTAATTCGTAATTTTTTTTAAAAAAGATGTAATTTTTTTTTCTTTTTGCAGATCTTATAATGTGTCCTGATGTACCAATGGCATTGAGAATGTCGGGTCACCTTCTACTTGGAGTTGTTCGAATATATTCGAAGAAAGTCGATTATCTTTTCCGTGACTGTACTCTCCTTAATACTTGGTTAGCTAAGGCTTTTGTTTCTACTCAAGTTGACTTGCCAGAGGATGCGAGACAAGCGCCGGTCGAGTCAGTGACTTTGCCTGAAGCATTAAATTTGGACGATTTCGACTTGGAGGATGATGACACACTCGAGAGGTATCCATCTTTTTCACCCTTTTTATTGGAGTTTGATCTGTGATAATGCTTGATGGATCTTAACATTTTATTATATTCTTTTCTTGTGAATCCTATAGGGAATTTGATAATCATCTTCGGAGTCAAGAAGATATCACTCTCACAGGTACCTTTTGCGTTTTTGTTGTTGTAGATGCATCATACCATGATTCGAGGTGTTTAATGTGCTGATGACGATTTTTTTGCAGATCAAATTCCTACTGGCATTGATCCTTATGTTGCTATAACATTCGACGAGGTGAGATTCCTGCTTGCGTGTTACGACTTTGAAGTTTGATTCTGACTCTGAGAACTTGTTATTGAACAAAAAATTGTATGTCTTTCTTACAGGACATCATTCCAGAATCTAGCCCGATGGATGTCGAGTGAGGCTCTTCACAGAGTTTTGATTTCCTCTGCTATACCTATTTTTTTCTCTTATCTGTTCAAGGATTTTGTTTTTAATGTGGTTTACCTCTTTTTATGAATTAAGCAGCCAACCCACAGTACCTTTGAGTGAGCATCCTGGAGATACTGATGTTGAAATGGCTGATGAGGCAGGACCAAACAATGAGCTAGGAGACTCCAATGTTGATGTAGATACTGGAACCTATGGTCCTCATAACGACACAGAGGAAATCCCTGAATTCCAAGATCCTAGACCAAGTAACCTGACAGAAGCGCTCAATCTCAGCCCCGAGAGAAACCATGCCAATTCTCCTGGAAGTGTTCCCGAGGTTGAGATAAGGCGTGATGCTGCGCACGATTTAAGCCCTGCGTCCCATCCGCCATTTGCTGCACAACAACAGAATGTCGGAGTTGAAGGCACTGAATCTTTAGATGAAACTTTGAATGAGAAGGAACCCACTATCCCTGGTATTGATGAAAATGAAGAAGTGTTAAATTCTAGAGGGCATTCAACGTTTGAGCTTCGCTCAGGATCACCAGGATTTGCTCGTTCTGAGGAAGAACGTGGAAATTTTGGTGAGTAAACAACATAATCTGATAATTTTATGCTTAACCATTACATGCACTATCTTATTTTTGTTTGTATGTTTTGTTGTAAGTGCATCCATCACCTCAACTGGTTCTTCAGCCAACTCCTCCTCCCCCACCACAAGCAAGGCCAAGGAAGAGGAAGCACTTTGATAAGGCCACAGTAATAACTAACAGGTATTAACATTTCCTTGGTTTCCTGTGACTTTGATTATATCATTACCTGTTGCATACTGATCAAAGAATTTGGATAGGATCATGAAAGAAAGGCTCGAGGATCCTAGTGATACTCTTCGTAAGAGACAGAAGATGCCTTCATCTAAAGTAGGTAATTGGAGACTGAATAACCAGTCAAAGAAGGATCAAATTTTCAATGAGCCCTTGCTTACTGGTAATTTTCCAGGGACTCTTTTCTTTTATTTTCGACGGTTTTTACCTTCTTTTGCGCTTTGTTCTTGAAGAAAGATTATAGCCAGTCTATGTTAATCCGCAGGATTCTCAGATGTTTTACGCAGTGTCTTTGAAAAGGACTGTGTAGCTTCAAAGCCATATCTTGCTGTTTCTGATGAAACTTTTCCAGAACCTGCATCTGTATCATCTCCTACTCGAGAAGCTGAAACAGAAAATAACCCGACCTCTCCAATTCCACAATCTACGATTCCTGATTTTACTACTCCAGACCGTACAGTTCAGCGGTCTCCAGGTCAGCAAACTGAAGATATCCAAGACTTTACAGGTCCTCAATCCACAAATGTAGAGTCTGTAGCAACAGAAGCACAATCTCCTCGATCTTTTAATTATGATGACATGGGAATCGAACATTTAAGAGATGGTGGTTACCCTGAGTACATGCCGTCACCACCTCCAAGATCTTCACCTCCTAGAACCGATGACTTCACCACTCAGCCTGGAACTTGGGATACAGGATCTTATAGAACAGAGTCTTCAACTTCCACAATTCCAGAGGATCTGCCTGGAGTAAGAAACTCGGGGCTTTCAGCAATTCCTGAAATGGCGGACGAGGTTTGTTCTCATGTTTTCGGGGTGTTTTATTTTTACCATTCTTGATATTTTGCTAACATTGATAGAAAAATACCATTTGCCTGTGTCCTATAGGATCTTCATTTCCTGGACGTAGGTGACAATACTCCGGTGAGATCACCAGATAGTCAAGATTCTGATGCTTTGACAGGGAGAACAAGGTACAAAAGATTCCAAAAACCATATAGCTTTAAGAGCCTACTGTTTCTCTACTAACTTGTAACATTCATTGAACATTGCAGAGCATTGGCTAAGTATCTTAAAGAACGTTCTTCAAGTAGTCCCTCTTCAAGCTCTCCCTCTGGAGAGCTAAGTTTGCTCAAGATCTTGGCAGGAAAGACAAGGAAGCTAGCTGCTCGGATGTTCTATGAGACACTGGTGACTGATCCTTAATACAGATTTTTATTTTTTTTATCTCTCCATTGCCTCTAGCTGAGACGGGTTGTTTTTGGATTACAGGTATTGAAGTCTAGAGGACTTATAGATATGCAGCAGGACAAACCCTACAGCGATATCACTCTTAAGTTGATGCCTAACCTTTCTTCTAAGGTTTAACTAGGAATAAACAATGCTCACTAGATTTATTTATGTGTATATTAACATTGATGCTAGACAAAAGAGAATGAAGCATCAACTTGTTGAGCATCTAACCTTGTACATGTATTTCTTAACGAGTTTCATGGCTCTGTGTACGCATCTTCTCACTCGCGAGCGGCTTGTCCTTAAAAACCTGCAAGTATCTCAAATCAGTAAGAAGTTTTGAATCACATCAAAATCAGCAACTTTAATCATCTACTACAGAAAAAGACCCATGAAAACATGTCCAGAGTTTTAAATTTGATAAGTGAACACAAAATTATAGTTAATAAGAAATCCAAGATTCTCTCTTTGACCATTCATTCTCTAAAGTCTAAAACCCATTTGTTATCATGATTGAGACACAAATTCAAGTAATGAATCTAAATATCATAGTTTCAACAGCTAAACCAGATTTAACATAATATGTAATCAATTTGCTTTCTATTTTTCTACTCTGCTTTCTCACCACAAGGAAATAAGTAACCTTATCCAAGCCACGTAGCAATAACTCAACCTTTCAATTGGAAATCATTTGTTGAAGACTACAATACAAGTCTCATAACCAAATAAAAAACTGAGCTATCTAGTCTTATCATCCATAAAATGGATCACCACAAGATTATTCAGTTTGCAGAAATGTAGATAAAAAATACAGAAAGACTATTAAACTCAATATACTTCAACATGCCACTGCTTGTTCTTCCTGAGCTGAGTAAGTTTCTGTTCCCAGCTTTCGCCTCGCTCTTCAGCGACCCTCTTAAGCGTATCTTGAATCCCGGGCATCATTCCTTTAAGCCCGCAAAAGTAAATATGAGCTCCATTGTCCAGAAGTTTGAAGATCTCGTCGCTGTATTCTTCAATCTTATCCTGCACATACATTTTCCCTCCTTTCTTGTTCTTCTCTTCTCTGCTCAGCGCTTTGTCGTACCTGAAATTCTCTGGATAGTCCTTGAGGTAACCGGCGAATTCTTCATCATAGAGAAGACTGTCTGAGTTAGCCACGCCGAGGAAGAGCCATGAGAGTCCATTAAACTTGAAATTAGGAACGTTCTCCATAAACATACGCCGTAGGTATCCTCTGAATGGAGCAACTCCGGTTCCGGTAGCAATCATTATGTGAGTAGCTTTCGGGGCATCTTCAGGTAAAAGCATTACCTTTCCCGAAGGACCTGTCAACAATATGGAAACATTTTCAGCTTAAGAAGGGGTATTTATCGTTATACTTCTGTAAAACACATAACTAACCGGTAATTTTGACCTTATCCCCGGGTTTGGCATTGCACAAGAAGTTGCTACATACACCAGCTTTGGATGGATCTTCTTTTCCTGTCTCGGGATCATAGTAAAGAGCTCGACGGACACATAGACTAGCTGTCTTGCCATCAAAAGAATCTCCATACCTTGTTGATGCAATCGAATAAAGGCGAACGTTGTGAGGCGCACCCGGTTTCTTAGGATTCTCACCCTATAGAAGAAGCAAAGGCGATGCGTTATAACTTATAAGCAACAAGAGTTAACATCAAAAGGAACACACTTTGCGAATAAACCACTTACAGGAGGAATCACACCATAGCTTTGTCCTTCCCAGTAAGGAACATTTCCATCATGATCAATTACAATGTGGCAAGTCTCTCCAGGTGCTTGTGGACCAACAATTCTCTCAACCGAAACAATTGTTGCTGTGTAAGGCTCCTTAGGCTTGTACAAGTTTAACGGAGTCTCTTTGGGATCTTCGAGTTGTAGAGGAGTGACGGCGACTTTGGATCTGCTTGCTTGCTGAAGTGACATACATATTGTGGACCGTTTTTTCACACTTAAGCTTCTAGATTTCGAATCTAGTCTCAGTAGAGGACTCCATGACTTCTCAGTGAAGCTTATACTTTGCACCTGAAGACAGAATCAATAGGTCAACGTCTACCACAAATCAATGGAGAGATTCTTTAAAATTTTCTCCTGGAAATCCCCAAAGGATTCCAATCATTTCTCAATAGGTGCAAAATCCAGTTTCAGGATGCAGATTTTTGTCATCTTCTACTTCTAAAGACTGTACCTTTCAATACCAAATTCACTACAAGTCGACATCAGAGCTAAACCCACAAAAAAAAAAACCAAAAGACAAAAAATCTGAAACAACATATAGATTAATCTAGATCGGTTTTGTTCACCTTAATCATAGATCGGCTCGACCCATCAACTCCAATTGGAAGTGAAACAGACATCTGAAATCAAAAACCGAAACTTTCATTAAACTCAGGAACCAAAGAGATTAAAAAAAGAGAATATATAACAGCAAAAACCAAAAACCTGAGAAATAGGAGTTGAGAGAGCCATGGCGATGGAGAAAAGAGAGGAGATTTTCTCCGAGGAATAATAATTGATTATAAACAAATCGCAATCGAGAAAAAAATGGTTGAGGAACAAAAGAAACAGAGGATTTTTCTGGGTTTATAGTGATAAAAAAAGGTGTGAAGAAGAAGATCCTTTCAAGGCCCAGAAGAGACAACAACAAAACAGCCCATACTGTCTGCAAAATCTCAACTTTTTTTTGTTTTTTTTGGCTCCTCGAGAGATCTTGATGGACAAAATTATTTTTAAACTTTTTCTTTTGATTATTTAAAATTGGAGATGCAACAATTAGAAGACACTACGTCTCTTAAGAAAAGTGAGTTTTGTTTCTGCAAATTTTTATCTCTGGGAAGGAATTTTACTCCAATTTGATATTTGGGTGTTTCAATTTCTAAAGCCAAACTTGTTTTAAAGTTTGAAACAAGTTGCAGCAAATATCGGTATTAGAAGAGAGAGTTTCTGATTCAGCTGGAGGATTTCGGTTAGAAGCAGAATCAGCTAGATTGAGTGTATAAGACCGGTTTGGTTTAAGTGGGGCTGATTGGTTTATTTTATGACAAGACAGCCCTCGCTTACATCTAAATTTATTATAGTTACGTGACATCAAATGCTTTGAATGAAACGACGTCGTCGTCTCACTTTGACTTCTTCTTCTTCCACAGTCGAAGTCGAAACCCTAAATCTCCATTTCCCAGACGAAAGGTTTTTGAGGAAAACTCAAGGTAAAAGCAGAAGAAGCATGATTCGAGTTACGAGACCAAAACCGATTATCGACTCACTGAGTTACCACCTTCTCCAGAGATGCTCCGTTAGCGGAACCCCTAAAGGAAAATCCAAGCTCAAGACAGGTCAGCCATTGAAGCGTAACAAACTCGCCACCAAGAAAGGCGGCGGCGGCGGTAAAGGCGGACCCGGCGGAGGAGGAGTTGGAGAGGGCGAGGAGGCTGTTAAAGGAAAAGGACGGATTTCCGACGAGAAGCAGAAACTCTACGAGCAATGTTTAAACGCTCCTTGTCCTGTTCGCTACTTGACACCCAAGGAGATCGAGCGAGAGGCGCAACGTGAGAAGCTAGGGCTGATTAGCAAGGAGAAGCAACGTGATATGGAGATTCAGAAGAAAGGAGGAGCCGCCGCAATGGGAATCACTGACGAGCCGATCCGAATCGGGACGCCAGGTTTGGATTACATTTCGTTAGGGATTTTCGAAGCCGAGGAATTGCCGAAATACAAGCTGACGATGGAGGATGGAGAGAAACTCGCGAAAGAGAACAGTAAAGTGCTGATGAGAGAGCATAGAGAGCGTCGTGCAGCTGAAACTGCGCTTCTGAATATGAAGAAAGCTGCGATTGAGGCATTGCCGGAGAAGCTGAAGAAGGCGGCGTTAGAGCCTGATTTGACACCATTTCCGGCGAATCGAGGTATGGCTACTCTTACACCGCCTATTGAAGGGTATCTAGAGAAGGTTATGGATGCAGCCAAGAAGAGCTCAAGCAAAGAGAAGTTGAGATGATTCATTTAAAGGTTAGAGATTTTGTCTTGTGCCTTCCTTTTTCTCTTGTTTTTGCTGATGAGATGAGCTTTGACCGTTTGTTTTTCCGATTGATGGTTAGTAGAATTGATTTCTGTGTCTTGGGTTTACTTTGTTGTAGCAAATGGCTCAAATTGATGATTAGTAGCGTAGATCTCTTATGTTAAAGCTGGTCTCTTGGGTTTGGCTCAAAGTTGATGGCTAGCTAGATTTTATCGAAAATGCAGTCCTTTCTGTTAATTTTCCTGTTTGAGATTGAGTTATATGCATATAGCATTCGACTGGTGAAGTAGATGGATGAAAATCACTCACTTGTATTTAAGTTTATGTTGGCAAAGTTGAATTTGGAAACTTCTGGAAGCATTCTCTTCTCTTATGTATGGCTCTTTGGATTATTATGTATCATCATCGTTTTTGCTGGTTATGCTCTTGTTTAGTTATTCTTCCTATCCTCTTCGCATTTTTCTTGTTTCAAGTCCTCCTATAGTCATATTGTGGTATTCTATTTTTGTATGGATGTTTGATCAGAGCTTTCCTAACCTATTCTCCGTGGTTTCCTAATCAATTCTCTCTGCGCTTTCTTATCTATGTATGCGTGCGTGGCTGTCTGCTCAGGACTTTCCTAATCGAATATCTGCGGTTCTTTATCTATGCATGAATGGATATTTTCTCAGAGATTTTCTAATTAGTTATCTGGTTTCTTATCCAGTTTAGCTATATTCAGAATGGAACAGCAACTAGAGCCGATTCATCGAGCAGTGCCACAGACAGAAACCTTCAAGAACCTGTCCTCCAGTGATATGCATTTAGGTGTTTGGCTTTCTTGCAAACGAAATTTTCTGAAGCTTTCCATGTCCGGATCTTGATAAATAATCAAGTCTTTGAATTTATGATTCTTGGTTTATAATTTGCCATTAGTCAAATGAGATTATTCTTCAACATTATTGCTAACATATCCAAAGGTCTAACAAATGGAAACATGAGCCTTTAAGCCTTATTGAGAGCGCAAATGTGAAATTTTTATCCTCTTTGATTCATTAGGAGCCTCAAAATGTTAAAAAAAAAACAAAACAAATAAAAAAGGGAGCAAAAACTTCAAGAGCTGCAAAGACTTGTAGTAATCCCTATATAACTTAAGATTTGATATTTGGCCTCTAGCAGTTCAAAATTTGGGGTACCAACGATTCTTTATCCTTATGACAGCCTTAAGGGATGTATTGCGACGCCATTTTGCGCAGACTTTAAGCATCCCCATCTTCCAAATCGCGTTTCCTGCCGTATCGAATTAACGAAACACAACAGTTTTGATTAGCATTCACAAACAAAAGAGGACAAAGATACGAAAAAGGGCAAGAGAGGATTACACACCTGTCCAACACCAGCAATCAGGAATTTACCCGATTTTGCAAGAGCCAAAGAATTCACAAATCCAGTCTGTAAGATCACAAGGCATTCTGAGGATTACTATTGATGAAGGGAAATGCTTTTTTCTTTGCACTAGAATTATTATAAGTTTCTCAAATGCAAGTGAGTTTATCGCAGGCTCAATGTTTGTGAGGTATGAAATACTCATACTCAGAAACAACAGATGCATCACACAACACTAAAGAACATAACTAGGGAAAAAGAATTTACCAGTGGAAGCTCATACAAAGGTCGAAGTGCTCCAGTTTCGACAGCCCACAAACGCACAAAACCATTACCAGCTCCAGATGCAGCAAGATCACTACCTCTACAAACAGCAACTGAATTGACCCAAGAACTTGCTGAAGAAGAGTTATAGTTGACAGGTTTATGATCACCGTTTTCTGTTAAGAAAGAATTAGATATTTCAGAGAGCTGCAACGAAATAAAAGAAATTGTGTTTTTGTAACTATATACTGTAATGCTAAGACTCAATGGCATCAGAGATGAGACGGAAACTAATTAAACGAAGATTCACCTAAGATTCCATTAGTGGTTATTCCATCAGCTATAACTTGATGGGCATTCTTGACTGTGTAAACTGGTTTCTTTTTTACCATGCCCCAAAGTGCAACTGTTCCATTATCCGAACCAGACAGGTACTCATTATCACTGATGAAACAACAGCTCTCAAGAGACGATGCAGGAGCACGATAGATCGAACGACTCTTCTCAGGCATCTATTATCATATAACAAGACTTCAAATACAGAATAATAGAAACCATATGATGATGGCTCCCAATAGTGTTCACATGGAAGATAAAAAAAGCAACCTATTACCTTATGTAACTGCATGGTTCTATCTCTTCCAACCACAAGTGCACGCTCCTTCCGTAGCACATCAACGGTTAGAATTTCAGCCTGTTGTCCAAAAGCTTCGTCTACAAACGCTTTATCTTCTACATTCCACACCTTGACAGTTCGATCAAATGAACCAGAATAGACTTCTGCAGTTCCGTATCTGAAACATAGACTAGAAACGGTGCTCCGGTGACCTGGAAAGGCCTGTAGACACATAGTTATAAAAGCTGAGACTAAGACTTGATGAGGAAAAATTAGAAAACCACAACACAAACCGAATTTTCATTACCTGGACATGTTCTCGGGTACGAATATCCCATATATGAACATGGCGATCAAATCCTCCAGTCGCCAAATAACGACCATCAGAGCTAACAGCTAAAGCAAGAGATTCTCTGCTGTGTTTTTTATTTCGAGGCTCCCTCACTTTCATCCCATGAGACTTCAGGATTTCATCACTTGGCCATATGTATTTATCACTTTTTCCAGAAGATACATCCCAATGCAAAATAGTACCGTCTTTCGAAGCTGAAAACCCTCTAGAATCGTCATCCGATAGAGCTACCGCTACAACAGATTGTCGGTGCTTGACGATAACACGAAACTCATCAGTACTCAGCGGCTCCTGAACCCTGAATCATGAAAAAAGGTTTAATCACTATTTACTATATAACCAATCTTCAAACAGATCAAAATTGACCTAACAAATGTAAAAAAACCACTAATTTTCTTCACAATTGAATCGGTTCCCTAAAACACTAACTACCCATAAACCCTAAATTACCAGAAATTTATAATCTATGAATTCGAATTTGAATATACATAAGCTACCAAATTTCTTCATTACCTCGATGCAATCACTCTTCGAAGCCTACCACTCTCCTCCTGCTGCTTCTTCATCAAAGTCTTCGCAAGACGCGAATCGATAAGACCGTCGTCATCATCCTCTTCATCTTCATCATCTTTTTCATCACGCTCTGTCCGCTTAGCTTTCCTCATTCTATTCAGCAACCCCTCCGCTAATCTCTTCCGCGTCTCTCCCGCCGTTTCATCGGCAAACTCATCTTCCTCCTCCACCGCTTCCTCAACTCCTTTCACATCTCCGTCTCCGCCTGTAAATCGATCTTCTTCCACATCAGATTCCACAGACTCGATATCGTCGTCATCGTAACTGACTTTTCTCCGTTTCTTCGTCGTCTCTTCTTCGAAAAATGGATCCCTAACATTCGAACCCTTTTTACCACCTCTCTTCAAGCCTCCACCTTTCTTCTTCTCATTCTTGTACTTCATTCTTCTTTCTCTGTAACTCAGGTAAAGCAGAAGAGCTCAATTAGGGTTTAAGGGTTAGCCTCAAGGTTTAGTGGCGACGGAGAAGCAATAAAAATAAAAATGATTTTTTGTATCTTTAAATCTTCCCCTTTTTTACAAGACCTAGGTTTTCTTCAGGACTCGGGTCGACCCGGATTGACCCGGCCCATTAGTTAGCTAATCTGAGCTGAGCCCATTATATATTTGGTCTTTGTATCAGAAACTTGGGCCTTTAATTACAATTTCTTAAGCCGAAGACTAAACCGGAAATCATCTCAATGACATACCAAACCGGACTATCATTTGAAGTTTGGTAGTTTAATCTGGTTTATGTTCGGGTAATTTGGTATAGAGATTTCATATAGTTTAGGTTTAGGTTACATAATATAATTTGGTTAAGGATTTGATGAACTTAGATTTCGATTTTTATGCCGAACCTGACAGTACCGAACCGGACCATCCTTTTTAATATTGGCAATTGTAAACCGAACCGGGCCGTCCTTATCGAAGGGGGTTGTCTTTCTTCTTCCTTGTTCGCTTTTCGCCTCCTTTGTCTTTCTCTCTCTCTCTTTTCTTCTTCGTAAAAATCCCAAAAGCGTGTTAGGAGAAATCCAGAAGCTTCTCTAGAATTAGAGGCGGGAAAGGCCCTCTCGTAGACACTGAAACTCCAATTTCTGGGGGACGAAGAAGAAGAAGAAGAAGATGAGCTCATGGAATTACGTCGTCACGGCTCACAAACCCACCAGTGTCACTCACTCATGTGTGGGCAACTTCACCAGTCCTCAGGAGCTCAATCTCATTGTTGCGTATGAATCTCTTCCTTGCCTCTCTATTCTTATCAATTTTTGTATTGGTTCCCTTTTGTATGGTAGCTGTTGGTTTTGGGGTTTAGGGTTTTCAAGGAAGCTATTGCCCTTCACGGATCGATTTTCATAATTTTTCTCTCGTTGCAAACAAAATCTTAGGAGGAAGTCTCTCTTGAAATTATCAATTGTAGCTTTAGTCAATTAGTGGTTTGAGTATTGAGAAATTCTCACACGAAAGTGAGATGAGAATTGGGATTTTAGTCTGTCTGGGTTCTTTGATGTTGTGGATAATTGTAAATGTTACCAAGACGTGTTTTTGGTATGGTTGTAACTGTTCTGACCTAAATTTATGTTGAATAGGGTTAATTAATAAGTTTGAAGATCATGCCTTTCTTGATATTGCAGTCCCGTAAATTGTTTGAAAGTTCTCTCATTTATTTAGATTTACCATGCTGTATCATCTACTGGATCAGATCCATTTTATTATTGTTAGTTTGACAGTAATGTTGATATGTTCTCAGGAAATGCACTCGAATTGAGATCCATTTGCTTACCCCACAGGGACTTCAGGTACTACATACATCTCTATTCTCTTAGGTGTATATGATTATTGTTTCATCAATAGGAAAAGTTGCTAGTTTGTTTTCATTTTAAGTTCCTTTGGAGTTCAAATTTTCAAACTTTGTTGCCATGTTTCGTTTGGCTAGTAATATAAAACTCTTGTGCAGCCTATGCTGGATGTTCCTATATATGGGAGAATCGCGACTTTGGAATTGTTCCGCCCCCATGTGAGTAATATATCTCTTATTGTGTTCTTTCTCATGGTCTTACTAGTAAGTTACAATTTTGATTGAATTGTTCGCCATCCTTTACAGGGTGAAGCACAAGATTTTTTGTTCATTGCAACTGAGAGATACAAATTCTGTGTTCTTCAATGGGATGCTGAGTCCTCTGAGCTTATTACAAGGTATAGTTTTCAAAATATAATATGTTTGCAAGCATTCAGTTGATTTTAACCAACCAGTTGTGATACATTTACTTGTACTTTGCTGTATATCCTAAGCATGGAAAAAAATCATGTATGGTTCTCGCATAGTTGTTTCATCTTATTGGTAATCAAAAGAAGCAACATATCAAATGTTTCATCTTTTTTTTTGTTCGTGGACTGAATCAAATGTTTCATCTTATTGACGTTTTTCAGAGCAATGGGGGATGTTTCTGATCGTATAGGCCGACCAACAGACAACGGTCAGGTACTGAATATCGTTTTCTTGCATTGTGTATTTCAGAGTGGTTAGATTTTGGTTTTTCTTCGTTAATGAATATGTGTTGTGATTGATGGTTCTGACGGGATTGTAGCTGACTTCTGATTTGACTTTGGCTTTTGTAGATTGGTATAATTGATCCAGATTGTAGATTAATTGGACTTCATCTGTATGACGGCTTGTTCAAGGTATATTGCTGTCTTTAAGAATTTTGAATTATATCATGTTACTGAATTTCCACTGATCTTTTTCCTACACATTTGTATGATGATGTGTTCTGTTTCTTGGTTCTTCTGTTAGGTTATTCCATTTGATAATAAGGGGCAGCTGAAGGAAGCTTTTAATATCAGGTACTGTTTGATTCAGTTAGTATATTGTAGTTTTGGAGCATACAAAGCTTAAATCTGCTCTCTTTTTATGTTTGGTAGTCACCTATGCTTGTGTTCGAGTGTGTACTTGTTTCCATGCATCAGATTCTTTCGAAAATCCTCTATCGACTCAGTCCTCTTGATTCTTTACAATGGTTATTTTGGGGACACCATAAAACTGAATGGTATATTGAGTGTGGTGCCTAAATTTCAGGCTGGAGGAATTGCAGGTCCTGGATATCAAGTTTCTGTTTGGATGTGTAAAGCCCACAATTGCAGTACTTTATCAGGTACGGAAATATCTTAACATGAATGTGCTATGTAAAATTTTATGTACGTGCATTTAAATTTGTTTCTTGGGACCTTGTACATTATTTTCAAAAATCTACAAGAGTTCACTGCAAAAGTACTCTTTTGCAGTTTGTTAATATCTGTACTGTTGGTAGTTGATGAAGTTTGAGCAGAGTAGCTTTACTGTGTTTATTTGAATGGTAGTTATTTAAACAGATCTTTTGTAATCTGATCTACGTGAGTCAATCTAGAGTTTTCTCCGGTGGGACTAACGAATGCTTGGTTTCATAGGACAACAAAGATGCTCGTCATGTCAAAACATATGAAGTCTCTCTAAAAGATAAGGATTTTGTCGAGGGTCCATGGTCGCAGAACAATCTCGACAATGGTGCTGACCTTCTGATTCCTGTACCACCACCTCTCTGTGGCGTCCTTATTATTGGTGAAGAAACAATTGTCTATTGTAGTGCTAATGCATTTAAGGCAATACCAATAAGACCTGTAAGTTCTTTCAACTTAATGTCACCTGCTTATATAAACATTTGCTTGTGCTTTCCATGCGTACCCCTTTTTTTATTCTAACTTGATATGTGACCTCAATTTGCGTGTCCAGTCCATCACTAAAGCATATGGAAGAGTTGATGTTGATGGCTCTAGGTATCTTCTTGGTGACCATGCTGGGCTGATTCATCTACTTGTTATAACACACGAGAAAGAAAAGTGAGTGTACATGTATACTTGCTCTGACATCTTTCTATATTCTAAACAATTGAGAGCTCTACTGAACTTATTTATTTTGTGCATATGCTGACTTTATTTGTTTCTGAAGGGTCACTGGCCTCAAAATTGAGCTTTTGGGTGAAACTTCTATTGCATCGACTATATCGTACCTTGACAATGCCGTTGTCTTTGTCGGCTCAAGCTATGGCGATTCTCAGGTGTGCTTGTCACTACACTGTTTTTCTCAATTTGTTCCTCTAGAATGTAAATTGATATTGTTCCATGTTTTTAGCTATGTGCAATTGTTCATTGGTAATTGTCCTCTCTAGATTAGACTTTGTATTCTTTATTTTACTCACAGCAAAGACAACAATTCAAAAGAATGTCCTGCATTTTCTCTGGTTTCTAGGAAAAGTAGAATCTACTATCTGAGTGTTTCCATGTTTGATTTTCTAATTGCAGCTAGTGAAGCTAAATCTACATCCTGATGCAAAAGGTTCATATGTAGAAGTCTTGGAAAGGTATATCAACTTGGGGCCTATTGTGGACTTTTGTGTAGTCGACCTCGAGAGACAGGGCCAAGGTCAGGTTGTAACTTGTTCTGGAGCGTTTAAGGATGGTTCTCTCCGCATTGTTCGCAATGGGATAGGAATCAATGAACAGGTTTGATTTATGTCGCGAAATCTTAATGTCTTGAATGCGCAATTTTCTCGTCTGGTTTCTATCTTAAACTCCACTGTATCACAGGCGTCTGTAGAACTTCAAGGTATCAAAGGAATGTGGTCGTTGAAATCTTCAATTGATGAAGCCTTTGACACATTCCTCGTAGTTAGCTTTATCAGTGAAACTCGTATATTAGCCATGAATCTTGAAGATGAACTGGAAGAAACAGAGATTGAGGGCTTCTTGTCTCAAGTGCAGACTTTATTTTGCCATGATGCTGTGTACAATCAACTTGTACAGGTAAGTTTTTCTGGTACTTTGGGGTTTTCAAAAGACAATTAATGTATTTGTTAGCTGTTATAGCTTAGTTTCCTGTCTAAAATAGTCGTCTGGTCTCTCCTCTCTATTCGTGAACATGAATTAACTGCTGCCTCTTCTGGATCAGGTTACTTCAAATTCTGTTAGACTAGTCAGTTCTACAACTAGAGAATTGCGAGACGAGTGGCATGCCCCAGCTGGATTTACTGTTAATGTTGCAACTGCAAATGCCAGCCAGGTTTGTATTTTCATTGTGGATTTTATTTAGTATTTTTGTTTGTAGCTGCTTTATTTAAAATATTTGTCACGAGAGAGGAATCTAACTTTTGAGCGTCTAGACATACAACACGTTTTGAAATAGCCATTTGTAAATTGACTCTTTAATTCGCTTGTTAGGTTCTTTTGGCCACTGGAGGTGGACATTTGGTTTATCTAGAAATTGGAGACGGGAAATTGACAGAAGTGCAACATGCGCTTTTGGAATACGAGGTTTCTTGTCTTGATATAAATCCAATCGGTGAGAATTCTAATTACAGTCAGCTAGCTTCGGTTGGGATGTGGACGGATATAAGTGTGAGGATTTTTTCGCTGCCGGAGCTAACTCTTATTACAAAAGAGCAACTAGGAGGGGAGATTATTCCCCGATCTGTTCTTCTCTGTGCATTCGAAGGGGTATGATTCCATTGGACCTTACTTCAGATAAGCCTAGAAATACAATGGTAGAAATTAACATATGTTAGGTTGCAGATATCTTACTTGCTCTGTGCTCTTGGAGATGGCCATCTTTTGAACTTCCAGTTGGATACAACTACCGGGCAGTTAAAAGACAGAAAGAAAGTATCACTCGGGACTCAGCCTATAACTCTGCGTACATTTTCATCAAAAAGCGCCACACATGTCTTTGCTGCATCAGATAGACCAACCGTAATCTATAGCAGCAATAAGAAGCTGTTATACAGCAATGTCAATCTTAAAGAAGTTAGTCATATGTGTCCTTTCAACTCCGCTGCTTTTCCTGACAGGTACAATAAACATCCTCTTTTTTGTTGCTTTTGGTTTCCAATTTCTGATCGAAGTTAAATGGCTGTGCAATCTGATTCTCTCTTCTCTCTTATGAGCAGTTTAGCAATTGCCAGGGAAGGTGAACTTACTATTGGCACCATTGATGATATTCAGAAGCTTCACATACGCACTATTCCTCTTGGAGAACATGCTCGTCGTATCTGCCATCAGGAGCAGACACGTACATTTGGTATCTGCAGTTTGGGAAACCAGACAAATGCTGAAGAATCTGAAATGCATTTTGTCCGGCTTTTAGATGACCAAACTTTCGACTTTTTGTCAACTTACCCATTGGATGCCTTTGAGTATGCTTGCTCCATTATTAGCTGCTCGTTCACTGACGATAAAAATGTTTATTACTGTGTTGGAACCGCTTATGTTATACCGGAGGAAAATGAACCAACCAAGGTATCTTTGTTCACTGATACATTATCACTCTCAAGTCAAATTTCTTTTTTGATTTGTCTTTGAATTTTGGTTTTTGTGAATGTAGGGAAGGATATTAGTATTTATAGTCGAGGATGGGAGGTTGCAACTTATCGCCGAGAAAGAAACCAAAGGAGCTGTTTATTCTCTCAATGCTTTTAATGGAAAACTTCTTGCTGCCATTAATCAGAAAATTCAGTTGTATAAGTGGATGCTGCGGGATGATGGCACTCGTGAATTACAGTCTGAATGCGGACATCACGGACACATTCTAGCTCTCTATGTCCAGACCCGCGGAGACTTTATCGTCGTTGGTGATCTCATGAAATCAATCTCTTTGCTGATCTATAAGGTATAATTAACTTGTAGATGAGGTGAAATCTCTTAAGGTTAAAAACCGATAGCTTTGTATGGTTAATTCTTGATTGGTTTTGTTGTTGTTGTTGTTTAAGCACGAGGAAGGTGCAATCGAGGAACGGGCTCGGGATTACAATGCGAATTGGATGTCTGCAGTTGAGATACTCGATGACGATATCTACCTCGGTGCTGAGAACAATTTCAACTTGTTAACAGTTAAGAAGAACAGCGAAGGTGCTACTGATGAAGAACGAGGGCGGTTAGAGGTAGTTGGAGAGTATCACCTTGGGGAATTCGTGAACAGATTCTGCCATGGTTCTCTTGTAATGAGGCTGCCTGATTCAGAGATTGGTCAGATCCCAACTGTCATCTTTGGTACAGTCAATGGAGTGATTGGAGTAATAGCTTCACTTCCTCATGAACAGTTTGCTTTCTTAGAGAAATTGCAGTCATGTTTGAGGAAAGTGATTAAAGGAGTTGGCGGATTAAGCCACGAGCAATGGAGATCGTTTAATAATGAGAAAAGAACCGCGGAAGCGCGGAATTTCTTGGATGGGGACTTGATCGAATCGTTTCTGGATCTGAGTAGGAACAAGATGGAGGATATATCTAAATCCATGAATGTTCAAGTGGAAGAGCTGTGTAAGAGAGTTGAAGAGCTCACTAGGCTTCACTGAGTTGATCAATCAATGCCATAAGAGCTTTGTTTCTTAATTTTTATGCTTTATTGAGTTAAAAGTCTTCTTCTTTTGGTTTTGTTATCATCAGCGTTTGAAGTTTGATTGAGTTTGTTGTCTTTGGAATAACTTGGTGTTGGTTAAAGTATTGTTTTCTAAATTGAACCGGGAAGCAAACCGGACTGTCTTTTCGGTCCCTGGATTTATCGGATTGTCACTTGATCGAAATATATATCTATCTATATATATATATATACAGATTTTATTATTTGTTCGATTGGGTATTTAGTTTAATTTTCTATGGAAATTATGCTTTAAAATGTATAATTACTATTAATTCTTTGCTTGTGAGTTGTGAACGTCTCTTTCTCAACTTTTCCGTATGTGTCACTAAACAAAAACAAATCGGTTAATATTCCTATCTTAAACTTTCTAAAAATAGATCTCATGCGATTTTTTTCTTTGTTTTAAAAGAAAAAAAGATTTTACTTCTCTTGAAGGCACCTTTGATTCCTTAAGAAATCTAGATTATTCTTTGTACATTTAAATGTTCTCTTTTGTAATACATAAAACATAAACTTCTCTCGTCTCAAACCCTCTCGATCAATCGATCATCATAGTTAAAGATTTATACACCATACTTCTCTTGTCTCAAACCTCTTTGACCAATTGAAATTAGGTTTCTTCTTATGGTCATGTGATGATCTAAGATTCCTTTTCCCCTTCATTCATATATTTTCTATTTCATAAACTAATTAAAATGAGAAATCAATTTTGGATTTTTCTATTTTCACTTCTTCTACTAAACTTCTTCTCCCAAGGCAAGTCATCTTCCTCTCTACTTATTGAACTTAACTAATTCCCTTTTCTTTTTCAAACTTACAAGTTTTTGATTTTTGTTTTGTTTCACTTTTCTATGTTAATATAATGTTTGTATACCTAATTTTCCCTCATTTATTTAAAATCAATCAAACGTAATTTTGTAAAATAATAATAATAATAATAAAAGGGGTTAGTTTTGGTATTGCAACATATTTTTTGAAAATCTTGCATCTTGGAGAAACATTTAAAAAAAAATTCTTATCGATAAATACATATTTACACGTACGTACAATGTGTAGCTACAAGGCCAGTGATAACGATCAGACCAGAGTCACCGGTTCGACCACAAGGGAACACGACGTTTTTGGACGGAACAACATGGTGTGTGGCTCGACCAGGTGCGTCTCAACCTGAGCTACAAAGAGCTCTTGACTGGGCCTGTGGGATTGGGAGAGTGGATTGCTCGGTCATTGGGAGACGTGGCGATTGTTACGAACCGGACACGATCGTGTCGCATGCATCATTTGCGTTTAATGCGTATTACCAAACTAATGGGAACAATCTCATTGCTTGTTATTTCGGTGGAACAGCTACACTCACCAAGATTAACCCTAGTAAGTTACTTGCGCTATATAGTGTGAATTGTGTAATCGGTTCTACTAAAAATCTAATACGTGGTCGATTTTATCTATAAGTTTTGCATAAGGAAGTTATGAAAAAAATGACATAAAAATAATTGATATTTCTCACTAAACTTTACCAAATATATATCCACGAAAAAAACACTTAAAAGATATGAGATGATTAAGACATGATTGAATAATGTTTTTTGAAACATTTTATCTGCTAATATATAGAGAGAAATTTTGAAAAATGCCACTTTTCAAATGCAACTTTTCAAAATGCCATTATTTTTAAAAAAATTCAAAAATGCCACTAAAATTATATCATTTACTCAAAATATCATTTATGTTTGAGTTAACTATTTTATGTCAGAGTTTAATTTTTAAGTTTTAGGGTTTGTTAGGAGTCAAAACTCTTTTTAAGGTTTAGGATTTTAGAGTTTAGGGTTTAAAAAATCTTTAATGAGTGGCATTTTTGAGAATAGACAACTCATTGTGGCATTTTTGAAAATTGACATACCAAAAGTGGCATTTTTGAAATTCCGCCATGTAAAATTACTTCTCGAAGATTTGTGTGTGTGTGTGTGTGTATATGGTAATATATAGAAATATGAGAATTTGTTTTTATGTTGCTTGCAGGCTATGGAAAATGCTCCTATGATGTATCCAAGTAAGAACCCTAGTTTTCATCTTTTTATTCATTATTTCGATCCTTTTATTTATCGAAAAAGCTTTCGTTGAAAATGTATAATATATAGTGTTTCGTCGTTCATTCAGATCGGAAGTCTCTGCCGCAAGATCTTTATCGGAGTACAACTCATGGTGGCTACGGCTGATTTACATTGGAGTTTTGTTGTTTTTCTGTTGGAAAAGTTGATCTCCCAGATCAGTTGTACCCGAATCTTTTTTCTTGAGCCATGTTTGCAAAGATTTTGGTATCGTAGCAGTTAAGCTTTGTTTTTGTTCTTGGCTTTGTTCATGAGTTTAGAATCTATAAGCCTTAGAAGCCTTCCTTACATTTCGACAAAAAGTATAATATATTTTTTTTTTCATCTTGAATAATATCTTAATAGTATTATATAAATAACAGCAGTGAAATATAATCACGACTTTCTTTCAAAATTATTTTCAAGAACTAAACAACGATTCACATACGAAAATGATGAGATGATTGTTTTGGAAAATCTCACATCGGAAGATACCTAGATAATAGATAATATATAAAAAATAAAAACTAATCTACTCATTATTAATTAGTTTTGAATTAAAAATATATAAAATAAAACTTAACAGATTGTTTATACATTTAAATATTCTGACTCGTCATTCAATTAAAATTTTTCATGATCATAAACTATACGTGTTATCATAATTTATAGCGTTACCATGTGTATAATTTACAAACTATACGTCTTATACATTTTTTCCCTTGCATGTTATGCATTATAATAAAAAAAAAAAAATCTCATATTAAAATATATTTTATTGTTTTTTTAACGCATTCCCTAAGACATTAAAAAAAAAAAAAAAAAAATCAATCTCAAGAACAATTTTTTGTTTTGTTCACGTATGTATAAGATGGGCTCATGAGGCCCATTATCTACGGCCCACAAAAATATATAATTATCAACAAAACCCTTTCTTCTCCGTCCACTCGCACTCACCGGAAACCCTAAAAACCTCCATCAACGCCAGAGGAAGAAGTTTGCATCATTTACAATCGAAACCTTTGTTTCGCGATGAAGGAAGAAGACGTAAACCGATGCCAGATTCAAAATTGGTATCCGAAATTTAGATCTTTAACCATCAAAACCAAATTTCACCAACTTCCAGAGACTTTCATCAACTATCTCATCGACGATTCTGGTCCTTTTCTTCTCCCTGATTCCGTAACAAACCAAGACGCAATGCCCAATAGAGTCTACAATCCCGAAGAAGAAGACGATTTCCAAGTCTCCGAAGGATTAGATAACGAAGCAGAAGACCCACCATCGAATCTACCTTCTTTCCCACAGCTCGAAATCGCGATCAAGGAATCAATCGAAACCCTTGGTGGCTCGATTTTTCCAAAGCTTAATTGGAGTGCACCAAAGGATGCAGCTTGGATAAGCCCATCACAGAATCTTAGCTGCACTTGTTTCAGTGAGATTGCTCTCTTGTTTCGTTCCTCAGATTCGTTACTCCATGATCTCTGCAACGCGTATGATTCGTGTAGTGACAAAATCTCGTCGAGGCCACAAAGTTTCTTCCTTGCATTGAGAAAATGGTATCCTTCTTTGAAACCTGAAATGGAATTTAGATGCTTTGTCAAATCAAACGAGCTTGTAGGGATTTGCCAGCGTGAGGTAACAACATTTTACCCTGTTCTTGTCAATGAGAAGGATTTGCTCAAGGGATTGATCGAAGAGTTTTTCGACGAAAACATTAGGATGGAATTCGAATCAGATAGCTACACTTTTGATGTTTATGTGACAAAGGAGAAAAGGGTTAAGCTAATAGATTTCAATACTTGGTGTGGCTCTACATTGCCATTGATGTATACATGGGAAGAACTCGAGGAGATTCGAGGAGAATGTAATGAATTGGAATTGAGGATTGTTGAGAGCCGGCGTAGCGTGCTTCCCGGTTTGAAAACAGCTGTTCCTTATGATTATCTTGACATGAGCTCTGGTAGTGGTTGGGATCAGGTTATTAAGAAAGCAGAAGAGCAGTTTCAGAGAGAGAATCTGAGTTCGGATGAAGTTGCTTGAGCTTTTTGGTCTTCTTCCTCCATTAGTGACAGTTTTAGTGGAAAAGATCCTCCTGATGTTGGGAACTTTGATGGTATTGTCACTATAAGATTATCTCTTTTTAGACCGTTTGTCCTTGTATTTCTTTTCTTCTGCAAAGAGTTTAGGGTTTGTGTTGAGATTTGAGAGGCAGATTTTGCTGATTGATTTCTGTTTATCAAATTTGTGACAATCTTTGCCTGAAATAAACTTTTGATTTGATGATTTCTTTGATGGTGAATGTTTGCATATTGTTGTTTGGGACTGGCCGGTACAATCCGGTTCGGTTTGAGACATTTATACCAAAATGAAAAAAACAAAAACAAAGAAGGAACCGAACCAAACAAAAAAAGGTTAAGAAAGAACATTTGAGATTCTGCTCGACACAAAGCCCTCTCTTTTAACCTTATTCTTCGTCTTCGAGCTTATAGATTAAACTCTTCTTCTTCGTTTGTGATCTTTGAAAAGTGAATAACTTGTTCTTCTCTCGATTGTTCTCTTAACCATAAACTGCGTTTGATTTTTCATTTGCGGCCCAAGTTTGGATTTTTTTGCTTCGTTTATTCTAATCTCAAGATAGTTCGATTCTGGTAAATACTCTGGATTAGTGCGTTTGATACTCTTTTCAGTTTGGTTAAATTCTGGGTTTGCCTCATTTGTTTGGGTCGCACTCAGATTAGGTTTAAATTTTAATCCTTTCGAGGTTTCAGCTATTCTCAAAGTAGGAGCTTTGGCGGCTGTGAACGATGCTGGGTCATAGGATTTCGAGATTCGGGTCTGCCATTGTTAAACAGCTCGCAAAAGGTATGATCTGCTTTCAAATCGATTCTCTTGAAGCGTTTGCTATATATGGGTTTTGATGAAGCGTTTGCTATTATCTCACTTTCACATTGCGTATCCTTCAGGGTTTTGTGGGAGTTTTTCTTCATTTACTCTGCCTCTTCTCGACATTCTCTTTTCTTCTTGGGGTTACTTAATATAGCATTACATTACAGAAAAGCTCATACATTGTCTGCTTGATTTAACTCTACACGATGCTGCCTTTTTGCTGTTCTTTATATTTCTTGTTTTGGCAGAGGGATATATATCAGCATACGGGACAAGGAATCTACAACGGTCTTATGGCCAGTACTTGCGATCTTCGGTTAGTCTGAGCCCAATTTTATACTCAATTACAACTCAACACTTCCATTTGCGATATTGTTTTATTTTGTGACGACTCTGATCAAACTTGGAATAGGGTTCTTTGTTAGAGATCACTCTATTACCTAGCTAGGTAGAAGCTTGTTAATAATGAGTCTTCAAGAGTGTCATAAAATGATTGCAGAGGAACGAAATTCGCTTGTTTGGTGTTAGATGGATCAATTAGTAAACGATTCTAATGCGTCCGGTTATATACTTGTATTTCATACGATGCTTAATGAGAGTCGATTCAGGAATTAATAGAAAGAGTCCTGTGTTTGGTTTTGGCTCAAAGGCCTAAGCAAAGGCTTAAGATTTCATAGCTGAGAAATTGGGTGGTTTATGTATGGTTATTATCTGGATGAAATTACTACAAATCTGGGTTTTGGCACTCATAGGTTTCTGTTTTGATTTTCCACGTTGATGTTGAATCTTTCTCGTTTCTTCTTTTCAATAGCCAATGGTACAGAGGCAAACTAGGACTTCTCAAGAAGCCTTGTTCTTGAAGAACCATAAGTTTTGTACTTCTTCCACAACTTCCTCTGAGAAGGGTGATGAAGAAACTGAAAAGTAAGTTTATAATTTGTCGGAGAAATACAAAACTGTAATCAGTAAATTCTCGATTCTTTCATATGAAAAATGTGTTCCTTCAGCTCTCAAGCAATCTTTAGCCTGATGGTTATCGAAACATTGTTTTTTTCTCAGGATAAACATTATCTTTGTTGATAAAGACGGAGAGGAAATTCCTGTTAAAGTCCCTATTGGAATGTCTGTGCTCGAAGCTGCTCATGAAAATGATATAGACCTCGAAGGCACAGACTTTTCTTCCATTTTCTTTTCCTTTTCCAATGCTTCTTCTCATAACTAAGAATGGGTTCTATGATGTTTCCAAGATTGATCCTTTATCGAATTGAGAATTCACGGATTGCTTTTACTTATTGTCCAGGGGCTTGTGAGGCTTCTCTAGCGTGTTCAACGTGTCACGTGATCGTGATGGTAAAGATATCTCCTCCATTATTAATAGATCTTCCTATGCTTTCCCTGAAACCAGGATTTTGCTGATAAAATAACTAAAATTGTACTTACAGGACACAGAATACTATAACAAACTTGAAGAACCAACAGATGAAGAGAATGATATGCTTGATCTTGCTTTTGGGCTCACTGAAACGTAAACTTTCTCGCTTACTCGTAAACAAAAACAAAAAAAGTTTAATCTGCTTACCTTATGAGAAAGTATCAAATGTTCCTGGAAACATGTTTCAGGTCACGACTCGGATGCCAAGTCATTGCAAAACCAGAGCTAGATGGTGTGCGCTTGGCCATTCCTTCAGCCACAAGGAATTTCGCGGTTGATGGGTTCGTTCCAAAACCTCATTAGTTTTCGCAGAGATTCTTCGACCTTATAAGAGAACCTGAGGCATTAGTTTTGATGATTGCTTACTGAGAGAAACCAGCCTTAGCTATTACACATCTTAGTTTTGATCTTGGCATTTCTTGTTGTGTCCAAGTTCTAAACAGAACAAGCATAAAGCAATTTTTTTTTTGAAGATTCTCAATGCAGAATAAGCACGAGGTTTGCTTTTTTTTAATGGTGCCGAATAAATTCACAAACTTTCAAGGAAGATGAAACAATCATCAAAAGCCTTGGAAACTTCTTAAGATATTGTAGAAACTAGAAAGACAAAAAAGCAAAAGACATTAATTACTAAGGTCACAACACAAGAACACACAAAGTCCGTGGAAACTACTAGCATGGTGAGGAGGGGTCATGAACAAATCCCGAAAAGATTTCACCTGCGAATCCGATGCATCTAGAAAAGCAGTTCATCGTAAAAGTCATACTGGTCATAGTCAGAATGGTCACTAGCACCTGAGAGGTCATAGTAATCTTCATCACCTGACATTAGATCGATATCAGAGAAGCCATAAGGGTAATCATCTTCAGATGAATCCACATCGTGAACCGTCGCATCATATGGGTAACCATGAGTTGAGTCATTAGGGCGTTTCACAAGTTTGATCCTCTCGGAACACCGCTTCTCCAGATCACCAACAAGGTTAACATTGAAACACTGGCGCAAATCAAGATGTTCCAGGTTAGGGCAATTGTCAAGAATGGCGTTTAAGCCCGTGTCTGTTAATCTATTCCCGAAAAGCTGGAGGTGGCCAAGTCTGGGCATTGTTTCAGCGATTGCCAGAGCATCATCGTCAGACTCGTTGCGAGGGCGCCTGTAACCAACGCAGTTTAGCTTCAATGTCTTCAGATTTGGACAAGACTGGCCTACAACTTTCAGAGACTCTCCTGACAATTCGCAGTATGAAACCTCGAGGTCTTCAAGCAATGGAAGTTTCACAACTGCTTCGACAAATCCCTCGTCTGTTATTGGATAGCACATTGCAAGTTTAAGGCTTCTCAGATTACTTGAACTGCAAATAATTGTGCGCAAAAGTTAGAAACATAACCTAAGATAGAGAAGAAGAACGATAAAGATGCAAAATATGATTATGAAAAGATCGTTTCATAGCACCCCAAGAACCTGAAGCCAACGATCTAGACCTCAGAAGCATAACAACCTCAGAATCAAAATGGACATTTTTCTACTCCAAAATCTTCAAAAAACAATCAACAATAAGTGAAAATCTGTACAAACCCTATACAATAGAGTGAGATCAAATCAACCCAACATCTAAAACAATTTCCTTGAAGAAACCCAAAATTCGCATGATTTTGAGTCAAAGGGAGAGAGATACAGAACCTATGGGCGATGTAATCGAGGAGATCATCGGTGCCGATGTGCCAAATGTCGATCGCAATCAAGCCTCCCTGGCTACGATCAACCGCGTGACGACACATGATCTCGAGGTCATACTCCATGCTTCCCGAATCTCCGAGGTTATGCATGTCAATTTTCCTCCACATCGATGGGTCTTTACAGACGCGACGCCACGATCTGCACACTTTCTGAGCGTTTTCAAGTATCTCAATCGCGCCGAGCCGGAGGAGGATCGATGACGTCAGTTCCGGCGGAAGCTCCGCCCAGTTTCTGTATTCCTCTATTTCCATCGCCTGAGGAAGAGACGAAGACGACGCCGGCGGCGAAGGAGAAACCGATGAAAACATCCCCAACGAAGAAAGGTAGGAAGCCATATTTTCTGAGGATCAAATTGTCAAATCCATTAAATAAAAAGAGTGAAGTTTATAGTAGTCTCAAGACTTTCGTATCCGTCACCAAATTACAATAATTGTCCTCGTGGTATTACATATTTACAAAATTAGTTCGGGCTAAAAGTATATTAAGTATATTTACTTTTTTTTATCATATATTAAAATAAGATTTATTTATTTTTTGTCAGAGTAAGATTTGTTTTCTAATCTGATAAATACAAACATAGAAGGTTTTTTTTTTTAAATAAGATTTGTTTGACATGTGGCAAAATATAATTGGAATTTTTTTTTATACGTGTAAAAAACAGATCGATCGGGTGCCACATATCACGATCATGTTAATTACAACGTTTGACGCATCAAGCTTTATATATTAAGATTAAATTATGACCCGCTTTGATACACGGGTAAATACATTATAAATTATTGATATAAATATTTAAATTTTAATTAGTATCCCGTTAAATTGTCAAAATATTTTAAAATATTATTTAAACGCGGATTTTAAATCATTAGAGATTAATTTATATCCTATCATGCGAATCCAAATATATATAAAATCAGAATTCAAATCATATTCTTAATAACAACAACAAAAATATTTTTACCTGTTATGAATATTTATTAATTATGTGATAAATAAAACTATCTAAATTAAAATTAATTTTATCATTAGTATATTGACACGTGTCACAATCTCAATAAAAATTGACACATGTCACGATCTGGTGAGTTACAATTTTACCTACGTGTCACGCTCACGTTGAGCTCATCCTGCTTTATATAATACATTATAAATTATTGATATAAATATTTAAATTTTAATTAGTATCCCGTTGAATTGCCAAAATATTTTAAAATATTATTTAAACGCAGATCTTAAATCATTAGACATTAATTTATATCATATCATGCGAATCCAAAAATATGTAAAAACAGAATTCAAATCATATTCTTAATAACAACAGCAAAATTTTTTTTACTTCTTATGAATATTTATTAATTATGTGATAAATAAAATTATCTAAATTAAAATTAACTTTATACATTAGTATATTGACACGTATCATAATTTCAATTAAAATTAACACATGTCACGATCTGGTGAGTTACAATTAAGAAACTCAAAATTCTATATTAAAAAAATCATCTAAAAATCTTTTAACTTCACAACATAGTCTTACTCTAAGCATACAATCTAAATTCTAAGCTCTATTGTCTAAAAAATAAACCGTAAAGTCAAAAAACTAAACCATATAAATGTTAAACTCTACCTCCTAAAGATTCATTGTTAGCCGTAGGATATAATAAGGGTGATAATGTGTTTTGTTATTTAATTTGAAAAAAATCAGCAATTTTCTCCTATTTTGTTTTTTCTTTAAAATTATATTTTTTGAATTATCCGATAATATATGTACCCGCTTAGAAAAGGCTCAAAGCTTCTTAAAAGTTCAAAAGAAATACACGAAACTACGAACAAAGATAGAAAGAAAAAAGGACACAAACGAGTTCGTAAGTCAACCACTAGCCACTGATCTGTCAAGACCAGCAAAACAACTTGTCTCTGTATTGTTCAGAAAGATTCAATTTTTAGTCCCAAGCTGAGAAATCATAGTCAACCTCGATGTCGGCACCGCCGTCCAAGTCATCATCATCTGAATCACCATAGTTTTTTTGTTTGAAGAGAAAATCAGCATAGTTAGAACCGGAATCCATATATGGATAATCAGCGGTTGAGTCATTGGGGCGTCTAAAATCTTTCACCCTCTCCAAACATCGCTTCTCCAAATCCCCGGAAAGGTTAATGTTGAAACATTGGCGTAAATCAAGGTGTTCCAGGTGAGGACAGTTGTCAAGAATGGCGTTTAAACCGGTGCCAGTTAATTTGTTCCCAAGAAGCTGGAGGTGACGTAGTTCGGGCATGCTTTCGGTGATTGCTAGGGCATCATCATCATCACAATTGAACCGAGAGCGCCTGTCACCTGGGCAGTTTAGCTTCAATGTCTTTAGCTTTGGGCACGAATGGCCTATAGCTTTCAAATCCAGTTTTGACCATGCGTTTGAGACCTCGAGCTCTTCAAGCAATGTAAGTTTTGCAACTGCGTTCACAAGTCCCTTGTACGTTATTGGAAAGCATATCGCAAGTCCAAGGCTTTTCAGATTACTTGATCTGCAAATGATTTCGTGTAGAGTTAAATCATGAACTAAGAACAAAAATGTTAAGAAACTCTCATAGTACTGATAAATCAGAAGCATGTAACAATCTTTGAATCAGAGTTGCTTTCTACTTAAAAATGAATAGCAAAGAATAACGTGCTACGAACAATGGGTTGTTTCAATTCGGAGGACTAGTACATGAGACAAAAGATCAAACTATAATGATGCTTAAAGAAAGTCTATGATAGAATTCCACAATCTGATGGTCTTTTCCTGATGGTTTTCATTAAGCATGACAAAGGATAATTATGATGGTCTGAAACAATACAACACTCGTTACAAAGACTTCAAAATAAGACAAACAAATTTACTCGTATAAGACCCGAACATCATCCTTCACATCTAATGTCAAAGAAAAATCAACCTTGTTTAGAGCTCTAACTTTCAAGGCTTAACATGTGACAAACAAAAGAAAAAACGTTCATACATTTCGTTGAAACGAATCAAAAAGTAGCAGCGAGTGTTAGGAACAGAGACAAAACCTGTCGGCGATGTAGTTGAGGAGAGAATCGCTGCCGAAGTTGCCAGTGTTGATTTCTACCAAGCCTCCCTTGCTACGATTAACCGCGTTACGGCACATTTCACCGAAGTCGTACTCACAGATTCTGCGATTTCCCAGGTTTCGCATGTCGATTTTCCGCCACATCGAGGGATCCTTAGAGACGCGTCGCCACGATCTGCACACTCTCTGAGCGTTAACCAGTATCTCAACCGCGCCAAGCCGGAGCAGAATCGAAAAGATTAACTCCGGCGGAAGCTCCGACCAGCTTCTGGGCTCTTCGTCTTTCATCACCAGAGACATTGAAGAGGTAGAAGCCATTTTCTGATGTGAGAGTTGACCAAGACCAATTTTATTCCTCCTGGACCAAAATCAATGGGCCTATTATTCATTACATGAAGAATAGAGAGAGGAAGACTTTGGGCCACAATAACATCGAAGCCCTGAATACGTTCAAAGGCTTTACGGTTAGATTCATAGAGATACATATATATATTTTTCTCTTATGGCTTATAGCCTTATACCGTAAGTTGATTATCATTTCTCTAAGACTTCCTCTTGTAATTTCAAATTTATAGTGGAAGTTGAGGGACAAGAGATCTCTCCCCAGAAATATCAGTTAGATACTGGAAATTGGATGAACAAAACCTGCTTAGTTTAATCGGATCAAATCCCTCACATATGATGAAATAAAAATAAATGTCACATCACCGAAATATATAACAAGTGAGTCAAATTTAGTTTTAGACCTTTTGGGTTTCTGTCCCTATTTTCTTTTTTGGAGTTAGGTTACACCACCGCAGAGACAATCGGAACAATGGCTGGAATAACCTTCGAGATCAGAAAATAATCTAGAATGACCCTTTTATAAAAATTATTTTCTTTTTACTTTTTTTTTTAAATCGAAAAAGGATAAATTACCATTTAGTTTTAAAAAATGTTAATTACAAACCCAACCACGAAAACTCACTCGGATTAATGGATCTGGATATGTAACCGGATCTTCTGATCATGGGTCCACATCCCATGAAAAAACAATGAATGTTCGCGTTCTTTTATTTTTTTTTTGGTTTCTCTCTGTCTTCTTCGATCTGCTTCTAGGTTTTGGAAAAAGAAATTTTTTTTTCAAATTCGAGTCACCTTCTCCCAACAAACTTTTTCCTGTGCCGTTTCTTCTATCTTCGCCTCGTTTCTTCTTCGTAAGTGTTCCATCTTCGTAAGCCTTTTGTTTTTGTTTTTCGAAATTGGTTTGTAAATATGTGTAGTATAGGGTTCTTCGTGTTTGTGTGTGGAATAATTTGTGGTCATGAATGCATGAATAATTTGGTATGCTTTTTTGATAATCTATGTCTCACAATGCCTCCTATAATGAAAAACGCTTCAGTATAACTGGTTTAACTGGTACAACTCTATGTCTAGTATAACTGGTTTCACTGGTACAACTGTTTTAACGTATAACTGGTCTTTGAATGCATTGGCAGAATTGGAAAGTAGGATCATGAAGACTATGGCAGATGGGCTTGAAAAGATTAGTACCAATGTTGATGCGGCGGATACAAGACTGAAAAGCTTGAAAGATTATGTGTTTAAAAAGAACAAGGATCCTATGTATTTTGACGGGGATGATTTTTATGATTATAGGTCTGGTTATGGGAAGGATGGTGAAACAAGTGGGAAGAATGGTGGTGGTGAACCAAGTGGGAAGGATGGTGAAACAAGTGGGAAGAATGGTGGTGGTGAACCAAGTGGGAAGGATGGTGATGGTGAACCAAGTGAGAATGATGGCATACCTTTACAATGGATAGCTCAAGACGGTGAAGAGGATGAGGATGATGAGGAGACAACTGAAGACGATGAAGAGGATGAGGAGAAGGCTGAACACTGAAGAGGGTTGTGGTAGGATAAAGAAAAAATTGAAGTTTCTCTCTACTCCTTTTACGGATCCGAACAGGCGTATAAAGCGCTGAGTTATAGATGGTGAAACTTAGTGTTTTTATTGTTATTTTTGAATTATGGATGATGAAACTTAGTATTTTCTGGTTATTTTAGAGTGATGGATGGTGAAACGTGTATTCTGTTTTCGAAAACAACTGGTATAACTTGGTAAAACTACGATGGTACAACTGGTTCTATTTGGTACAACTGCGATGGTACAACTGGTATGACTTCGTACATATACATCTTTGTTCAATTTAATTAAAAATTAAAGTGCGCCGACAAATAAAAACATGTGGTGAAAATAATATTAAAATAATAAATTTAACATGTGCGCCGTCAAATATTTGTACATAGTTATACCAAAGATTCTAGTTGTACTCACTTGTACATAGTTGTACTTTGGCACATTTAACTTGTTATTAGTTAAACCTTACTCTAAACTAAAATTTGTTAGTTGAACTTATGAAAATATATAATTAAATTACATTTATCATATTTTCATATAAAAATATGTTACAAAAATGTTATTTGTCTGATTTCCATAATTAGTCTAAGAATTGAAAACTAACTATTAAAGTATAAGGTAGATGATGTGAAAGGTTGATATTCATGTAATTAATTCCCAAAAATTTAAATAAAATGACTAAGATAAATGATTTTTAAAACAATATGAGTTTAGAGTTTTGAAACAAGGTTTATATCACTGTGACTCTTGAGTTTTGTGTTTTGTTTTGTTTGTCGATAGTTGTACCAGTTTTACGAGTTGTACAAATACAGAAACAAACAGCGTCAATTAACGCATAGTTTCACCAATTATACGAGTTGAATAAAGACAGAAACTAACATAGGCAATTAACACATAGTTTTACCTAGTTATACAAGTTGTACCCAAACATCACATCGATCATTTTTGCCATATGAGATATGAGAAACATTATCCAACATTAAATCATGTTCCTGCGGTTCAACTTCTCTGTTAAGAACCTCCATATCATCAATAATTTAGCTTCACTCGCAATCTCGTCAATCCTTACATAAATTCTACTTCCTAAATCCTCTCTTGGAATTTGCTTACAACTCTGGGTTTCTAAGACACCTTCGATGGCCTCCACATGCAAAATATCTCTATGATGATTTTTGTCCCCTTCCATTAAATATCCTAACAAATCTTCATCATCCAAGATATGCGTGTCTCTTACAAACCTCTTGCAATGGTATGTAACTTAACTTCAGCCTTGTCGTATCTTTATCTACCATAATCTTCCGGCATATTCTATCTACTAACTCACAATAAGTGAATTTCTCTAAAGATCTTTTCATCACTAAAGTATAAATGTGATATTCTTTTGGATTCCATTCTACGCCATCTCCGTTCTTTGAATAATATCCTCCATAGTCAAAACGTATGACTGTGCAACGACTATTTTTCATTTTCCTCTGAAAAAAACCCGACATTAGTATATGTGAATTGTCCCGGTTATACCAGTTTTCCTAGTTATACAAGTTATTCCAGTTTTACCAGTTGTACCACCTGTAACTACTACCTACGATTCATATTGCTTCGACAACGATTCAACATATATAATCCATAGATTATCAATGTAAGACTCTATTAGATTGAGAAAGCAAGTTTTTCCAGTGCATATAGCCTTGGGTTATTCAAGGATTCAATACAATAAGTGAATCTACAAACTAAAATCCCCAAATTGAAATCGCAAATCGAAGCTATATAATTGAAGCTTCAGCTAAAGCAAACATAAGAGTAGTAGAAGAAAGACCAGCAAAAAACACCTGAAAAATCGAAGCTTTAGAAGAGATCGAGATGAGAGATGATTTCGTCCGTGAGAACTCGGCGGAGAAAGAAGAGAGAAAGAAACGAGATTTGAAATCTGATTTTTTTTCTTTTTCAGTTACTATAATTAATTAGAATATTTTAGTGTAATGGTATAATTGGAACTTCGGTTTATTGTAAAGGGAGAAGGTTACTTAAATTGATGGAGGTTAGATGAGATCTTTTTCTCACCAATAAGGTTATCTCAGCACTTCATCCAAGACAATCGCTCTCTCTCTCTTTCTTATCTTCCTAGTTTGCCCTAGCCATCAAGAAAAAGAGATTTCTGATCTCCCTCTCTGGTGGCCGGGTTTCTCTCACTGCCACCGAGAGAGGGAACCCCTTTCCCTCTTCTATCATCGGCTTTGTTTCTCTTTGGTCTTTACTTGCAGTTTGGGGATGAATCGACAGATGTAGGGCTGAAGATTGTTGTTGATCTGGAAGCTAGGGTTTTGGAGTTGGTGGTTCTGTCTAGTCGGCGAGTTTACTTGCTCCCCTCTCCCTTCCCGTTCCAGTTTTCTCAAGGACAGCAAATGGTCTCGGGTTTTGGAGTGTTTCAGCTATCTCTTCTCGCTTGTTTTAAGGCTTATCTGGTGGCCTTCAGCTTCCATTTGGGTTTAGTATCAGTAGCCTTTTCTGAGCATTGATGTATAGGTTGGTGTCATTTCCTCCGGAGAGGCTTTTTAGGATGCGTTCTCTAGGAGGCTTTCGTCACATCCCTTCTTTTTCTCGGTCTCCATCTTGACTTTCTACGGTGACTTCCTTCGCCTTCCTCTGCTTTTGGTGATCCCTTCTTTGCTCTTGGTTTGACTGATATGGGTCATCGGGCCCAGGCTCTATAGCTGTGGTTTTCTTCAGCGATGGTCCGAAAATCTGGCTCTTTCTGGGTGTTTAGGATTTCAGTGATTTGAGATTCTCGACTGAGGCTTTTGCTGCTTCTAGTGGTCTCGGCTGTGAGATCTCTTACGTGGCGCAGTCTAGGGCTGGTGAATTTTTGGTGTTGGCTTTGAGGACGAGTCAAGCCGATTTGAACCTGCTTCCTGTGAAGTCAGATCTTCCAGAGGGTTTTGCTGTTTGCTTCTCTCATTCGACAATCTTGGACATATCCTTTCGAAAGGATGGTTTCAGTTTCGTCTCGGCGGAGTTCATTTGCTCTTATCCCGTTCTGAGGTAATCTCCTTTGAGTATCTTCCTTTGCTGTGTGTTTCCGTTTGTCCCTTGGTGTCGCTTTGTCGTCCAGTTGGGTCTATGGTAGGAGTTGAGGCTTGGTTCATATGCTGTGGATTGCTGAAGTTCTCCCTTTGTCATTTTTGGACTTTGTTTGGTCGGGCCTCTTTCATTGCGGTTTAGTTAGTGAAGTTGGTTATGGTTCTGAAGGTTATTGGTTGATTTTCTCTTTGGTTGAAGAAGCTTTCGAATCTTAATTACCTCGCCCAGCATATTTGTCTCTCTTTTCTCTTCGAATTTTCAGAATAAGACTTCAAGCGGAGATGTACATCAGCAGCTTGCCCGTGTGGTATTGGGTTGAATATCATTTGAAGTTCCTTCGGATGAATGGGATGCTCTCTTTCTTGCTGGTGGCTTCCTTCTTCTTGGATTTCATTGTCATATCTTTCGATTTGTGCTTAACTTAACCACATTTTCCCTGGGGGTTTGTTGGTTGCGTTTCTTCATTTCCGCCGTCTTCATCGTGTGCTTCCGTTTTAGAGTTGGTTTTGCCTTACTAATATTTAGTTTGGGTTTGGGGTTGTAATTGTCGGTGTTTCTCTTGTTTGGGCTTTATCTTTCGGTAATCGTTTGGGTTTAGTTTCCCCTTTTTGGGCCTTTAGTTCCGGATGGATTCGTTTTCGTGCTAGAATGACGACGAATGGATTTGTTCCCTTACTGACTTTTGTCTACTATTTAACATCAACTTTTATGTTTAATATAATCAATCTAGATGAAAAAGGATTTATGTCCCTAAGTTTCGGACCTCTCAGGCTTCTAAACCTAATTTACAATTTAATCCTCATAGTATTATGTATTTACGAAAACAGTCCATGTTGTCAAGTATAATAGGCCCAAATTCTAATGAAATATTGGTCCTAGGTCCATAGTTTACTCACAATAATCCTTCGTCACTCGTTCCTTCTGGTTTAAAATATGTTAAGTTTCATGAGTTTCTAATTCAAAACCAATTGACAATAGGTGGATTTGCTTATTTCCCTTATACATTAGTTCAAATCTCTTTTCATTTTTGATGTGGGATATATTCTTCACACGCTCCCTCGGAATAATAGTCCGTCTAGTCATTAATCTCGACAATATTCCATTATAGGATTAATTTCGAGTTATATCGGTTGAACTAATTTCGGGTAAGATCGATCATGTCTCTTTTGATGGGGCGACGACTTTAGTTCGGGTGGAGCTGCGTGTGTTCGTACTCTACTACCATGTTAAGTTTTACGAGCTTCCAATTGGCACTGAGTAGATTAATTTTATATTAATTTAAATCATTTCTCACTTTCTGTGTGAGATATATTCTTCACAATATGTAATCAATCACAATTCATCTAATAATCTTTCTCCTGTCTTTTTCTCAGATTTGTTTTAGGATCCAATTTCCAGACAAGAAAGCGATTTTCTTGAAAGAGTTTGTGACTTACGCTCATAAGCTTCACTAAGTCAAAGAGGGACACACACTCGTCCACTGAAACTACGAACTTACCGAAAAAGAGGACATGAACGACTTCATTGCCACTAGCCGCTGATAATGTCTGTCATTGCAAACTTCAAAATGATCCGACCGCATATCCCTATCTAGGCATAATGATCGTAGATATCACCAAAGATGTGGTAGACGTACTCATCGCTGTCAATTGAATAGTCGTCATCTTCAAATTCTTCTTCTTCTTCTACTGAATCAGCATTAGAAAGAATGGCATGAAATGGGCAATCAGCGATTGAGTCATTGGGGCGTCTCAAATCTTTGATCCTCTCAAAACATCGTTTCTCCAAATCCCCGACAAGTGTAATGTTGAAACACTGGCGTAAATCTTCAGGTGAGGACAACCATCAAGAATGGCGTTCAAGCCCGTGTTGGTTAGTTTGTTCCCAAAAAGCTGGAGGTGGCATAGTTCGGGCATGCTTTCACCGATTGCTAGGGCATCATCGTCATCATCAAGTTTGGACAGAGAGCCCCTAGAACCTGAGCAGTTTAGCTTCAATGTCTTTAGCTTTGGGCACGAATGGCCTATATCTTTCAAATCCAGGTTTTCCCATGTGCGTGAGACCTCGAGGACTTCGAGCAGTGGAAGTTTTGCGACTGCGTTCACAAGTCCATTGTTTGTCATTCCATAGTACATTCCAAGTGCAAGGCTTCTCAGATGACGTGATCTGCAAATAATTGCGTGTAGAGTTACATCATAAACTAAGAACAACAATATTAAGATATTATTATAGTAGAATAAACTCATAAGCATGTAACAGTGTGAAACATAACAAGACTCGACAATGTGAGAACAAAGGTTGACTTCAAAATAAGTAAAACATAGAGACAAACATTATCCTTCATATATGTGCATCTAAACCCAAACATACACTAGATCAAAGGAAAAATAAACTTTATTGAGAACTCTAACTTGTAAGGAATACATACTCTAATGCTAGTAGTTTATAAACAAGCGATACACAAAAGAATCCAACAAAAACCGATTTTTCCTTAAATACTCACGAGGAAAAAAGAACAGACACATTCATACATTTCTTATCACTGTACTGAGACAGTCTGGTGTTTAAACATTTACTGATTTCCTTGAAACGTCATTTAACACAAGTGAAATCAAAATCAAGGTCCACAAGAGTTCCCTTGAAACGTCATTTAACACAAGTGAAATCAAAATCAAGGTCCACAAGAGTTCCCTTGAAACGAATCAAAAAAGTAGCAGCGGATGTTAGGAATAGAGACAAAACCTGTCGGCGATGTAGTTGAGGAGAGAATCGGTGCCAACGTTGCCAATGTTGATTTCGACCAACCCGCCCTCGCTACGATCAACTGCGTTACGGCATATTTTATCAAATTTGCCAATGTGGATTCCGCGCATGTCGATTTTCCGCCACAACGAGGGGTCCTTAGAGACGCGTCGCCATGCTCTGCACACTTTCTGAGCGTTTTCGAGTATCTCTTCCACGCTAAGACGGAGCAGGATCGAAGCCGTCAACTCCGGCGGAAGCTCCGACCAGTTTCTCGGCTCTTCGTCTTTCACCAGCGGAGGAAGCGGCATGGAAGAGGAAGAAGCCATTTTCCGAGGAACAAAAATATATGTCACATCACTGAAATATATAAACAAGTGGATCAAGTTTTTAGTCTCGGACCTTTCCGTTTCCGTCTCTAATTTACAATTTAGTCCTCGTAATATTATGTATTTAGGAAAACCATTCCTGCCATTAGACCCAATAGTATCGACTAAACTATTGGGCCTAGATCCATAATTCAATAGCTGAAAACAAAGATTGGTGCTCACTCACTGAAATATATAAACAAGTGAATCAAGTTTTTAGTCTCGGACCTTTCCGCTTCCGTCTCTAATTTACAATTTAGTCCTCGTTACGAAAACAATTCCTGCTATTAGACCCAATAGTCTCTAACTATTCGACCTAGATCCATAATTCGATAGCTGAAAGAGGCCATTCGCACATATCGCGCGTTACAACCACGCGCTAGCTTTGCTGTATATTTTGGAGGCAGTCTAGGCGCGTAGCTTGGCAATGGCTTCTAATTTTGATCTCAAAGAGCATCATCAAGTTTCTTTGTCAAGTTTGGGTTGTAAGTTGTAAGTTTGTGCTATTTTTATACTCCTGTTGAAAAATAATACAACCGGATAAATGGTCACATCCATATATATATAAGATCAATTCCAATTTCTATTAACACAAAATCAAGTACTAGTGAAGTTGTTAGTTTCTAGTTTTGTTTTCTATTAGACATTTGTAGCTCTCATTTCACAGGAGATTAAACTTTGATAGTTTAATAAAAAATGTGGCAAGATTTTTGCAGCAAATAAAAAGAGAAAACCAAGGAATGCTTTAATATAAAAGATGATCAAGGAAATTTCACTAAAAAATCAATACTATAGTAACATAAGTGTCTCTCCATATAAAGATACATCAGCATTTTTAAGCATTTTGGAATAACCACCTGTTAGAAAGAAAAAAATAACGTGAATAACCAATCAAAACATTTTATTTATACATATCAGATTTACTAATACACATAAGATTACTAAAATGACAAATCATCGATCTCCATCTTCTTTAATCAAGCGGTTTGGATCATCGTATCATCAAATCCTCCTCGCCCAACATCATCGATCTCCATCTCCTTTAATCAAGCGGTTTGGATCATCAGATCCTCCTCGCCCAGCATCATCGATCTCCATCTTCTTTAACCAGACAATCATATCATAAGGTATCAGATTTTTGTTTTTATCAGATTGGTCAAAGTCTTTCTGGAATTGGTTTGATTTTTACATTTATGGTTGAAGAAATTTGCTCTACGGAGTTTCAGAATCTGTGGACTCTTATTAGGTTGATATGTTTTTTTTTGGTTGCTAAAATAGGTTGATATGTTACCATGATTCATCATCAATCTTGTTCCAAATCAATCTTATACGGTATTTACTTGATCGTTCACAAATACATGAAATTTGTTTGATTTGGGCACGCTTGACTTCCAAATTCTGGTTTAGATAAACCTTTCCAGAGAAAAAAGAGGTGCTCTTATTGAAAGATAATAAATAAAAGGTGAAATACCAATTTCAAGAAATGGTAAAGTGTGTTTTTCCATTAGGCAGTGACAATAAAATCTGAGCAAACAAAGTTGTCTTTATATCAAAGTGAGAGAGAGAGAGTAGAAGAGAGAAAGTGAAGTGAATCCTGTTAAACTAAGATGGATTTCTAGAAGGTGGAAACAACACTCCACAAATCACTTCATCAATCACTCCACAAACCACTCCATTATCATCCACCAAACACTCCACAAATCACTCCATCAATCACTCCACAAATCACTCCATTAATCTATCATAGTTTATGTATTCTTTATGTAATCTCTTGTCTATATAAACCATGTAATCCCTCCATTCATTCCAATAAGAAAAACATACTTCTCTTTCTTCTCTAAACATTCTCTCTCTCTCTCGGTTACTCTTTCTCTCTCTCGGTTACTCTTTCTCTCTAAAAACTTACATGGTATCAGAGCATTTACGCTCCTAGATAACCTCATTCTCAATCACTTCCGCTACTCTCTTCATTCTTACCTCCATTTTCTCAAATCTATTCGAAGAAATCTCTCTTTATCCATTGGATAAAAGCTTGTATTGAGTATGGAAGGCTCAAACAACTCTCGGCATGTGGTTGTTCCGGTGGTTCTCAAGGGAATCAACTACCTACTATGGTCAAGAACAACCAAGACAGCCCTATGTAGCCGAGGGCTTTGGACTCACGTTATGACAAGTGAAGTACCAAAGACAACGGTCGAAAAAGATGGCAAGGAAACGGTTGTTGATGGTAACAAAGGCCAATGGTTCCAAGAGGATCAAATGGTGCTCTCGATCATTCAAAACTCGCTTGAAGTCTCTCTCCTTGAAGCCTACTCGTATTGCGAGAATGCCAAGGAACTTTGGGACACTTTACAAAAGGTGTTCGGAAACATCTCCAACCTAAGCCGAGTCTTTGAAATCAAGAAGGCTATCAATGATCTCAACCAAGAGGATATGGAGTTTACTCAACATTTCGGGAAGTTTAGATCCCTTTGGGCCGAGCTAGAGATGCTTAGGCCAAGCTCAACCGATCCAGAGGTGCTACTTGAGAGGCGCGAGCAAGACAAAGTCTTCGGACTACTTATGACTCTCAACCCTACCTACTCGGATCTCATCAAGCATATGCTACGAGCAAACAAACTCCCAAGTCTTGAAGAGGTGTGTGCTCAAATTCAAAAGGAGGAAGGCTCTCAAGGACTCTTTGGTGGAAAGAAAGAGCTTCTTACCGCCAACAAAGGAGTGTACATGCCCGAAGATCGAAGGATATTTATGTGTGATCATTGTAAAAAGAAAGGTCATTCGAAGGATAAGTGTTGGATTCTACATCCACATCTCAAGCCCAATAAATTCAAAGAACAAAGGGCTAACTTGGCTAGAAAACCGATGGTGGAGCAATCACAAGCCGGAACATCCCCGGCCGACGGTGTCATGGCTAACATGACTTCTCAACAATCCGGTGAATTCGTGAGGAAAGCCGACTTGGATGCACTCATCAAAGCCATCCATCAAGGCAACCTAAATGAATCCGGTACCACTTTCTATTCCCATAATCCTAAAGATTCAATAGTTATTGATTCGGGAGCATCGCATCATATGATTAGCAATGCTAGATTACTTGATAACGTTGAATCGGCCATAGGAAATGTAGTAATTGCTAACGGAACAAAAATTCCAATTAAGGGAATAGGAAATCTTAAATTGTTTGAAAAGAAGTCTAAAGCATTCTACATGCCTACATTTACTTCCAACTTATTATCGGTAAAACGAGCTACTACCGATTTGAATTGCCTTGCTATCTTTAGTCCTAACGATGTAACATTTCAGGATATTAAGACGCATAAGGTGCTCGGAAAAGGAGGTGTCAAGGATGATTTATATTTGCTTAGAGACGAATCATTCATTCCCTCATTATCTTGTTCGTTTAGTTCAACTTCTTCTTCGGATATTAATAGTGAAATTTGGCATGCTAGACTAGGCCATCCCCACTCGCGTGCATTAGGACTTATGTTCCCTAGTATCTCGTTTAAAAATGATGAATGTGAAGCTTGTATACTTGGTAAACATTGTAAATCGGTGTTTCCTAAGTCTTCAACTATCTATGAAAATTGCTTTGATTTAATCCATTCCGATGTGTGGACTTCACCTTGTACATCACGCGAAAATCATAAGTATTTTGTCACATTTATAGATGAAAAATCGAAATATACTTGGGTAACATTATTGCCATCTAAGGATAGAGTACTTGAGGCATTTACTAACTTTCAAACTTATATCTCTAACCATTACAATGCTAAGATTAAAATTTTTAGAAGTGACAATGGTGGGGAATATACAAGCAATGCCTTCAAACAAGTCCTAGCAAAGCATGGCATCATCCATCAAACAAGTTGTCCATACACACCCCAACAAAATGGTGTGGCCGAACGAAAGAATCGACACTTGATGGAAGTCGCGCGATCTATGATGTTTCACAACAATGTCCCTAAGAAGTTTTGGAGTGATGCCTTGGTCTCGGCATGTTACCTCATCAATCGGACACCCACCAAAATTCTCCATGACAACTCCCCATTTGAGGTACTCAACAAAACCAAACCTTCCCTTAATCACTTACGTGTATTTGGTTGTGTGTGTTTTGTATTAGTTCCCGGGGAGCTTCGGAACAAGCTTGATGCCAAGAGCACAAAGGCTATGTTCATTGGATACTCTACCACCCAAAGAGGGTACAAATGTTACGATCCGGACACAAGGAAGGTCCTAGTATCACGGGACGTCAAGTTTGTGGAAAGAAAAGGATACTACGATCAAAGGGATTGGGAAGACTTGCAAGATCTCTCCCATACCTCCTCGGACCGAGCCACCAACCTTAGACGAATCCTAGAGACGCTTGGGATCTCAAGTACATTCGGAGCCGGGACACGCCAAATGAATGAAGCTGATACAAACCCTCCTACGCAACCGGCCGAGGGCGCTACGCCTAATGAGGGGTCTCCTCCCCTTGGCCATGAGGGGGGCAACCAAACCGAGATACACTCCGATGTTCATGACCAAGGCGAGTCAAGCGAAGCCATGCCCGAAGGCGAGTCAAGCGAAGCCATGCCCGAAGGCGAGTCAAGCGAAGCCATGCCCGAAGCCCATGATCAACAATCAACCGAACCAAGTCCCATTGTGCAACAACAACCGGTCACACTAAGAAGAAGCACAAGAAAGAGGTCCACGCCATCAACATGGAAGTACTACAATTGCAATGCGGTAGCCCATCCAACCCAAGCTGTGTGCACTCTAGCATACATTCCTCAAGAGCACATTGCATTCCTCGGAAAACTTGACCAAGAATACATTCCAACAAGTTACGAAGAAGCAAAGGAACACAAGGTGTGGAAAGAGGCGATAGGAGAAGAGTGCAAAGCTATGGTACAAAATCACACTTGGGATGAAGCTGACTTGCCGGAAGGAAAGAAGACCGTGAGTTCCAAATGGGTATTCACAATCAAATACCTTAGTAGTGGAGACATTGAAAGGCACAAGGCGAGACTTGTGGCAAGAGGATTCACACAAACGTATGGAGAAGACTACAACGACACATTTGCTCCCGTCGCCAAGCTACACACCGTAAGGATTGTCTTGTCACTTGCCACAAACCTAGATTGGGATTTATGGCAAATGGATGTCAAGAATGCTTTCCTTCAAGGAGAACTAGAAGACGAGGTATACATGACTCCTCCACCGGGTCTTGAAGACTCGATTACATCGGGGAAGGTTCTAAGGCTAAGAAAGGCTATCTACGGATTGAAACAATCTCCAAGGGCGTGGTACCACAAGCTTAGCATGACATTAAGAGATAGAGGGTTCAAGAGATCGGAATCAGATCATACACTCTTTACCTCGAAAAGAAAAGAAGGCTTAGTGGTGATTCTCATCTACGTTGATGACATTATCATCACCGGAAACGACAAGAAGGGCATTCAAAGTATCAAGGATTATCTCAAATCCGTATTTGAGATCAAAGACCTCGGCGAGCTCAAATACTTCTTGGGAATTGAAGTTTGTCGATCCAAGGAGGGCCTCTTCATCTCGCAACGGAAATACATTCACGATCTCTTGAGTGAGGCCGGAAAGCTTGATGCAAAACCGGCCAAGACACCTCTCGAAGAAAACTACAAGGTAGAACGAGAGGGGGAGATAGAAGATAGTCTATTTGAAGATGTAAGGCAATATCGGAAGATGGTGGGCAAGCTAATCTACTTGACCATCACGAGACCCGACTTGTGCTTTGCCGTGAACCAAGTAAGCCAATATATGCAAGCCCCGAAGATATACCATTGGAACATGGTAGACCGCATTCTAAGATACATCAAAGAAACCGCGGCTTATGGCATTTGGATGGGTCACAATGAAAGCTCTGAGATAGTAGGATATTGTGATGCCGATTGGGCTGGTGATAGAAGAGATAGGCGATCCACAACCGGCTATTGTACTTTCATAGGAGGAAATTTGGTCACATGGAAGACAAAGAAGCAAAAGGTGGTTGCTTGTTCAAGTGCCGAGGCCGAATATCGAGCTATGAAGAAGCTAACAAACGAGCTCACATGGATTAAGGCGATACTCAAAGATTTGGATATCAACACTCAAGGTCCCATAACCATGCATTGCGACAATCAAGCGGCCATACACATTGCCTCCAATTCGGTGTTCCACGAACGCACCAAACATATTGAAGTGGATTGTCATAAGGTGCGCCAAGCCGTTGAAAAGGGACTCATCTTACCGTGTTACACAAGGAGTTCGGATCAACTCGCGGACATTTTTACCAAAGCCGCAAACTTGAAGGTGTGCGAGTTTATACACTCCAAGCTCGGACTCGTAGAGATCAAGTAGCCGTGAGATTCATACTCTTTTTCCTTATGTGTGTTTTTATCCCAAGTGGTTTTTCACACTAAGGTTTTAATGAGGTGAGTCTTATCGGTTCCAAACTTATCTCTACGGTTAAGCTTGAGGGGGAGTGTTAAACTAAGATGGATTTCTAGAAGGTGGAAACAACACTCCACAAATCACTCCATCAATCACTCCACAAACCACTCCATTATCATCCACCAAACACTCCACAAATCACTCCATCAATCACTCCACAAATCACTCCATTAATCTATCATAGTTTATGTATTCTTTATGTAATCTCTTGTCTATATAAACCATGTAATCCCTCCATTCATTCCAATAAGAAAAACATACTTCTCTTTCTTCTCTAAACATTCTCTCTCTCTCTCGGTTACTCTTTCTCTCTCTCGGTTACTCTTTCTCTCTAAAAACTTACAAATCCATGGCGTCGAAGGTTGTCTCAGGCATAGTTTTTCTGTTCAACCTCATTACCTTTGGTCCAGCCGTTGCTGCTGAACAAAGACGAAGCACTGTGAGCTGGTCTGATCCTAAGACTTCTCAATGGAATCAATCAATGTTTCCTAAAGTGCCAATTCGCACACGATGTGGCAATGTCAATGCATCTTGTCGTGCTAATATATGTATAGCCGTGACTAACTGTTCGTCGCCAATCTTTGGTGAAAAATGTAACGCGTCTGCTGCTTTCATTTGCACGGTTGATTCTGGTAATAGCCTCTCCCTATCTCTCTCTTTAATTTGTCCTATATTATCAACATGTTATAGTAGTGTCCTATATTATATACTTTTGTAAATTGTAAACGCAATAAGGCAAACGCAAATGGAATGCGTTTGGGCTTTTTGTTTACAGTTACAAACTTATCTTCTAAACAAATGAAATTTTTTTATTTTTAAAGAATTTGATCGTTTTGATAAGAAAAATATTACATTTGAAACCCTAGAGATCTTAATATGCCTAAAATCTAAGGGCCAAGCTTTGTTTTATCAGGATGTGCCAAAATCTAAGGGTCAAGTTCTTGCAGATGGATATGGAATCTCGTAGTTTTATGTATTTGCGAAAACAGTCCGTGCTGTCGTTTATAACAAGCCCAATATTCTAATGAAATATTGGGCCTAGGCCCATAATTTACTCATATAATTCTTCGCCGTACGTGGTTCCTTCTGTTTCATGACTACAGTCATGAAGATTCTGGTTTAAAATGTAATCAATCATCATTCAACAAATAATTCCAGACAAGAAAGCGATTTTCTTGAAAGAGTTTGTGACTTGCGTTTCACGAAACATTTTAAATCTCTTCTTACTCTGTCAAGGAGTTTACACGCTCATAAGCTTCACTAAAACTACCAACTTATCGAAAAAGAGGACATGAACGACTTCATTACCACTCGCCACTGATAATGTCTGTCATTGCAAATTTACAAACTTCAAAATGATCGCATATAATCTTTTATACAATCTCTCCACCTAAACTATGGAGGTGATGTTTGATTTTGCGGAGGTGTTTCTTGCGTATGCGGAAACAGAGAACTCAACAGGACAAGAATTGGGATGAACGATAGTAAATTTGGAGGAAACCAAGTAGTGGGTGTGTTTTTTTTTTGCTAAGAAGGTAAATATTCATTTAAAATAATCGGTTTAGGATTACAAATTGTTATTGAAACAAAAAGGTAACTCTATGAATTGGTCCCATGGTAAAAAAAAGATAAAAAACATGGAAGCAAAAGGCAGTGAGTGTGTTTTACCCTAAAGAAAAGTTTGAACGAGAGGATTATTCTTTGTAGAGATTTCAATTCTTCAAATACTTTGGATTCTACCTTTGTTCCTTAATTTGTTGTCTCTTCTTTGCTGGGTTTGTTCCCAAATTATCTCCTTGTTTCTGTCGCATGAATACAAAGATCAACATTTCATGCTTGTAAACTTATTTTAACCATAAATTACAATATGGTCCTCATGGTATTACATATTTACAAAATTAGTTTGGGCTATAAAGTATATTCAATTAAATTAACTCATGGGCTTTAATCCATAATTATGATTAAAAAAATTGTAAACAATAATCTAAAAGTTTGTATCATCTAAATCTTTTAATTTACATAATAGTTTAAATCTATAAAAAAAAAAACTCAGTCAGTTGCCGACAAAAAAAGAAACTTTCAACTCTTTTTTTCTAAAAATTACTCTAAAGTCTAAAACCTAAACAATATAAATGTTAAACTATTAACTCCTTAAACTTTAAAAAGGACATGAAGGAGTTAAAACGTGACAACTATTCGTCATTGATCTTGAAAAGACCACCAAAACAACCTGTCTCTGCATTGTTCAGAAAGATTCAATTTCTAGTCCCAATGATAGTCGCTGCCACCTGAGAAATCATAGTCGACCTTGATGTGGATAATCAGCGATTGAGTCATTGGGGCATCTCAAATCTTTGACCCTCTCCAAACATCGCTTCTCCAGATCCCCGGAAAGGTTAATGTTTAAACATTGGCATAGATCAAGGTGTTCCAGGTGAGGACAGTTATCAAGAATGACGTTTAAACCGGTGTCAGTTAGTTTGTTCCCAATAATTCATATAATTCTTCGTTGGTTCCTTTTGGTTCATGACCAACCTCATGAAGACTCTGGATTTAATGTACCCATCTAAACATCTCACTGTTCGAATTATCCCATAATTAATGTACCCGCTTAAAAAAGGGCTAAGAAGCTTCTTAAAGGTTCAAAAGAAATAGCGACACACGAAACTACGAACAAAGAGAAAAAAAGGACACGAACGAGTAGAGTTGTCAAAATGGGTGGGCCGACCATGGGTTGTCCATGTCTAAACCATTATGGACCGGTCATGGACAAGCCCATATACGAAGTGGGTGTAAATGGGGTACGTCCAACTTCGTCCACGGACAAAACGGGTTGGACAATGTGGACATTGGTCGGCCCAATATAATTAAAAACCTAGGTCAAAACGATTTGGGGGAAAATAAAAAATTCATCTGCGTTTCTATTCCTTCGAGCCGTTTCTTATTTTTCTCTGCGTTTCTTCTATTTTTGGTGAGAATCTTCAATCGACTTCACCAGCTTGTCTTTGTGGAGTACAAATCACAAATCGACGACATCTTCTCTATTTGGAGATATTCTTTTCGAGACTCAGTCTGTCCAAACTCGTAGCTCCCATCTCCCATCAAAATCAAGGTAAAATTTGTGTCTTTATGCTAAAATAAATGGTAATCGTGAATTGTTCTACTTTGAATCATGAATTCAATCATGAACTCTTTATTGTGAAAGAAGTAGAGCTTTCAAATTCTGCAGTTTGGTGAATTAGGGGAATCTCGTTGAATTAGTAGTCTACGTTTAATTTGGATATGTCTTTGTCGACTTCTCTCTAAGCTCTCTTCTCTGTTTGTTGTGTTTCTCTTACAATCTCTCTAAGCTTTTGTGATTCTGAGAGATACCCATTTATTTTCTTATGGAAAATGGTAATGGGTCGATCTCGAATTCTCAATCTCATCTCTTATTGATGGTGTTGCTTTACTCTTAGTGTCTCAGATTCAGATGGATAATGAGGAGACTCTAAACCTCAACGACAACGATGATGACTATATGAGTGGGGATGAGATGATGGATCAAGATGAAGATGAGAATCTGATAGCTGATTCACTAGCAAGTACGACTGAGAACAACAAGGTGAAAGGTAGGATTAGTTTTAATAAACGGAAGCGTTCAAGGTGTTGGAGAAATTTTAAAATCATTGGAGAGAAATTGCATGATGGTAGGAATGATGTTAGATGCAACTATTGCAATCATAACTATTGCATAGATCTACGTAGAAATGGCACCACTACTTTGTTGCATCACATGAAAACATGCTCAAAAACTCCTGGAAGTACTCCTATATGTGGAAATAGGAAGCTAGATATGATGGTGTTTCGGAAAATGATTGCAGTGGCAATCATTGAGCATGATCTGCCTTATTCATTTGTTGAATACAGAAGGATTAGAGAGGCTTTTCTTTATGCTAATTCTAGTATAGAGTTTTGGAGTAGGAACACAGCAGCTACCGATTGTCTAAAAATTTTTGAAAAAGAGAAAAAGAAACTTAGGGAGATGTTGAATGAAGTTCCCGGTAGGTTTTGCTTGACAACCGATTTTTGGAGATCACTCACGATAGAGGGTTACATCTGCTTGACTGCACATTATATTGACAGTGGCTGGAATTTGAAGACTAAGATACTGTCATTTTGTGCTTTTCCTCCTCCACATACTGGTGCTGCTATTGCCATGAAGGTTATGGAATTGGTGAAAGAATGGAAATTAGAGAAGAGATTGTTTACAATTACAGTAGATAACACTTCATCAAATGACAACATGCAAAGAATTCTCAAGAGACAACTTCGAAAAGACTTGGTTTGCAATGGAGAGTTCTTTCACGTAAGATGTGTAGCACATATTTTGAACCTGGTTGTGCAAGATGGGCTAAAAGTGATTGATGGTGCTTTGGAGAAAATCAGGAACAGTGTAAAGTTTGTGAAGATTAGTGAGTCTAGAGAACAATCATTTCAAACCTGTGTGGAAACCGTGGGAATTGAAGCTAAGGCTGGACTAGTTTTAGATGTAACCACCCGATGGAATTCTACACATTTGATGCTCTCTAGAGCCATCATGTATAAAGAAGCATTTCGCCATCTTGCAGAGGTAGAGACATGTTATCAAGATTATCCATCCGATTTAGAGTGGACAAGAGCAAAGTTGATTTGTGAGTTCTTGACCCCATTTGCAGAAATGACAAATTTGATCTCTGGATCATCTTATCCAACTGCTAATTTGTATTTCATGCAAGTTTGGAAGATTGAAAGTTGGTTGAGAACTCATGAAGAATCTGATGATGAAGTTATTTGTGAGATGGTGGAAAGCATGAAGGTGAAGTTTGACAAATATTGGGAGGAGTATAGTGACATACTTGCTATTGCTGCGGTTTTTGATCCTAGGTTGAAGTTTAATGTTCTAGAGTATTGCTTCATTACCTTAGATGCATCCACTAGTAAATCGAGGTTAGATCATGTGCGTAAGAAGATGAAGAAACTTTTTGAGGTTTATAAGAAGAACCAAAAGAAATCCGCAGTTGGAACTTCAGGAATAAACACATTGGAGCAGCAGACCATTCTTCCTGGATATGATGTAAGTTTCTGTCCTGTTTTCTCTTATATTTTTTTTTGGTATTGAAATTTGAATCTTGCATGAGAACTTTTATACATTTTTCAGGGTTTTTATGCTTTCTTTTCTCAAACGGCTGGGGATAGTGGAAAATCAGCCTTAGATAAGTATTTGGATGAGCCGGTTTTAGATATGATTGCATTTAGGAGCTTGGATGTTTTGGCATATTGGAGAGATAATGCAAATCGTTTTAAAGAATTGTCTACTATGGCTTGTGATGTCCTTAGCATCCCTATTACAACCGTGGCTTCGGAATCTTCTTTTAGCATAGGAAGCCGTGTGTTAAACAAATATAGGAGTTCCCTTCTTCCTTCAAATGTGCAAGCCTTAATTTGCGCAAGGAATTGGTTACGAGGCTTTGAAGAGATTGGTAAGTTTTTTTACTCTTTTTTCATCTTTGAATCAGTCTTGCTCCTGTTTTGAAATTATGAGTCTTGGAACGACTTTGCAAACTTCTTCTTTTCCTTAGAGTATTTTGACTAAACCGCTTCCATATGAGAACATGATTACTCGCTGTCCAATATTGACCTTTCTAATTTGTTTCTTTTTAACTGCAACATAGGTGATCAATTTGAGTTCATTGAAGAAGACAAGGAAGGAGAAGAAGAAGTTTAAGATAATTATGTCTTTTGTGTTCAAATGTGTTTTGGATTTGGTACTTTTGTGTTCAAATGTGTTTTGGATTTGGTACTTTTGTATTCAAATGTGTTTTTGAATTTGGTATTAGACATTTGTATTCAAGTTTGTGTTTGGATATTTGTGTTTAAACATTTGTATTCAATTTGTTCTATTCTGACCAATGGACATCCCATTTGGACATGGACGTTAATGGGTACGGGCGTTAATGGACATGGTCACTGTTTGTCCACAATCAAAATGGTCAATATTGGACGGGTCTAAATGGACTTGGACAGCCCATTTTGACAGCTCTACGAACGAGTTCTTTAAGTCATAACCACCACTAGCCACTGATCTTGAAAAGACCAGCAAAACATTTCAAGTCCAAGGCTTCTCAGATTACTTGATCTGCAAATGATTGCGTGTAGAGTTAAATCATGCAAACAGAGCACAGAGCATAGTCGAAGAACAAGACATTCTTATTGAATACATAGATTTAGATTTCTTGTTTGTAGCTTCACCTAGTTATCAACTTGTTTCTTCTGTCGAAGACTCGTATGCCAGAACATGTTCCCCCTCAACAAATACGAGTTCGCATGTGCTTGAAGCTCGGGAAGAAAGTGCCAACTCCTTGATCATCTTCAGGTTTGGAACAAAATGTTCGGTTGTATCAGCCAAGATTGTTGCCGTCTTTAAGCAACAAGCATTTTTCAATATATAAACCGCAATATCTCTGTCTTGTTTTCTCCCAAAGTATCGTGACCAGTTGAAAATTTGTAAACTCGTCAACATGCATTCGGGAACAGTACTCGGTTGATCCCAGCAAACCATTTTATTACGTTCATCTTCCCCATGATCCTGTCACAGCGCAGATGAATTAGAATAAAGACCATACTGCGCATTAGACCCCGGAAAAAAAAAAAGTTAATCGAAAAAACTTACTTCCATGTCAGAGATGTCTAGTACTCGTAACTTAGGAGAATCTTTGAGCAATTGAGCAAGAAGATTTGACGATTCCTTTTTGCACACACATAGCTTCAGATTTTCAAGCTGATTGAAAACAAAACCACCACCATACACATCCTCCCCACCTGTTTTTAGGATCTGGATCCATTATTCATACAAAGTGATACTAAAATTATTAACAAAGGATTCTACAGACGAGATTGACTTGCAAATTGCAATATGATAAATGAAAACTAATTACCTCCGAACATAATGTAAGACGCTTGACAGATGTGATGGATCCAATAACGCTTTCAAGAATATGGTACCGAACATCGACATATGCTTCCCTCAGCTTAGGCATATTCTTAATCTCAGAGTAGTGTCCCAAATCATTCCAATCCTCAAGTTTGAAATACTTCAAAGAAGGAGTATCTATCTCATACCCATTCAAAAACCAATCATCAGGTATAAAGAGTGATAAACTCTGCAAAGATGGGACGGCAATAGTGAACTCTTCCACATTTTTATCATCAAGAAAATGCACCGATAGCTCTTCAAGAACTGGACATATCGATAGAAGCTGTTGAAGATATTCTTCATCTGCATATGTCACACTTTCAAGTTGCAAAGTTTTCAGAGAATGAAGACAAGCCATAGCAGGAACTTCCACGAGAGTTACGCGTCTGAGTTTCAAGATCACGAGCGATTTGCAGGTATAGAAGCTACTCGGAAATATGTTTTCATTATTATCCGAATAATAAACAATTTCCAGCTCACGTACATAGCGTGAAACTGCAATTTCAACCCACCGTTTGATATCTTCAGGTTCAGAATCACTTAATTCAAGACGCAAGCTTTCTATGACCGGAGCTCTATGTAATGGCAGATTCTTGTCAATAAAATCTCGAAGTGCAGGCGGTGAGTTACGCCAACTAACGTACTCGAGTTTAGGCAACCACATCCAAAGAAACTCCCATCGCTTAGACAAAATGCTAGTAGATACAGCAACTTTTGTTGGAACAAAAGATAGTATCTTCACCAGCAATTCATCAGCCAATCCACTGATTTTGTCCATTTCTTACAAATCCAACCATCAAACATAAACTTTGATTTTGTCTTCTCTGAAAATAAAAGCACAAGGAAACAACATCAATGTAAGACTCAAAAGGGTTTGTCTGGAGCCAAGCAAACAAATTAGTAACAAGAGAAAACACAGCCACACAAAGTAAAGGGACACAACTCTAGAGACGATCCCATAACACTGAATTTCGATCCCCAATCAAAGACTTAGCGATTTTTATCCATATGGGTACAAAGTTGTTAACAATGTGAAGGGAGCAACTAGGGAACATAAAAGTCATTATAACAAAAGCCTAGACTTTATTCATAGAACCCAGAAATTGAACATCTTAAAGCTTTGCTGACTAACAAGTCTAAACTTTGATCAATTGGGTTGTCACACACAAAGCTAATAGCCGATTAGCTTAAGAAAGATTCACAACATTTCTTTCGGAATCTGCTTATTTTATCCAATCACATTCCCTGGTGAATCTATACGATCATTCATATATCATTGTTACCTCGATTTGACTTTGGAGGATTGCCAATTGTAGATTTGACCTCTTCGAGCTTCTTGGCAGAAATCAAACACGAGAGGAAGAAAGAAGATCATCCATGGCGGAACCAAAAAAAAGCCCTCTTTCTGGTAACACCGACTCTTTGATGAATAGATATGTAATCCATTTCACCGATTTAGAGAAGAGAGAAATCGAGTCCAGTGAGGAGGAAGAAGAAGAAGAGACGGATTATAGGGTTTTCTCAAAGCAACCGATCGGTTTCTATTTGGTTTCGGTTATAATCCCAAACCGAACCGTATACCAAAGTTTTTTTTCATTCGGTTATTAGTTTCGGTTTGGATTAGATTTTTCGGGATTTAAGATTTTCGAATTTTAGAAATTAGATCTCATTCGGGTATAACTTATAACAAAATTGACACAATTAACTAACTTTAATTAAGATTATAGTTTTTGATATTTAAATGTATTTTTATATATTTCACAACTTCGTTAGAGAAAAACCCTTTTGTGGCTAATACCGGCTTCACCATAGGCAAAGATTTACAAGTAGATCTAAAAACAATATATACTCTAATTGGATTGATAAAAGAAAAAAACTTTTAGTTATCTATGGAGGTAAGTTTCCTTTTTACTCTAGTATTTTGTTCAATACAATAATTATGTAATCATAAATTAAACTCTAAAGTCTAACTAAACTATATAAATGTTAAACTCTTAACTCCTGTTGAAAAAAAAAAAAAAAAAAAACTCTCAACTCCTTAAAGTTTATTTTGTTACCCCTAAAAAAATTCAGCTATTTTTTTTTTCTATTTTGACTTTTTAAAAATAAAATACTTTCGAATTCTCTCATAACTAATGTACCCGCTTAAATAAAAAAAGCTCAAAGCTTCTTAAAAATTCAAAAGATATAGAGACACACACGAAACCACAAACATGGAGAAAAAAGGACATGAACGAGTTCTTAAGTCACAACCACTAGCCACTGATCTTGACAAGACCAGCAAAACAACCTGTCTCTGCATTGTTCAGAAAGATTTAGTTTCTAGTACCAATAATAGTCGCCGCCACCTGGGAAATCATACTCTTCCTCAAAGTCGTCACCGCCATATATATAGTCCAAGTCATCATCATCAGAATCAGTATCGACAAAAGCGACAACAAATGGACAGTCAGCAGTTGAGTCATTGGGGCGTCTAAAATCTTTGATCTTCTCCAAACATCGCTTCTCCAGATCCCCAGAAAGGTTAATGATTAAACATTGGCGTAAATCAAGGTGTTCCAGATGAGGACAGTTGTCAAGGATGGCATTTAATCCGGTGTCAGTTAGTCTGTTCCCGAGAAGCTGGAGGTGGCGCAGTTCAGGCATGCTTTCGGCGATTGCTAGGGCATCATCATCATCATGTTCGTACCGAGAGCTCCTGTAACCTGAGCAGTTTAGCTTCAATGTCTTTAGCTTTGGGCAAGAATGGCCTATAGCTTTCAAATCCAGTTTTGACCATATCACTGTGACCTCGAGGACTTCCAGCAATGGAAGTTTTGCGACTGCGTTCACAAGTCCCTCGTTTGTCATCAGATAGTACATTTCAAGTCCAAGGCTTCTCAGATTACTTGATCTACAAACAATTGCGTGTAGACTTATATCATAAACTACGGAGAACAACAATGTTAAGAAATATTCATAGCACTGATCAACTCAGAAGCATGTAACAAATCTTAGAATCAGAGTAGGTTTCTACTTAAATAAAACGAGCAAAGAACAACGTGTTACAAATAATGCGCTGGGACGGGCTAATACATGAGACAAAAGATCGATTCTTATAGCAGATTAATCTGATGAGCTTATTCTGCTAACAAACCACAACTTGCTTTCATAAACAATGTGAAACCAAACAAGACTCGACAATATGAGAACAAAAGACTAGGTCTAACAGCGTTATAGGAACAGTGACTTCAAGATAAGACTGAAAAAAATGTACTTGTAAAACATATCTAGTCCGCATAATATACACAGTATCATAACATTATTCCAAACGTAGAGTAAATAAAAGAAAACTCATCCAACTCGAACTTGCAAGGCATACATATTCCCAAGTAAGAGTATATAACTCAATATCCAAAATTGCATTCATGAAAGAGACAAGATAAATGCAGCTAAACAAGTGATAAACAAAACAAAAGATACGGGAAATACGTTTTTAAGCTAACAAAACTTTGCCAAAATACTGAGACCTTTTGTGTCTAAAAATTCAAAGATTTCCTTGTAATGTCATTAAAAACAAGTGAAATCAAATATCAACGTCACATTTATAAGTAAAACATTTAGAGATTTCCTTGAAACATCTAGAGTGTTAGGAATAGAGACAAAACCTGTCGGCGATGTAGTCGAGGAGAGAATCGGTGCCAACGTTGCCAATGTTGATTTCGACCAAACCGCCCTCGCTGCGATCAACGGCGTGACGGCACATTCTATCCAAGTTGTAATCATACAATCCGCAGGTTTTCATGTCGATTTTCCGCCACAACGAGGGTTCCTTAGAGACGCGTCTCCACGCTCTGCACACTTTCTGAGCGTTTTCAAGTATCTCTTCCACGCTAAGACGGAGCAGGATCGAAGCCGTCAACTCCGGCGGAAGATCCGACCAGTTTCTCGGCTCTTCGTCTTTCACCAGCGGAGGAGGCATGGTAGAGGAAGAAGCCATTTTCCGAATAAGAACAGTAAATGTCACATCACTGAAATATATAACAACTGAGTGACGTTTAAGTTTCGGACCTTTCGGTTTCCGTCAGTAGTTTGCAATTTAGTCGTCGTAGCATTTATTATGAATACAATTCGTAGGTTCGATAATCGAAGAAAAAGCTTGGGAATTCTTGTGCCCACTCAAGAAAGCCCAACCGCACGTATCGCGCGTTACAACCACGCGCTACACTTTGCTCTATAAATTTAGAGGCAGCTAGGCGCGTGGCTTTGGCTTAACTAATAAATATTGCAAGTTTTACAAGATACAGATTCGAGATCATTTCAATGTTTTATTTTACCCTCGAATTCGGTTTTGGTTCGGTTATAGTATAACCATCACTTTTACTCTTGAACCAAAATATTTTCCATTTGGTTGAAATGTCAACTCCCAGGGCCTTATAGTCTGTGCATTGTTCAAAAAGTTTCAACGCTATAAAAGGCCATATTGGCCTTCCTCTTATCAATATAAATAATCTGACATCAATAATTCAACAAACAAGTCGCCTTCAGATGAATCCACATAACCGTTGCATCAAATGGGTAATCATGAGTAGAGTCATTAGGCCGTCTCACAGCTTTGACCCTCTCGGAACACCGCTTCTCCAGATCACCAACAAGGTTAACGTTGAAACACTGGCGCAAATCAAGATGTTCACAGGTTAGGACAATTGTCAAGAATGGCGTTTAATCCCGTTTCTGATAATATGTTCCCGAAAAGCTGGAGGTGTCGAAGTCTGATGAGGACATCGAATCACCAAGTCAAGTCATTCAAGCTCCATTTGTACCAAGCGGACCAATGACAAGGACCAGGAGTAAGAGCCTGGAAAAGAAGTTCAACATGTTCTTGGACCAGCTGGATCGTGAAGGACTGATCATGCTTGATCAGTTTGAAGGATTGCAACTAATGCCATCCGAGAGCTCACATTTGATGGATCTGTTCAACCAAGTGTCACAACCTGACCACAACGTTCCAGGAGATGATCCACCTATGGATCAAAAGCTCTATGAGTCTACTTTTCAGAACACTCAAGATCATGTCAAGCAGCCTTACCAATCACCCATAAAAGGCCCCGCATTGAAGACGTGTCTGGTGGATCCTTTAATAGTCGATAACACCAAATGGGTCCTATTCAAGCCCAAACGTGAAACTCATCTTACCACAGTTTCTTTGGGATTAGGAGAAGCCTAGCAAGCCCACGAATCAGCTGGAGGAGCTCAAGAGAAGACCTATCCAAGTTGAAGACTAAAAGAGATCATGTTACCATTTTTAGCTTATTTTGTGTTTAAAAGCCTAACGGCTATTTCCTTTTTTGGTTTATTGTGTTTTCCTTTTTCTTTCTTGCAGGTTTATTGTGTTTTTCCTTTTTTATGCTTGAGAACCTGGCTATATAATGCCTTGCACTTGTAGTCCGAATTTTCACCTTTTTATCAATAAAGAAAACGTTTTCCTTTAGTTCTAAACCTAGTTGTTCTTCTCTTTGTCTCGTGAGCTAAGTCCGAGTCTTGAGAAAACCTTGAAGTATCAGTAGGCTTTCACACCTATTGTGGTTCGCATCAATCCACCCTCGCTTCCACCTTATCCTAGATTTAGACAAGGAGCGACCTTAGTCCAATTGTCTATATCGAACCGGTTTTGTCTCAAGTCTTCAAGCTTGTATCATTTTTGGTAGCAGAGCTGAAGTTCCTGAACAACCAGGTTGTGTACTTCAATTTTCTTTTTCTTTGACTTTTGTTTGATTTCTTTTGCATTTGTTTCAGTTTCGTGAATTAATTTCTCATAAAACCCCCACAAAAAAAAAAAAAATCAGACTTGTTTTTATAGGATTAGATCGAATAACATTACAAAAGGTTTGATCCATTTCGATTTTCCCTTGGTTTTAAAGCGTTCGCTGGGTGTATTAAACTATTCTAGAACCTTGGTTTAAGTTTTATCAGATTTGGTTGTGTAGAAACTCGTTGATGATCATTGCTTATTCCTTGTTTATACGTTGCCATCTTTAAACGAATTTGATACTTTGTGATCTTTTCTTGTGAGGTACCATGGTAGAAAATCAGGGAGAGCAGGCAGATCCTAATACCATCATGATGCAAATGTTGAACATGATTCAACAACAACTCCGAACTATGGAGCAAAGGCTCGACCAAGTTGAGCAACCGCGAGCTAATGATCAAGCAAGGCGCAACCAACGGGGTCATGACCAAGAGGACTACATAGAGGCTGATCATATGCCCGAGGAGGAGCAGCAGCAACATCAGAGGAGAAGAAGAGACCAGAGGAACAATAATCCAGAGGAGATCGAAGATGACTTTCCAAGACGCAACACCATGGATATGAAGCTTAAGGCCCCCACCTTTGCTGGCCGTGTTGATCCTGAAGCATACTTGGAATGGGAGCAGAGAATGGAGCACATCTTTGCTTATTACGATTACAACGAGCAAAAGAGGCTAGCTTTAGCCATAGCTCAACTCACAGATCACGCCCTTTCTTGGTGGGATCGTGAGGTTTCTGATAGAAGGAGGAGTCACTCACCTCAAATCTACACTTGGAGAGAGATGAAGCAACTCATGAAGAAGAGATATGTCCCAGCTTACTATCACCGCGACCTCCAGAAGAAATTTCGGAAACTTACCCAAGGAACTAGGAGTGTGGAGGAGTACTTTGAGGAGTTTGAACACCTAAGGAACCGTCTAGAGCTTGATGAGGATGCTGAGACTATCATGGCTCAGTTCCTAGATGGTTTGAATGAGAGACTTAGCCGTAAGGTTGATAGACTTCCGTACCACGACTTGAAGGACATTTTGCATCACGCCATTCAAGCCGAGCAACACATCAAAAAGAAGTCTTCGGTCACCAGCAAGGCTAAGAGCACTCAACCATGGGATCAAAATCGTTCTAAGCCACAAAACTACCAGTCCTTTCAACCTAAGGACGCGGATAAAGGCAAGGCGGTGGCTATCGATTCACGATTCAAGTCTAAAGCATTTGAGCCTACTCAAGGTAAGTCTTCTAACCCAAACACTTCAAGAACACGTGACATTACTTGTTTTAAGTGTAAGGGCAGGGGGCACATGGCTAGAAAATGTCCAAACCAAAGAGTGATGATTCTCACGGATGCGGGTGAATACGAGTCTCAAGATGAAGGCGACATTGAGATGATAGGAGTAGACTCTGATGAAGTTGATTGTGAACCAGAATATGGAGAGTCTCTTGTTATAAGACGTGCCTTGAACCTCACGGTTCATCCGGATGAGACGGTTCAAAGAGAGAACATCTTTCATACTAGATGTACCATCCAAAACAAGGTATGTAATCTCATTATTGATGGAGGCTCATGTGCTAATGTTGCGAGTGATTATATGGTCACTAAACTCAGTCTTGAGAGGACTAAACATCCTCATCCATACAAACTAAGATGGCTTAATGACAAGGCTGAGTTGAGGATCACGGATCAAGTGCTAGTACCATTCAATGTGGGAAAGTACTCGGATCAAGTCTTGTGTGATGTGGTTCCTATGCAAGCTGGCCACCTTCTTCTTGGTAGACCTTGGCAGTTTGATAAGGATACCATTCACCATGGGCGTAGCAACATGTACTCTTTTGTCCATGACAAGAAGAAGTACAACTTGACACCTCTTACGCCATCGCAAGTGCATGATATTCAAATGAGAATGCTTAAGGAGAAGGACACTTCCTCCAAGAGCAACTTACTGATCAAGCCTAGTTTTATCACTAAGGCAATCACTTGCAAAGAACCGGTATTGCTAATGATCTTTAAGGAAGCTTTGAGTGCAGGTTCTAGCGCGTTGGAGCAACAACTTCCCGCAGAAGTTATGGAACTTTTAAACCGGTTTGCTGAGACCTTTCCAGAAGAGATACCACCTGGCCTACCTCCCATAAGAGGAATTGAGCATCAAATTGATTTTGTACCAGGTGCACCCTTGCCTAACCGAACTGCTTACCGAGTAAATCCGGAGGAGGCTAAGGAGTTAGAGAAACAAGTGAAGGAACTATTGGATAAAGGCTATGTGCGTGAAAGCCTTAGTCCATGTGCTGTACCCGTCCTCTTAGTGCCGAAGAAAGATGGAACTTGGAGGATGTGTGTGGATTGTCGAGCCATAAACAACATAACGATCAAATACCGACATCCGATACCAAGGTTAGATGACATGCTTGATGAGCTATCTGGGTCTAATGTGTTTTCTAAAATTGATCTCAGGAGTGGCTACCATCAAGTGAGAATGAAAGAAGGTGATGAATGGAAAACGGCATTCAAAACCAAGCAAGGTCTTTATGAGTGGCTAGTTATGCCGTTTGGACTCACCAATGCACCAAGCACTTTCATGAGGCTAATGAACCAAGTTCTAAGGCCTTACATCAGTAGGTTTGTAGTAGTATACTTTGATGATATACTCATTTATAGCCGCACATTTATTGATCATATAGCTCACTTGGAGCAAGTCCTTAAAACGCTTCAACGAGAAGGCCTTTATGCCAACTTGAAGAAGTGTACTTTTTGCACTAATGAGCTTGTGTTTTTAGGCTTTATAGTGAGTTCACAGGGCCTTAGAGTGGACCAAGAGAAGGTTAAAGCCATCCAAGAATGGCCTACACCAACAAACATTAGTCAAGTCCGGAGCTTCCATGGGTTGGCTAGCTTCTACCGACGGTTTGTTAAGGATTTTAGCACCCTTGCCGCACCCCTCACTGCCATCATCAAGAAAGACGTGGGATTCAAATGGGGAGAAGCTCAAGAAGAGGCTTTCAGAGGCCTAAAGGATCGGTTGTCTAATGCTCCTATTTTAGTTTTACCCGATTTTACTAAAACGTTTGAAATTGAATGTGATGCATCAGGCTTAGGGATCGGGGCTGTTCTTACTCAAGGAGGCAGACCCATTGCTTACTTTAGTGAGAAACTCAGTGGAGCCACCCTCAACTACCCCACTTATGACAAGGAACTGTACGCCTTAGTCCGAGCCATGGAGATTTGGCAACACTATCTACTCGCAAAAGAATGTGTCATACACACGGACCATGAGACCTTGAAGCATCTAAGGGGGCAAACTAACCTCAAGAAGAGGCATGCTAAGTGGCTAGAGTTCATAGAAACTTTCCCATATGTCATCAAGTACAAGAAGGGCAAAGACAATGTGGTGGCTGATGCATTATCTCGGAGACATACGCTTATCACCACCATGGATGCTAAGGTTCTTGGCTTTGAAATGATTATACCTTTGTATGAATCTGACCCTGATTTTGCAGAAAGCTATAAGAACCTTGGGAAAGGAGGTTATGCATCATTCTATATACATAATGGCTACCTTTTTAAAGACAAACGTCTATGCATTCCACAATGTTCACTAAGAGAGCTTATAGTCCGAGAAGCACATGGAGGCGGACTAATGGGACATTTTGGCGTGGACAAGACTCTCTCAATGCTTAAAGAGCATTTCTTTTGGCCACACCTTAAGAAAACAGTGGAGACTTTCTGTGCAAGATGTATCACTTGCAAGAAAGCGAAGTCTTGGGTCCAACCCCACGGTTTGTATCTGCCTTTACCCGTTCCTACCTTACCTTGGGTTGACATATCTATGGACTTTGTGCTAGGTTTACCAAAGATCAGGCACAAGGACTCCATCTTTGTTGTGGTAGATAGGTTCTCTAAGATGGCACACTTCATCCCTTGTGCCAAGACCAATGATGCAACTCAAACCGCGGATCTCTTCTTTAAAGAAGTGGTTAAACTACATGGATTACCAAGGACGATTGTTTCGGATAGGGACACAAAGTTCCTCAGCCACTTTTGGAGGACCCTTTGGAAGAAATTAGGCACCAAGCTGCTATTCTCCACCACCTGCCATCCACAAACTGATGGCCAGACTGAAGTGGTCAACCGAACGCTCGGAACTCTTCTCCGAGCCACCATAGGGAGAAATCTCAAAACTTGGCTTGAAGCTTTACCTTTTGTTGAGTTTGCTTACAATAGGGCTGTTCATAGTGCTACTCATATGTCTCCCTTTCAGGTCGTCTATGGATTCAATCCAAACACTCCCTTGGATCTTACACCTTTGCCACAAGCTGAGTTCTTGAACTTAGATGGTGAAAGAAAAGCCGAGCAGGTTAAGAAGCTTCACTTGAAGGTTAAGGAGCACCTAGAAAAGACCAATGTACAACGTGCTAAGGCTGCCAACAAGGGTAGAAAGCAAGTCACATTTGAAGTTGGAGAATGGGTATGGTTGCATATGAGACCGGAGAGATTTCCGCACCAACGGAGTTCAAAGCTTTCACCCCGAGGAGATGGCCCATTCAAAATCTTGGAGAAGATCAATGACAACGCCTACAAGCTGGAGCTTCCCGGTAAGTTTCAAGTATCTCCTACGTTCAATGTTTCTGACTTGGCTCGTTTTGATACAGATGATAACATTTTGGGGACAAAACCTCTTGAAGAGGGAGGGAGTGATGAGGACATCGAATCACCAAGTCAAGTCATTCAAGCTCCATTTGTACCAAGCGGACCAATGACAAGGACCAGGAGTAAGAGCCTGGAAAAGAAGTTCAACATGTTCTTGGACCAGCTGGATCGTGAAGGACTGATCATGCTTGATCAGTTTGAAGGATTGCAACTAATGCCATCCGAGAGCTCACATTTGATGGATCTGTTCAACCAAGTGTCACAACCTGACCACAACGTTCCAGGAGATGATCCACCTATGGATCAAAAGCTCTATGAGTCTACTTTTCAGAACACTCAAGATCATGTCAAGCAGCCTTACCAATCACCCATAAAAGGCCCCGCATTGAAGACGTGTCTGGTGGATCCTTTAATAGTCGATAACACCAAATGGGTCCTATTCAAGCCCAAACGTGAAACTCATCTTACCACAGTTTCTTTGGGATTAGGAGAAGCCTAGCAAGCCCACGAATCAGCTGGAGGAGCTCAAGAGAAGACCTATCCAAGTTGAAGACTAAAAGAGATCATGTTACCATTTTTAGCTTATTTTGTGTTTAAAAGCCTAACGGCTATTTCCTTTTTTGGTTTATTGTGTTTTCCTTTTTCTTTCTTGCAGGTTTATTGTGTTTTTCCTTTTTTATGCTTGAGAACCTGGCTATATAATGCCTTGCACTTGTAGTCCGAATTTTCACCTTTTTATCAATAAAGAAAACGTTTTCCTTTGGTTCTAAACCTAGTTGTTCTTCTCTTTGTCTCGTGAGCTAAGTCCGAGTCTTGAGAAAACCTTGAAGTATCAGTAGGCTTTCACACCTATTGTGGTTCGCATCAATCCACCCTCGCTTCCACCTTATCCTAGATTTAGACAAGGAGCGACCTTAGTCCAATTGTCTATATCGAACCGGTTTTGTCTCAAGTCTTCAAGCTTGTATCAAAGTCTGGGCATTGTTTCAGCGATTGCTAGAGCATCATCGTCAGACTCAATGGGAGGACGCCTGTAACCAACGTGGTTTAGCTTCAATGTCTTCAGATTTGGACAAGATTGGCCTACGACTCTCCTGACAATTCGCAGTATGAAACCTCGAGGTGTTCAAGCAATGGAAGTTTCACAACTGCTTCGACAAATCCCTCGTCTGATATTGGATAGCACATTACAAGCCTAAGGCTTCTCACATTAGTTGAACTGCAAATAATTGTGTGTGAAAGTTAAAAACATAATATAAGATATAGAAGAACAACAATAAGACTCAAAATATTATTACAAAGTTTCTTTTCTAGCATCCCAATAACCTCTGAAGCCAACCATTTAAAGCAATGACATTTGTGAAGCGAATCAAGGCTCATACAAAATGAACACAAAGAACCAAACACACACGTACGACTCGGCCATAGAGCAATCTGCCCACAAAAACTCAACCCTATGGAGACCAGTAAGGCAGTAAGTAACAAAGAACAATGATTCAATAAATTGACCTCTGACTTGCAGTAACTTAGCTAAACCAGTGACCAAAAAATTCTAGAATAAAAAAAACCATTGCAAGCTAAATACTCAGAAGAACAAACACATTCATGCAAAATCCAATCACTCAAACTACTGAACAAAATCTGATCTAACCCTAGAATTAGCATACACTTATAACAAGTGAAATCAAAAGAACATTCAAATACTCTTGAAATAAACCAAAATTCATGAGCTTTCGAGTCACATGGAGAGAGATAGAACTTATCGGCGATGTAATTGAGGAGATGATCGGTACCCAAGTACCAAATATCGATCTCAACCAAGCCTCCCTGGCTTCGATCAACGGCCTGACGGCACATGATATCGAGGTTGTAACTCTAGTTTAGAGGAAAATATCTTCTTCTATATAGTATTTAGAGGAATGCTATTTTTTACTTTATTTTAAAATTAAATTTTTTTATTTACAAAATGATCTTTTGAATTTTTTTTATTTATGATTGGAAAAAATAATTAGGGGATTAGTAAATATTATGGATCCAATTTTTCTCAATCCTGTTGAGTTTGTATCCGTTGCCTTCATCGTTATTTGTTCCGTCAACGTTTTCCACTCCCATTGACCAGTTCCGTTTGATGTTAGCCGTAGACGTGTGTATAATAAATGTTTAATTTTCAAAACAATATAATTTATTAAAGTCTTTTGCAAAAATAAAATAATTAGGGTTGATTTGTAAATTTTATAAATAAAAGGTATTTTGTAATAAAATATAATATACTTTAAAATATTTTCTTTTAAAATCAAAAATAAAGGAATACATTAGAGAGAAACTCACTTCTATTATAGAGTTACTCTATTTTAAAAAGTAAAAAATAGAGAAATACATTAAAAATGATCTAAGACTAAATTCATGTTTAACAGTGCATTCACCATCAAGAGATAAGACAAATGCAACAAGTGACACAAAAAAAATCAAGTAAAACCACAATTTTAAGCTATGAAAATTTTCCAATTCATGAATTTCCTATCATTCAAAAACTAGCATTACTTTACAACAATTGAATCACGTAATCAACAATCCGAGATTTCCTTGAAACCAATCGTAAATTGTAGACTGTTAGTTGTGGAGAATGCGATGCAGTTACAATCCTCGATGCACATCTTCTGACATTTTTTTACCTCACTATAAATTGATATTGAATAAGCTTTATAAAGGGTGTGGAAAACTCATGTTCAATAGTGGGACAAATTCATTTTCCTCGCAGTTGAGAGACGTCTTCCTCACGCACCCATCTATCATGTCATGTGAGGAAGACGCCTCTCAACTGCGGTGAAAATGAATTTGTCTCACTACTGAACATAAATTTTCCACACACTTTGAAGCCTATTCTGTATCAATTTATCGGTGAAGTTAAAAAATGCCAGAAGATGTGCATCTAGGATTGTAACTACACTGCATTCTCCAAAACTACCAGTCTACGAGTTCAACTTGTGTTATTTGGACAGAGGATCTTGTTTAATAGTGAATTGGTAGTCCAAGGCTTGTCAGATTACTTGATCTGCAAAAAAAAAAGGTGTGTGAAGTTGAGACATAACCAAAGAGATGCAATGCTTAAAATTTCTTCAAAGATAATTTTCTTTTGCTAATAACCTACTATATTTGTTTGCATACAAAGAACCTTTTTAGCAGTGTTATCATCAGTTACTTCAAAACAAAACTCGATCATGAGTTACCCGTATAACATGTACCTTAAAACATTATCTGTGATATCCCAAACATAGCTAGAGAACAACAATTGATTCAACAAAATGATATCTAACTTGTAAATCTAGCAAGTAAGACTAAATTCATGTCTAACAGTGCATTCACCATAAAGAGATAAGACAAATGCAACAAGTGACACAAACAAATCAAGCAAAACCACAATTTTAAGCTATGAAAATTTTCCAATTCAGGAATTTCATATCATTCAAAAACTATTTTTGTTCTTCAATCCTGATTCCTGGAGAAAATCTGATTAAACCCTAGAACTAGCATTACTTTACAACAATTGAATCAAGTCAACGTAATCAACAATCAGAGATTTCCTTGAACTAAATCGAAACTTTAAGGATAGAGAGAACAACCTGTCGGGGATGTAAGTGAGGAGAGAATCGGTGCCGAAGTTCGTTATCCTGATTTCGACCAAACCTCCCTCGCTGCGATCAACGGCTTGCCGGCACATGACCTCGGTATTGTCATAAAAGTTTTCCCGGTTTCTCATGTCGCTTTTCCGCCACATCGATGGATCTTCACAGACGCGTCGCCACGATCTGCATACTCTCTCAGCGTTTTCAAGTATATCTTCCACGTCAAGACGGAGTAGAATCGAACATATCAACTCCGGCAGAAGCTCCGCCCAGTTTCTCGACTCTTCGTCTTTCATCAGCGGAGGCACGTACGGATTCGACGGTGACGAAGAGGAAGAAGAAGCCATGTAAGAAGTGAAGTTAGGTTTCGGACTTTCTCAAATTTACGTTATTAGGTTGGAGAAAACCGTAACAAAAACAAACCGAACCGAAGTTTGTTTGTTTGTAAAAAAATTGGTTTTGTTAATAAGAAAATTGAAACCACAAAAGTTGATTACGCTAGTGGTCTAATCCTCTAAGTCGTTCTTCGCTTGACTAGGTTTCGATCCTCCATGTGTGAGCTGTAAAAATGATCTTAGTATCACACTACCACTAGACTAGTGATGTCTTAAAAAAAATTGAAACCGAATACGAACCGAAATAGATATTAGTATATCCGAACCAACTCGAAACAAAATAATTCAGAAAAAAATTATATATATTTAAAATAAATATAGTCATGTAAACTAAAATAATTATTTTTATTGTTTTTAAAGTTATTTTTAACTAAAACCAAACATAAGCTTCAATCAATCAAATTGAACTAAACAAAAATTACGGTTTTTTATAGATTCGAACTTTTACAAAACCGATAAAACTAAAAAAAACTAAACCGAATTTTTCACCCCTAATGGAACAAAAATGTATATTATTTTTTTTGCTTTTCACGCATTAACATTTATTGTCAAAATCTTTTTAAATAGGATAAAAATAGAGCGTGAAATGAGGAAAGACGGATGAAAGTAGTTGGAAAAACAAAAAAAGTCGACCTAAAAGGGTCAAAAACAAAATGATTCTCCACTAATTACGCCTCACAAAACATGGAAGAGTTGCAAAATTACAACAACCATAATCTGTTTTGTCCAAATTTCCAACATCTTCCTTATTCATCAATTCTTGTCTGATCAAATTCTCTACGGCGTTCTTGACCGCAAAAAAATGAGCCGTCTCCGAGCATTTTCTTCGCCGGATTTAGTTCCTTCTGGTTCTGGATCTATTACATCACCAACAAGAACCACAGAGCACCAATCTCCTGAAGATTCTGGTTTAGAAGGTAAATCAATCATATTCATCTACTAATTTTCTTTCTCTTTATCTTGCTCAGATTTGATTTACGTTAATAAAAATCGATTTAGAACCCGATTTCTCTAGTTTTTTTGTGTTTCCTTACCGGACAAGAAATATATTTTTTTAAAGAGTTTGTGACTTGTGTTAGAAGAAACCTGTTCAAACCTGATATTGCTTACTTCTTTGTGAAGGGATCTCTACAAACGTGAAGCTTCTGCTGAAACTCGTTCAAGATCACAACGAAGCAACCTCGAAGCACCGCGATGAATGGAAGGCACAGAGGGTCAACACAATGATGACGATTCTCGATGATTTAAAGACACGAATCCAGAAAGCTCAACAACAAGCATCATCAGGGAAAAAAGAGCTTCGACGTTGCAACACAGATCTGAAACCGAGGCAAGATCCAAACAAGATTCCGATAAAGCCGCCACAGAACGATCTTGACGATATCCAGAAGCTAAGAAGAGAGCTAAGCGGGAGCATGGCTGCAGGAAAGAGTCTTCAAATGATGTGTTCAAGTTTAGGGAAAGAGAAAGAGATAATGGCTTTGGAGCTTTCGAGGAAAGCTCACGAATTGAGTGGGATGGAGGAGCTTGTTAGTGATCTCAAGGCTCAAAATGAGAAATTGCTTAAGAAAGTGCAGAATTGCGCGGCAGAGCATAATAAGGAAAAGAAAGGAGATGGTGATGGTCAAGGAGACAACGATAGATCTCTTCAGGGAAGAAACAAAGAGTTGTCTGAACAGCTTCTGAAGTCTATTGACGGATACCGGTCTCTGAAAAGACGATACAAAGATGTTCAAGAGGAAAACGGATCTATGAGACAAGTACTTAGAGATTCTGCAGAAGAAGTGAATGTTGGGACTCAGAGACTAACCGAGTTGCAAGAGAAGATCACAAGATCAGATGAAGTGAATCTTGAGAATGAGATATCAGATTTAGAGAAGTTGTTTCAAGGGCTTGGTTTAAAGATTTCAAATCATTCCCAGAATAAGTAAAGAAAGAGAGATTCCATTTCTGTATCAAAACTCAGATTCTAAATCATATAATTTTGGAACCTTGCCACTAGAATTGTTGCTAGGTAACAAGAATACTGAGACTTGTCTCCCGTAAATTTGGATTTAGCAAGTTGCTTATAGGTTTATTGGAAGCCTTAATCCATCATGAGCAAGCCGTACATGGATTCCTTCCCTAGAAATCAACATGGATGAGGAAGAAGAAGAATCGATTAAGCTTTTCAGCGATGAGAATATTATCGAAATGATAAAAACATTTTTTTCATTGAGTACCTTTGAGACCATTCCGCGAGTATCACATTGTATTCATTGTGATCATAGTCGTGTGTCATACCCGTTAAAAGAGCTCTCTTTGGACAGAGCCTCTTTAAGATCTCAAGAGCCTAAAGAACAAGAATGTTTCACTTATCTTCAAGGCTTAGAATAGTGAAACATAATTTGACAAATGGAGAAAAACATTTAAACAAACCTCAGGAAAACAGATGTGTGTGGGACGTGTTCCTCTCTATTGTCAAGGAAATGGTCAGCAACGGAAAGTTATCATGAACGAAAAAAGCGGGAAACAAATTTACAAAATTATATAACCTTAAATGGTAAATTTGTATCCAGGATAAGAAGATCTATCTGTCCAGCCCCAGCTTTGGAAATAGCTGCATAGTCAAAGATTCATAAGAAGATCAATCTTTCGCTTTAGCAGAAGCGAAATCGAGGTTATTAATATACAATACTGACATGTGATTTTCAAATGATCAAGGCGAAAAACATTATTCAGCTCTTACCATACTCGGTACTCGGTGGGATGCGAGATACATCAGATATATAAGCCACTTTATTTTTTTCGCCGAAAAGGAAACCTAAAGCAATGTAATCTTCTCCATGCATCACCTAAAGCAAAACATTGTTGAGTCTATAATAAGGTCTCAGGGAAGAATCAGAATGTTTTTATCCACTCAAAAGTCTAAAAGAAGTTTAACCGGAAGTGGCGTGAAAGATAAGCCCGAGGCAGTGAATGGTTTGTCACAATTCTCTTCGATGATTCTCCAGTCGAGCTTAGAAACCCGTCTAGGTACTTCTTTAACCTTCTTTTCAACCAAATAAGGAAACCTCGTAGCAATACTGCGCGAAAATTCCTTAAAGTATCACATCAGAGAACACTAGTCGAAAATGGAAAAACCGAAAGTTTCTTTACCTTTCCATTGTAAATTGAGATAGAAAGACGGGAAGTGGATTGGAGTCAATGGCTGAACTACGAGGTTGCATAGATCGAATATCATCTAAGCCATGAACCGCGTCCGCGTGCTCATGAGTTAGAATGATCTACACAAATCATACAATCATTAACCAGTATAAGTTATATATTTCATTTCAGACAAGAAGATGCAAGAAAACAAGAAGATAGCATATCAAAGGGCTTAACAGAATCGATTCGAGGAATCTTATAGAAGGTAAACCAACGAAGAACTTGTTCTCGGAAACTCTTCCCAACATCAATAAGGATGTAGCAATGTCTACCATCTTCTTCCTCAGAACAATAATCGATCAAAAGCGATGTATTGCATCTGCCAAAATCAGAGCATCAAGATTGGATCAAAGAAGACCAAAAGGGGGTTTGTTAAAGTCATCATATGATCTAAACCCCGATTTGTCCGGACTAATTTCCCAAGAAGAACCCTAGAAATCAATTAAAACCTAATTCCAAGAAGAAGAAAGACAAGATGTTTCCAACAGATATAACAAAAGATAATCTTTTTCAATCAAGTTTCAAAATCATAAATCCCAAAAATTTCAAAAGGTCTTTATGGACAACAACAAGTTTTTACATTTCACAATCTCCACAGCATAAACGACAAGAAATCCATAGAAATTGATGTCGGAAAGGAGAACAATTTTTACCTGTAATTAGGGTTTAGGTGAGGTAATACAGAGAGGGACTGAGAACAGACATGACAAGGAGGATCCGACGGTTGAAGTAAGCATCTGAAATCGGGTACTGCAGCGGAGCAGCCTGTTCCGAGGAAAATCAGAGCCGTTCGATCATCACCTTCACATCCATTCTTCTCCATCTTCAAGATTCCGATCTTCTTCTGGTTCTAGCGAAAGTTGACTTCAAAGCCAACGGCTATATGTTTGTTTATTGTATAAGTTGAGAATATGAGATCGCTGAGAAGATAGTGGAATAAAGAGACAAAGTTGTCTTTTGCTTTTATTTTTCAAAATTTCTCTTTTTTTTTAACCACGTATATTTATTTTAGTTATCATTAACATGCAATATTCTGGTTTTCTTTTGTCCAACCACATGAAATATTCTAGTTATAACTTTGAAATTATTATAAAAAAAAATTAGTAAATTTTTTTCTACTTATTTCATCTAAATTTAATATTTTAGATATTTTGCTTTTCTAAATTTCTATACACATTTTTTCAAAATAAAAATAATGTGATGTAAATAAATAATATTTACGTTTATGTATTTATCATCAACTTATAAATATTTAAGTTTAAACTGAAAACATATATATATATATATATATATTAAATAATATCTACTTCATTTGTTTTTATTAATTTTATTTGGATTTACTAATATTGTTTAGATATTTTATTTTCCTAAATATTTTATCTTTTGAATTTTTTTTAAAACAAAAAAAATATGATACAAATGAATTCGTTTGGAAAAAGTTTATAACATATGTTCTCTCATGAGCCTCATCTTCTCTTTTAGTAGCAACCATACAAAAAAAACAACTTTCTAATCTATCTATCTATAATATAAAAGAGGGTCAGCATTTTCCAGATTTTCGCCACACCAGTGGTTGATACGTGTCCAACATTTTTTTGTCGCTTAAGTTCTAGAATTGGTGCGTCTTTTCATCTTTGTTTTCCTTCTTAGAGATAATCGTTGCCCTGAATCATACCTAGCCACCATTACAATTATTAATCTGCCCAAAAAGCCTCCAAACAAATATGTGCACACTGTCGTTTAAGAATCTATCAAATTGAAACTTAATGAACCGGGCGGAGAAGGAGATTTTTGTGTGATTGGGTTCAGATTTTGTGGTTATTCAATTGAAGGAGGGAAAAGTGTTTTGAGATGTCGATTATTCTAATTGGTTTTTGGTTACGGGTTCTCTATTCTCAATGAATTTGGTGGCGCTGATGACGATTCTGGCGATGAGGGAGATGTGTTTGCCTCCATTGCTTTCCCATTCTTCTCGAAGCTTCAATGTGGGACATTGATGCGTCACCCGTAGCATCTCCGACTCCCCGTCTCTCACTTAACTACTATCCTACTTAGACGCTCATCATTTTCTCTAGGGTTGAATTAGACCCGTAAGATCAGGTTCAGATAAGTAAGTCTAAAAGTCATCCATTTTTTAGGGTTTCAGTCTGACCTCATCTCATCTGCATTTTAATTGTCTGAATTCTGACCAATCTATCATCAGATACGGATACATTGTCCTTGCCTTCCGATTATCTACATGATCGGTACCCATTTTGTCTCGAGTCTTTTGTTGTTAAACGGTTAAAGCTTCTCCAAATCCGTTGAAAAATAAGTCATGGATACAAATTGCAACGAGTGAGTTTGATTGATTGGTATCGACATCTAGAGGTTTTGTCATACATGAATATCGGCACTAAAGGAACCAAGGACAAAGCAAATGTATGTTCTTTCCCACTGTCTTTATCCCAGTTTACAAGTCTTTTATCTCACTGCTATGGATATATGATGTCACCACTTTTAAAAGTATGTTCCATATTTTTTCTATTCTATCTCGATAATGGTTGAACTTAAATATGAAGGAGAAACATGTGAATGTTGATACTTTTATATTTATATATATATATACAACTGTTTTGTGAGTTAGCAGCAGTAATGGACCTAATGTTGATAGATGTTAATGACTGCAGAAAGTGGTAAACAAATAGGATGAACAGCTGAAGAAGCTTAAAGGAGAATGGGGAAGAAGTGCATATTGTTAAGACATCTGTCGAGGAGATAAATTCAAGTAGTTGGTAGTTGGTACACATTCAAAGAACTGTGGGGCTTCAAACAACAAAAGAAAACAACATTGAAGGAAGTCATCCCTTTCATAGCACATTCACAAAATATACGAAAGACCATTTTCTATTTCAAAAAAATATTAGCTTCAGTTGAGACTAACACACAAACACTCTGTCTCTTACGTCTTTCCATTGCTGCAATGAAAATTAACGTAGAAATTCTGAAGGTGCGTATACTTTCAATTTTTTTCATCCCTAAATCGTAATTGGAGAATGCTTTGGCGTCTTTCCATTTGCATTTTTATTTTTTATTTCTTTGATACCAGCATACCAGCACTAGGGTAAACAAAAAAAAGTTTGTGTTTTTGAAAGTATATTTGGTGATGAAAAAAGTTTGAAACTACATTACATTTCACATTAAGTATTTAAGGTAATTTGATTTAAAGTTTTCGCTTTCATGATATTTGGATTCGGTCTAATCCGATAAAGTAGTTAAAATTAATTAAAATTATAATAAATAAAAATATTAAATCACAAAATAGAAATGATCATACAAAGATTTCCAAATTGATTTCATAACATTTATGCACATATTTATTATACTTACTAAAAGAAACTCTAACTTGCTTAAATAAAATTTAATTTGGTGTTATTTTGAGGTTATTATGAAGATCCAAATCCAATCCGTATAACCAAAACTTTAATCAAATTATCCGGATTACGAATCTATGAACTATAAATATTTTTTTTTCTAGTTGAATTGGGACGGATCACAAGGATCCAAATAATTAGTTGATCCGAATTTAGGTAATTATTTTTTTATGGTGGATATAGATTTGGAATTATCCGGATCAAATTATCCAGATTACGAATCTATGAACTATAAATATTTTTTTTTCTAGTTGAATTGGGACGGATCACAAGGATCCGAATAATTAGTTGATCCGAATTTAGGTAATTGTTTTTTTTGGTGGATATAGATTTGGAAATCTTGAAATTTTTGGGTGTTCAGTTAGTGCCCACTAAATTAGACGTAAAACATATGGGAATCATGTAGGTAAAATTTTTTTTAAAGCACATTTCAAGAGCAAACATTTAGATGTGTAGAAACAAATTGATCTGATAATTTTTTCGAGTTCTAAAATCAGAATATTATGAAAACTAAAAAACAGTGATCCTATTACAAAATTTTCAATATGATATCCAAAAATAAACAAATTAAGTATTTACTCTGAGTCTATGAAACTAAATCTAAATACGAAAAAACGTTAAAACACTTAAGTAAAAAATAAATATATTAACAAAAAAACCCGTGCGTATGCGCGGATATTCACATAGTTTAAAAAAAAAAATCGGATGGTGTTCCAACACTAGCAAAACCATTAGATATATATATCATATCAAAACCATTTTTTTTTCTTAGTTACAACTTTTCATATTTTTATAACGTTTATCTTAATTCTAACATTCCAATTATGATTTTATTTTAGATTGATTTGTATTCGTCCCAAATGAATGTAACATGTGTTAGTGTGTTACCATGTTTTAAGATTAAGCTATGGACATAATTTATATTTGACCAAAAATGTTACCAGTCATGATTTATTTAAATAGTTTTGAAATTGATTTGAGAATTGTTGAGTTATAATTTATTTACAATTTCAGTTATCTTTTTGTAAAATTGTTAAACTTAAAACCTAACTCGAAAACTTTTAACAAAAAAAGGAAACTTAAATAATTATTTTATTTTGGTGTAATCTTTGTTGAAAGTTTCTTTCTTTATAAACAAAAAAAGTTTCCTTAGACAACCCTTTTTCTCTTTTTTTCTTTTTTCCTTTTTTCTTTTTTTCTTTTCGTATTGTCTTTTTTTTTTTTGGGTGTATATTTCGTATTGTCTTTCTATACTCACTTTTTAATATCTCGCTTTAAATTTGAGAATAAAATCTTGAAAATTCTAGACATTCATGAATCATCAAGAATCCGATTATTGCTAACTCGTTGATGCAGTCACAAGACTCACAACGAAAGTATACTATCATTGTATTTACTAATTAGAGATAACAACGCAGACCAAAACCCAAGTGCCTTCATTGATTTAAACATCAATCATACGTGCCATATGATAGTTTATTAATCATCTTGAAATTAAAATTAACCACTTAGTTTTATGAACTCTTTATTTTATTAATTTGACGACCGGTTTAGTTACGGTATGCGTCAACGGTGCTGGCTTCTGCTCTCGCCACTGTACATCCTGTGTACAACAACAAAACCGAGCTGAAATTTGTTATAGACCAATTGAGTTATTATTGATAAACTGAAAACAAAAAAAAACCGAACCGAAAAAAAACCGTTGTTAGTGTAACCGAACTAATTCGGATAACCAAACATTACTAAAGTTTTAATATTTTTAATCATATATATATCAAATGGATATAATGATATATTGCATAAATATAATATTAACCAAATGATTATATTTATACTTTTTGTCAACTATTATATAGTTTTTTTATAACTAAAACTGAAAATGAAATTGAACCAAACAGAAAATGTATCAAATTGAACCCAAATTACAAAATAACTTTATTTAATTTTAGTTTCTATAAAAGCGAAATTGTTTTCTAAGAAAGGACCAAAAGCAATTGTGAACTGGTAATGTTAATTATTATTTCTATTTTTTTGCCAATCAAGAGATTCTGGGCTGAGACCCGATTTTGAAGGTGAGTGTAGTCGTTGAGTACTCTACTCATAAGATTTTCTAACGAATTTAAAGTGTGACACCATTTTGATTGGCCAAGATGAAGTGAACGGTAATGTTAATTATTGCTTGCTCGTACAAAAAAATCAAGATCATTAACAAATCTATTAAAAATGATCAATATAGCTTACCAGTCATAAACAGTGGGAGAATTAGGGTGAGAGGGTTTGTCAAAGACATTAGCACCAATCTCCCTTGTGGTCAAATTACTTGCCGGATGAAAAACACTTCTCCACACATCCACTTTCCGACCTGATCCCGGCGTCACCGGAGTAGCCGGACTTGCCGGAAGAGATGTCGATCCCGCCACTATTCCTCCTTCTAAGCACCCGAAAAAAATGCAAACAAACGTAAAGCTATGGTTAGTAAACGATACGTATAAACATGTCTCGATCGTTTAAAACGTAATTAATATGCACATTCCTCTCAAACATATGGAAAAAAAAAAAATTTAAATAGACAAAACATTTTTCAGTTTTTAATTTTTAATTTTTAATTTTTTTTTTTGTAAAATACAAACGCAAACGTCAAAAACGAATGGAAAGTTCATTTGAAAAGAATTTTGTATAAGATGCTCAAATATATGGTTCCTTTAGAAAAATATAACGTAAACGTAAAGGTAACGCAAACAAACGGTCGGTATTTGAATCTTATACTTTCCGGTTACCTTTGATATTGTTTAAACTGGTTAAGCCGGTGGAGATTCGCCGGAGATGGCCACGGCCACCGGCTTCAGGTCGAGGACCAGCCGCAACGTCGTCCCATAAGTTTTCTAGTATACCCATTTTTTTCTTTTGCTTAGAGAGATCTTCTACTAATGTCTCTCTCCTTTAAATGCTTGACATAATCGGTTTAGTTTGGTTTGAATTTGTCTGGTTTATGAGATTTAGCTCATCCCAATTGTTTATTGAAATGTGAAAATATGAGCAGTGAGCCATAACAAAATCTGTGTTTTGTTGATAGCTTTCTTTCCAGATCTGGGCCGAGATAACCTGTGTTACAAACCGAATTAAACCAATAACAAATTGGTTATCGTGACCGGTTTAACTAACTAGTCTTTATAAGTTTGGACACGTGACAGACGATCAAGACAAATAGCAAATTTGGGAACTGGTCTGCTGCAACAATTTGTCCGTGTCCTTTGGAGATAAGATTGAAGCTTTCAAGAACATCAATATTATATATTTTTTTTCCACTTTCATTTCTCGTATATACTTTCAAAAGCTTGAATTTTTAATTGTTCATAATCTTTTCTTATGTTCCTCTGTTCTCTCAACTTGCTTCTTATCAGGTCTCTGAAACATTACTCCATCTCCAGAGAGAGAGAGTAAAAACAAGCGTAAAACGCTAATTTAAAATGATAATTTAACTTGTAGATAGAGAATAAAAGTGCCAAATTGAGCAAAACAGAGGAAACAGAGTCTTACAGGACCAAAAGCACTTGAAAGCTCTTTACTTGGGTGTGAAGAAAACATTTTTTTGTGCGTGTGAAGAAACACTTATTGACAGAAATATTCTTCTTTTTTTTGTTTTTTTCGATCATGGTTCCTTAGATTATAAAGTAAGATATAGACTTTGACGATCACATCATTTTCTCTTTACAGATCAATCTCAAACCTACAGGAGTGACTGTAAAACGTCTGAAAACTTGCTGTCAAAAGTTCCGAAACAAAAGCATTCTAAACACAGAAGAAGAACACTCATGACTAGTAAAAACAAACAGCTGTTTAGTAAATTTAGAACCTCTTGGAATTATCCTCCTCTTTTCGATTTTCCTTTGCCTTTTTCGACAAATCTTCCAAGCCCTTATCAACATCATCCTGAGCCCTATCTGCTTCCTCACCGGACCCAACAACCGCCTCGGTCACCTTCTGAGCCGTGCTCTTCGCCGACTCCCACACATCTTTCACAGTCTCCATAGTCTTCTCCCCAACATCTTGAGCCTTTTCCTTAAACCCATGAGCCATATCCTCTGCTCTCTCCTTTGAGTCCTCCGCATATTCCTTGGCTCTGTCTTTCGTCTCTTCCGCTTTATCCGCAGCTCTAGACGCTTCTTCATTCACCTTATCCTTGGTCTCTTCCGCATAGTCTTTCGTATTCTCTTTCACATCATAAGCTTTGTCCTTGGCCTTCTCTTTAGTTTCGTAGGCTTTATCAGCTGCTCTACTTGCTCCTTCATTCACTTTATCCTTAGTCTGTTCCGCATAATCTTTTGTCTTCTCTTTCAAGTCATAAGCTTTGTCCTTTGCATTCTCTTTCGTCTCGTAGGCTTTATCAGCTGCTCTACTTGCTCCTTCATTCACTTTATCCTTAGTCTGTTCCGCATAATCTTTCGTCTTTTCTTTCGTCCCGTAAGCTTTGTCCTTGGCATTCTCTTTCGTCTCGTAAGCTTTATCAGCTGCTCTACTCGCTCCTTCATTCGCTTTATCCTTAGTTTGTTCGGCATAATCTTTCGTCTTCTCTTTCACATCATAAGCTTTGTTCTTAGCTTTTTCTTGGCCAGCTTCTGCGTATTCTCCAGATTCTTCTCTCCATTTCTTCGAATCATAAGCCAAATCGGCCCTCGAATCTCTCGCTTTCTCTACCGGATCATATCTTCCCTGCAAAACCAGAACCATTGATCACTCCTAAAAGTTTTAATTTCCACTTGATATCTTGTCACGCGCGTTAACTTAATATCAGCTTGTTGAAGCAACAATCGTCATTATTTAGAGTTTTGTGTAAATCCTATATCAAAGATGAATTTGATATTGTAAGAAATCCTTATAGAATTTTTTTTAAAAAGACATAACCGTTGATCATTCTTAGAAGTGTCAAATTCCAATTGATATCTTGTCAAACACGTTAACCTAATACCAGCTTGCTATTTTTTTTTTTTTTTGTTGGATAAAATTTGATGAAAATATTAAAAATGTAGCTTGCTAAATTTACAAGCGTGTCAAACTCTTTTGAGTTTTGTGCGAATTTTATATCAAAGATTGTGATTATATTATTAATCTCTGTCGTTCCATTATGATTCAACCATCAAGTATATATATAGTATACAAGAGATAATGCACACTCATATAATGGCTAGCTATGTACCTAACTATATTATATATGTGCCTAACAATATTAAATATATGCCTAATAAAGTATACAAGAGATAAGCAGAGATTGTCATATATCTAATCTAACAAAGATAAATCTTATATAGTACGAAATTCTTATAGAAAACAAATAAAAATCCAAATTTACAAATACATAAGAAGTTTTTTGTACAAATTAAAAAATAAAGATCCCACTTTACATGTATATCCAATTTTGTTTTGTTGGTAAATCAAATAGTTTTGAAGATGGGAATCACTTGTGAAATACTGGTTAATTTACTAGTTTGAAAAGCAGTTATGCATGGATTTGGTCATATATTAATAATTACCTTGGAATTATGGTTAACCGATGAGGCGAAAAAGACACGAGAGCTTTTCCGACCAATCACCACCGCAAGAGTTCTCGGAGATCGGCTTTTAGGGAAAGCCTTTGAGAGACCGAAAAAAACCGTTCTCGTTAGTTGCATAGCCGCCATATTCATCAATCAAAGAACACAATTTCTTCTTCTTCTTCTTCTTAATTTGGCTTTTTGAAAATGTGTTTTTTTTTTGCGACTCGTCCTTCTTCTTTCGCATGTGCCTATGTTGCGAACTTATGGAAGCCATTTTGGACAGCTGGCAGCTCGAATTTGACACGTGTTGATGTCATGACACGTGTCTAACACTAATTTAACTATGGAAGCGTACTTGTCGAACAATCTGGTGTACTTTAAGGACTGTTGGATTGGATGGTAGATACTCAAGATCGACGGCTGTACGTAGTAGGTAAATGGTAGAGAAATAGGTGATGAAAAAATTACTAATCAAAACTACAAAAAAAAAATGATTATCATTTTAGACGAAAACAAAAAAAAATGTATTAAGCTTAGCTCGAAAAAAATGGTTTTACATATCGGTTAAAATATACAAATATCGGGCTTAGTTTATTTTATTTTTATTTTTTTAATAACTTTATTTATTTGAAACCGGTTACAAACTTTGATAATGTCACACTGTTTTTACAAGAGATTATACACAAGTGTAAAGCTTAATAAACTTTAGTTTACTTTTTGTCATTAGTGAAACTGAATTCGTTTATTTTTACCTTGACTGAATTTTTTTATATAAAAAAACTCATAAATGAGCAATGAGAGTATTGTTACGTCCACAAATGAGTATCAATATCATACGTCCATTTATGGTTAGATTAGCCATAACCGATCTTTAATTTAAAAAAACTGTAAATTAGAAAAAAAAATTGTTTTGTATATTTAATTTTTCATTAAAAAAACCGTTTTATAGATAATATCGTCTTTGATTTTTATAAAGTCGCAAACCATTTTTAATTTGTTTGGGCTCAGAGCCGAGCATGTGACTAGCGCAAAGCTTCAATTATAATTTTCACCTATTCCTCGAACCGGAATAAGAAGCTAAACCGGGGATCGAAACCAAACAGAAATAACCGTTTCTTGATTTGATTGTTTTCCTAGGCCAGAATGTAATTTCAGATAGTTATGGGGTCTCTTCCTACATTCAGTTTCGAAGAATACATTTTTCTGAGTTTCTTATAACACGTTTAGCCGAGTTATTTACTTCCTTAAATAATTGATTGCCTATTTAATGTGAACTTGATGGCCAAGGCCTAATATTCTATGTATTTATTAGTATAAAACAGAGATGGAGAAGAAAGAGCTTCCTTTAGCTAGAGTTTCAATGGTCAATCAAGTTGATTTCCTTCTTCGGCTTCCCGTTTCCTCTTTTTCACTGGATTTCCAGGATATGTATCGCTACTCTTACGGTGCCGGTTGCTTCACAGCTTAGTGTGCCGATAGAGTACCGATTGATTATGCTTCCATGTTTTTTATCCTATTTTTGCCATGGGACCATCTATAAGATTTACCATTTTCATTAATGAGCAAAAAAAAAAAAAAATGCATGGTAGAGACACAAAAACGTTAGGTTGTTCTCATCAACACCAACCTATCCGTTTATGTTGATTGACTATCTCCTAAACATCCAAGACCATCAAGGCGATGGTCGCGTAGCAAAATGTTATAAAACCATCTCCCAAATTGCTGCAAGCAAAAGGGAATCTCCATTAGTGACTCGGAACTCAGGGATGAGGTCCGTAATGCGATGACTTTCGGATTTTCGCGTAATGGGTCATTGAGATTCACGCTTTTAAACAAAAACAGTGATGATGATAGTTCCTTACGTATCTGGATCAGTCACAATCCATCTAACCTTGACGTAGAAGCAGTGCTAACTTCTCTACGGCCTTTGCCTAGTGGTTCCAAAATCCAAAACATTGCAATGTCTTGTTTACCTGTTCGAGATAAAGATTGGGTGGTGGGTGTCAAGTTATCGGGATCTCGGTTAAGTCTTTGTAGGCCTTTCGGTAACCCTAAATGGATCAACATCAAAGCCATGCCTGAGTCTATAAGCCCTTTTTCGAGTTTAATGTTCTCCAAGAAAGATCAAAAGTTCTATATTCCATCACCTGGAGGCAAACACTTGTGCTCTTTGGATCTTCATTTCAAGGAAGAAGACAATCCCGAGTTTATTTACATGGAGTTTGACCGACCACCTCGTGGAATCACCCACTGGAGAACTTTTCCTTGTCAAGTGGTATGTATAAAATCTTATTAAGTAGATAGTTTTTATTTTGTATCTTTTTCTTTTCTTGAGTATTGTATTGGCTTTATGGTGTCTTTGCAGGTACGGTGAGGACATGGACGAAGATTACGACAAGGCGGGGTTAAGATCATTGATGCACAAAACCAAACAGTTTATGGTGTTTAGAGCAGAGGAAACAGGGGATGATGAAGTTGATAAGATTATGATCTACACAGAAGACATCGGAGATCTTTGCATTTTTCTTGGACATAGTGAGGCTATATGCGTCCCGGCAAGCTCGTCCCCTGGACTAAGGCCTAATTGCATCTACTTTGTGGGCTACAACTTTGGTGTTTATAGTTTCTCAAAAAAAAAAAAAAAAAAAAAAAAAACTTTGGTGTTTATGATCTAACCACCAAAACTTGCACTAACTTCTTAGGAGAAAACTACAAAAAATATAGAGAATTATTAAGGGACTTGAAATTTCCTTACTGGCCTCTTCCATTTCCTCTCGACTAATTGTTATCTTGTGTTTGTTTCACTAGTGTTATCTGTCTTTACACTAAGATTTCTATCCAATCTTCTTTTTTCCAATCTTCTTTTTCGATCCATGTTTAATGAGATTTATGATATGTTTTTTTTCTTTGATTCGAACAAAAATATGAAGAACCTTAAATCATCTTAGTTCTTGATAAGGTTCTTGATAAAAAAACTGAAATCTAATAAGTAACCACCATGAGCTTCAAAATCAGTCTGATGAAAAGCCTGAGCGTTTCTCTACCCACCAAAAACAAAATACACAAGTTATGAGGCGGGGACAAACTGGTAATTTACACGAATCGTAATGATTGATAGGCTTAAAGGGCTAAGAAGGATCTTTTGATAATATTTAAAAGCCCATAAGCCCATCTAATGTTTACATATCTTGTGGCGCCGTCGTGCCTAGGATTAGGGTTTTCATTAGAAACAAAAGTTATCATTTTGCGCAAACCCGACATCGCGACCAGATCTCAACAATGGTTTTGGAAATTGGCACCGTTCCTTTCGAATCCGATGGTCTGGGTCGCCCAGATGCTTCCGATACATCTTCAATACGTTTCCTTCACGGCGGCGAAACTCCTTCGCTTCCTTCTATCTTTCCGAGAAGCTTCCGTCGCGTCGCCGGTCGGAGTCAAGCTTTCATCCATTTCTCAGCGTTTGCAGTAGACGAAGGAGCCTGTGGAAACGTTCGATGAAGGTGCAGCTTTGAGCAGATCAGTTTCTCCTTCACCATAAGATGTCCTCTTTTGTGATCGAATCGAGGACTACGATGAGCAACAAGGTCACTACAAGTTTTGTGTGCGTGGTCCTCAATCAGTTTACTCATGTGATCTTCGATAGAGATGGGTCACAGATCGATCCTAGCTCGAAGCCGATTTGACTTTCGTGGTCCTAGTGATGGGAGCTTTGTTCTCATTTGTGTATAGTGTATCCGACCGTAGGTGATCCTAGCTCACGGTCTTCCTTAGTTGGTGTGCTGTACCGCAGGTGATCCGAGCTCTGCTAGACGGTTAGTTGTGTACCGTAGACCGAGCACACTTGATCGTAGCTCAGCTAGATGGTTATGAGTGTACGGAGGAAGCTACACGGTTATTGGTGTACCGTAGACCGAGCGCACTTGATCCGCGCTCAGGTAGACGGTTATTAGTGTACATAGGACGAGCGATCAAACCTCTTTCCTCCAATTTTCGAATCATCATTTTCACTTGTTTCCCTCTCTCTCAACTTTCCCTCTCTCTCTCTCTCAGCTCTCTCATGGCGGAAGAAGAAGCTGTCATTGCGGATGAAGAAACGAAGGTCTTATTGCGGATGAAGAAACGAAGGTCTGGACTCCGATTGACGAAGCTATAACAGATCTGTGGACTAATTTTCTCACAGTCCCGGGTAGAAATCTGAAGATCTTCTGCACCGAACTCAAGGAGACGGACAAACGGTTCCCTACCAGGTGATAGTTTTTTCCTGATTTGACTTGGACATCTCTCTAGGCGTCCGCTACTAATGTGTGATTATTTCATAGTTTGATTCTGATTTGACTTCATATCTTCCGATTGTGATGAGTGTGTTGTGATTATTTAATAATATATGTTTTGTTTTGTTGGATTCTGATTTCTGATTTGACTTTTCCATCTCTCTAGATTGCTCTCAAACTTCATCACACGCCTCGAGAAATGGGATCCCACTCAAGATCCAGAGTATAAGGTGTCTTGTTTGTATATAGTTTTTTCTTGTATTATTGCACAGATTCCAATTTTTATTTGCACCGATTCTGATCATTTGAGATGATATTTTTGCAGAATGCCAAATCGTTCCTTGCTTCTCTCTTCAGGAAAGAGAAGTATAAACTCAGGAAAAAAGTGAGGGAATCCAGGCGTAGAGAAAAGAAAAGGGAGGAGAGAGAGGCTGTGGCTAAGGCAGCGACACCACAAGAACTTGAGGGGAACCTGAATCGTAAGAGGGTGAATACGGCGGAGAATAAAAAAGCTCATCTCAAACGTAAGGAGGAGCAAAATGAAGAGAAGAGAAACACAAGAGAAATGAGGAGAATTGCCTCTATAAACAAGAATTTGGAGAATCAGTTCAAGAACATGGGCATCTGATCCTTGACGGTAATGTTTCTCACCTGATCTGATCCAGTTTACAATGTTTCTCAGATTTTTTTTTCTTTCTGCTTTGACATGTTCAGATATGAGTGCTGTTCCAGTCTTACAATGTTTCTTAGATTTCTTGGCTTTGAGCCGTGCTGATGCTTTGAAGGATGAACCTTAATTAGCCTTTCTCTCTCTCATGATGATAATAATAATAATAACAACAACTTTCAAACTTGTTTTAATAGTGGTAAACTATTTTATGGTTCTATAAAACATAGGTTTGACCGGAACCAGAATATTGAGTATGATGATATTGAAAATTTGTATATAATTTTTTTTAACATATAATTTGTATATTGAAACTGTTATTGCCCAAACAGTTAAACTGGTACCAAAAAATAGCAAATCGGATAAAGAGAAGCTACCAGAAAGGGCACAAGCCCACAATAAAACCCACTGAAGTGGTTTAAATAAGATAATGAAAGCTCTTAAGGTGTATAAAATGAGTTAAAGGTATATAGAAGGGGACAATTCCCAATCGGCTCTAGAACTAGCATTAAAAACTCTAAAGACATTCTTAATTCCTTTTGTTTTATTGTTCTCCGACTGATTTCAATTTCATTTGTACTTTGAATTCTTTGTTAATTCCAGACTCAAGTCCATTAATCCAAATACTCCATTCTTTTATTGTGGTGGCTTGTTCTTTTGTCTAGCACTTAATTTATTGCCAATTTTAAAGACGAGCTGGACCCTAAACCAAAACGTCGTGATTGTTGAATATTCTACACCAACATTTACACACATTGCGCAAATTATATTTAGGGTCCTTAACAAGGTTATGCTTGCACATTAACTGATCTTTCCTATATGAAAAAAAGCTGACATGTTGTTGAACCCCTAGCAATATATTTCAATAGCTCGGTGATATCCTCTTGCTCTTCACGATCGAAAGTGGAACTAATGGAGATTATTGCGGTCTTTAAACACTTGGAGTTAGCTAGGATGTATGTCAAGAATTCTTCCTCTTCTTCTTTGTCTCCATATTCTCTCCACTCAAACATTTCAAGTTGTGACGACAAACATATGGGAACAGAATTTGGTTGGTTCCACGAAAGTGGGAGATCCTTGGGATTATTGGTAAATTCCTGAGAAGCAACGAGGGGTTTATAGTAAGCAAATTTAACTTTAGATTTTTTAGTCATATCAAAGCTAGAAGAGGAGGATGCGTACATAATCAACCATAAGATATTTTAGCTTTGGAGCATTGCCAATTAAAAGCATAAGAGGTTCCAACCAATCTGAATGTACTGGACGTATACTTAGTTTTATAAGCCGAAAGAATTTTATGGCGCTACAACACACAAGCTGCGATGAAACAAACACAACGTAAGTAGATGCAACAATGTAACCACAGCGAAAAATAGAGAAATAGTAAGAGAGCTACCGTTTCATTATCCATAAACAAATGAAGAGAGAAAACCGAAGCAAGAGATCTTGAAAGTCTGTCATCAGGGTAAGACTTAACAAAGATAGATGCATCCTCAAGATAAGGCATATTCTCGATCGAGCAATAGTCTCCCGAGGAATCAATCAAGGTAAACTGATCTATTGCCGGAGTATCAATAACCAAGCACCTACCAGTGTCTCCTACTGGATTGTAATTGTACATACAAGTATACCCTAAGAACCGTAAAGAAGGAACTTTCACAGTGAACTTTTTCACATTGTCATCATTTTCCCGCATCACGATTAGATCTTCGAGAGCAGGGCAGCTCGAGAAGAACCTAACGAGAGAAGCCTCATCTTCATACACCACATATTTAAGCTCGAGATTTTTGAGTGATGGGAGAGAAGAAAAAGAAGGGAAATCCACGAGAATCCTGTGGGAGAGAGTCAGTTTAGCGAGAGTTTCGCAGGTGTAAAGGCTCTTAGGCAATCTAACTGGATCTCTGGACCAGAGAAGCTTGAAGTTTAGCACACGCACGCAGCGATCAACAGCTTTTGCAACCCACTCTCCGACATTAGCATCAGTACTACACCGTTGACCGAGCTCCATACATAAGCTGTCTATTACAGGTGCCTGGTGGAGTTGCAATGACTTGTCAAGAAAGCAACAAATACTCTTTTTGTTCTCATCACCTTCCTCCTCGCTATCTTTGTACTCAAGTCTAGGCAGCATCGTAGAGATAAAACGCCATCGTTTAGACAAAATCATGGTGGCTACTGCATCTTTTGTCGGGATAAGCAACAGTATCTCCACAAGTAAATCTTCAGGTAAAGCACTGATTCTGTCTTCACAAACCGTCTCTTCTCGCATCGCAAAAAAAACCCTAAGAGAAGGATTCGGCGTTTGCAAGCAACTAAAGGAAAATCGTTATTACCTAATAGGTCTTACTTATCCTATATATAGAGCATTAATTATATAACTAAAATATTTCCTTTTTAAATAAATTTAATTCCGTAAATTCATAATCTGTTAACACAAGGATATATCACAGACCAATTGATCCATGTCAGAACAAGCACACGCACACGCACATAACCAAGACATTCACTAAAACTTGAAGACCTAAAATAGTCTTTTCCATTTTTCTTCGCGTATTTGTTCATAATAAATAAAACTGGTCGAATAGAAACTGATTCTTGCTTCTCAATTGTAGATGTCCCCCAATTTTCTCGAGAAAATCAAGAATTTCACAACTTTCTCCAGAAAAGTCTTCCAATATCAAATTCTTGGGTTCCCCTAATTTCGTCTATCGTCAACAAACTCTCGAGAAAACTGGAGCTGTCATTCAACGCACTAAATGATGAAATACCTAAACAACGATCACTTTCAAAATTTAAAATTCAAGTTAAAGCAATATTGTCTACCATATGAATCAACTAATAATTCAGCTAAAAGCATCAACCAGCCACATGCATCATTTAGAAAATGAAGAGCTTTGGAATTTATAGAGTTAATCCAAACAACCAAGACTCAAAAAGGTGCAACAATTCTTAGTTATTCAGCTTAAAAAGCATGAACCAGCAGCTGCATAAATCGTCTATAAAAAGTGAACAACTTCAGAACATTCTTAAAAAGGTAACTCAAAACAACAATACTCGAAATGTACCATCAATCAGGCTTGATCTTCGGATTTCTTATCCTCTGTAGCTTCATTAGTAGTAGAAGAAGCTCCATTAGTCTCTGCTCCTCCTTCAGTATTCTCCTCAGGTGGCTGAACCTGTTCATCCTCAGGTAGAGGCTCTTCCACATAATCATTCTCAAATGCATCGGCCGGAACCTCGTAAATCCTAACTTGAGGCTTCGATGGATCCTTCACGAGAACATACTTTCCTTCACTCAGCTTCATACACAAATCAACAATCGACTTCACAATACCCCACATGTTGTTAGTGTTCAGATTGATCTGCCCAGCGAAATCCTTTGGCTTATACCCCAAAACCGATAGTATAACATGGTTGAAATGATCACGAGGATGAACCCTCGAAACAAAACCAATCTTCATCATATCCGCATTAGCCAAAAGAGCTTGCGCGGTCCATTTAGCTAACTTATTACCATTGTTCTTCAACTCAGTAGCTAAAACCGCACCTCTCTGAGTTTCAAGCTTCTGTCTCCAATCAACACCAGAGTATTTAGGATCAAACTCATTAAGAGCATTCAAAGTGAGGAAAGATCTCTGGTTATTGAGATCAAAAGTGCTCTGTAACTCACATCTAGCAACTAGATACATACTATCATCAAGCTTCCATCTCCTATACCTATAAGCAATAGAAGCATTCTCCTCACCTTCATTAACATTAGGGATTGGCTCATCAAAACTCTCTCTTTTCCCATTCCTCACCAAAACCTGCTGTGCAAAATTCTGGTTGATGTAAGCAGCCTCCACACCTAGAGAATGAGCAGAATTGATATCATCTTTGGCTTCAGGCAGAGGCTCCTGAGAAGTTTCGTGAACCGATAACAGATCGAGTTGTGACCCATCTCTCTTATCGAAGAAGAGCTTGTTCCCAACACGTTGAATCACAAGATCCCACGAGTAAACTGATCTAGGAGCACACATAAGAGCAGCGAGGATAGCATCAGTGGCGAAAACTGTTGCTTTGTCTTCTTTAGCGAGACGCCTGATGACAAGATCGTCACTTGTCGTAACCTTGAAGCTCCTGTTCTTGAAACGCTCGAGCCTACGTTCAGCTTTAGGAGTGATACGATCATAAGTCCGATCGTAGTACTCGAGACCACCACAAAGGAGTAGATCTTCTGGCTCCTGAACAGTGAACGAAAGCTTGGAGAAAGTTGAAAAAGGAATCTGCTCAAGCATATTCCATTCCGGCTGAATATCAACGGAAGACTTAAACGCGGCGGCTTCACGGCGTTGCTGGTGAATATTGTTCCGATTAAGATTGTAGAGACGATCACGACGAGCTCGATCTTTCTCAGCTTCACGTTTCTTCGCTTCGACCTCTTCGTCACGACGCTGAGGAAGCTGATTACGGTTGTGGTACTGATTAAATCTCCATTTAGGTCCAAATTTCGGACGTGGCGGTGGTTTACCATCAACCAATCGGAAAGCTGCGTCTTCATCGGCGTTTCCACCGGAATTAGCGAGACCGAATCCTTCATCTACTGCAAAAGCTGAGAAATCGAAGACAGCAGATGGATCTGATTTAGATCCGGTCGGAGGACGAGCGGAGGGATTAGATAGAGCTCTAGTCCAATCAGCGACGCGACCGAGCTTCTCGGAACGAGAGAAGGAAGCGAAAGGAACATTCGGGAGAAGATTCGCCGCCGCGACGCTGGTTGAGGAAGCGGAGGAAGAAGTATCGGAAGCATCTGGAGGACCCCAACCATCGGAATTGAAAGGAACGGTGCCGACTTCGAATGCTTCGAACACCATTGTTGAGATTTGGTTCGAGAAGCTGTGCGAAAATGAAAACAGTCTCTTTTATGTTGTCAACTCTCGAAAACCCTAAATATGGGAACGACGGAAGATGGGCTTATGGGCTTTTATCTTATCTAAAAGATCCATATCCGTTTTAAGCCCATTATAATCTAACACATTTAAACTGACGTCGTTTCAAGCTAACCTTGTTAACCAATTGTACGGTTTTGGTCTACACTGGATTCTCAATCGAAATATTAAACCGTAGTTTACGAGGGCATGACCGTTTGTGTACAATTCAAAACTTATTTTATTTACGTACAAGCCCTTGTATTATATCATTCTCTCAATTAGTTCCCGTTTTGTTTTCGTTAGTGACTGGAAGTCCAACTCTTTATATAGATTTTTCAGTCTCTCTTCTCTTTCTCAGAGTAGATTCAAAAAGTTGCCTTAGCTCCAATTTTCTCGGGAAAAATTTCCTCGATTTTCTCTCTTTTTCACTTGGGTTCTTGATCTTTATAACGAGAACGCTTTTGGGAACCCAAGAATTTGACAATCGGAAACTTTTTTTCTCGTGAAATTGAAGTAAGTGCGTGAAATCGAAGAGGATTTTTCGCTATGCGGCGTCGCGAGGATCGTCGTGCTCCAGATGGAGGTTTCTGGACTCCACCACCGACATGGAGCACGACGAGAAGAGTTTACGCGGCGATGCCAATGTCGGAGAGAAAAAGAACATCTTCGATCGAGAAGCAAGAACCATTTCACATGATCCACAAAGTTCCTTGTGGTGATTCTCCTTACGTTAGAGCCAAACATGCTCAGGTAATATCAATTTTGATTTCGACCGATAATTTAGGGTTTATGAATCGAATCCCCTGTGACTAGTTACTGTTTGATAAAAGATTCCTGAGGTTTCTTTATTTTTAATTCCATTTATGATCAATAAGAGAAGAAAAATCGGAGTTTTGATTTAAGGCATTTAGTTTTTAGTGAATGTCTTGGTTATGTGTATATTTATGAATGTTTGTTCTTGACATGGGTTTATCTTCAAGAACAGTTGATTTGTAAAGACCTGGATCAAGCTATCTCCTTGTTTTGGGCTGCGATTAATGCTGGAGATCGAGTTGATAGCGCATTGAAAGATATGGCAGTTGTTATGAAACAGTTAGACCGATCTGATGAAGGAATCGAAGCGATCAAATCTTTTCGATATCTCTGCCCTTTTGAATCCCAAGATTCGATTGACAACTTGTTACTTGAACTCTACAAGGTAAAAAATCTCTCAATGTAATGACTGATTGAAGCTGCTTCTATGCTTAGTGTGTCGCCTTGTGTATAACTTCAACAGTTTTTTGGCTTTTCGCAGAAGTCAGGGAGGATCCAAGAGGAAGCTGAGCTGCTTGAACACAAACTGAAAAACCTCGAACAAGGCATGACCTTTGGAGGTAGAATCACAATAGCGAAAAGAAGCCACGGGAAACAGATCAACATGACAGTCGAGCAAGAGAAAGCACGGTAAGAAGTTTTGTGCATCCCACTAGAAATATCACCTATTCGCGCTTTATACCTAAGAGCAATTTCTCTGACTTTTGCTGTTTGAATATTTAGGATTCTAGGGAACTTAGCTTGGGTTCACTTGCAGCTTCATAACTATGGAATCGCAGAGCAGTATTACAGGTTGGTGAAACACTGTCGATAACATGAAAGCATATTACTGTTTTCATTGGATTAACAAGTTAAATGGGTTTTACCGTGATAGGAATGCTTTGTCTTTGGAGCCTGACAATAACAAGCTGTGTAATCTTGCAATCTGCTTGATGCGTATGGATAGAATCCATGAAGCTAAATCTATGCTGGAGGATGTAAGACCGTCTCTAGGAAATCAATGGAAGGACGAACCCTTTTACAAGTCTTTTGAACGGGCCAACGAGATGTTAGCAGAAAGAGAACGGGACACAGTAGCGGATAATCCAAAAGGTTTTATGATAAGTAGCTCATCAGATAACTTCTCGTCGAGCTGTTCTTTTGCAACTTGGAAGCAGGAAAAGCAGGCCCTAGCTGTAACCAGTCCTGAAGCAGAGAACACGTACATGAAGAACTCACATGTTTCCTTCGAAACAGTTGAACAAAACTCGCCAGGTCTGATTACACAACCCCGGGAATGTAAATGGGGCGATGAGGAAGTCAATCAAGGAACAGGGATTTTGACAATTGGTGCTGCTCGAAGGCTAAGGTTTGGGACAACTTCTGAAGGTAATCATTATGAGAAGAAATATTTGAAGAGTGTAGAACCATGGAACATGTACAAGAAGAACTCACGCATTACAAAGGAAAAGGTTGAACAAAACTCGCCAGGTCTGATTACACAGCCCCGGGAATGTAAATGGGGCGATGAGGAAGTCAATCAAGGAACAGGGATAATGACAATTGGTGATGCTCGATGGCTAAGGTTTGGGACGACTTCTGAAGTTAAGCATTACGAGAAGAAGTTTTCGAAGAGTGTAGAATCAGCAGCCTCGGTTACTAGTAACAAAGAACTCTTAAACGGAAAGAAGTTGGATCAGAATTTGATTGAAGATCTCCATCAGTTTATCAGTGGCAATGCACTTCCCATGACAAGCAAAGCAAGGAAGCTGGTTGCAGATTTAGTCAAAGAAAAATAAGAGAATGAAAAAGGATATCAAAAAAGTGCTTCAGAATCTTCAGCTTACGCTCAGATTATGGATGAAAAAGGATGTCAAAGAAGTGTTAGGCTTGAGTTTGACATTTGCAGAAACGATTTTTGCTACTGGAAGATAGGTCAATGCTGAAATATACCTTTCGTGTATGGGGATTAATAATTTGCCGCTTTGGCTCTATGAAATGAATGAAATAACTCTGCGAAAACGAGACACGAAACTTGAAAGAAAGAAACAATATTTTTTCACTGACAAAACAATAAGCAATACACGCAAAAGCTTAAACACTCCAGAATGAAATTGGGTTTCAAGAACAGAACACACATGAACGGGAAAAAAAAAGAGATTAAGAAAAAATATTCAGGGGAAACTGAGAAAGAAGAAAGCGAGTGCAGCTTACACAGCTTATGGATCGGATGAAGCCATTGACGACATCTCAAGCCTCTTCGTACTCCTCTTCTTCCTCGTACTCCTCTTCACCGGCTGTAGCATCCTGGTACTGCTGATACTCTGCAACAAGATCATTCATGTTACTCTCTGCCTCGGTGAACTCCATTTCGTCCATTCCTTCTCCTGTGTACCAATGAAGGAAAGCCTTTCTCCTGAACATAGCTGTGAACTGTTCGCTCACACGCCTAAACATCTCCTGGATCGATGTTGAATTCCCGATAAAAGTCGATGCCATTTTCAAGCCCTTTGGTGCAATATCACAGACGCTGGACTTGACGTTGTTCGGGATCCATTCCACAAAGTACGATGAGTTTTTGTTCTGAATGTTCATCATCTGCTCATCGACCTCTTTCGTGCTCAGCTTTCCACGGAACACAGCGGATGCAGTCAAGTAACGGCCATGGCGAGGGTCAGCAGCGCACATCATGTTCTTTGCATCCCACATCTGCTGGGTGAGTTCAGGGACACTCAAGGCACTGTATTGTTGTGATCCTCTTGATGTCAATGGAGCAAAACCAACCATGAAGAAGTGAAGCCTTGGGAAGGGGATAAGGTTCACAGCAAGTTTCCTAAGGTCAGAGTTTAGTTGACCAGGGAAACGGAGACAGCATGTAACACCACTCATGGTAGCCGAGATGAGGTGGTTAAGGTCACCAACTATTGAAGCACAAAAGGAAGAAAACAAGTCACGACTAAATTACATTACATGAATATACATGTTGCAAGGCTAATCTAGCAATAGAAAACTAGAAATCTGACCGTGTTTGATCGATTCTCAGAGATAAACCTGTTTAAAGAACCAGAAATAGAGGAGAGAGATATATAGAATTTACTCACATGTAGGATTGGCAAGCTTCAGTGTACGGAAGCAGATATCGTAGAGAGCCTCATTGTCCAAAACCATACACTCATCAGCGTTTTCGACAAGCTGATGCACAGAAAGTGTTGCATTGTATGGCTCAACAACAGTGTCAGAGACCTTAGGAGAAGGAAACACTGAAAAGGTCATCATCATACGATCTGGATATTCCTCTCTTATCTTAGAAATAAGAAGAGTTCCCATGCCAGATCCAGTTCCTCCACCCAATGAATGACAGACTTGGAAACCTATACAAACCCATGTATCAAGAAGATAAACGCATCACCAATCTGTAAAATGTAAATAACAAAGACCATCTCTAACATACGATTTCCAGTTTTCAAACATAAGTGAAGATCTCAATTGATTTTTCATTGTTCTGGTTCCAGGATTGAAAATCAAAACCAAAATCCTAAGCGCTAGATAAGGAATTTCTCAGATATCATATCAAATCTCGCAACGATAATGAAACTTGACAAAAAAAAAAAAAAAAATCAAAGAGCAGATCGAGATTCAAAACAAATATACGAATGCGTCTCTTTACCTTGTAGACAATCGCTGTTCTCAGCTTCCTTCCTCACAACATCAAGCACAGAATCAATCAACTCCGCTCCCTCCGTGTAATGACCTTTCGCCCAGTTATTTCCGGCACCGGACTGACCAAACACGAAATTATCCGGACGGAAAATCTGCCCAAACGGTCCAGATCTGAGCGAATCCATGGTTCCAGGCTCCAGATCCATAAGAACAGCTCGTGGAACATACTTTCCACCGCTCGCTTCGTTGAAATAGACATCGATCCGCTCAAGCTGCAAAGGAGAGTCGCCGACGTATTGACCGGTGTGATCAATGCCGTGCTCGTCGCAGATCACTTCCCAAAACTTTGCTCCGATCTGGTTTCCACATTGACCACCTTGGATATGGAGGATTTCTCTCATTTTTCTCTCCTTTGGTTTTTTTTTTTTCTCGGGAAAAAAAAATGAGAAAATGGCGACTCCTCTTTTTTTTTGTTTTTTTGTCCTTAACCTTAATAGGTTTTTAAAAGAAAAGAGATCTGTGAATGGGTAATAATCGGCTATATATAGTTTACGTCTTCTTCAATAAGTTTTCTGTACTATTTATTTGCAAATATGCCCTTGTACTTTATTTTATCTTTCATTTTATAGCATTTGTTTTTACTTTTATTTTCGTTTTCGTCTCTGCGCTGTATGACAGCAGAGGATTTCAAAATATATCTGTCCCACTTGTCTCCAGAGATATTTTTGGCTATTTAAGTATTAAAAACAAATTTATTTATAATCACTCTGTGAATAGAAAATATAAAGAAAATTAGTTTTCCCGATCTCTAGATTTATAACGTTATGCCAATTACTTATTTTTCAACAAAATCTAAAGTACAAAATTTGAATATTATATATCTGCCGAACCGGTTTTGTTCTTTTGAATGAATACAACAATATGCATAATTAAAACAAATTTTGACTATACAAAGACAGATCATGTGGGAGTGTGATATAAGGGCCGGCTCAAACCAAAGTTGGGCCCTCTCTAGTTTTTAGAGGCCCATCATTTTCGGTATAACAAAACAACATTTGGTGTCTCAACTAAATGATCTAGGACCCACGTGTTCAAAATTCTCAAAAACTAAAAACTAATTACTTAGGATAATAACTCAAACGAATTTGAAAAATCTCCTGATTACTAAAAGTATTTTGGAAGAAAATGAAGTTACTAAAACAATGCTCAAAAATTGATAAAATACCTTTAAATCTTTTTTTTTTTTAATAACGAAAATAGCATTTCAAAAAAAATTATATATATTAAAATAATAATAAAATTTTTTTTAATAAAAACTTAATTTAAAAATAATAATAATAAAATACGTTTGCGATCGCCATTTACAAATGGTGTTTGTGACATGTGTTTGCTATTGACGATTGTGATTGGCATTTGCTATTGACGATTGCGATTGGCGTTTGCGATTGACGATTAGCGTTTGCGACTAGCATTTGTAATTAGCATTTGCGATCGCCGTTTGCGACTGAGGTTTGTGACATGCGTTGCTATTGATGATTGCGATTGGCGTTTGCAATTGGAGTGTGCGACAGGCGTTTGTAAATCAGCGTTTGCGACTGGAGTTTGTGATATGCATTTGCGATTGATGCTTGCGTTTGCATTTGAAATCATGGTAGACTTGTTTTCTAAATGATGGTAGACTTGTATATCGAACGGCGTTTGCGACTGGCGTTTGCGTTAGAAATTTGTTGTATTAAAATAAAAGTTAACATACAAGTCTACCATCATTGTATGTAAACATACAAGTCTACCATTATTGTATATCAGTATATAAATCTACCATCATTGTATGTATACATACAAATCTACCATCATTGTATGTAAACATACAAGTCTACTATCATTGTATGTAAGCATACAAATCTACCATTGTAAATCTACCGCATAGTAACTAATAAATCTACCAACTGAATGTTGTTTTAGTAAACTCGAAATATTGAATAACTCTACCGCGTCAATAATAAGTTTACGACATATCATAAATCTACCACCACTATAAATAAGTCTACGATCCAAAACACATGTAAGTCTACCTCCCATGAGTTTAAGTCTACCACAAATATTTAGTCTACCGTCAAACAAAATAAATCTATCACTCAATAATAAATCTACCATTCAACTACTAAGTCCATCACTCGAAAACAAATCTACCATCGTTGGCATTAACTCTACCACTCATAATATAAGTCTACCACTCACAAACATCTCTACCAACAAATAATAATAAGTCTATAAAATAAGTCTACCATTTGAATATTCAGTCTACCATTCATAGACTAAGTCTACAGTTTTGAATTAAGTTTACCAATCATTAAATAAATCTACCATCACTAGAACGGTAGACTTTTCATTTTTTTGGAGAACTTTTTTCCCAACTTCGTCCACGTGTCCTGCCTCATTAATGGCAGTTTCGTAAATACATTTTTGTTTTCAAAATAAATAAAGGTAAAACGGATAGAAGAAGTTGTTTGAGTAATTATGAAAAATAGATATCACTTTGATCCAAAAAATTTTTTGTAAAGTTGTTTGAGTAAACTTCTCTTGCTCCAATTTATTTTCATATTTTTCTTTTTTTTCATATATAAAATTAGGATAGTCTATCACAATTCTGACTAATCTCCAAAACCTGCATAAATCACCAACATCTACGATAGCAAGAAAAAAAAACACATTAATTTTTATAGATAGTAAAATCCGATTTCTGCCTTTGACCCACATAACAAATACTCTATCCACTCGAATAAATCATTGACTCACACACACTCTTGGTTAGTTTACTCTCAATTTTTGTCAACATTTTTTTTTTAAGATAGACCATGTGTTGTAAGCACATTTGGGACCTCTTTAGAACCACCCTTAGTGGTATGAGAGGTGGGTGTGAAATTGTTTTTAAGTTGATGGATGATGGTTATTAATAGAAGTTTTATCTAAATAAACTTCTACTTCGATTGATTGGAAAGTATCTTGTTACAATGGGTATTTATACCTAACCAAATCCAAATCAACTAAACCAAAAATAAATACATAACCAGAATCTATTTGAGTAAACCAATACTCTTAATAGTTATGTTATGTGTAGTTAGATGCCGAGTCCAAAAATATATGGTAAACGTTTGCAGTTTGTATGCTTTTGAAACTAATTCTTAAATCCATTTATATTTGTATCTGATGCTTTAAAACGTTATAAATCATATGCTTTATGATAGAAAAAATTAATTGATAATAACATCGTATATTAAATAGAGAACAATGCTTTTATAAATATTTAGATATCAAGTTCAAAATAGAGCTGCATAACCAAAAGAACTTAACGGCTCTCTCTCTTTTGTCTCTTCGACTTAGCCGTCTTAGCTGTCGTCTCCTTCTTCCTTCACCGGCGTCTGTCTATTTTTATAGCGTCGACGCTGGTGAAGTCGTGATCTTTTGCTTATTCTATCTTTTAACTTTTATCTCTATTATGGTTGTAGGATTTGTTTGAAGGATAAGTTAGACTCTCGGGGTTGGAAGGAGGCTTGAAACATCCCAGTTCTCTCCGGTGTTTAGAAGGTCGGCAAGTAGTGGCGCCAGTCCCCTCCAGGATGACGGAGTTTTTGTCGCTAACGCCCTGCTTTCTTCGTTTGGCATTTCTAGACCTGGCTGTAGATATGGTTTCAGCTTGTTGTCGGTTTGTTTCGTCGTTTCGTCAGCAGAGATGGATCACCGCCCATGGAACAGAGGCTCTTCTCGATTTGTTTGTTGATGGATCCTATCTTCGCATGTTGTCTTCTTCTTTTCTCTTGGAGGTGCTCAAGTCTCTCTCCGGATCTATCGCTTTCCTCTCCTGTGCGAGTTGGTGAGTCCCGGTTTGATTCATGCCCGTTCCTTGTCCCTACTAATCAGATCTGGTCAAGATCTGCTCGTCTCAATAGGTATCAGCCTAGGTTTTAAAAGTCGCCTTATGTCCGACAATGTCACTTTCGAGAGATCTAGAGGATCATGACTTGTTTATGTCTTGATCCCTTTTTGCCGAATTTAATCCTATGAATTAATTGTTTGTGAGGTAGTGCCCATTCGCTATAGAAGGACTTGCTTCCCTTGATTTCGGCCCTTCTCAGCCTCTTTGGTAAGCTCATGTTTTAAGAACTCCAAGAGAAAGAAAGATGGATAGGTGCAATGGGTTTATTAGCTTCAAGTCGAAAAGTTATAAAATAACAACAACAACAAAAAACTATATGCACACTGTATTTTTTACAGGTATACGATGTTGAAGTATAAACTTAAAAAAATTGTTATGAAGGATTAAGATTAAAGTTTAGGCTTAGCAAAAAAAGATTAAAAGTTTAGGAAAGACTGTCAAGGAGTCAAAGGGTTTCAACTTCAAGGTGAAACTCGAAGATTTCCAGTGAGCTTAAGGTTAATTCAAGAATTCATTAATAACAAAAATCACGTGATCGAGGTTTTTAACTCATTGTAACTGAGAGCTAAACTAGTAATTCGTTGACCTATATTTTTTACTCATTTTTTCAAGCGAGTTTGTAATACAGTTAAACAAATTGTAGTATTTTCGAAGACAAATCTTGGCAAGAATATAACTAAATCCCAAATTTGAAATTTTTTTGGTGTATTCAATCTGGAATTTGAAATGTTTTGTATTAAAATGACAAATCCTATGGTTTTAGATGGGATTCTAGAGAATTATAATAAAAATCATAACAACTCCTCTAATTCACCTAAAATCATCTAAAAACTCGTTAAAACTCAAATTCTTCCAAATAATAGTGTCAATTTCTATTATACTGTCTTGCATTACATTTGTTTGATTTCGATTTATTTTTCTCCAGTGATCAAGAGCATATAATTCTCACACTGTGCTAACTTATCACCCAATAATGTGGTATTAATCCTTTATAAATTCCACACGATTAATACCACATTTTGCTCTATTTTTAAAACGCCTCCAGCACATATACCATTTTAACCAGCCAATACTATGATTAGATTGACAACAAAACCTATAAATAGGCTTCTTCAAGCTCTTTCCAACCCATAAAAACTCCTTATTATAATTTCATATCAGTGGGATTAAAGTAGTTAATTTGGATTTCGGTAATACTCTTAATATTCTAAATCAAATTTAGCTAATCATAGCTAAATTACGTTTAAATACATCATTTAGACAAAAACAAAAACCGATGGAATTAAATAAAATTAAATAAATCTCTACCGAACCCACCTTTAAAAATTTAAGATATTTTTCCAAATTGCAAACCATCTTTCCGATTTAATAAATATTTAAAGTAACATAAAACCTAAGAAAAAATCGCATAAAAAACTTTTAAAGTGACACGTACTGACACTTTAAACCTCAAACTTATTTTACTAACATTTTAAACCTTCAACTTGACACTATTAATACAAAAAGCCTTCAAAATGGCTCTTATGTATGCGTCGTCAAATTTTTTAACGAAATAGCAAACACAGTTAACAGAACTATTAATCTTCCATTAAAATCACGATAATTTATTTTTGGTAAATAAAATATTTTTTACCTGACAAAAAAATCTTAATTTGTATTTATTATAATAATTATTTCTTTCTTTTTAAAAAAAAAAACTGAAAATTAAAATTGACTTCCTTATACCCTCATCGATCTTCTTGATCTTCTTCTTCTCTGTGATAATTATGAAGCTTCTGAGTTGCTTATTCCTTTTTAATCAATCAAGGAGCTGACTTTTCAAGTAAAAAAAGTGAATGCCATTGAAAATAATGGTGGTGGGAGAGGAGAAATCGACGAATCGGAGGTGAATCAGTTTCATTTTTTTGATGAATTCGATGCACGGACAATTCTGGATGAAAAACTGAAGAAAAAATCGATAGTATAATGGGTAATTTTGAATCCAATTATAGAGAAAATTTTAGAATTCATGAACCGGTTCTGTGAATCAATCGTAGCCAATCGGTTATAGTAGATTATAATGATGAAGCCATGAAATCCAAGCTCTAAAGGATTTAAATTAGAGAAGAGCAGAAGAAAATCTATTTGTTAAGTAAGTGAATCATGTGATGGATTGAATGTATAATTTTGTTTTTTGAGATGGAATTAGCAATATTAGTTTCTGATCTCGTTCTTGGTTTGTAGTTTAGTTTAGTTTAGGATTGAATGCCGTCGTTTTTTCGATGTGATTATGGGTTTGGAAGGTACCACAACTAGTGTTAATGAAAGAGCCAATAAAAAAAATGAGGAGGAAAGAATATTAATTGTTTTTAACACTATTTTTTATTTTTCTCAAAATTATTATTATTAAAAAAATCTTTTTTTATTAACCAAAATGGAGGTTATTGTTTTTAACGGAAGATAAACATTTTGTTAATAGCATTTACTATTCCGTTAAAAAATTCGACGATGCATACATATGAACCACTTTGAAGGTTTTTTGTGTTAATAATATCAAGTTGAATGTTTAAAATGCTAGTAAAAAAGTTTGAAATTGAAAGTGTCAGCGTGTCACTTTTAATTTTTTTATGCGATTTTTTCTAAAAACTAAACTAAATATCTTTTTTAATAAATTTTAACTCGGTTTTTAACTTTTAAATTTTTTAATATTTTATATTTCCTTCTTTTTGCCAATTACTCATCATTTAGCTCGTGTTTTAAAAACACTCAAAAAGCGATCTCTCACCTTCACGTTCTGCGCAATAACCTCCCTCTTTACTCCATGTATTAATAGCTTCGACCTGTCAACAAAATTTCATCAATCTCTTCTCCAAAACCCAAACCCTAGTTTCTGTCTTCTTACAAAAAGACTAAACAGACCTTAAAGATCTTTCCTTTTTAAAAAACCTATCGAGCCATGTCTCTGCTATGGAAAAAACCTAAATCGGGTCGAATCTCGAGATTCATGTCGGAATTTCAGCAATCGCCGAAACGCGGTGGGTCTTTGGTCGTCGAAACTGGCTTCCCAACTTCTCTAATCGATCTCTTCGTCAAAAATCGCGATCGTTTAAAAAAATCTTCCTCTAAACGCCAGTCTCAGACCGCCTCAAACGCTTTTCCGTTGGTCAATCCAGACGTGGTTCTGAAAAAGCCAGAAGCCGTTCCGATTAAAACCCAGAAAGTTGATTTCGTCGGCGGTGGAGTAGCGGCGGAGAATAAGCACGCAATTGACAAAAACGGTTGCGTTTGCGTTTTGATGGCGATTAAGGTTTTTATAGTGGCGGTGCTCGCCTTTAGCACGAAGAAGAAGCTCACTATGGGAATCACTCTCTCCGCCTTAGCTCTCCTCTTAACGGAGCTCGCGGCGGCGCGTGTGCTCACGCGCTTCAAGCTCTGTGACGCGGACAAAAACGCGATTTCCCGCGGGCAAACCGAAACTTGTGATGATTCAAGTGATAAGAAAGCGATTTCTTGTCCGGAGGAGAAAACAGAGACTGTAGCTGTAATCGAGACTTCGAATTTGAAAGGTTTAAGGATTCGTGATCTGTTGTTGAAGGATGAGAAGTCGACAAGTAAAAGCTCGAGGTTGAAATCAAAGATTGTGAATAAATTGAGGAGTTACAAGAAGAAGAAGAAAACGATGAAGATCAAAGAAGAGACTTTGCCTGAAGTCTCGAGCTTGGTTTCATCAGAAGATAAATCAGAGAGAATCGAGTGTGAGAGAGACGAAGAAGGGTTAAATCCGCCATTGATAATAGAATCAAAAGGAGATCAAACGATTAGGATTGTTGTTCTGATCGTGATTGTGCTTACTGGTCTGTTAAGTGGAAAGCTCTTAGCCATTGTTCTTACACTAACCTGTCTGGTTCTGAAATTTGGAGCAGCCAAAAAATCTGGTCTTTGCATATAATATTTTTTTATAAAATAGTTAGGAGAATAGGTGTGGTGATCAATTTGTGTTGTTCGAAGCTCATATTGGTATAGATTATATATGAAACTTATATAGATAAGCTTCGATTATTTGTTTGTGTTTACGTTTAAGTATTTTATGCAATTTCTTTTAAAATTATAAACGTAAACCTCAAACACAAACAGAATCATAATTTTGCCTTTGGTTTTTACGTTTACACTTTACAAAAAATATTTTATGAATAATCTAAGAAAAATGTTATATTCCAAAAATATATTTTTTTTCATAAGAAAAATTGCGTTTGAATTTTGAAACAAATCGACGCAATTATTGTTTAAGACTTAAAGTGTTGCTTTGGAAAATATATTAACACAAAAGAAATTGTTAGGCAATGAATTAGTAAAATTTTAGAGGTGCTTGTAGTTGGTAAGTGAAAGCTAATTAGGTTTCATTCAACCAAAATAGCACTGGAATGTGATAAAAGTGATGGTAGCTTATGTGGCAGTGTTAACGGGATGATGACATGGCAATTTTGCTTAGGTGGCAATATGATGTGGCAATTATCAACGAGAAAGGCAAGTAATTAGGTTTTTTTGTCAGTTAATGAGCCAAGAAAATGGTTAAGCTTGTGTTGAAGTATTGAGATCTCACTTTGATTGCAGACCAAATTTTTATTGTTGTGACTAAATGCAAAGTTTTAATGATTGTGTCAAATATGATATGGCGAGAGATGGGTTTTTGGTTGTTAATTGATATTTAAGCGTTTGAATGATAAATATGATAAAAAAAAAATATAGAATTTGGTCATGAATATCAATCAAAATCTGAGTATTACACATGGAATAGTTAATTTTATTTTATGTGGTGTCATAATATTTGTATAATCGTAAAATTCTATAAAAAAATAGTTTAAATAAGAGAGTGTACTTTATTTTGTTTCTAACGCTTATAAATAAAATCATGCTTTTGGAGTAGTATATTGTGAAATCACCCTTATAATTAAGAAACATGAAAACAAGATGATTATTGGGGTGAATAATATTAGACAAAGAAATCAAATCATGCTTTTGGAAAAGGTGAATATGTGTTTACTGTAAAGATTAAATAAATAAATGAAATACGACTAAATAAGTGTCGGATAAAGAGAGTTTCTTTGGTTTTGATTCGATAGATCTTTACCTAATTCAAAATAAACGTTAGTGGCAAAGCCTCCATTGTTGGGCTTTTATTTTATTTTTTTGCATATCATGCTTGCTTACCACTAAGTTTTAGTCATGTCAAAAAAAATTAGATATTTTTATCAAAATTTTAAAAATATCTTTTAGATCGTAAAATATACAGGACACTTGTAAGTTGTAAGACATATGTTTATTTATTTATTTATTTTTGTCGTTATTTTTTTTTCAATTTAACAGTAAATAACATTAAAAACAAACTAATATTTGTGCTACACAAGTATGTAGTATATTGTAAATTTTTACATTGATTTTTTTTTCTCTGCGTATGTAATATCAAGATATTTCAAGATATCTAAGTGGTGCATTTGCAGAAAATCTTTTCAATTTTTTTAGACCGGCTGAACAAAATCAACGGTAACAATAGAAAAAACATTTTTTTTTTTTTAATACTAAGAGGTTATGAGTCTAAGCCCGTACATCCTCTCAGGCTGGAGATCAGAGCATTTTACATGGTCTCTTCCCAAATATTATTCGAACCAGCGATCTCTAGACTTTACTTGAGATAATTTACCAACTGAGCTAATGACTTTAGGTTACATATTCAATTTCTTGTAACCAATAGTTGACGATAGAATTAAGATTTAAAGATGTGTTTATCAACTTGACTTTGTAAAACTAATGTGTATCTAAGTTTTGTATTGTTTTCTCGTAGAAGGTTAGATCGCGATATGATTTTCGGGTTAATCGGATTTTGAGTTAAATCGATAAACATTCATGAGATTATAATTGTTTTGTGATCCTATTATTGTGGTTAACAGCGTAATTGATGAAAACCGACCATCGACAAAATCACTTGCACCATAAAGTAAAAACGTGATAATCGATTTATACTAGTTAGCGTTAGGATTAATGATGAGAATAAGACCAACGATAAATAAGTTTAAACCAATAATAGCCCATGCGTATATGTAAATTTTGTCGGACGTGAATTTTAAAATCTAATTCAATGATCAATGTATGTCTAATAAAGTTAGCCACGCATAATTGTTCTTTTACTATGCATCTTTCTTCCAAAAAAAGCGACGCTGATAAATTGAGCATTTAACTTGTGGGCAAGATTCGTATATATTATACTATAGAAAAAGAAAAATCGTATATATGTATAGTTTAACAATGATCACGATTCATAACTATAAAGATGGCTCTAACGCATCAACAATAAATCAAACTGGTCGATTTCCAAAAATTATTAATGCAACGAATCGAACCAAAATACTAAAATTCGGTTTGGTTTAGTTCAAGTATTCGGCTACGTTATATTACAAACAAAAAAAAAGAGCAATCAAAACTTGTTTTATGATACTTTAAAGTATTTTACTTGTTTCAGAACATTTTAGAAACTTTTGTTTTTGTTTTCATGATAAGTGAATTAAGAAACAATAGTTTTCAATCAAAAACTATTGTTTCTATACGTGCAGTGGGGTAATTTTCGTCAAAAAATACTAAATGTACCATTCTAAGAGAACTAATTTCTCATGTGACTTTCCAGAGAATACAAAGTCATAAATGTAACTTTTTAGGAAATATTTCAAGATTTTATGGCTTCGACGTACTTTACTTCCAAAATAAATTAATAAAAACTATTGTTTCTTATTTATTTTCACTTATCAAGAAAACGAAAACAAAAGTTTTTAAAATGTATTGAAACAAGTAAAAAAATACAGTAGAATTTCTGTAAATTAATAATCAGTATAAATTAACAAAATTTATCGGTCCTGAATTGGATCAATGTAAAAAATAGCCAAAATTTGATAAGATAATAATTTTTTTGAAGATCCAATGTAAAAATGGTCCCAATAATAGCTCAAATTAATAATTATAAATTTTATGCATATATATATATATATATCTTAGAAAATTTAGTAAAATATGATTATAGTGTTGTATGTTTATATTTAAAGTTAAAATTTCGCTGGAACTGATTTCTAATTTTCCTTACTGCATCAAATTTTTTTGGTGTTGTCATCTAGATCTCCTTCCAAAAATTGTAAAGAGTTCAAAACTTGATAATTGTTTTGTTACGCGTAAATATTTTGGATAGTGTTATCTCGTCTTCAGCATCATCAACGTAATTTTTTAAAATTTAAAATTTTTTAGGATGTATTCTTTTTATCCGGATAGTCTAGTGGATTATTAACATCCATTCTATTACGATAACCAAAATTATTAACATAATGTGGAATAAAATGAATATGTAAACAATAAAGTATACACAATTTTAAATAAATAAAATTTTAGAAAAATTTGTATGAATTTTAAACTAAACTAATTATTTTATATAAAAGATATTTTACAAAAATCATGAACTAGAAAAATCTCTCTATAAATTAATAAATATTAATTTATCGATTAATTAATAACTCTATAAATTAATAAATATTTAAAATTTCAACATTATTAATTTATAGAAATTTTACTATATCATAAAATAAGTTTTGATTGCCTTTTTTTGGTAATATAACGTAGCCGAATACTTGACCAAACCGAATTTTGATATTTTGGTTCGATTCGTTGCATTAATAATTCCAGTAAAATACTTTAAAGTATGTCGAAGCCATAAAATTTTGAAATATGTCCTAAAAAATCACATTTATGACTTTGTATTTTCTGGATATAGTCATATGAGAAATTAATTCTCTTAGAATGACACTTTCAGTATTTTTTTGACGAAAATACCCCCACTGCACGTGTAGAATATTGCGCAGGAGGAGAGAACTGTTGCAAAAAATTTCCCTAAAATCTTTGACCATGCCAAGATTTGAGAATTGTTGTTAAAAACTTACTAATGATATAATGTTTAAAAAATGACAGAAAATATAAGATTGCTTGTAAATTCAGAAGATTATAATGAGATTAAAACGATTATCATTTATCACTATATAACGTGAACACATAAACTTAAGACCCGTCCATCACTTTTACACTGACACATGAGAACAATACAAATATCTATAGAGCCATAAGTCCCAAAAACAAGAACACAAACAAACAAAGATTTTTGTCTAAGAATCAAATCTTAGTTTCCTCTTTACACAATCAAAGGAGGAACACTCTGTTCATTCCTGAAGAAATTGGTCGGATCAATCTTCCCTTTAACCATAGCCAATCTCTTGAAATTACTTCCAAAATACCTAACCCCCCATAATCTTGCATCCTCAAAGCTACTATTAATCCCTTTATTCATACCCAAATCAAGATCTCTGTAATTCAAATAAGCTCCTCTTGGTGATCCAGAGACATAAACTCTCATATATCTATAAAGCAATCTCATCCATCTCACATGTTTCTCCATTTCTCCAACTTCTTTCACTCTCCATTTCACCATATACTGTATATTATATAGATTCCCTCTTCTATGTGGAAATGGAGTCTCTGTTTCACCAATCGCATACATTTTACCACCTAATGGCTCCATTATCATTACCGGAGATTCGACCTCGTGAAACCTCTTCCATATACCTTCTAGACCGGTTTCTGGAATTGGGTTCTTGACAAAATCGGATTTTGCTTTGAAATAAAGATCATTGTATCTCTGTTCTCGATCGAGAAGAGCCTCTAGTGGTTGTCCTTTCTTCCAGTTGAAGTACATTATCGAATCGATCCAGCTCATTTCCGAACAGTCTTGAAATCCTAACCCTAATTCCGGAAACTTCTGATTTATCAGAGGAATCAGTTTATCGATTCCTCCAAGATAATTTGCTTGGAATGTAGCTTGAACAGATCCTCCGGAATTGTAAACTATGACTCTGATGAAGAGACTGTCGTCTAGATCTGCAGCAATATACTGCCACCTATGAACAATTTTCGTCATGTTTTGTGTTAACGGTAGGTGCCTTGTGAAGCAAGTAACCTTCTCTGGAACCCTAGCTAGTTTCACTTTCCATGAAACCACAACCCCAAAGCTAGCAGCTCCACCTCCTCTAATCGCCCAGAATAAATCTTCTCCCATTTCTCTTCTACCGTTGTAGATTCTCCCGTTTGCGTCTGCAAAACGCGCATCCACAACGTTATCTGCGGCTAAACCGTGTTTCCTCATCATTGCACCAAACCCTCCTCCACTAAAATGACCTCCAACTCCAACGCTAGGGCATGTTCCTGCAGGAAATCCATGGATCTTGCTCGCTTTAGCAATTTTATAGTAGAGCTCACCGATCGTCGCGCCGGCTCCAACCCAAGCTGTTTCTTCCCTGAGGTTGATCTCTATTGATCGGAGATTGATGAGATCGAGAATTATGAAAGGTGATTGTGATGAGAGGTAGGAAAGTCCTTCATAGTCATGACCACCACTTTTAGTCCTTACTTGCACACCAAGTTTCCTGCTGCAGAGTAGCGATCTCTGGATTTCGGATTCGGTTCTTGGCGTAACGATCAGAATCGGCTTCTGGCTTGTGAAATTTAAGCTAAGGAACCTGTATTTTTGGGATAAAGATCTCGAGAAATCGGCGTAGAGTCTTGAATCTGGCTTGTGGATGAAGCTTTTAGGGTTTATGAAGGTTGAATCAGAATGTGTCGACATGCAAGGGAGAAATTGGTCTCTACTAGGAGGAGAATTAGAAGCAGAATTGACCCATTTGACTAAGAAGAGAAGAAACAGAGACAGAGCAAAAGCTAGAAGCTTTATCATCTTTAGTGTTTTGGTTTTCTTGTGTTTGAAGTTACAGAGAAAATGAAATAGCATTTGTTCTTGTTTCTGGTGATGAGAGAGTAACAGAGAGTTTGATGAGAACTGTGAGTTTCAGTTGCAGAGGATTAAAAGAGTAAACCTAACACCGACGTATTAATAATAAATTTTAATTCGATGAAAATTTGTTTTTGGAATTTTATGTTGCACAGAAACAAAAGAACATTAAATAAAAGGCTTCCAAGATTGGTAAATAAGAAATTAATTAATTAATCTTTTTTGTCGAGTAGTTTATATGCCAACAATGGAATTACGTGTTGTAATACGCATTACCATATTTATCACTTATTGGAATAATTTTCTCATTATTTACATAGATAATAGATCTCCATAAGTAATATAGGCCTAGAAAAAGAAAAATATTCACAATTTTGTGCTAATAGTTAATTTTCCAATCTAATTGTGTTAAGAAGAAGAGTACCTACCTGCATTCATTGAGCGGAGAAATTTTGAAAAATATCATTTTTTAAAAATATATATTTTTTAATTTTTTCTTCAAAAATACTACAAATATTATATCATTTATTCAAAATATCATTTATATTTAGGTTAACTATGTTATGTTAGGGTATAGTTTTTAAGGTATAGTTTTTAGGGTTTGTTAGGGTCAAATCCCTTTTTAAAGTTTAGAATTTTAAGGTTTAAAGTTTAAAAAATCATTAATTTATGGCATTTTTGAAAATAGACAATTCATAATGACATTTTTGTAAAATAGTATTTTAAAAGTGGCATTTTTAAATTTTCCCTTCATTATGACTCTATAATAAGTCTATTTAAAAAAAAAAAGCAAATATTCTAAATCACGGTGTTCCATTTAATTCTTAGCGTTTGAAATTGAAAATGTCTAAAAAAAAACTTATATTATGGGATCCTAAGCAAGTGGTTAATTTTGCAGCAAAAAAGGCATGATTTTGGACTTGTAGTGAATGAAATAAAACTCTGATATGTCGATTTTCATTATATTTTTCACACATAACAAATTTTAATAAAAAAATATCAATCGGACTAACAAACAAAATTACACTTCTGTATCGTTGAAATAAACTTATAAATTATAACCATCAACATATGATTAAAAATTATCAGGTATATAATTTTAAAATTACTATATGTAGCTAGCGTCAGGTATAATTACTGCAATTCAATGGCATGAGAGCAACGTGTCGACGTTTTCTAGTCGTTAGTTGTCTCTGCCTGATCGATGTTTCCCACTGCATGAGTCATTTGTGTGTTACAGTGAGGATAAAAGAAGATTAAACTAATTAAGAGATTTTAAAAATATTTTGGTTATTTTAACCTGTCTCTCGATGAAGAAAAGAATAAGGCTAGATATTTAAACAAAACCGGACCAAACCAAATGAACAAACCGAACCAAAATTCATTAATTTGAAATCAAATTTTACAATAACCAAAATGATAAAGAAAAATTTAATCCGAATAGAAGGTGGGCATTTTGGTTTACAATTTGGTTTCAGTTTTTTTTTTTTTGGAATTTTCGATTTATCGATAAAAATCGTATAGTATGTAATTCGTTTGGCTCTCGGTTTATAAAAGCGAATAACCCATTTAAACCTGCATGTAATTTGGTTTGGTTCAGTTTTTTTTTTTCAAAGCCTTCGAATTTTGCTGCATGCACAAACATACATATTCTTCATTTTCTTTTCTCCCTCGAGTCAAAGAGAGTAAAAACTTAGATATATTTGTTTTGTTTGGAGCTATGAAATCCATCTCAACCATGACTTTCGAACCTTTTTACTAGAAAAAGTAGATATTAGTGAAAACACGGTTCACAATGAAAAAAATAACAATAACAACAAATTAATCTAATGAATTTTTCAGGAATAGGATTCTTCAATATCTTATTAATTAGGAATCTATAAGTTTCAATGCACACAAACCACAAATAACTCAATAATGCATATTTCACCATATTATAAATTAGATGTCATATTTGAATATGCAGAAAACATCATAAATTAAGAGTCTTAAGCTGAGAAGTAATGGAGGAGAAAATTAACTAAACCGGAATAAGCAAAGTACGAGCTAAAATAATTAATAAAAATCTTTATGCTAAAAAAATTTAAGAGTATATAACTTTTAGAGTACCGAGAGGAAACTCAAAAACAGATGCGAACCCGACATTATTGGGTTTGTTCGTTTGCCTGATGCAGGAAGCTGTGGCTGCGACATGCGGTCAAGTGATGTTCGTTTACTTGACATAGATTTCTACGATCAAACGCTGCTGCCAGACACAGTATTTTGCGTCTGAAATTTTTGATCGCTGAAAAATCCAGCATTACAATCGAAATTGCTGCGACCATACGTGCGACCAATCGTACGGCTGCCAAACAAACAATAAATATAGTATCTGGTCGTAGCGTCTGATCGCAGATTAGTAGTTGCAGCCGCAAGCTGCAGACAAACGAACATGGCTATTTATGGCCGTCGCAAAAACTGTTAAGATGAAAAGTATTCTTTAAGCACAGAGATGGAGAGCATTAATGGTATAAATGTAGTTTGGCAAGCGAGATCGACGTTGACATCTCTAACGCAAAATTGATATTGGAGTCGCATCAGTTTAAAATTTCTCACAAATGCTCACAGCTAGAGAAATCAACTTAGCATAATTAACGACGATCATTATGGTTTAGCTAACAAAAGATCATTAAACCGGAGTATTCAGACAGACCTAGAGTAGAAGATCACAAATGCTTTGCAATATACCATGAAACTGAATCATCTAAATTTAATGGCCTCGTAATAAACTCAATTGTATAAGAACTCAAAACTTTTACAATATCCAATTACAAACCCCTCAATTTTTATTCATTAAAATCTAAGAAAATAATAAAGAAGAAAATGGGGCCAAGATTACAATTTTCATAGTATACTGAAATTTCAACCAATAATACTCTTGGTGTGATTCAAGTTTATTCACCAAAAAGAATACCAATAAGCCTCAAGGACAAGATTTCAAAGCCATCAACAAGATCTTCACTGCACACAACATTTTTCCCACACAAAAATCCGCCATTACCGATAAAAGCTGATATTCATCGATCCAGGCTTCAAATCCGCGATTACTAACTAATTTTGATAAGGGTTTCTCTAAAAGTTTGATTCTCTTTTTGTTTTATCAATCAAAGATCCTTTCTCCTGTAGAAAACAGCAAAAACACAACAGAGCTAAAGATACAGAGCAAACCCGGGATGAAGAACACAACTCTCCAGCTCTCTGGATGTGACAAATCTGAGTAAATCAATTTAGAAGCTTCAAGAAGCTTTCCAGTCAAATCAACACCAATGATTCCAGCTAATGTCCCAGCGGTATTTGAAACTCCCATCACAATTCCTGCATATCTCGGAGCAATATCCATATGGTTCACCGCGAAACCAGCTCTTCCTAACGCCAGAAACCCAAGAGCCACAGAGGAACATAAGATCACACCATTTGAGGTTCTAAATTGAGGCAAAGCCATCAATGCCACTGAAGCAACTAGAAATCCAACCGTGTTCAAGAACTTGCGGGTTCTGGTTACCGAGAGTATTCTCTTGGTGATCAAATAGTCTGCGATGAACCCACCAACAATGGAGAATACAAACATGTTGAGGTATGGCACCATCTTCGATGAATCCATTCCCTGAAGACTGATCTGGAGTCCAAGCTCAAAATAGGTCGGAAGCCAGTTCATGAGCACATATAAAGCATAATGGAATGTGAAATTGTTAACCACAATCGCCCAAACGGGTAAACTGAGCATGATTTTCTTCCATGGGATATGAGTAACTTTATGTTGGTTTACATTAGTCGGCAATAGAGCACCTCCGAATCCAGCAGCTGCGGCTTTTGGATGCTCTGATCGAGGTGGGTCAGTAGCATACCTAACCCAAAGCAATGACCATATGACACCTGCTAATGCTTCTGCTAAAAAAACTGATTCCGGACCTCTGAGCTCAACTAAAACAGGGAGAAACCACATTCCTAAAGCTGCACCTAAATACATTCCCGAGGTCGTTATTGAAACTAATCTAGACCTTTCATGAGGAGGAACCCACTGAGCCAAAACCGTGTGGATAGAGGGAAAGATGAAACCTTGGGCAACACCAACAAGTAAACGGGCAACAACCAAGAGCCCAACTCTGTTTGGATCAAGCGGAACCAAGAAACACGTCGATGACCATAAAACAAATGACAGAAGGAGAACTTTCCTTCCCCCAATTTTCTGAGCTGCCCAACCTCCAGGGACTTGAGAACATGCATAGCCAACAAAGAATGTGGCAAGTATGGTTCCTTTGCTTGATTGATTGATCCCGGCAGCATCTGCAGCAACGGTATATGCAATAGAGAAGCCAACACGCTCTATGTAACACACGGAGGTGCTGAGGAAAGTTAAGAAGACTATCACATAGCGTTGCGGAATATTTGATAACTTCATGTTAGACCTTTTCTCTGATCTAGAGCATTTATGTCATACAAAAAGCCTCTCAAGCACCACCACATAAGAAAAAGAGACCAGGAGGAATATAAGCTCCAAGACTCCCCAATCCACCGTAAGAATCTGCAATGGCAGAATCAAACTGGTTTGATTTTCTTATAGTTGACATTTAACACCATAAATGACTCCAATAAACACAAAACTTGCAGGACGATTCTAATTGACTGATAGATTCTCCTATGATCATTAACAAACGCCCAAAATGAAATCGCATTGGGGGAGCCAAAAAAAACAGAATTTCTGAATATTGAAGGCAGCATATTTCTACAATTGCTGATTCAGAAGAAGAAACAAGATTTAAGATTTACAGATGATTGATACTGCAATGGTACTAACCAAAGATCTGTTCCTTATCAGTTATCACAAGGTATAATTAACACTACTTTATCCATTTTCAATTAGGCAATCCTAAATAAAACATGTTACGCTTCTCTAATCATACAAGAAGGCATCTAGAAAGTAAAATCAAGTCAAATCCTTTAACAAAACAGATAAGAACTCATCTTAGATATGCATCAAAAGATCAAAGCAAAGCAATTTATCAAGATAAACAGATCTTAAATAAATCATAAGGTCGTACCAAGCAAATGAATTCGTTACGAAACTCTCACCCAAAAGCCTAAACTTTAGCATAAAGTAGTCATCTTGATTACAAAACTGGGTACACAAATCCAATTTCTAATAGATTCCGATTTCAATGTTACCACAAAGACTCAGTTTCGATTTCAAGACAAAAAAATCGATGCTTCTTTAAATCGACTCTCGATTAAACTAAACAACCAAACAAAGAAACTAAATGATGAAAAACCCAAGAAGCAATCTTCAATTTTAAGCATTCCAATTCGTTAAGCAGCCGAATTGTACAGTGAAATGTGTTGCCTTTATTCTCTTCACAATGTAAATCGATAAATCGGAAGTCAAATCACAAAACTTACCTTAGTTCTTCCGAATTCTTCCACTTTTTTCTCTAAATGTCCCTCATTTTAAGTTGTAATCGAGTTTCGAACTGGCAAGATCGGATGAGCAACAATGCGAATTAAAGGGTTTACGGTAAAGTAAATCCAAATCGAATTAAGAAATTGGAGATATTTGAGGAAGATGACGAATGGGTTTTTGAGTTTGACGGTGAAGAGAGAGAGAGAGAGAGAGAGAGAGAGAGAGAGAGAGAGAGAGAGTAGTGTGTGACGCAGTGGTCCACAGTGAAGGAGATGAGATTTTAGGGTTTGTAAAAGAGTTTAGAGAAAAGGAAAGAAGATGGAGATCGGTTTTTTTGGGTCAACGACGATGGTGAATTTATATATTTTTGGATGTGAAAATAAAAAATATATTGTGTAACGGCCATCCATTTCTTTTTGTTAATTAATGGTTAAAAAACAAAAACAAAAACAAAAATGGTGCTGCCCAGGATCGAACTGGAGACCTTTTGCGTGTAAGGCAAACGTGATAACCACTACACCACAGCACCTTTTTGTTAATGTTTATTTATTTATTTTAATTGGATACAATTTTGCCATGAACTTTGTTTGATGTTTTTGTATTAAATGTTTCGAGCAATATACTCTCTCCGTTTCATTATATAAAATGTTTTAGAGTTTTTTTTCTTTTTTTCAAAACATAAGATGTTCTCAATGTAAATTTTAACTTTATTGAATATTGTGTAACCAATAGTATTATATAGTCTTTTTCATAATTGGCTGAATTGTTTTTGTTTATATATTAAATAATATTTTTTTAATTTGCGCACTTTTAGCCAAAATATCTTATAATATAAAACGGAGGGAGTCTATTTTATATCAAGATCTCTTAATTTTACAAGAACAGAGAACAATGATTTCACAACTAAAACAATGATTATTGGGCCTCATTGTCGTATTATTGGGCGTTTTCAATAAACCTGCACAAAAAATTGTTTGAATCCAATTTAACGATTTGTCTGAGAACAAGAACGACCCTCCCTATAAGAAAATCTAGAGTTGCTTTAGAAATCTGAATTTGGAATCAACTGGTGACGTATTGGAAGCAATTTTTCGAATTTGAATGTAAAATGCATGTTGTTTAATATCATAGATATTGAACATTTTCTGAAACAAGAACCATTGTTCGATTTCTTCTAGTTTATTGTATGCTCTTCTTACCTTTATTCTTATTTGATACTGATGTCGTTATCATCAGCTTAGCTTAAGCAAAGAGGTGGGATACTCTGTTCATGTCTGAAGAAGTTCTCTGGATCAACCTTTGTTTTAACCCTCACCAATCTGTTGAAATTGTCTTTGAAGTAATTAGCTCCCCAGATTTGAGCTTCTCTGGAGTTAACCTTTGAGTTGTTTGTGTTCTTTCCCAGGTCTAGATCTCTGTAATTGACATATGCTTGTCTTGGATTGCTTGAGACATAAGGCGTCATGTAATTATACAGCTCGCTGATCCATTTGATGTGTCTGTTCGATCTCTTGTCACTGTCTGACCAACTCCTGTAATATTGGATCATAAACATGGTTCCCTTTCTATGCGGAAATGGGATCTCAGATTCAGGGATTTTGTTCATCATTCCACCGTAAGGAGTCCAAATCACTAGTCCCGCGTCTTCTTCAAGCATTTTCTTGAACATTCCTTTGAGCCCTAAAGCAGGAATAGGTTTTTTAGCGAAATCCGATTTCGCTTTGAAGTAAACTTCCCCGAGAGGTGACTTCGCTTGAAGCAAAATTTCAGCAGGCGGAAAAGGGTTTGTCGGGAATCCAGAGTTGTAAACAATGGACTCGATCCAGCTCATTTCTATACAATCCTTTTGAGTTAGCCCTAATTCCGGAAAATCCTTCTGCATTACCTCCATCAAAGTGCCTTTCTCGCCAAGAAACTGACCTATGTAAAACATTGTCACAGTCTTGTTTCCATTGTTTCCAGCTACGTTTAAGAAGACTCGTAAAATGAGCTCTTCAACAATCTTGTCCGCAACTCGTTGCCACTTTGAAAGAATCTTGAATCCTGCGTCTTGCTCTAATGTTTTGCTGACCGTGAAAACGGTTAGGGTTTGAGGAACAGGAACAAGTTTGATCTTCCAAGATAAAATTATCCCGAAACTCCCTCCACCGCCTCCTCTAATCGCCCAAAACAGATCATCGCCCATCGCGGTTTTGTTGAGTAATTTACCATTAGCATCAACGATCTTTGCGTCAAGAACATTGTCCGCAGCGAGACCAAACTTCCTCATCAAGGAACCGTATGCACCGCCTGTTATATGTCCACCTATGCCTAAGCTTGGGTACGCACCCGCAGCGCATCCATGGATCTTGCTCTTCTCTGCAATTCTGCAGTAAAAACAAACCAAAGATTCAATGGTGAAAGTATTGTTTAATCTTGTTGCGATCGTTTGGTTGTGTTTGGTTTTACATTTGTACTATTTAGTATAAATGTTTTCCAAATGATCCACAACCTTTAGCATTTTAAACGAACAAACAAAAAATAGTTTGGCGTTTGTGTTTGCAATTTACACAAAAAAAGTTTTATGAGAAAAAGTGTATTGAAAGGTTTTGGATTTGTATATTTTAATTGATTTGGAAATCCATACAAGACTGATCCAATATAATTTGAGACTTTATGACAGAAAAAGTTTTTTTGGGGTTTTTAACGTAAATAATTAAATAGGTTGACTAATCGATTTTAACATATATAAATTTTTAATATTTAAACGTGTATGACAAAGTATATGAATTATAACATCTATAAACGTATAAAAATGATATGTATTGTGCATAAATGTAATAAAGTTGAATACTTTTGATCAAACATCTGTTAGTGCCATTAGTTTTAATTTTTTATGTGTAAAATTGATCAAAACATATGCAAATGTTATTTATTTCAATATCTTTTAAACGTAAAATTGATCTTCATTATTCGTGTAAATTATAGAGCACACGATAAATCAGATAAATTTTATAAATATTTGAAAGTGTGATTATATATGTATAATATACTACATCATAATAAAAATATTTGTATAATATACTAATCCAAATACATATATACACAATAGATAATATTGTTATAAATATAATAATAAAGTTTGTTATGTATCAGAAAAATTAAAAATATATGATATGGTAAATCTAAAATATTATATTTAGTTGGGTTTAAATTTGTAAAATATGTATTAATGGACTTATGTTATAAAATTAATGAGAATATGTAGAGATTTCAACCATGGCATATAATTTTAATTGAAATGTTCTGATTGATTAAATTAAATAATATGTTTCCTAAAACGTTTTTTGAACGATACCTATAACTTTTTGTAAATGACTCATTTATTAATATACATAGGATATAAAAAATTGAAAGTTTGGACCTATTTCTAGATTTTTTTTTTTTTTTTTTTTAAGCATTTAAGCTGAAGAAATCTAAATAGATTGAAATCATTAAACGAATCGCACAAAATTTTGATAAGAATTTTTAAACTAGTAATCTAATAACACAAGATTTTGATCTGAATCTCAAATCAATTAAAATACAAAAACGAAGAAACGTAGCTCATTCAAAATTAGAAATGTGATATTTGTATAGAAAATTTTCATATATAACCGCAAACGCAGAAATAGGCGTTTGAAACAAAACGAAACTTATATTACCTGTAGTAAAGCTCACCAATGGTAGCACCAGCTTGAACCCAAACACTATTGTCTTCAATATCAACATCGATCTGTCTCAATTTCGACAAATCGATCAATATAAACGGTTTTTCGATCTGTGAAACATAAGACACTCCCTCGTAATCGTGACCGCCGCTCCTTACACGAAGATGAATGCCAAGTTTCTTGGAACATATGATGGAAGCTTGGACGTGAGATTCGTGAACCGGTTTAAATATGAAACCCGGTTTAGGCATTGATTTGGTCAAATACCGTTGATTTTGAGCCGTCGATTCAAGAACTTCGATGAAGATCGAAGCGTTTCTTTCAGGAGCGAAGAACGTTTTCTCGAGTGGGAAATCGATAATTGTGTTTCTGTGGAGACAGTTGATGAAATCATCTTGTAGGGAGGTTGAAGAAGATGGAGTTATTGGGTACAAAGAAAAATATACGGCTAAAAACGAAATGTAAGAAATTGTAGAGAGTGGTTTTGAAATTCCCATCCCTGAAGCCAATGGTATGCAAGAGAGAAGCCAACCACACAGTTCAGCTTCAAGATAGAAATGGATGTGTATTGTTTTTTTTTTTGTCAATGAAGAAATGTGTTTATATATATATAAATATATATATATATATATATAAATATTGTCATAAAACAAGATTTATTAAATTTAGTTGACAAATGGAACTAAGGTGCTTAGGGAATCTCCAACGAGAAGATAATGTTTTTCTCCAATGATAAAATCTCAAATAAAACTTTAAAGTTTTTTATTTTGTATTTAGTCATTCCTATTGATCAAAATTAATAAAAATCATAAAACTTTTATAAATAATTATAAAACATACATTAAAAATAATACAAACAACATTAATTGATAAATCATTATATTAAAATATAAAATTACATATAAATAGTAATAAAAACACACATAATAAAAGAGAAATTACAAATAAAATACTAAATTACTCATTAAAACTATTTCGGTAATGCTCCCAAATATGAGCAATCAATGCATTTCGAAACGATAAATGAGTCTCTTTATTTTTTATCTTGTGTTATTTTATTTTGTATTAAATTTGCTTGATATAATATTGTTGGTGTGTAAAACTTGATTGATGTAATATTTTATTTTGTATTGAATTTGATTAATGTAATATATGTTAAATATTTATGAGATATAAACTTGTAAGAATTAAAATGATACAAAAATAAATTTATATGATTATTTTTAAAATATATATAATTGTAGGAACTAAAATGAAAAAAAAAAATGAAACTTCAAATTTCGAAGTTTTGAAGTTGTTGTTGGAGAGCCAAAAACTTTAAAAATGATAATTTGAAGTATTTGTTGGAGATTTAGAGATGGTGTGATTGTCAAAAAGATTAGATGGTTGTATTTACATCAATTACGATTAGTTGGTCTCATATCATATGACAACTATTTCTTATTGACTTAAGAGCCATCTTTCACATGTCTTAAAAATCGGTGACTTTTATTTACCTTCGACTTTTCTCTTTAGCTCAGGGGTTTTTTTTTTTGAGTTTTGGGTCGGGTCGGGTCGCAATTTCCAATTGGATCTTTTTTTTGGGTTCAGTTTTTAACGTGTGGTGTGGACTGGGCCGGATAGTTATATGAATCCGGTATAAGATATGAGTTGTGTTTAAGTTTATAATAATAAAAATTTAATCGCTTTTAAACATATTTTGTCACATTTTAATCCGACTATAATGAATATGTAGATTGCGTCATATTTTTTATTAGTTAGTATAGCTAACCATATATTTCTTTAGTTCGTATGTGTAGCCATGCAAAGTACCATAGTTGGTGTAGCTGGCCTGTTTGGTATACGATTCTAGGGTTGATTTGAGAAATTGGATACTACGAAGCAATGATTTGAAATTTGAGTTAAAACAAAGTACTACAGCCACACATTTATACTATCAGCGAAAACATTTTCTCAAATACAGAAGAACCATTTATCTGATTTCTTCTAGTTTATTCTTAATCGATTGATATAGTTGTCGTTATCTTGAGCTTAGCTTCGAACAGGTAGAGTTGGGATGCTCTGTTCGTGTCTAAAGAAGTTCTTTGGATCAACCTTTGATTTAACTCTCACCAATCTGTTGAAATTGTCTTTGAAGTATTTAGTTCCCCAGACTTGAGCTTGTTTGATGCTCGATTTCACGTTTTTCTTGTTCTTTCCCAAGTCTAGATCACGGTAGTTCACGTAGGCTTGTCGTGGTTGCGTCGAGACATAAGGCGTCATGTAACTGTACAGATCTCTGATCCAGTTGATGTGTCTGCTCGGTCTCTTGTCGCTGTCTGGCCAATTGGTTACGTACTGAATCTTGAAGATGACTCCTTTTCGATGCGGAAAAGGTATTTGGGATTCAGGGATTTTCGCCATCATTCCTCCGTAAGGATTCCATATCATCGTTGGAATATCTTCTTTAACGAATTTCTTGAAGATCCCTTTAAGCCCTGATTGGGGAACCGGGTTTTTCACGAAATCCGATTTGGCTTTGAAATTTATCTTGGGGTAAGGAGACTTCCCTTGAAGCAAAACGTTAGTAGGAGTGCGGGTCGGGAATCCAGAAATGTAAAGAATGGATTCAAGCCAGCTCATTTCGACACAATCTTTCGCTGTTAGCCCTAGCTCCGGAAAACTCTTCTTCATAACTTTCATCAACGCGCCTTTGCTGCCAAGAAACAGAGCATTGTACGAGGTCGTCACAGTCTTGTTTCCATTGTTTCCAGCTACGTTGAAGATCACTCGGATGAATAAATCTTCAACAAGCTTGTCCGCGACCACTTGCCACTTTGAAAGAATCTTGTTGCCAACGTCTTGTTCTAACGTTTTGGTGACGGTGAAGACGGTTACAGTGTTAGGAACAGGAACAAGCTTGATCTTCCAAGCTAGAATTACCCCAAAACTCCCTCCAGCACCTCCTCTAATCGCCCAAAACATGTCCTCTCCCATCGCGGCTCTGTCGAGTAATTTACCGTTGGCATCAACGATCTTTGCGTCAAGAACGTTATCTGCACCGAGGCCGTATTTCCTCATCATGGAACCGTATGCACCGCCTGTTATGTGCCCTCCAATCCCTAAGCTCGAGCACAAACCCGCCGGGAAACCATGGACTTTGCTCTTCTCTGCAATCCTATAGGTAACAAAACAAGTTTCTTGATCAAATATACAATCAAAGACTCAATAGTAATAATTTGTTTGCTCATTGTTGCTTTTGTTTATATACCTGTAGTAAAGCTCACCAACCGTTGCACCAGCTTGGACCCAAGCACTGTTGTCTTTAATGTTTATGTTGATCTGTCTGAGCTTGGACAGATCCATCAAGATAAACGGTTTTTCGATCTCCGAGACATAAGACAGACCTTCGTAGTCGTGACCGCCGCTTCTGATACGGAAATGAATTCCGAGTTTCTTGGAACAGATGATGGAAGCTTGGACATGAGACTCGTGAATCGGTTTGAATATGAATCCCGGCTTAGGCATGGATTTTGTCAAGAACCGGAGATTTTGAGCCGTCGATTCAAGAACTTGGCTGAACATAGAGACGTTTTTCGCAGGAGCAAAGAACGTATTTTCGAGTGGGAAATAAACATGTGTGTTTCTTTGGAGACAGTTGATGAATTGATCTTGCAAAGAAGCTGAAGAAGTTGTTGGTGTTATGGTGTAGCATGAAAAATATAAGGCCAAAATCGAAAGTAATGAAAATACAGAGGATGGTTTCGAAATTCCCATTTTTTCTGTAAAGCTCTCTGCTCTGTTGTTTTGCTAAGTCTTTGCTCCCAACAGCATCTGCAAAACAGTCTATAAATGGAAAAAAAATCTAAACTTTTTCACGCATTAAAGTTTCCACAAATGTAAACTTTAATTTTCTTCTCAATGAAAATTATTGCCCAAAGGCCTAAACTTTTAAGACAGAGTGGTCGTATTGATTACCAAATATTGAATAAAGTCAAAAATTTCATCATGGGATTGTTGATATGATACCACTAAAAAACTCAGTGCCCATTAAAAGTTTAAACAAACAAAGTTACTCTCAAGAGACTTACCAACTTGACCAAGTTAGGCTTGCACGGTGGAGACGACTTAGACTAAGACTGAGTCTGATAATTAATTGAGTCAAGAATGTAGAAATATAGGGAAATATGAAATAGACCGTTGAATATTTAAGGTCAATGACGACGAGTGAGATAGCCAAAAACATTCCAATGATGTGAATGTGACGGTGACGTGACGGACATTTTTGTTCTCCATGTGTTTGAAAAACGTTGCAGTTTGTGTTCGTAGAAAACTGGAAATGTACGTTAAGCAGTGATAGGCAAAATATTCGTGATATTCGTGTTTTGTTTTAAGTTGTTTTCTGTTACGATTCAATCCGAAAAATCTAGATAACTATACAATTATGAAACAAAGTAAATTTTAAAATCAATAAGTTTGGAAGATATTATGAAAATCTCCTTCAAATTCGACCTTTTTGATATATCATAGCCCAAATCGATTGCATTGTCTAAGATCAAACCTCTATATTCATCTTCTTTTGAGTTTACTCTGTCTTGTACTCGTTTCTTACCACAACGCATAACCATTTTATGTTCATCATGTAAAGACTACCTTAGGCACATCATGTGTGGGAAGCATCATAATTGCATTTTACAAAAACCCTTTAATTGCCATCTCCATGATCTTGATCTTTTTGATGTATGTACCACTCTTTAAACTAATTGACTCAGCCTCCATTCATTTGCGTCATTAGTAGTAGTGGTTAGGGATAAAATAATATCCTTTAGCTTATGTGAATCTCTTAACGCCACGTGTATCTAGTTTAGGCGAATTTCTTAGCGCCATTGTGTAGTTAGTCCACTGGACCAGTTCTAGAGGTATTTGGGTCTGAATCTACAATGGTCCAGATAACTTGATGGATAAGACCACCTTTGACCGTCTCCCATTCTGGAGAGCGTGGCCATGCTACCGGAGATGATATGGGTCGGGAAACGAGTGATCAGACATACATGTAGCCACAACTCTCGGGGAGCGATACACGGAGCCCGAGTTCCCGTATCAAGAACTCGGGCTATGTATAGATTTCTTCCCTTAGGCGTGAAACACGCAATTCTTTCAAATATTGTAATCCAAGTCTTTGGTCAAACGAGTAAAGAGATTTTCACCTTATGCATGCCTAGGGTAAAAACAAGGTAAAAGTAAGTTGACTCTGTTCCACGTAACAATTAAAGCAGACAAAGCTGATTCCGAGGAGCACCCCGGCGGTAGATCCGCCGCATCAGAGATGCAACTGGTACGATAAAGGAAGGGTTCAGTGTCACAGAGCCGTATTGTCGGATAGCTGGCACATGAAGACAAAGGTGGTAGGTGAAAAGCATTCGAGTGCGTCGTACCGGGTCCAACCCACGAACCAAAATCCGATCCGATTATGGACGCGGAGCCCGGTATCCGAGCTCGGATAAGTAAAACTCTAGAAATACCGCTCTATTCTTTCGCATAAAACACACAACGATCTTGCTACAGAAATACTAAACCCACTCTTTCCTCTCGCGACTAAGGCACATATCCTCGGAACTTAGTTTCTTTCGACCGATTTAGGTCATCTTCTTAGTCCAACTTGGTTTCTCTTCTCCGGTCGTTCGTTGACCTTCTTCTTCCAAACGTTCTGTTTTTCCTCTGTCTTACCCTCGAAATTTCTCTATTCATACTTTCTGATATACTGCGGACCATCCCTTGCTTGTCCCGGTGTCACCATTTCCATTCTTTTCCTTCCAAACAATTTATTTTTGAGATATTTTGATATTTTTATTTTTTTATTCTATTGATATTTTATATTTTTATTATTTTAACGCAGTAGATCGAATATCTAAACACCGAATATCCAAATGAATTTTAATAGAAAATATGTCAGTCCAAATAGAGCGGAATGGATTGTGGATATTAAAAAAAACAAAAACTCGCTAGGTTTTCAAAATGAACACACACAAAAAATACTATTTTTCTTACCTGTGGTTGGTCAAAAAAATACTAGTTCTATTAGGGTTGGGTTAGGGTCGACTTTTTTAAAATGAGATGTAGAAAAAAGAGTTAAAAAGTGGTTCCATGTTGGTCCAAACCCACCAAATTCGCCAACTTGTTTTCATTTGGTGGTTAAAAGTGTGGACCGGTTCGCCTAACCAGACATGCATGCACTCTAAAAAATTGGATTTATTAAGATCAAAACAAACCCGTTCACGGGATTTAATAGGATCCATTGCAAACGTTTTCAATTATGAATCATGCTCACAGATCAGGATGGTTGGTAGTGTGTGGACATGTCAGTTATTTCTGGTTATTCTACTTTATGTGTTTTATAAGCCGAAACAATACTAGTTTGATCGATATTTTAAAAACCTTATGTTAAAAATCTCATATAGGAAATTGAGATGAGAGTTAAATAATATATACATAACATTGGCTAATTGCCTAATTCACTCATAACCAATTGATTTTGATTTGAAAATCCATAAACTTTAACATGATATTATAATCCGGATCATACCCAAGTAGAGTGACTTAGATAGGGTGTATTCATGCTTAGCTCAAATAATATTTGGGTCTTGTGCAAATTTTTTCTTTTTCAAACCTTTATATCATTGTAAATTTGAAAATTTAGGTCTTATTATGAGTAATATTCCTCATCGGAAGTGGAAAGGGACCTTGAACGATATATAAAGGACATGGGCCAATTCACTCATTGCCAATTGGTTTTGAGTTGGAAGCCCATGAAACTTAACATGGTATCAGAGTCCGAACACACGCTATCCCACCGAACCGAAATCGATCCGGCCCATCGAAAGAGGCCTGATCGATCTGACCCAAAATCATCCCGGCCCAAAATTAATCTGGCCGACCTAACCCGAAACTAATCCTATACTGGGATATTGTCGAGATTAATGGCTAGATGAGTCATTATCTCGAGAGGGCGTGTGAGGAATATCCCACATCGAAAGTGGGAAGGGACCTTGAACGATATATAAGAGACAATGCCAATATACTCATTGCCGGCCAATTGATTTTGATTTCGAAGCCCATGAAACTTAACACTTATTCTATATGTTTTTAAAAAAAGCAGGGCCCTAATTCCTTAAGAAAATAATATAATAAGGGACCCAGTGCAAATGCACAGAAAACACATGCTCTAAGTCGGATTTGGATATATTATCGTACCTAGAATGGAATTCGGTTCGAGATAAACTAGAAGAGCGCTATCGTTTCGAGGAGACGTATTAGGAATAACAAATCGGAAATTGAGATGAAGACTTAAATAATATATAAGAGACATTGACTTATCCACTCATTGTTTATTGGTTTTGAATTAAACCATGAAAGTTAACACGCTAACCATTCATTAGACGCTAGGGTGTTTCCTGTAAAACAAGAGACTGACAATATGTTGCAGAGGAATATTCTTGGTCAAACAGAAATTTTTAACAAAGGGAAAAAACATTCTTCAACCATCAGAGAGTTTGGATGATTCACAAATGTGTTTGTCCAAGATCAAGACCAACTCTTTCAATTCTCTATCAATGTGTGGTAACAACAAAGCTCGTGTCTTGCGCATATATTAGGTGACATGGAGAATATGTGACGTGGCAGAGTGTATGACGTGGCATAAGAGAATAAGGATTGGAGATTACAAGTTTGTTAGTTTGTTAATGTGTCGTTACTCTGTTTCTAAGGTTATATATAAGTTGTAAACTTTTTCATTGCAAGGGTTCAAGAGAAAATCTATTCATAAATTTCTATTAGGTATCAGAGCATTTACTTATGTGATTCTTCTTCTTTTCTCTTTTTTTTTTTTCAATTTTTCTTCACTTTCTTTGAGCTTTCTCGAGAAAACATTTCTTAAAATTTCTTCTTTGATTTCACTTCAACTTGTAGTGTTCATCTTTCTCACCGATTAATTTTGCCTTTCTGGTACAATGGTGAAGAAAGGAGCCAAGCTCATGAATCGTGTTGCTTCTCCATATTCTGAAGATAATTCTCCGATTGCTCGACGATCTACTTCACGGTGAGCTCCACCAAGTCCAGATTCTAATCCTTCGATTTGAATCGTCCATCTTCAAGCTCAGATTCCATCGACAACTCACATAATCTTTTCTATCTTCATTTTGGAGATCATCCTGGTATGTCGATCGTATCTGAAGTTTTAATTGGTGATAATTACAATTCTTGGATCATTACGGTGAGAACAAGCCTCGAAGCTAAGAATAAAATCGATTTTGTTGATGGATCCTTACCTAAACCTACTGAATCTGATCTGTTATACAAAATATAGTGTCGATGCAATAATATGGTTAAGGCCTGGATCTTGAATGTTGTTTCAAAGAAAATCTATATTAGTATTCTCTACTTTCAGGATGCGGCAGACATGTGGAAAGTTTATAAGCGTTTTCACAAGAGCAACCTGCCTAAGATCTACAATCTGGATCAAGATATTTGTACTTTAAGGCAAGGAAATATGTCTCTTTCAAATTACTACACCAAAATGGTAACACTATGAGAACAACAAGCTTGTACCAAAAACCTGGTGGAGAATGGAGGTTGCGGGTGTACTCAAGTGTTGAACTTCCTAGATGATCACGAAACTACAAGAATTGTTCAGTTTCTCATGGGTTTAAATGATGATTTTGCCAACTCTCGCAGTCAAATCCTAAATATGAAGCCCCGTCCTACTCTCTCAGACATGTATAACATGCTGGATCAAGACGAGAGTAAAAAAAAAGAGTTTTGGCAAATCCTAATCTTTCTTCTTTTCAGGTCAAATGACAGTTTGCTAACAATCAATCCAGACAGTCAAATTCATCTGATACAGATCATGGCTATCAAAAACCTCGTCATGTATGTTCTCATTGTGGTCTGCAAGAACATTTGGTTGAATGATGTTTTAAGGTTCATGGTTATCCACCAGATTGGAAACCAAAGAACGAGAGATTACCTCAAAGATTATCAGCTCCTATTGCAGCTAATTTAGCATTGACTGATTCTATAGCTCCTTCTGAGATGGGTATTGATTTTTCGAAAGACCAGATTCAACAGTTGATGGCTTATTTCGCTTCTAAACTTCAGCCACAAACTGCTAAAATCACTGAAGTTACAGGTTAAGCAAGCACCAATGGTAATCCCACCATTTGCCAAGTGACTGGTACTTTCTTTCCCTCCATATTTTGCTCTTTGGCTAAAAATAATACTCCTTATTTATATTCACTATCTCCTGACATTATGAATATGGATAGATGGGTTATTGATACTGGTGCTACTAAGCATGTTTCTTATGATAAGAATTTGTTTCTGCATATGAATATTTTACAAGACACTACTGTCAAACTCCCTACTGGTTTAGCTGTGAACATTGTTGGGATTAGGAGTATTCAGTTGAGTGAGAAGATCACACTAACAAATGTCTTGTTCATTCCTCAATTCAAGTTTCATCTACTCAGTGTTAGTGTTTTCACTTGGAGTATGTCTTGTGGTGTTTGATTTGATTCAACTGGTTGTGAAATTCAGGACCTTAAAATGGTATTGACGATTGGCAAGGGTAAAATGCTCTCCAATTTGTATTTCATGGATGTTGGATCTCTCTTTGCAACTGTTACTTCTCAAGTTGTCTCCAACATTGTGAAGAATGATCCATATCTCTGACATCAAAGACTTGGTTATCTCTCAAATCAGAAGTTTAATCTATGTATGATAGATTGTTTGTTTATTTTCCTAAGAATAAACTGTCAAGTGAGTGGCATTGTAAGACTTGTCATCTGGCAAAGCAAAAACATTTACCCTTTGTTTCTCGACAGAATCGATATAATAAAGTTCTTGATTTGGTTCATATTGGGATCTTTTACCATCCCTTCTTACGATGGTTACATGTATTTTTTTTAACCATTGTGGATGATCACTCACGAGCTACATGGGTTTATCTAGTCAAAAACAAATCAGAAGTAATATCAGTAATTCATGTGCATTTGTCTCTATGTTGAAAATAGTTTAATGAAACACTAAAAGGAGTAAGATCTGATAATGCACCTGAATTAAAATTCACATATTTTGTCAAAGAAAAGGGGATTATGTCTTATCATTCATGTCCAGAGACTCCCCAACAAAACTCTGTAGTTGAGAGAAAGCATCAATATTTGTTGAATGTTGCAAGGGTCCTTATGTTTTAGTCTAACATTCATCTTGAATATTAGAGTGAAGGCATAATGACTGCAGTTTTTCTTATCAATCGGCTGCCTACTAAATAGCTTGATGATAAGTCTCCCTTTGAGATTCTCATGAAGAAGCCTCCTGAATATCAAAATTGAAGACTTTTGGTTGTTTGGCTTATGCGTCTACATCTCTAAAACAAAGGCATAAATTTGCTCCTCGTGCAAGAGCCTCTGTTTTTTTGGGATATCCAACTGGTTATAAGGGATTTAAACTCTTGGATATTGAGTCAAAGACAATGACTATATCAAGACATGTGATTTTTTATGAAGACATCTTACCTTTTGCTAGTCACCAAACTTCTGAATATGACAATCATGCTTTCCTGATGCTGTATCAGATCAATATATTCCAGTTGTTTCAGATACTGCATGCAATGATATTCCCAAAGTAAATGATTCTGAGATTTTGCCAACAGAATTAAAGGTCAACACATAACCTATTCTTACAACTTCAAGGAAATTAAAAGCTCCTGCATATCTTCAAGATTATCACTGTAATTCTGTGAGTACTTCGACCTCACATCCAATATCTGATATCGTATCTTATGATAAGCTATCAGTTCCCTTTTAGTGTTTTTTGGCCGCTATAACAAAGGAATTTGAACCAAAGACATATACTGAGGCCAAAAGACATTCCAAATGGAATGGAGCAATGGGTGTTGAGTTAGATGCTTTTGAAGATACTGCACCTTAGACAATTGTCTCTTTACCTCCGGATAAACATGCCATAGGTAATAAACGGGTATATAGAGTGAAGTATAATCCAGATGGCAGTGTGGAGTGTTATAAAGCATGTTTAGTTGTTAAAGGGTATACTCAAAAAGAGGGTCTTGACTATGTTGATACATACTCTCCTGCTGCAAAATTGTCTTCTGTTAAACTACTTCTAGCTGTTGCAGCTAAATTGGGTTGGTCTTTATCTCAGTTGGACATATCCAATGCCTTCTTGAATGAGGATTTAAATGAAGAGATCTAGATGAAGTTACCTCCAGGATATGTACCCAAAGAGGGGGACTCATTACCTGAAAATGATGTTTGTAAGCTTGAGAAATCTATATATGGGTTGAAACAAGCTTCTCGACAGTGGTATATAAAATTTTCAGATACACTGGTGAACCTTGGGTTCGACAAGTCATATTCAGATTATACATTATTCACCAAGGTTACTGGTTCTGTTTTTGTTGTAGTCTTGGTTTACGTTGATGACGACATTGTGGTAGCAAGTAATGATGAAGCTGCTGCAGAAAACTTGAAAAACCAGTAGAAGTCATGTTTTAAAGTTAGTGATCTTGGTCCTTTGAAATATTTTCTTGACCTTGAAATTGCTAGATCTGCAGCAGGTATTTTCATCTGTCAAAGAAAATATGCTCTTGAATTGCTGGATGAGCTTGGTCTCTTAGGATGTAAACCATCTTCAATCCATATGGAGCCTCATGTCAAACTATCTAAAGATGATGGAGAATTACTTTCTGATGCAAAATCATATCGCAGTTTGATTGGAAAGCTCATTTATCTTACTATCACAAAACCTGGCATATGTTTTTGACATATGTTTTACAGTTCAAAAATTGCTCAATATACTGCAGCTCCTCGAGTTCCTCACTATAAGGCACTTTTTAAGCTGATGTATTATATCAAAGGTACTGCAGGACATGTATTATTCTATTCATCATCCTCTGATATGAAGCTAAAAGGATTTTGTGATGCTGATTGGGGATCTTGTCTTGATACATAAAGATCAGTGACAGGATATTGTGTATTCCTTAGTGATTCCCTTATATCTTGGAAATCTAAAAAGCAAGAAACAATTTCAAGGTCTTCAGCTGAAGCGAAATATAGGAGTATGGCTTTTGCGGTTTGTGAGATTGAATGGTTAAGAAAATTACTTGATGATCTTCACATTGATTTCTCAGATCCAATAACCCTATATTGTAATAACATGGCAGCAATTCACATCGACAATAATCTGGTTTATCACGAGCGTACTAAACATGTTGATATGGATTGTTACAATGTTTGTGAGATGGTTGATAATGGCAGTCTGAAGCTACTCCATGTTCGGATAGATTGCGGATGTTTTTACAAAGCCGCTTTATCCAATGCAATTCCGTAATCTAACAAGCAAGATGGGAGTTTGTCGATTTTCACTCCAACTCCATCTTGAGGGGGACTCTTAAGTGACATGGAGAATGTGATGTGGCACAAGAGGATAAGGATTGGAGGTTACAAGTTTGTTAGTTTGTTAATGTGCCGTTACTCTATTTCTAAGGTTACATATAAGTTGTAAACTTGTTCATTGCAAGGGTTAATGAGAAAATGTATTCATAAACTTCTATTAGCAGAGCATCGCCGAAGATCATCATAAAAAATTGATTTGATTATCTTCTCACATGCTACGAATAGATTTTGTCATGTAATATGGTCATGAGTGTCTATATAAACTTTGTTCATGTAAACTTGAGAAAATGAATTTGTCATTTTCTCCTAGCAATTTTTCTCTAATCAAATCTCTCTATGTTTCTCTGTAACTTTCATGGTATCATTACTCAATAAATCTAAACGAAAAATTCAATCTGAGATAAATTAGCCAAAAAAGCATAGTCAGTACAAATCGCACAAAATAGAAAGAAAAAAAAAAATATATATATATATAGAGAGAAATTGGCAAAAATACCATAAAAAAAACTATAACCTAAAAACTAACCAATTTCCCATTTTCTCTCTCTTTTTCTCTCCCTATCTCTTTCTAAATATATACAATTCCCACACACACACAAAAAACCTGATTATTGACGTCAATATAGTTCATATTTTGCCTATATAGCAAAATTAACCCTTTAAATATATATTTTTCCATCTGATATTATATAAACCAAAATTCAAAATTACACAAAGCCGACAGATAAAAAGATATCTTTGGAAATAAAGTCGGTGGAATACTCGAATTTTTTGGAAAGAGATCCCTAAAACTGGGAAACTAGAACTTAAACCAACGAAAAAGTGGACTGATGGAAAAAAATGAATCCTATTCACTAACATTAAACCGTTGAACCAAAATATTTCTACGACTTTTCAAAAGAACTTTAAAACACCGTAGCTATGCCAACAAACATAAGTTTCAATCAAAACCAATATATTAAGGCACACTCTAAAATATCTTTTTTGTCATCTGAGTGATATATATTAATAAATCATTCAATATTACACTGAGCCGGCGGATAAAAAGATATCCACAGAAACAAAAGCCAGCGGATGAAGAGATATTCTTAGAAACAAAAGCCGGCGGAAAACAAGATTTCCCCGGAAACAAAGCCCTACAAACAGGGAAACTAGAAAAAAACGAGATAAAGGACTGGCGGAAATGGTATTTAAAACCTAGTTACTAAACCTGAACCACTGAACCAAACTCTCCTCCGCTTTTCCAAAGAACATGAAGACCCAGTAGCTGTGCTAACAATCACGAGCTTCAATCAGAACTAGAAAACTGCTCCAAAACACTGTAAACCCTGCATATGACCTAAACCGAACTCAACTAACAACAGCACCATCGGAAGGGAACGCATGACCGAAAAGGAACAGAGTAAAGAAACTACTCCCACATATCCTCTCCAAAGGAACAGAGAATTCAAAAAAACATAGGCTCTAAATGGTAACTAATTAATTTGAAAAATTTGAAGAATATGAAGAATAAAAGATTTTGTGTTACCATTTGATGAATTTGAAGAATTTGAACTTTGAAAAATGTGATGAATTTTTACTAAAGAACAAAAGTTGAGGAAAATTTTATTTTTTCTTCAATAAGACAAAGATAAAAATGCTATGCGTTTAATTAATGAATTACTATGATAATATATAATTAAGAATAATGAAGTTACACATGTAATATTTTTTAAATTTTTGATATGCTTTTAATTTTTTGTATGTTACATATGTGTAATATTATAAGTTAATTTTTTATTACATTTTTCTAAGTTTGCATGATAATTCTAAAAAAAATGTTGTTACTCTAGATAAATTTGTAATATTTTTAAAAATGAGTTTACTAAAAAATATTTTAATTTTAGTAGCAAAATATTATATAATAAATTATGTATATTAATTTATTTTATCAATCTTTTAATTAACTAATTCGGAAAAAACTCAACTAGATAATATTTTAGAAAATAAAAATCAATTTATAAGGAATAAAATTAGTATTTATCAAAAATGCCATTTAATTTTTTCATAAATTTATTTAATTAATTATTTTAAAAAAAAATTCAGCAGATTCAGCAATATTCAGCAGTTACTATTTAAATTTGATGTTATTCCGCCAGATTCCGCAAGAAATCACTAAAAATTCAACTAGATTCTACAATTCAGTAAAATTCAGCAGAATTCAACCGGTAGCATTTAGATCTATAGACTCAAAGTAAAGATACCATGACTTCCACCTGAAAAAACATCAAAAAGGACCAACCCCAATGCACGCTCTAAAATATCTATTTTAAATTTAAAGTGGGGGCATTTTTTTTGTTTTTGTCGTCGGAATATTTATGGGTGGAGTGTGGGACATGTCAATTATTTCCATTTATTTCACTTTCCGTATTTTATCAACGGCAATAAAATTTAATCCGATCGTACCAGATCAGACCAGACATGTCCAATTAAGAACTGACATCTTCGGTTTGAATATTTAAAGAACAAATCGGTTTACAAAAAAAGTTCGGTTAGTTTTTTATTCAACTAGTATAAATTACAAACCCAAAGAACAAATTCTAAGAGAAAAGAAAAAACTCATAAATTGTTCTAAAGAAAATAAAATTCAAACTTTTTCACATAACATCAACAGATTTCAGAATTGGAATACTCTGTTCATCACAAAAGAAATCCATTGGATCAAAATTTGTTTTCACACTAACCAATTTATCGAAATTGTTCTTGAAATACTTCACTCCCCAAATCTTTCCTTGTTCATACTTTGTTGTCTTCATATTCATGCCAAGATTATAACTCCCCAAATCAATATCTCTAAAATTAACATAAGCTCCTCTTGGTGATTCCGAAACATAAGGAGTCATAAAATGGTAAACACTCTTGACCCATCTCAAATACTTGTCTGTATCAGTCTTGTTCTTATCTTCTTCTTCTCTCCAATAAGCCAAATACTGAATCTCGTAAAGATTCCCATCTCGATGCGGGAATGGCGTTTCGTAATCCGCGATTTCACTCATTTTCCCACCAAATGGAGTGAGTATGATCTTTGCGAGCCGAGCCTCGGGTGCGTATAATCGTCTCCAAAGCTCTCGAATCGCGGTTTTAGGTATCGGTTCTTGGATGAAATCGTCTTTCCCTTTGAAAGATCTCGATGTTCGCTTTCGTTTCGCAAGAACATCCATTGATTCTCCATTTACAAACCAGAGAACAGACTCAATCCAACTCATTTCTCTACAATCTCCAATCTCAAGACCTAATTCCGGAAACTTATCATCCATTAATTCCAATAGATCGCTTACCGGACCGAGATAAAGTCCCGGAAAAAATGCGTTAACCGCGGTTTCGTTCGATCTCTGCAACATAGCTCTAATGAAAAGATCATCAGGAACCTTATCCGCAATATACTGCCACTTGTTGATGACCGAGACAGCTTCGTTTTCTGATGTTTTGGTGATGTTAAATACGGTTACTACCGACGGAACATCGACCAATCTAATCTTCCATGATAGGACAACGCAGAAACTCGATCCACCGCCTCCACGGATCGCCCAGAAGAAATCCTCACCCATGCCTTGTCGGTCAAGAAACCTCCCGCTCGCATCGACAATATGCGCGTCAATTACATTATCAACCGCCAAACCGTATTTTCTCATCAGCGTTCCGTACCCTCCGCCTCCGAATTGCCCTCCGACGCCGACGGTTGGGTAAAGACCGGCCGGAAAGGCCAAAGATTTGCTCAATTTCCCAATCTCAAAGTACAATTCACCAAGTGTAGCTCCGGTTTGGACCCAACCGGTCCGGTTATCAACATCTAATGTTATAGACCGGAGATTTCTCAAATCAACGACAACGAACGGTCTGCTTTTGGCGATGTAAGAGAAGCCCTCGTAGTCATGACCACCACTTCGGGTCCTGAGGTGGATACCGTGAAGCCGTGCGCATTTAACCGTCGATTGAACATCGGTAGCTCGAACCGGAGTGATGATTGAAACCGGTTTAGGTGTTTCGAGAACCGAGAATCTTGGATTTTGAATAGAAGAATTCAAGATTGAGAAAAAAGAAGAGTCTTTAGAAGTGTATATGATTCTAGATTCGTCGGTTTTGTCGTTTATCCGGCGAGAGATACATCGGAGAAAGTCGTCGTGGTTAGTCCGATGAGCTGAAATCGAAGGAAAACGAGAAAGTGAAAGATTCAACAGAAGAAAATGTGTAAAGAGAGAAAGCAAAAATCTCAAAAACTCCATTTTTTTTTTTTAGACGGAGATAGTGAGGATATAGGGATAAGATGGATCTGAAGTAATTTTTATATTGTTTTTTATATATTATATGAACTATGAAGTGTGTTTGGGTTACAATTATATTTTACATATAAAGGCGATTTCATCAGATAAGGAGTATTAAAGAACATGCATTGGTTTGAGAATTTCTGACAATTATTGCTTCAAAAAATTTTAATCGGCACTTTGTTGATGCTATTGCTGTGTACTGATTTACCAAATTAATAAAGGAATAAATTTAAAAATAGTTAAAATTATGGGTCAATCAGCCTAGGAATCAGGGCCGACCCGATTTCAAACTGATTAAGCATGAGCTTGCGGCCTTAGAAAAAAGACCGGTTTTATATATAAAACGGTCCATTTTTAATGAAAATTTGCAAAACGGACTATTTTTTTTTTTAACTTACGGTTTTTCTAAACTCAGAATCAGCTCTGTTAGAGATCATATTGGTTAAAAAAAATGAAGAATAGCGATGCTAAATTAGTAATTAAGCAAGTGATGGTATTAACCTTTCTATTTTTTTTTTATGTTAGCTATTTTTTTTCCATCACCCCTTTTTTTTAATTGATTTATATCTCTTCAAAAAAATATGTGAAAGAAGGATAGAAGTCTAATTAATATATATTATAAAATAAAACAGTACGTACATGTGAAAAAGAGATAGAAGTCTAATTAACATATATTATACGAACCATATCCTAGTTATCCTAAATAATGGTCATTTGACCGATTATTAAAATTTTGTTAGTTATTTTTACTAATTTCTCTTTATTTTTTTGTTACTTTTTTAATTATAAATTTTTCTTTTGGTTATTACACCTAATTCCCTTAAAATTATATTGTTAAAAATAAAGTTGTGGTGGTGGCAGGGCCAGTGATCCTGAAATAATTAGGCCACATACAAAATAAGAAATGAGAACCTATAGTAGTACTATCATTTAATTACTTTTTATATTAATTTCAGCTATTTCTAAAACTTTTTTTACTTAAATTCTTGAATTCGGTACATTTGGTAAGATTCATAATTTTTTTAATTATTACTCTTTCTACATAAATGTATTTCAATATTTGTAATACTAAGTTAACAAAACAAAAAATTTATTGAAAAAAAATTGAATGGATTTAAATTGTCTGACCTTATCTCAATTCTGATAAGGAGATGAGTGATGAAAGGTTTGGATTGTCTGACCACTCAATTTCTACGTAACACGATTACGCAACAAAGTAATAGAGGTCTAACCAACAGGTTATCTTATATTGTAGTGTCAAATTCCAGTACCTTTAGAAACTAAAATTAGATTTAAAGAGTGATCCTAACAGATTTACTTAAAAAGATTAGTCTAAATTAAAGATGATATCTAACCTCAACAATAACTAACAAATTGTTTTAAGAATTTATTTTCTAACTACTACATTAGAATTCGCGTTATATGCTGATAAAAAAATTATTGATGTAAATATTTAGATTATGAAATTGATAATCCGTGCAATTATAACATATGTAATCTGATTCTAGATTATTACTCGATGATATGAAAATATATATTAATTTATGTAGATATTTAAATTCTAATTGGTAATCCATTTTATTTCTATCAATAAAAAAAGTTTCAATGATTTTAACGAGTTAAATTTTTGTATCTAATCATTATTTTAATATTTATTTCAAAACCCAAGCACATAAAAAATGAAGTATTTTACACACATATGATACAATATATCTTATTTTTTAGGTTGTCACAAATCACAAATTCCATTATATTTTTATGTCATTATATAGCAAAAATATGTTAAATTTCTATTCTAACAAAAATACATATATTCTATTAAAAGTTATTTCGAACATGTGTTAAAATTCTTTTTTAATTAGAAACATTGGAATATAAATATTGTATTTGAAAATAAATTTAACGACATATAAATTTTGTTTTTAGTATTTTTTCACTTCTTGTTTATATTTACTAATTTAAATGCAAAAATTTTAATTTTCAAAATATTTACTAATTTTATTTTCAAATTTTGGTTTATAATTTTATTTATTTTTTATTTTTATGATCTAATTAATTAATATAAAAGCAATTTATATTATTATATTGACATTATCACAATCTACATTTACAAATTTAAATGCTAAAATTTCCTTATTTAAAATATTATTTTCAGTTATTGCTTTAAGATTTTTCTTTTTATTTTTTATGATCTAATTAATTAAAAAAAAGTTTATATTATTATCTTGTGTTATAATCTAAATTAGCAATCACACCTAGTTTTATATAATAAAATATCAAAAGATAAATTTTCATAAATATTATTTTTTAGTCAGATATTTTTCTAAAGTAATAAATATACAAATATCATATTGGATAAGGTAAAAATATTCGCAAATAACCGATATTTTTTTTTTTAAACCTAAGAATCGTTTTTCCGTCTAAACTGATTTTTATAGATTTTAGCCAATTAAAAACTCTTTACAAAAAAGCCTTACTTTCCCCGAGTAAACAACTTCTCAAAGGGATGAAACAGAGATTACCCTGCTTAAAATCCTAGAGCGATAACCCCTAGACTGAACCAAATTAAATAACAACTTCAAACAGAGAGGATCAAACACTCTCAGAATCAAAATGACTTGAAGCTAACTTGGAAAACCCAAAGCCACATACGAATGTCTTCTATCTTCCTTAGTAATATTTTGAGCAATGAGATGTGCTCCTCTATTAAACCAGAAATAAAGGTTGGGTTTGACGAAAGAAGATTTGAAACAAGAAATAGACGGAAGAAGACTTGAAACCAGGGTTTGAATTTTGTTGTTGTTACTTTTCGGATGAGGTTGGGTTTCGACCAAGAACTCCCTAGTTAACCAAATAAATTAAAATAATAATAATAATAAGACGAAAGAAGATTCGAACAGTCAAAACCATAAAGTACTTTATCCAAAAAAAAAAAAAACCATCCTAAGTAAGTTTGATACATTACAACAACTTGATAGCTTCTCTCTATGAGTTTCAAGATTAAGATATCATATGGGCTTAGTTTATTAAAGCATATGCTTTATGTGCCGATTCTTGACTAAAGTGTTATCAAATCATCGAATCATGTTAATGTTTTGAGATTTGATTCTTGGCCTAACCTCTGTTTCTGGATGGATTTTTTTAACCTATCCCCACTAGCTTGCTCTTGAAGAAACTGATATTAATTACACACTCAATCCATGAAATGTTTATTCAACATACATATATTACAATCACACAGATAATTTACACATTTCAATCAAGTATTCATCATCATCACACACACATGAATATTTCACAGAGAAAAAAGCTTTCATACAAAGAAAATTCAAATGATATTTTCTTAGATATCGTTGACGGATTTAAGCAGCGGAATGCTCTGTTCATCGCAGAAGAAATCTGTTGGATCAACACTCGTTTTCACTCTCACCAATCTCTCGAAGTTGTTCTTGAAATACTTCACTCCCCAACTCTTTCCTTTCTCGTATTTTGTCTTCTCCTTTCCAAGATACATCCCCAAATCAATGTCCATGAAATTGACATAAGCTCCTCTTGGAGATTTCGAAACATAAGGAGTCATAAAATCGTAAACGCTCTCGACCCATCTCAGATATTTCTCTGTATCTGCCATGTTCTTGTCTTCCTCTTCTCTCCAGTAAGCCAAATACTGAATCTCATAGAGATTTCCTTCACGGTGTGGGAATGGCGTTTCGTTCTCTGCTATTTCACTCATTTTCCCACCAAATGGAGTGAGAATGAGCTTTGCAAGTAGAGCCTCGGGAGCGTCTAATCGCTTCCATAGCTCTCGAATTGCAGCCTCGGGTATCGGTTCTTGGACAAAATCGTCTTTTCCCTTGAAAGATAGAGATGTTCGCTCCCGATTCGCGAGAAAACCGAGCGATTCTTCTTTAGGGAAATCAACAAACCAGAGTACGGATTCAATCCAACTCATCTCTCTGCAATCTTCGATCTCAAGACCTAATTCTGGAAACTTTTCTTCCGTCAAGGCTAATAGATCGTTCACCGGACCAAGATAAAGTCCGGTGAACAGAGCGTGCACCGCGTTCTCGTTCGGTCTCTCCAACGTTGCCCTGATGAAAAGATCATTAGGAACCTTATCCGCAACATACTGCCACTTGTTGATGACGGGAACGGCCTCATTCTCCGATGTTTTTTGGACTTTAAAGACCGTTACCGTAGTCGGAACCTCGACCAATCTAATCTTCCACGATAGTACAACGCCAAAGCTCGATCCACCACCTCCACGGATCGCCCAGAAGTACTCCTCTCCCATTGCTTGTCGGTCAAGAATCCTCCCGCTGGCGTCAACCACAAGTGCATCAATTATGTTATCCGCCGCTAAACCGTACTTTCTAAGCAACGTACCGTAACCTCCGCCGCTAAACTGTCCTCCTACACCGACGGTAGGGTGAATACCGGCCGGGAAAGCAAGAGATTTGGTGGTTTTCCCAATCTCATAGTACAATTCCCCGGTCGTTGCTCCGGTTTGGACCCAACCGGTCCGGTTATCAACATCTAATGTTATAGACCGAAGATTCCTTAAATCGATGACAACAAATGGTTTGTTGTAAGCGAGGTAAGAAAGACCTTCGTAGCCATGACCACCGCTTCGAGTCCTTACATGGATTCCATGTATCCGTGCGCATCGGATCGCGGTTTGAACGTCGCTGGCTTGAACCGGAGTGATGATTGAGACCGGTTTAGGTGTTTCGGAAACCGAGAATCTTGGATTTTGTATGGAGGAATCTAAGATGGAGAAAAAGGAAGAGTCTTTGGAAGTGTGTATGATTTTGGATTCAATGGTGTTGTCGTTTAATCGACGAGATAGACATCGGAGAAAGTGGTCGTGGTTAGAGCCATGAGATGAAACAAGAGGAGAAAGATTCAGTAGAAAGAATGAGAGAGAGAGCAAGAAGCTTCTTGATAACTCCATTTTTATGATAGGTGGTGATGGATGGTAGAGAGAGTGTGAAGATGGAGTGATTTTATAGGTGAAAACTAAAGTGGAGAGAAACTCAACCTTTTAAAATTGAGTAAAGGTCCTTGAAATTTCCTTTTTTTAATCTTTCTAAATACAGAATTTTCATACATCAAGTTACAAAAATGTGATCGAGCCAAAAACAAATTTGTTCGAAATTGCATAAGTGATGAAGACTTTATTTAAATCACACATGCGAATTCTTGCATTTAAGTTTATAACAATACTAAAATGTGAAAGAAAAAAAACACTAGAAATGTTATTAGGAGAGTAATTTAACAACTTATTTGCTAAATACCCAATTTTTTTGGGGCAAAATTGGCAAATAAAAAAACATGCCACGTAAACAAAGAATGTTTTTTTCTTTTCTGGATGATATCATGTAAAATAACGCATTACTAAAAAAAACATGATATTTGTCGACAAATACTCATGCAAAATCCTTATAAAAAAAATACACGACTTAAATGAACCAACTAATTTATAATTTGTTGGTTCTTTATTAAAAAAATAGAATTAGGCTAATTTATCCATATTCTCTATGCCCACTTCAATTTATAAAATGGTCTCTTAAAAATGTGTATTATTGTTTGACTAAAAAGATTTTTTTTGTATTATTATGATGATAACCATCTGTAGATACCAAAACACGTGGTTAGAGTCTTAGAGATATATTTCATTTTTGATACTATTTTATATTATTAAAACATCATGACTGGAAAATTTTATTTTTACAATTTATATTCTTGCACATATCAGGTGGGCATTCTTTATATAAACTGGGCACCCGATAAGCTATAATAATCATGTAGGTAAAAATTAACAATCAGATTGATAAGTATGATAACCATCTTTATATTACTAAAACACTAATGATTGGAGAGACTTTTGACAATTTCCTTTACTTCAAATCTTTTGAACAAGTGCGATTATGGACCACCCTCGTGCTATTATGTATACAAATTCAATAACAAAAATATTTTGGTGAAAAATTAAGCAAAATATAATTAAGAAAAAAAAACTAAAGTTGACCAAGTATGGATATATTGTTTATCTTATACGAGATTATGGAGTTCTAATTTTTAAAATTGATTGGCAATAAGTGGATTAACTTTTGATATGGATTCCTAACATCGACGTGCAGGACATGGCAGAATTAGGGACCGCTTGGTAATGACTGTGACTGTAGATTTTTACTGTAGACTTTTGGCCGTAGAGATTTTGGTTTTAAATGATGTGACTGTTACTTTAAATATTAATAAAAATCTTATTGATAATAGAAACTATAGAAGTTGTGACTGTTATTTTAATAATTATTTAATAATTACAGATAACTTTTTGTCAAAAATATAAATTATGACATAAATAATCACTACATAATTACGGAAAAATATTTATATTATTAGCATAACTCATCAGTTCCAAAATAACTGTTGACAAAAAAATACAAAATCATAGAAATAAATTAGATTAAAAATATCTAAAATAAATAAATCTCATTTATATTTATTATTTCATGTTTTGGTTTAATAACCAAAAGCTTCATCAAAAAGTGTAACAAAATAAAATAAAAATTTGGATGAAGTTCTCGAACTTCCGAATCCTTCTTATAAATGCATCATTACCTCATAATCTAAACAATTTTTTATGTGTTTCCAACTCAAATCAGCTCTAAAACGATTGTTGATATTATGAAGAATAATTTATTTCTGAAAAACATTTAAACCACGTTCTTCGTTATCCCAGTTTTGGTTTTCCATGATGATCACATGTTGAAGGAACACACATGTAGCCTCGTCCGACCATTTCAAAAACTGAAAATTTAAAACATATTTAAATTATATTACTCGATTGAGGAAAATATTTTAAATGTAACGGATAATAACAAAATTAATCAATCTTTAGTAAAATTTAAAATATATTTAAAATGGATCTCAAAAGAACAGAAAAAGAGATAATAATTAATCAATCAAAAGTTTTTAATAATAAACTATATATAAATCTACAAAGAGCTTTAAATAATTTGGGAAAAAGAAAGAGATGAAATAATTAAAATTTATTTATTTTGTCATAGTTAAAGTTACATTAACGAGATTTTTGAAAAAAAAAGTGAAAAACAAGACAGAAAACTAAAAAAGAAGCCGTAAAAATTTTAAAATTAATAAAGTCAATAAATCATGCTTGGCAAAAAAAAATCTTTAGGCTGTCATATCTCCTACAAATTTTAAAGACACATTGCCAAACATCCCCTTAGTGTTGGGTGGGACGGATTTGAGTGAATTTTGATAGAAAATGCTTCAAAGTTTAGAGATGAATGCAACAACTCAACAAAAGGCTCCTCAACTGCAAAAATGATTCATATGAAGCAACCAAAAGATTCAGATTACAAATCACCATTTGAAGAGTATCCTCTAACTTATGTATAAATTCTAGTACAGATATCTTCCAATTCGGACAGTGATCGGATAAGGAACAAGAAAGTGCAGGAACCAGGCGAAGACAGGAGATTCAAGCAGGCCAAAACCAAACCAAGTGACAGTGAACTAGTGATCAAACCATCCTTGAAGCAGTCAAGCCATGATCCAGATCTTACAACACATTTGGTAGCTTCTCTCTTCGAATCAAGAGATTAAGACCGTAAAAATAACAATCAGAAGCCTGTCATTTGATAATCTGCGGTCTGTTGCCACGAGTTTTCGATCTGGTTTTGTGGACTTTGGGAGGTGTATCAACCGTTAAAGCATACATTTTTACAGCAAATAACTCTTGCGGAAGACCCTTCTGATCCTGGAAAATGGTTTTGGAGAAAAGACTGTAAAGTTCTAAAACCAACAATTCCTAGAAACGGTTTTAAGATAAAGAAAAACAGACAAGAACTCGACCTTTGTTATATAGAGATGTAACCCACATCGACGAAAGAGCTGTTTGAAGTACGGATCCGATCTGGTAATGCTACGATCCTCTTTATCCAAAACAAATCCTGCGCAAAAAAAAAAAAGTATATGTAGTTTTGTGTCAGAGAGAAAAAAATTCATAAGAATGTCAAAGTGAGGGTGGAAGAGAGAGCGAAAGAGACCTTTTTTAGCGAGATTCTCTTTCACCACAAAAAACCCACCGGGTTTAAGACAGCCCTGAGATCAACCAACAATACATGAGAGATGAGACTAAGCAGCAAAAACACAGTGCAGGAACTATGGTTTTACTTGACTTGTAAACCTAACAAGGTGCAATGAAGGAGAAGAAACAAAGTCTTTACCTTTGCTCGGTTGAAGAAAGAAACAAAATCATCGTCTGTGAGATGCCCAATGCACCATTGAACCCATATGACATCGTACCTTCCAGCAGCTGGAGTAAACTCCTATGATTATACAACATTCCCAAAGCAAAGGTGAAGGAGAATCAAAAACAAAGATAAGATAAAGAAAATAGAAGAGATACTTCAAGAATGATACCTGAAGAGGGACACAGAAAAAGTTAGTTGCTCTGTGCGTTTCTGCTCCCATAGATGCCAAATTTTCACGTGCTGCATCCAAAAATTGCGCTACAGGCTCAAGAAGATCAACCTAGATTAAAGGTACATTTATACAAAAATGGTTATCAAATGATGACATAAAACAGAGAAGAACAGACGTTAAAACTACAGAATTCAGAGAAACTTCACCTCGTTAAAGTATCGTATCAGAAGATTCTTGGTGATCCTCCCAATGCCAGATCCACAATCTGCAAATGATTTGTGTGATTTGCAATAACATAAACAATAAAGACCAATAGATAATAAAAACAAAAAATTAGAGAAAACAATGAGAAGAGAGAAGAGAGTTTGTATCCCAAAAAAACAATGAGAAGAGAGTTACCAAGAGCCACTAGATGTTGATTTGTTTCTCCATTTACTAATCTTTCTTGCATTAGGGTCTTAAGAAAAACCTCACTTCCTATTATATCAGCATCATTCACATGCCCATATCCTCCTAATACTCCATCAACAGAAGCTTCAACACCCTTAATTAAGAACAGAAACACACTGATAAATCAATTTTAATCCAATTTGGAATATTGCAGCTTAGAATCCAGAATTAAACATGATAGGGATTACATATTTCCTTGGAATAGAAGCCAATCAAATCTGAGAAACTTTACAGAGAACCAAACAAAGAAAAGACAAAACCAAAGTTAAGCCAAAAGCAATTTTAATCCAATTTCGAATAAATTCAACAGCTTTAGGGTTACATTTGGCAATAAAAAATCTGAGGAGCTTTACAGAGAACCAAAAAAAAAGAAAAAGGTAAAATCAAAATCAAGCCATTGAAGAAGAACAGAACAAATAAAATTTCTTAGAGAAACAATCAGAAAAACCCAAAAAACTTACTTCCCAATAAGAAACTCCATCTCTGTACCATTGGGTTTTCTTCGTTTCATCTCCTTCTTCTCCAATCTCTTCTCTCCACATCTCTTGTGCGCTATTAAACTCTTTCCCTTCAGAATCAACGCCACAAACCTCCATTGAATCAATCGAGCGAGTTAAAACGCTTCTTCTCTCCCCCCTCCGTCGATACAGAGACGGTGGCGAACCAGACGTCGTCGTCGGCGGCGAGATTTGGTTTTGGTGGTTGCAGTGTGAGTGTTGTCCGATCCAAACGATTGGGCTGTAAAGAGAGAAGGACATTTTTTTTTTGTTATTGGGCTTTTTACGGTTTCGTGGCTTTTTAATTTAAAACCGGGCCTCGGACTATCCATAATTTGACCCGACTCGCTTTGTATTTTTTACGGGTCAAAGTCAAAACACAATTTTATTAAAGTCATTAACTAACTCTCTGACATTAGTAACATGTCTTTGTCTGTAGTATTTTGGAAGAAAAAAAAGACTGATGAGGGGAACGTTATTAACGTGAAAAATGTCTCTTTATGATGTGAAAAAACACAATCAATTATTGAAATCTATAAACTAATCACGAATTTTTTCATTTTCTCGATCTACAGAAACCCAGAAACAAACAATATTACGAATCTCATTATTATCAAAAATAAAATAAAAACAATAATAAGAATCTTTTGATTTATGTTTCAAGTTTGATATATGGTTGGAAGAGTTCTATTTATTTATTTTTTTCAAATTGCAAATTTCAAAATCTCATGTACATTATTATGAAAAAGTATATAAATTTATGTGTATCAGCATATACTCACAGATTATTTTGTTAGTTTTAACAGAAAATGTGATTTTTATTTTTTTGTTAGTATGGATTTTAGTGTCATAATTTATACATTGCGGGTCAGATCATCCGTCACCGTCAAGGGTGCCAAAAATGGAATCTTTCCCTTATTTTAGTTACATTGTCTAGATCAAAGCAAATTTTAGTTTAACGTATTTATTAGGGATCAACATGAAATATTCGTAGCTATATTAACAGAGCAGGTAAGAAGAAGAAGAAGAAGAAGAAGAAGAAGAGAGTAACAATGGAGATGAGTAACGAGAAGAAGAAGCTCTCAAGACAAGCTTCTTCTTTCAGACTACGAAGTCCGAGTCTAAACGCAATCCGTCTCCACCGAATCTTCGACCTATTCGACAAAAACAACGACGGTTTCATCACCGTCGAAGAACTGAGTCAAGCTCTCTCACGACTCGGTCTCGAAGCCGATTTCTCCGAGCTCAGATCAACCGTCGAATCTTTCATCAAACCGGAACAAACCGGACTCCGGTTCGAAGATTTCGCCGCACTCCACAAAACCCTAGACGAGTCTCTCTTCGGAGGAGGAGGCTGCGAGTGCGACGGATCATCTCCGGAATCAGATCTTGAAGAAGCTTTCAAAGTGTTTGATGAAGACGGAGATGGGTTTATCTCCGCCGTGGAATTACAAAATGTTCTGAAGAAATTAGGGCTTCCTCAAGGTGGAGAAATTGAACAAGTGGAGAAGATGATTGTCTCTGTTGATACCAATCACGATGGTCGCGTTGACTTTTTCGAATTCAAAAACATGATGCAAACTCTTCTTGTCCCTTCCTCTTGAATCTTCTTCTTCAAAAAAAAAATTATCGTTTGACTTTTCTTTGAATGCAAAACAAATTTCATATAGATCTTTGTATAATGTTTTGATTACAAGAAAATCTCAATCTATGTTCTGGATTTTGGTCCGATTCAAACATCTTTCTTTAATAATAATAAATATGCTGCAAACATAAAAAACCGGTGGCTTCTTCATTGCTCTCCATTACTTGCAGCCACTTTAAAGGCTACAACTTTGAACAGAAGTTGCAGAATTTTATTATTTCATAATTGCACTTTGTGAGTACTAATGTCTATATGTATATACATTAATCATGCCCAAACTGTAAAAAAAAAAAAAAAAAAAAATCAGATTATATAAGAATGTAATAACATCAAAAGTTGCAACAGCACTAACTGCAAGCTGCACCAAACATCCTAAACTTGCAGGAAAGATAGAAGAGAGAACGCCAATCACTAGTCAGGAAATCCGCAGCAAAGCTTGAGATTTCTAGAGTTTAATAAGTCTCTGCTTCTCCATGCACATGCTTGGTGGCTGTAGAACCCAGCCCGCTCATAAGCGGATATAGAAAGCTATCCATGAGAGAGGACGATGGGTTAAGCTGATCTTTCAATGCCCATAGTCGTTTGTTATGAGCATAATGAAACACCGAAAGTCACCTCCCCCCATTCCCATCCTGGTGATATACGCGAATTTGGTGACATACCCGCAAAGAGCTCTGAGTAAATATAAGAACGTTCAAGAAAGTTTGCCAATGCAGAGGTGGAATATGTCCTTGGTACATCATGGTAGACTTATGAGCATCAGAAGTTTAGTTTTCGAGTATCTTGTAGCCCTTGGCTTTTAGTTTCGTATCAAGACCGAAGAACTTAAGCCCTGAAATCACTAAATCTGTTGTCTTCTTGTTCATGTGCTCAATTAACCTTTCATCGTAGACCACCATATCAGCCTCTGTTAAACCTTTGAGATCTTTAAGCTCTGCAAAGACCTCCTCTGCTGCTTTTACTGATCCGTGCTTAGACATACCAAAGATAATTGCACAGTATATAACTTCGCTAGGAGACAAACCTTCCTGTGCCATTTCATCTAGTACCTCTATAACCTTCGCGGCATTTCTCTCTTTGCACACATGAATAACTCGAAGAGCGTACTTAAACTCCATTGGACCACTTTCAACGTTTCTCAGGCATTCACGAACTAGCATCATTGCAGCATCAATTTCTCCAGCTTGACAAAGTCCTCTCGCAAGAGACAAATAAGCGGGTACTGAAGGAACACGAGACATCTCAATAACTTTGTTATGACATGAACAAGCCTCTTGGATTTCTCCTTTCTCGACAAAACAGCTAATGGCAATGCTATATGCTGACGAATCAGGTTCAAACCCGTAATCTTTCATTTCAGAGAGCAGTGACAATGACTTTTGAATTTCCCCCATCTTGTAAAGAGCACCCATGAGAATATTGTATACAGAAACACTGCCTTGACCTTTTCTCTTGAGTACATCAAACACATCTAATGCCACCGTTATTCTTTCTTCTTCTGCACACAAAAATCTGAAAAACTGAGAAAGGTAATCTTCTACGTGATATCCGTATTCTACGATTTGGTTTAGCAAACTGCAAAAATCATCCAGCCTTCTCATCTCTACATAAGCAACCATTATTGGATTCAGGGTCTCAATATCTGGTTCTAGTTCTTCCTTAATTGCGACTTGGAAGAGCTCATAGGCTTCATTAACCTGCTTCTCATTGCATAAGCCTTTAATAATTGCGTTATAAATCCCTAAATCAGCAATGTACCCAGAATCCACCAGATCCTTCCAGAGGTTGCAAGCAGACATAACTTTTCCGTCCGCAACAAATCCTTCCATCAAAACCCTATAAATCTCCCTATCGATCAAACACTTCTTCCTTTTCATCTCCTTGAACAATTCATAGCTTCTTTCGACCCTGCCCTCTTTACACAAACCCATAATTAGTGTTCCATACGCCATTACATCGGGTTCTATCCTGTCACATTTCATTTCATCCCAAACTCGTAAACCTACCTCCATATCACCCTCGGAAACCAACGTCCTGATCATTGCTGTGTAAGCAAAAACGTCAGGTTTACACAAAATTTCTCTCATTCTCTGCAGAATCTCAAACATTTTATCCGTTCTACCTGCTTTGCATAATCCCTTAATCAAAATCATGAAGGTAACACTTTCCTCCACCAACCCATCTTGCTTAAAATCTTCATAAACAGTCAAAGCTAAATCAAAGTTCTCAGTTTTCATCAACGTATCCATTATCCTATTATACAAGAAAACCCTAGGCTTAACTCCAAACTTCTTCATCTTCTCGTAAACGTAATAAACCCTTAAACCTCTCTTCTTATCCGAATGCATTCTAATCAATATTTCGAATTGTTTCTCCGACGGAGTCCTTCCCTGAGATTCCATCAGCTCTGGCAACTGATCCGCAGCACGAAAATGTCCGGTCCGATTAAGGCAATACGCAAAAGCATTGTAAGCAGCGAAATCGTGTCTATACCCTTTTTGCTTGCCTGCCCAGTGGAAGAATTTCGCAGCAATCGTAGCGTCATTCTCTACCTTCAACACTTCGGAGACGATACTCGGCGTAATCCGACGGAGTTTGTTTAGCTCCGACACGATGGACGGGCCCCAACGGTCTCCGTTCTTGCGGAATGCGTCGAGGATAAACCGCACGATCGGAGAGAGACGCTCGGAGGAAGCGGAAGGAGACGAAGAATCTGGGCTCCATTTGCTTAGATCGAAGGGCTTCCGATCAGCGACGGAGGCGTTGGATGGAAGACGAGGTAATCCTCTAGTTATAGATTGACGATTGGAGAAGAGACCACCGTAGACGACGGAGCGATTTTGCGGCGGTTTACAAGATCTCCCGGAGAGATTCGGAGGCTTGATGGGTTTCATGACTGATCATAAAACGACGTCGTGGCTCACTTCACTACTTCGATCAACTTTCTCTTAGGAAATGGGCTTGTTTCGGCCCATTAGCTCATCGAAGACAAAATATAATTTGCAAAGTTAATTTAGGTTTAGTCACAATTAATTAATCCCACATCGGAAACTATTAGTGATTTGATTAAGTATATAAAAAGGATTAGTCATAGCAATATTTAACCAATTGGCTTCGAGTTGTAAACTCATGGATCTTCGTATAGTATCATATAACCTTGACCCAGAAGGGCTCATTCAATAATTGAAAAATAGGTTAAAATATAATGATACAAAGATGGGAAGACCAATGAGTCAAGCCAATTGGTTTTTTTGCCCTATATTTTTGGTTTCGTCTGTATTTTTGGTTTTAGCAAGTTTGTAAATTTTTGACTTTATTTTACTTGTTGGTTTACTTCTTGGAATCAAAGTGAGAATGATGGGTTTGTATAGTTGTAAGTGTCTGGTTTTTTAATCCAATAGATTTTCCTTTTGCATTTGGTCCAATGATTGATCTAATTGTTAAAAAAATGTATAAAAAAGAATCCTTTTATGACGACAAATGTTGTAAAATATGGTACGAGCTATTAAAACATGCAAAAGAGAAGTAGTTGACGAATTGATTCCCATTCTACTAAGCATTACCTAACAAGTAAGAACTAAGTTAGGTAAGACTTAAAACATTGGCATGTCCCTTTTTGTTTGCTTCGATTTGTCAAAAAGAATGGAAGAGTAGTAACAAAATTAGGTCGTTGACGAAAGGTTTACTTGTACTCCCAAAAATAAATCAAAATTTTACAAATGCGAAAATGCAATATACACGAACTTAATATTAAACCTAATGATATATATATTACTTCGCATCAATTTATATATCAATCAAAGATAAAGTAAGGGGATATACTTTGTATTTTTAATATGTTTAATATTCATTGTTTTAAGAGTTTCGTCGTCTTATGCTTGGCCTATGTCAGATAGTTTTTGTCAAGATTATGGTTCTGCGTTATGTGTTGTTGGTAGGGGTGTGAAAATAGATCAAAACATATGGATCGATTCAATCTAATCTGATCCATTAATTCTATTGGATTGAATATTTTGATCCTATAGATTTATGGATCCAATTGTTTTATAAGTCAAGTGGATTGAGTTGAAATGAGTTGAAATAAAATGAGTTAATGTGGATTGAGTTGAAATGAGTTGAAATGAGTTGAAATAAAATGAGTTAATGGGTTCAAATGGGTTGATCCATCAACTTTTTTCTAACTAAAAAACATTATTTCACAATTCAATTTCTCTCTAAAACATGATTTCGCAACTTTTTCCGCCAAAACATGTTTTCGCAATTTTTCCCACCAAAAATGCGATTCCGTAAAATTTTCCTACCAAAAACGTCATTGCGTAAAATTTCCCGCCAAAAACACGATTCCGCAATTTTTCCGCAAAAAACGCGATTCCGTAAAATTTTCCCGCCAAAAACGTGATTCCGTAAAAAATTCCGCCAAAAACGTGATTCCGCAATTTTCCCACCAAAAACGCGATTTCGTAAACAAATTCCCAAAAACATGATTCCGCAATTTTTCCGCCAAAAATGCGATGCCGTAAAATTTTCCAGCCAAAAACGCGATTCCACAATTTTTCCGCCAAAAATATGATTCTGTAAAAAAAAATCCGCCAAAAATGCGATTCCGCAATTTTTCCACCAAAAACGCGATTTCGTAAAATTTTCCCGCAAAAAATGTAATTCCGTAAAATTTTCTCATCATAAACGCGATTCCGCAAAACAATTCACGCAAAAACCGTAATTTCTCAATTTTCCCGCCAAAACTTCGATTCCGTAATTTTTCCGTTAAAAACGTGTTTCCGCAATTTTCCTGCCGAAAATGCGATTTCGCAATTTTCCGCCGAAAACGCAATTTTGCAATTTTTACGATTTGTTATTTTTCATTAAAATGTTATTTTATAATTTACCCCTTTTTTTGATAAAAACGTGATTTTGTCAATTTTTTTTATCAAAACGTGATTTCGTAATTTTCCACACAAAAGTATGATTTGTAATTTTTTTGTTAAAACATGATTTCATAATTTATTTATTTATTTTATTTATCAAATTAAATGGATCAGGTCAAATCAATCCGACTCATTTATATTTTTATGTGTTCATGGGTTAATCCAATCCATTTACTAAATGGATTGGGTTGATCCATAATTCATTAACACTCAACCCATTATGGTTATGGGTTGGGTTGGATTATCCATTTTGACATCCCTAGTTGTTGGTTTTTGGTTTCAGAGATATCTATGTTTCCGCCAATTCTGTCGACTTTGTCTCTTGAGAGGTTTTTACTTCTGCCGGCTTTGTGTAACTCCAAGGTTTAAATTTCAATAAAATCTACTAGATGGAAAAAAGAATTTCGTTGCCAGGTAAATAACCATAGATCTAAAATACTTTTTCTATGAACTAAGAAGTGTGGTTTAGTGGTGTTGTTTAAATGGTAGAATCGCCATGTTGATCTCTCTGTTGTCCATGGTGGTCAATGCCGGTGAACCGTGAACGCAGAGCCGCCTCAAATAATTAGTGAGTCGTATTCAATTTTTTTTATTAAATGTATATTTAATATAAAAAAATATTTTTAATAAATATGAACCCTAATAAAAAATATTTTTAATAAAACTTGGATATTTTCAAAAACTCTATTTTTTGTTCGTTTAACTTCAAATTTTTTATATATTTTATTAGATCTATAAAATTTAGACACATATATGAAAAGAAACGAAAGAAATCGATTAAAAAAATAAAAATAAATCGAGCAACCGCATGTTCTAGGGTTGCAAAAAAAAAAATCGTTAGGAAGAAGATGAAACAGAAATGACGTTTTTATCCTTTATTAAAAGAAAAGCTAAAAAAAATAAAATGTCATTATTGGATTTTCAAACCCGAGACATTCAATGTACTAAAAGCTCCCCAACCACTGCACTAATCCGTTTTTTTTGTTTATAGTTATGATATATAATATAAATAAACATAAAAGTAGATAAAAATCCTAAAATAAATCTTCGATTAATTTTTGAGTAATCTCCGAATAATTGATTCGGCGCTAGGTCCACCTCAACTGCCCGATTAACGCCTAGCGAAATTTTGAACATTGTAAATTAGTAATCGCTTATTATATGTGAAATTGATAAAGTAAATGCAATTGAATAAAAATTGCAAACTCAATCATTTGATTTGACCACGATGGCTAAACTAAGCATCTATTTTATCATTTGATCTCGCTACAACTAAGCAGCCGCACCTATTTTATTATCAATTATTTGTATTATATTTATTTTGATTAATAAATAACTTGTGATGAAATTTATTTATAAAAATCTCCAAGAAAGTTTCATAACTCTATTGTTTGACTTTTATTAAACAATAGGGTAGTTAGTCACTCTACATTGGCTTCTAAATTCCCAAACAATCGGCCTTTAAAATTAGGTTAGGTGGCCTACAAAACTTTAAGAAACCATTCGAGTTTTTTGTTTATTTGGTGGTACTATATTAGAATAAGAACAAATAAAAACTTAATATATATCGAGCCAACATATCCTTTAATTAGAATTACTCGCAAATTCCTATTTATTGATTCAATATTTGGATTTATTTTAGGAACGATTAAATATTTGGATTATCCAGTATATATACATGTTTGTTAGATATACCGTATGTTATTATTGACTACGTTGGAGTTGATACATATTTTAAAAAAATTCTATGCTGAACATCTTTCATTATGCTTATTAGAACTACTTTATGATCATTATTTACAAAACATAAGATTCTCTATCTTATAGTGGTTGCTATCTTTTTTCTTCTTCTTCTTCTTAATTATCTTATTAAATACTATTTAAATTTAATCTAAAAATAGTATATTCTTTTTTGGCAGCAAAAATAAGTAGATTCTAAAAGTTTAAATGCTAGGAGCTTTTTCTTAAAAATTATGTGCACATTTATGAAATTGAATCCTAATAGTGTCTCGTCTAAAGTCAACAGAAATATTTCCAATTGCCTTAATTTTTCCATATTAAAACATCATCTTCTTAATAAAGGATGTAGATAAAGTCATAGCTATACTAGAATTTGATGTATAAGGAGATAAATATTAGAAGCCGTAAAAAAGGAGATAAATAATAAAAATTGTCAAAAATGAAATAAATATTAAATATTATTTTCTTTCCATTTTTTAAATAATTATATTCTTTAAATAATTAAAAATGTTAAAAAGGAGATAATGTTAATTATTGTATATTGACAAACGCAAATTTATCTATAGTGACTCGTGAATAAGTAAAATCGTCTATTATGAATTTATGTAGTATATATAAAACTGTTCGTTGTGGAGTTATTCATGAAATTGTTCGATGTATTTTCAATTGTTGTATGAAATTAAATTAATTCGTAATGAATAATAAAATTGTTATTTGTAATAGAATTATAAAAATAGCTTATTTGCTAAATTGCCATAATTTTGGTGAAAATTGGTAAACAAAAATTATCCAGTGATAAAATTATAAATAAAAGATGTGTTTATGACGTCTAATTTAAATAAATAGCATGATATCATATAAAATAACTCGTATATTATCGGGTAACATGATATTTGTTAAAAACTCTTTGAATCCATGTTATTTAAGAACAACACACAAAATAAATAACCTAATTTATTTTCGATCTTATCCTTTGTTTTTGCAAATAAAAAAATGGAAGTTAGTTATGTAGTGTATATTATGTTTATTATTATCTTAAAAAAAAATATTCTTTTAAATTAGGATGGAAAAAAAAAAAACCAAGTATTAATATTAAAGAAAAAAACATAACCGACGCGAAAGAGAAAGAGAGTAGCGACCAGGTCGTAGTCGTGCCCCGTTTTGCAATTCACGTTTCTTCTTCCTCTCTCTTCTTCTTCTTCATACCCTCTCTCTCTCTCTTAGTCTTACGTTTTCATCGTCACGAGTATCTCTAAAACTCCATTCTCGCGTTTCACATTCCAACCATCTTTTAACGCTTAGCTCCTCTGTTTCTCGTCTTCTCACAATTCTCAGGTACACACAAATCTCTCTCTCTCTCTCTCTCTCTCTGTATACTTCCGACAAAGTTAGATGTTTCTAATCTGTCTTGTCTCTATGGAATTATCAATCTGATTAAGATCATCATCATCAATCTCCTCGATAGGTTTTTCACGCTCTGTTTTACTGATCACAACAATTTGTTCTGATTTTTTTCCCCTGTTTTAAATCAGAATTGGAATCGGAATAGGATCACAATATTTTCTCGAAATTGATTTTTAGTTAAATCCGACGACTATTCTTACAGATTTTAGACTCTTTCTTCCCCTTTTTAGTTTTACTCTGTCCTGTTCTTCATTCTCTGTACAACTTTTTGACCAAGTGTTTTTATATAAAATATAAGACATGATAACCGGTCGGTGTAAATCCGGGTTTTCTTGCTACTTAAAGCGTCCACCGGTTTTTATATAAAATAGAAGACATATAATCAGATGAGCATAACAAATATTCTTATTCTTTTCATTTTATATGAAACTTTCATAATTTTTCCTTGTCTGTTTCATCTTTTATGATTCAGGTCCCACTTGCAACATATATTATAATCGTCTCTCTGTTTTTTTTTTCCATGCATATAAATGTATCCAGAATTTGGTAGCTTTGAGTTTGACCTGTATTAATGTATTCTTCTGTTTGTAATTTTTTTAAATGTTTCTTACTTGTAAATTCTTCATTTGCAGCAATCTCAAGCAACATGAACTAGCTACTGATTTTTTGTGGGATTTTTTTATTTGGTCTTAAATCTCTAAAAACAGAACAAATTTGAAGTCTTTCAATGATAAATTTGTCTGGAGTAAGAAGTCAACGAAGAAACTCAAGAACTTTGCCTCTAGGAGGTAAGAGATTACTATTATTACTTCAACAAATTATGCTTTTGATCATAATATTTCTGAGAAACTTTTGGTTTAAAAAAAATGCAGATATGGATTACGTAGAACCCAAAACAAAAAACAATCTCATGGGAAAGCTTCTCTTATTAGCTTCACTTGTAATCTTAGCCTTTATTGTGATCAATAAAGCTTCAAGTTTTACATCCCCAAGCGCGGTATCTTCATCGTCTCACACTCAAAAAAACCTTAAAATTTACATTTTCTTAATGGTTTTCTGCGATTTTGTTGTGTTTGCTTTCAGTTTTCTCAAAGAGAAGAAGGAGTGACTCATGTGTTAGTCACTGGTGGTGCTGGCTATATCGGGTCACATGCTGCTTTCAGGCTTCTAAAAGATTCATACCGCGTAACCATTGTGGTAATTGAAAGTCTATTTCTTGAATAGTAGTTTCAAAATTTTCAATAACTATTTGATGACATTTGAGCTTCTTGTCTCTCAACAGGACAATCTTTCCCGTGGGAATCTTGGCGCGGTTAAGGTTTTACAGCGATTATTCCCGCAGACCGGAAGACTTCAGTTCATTTACGCTGATTTAGGAGATCCCCAAGCTGTATTCTTTTATAACCTTAAATATTTTCAGACTGTTTTTTTGTTACTCTTTGATTTGAGGCTTAAAATTTTTGGTTTGTTTCCTTAACCGAAACAATCTCAGGTCGAAAAAATCTTCTCAGAGAACGCTTTTGACGCTGTGATGCATTTTGCTGCGGTAGCTTATGTTGGAGAAAGCACTCTTTATCCTCTAAAGTATAGTCCTAATATGTCACTATAGGTCTAAACAATGTTGCAAGAATTTGTTTTTTGGTCTCATTGTTTGATGTTTATTTGTTGCAGATATTACCATAACATTACATCAAACACATTAGGAGTTCTTGAAGCTATGGCTAGACATAAAGTGAAGAAATTGATATATTCTAGCACTTGTGCTACTTATGGAGAGCCTGAAAAAATGCCAATTACTGAAGATACTCCTCAGGTAAATAAAGTTTACTTTCGCGTAAGATCATTAATTCGATGTGAATCCGATTTTTTTCTAATGGAAAATATCGGATCTAGGTCCCGATTAATCCTTACGGAAAAGCTAAAAAGATGGCAGAGGATATGATTTTGGATTTTTCCAAGAACTCTGACATGGCGGTTATGATCTTAAGGTTAGGTTCCTTGAGTACTTTCTTGAGCCTTTATAATCAATGAAACAATTGCAAATGTTGATGAATCTTGTATGACTTGCAGATACTTCAATGTGATTGGTTCAGATCCAGGAGGTAGATTAGGAGAAGCTCCAAGACCCGAGCTTCGTGAGCAAGGACGGATTTCTGGTGCTTGTTTCGATGCAGCTCGTGGTTTCATTCCCGGACTGCAAGTAAAAATACATTCTTGCAAAAATCTATAATATAATCAATCTTCTTGTTTTATAATTGCTTCTTTGCAAAAACACTTATATGATATATTTTGTGATTAATTAGGTGAAAGGAACGGATTACAAAACATCGGACGGGACTTGCATTAGAGACTATATAGATGTTACGGATCTCGTTGATGCTCACGTGAAGGCTCTCGAGAAGGCTCAGCCTCGAAAAGTCGGTATCTACAATGTTGGAACCGGAAAAGGTATCTACTTTAACATTTTCACTACACAAAGACTAATTTTTTGTTATGTTCTTATAACCGATTCCTAAACAAAGACTAATCTCCAAAGCCTCCAACTTGATCAAGAAGCAGATTCGTCTGACAACCATATTTCGATTTCACTGCACAAGATTTTAGTTCGATTTGAGATTAACTGCTTCGTTGTTTGGTTGAGCAGGAAGATCAGTAAAGGAATTTGTGGAGGCGTGTAAGAAGGCGACGGGAGTAGAGATCAAAGTAGATTTCTTGCCTCGACGACCGGGAGATTACGCAGAGGTTTATAGTGATCCGACAAAGATTTTGAGAGAATTGAATTGGACTGCTAGATTCACTAATCTGCAAGATAGTCTTCAAGTTGCTTGGAGGTGGCAAAAGATTCATCCTCATGGATATGCTTCTTATTAAAAAAAAACAGGAAACAACAACACCTCTTAAAGAGTTTTATTGTTTTTAATTTCATTTTATGTTTTGAGGGCTTAGAGGTTTATATAGAGATGATATATATTGCGACTGATTTGTACTTATTGGTCAAAGTTTGGATCATAGGCTTTGAGTGACGAATGCGTTTGCCGAGATTTTAAAAAAGATTGTGGAAAAATGTTTTGGAGGCTCGCGTAACAATATTATATAGGGAGATTAGCTATAATAACCCATAAAATATTGAAATTATCCAAAATAATCTATCAAGATTTTTAAAAAGATTTTTTTTCTATATCATCCTTAAGCACATAATTTATTAATTTTATTTGCCACCTAAATATTAAGGATAATTATTCAAAAAATTAAAAATTAAAAAATTAAAATACAAATCGTTATCTTTTAATTGGAAAATAAAATTATTTTAGTAGATTTGTGAATTCTGAAAGTCTTTGAAATTTGTTGGTTGACTTAAATATCAATCTGTTAGTCTGTCAATATCTTGGCAGAGTCTGCGTTTTTCTGGCAGACGTTCCGAAAATCTTCCAAACATGTTGACAGACTTAGATATCAATCTGCTAGTCTGCCAGTGTCTTGGTAGAGTTTGCGTTTTGTACAGACTTAGATATTAATCTGCTAGTCTGCCAATCTCTTGGCACAGTCTACCAGTGTCTTATCAAAGTCTACCAATATCTTGATAGAGTCTGCGTTTTTTGGCAGATTTAGATATCAATCTGCTAGTATATCAATGTCTTGGCAGAGACTGCCAGTGTCTTGCCAAAGTCTACTAATATCTTGGTAGAGTCTGTATTTTTTTTGCAGACTTAGATATCAATCTGCTAGTCTGTCAGTGTCTTGCCAGAGTCTACTAATGTCATTGTAGAGTCTTCGTTTTTTTGGCAGATTTAGATATCAATATGATAATCTGCCAATGTTTTGGCAGAGTCTACCAAAGTCTTGGTAGAGTATGTGTTTTTTTGGCAGATTTAGATACCAATCTGCTAGTCTGCCAATGTCTTCGCAGAGTCTGCCAGTGTCTTGCCAGAGTCTGCCAATATCTTGGTAGAGTCTACGTTTTTTGGCAAATTTAGATATCAATCTGCTAATCTGCCAATGTTTTGGCAGAGTATGTGTTTTTTTTTTTGCAAAGTTTACGTTTTCTATTAATGTTAGTGTATTAAAATATTTTTCTATTCATTTTAATTATAATTATAAATTTAAAATAGGTAATTAATTAATGTGTTAATAGTTTTATTTTAAAAATATTTATTAGTTGAGAGGGTAATTTTGGTATTATGAAAAAAATTAAGTCCAAAATAGGTTATTTTAACAAAAAAAAAATATTAAGGGGTTATCCTAGTTATTCTTAAAAAAAAAAAAAGGTTATTCTAGGTAAATTTTTCTATTATATATTGGCATTTGCTGTTTTTGATATTTTTACATCTACCAAAAATTAAGCTACAAAGAAATTTTGAAGGTCAAAAAACCAATTGGCTTGGCTCACGGTCTTGGATCTTCCCATTTAATAGGGGATGGATCTTTAGAAATCCATCATCTTTGTATCATTTATATCACCTATTTTCCAATTATTGAATGAGCCCTATTGGTAATTAATGGTATGACTAATCCTTGTTATATACTTAATCAAATCACTAATAGTTTCCGATGTGGGATTAATTGTTAGTAAACCTAAATTAACTTGCAAATTATATATCTGTCTTTAGTGGGCTAGTGGGCCACAACAAGCCCATTTACAGTTAAATCGATGCTCAAGGTTGCTCGTAGTAGTGAAGAACCCATCTCTCCGGGAGATCTCACAAACCTATTTGTACTCCGACCACCATAAACCACCGCAGAATAGCTCGTTGTCTACGGTGGTCTCTTCTCCAACTGCCAGTGTCCAGAGGATTACCTCATCCTCCATCCAACGACTCCATCATAACAAAATTCTTATCTCTTTGTGTCACCAATCAAGCCATAAGTTATATCACATATGGTAAGTTAAATTGTGTTTGATTTATTTTTGGGAATAGTAAAACTGCGAGAGTAAAAAATTTCGTCAACGATCTTCCATTCTTTTTAACAAATCGAAGCGAACAAAATGGGACATGCAATGTTTTTTTAAGTCTTACCTAACTTAGTTCTTACTTGTTAGGTAATGCTTAGTATAATGGGAATCGTCAGCTACTTCTCTTTTGCATGTTTTAATAACTCGTACCATATTTTACAACATTTGTCGTGATAAGTTTTATACATTTTTTAACAATTAGATCAATCATTGGACCAAAACCTATATCAATTAACCAAATGCAAAAGGAAAAAAAACTTAATTTGTAGGCTTGTAGCTATTGGATTAAAAAACGAGACCTCGAAGACACTAATTCTCACTATACAAAACCCATCATTCTCAGCTGTTTGTTTCATTCCAAGAAATATAAAATAAAGTAAAACAAATTTCAAAATTCACAAACTCGCTTTTTATTTTTTTGAAAAACAATAAATTAAAACTAAAAAAAAAAAACTAAAAGAAAAAAGAAATCTAGGTTTGCATAAAAAGCTATAAAACAAAGAAAGTCAAAGGGCAAAAAAAACCAATTGGCTTTGGGGCTCATGGTTTCTTCCACAGTTCTTGTATCATTTATATACCCATTTTTCAATCATCGAATGTGTACCCTATTGGGTCAAGGGTTATGATACCATAGGAAGATTCATGAGTTTAAACCTCCAAGCCAATTGGTTAATTAGTGCTATGACTAATCCTTCTTATATACTTAATCAAATCACTAACATTTTCCGATGGGGGACAAATTGTGACTTTTTTTGACAAGATCACATAACTAAACCTAAATTAACTTGCATCTTTGTATGCTATTTACCTATGTAAGGCCTAATCCATTATAATTCGGCCCAAAAATGAAATATAGCCCAAAATAAAATAAAGTATCTTTCCCTTTTTCTCCAATAAACCCTAGAAATTTTCCCTCTCTCGATTCCACGGACTGCTCCGATCTTGTTCGTTTCGATTATCCGGCGATTTCAACTCGCCGGCAAATTTCGCTTCTTCGGCCGAGTGTTTTCTTATCGACCGGCGAAAAATGTCGATGTCGAAAAGCTCGAAGATGCTTCAGTTCATCAACTATCGGATGCGAGTGACGATCCAAGATGGAAGACAGCTAGTGGGAAAATTCATGGCGTTCGATCGTCACATGAATGTCGTTCTCGGTGATTGCGAGGAGTTTCGGAAACTTCCTCCTGCGAAAGGTGGTAAGAAGATCAATGAAGAAAGAGAAGTTCGTCGTACGGTTGGTTTGGTTTTGCTTAGAGGCGAAGAAGTGATTTCTATGACTGTCGAAGGACCACCACCACAGGAAGAATCTAGAGCAAAATCAGGCTCCGCAATGGCCGTTTCTGGTCCCGGAATCGGCCGTGCTGCTGGTCGTGGAGTACCTACTGCTCCGCTTGTTCAAGCTCAGCCTGGATTATCTGGTCCTGTTCGTGGAATCGGTGGACCTGCTCCTGGAATGATGCAGCCTCAGATCTCTAGACCACCACAGCTTTCTGTTGTGCCGATTATTCGTCCTCCAGGACAAATGCCACCTTCTCCACCTGCTTTTTCCGGTCAAGGTCCTCCTCCGATGATGGGAAGAGGTGGTCCTCCTCCGCCGTATGGTATGAGGCCGCCGCCTCAGCAGCAGTATCCTGGTCCTCCACCGCCTCAGTATGGTGGACAAAGGCCAATGATTCCTCCTCCTGGTGCTATGATGAGAGGACCTCCTCCTCCACCTCATGGGATGCAAGGATCGCCTCCGCCTCGCCCTGGAATGCTGCCTCCGCCTGGTGGTGTTCCGGCCTTTGCTCCTCCTCGTCCTGGCATGCCTCCTCCTCCGCCGAATCATCATAATCAGCAACATTGATTAGGTTAGCTATTTCATGACTTAGCTGCCGTTGATGGTTATCTTTAGCTTGCAAAGTTCGTATCTTGTTGATGAGTGCTTTGTTTTCAGTTGCTTTCTTCTTCTTGTGTTTCCTTAGAGCGTGATCCCTTTAAAGGTTTTGTTTATCATCTTATTAGCAACTTAATAGTTGTTTTTTGGATTTGAACATTTCAAGTTTGGAATCATGACATTGTGAAATTTTTAACTTACACAGAACCTCCCTTGCAGGTTGTTTCTGATGATTTGAAAAACCTAATTAGACTTTTAGACGCATGAAAACTTATCATCCCAAGATTTGATGACCATGTTTGCAAATTGATGACCTATCAGAGTTCCTCCAAGAATGGTTAAAATCTTCCCACCTAGTATAAACTCTCTGGTCCTTGTTTGTTGTTTGGAATGCTGTGGATGTTACGGGGTTTGACGCTAGCTTTACTCGATGAAGAACTTGCGGATGCATCTTGCCGTCTGTTGCGCTTATGAAATTGGATAAAGCTTATATTTTTGTTTGAAAGCTCTATGCTAAGAACGACTTTCTCAATTTGGATTTCAGGAGTCACTTCATCATCTGCAAAAGTCACTTCCACAGGACTGAGTAAACTCGTCGGTTAGTTACTAAGTGCCTGAGCTTTATTGTCCTCGGAGCTCTGAGAATCTGTTGGGTTCATAATGGTGATTTCTAATGGAAAAAGCTACTGATTTTTAGAATAGTGAACTTGTAGAAGTTACAGTATTGCTCTATTAACTGAGAGTATAATTTGTAAAAGAGGTTCCTCAATGGTTTTGACTGGCAATTCTGATCACTGTTTTAGCCCAACATCTCGCCGTCCTTGAAAATCTACGGAACCAACAACTTCTGCAAAGTCTCTCCATGGTTCATACATTACCCTCCACTGCACTAGTCTGCAAGGTAACAGTTCTTACTTTGGTCTCTCCTGCGAGCACCACCGTGCATCTGTAATGTCAAAACAGAGGACGGATTATAAACACTGACCAACCGGTGGATTTCAATATTTTGGAGAAACTAACCTGGTTTTGATAACGAGTCCATGGTCCACAACCCCATCAATCTCATCCAGGCTTCTAGCCACGTTAGCTGCAGAATTTTCTATCGAATAATCAACCATTGAGCGATGCGCAAGTTCCACTATGGAAGAACCGTAAAGCAAGCTTTTACCAAGGCTTGGAATTGGAGTTGTAAAAATAACATCAAGAATGTTGTGACCATCACTGGTGACTATAGGAAAATCTCCTCCAAGAGGCCCTGCATCTCCTACAGAAGCTCTTCTCCACACCTTTTCCACGTATGCACAAAGCGAAATACAATGACTAAAACGAGGCTTTAACACGATCGATAGAACCAAAACCCTGAGAACAAACATTTGCAAAAGAACCAAATTCGACTCGCACCTCTGCATCACCTATATACAAGTCATCTATCTCCTCAGCTATGGCCAACCAACTAAGCTGCAAACCGAAAATTTCAAGCAATCATTTCTGGTTTCCACGTTTAGAATCAGACCGGGCTTACAAGAGAATTTGTTGTTAGAATTTGCTTACGGGTTGAACTAAAACAGGGATAGAACCTTCGAGGCCGGCCTTGTATTGTTCTTCCTTTATCATGAAGACTGCCGCATCAGCTGCTTTGAGAATAGACTGCATTGTGTATCTCTCTTTGTAAGAGCAAAGCTAAGCAAGGAGTTTATGATAAAAACTGCAAACTTTAGATGAAATGTCACTCGCCTTTTGTTGCAGAATGGAGTCATCTTTCTGCGATCTTCTTCGTCGCCCAATAACTGCGATAAGTGAATTCTCTTCTATAGCATCAGCATCATGAAATGCAAAATCAATCTACAAAGCAAAGATTCCAAAAAAATCATGCTTGCAAATATTATCTCCAAGATGAAGAATAGATCAAACCGGTCTACCTGAAAACCATCTCGGAATTCTTCTAAAGGGATTCCAGACTTTGCAGCTTCACTCGCACTTCGAACAGACCTAAACAACGGTCATGACAAAATTATCATGAAGTCTGTGAAAACTCGTAACAGAAGCTGGATTTGAACAAGTGAACAAACAAAAGATTGATTATTTATTGGATTAAGAATCAAAAGACTCACATTGGTACACCAACAACATCTTCTAAAGAACCAGAACGAAGTTGCTGACCCAAATAACGTATAGCCATATCTGATGCTTCTCCAGATCCTAAACCAATAATCATCCCACTCTTTACATAACTATCAACCTGAAAAAAAAACTAACAGAGACTCAATCTTATATTCAAGTATCGATTTTTCTTCAATTTTATGAACCCTAAAATATTATAAACATTCGCATTCCTAATTTTTTTACCAGAGAATCTTGTATTCAAAGTATTCATCTTTCTTCACCATTCAAACGATTACCCAGAAGATAAACCCTAAAAACTGGATTTTATAATCTACAAACAATTCGCATTCAAAATCATAAAAATACCCATTTCAAATTGGGTTTCGAGGAATTTGATGTCTAAATTAGTAACATCAAGTCAAGCTTCCCGATTTAACCCTTACGGTGTGGTGAGCTGCTCGGAGAAGGGGAGAAGAAACATCCGGAGAAAAACTGGCGGTTGCTCGAGGTACTGAAAAATGTCTGAAGCTACGACGGCGCGTGAAGATCACGGACGAGAGTGAAAATGGAGTCGATGCTGTTGCTGCAATTACCATTTTTTTTTTTTTGGGTGGAAAAACGATTTGTGTCACCACCGAGTCGTGACTCGGTCGGTGGTTTTACCGCCCTTATCCCGCTGAAATATCGTGCGAGTGGTGGAGTAGGACGATATTAAAACTAATGTACCATTATATAATTTTTGAGATTTACGAAAATAGCCTAAATTATATGTTTTAATTTTAAACCTTATAACAACTATCTTCAAACTCTAAAAACTAACCTTTAGCCTCTAAATCATAACTTCAACAACCTAAATTTTCAAATAAAAGTGTCTGGATGTCGAGACGAGAAATTTGGATAACAAATGGGATTAAAATATTTAAAATTACTATCTAACTTTCACTAATTCTGATATGAGTCAAGTTTAAGATTGGATATTTAACAATATATTTTTTAAATTGTATTTTAGAAAAATTTGATATTTTTTTTAAAAAAATTGGGTGATTTTAAATATTAGATCATTTTTTTAAATTACCCATAATTTTTTTTAACATAACTTTTTCTATATCATACCATTCCTGTATCCGTTGAATAAATTATGAATAATTTCTATAAATAATTTCTATAAATTAAGTCGGATAAACCGTCATATTTCTTTAAGCCTTTTAACCTTAGCCAAAATATTTTTTTTTAACACTAATTTATTAAGAATAATTAACACAATAACCAAGAAAAAAAAATAATTCAACAAATAATCAAAATGGTCCTATGTGGCACAATCACACCCACACGATTTAGGGATTTTGGTTATTTGCTTCATTTTTTTTGGGTTATTGTATAAATTAACCAATTTATTATTCTATTACAAATTATGAGAATTCTTACATCAACGATTCTACAACGGATAAATTTACCATCTTGATCTACGTCAGACGATTTTACCTTGCACCACGATGAAGATCTCATGTAAGCTTGTCTCCGTTAATATGCATAAATGATAATAAATCGTTTTCTCTGGTGTAGAAATATAAATGAACCATTGATCAACCACGGAGCCAAAGATTTCCACAAATATATATATATATATATATATATTTAAACTAAACAAAATGAACCATTTCTTTGATTTTAAAACATTTTTCCTAATTATCTCAATAACTTTTTTGAATTATTAATTTTTTAAATGACGATCCAAAGAAACAAGAAACATTGAATAATTGAAAGAAAACAAAAATGGGAGAGTCCTTTGAGTTTGATCGCACTTATGAGTGTTTCTTCTCCTCTGCTTTAATCATGTGGGAACCAAATTCTTGGTAGCCACTCAAATTTGGCTCACAAATTTTCCAGAATCCAAGAAAAAAAGTTTTCATATTCTCGTGATTGTTCACTTCTTCTTCCTGCATAAAATATATATAAATACGCACTTTCTATTTCACCGACCTCCGACACGAAAAAGGAAGCTCCTTTTTGTGTTTCTGTCAATTCCACTTGTTCACCATGAATGCTTTAATGTGTTCTTCTTCTTCTTTTGCAGCTTTCTTTATTTTCCTCAATTATCTTCTGTTTCTTGGTGGGGTTTATGTGGTTTCATGACTCATTCATTCTCTGTATAAAACCCTATTTTTTTCCACTTTCTTAATTTAGAAGAGAGACAAAAAATGGGGAGAGTTATGTTGGTGAAGTTTGGGGTTTTAGTATTTGTGATCTCTTTTGTGTCTTTGTCAAACACTTTGGGACAACAACAAGATGATGATGATGATGATTCTTCTGTGTACATTGTCACACTTAAACAACCTTCTATTGTTCATCTCTTTGATGAAGAAGAGCTTAAACAAATTAGAAGTAAACACAAAAAGTCCAAATTTACACCCAAAATGCAACCAAGGTACTGAAAATTTGATTCTCTGTGTAGTTATAAATTTACACCCTTTTTTGTATTGAGTTTGATTTTGGTTTTTATTTTTATATGAACATTTCAAGGAAACGTCATGGGAGGTCAAAGATACCACCATCTATTACTCAAACTCATGACTCTTTCTTGAGAAAGACATTAAAAGGAGAGAAATATATAAAGCTTTATAGTTACCATTATCTGATCAATGGATTTGCTGTTTTTGTTAGCTCACAACAGGTATATATCTTGAGTTCTTGATCTTGTGTTCTTGAGTTCTTGATCTTAAGTTCTTGTGTTCTTATTTGATTCTTTAAGGCTGAGAAGCTTTCAATGAGAAGGGAAGTAGCAAACATAGTGTTGGACTTCTCTGTTAGGACAGCAACAACTTATACTCCACAGTTTATGGGTTTACCAGAAGGAGCATGGGCCAAAGAAGGTGGATTTGAGATTGCTGGAGAAGGAATTGTTATCGGATTTATCGATACTGGAATCGATCCAAATCATCCTAGTTTCAATGACAATGACATTAACTCTCAGCATTCATATCCAATCCCTAAGCATTTCTCAGGTGTTTGCGAAGTTACACCTGATTTTCCATCAGGATCTTGCAATAAAAAGCTTATTGGAGCCCGGCATTTCGCGCAATCCTCTATAACCAGAGGAATCTTTAACTCATCTGAAGATTACGCTTCGCCATTCGATGGAGATGGCCATGGAACGTAAGTTTTAACTATTGAATGTGGTCATATTAAACCAAGAGTTTGAAGCTTAAAGATTGTTACTTTGGATATAAATGCAGACACACAGCTTCGATTGCAGCGGGTAACCATGGAGTTCCAGTGATAGTTTCTAACCATAACTTTGGAAATGCTAGTGGAATCGCTCCTCGTGCTCAGTAAGTAAAAAAACAAAAACTTGGATCAATGGTGAAATCTTCACAAACTAACTTAAAACTTTTATGTTTTTTCGATTCTTTCTATTCAGTATATCTGTTTACAAGGCATTGTACAAGAGTTTTGGAGGTTTTGCTGCAGATGTTGTTGCAGCTATAGATCAGGTTTACAAATCAAGAAACTAAAAAAAATGTAACTAAAGGTTTTAACTTTTCTTTCAAATGTGAGATTTTTAGTAATGGTTTTGTGATTTTTTCAGGCAGCTCAAGATGGAGTAGATATATTAAGTTTGTCAATTACACCGAACCGAAAACCTCCTGGTGTTGCTACTTTCTTTAATCCTATTGATATGGCGATACTATCCGCTGTAAAATCCGGAGTTTTTGTAGTCCAAGCTGCGGGAAATACCGGTCCATCGCCTAGAAGCATGTCTTCTTTTAGTCCTTGGATTTTCACAGTTGGTGCTTCTTCTCATGATAGAGTTTACTCCAATTCCTTAACCTTAGGCAACAATGTAACTATTCCAGGCGTAGGATTCGCAAGTAAGTCCTTTAATACCTTCCCAAACTATAAAGTTTGATTTCAAATCGAGAATACGGATTTGTAACTTTGTATAATTGTTTTCTTTCTAGTTCCTACGGATGATGGAAAGATGTACAAGATGATTTCCGCTCTACACGCCTTGAACAATAGTACTTCCGTAGATAATGATATGTATGTAGGTGAATGTCAAGATTATGAAAATTTCGATCAAGATCTTGTCTCGGGGAATCTTCTGTTATGTAGTTACTCTGTTCGTTTTGTTCTCGGGCTTTCGACTATAAAACAAGCCTTAGATGTTGCTAAGAATCTATCCGCCATTGGCGTTGTGTTCTATACGGACCCCTATGTTCTTGGTTTTCAGATCAATCCAACTCCTATGGACATGCCCGGAATCATAATTCCATCTGCAGAAGATTCCAAGGTAGGAAACTATAAAGCAAATCTTTTTATGTTTTTACGCGGTTTCTAATGATCTAACGATACGTTTTTCTCAGATTTTACTCAAGTACTATAATTCTTCTATTCAAAGAGATGTAACCACCAAAGAAATTGTTGGATTTGGAGCGGTTGCAGCCATTGAAGGCGGTTTAAATGCTAACTTTAGTAACAGAGCTCCTAAGGTTATGTATTACTCAGCAAGAGGACCTGATCCAGAAGACAACTCTTTTAACAATGCAGATATATTAAAACCGAACCTCGTAGCTCCCGGAAACTCTATTTGGGGTGCTTGGAGCTCCGCTTCCACCGATTCAACCGAGTTTGAAGGTAAACTTTATACAAGTGAAAACAGAGGATTCTTCTATAAAGTCAGAACCTTTCAGATTAAAGTTATGTTCTTTTTGTTCTGTTTTAGGTGAGAGATTTGCAATGATGTCTGGTACAAGTATGGCTGCTCCTCATGTAGCTGGTGTGGCTGCACTAATCAAACAAACTTACCCGCGATTTAGTCCTTCGGAAATTGCATCCGCGCTTTCAACAACCGCTGTTTTGTATGACAATAAAGGCGGTCCGATAATGGCTCAACGTTCTTATGCTAATCCTGAGAAAAGCCTCTTTCCTGCAACACCGTTTGATATGGGAAGCGGTTTCGTTAATGCAACAGCAGCTTTAAACCCTGGCCTCATTTTCGATACTAGTAAGTGTTTTTATCGATATTGATTCACACAATTAAAAGCTTGATTTTTTTCATTTCAAAATGTATTTTTCTTCTCTATGTATAGGTTTTGAAGACTATATGTCATTTCTTTGTGGGATCAATGGCTCAGATCCGGTGGTATTCAACTATACTGGACTTAACTGTTCCGCTAACAATCCGACAATCAGCGGTTTTGACCTCAATTTGCCATCGATTACAGTATCTACGCTTAATGGCACGCAAATTTTCCAAAGATCGATGAGAAACATAGCTGGAAATGAGACATACAATGTTGGTTGGAGTCCACCTTATGGTGTTTCAATGAAAGTATCTCCTACTCAATTCTCTATAGCCATGGGAGAAACTCAAGTACTTAGCGTAATCCTCAACGCGACAAAGAACAGTTCTAGTTCTAGTTTTGGCAGAATTGGACTGTTCGGAAATACAGGACACATTGTGAATATTCCTGTATCTGTCATAGCGAAAATTGCTTCGAGCTGATAGATAGATAATATCTTCTTTCTTTTACCATTCAATTGTTAAAAGTTACATTTTTTATTTTGATGCAATGAAAAACCATAGAAGTGCTTGAAACACAAGTAAACTTTCAATCTTCATGCGTTTCCTCCATCTTTGTTGCCATTTCTTGGGGAAGAAGGTAACTTCTCTGATTCCTCCTGAGCTCCAGATGGGTTTGTTGGAATATTAGGGTTAACCATTGTGAAAGGTGGGTATTTGGGGTAAGGCCAACCCTTTAATGGAAACATGTGGCTGAAGAATCCAGCAATCATGGATTTCGTAGGCTCGATCTTGACCATTGAAGGCGAACCATCGATCATGGTTTGAGCTGATTCCTGTTCTGACTGCAGTTTCAGGCCACGGAATGAGAGTGCGGGTTGCGATGTGAGGAGGAAGGCGATGAGAAGGAGTAAACAGAGAGAAGAAGAAGAAGCCATTGAGGTTTTCGACATTGTTGCTTGGTGTTTCTTCGAGCTCTTGTTTATGATTGTGTGTGTTATGGTTTAGTGGGGTTTATTTATAAGTGGTGATATTGGAGTTTGGAGAAGAGATGTGTTAGATGAGAAGGAGTGTTGGTGTTTTTAACGTTGGGTTTCTACTTCTCACCTAAACCAGTTTTTGAATTAAAGCATCATGATTAGAGCATGACCATGAGAGATGAAACAAAAACTAGGGTTTGCATAAAAGGCTGAAAAACAAAGTAATTCGAAGGGCAAAAAAACCAATTGGCTTGGTTCATGGATCTTCCCATTTAAGAGGAATGGATCTTTAGAAATCCATCATCTTTGTGTCATTATATTACCTATTTTTCAATTATTGAATGAGCCCTATTGGGTCAAAGGTTATGATACCATAGGAGGATCCATGATATTCCACCACCAAGCCAATTGACAATCAGTGCTATGACTAATCCTTCTTATATAGTTGATCAAACCACTTACAGTTTCCGATGTGGGATTAATTGTGACTAAACCTAAATTAACTTTGCAAATTATATTTTGTCTTGGGTGGGCTAATGGGCCGAAACAAGCACATTTGCTAAGAGAAAGTTGATCGAAGTAGTGGAGTGAACCATGTAACGATGTCGTTTCATTATCAGTCATGAAATCAAGCAATACTGTGGTCTCTTTCTTCCACGATTTGGTTATATATGTAAAATGGGTATAGAGAAAGAGAGTAATATAGCAAATAGTTAACAAAAAATGATATCCGATATCTAATCTTTACTCGCGGATCATCGGATAATCAATAGAGGACGGGTAAGGTAACGCACCACTAGTCGTCCCATTTGATTTAAGCATATAAACACAAAATAAGAAAACTTTTACTAAGAGACAATGCAAATGCTTAGGTGCTTACACAATCACTCGAGATACACAACAAACACTCAAGAAGAAGCAAACAAGTAAGAAAAAAAGAAGAAAACAAACAAAGAAACAACACACGTGTGCATATAGACACACACACACACGTGTATGTTTTCAGGGAACGATGGACGGAGATGCGGCGGTGGAGCAGAATTTATTAGCCTGGGCGAGACGGCAGATTGAGACGGCGGAGATAAAGAGCATAAGTATGACTCCGGCGAAGGCGGCGATTAATGCTCCGGCGCCGTGATCACAGTAAGTGGCGAATCTGTCACAGATTTTGTCCCATCTCGCGTGCTTGTTTCCATTCTTCCCTACTTCCGCCATGAACGCCGCCGCGTTTGCTGCCGCCGAAATCAGAGTCACATTTAGCTGTTTTTCCGTTTTTGTACAATCAAGAAGAAGCCAAGTCAGGACAAATATGAGATTTATCGTTTTAAAAAAAATTATGTTTTACGTTATTTTTATTTATTTTGTAACCAAAAGTCTAAAACCAAACCAAATCCAAACTGAAAATAAATCCAAATCATACAAAATTTTCGTTAAGCCGAATTGAAACCAAAATGTAAATCTGATTGCCAACTACATTAAATTCACCAACTAATTGTTTAATTTTAGCAATTAATCACCAAGTTTTGCAATCAAACAACTTTGTTATTTTACCATCATTTTCAAAACGACACAATTCTCATATGTTCTTTCAAAAAAAAAGAAAAAAAACCCCGAAAATCCATAAGTTTAACAACTAATTTTCGATAAGAAAAAAAAAACGAATATTGTTTCAAATTTTCATGAAAATAACATGATCTATTTCATATTATCTCTAAAATCTAATATAAATACATTGTGAAAAATTAGAACTACAAAAAATGCAAAAAGAAAAGATTAACATCCACTGGTCTCCAGTCCAACTAGCTGGTCTAGTCGTTAAGACTTTTTTTTTTAATATTAATTTAAGACTTTAAGAACATTAAATCCATTAATGCTATATGATTATATATGTATGTATGTATATATTTACCATGTCGAGAATGGCGACAGAGAGAAGACGATAACCAGTAAACTCCATTTCCCCTCCAAATATCTGAAAAGCAATCATCAACATGTTGTGGAAGCTCACCATTACATTTGCTATTACAAAAAACCTATATTTTTCCCACACCAAAAATCATCAAAAGATTAGTCTAAAAATCAACATTTGGAATCTCAAAATTCTAGTTCAAAAGTAATTATAAGGCTTACACAAAAGCTGGTGTGTGTTGAAACTTAGCAGTGAAAGTAGCTTTAATTGGAGTGTTTCCAATGTTTCCCACAACAAAAGTCTTTGTCTCTTTGTTTAGTCCCATTACAATGGCTGCAGATAACGTGGCCAAGAAGGCAAGTAATCTCAGCCCTAAGAGTATTTTGCAGCTCTTACCGCTCGTAGCAGCCGTTGCGAGCTTTGAAATCGCCATTTTTTTAATGGTGAAGTTGATGGAATTGTTTGTGTTGTAATGTGTAAGGAGTGTTGATCAGTGTTAGTGTGTATATATATGTGAGTTTGAGTGTTTGTGTTTGGTCTTTTGTCTGACCATCTAACTTTTGGGAGGGTTAATTTTAGGTTTTGGTAGTTGTGAAGATTCAGTGAAAAAGTTAGATTTGATTTGATTTTTTTTTTTTTGGTTCTGTGGCAAGTTAACTTACTCTTTGGACAATCTCATCTAACCCAAAACTTAATCAAGTTTTAAACTTTCCCCTTTCTTTATTTGTTTATGTTTAGTGTGTATTTTGCAAAATAAACCAACATTTTAAAATTATAATTATTTTGTAAATTGTAAACATGAATGCCTAAAAAAGGAAAAGTTGAAAAATTATTTTCTGAAAAACTGAGAGTTAAAATTTGTGAATTATCCGTTATTTGTTTTGTTCCCCAAACACAAACGACCAACTTGAAATAATCAAGGTCGTCTAAATAGGAGAAAAGTTTATGCATTGAGCTAATTTTGTGGTTTTAACCAAAATTGGGACCGGTTTAACCAGTCAAGACAGGTGAATAACCAAAATAACAAGAAAGATAATATGATAAAACATTTACATAAACCGGTTTCACGAATGTGGGAGTGCAACCTGAGCTCAAAAGTCTACACTCAAGAGAGATCAAAACAGCAAATCAAAACCCATTTGTTCTTAAACTCGTTAAAACAGAGATCAAGAAATGCCAATTTTTAGGGTTGAAAAAAAGGGACCCTGAAATTTAGAGACATAGTATAAGCAGATGTTTTCCAAGTGTTATGTAAATCATATGCACAAAACAAACGCAGAAAAACTTGATTACTTTTTATCGGTCGTTACTCCAACCACGACATTGCTCACCTGCAAGAAATTTTTATATCACTCATCAACGATCATTTTCGAATGTATACTTTAAGTACAAAGAAAAGACGATAAGTACTACTATACTCGATACTCACCAATTTTCCACTTTCGTCCACGGACATAGGGTTCTCTACAACAACGGTTCGAGTCTGACAAGATAATGAATATAGTAAGTTCTCTTTTGAGGTGTTTTCGATTTGATTCAATTGAAATTAATAGTTAAGAGTCTGTAATTGGCTAAACTCACAGTGGATGTAGAGGGCATTGTTGGTCGAGAAGCTGTTCCATTAGGCCGGTTCATCGAGAGAGGAACCCTTCCATTGCACATCTGCGGAGGAAGAGTAAAATCGAAATACCAAGCTTGAATACAATGATCTTCAAAGTCAATGAGATCCCGAGAATAAAGAGTCATGCAAATATTACTCACAGTAACATTAGTAACATATTGGCAAACAGCGCATCTAACAGATGGAGCTCCATAAGGATACATGAGTGTCGTTCTACAATGCCCACAATTGATATGCGCGGTCTGATTAGAAGGTGCTGCGTTCGGGACTAAACAGAAGAAAAGTTTCAGCCAATGAGATTACAACAAGTAAAAAAAATCAAACATTTCAAATGACTACAAGCTCAGAGGTTTAGCATTAATTGTTAACCAAATAGCCACACTTCGATACTATTAACCGTTTTAGACTCAAACAAGAAGGTAGAGCAAGCCACAATCTCAAGAGAACAATGCTGATCAAACACAAATCACCTTTTCAACAATTCTGAGGAAATTCTTTGAGATTTTGCAATGATTTTTACCTGATACATTGTTCAACGTCTGACAACAAGAACATCTAACGCTCCTCGCATCACCACGTGTATACATAAGCATAGTCTGACAACCACCACATCTGATGTGAGCCATGTCCATTCCTACACCAAAGTTAATCAAGAAACCTTAATACAAATCTACTCTTAAAACTTGTTTTCTTCTCTGATAAGATAACGGTAAAACTAAACCCCCCAAGTACATAGATCAATTCGAGGGCTTTTTTTTGTGATATTGCAAAGCCTCACTAAAACCTCACAAAATCCTACAAAACCTCAAAGATAAGATTACCTTGAGGATTATATTGATGAACCGAATTGATGGTGCTACAGAAAGCACAAGACACATCTGTTGCTCCTCGACGATACATTAACCTATTTCTACATCCATGACATACCAACTGGTCCTGCATTTCTCTGCTTCATATAATCAAACAACAACTTCAAAAATCTTCCCTTTACAGCAAAAAATTTAAAACTTTGCAACCCAAAAACAAGAAACCCTAATCTTTCTACACTTAATCCAGTTCTATACATGCATGTGCCATTGTCAATCATTGAAGAAACAAACACATAAACTCTCTCACCTGATAAAATTCTGGAACAGAAATTAAAAAGGCAACCTTTTTGAAACGAATTCCAAATTCGAACACAGAAACTTCTGCAATCGAATCTCAAATCAAAGCCAAATTGGTAAAACAAGTAACCCAAGTCGCAGATAAATTGTGGGGGGGGGAAAAGTGTTCTTGATAATACGGATTGGAGATTGATGCGAAATCAAAAGCGATTGTAAATTAACTTCCAAAGTAAATCTAATTTTTTTTGGGAAATCGACAATGGAAAAGACAAACAGAGTTGATTTTTGCCCTCTCTTGTGTTGTCTCTCCTCAAATTTTTTGCTTAAAGGTGAACAAAAGCGTGGGGCTAAACTCGATTTGCCGTGTCAAAACGCGCTTTTGAATGGGCTTCTCGATCTCTTCTCTGCGTTTCTAATAATCACGGTTGCGTTTTCCAGTCGCTCCGATTCCCTTGTGTCCATTTATAGTTTGTTTTTGATTTTGTGTTGCCATATATATATATATATACTTAGGGTAGTGTAGATTCGCAATACCCTAATTACGCCTCTTAATTTTATCCGATTCTTTTATCCGCTATTACCCAAACTTTTATTTATAAAAGCATATCCCTTACATTCAACAATTGTCTAATTCATTTATTTCATTCGTTGAGTTTTTGTCGGTTCCATAACATATGATTAAAAAAAGAAATCTGAAAACAATAACGGTGGATAAAGAAGGAATATTAGGAGGATCTGGACTCTCTGTAACGGCTAGTTTCAAAGTACCGTTTTTGATTACTGTATTAAGCTACACGCTCTTCCATACACACACATTTACACTACACTCAGAGAGAGAGGAAAAAAGCACACAACTTTTGCCTCTCCTCAGATCACTTTTCTCTGTTAGGGTTTTTTTTTTCATGAACACGAGCAAAAAGGTTTTTCCTTTTTTTTTTCAACACTACCAATCGCCATGAACATTTTCAAGAAGAAGACCACTCCCAAAGGTACTATCATTGTCGCTCTGAGATGTTTGTTTTCTGGGGTTTTTGTCTAGCATCTACTCTTTCATCTCCTGCTAAAATCGCAAGGAATGGTGTTGAAATCTGGTAAAAAAAAAAATGTAACCTTTAAACTGTTCTTCGTGTTCAAAATCGAATCTTAGAATGTGGGTATGTGTGAATTTTTCTGGGTTTTTTTATTTCCCAGAAAAAAGGTATGTCTGATTCCTTAATTAGATGTGTAACTGCCCAGATTTAGTTTAGTTTCAGTGCTTGATTTGGTGTTTCTTCAATTCAATTGATAGGATATGTTAACTTGGGACTTTTAATTCTATTGAGAAAGTTGTGATATTGTCTAATTACGCAGATGCTCTTCGTACCAGTAAGAGAGAAATGGCTGTGGCTACACGAGGTATGTATATGTTCCAATCTCTTTGGAGAATTCTAACTTCAGTTTTTAAGCTAGATTTGTGTTTTAATTGCCAAGAAAATCCAAATTTGCGATAGAAATTGCCCGTAAAAGAACTGAATGGATCGTCTCTGGAGTCTTAGCTTTTGGGAATTTCTTCTTCTTAGTTATCTCAAATGTTGGATTTGGCAAGAACTAGAGGATAAGTTCTGATGAATAACTGTCATTGAAGCTGTTGGGGATTTGTAGCTAATTTCAAGAGCTCTTTCTTAACCTCTCCCTTTCTCTGTTCTAAATAAGCAGAAAAGAAACATAACTAGCTAAGCTTTTATTCAGCTTTTGAATCCGGTTTTATATAGTCCAATGACATTGCAGGTATCGAACGCGAGATTTCATCTCTTCAACTAGAGGTAAAGTTTACATATGCTGCAAGCTCACTTTGTTCATATAAGTAGTTTACTGACATTAAGTTGCAATTAGGAAAAGAGACTAGTTGCAGAAATCAAGAAAACAGCTAAGACTGGAAATGAGGCAAGTTTTCATTTCATCCCTTTCTTGTGGAAACCATTTTTTTGTTCCTCTTCCGATTTCATCTAAGAGCTTAAGATTTCTCTTTGCAAGTTATATACCGGCTTATTGGTTGTTATCTTCCAAACTTATATCTGGAATATTGATTGTTCATAGGCAGCCACCAAGATTTTAGCTCGTCAACTTGTTCGATTGAGGCAACAGATTACCAACTTACAGGGAAGCCGTGCTCAAATTAGGGGTGTAACCACTCATACACAGGTTTACTTCCTGCAATTCAACATCAACTAAAACAAAATGTTCGATTAGAATAATTCGGTGGTAATGTTTAACTTACTGTTTTCTTTCTTTGCTGTTTGGATAGGCTCTGTATGCAAGCACTTCGATTTCATCTGGCATGAAAGGCGCAACCAAAGCTATGGTTGCAATGAACAAGGTAATCTTAGTTTGTTTCAATGATCAGTACTTAATTTCATCGATAAGCTGAATGAATCTAGGAAACCACATTAGTTCGGATCAAGACACATTGACTCATGACTTTATATTTTACATTTTTTGCAAACTTTTCAGCAAATGGCACCCACGAAACAAGCCAAAGTGATTAAGGATTTCCAGAAACAGTCGGCACAGCTAGACATGACGGTAAACTATACATCTCTTAATCCTAAGAGCTTACGTTACAAGAAGTACATATTTGTTGGCTAAATGTTCTGAGGATTCGGCTTTGTGATTATTTGTTGTTGTATTTGCAGATAGAGATGATGTCAGATGCAATTGATGAAACGCTTGACAAAGATGAGGCTGAAGAAGAAACAGAAGATCTCACTAACCAAGTTCTTGATGAGATTGGTGTTGGTGTTGCATCTCAGGTCAGATTCTCTGCTGAGGCAAAGTATTTATTTTTCGCTTCTCGTGTTAGTGGAAAACTAAAATCTGCAGTCCCTCTTTGCTTTGCTTTAAACAGTTATCTTCAGCTCCAAAAGGTCGGATTGCTACCAAAACCGCAGCTCCTCCCGCTTCCACTGCAACAAACAACAAGTGAGCTCATGTCATATATATAATAAGTTTGGTCATTGAAAATTGCAATGAAAGAAAGAAAAAAATCTGACTGTTAGTTTAACTTGCAGCTCTGAATCAAGTGAAGTGGATGAGCTTGAGAAGAGGTTGGCTTCACTGCGACGAATCTGAGACATTTTATCAAGTTTTCCAGGGACATGATGTATGAAGAAAGAACAAAAAGCAGCTTCCTTTTGTGTTTTTGTTATTGTTTAATATCTCTGTATAAATCTGCTGAAACTTAAGCTGCTTGATAATATTGGTTTCATCAGAAAACTAAACACTTTAAAAACAGAAGATAGTGTATACATTACTATAGAGTTTCCTCTACGTGCAGCAAAATTTCTAGACTTCATTTAATTTAATAAGTATGTTTTCAGAAATAAATATTTTAATTGTATATGAAAAAAAAAAAAAAAAAAAATAAAAAAAAATATATATATATATATAGTAGAATTAACATTTTATGGTCTGGTTGATAGTACTTTTCTTGTTAAAACTAAAATAATACATAGTAGATTTAAAAAAAAAAAAAAAAAATATATATATATATATAGAGACCTTACCAAAAAATGAATTTATAGACCTTACCAAAAAAAAAAGAATTTATAGAGAAAATTTGAATTGATTGTTATTAAAAAATTTATTCATCAACATATATAGCATTTATATAAAGATTTTGAGGTTTATCTCTATATATAGTAGATTTAACATTTTATGATAGTACTTTTCTTGTTAAAACTAAAATAATACAAAGTAGATTTACAATGAATTTATAGAGAAAATTGAATTGATTGTTACTAAAAAAATATTCATCAACATATATAGAATTGTATATAAAGATTTTGAGGTTTATATGTAGTTTATAAAGTCTTTGGTTACCCAAAATACAAAAAATAAGTTTTGGTTTAAAAAATACCACAAAACTTCAGTTTAGGAAGAGTTTCGGAAAGACTAGTAAGGGTTACGAAATCATTTAGGATCATTTTCTAAATTTTTTTTATAAACCTAAAATTTGTGATATCCTTTGACTTAAAGGATATTGGTGGTAATTTTGGAATACAAAATATAAATGGGAAAATGGCATAAAAAACCTTCAAAGTATGGACCACTAGCATTTTAAACCTTTAAACTTTATCACTCACACTTTAAACCTTCAACGTGACAATGTTAACATATTAAACCCTCAAACTATGAATTTTGTTCGCGCCGACATTTTACGGGACGGAACAGTTAACTCCGTTAACGGAATAGTTAACTCCGTTATTTTAATAAAAACGTGTTTTTGTTAGTAATTAAAAACGTGGTAAATACAATTAAATAAAAAAACCCCCAAATCGATTTTAGGGTTTTCGTGATTTGGGGGAAAAAATTAGAAAAAAAAACCAGAGGCGAAGAAGGAGAAAGATTCAACAATCGACGGATTCCTGTGAAGGACGGATGCGTTTGAGTCGCAATGGGGTAAGAACGATTTCTATCATCTGATTCGAGGGAATTTTTTTATCATAGAGTTTTGTATATGTGGTTTCTGAGTTTACAATTTGTGTCGGTCGAATGATTTATGATGTTTATGGTGTTTGATTTAGTGTGAGTTTTGATTTCCAGTTTAGTTTGAGTTTCGAGTTCCGATTAGTGTGAGTTTGATTGTTGTTTAGGGTTGGGTTAGGAAAAACGAGTTATGGTATTTTCTGGGATTTACTGACTTTTGGTTCATCTTTGTTGTGTATACTACAGTGACGAGGATACACTAAAACTGATAATCCACTATGGAGGAGGTATGAAGAAAGTAGATGAAAGTTACATCTACATGTCGGAGTTGGGTTGTAAGACTGTGATTTGGAAATTGTCCGAGATAGAGTGGTATAAGTTTGAAGATTTTATTAGGGCTGAGTTAGTGAATTCACCAATCAATTTGATTTGGTACAAGGATGCAAGAGAGGATATGAAGAATCTTAAGTATGCGTTTGACTGTGCAACTAATTCTGAAATGTTGGAGATGTGTTTGTTTGGGAAAAGTGTTGCTGTTGGTGAGATTGAACTTTTTCTCGAGCATGAGTGCTCAGAACATATACCTAGTGTTATATACCATCTTGGAAGCAGTGAGGGACAAGATTATGAGAAGGATGAAGAAGCTTGCAATGGTGATGATGAAAAGGATGAAGAAGCTGATGATTATGAGAAGGATGAAGAAGCTGCTTATGATGATCAAGATGATGATGATGATGATGATGATGATGATGATGAGGATGATACTGCTGATGTTGAGAGGCCAAGGGAACCTGATGAACCTGATGAATCAGAGGATGAAAGACGTCCAAATGAGAATTTGGAGGAGCAACATAATGAGGCTGGCCTTGGAAATGAAAATCAGAATGAAAATCAGAATGTCAGTCATGAAGGAGATGCATCTCAGAATGGGATAGATGATGGAGATGAGGTTGTCTTAGATGCTGGAGATGGTGCAACTGATGAGAGATTTAAGTCTCTGTTTGAGGAAGGAACAAGCAACAAATTTGATGTTAGAGAAGCATACAAAGATGATTCTGAAGACGAGGAAAGTGATCCAGAATTTGGGTTAGGGGATGAACTATATCCAGATACACCGTTGGAGTCTGATGAAGAATGAGAGCAGTGGACAGACAAAAAAAAGTCTAAAGGTAAGACCAAGTTCCATGGGGATTATGATAAAGAACCATATTTATGGCTTTTTCAGAAATTTAATAGTGGGTTAGAATTCAAGGACCAGCTACTCTGCTACTCACTGAACACTCAGTATGATGTTAAAATGGCCAAGTCTGAAGCAAACAGGATAGCTGCTATTTGTTGTGTTGAGAAATGTACTTGGAGAGTATTTTGTTTTGTTGAGGTCCCCCTGAAAAAATGGATGGTTAAAGTTTGCAACAACAAACACACTCATGGGAAAACAAGCAGAGTGTCAATGCTGAAACAAGGTGTGATTGCAGGTTTGTTTAGGGAAGAGTTGAGAAGGAATGTCAACTTACAAGCAGCTGAGATAAAGGACACAATAAAAGAACGTTATAACATTGTTGTGCCCATATTAGAGGCAGAAGGATAGCTTTAGACACAATTCTTGAAGCTCAAACAATCCAGTTTGGCAAGCTTTGGGATTATGAGGCCGAGCTAAGAAGATCAAACCCCGGAATTACCACTGTGATTAACACTGTACCAATGAATGGTGTTGAGATTTTTGACAGCTTCTACATCTATTTTGAACCATTTAGACGATCTTGGAAGAATTGTTGCAGGCCTGTTATTGGTCTTGATGGCTGCTTCTTAAAATGGGAGCTGAAAGGTGATTTACTTGCAGCTGTTGGTAGAGATGCAGATAACAAGATGTATCCAATTGCATGGGCAGTTGTGAAAGGTGAAACCACAGACACTTGGACTTGGTTTGTAACTAAACTGAAAGCAAACCTTGACTTGGGGACGGGTCAGAAGTTGACCATCATCTCAGATAAGCAAAAGGTGAACATATACTTTCATATTCCTTGACACTTGATGATATATTACTTTTAGTAATCTATATATCTTTGAATGCCATAGCTAATGTGTTTCCAAATGCAGAGCATCGTATGTGTGCAAGACATATATATGCTAACTTCAAGAAAAGCTTCTTAAGGTCAGAGTATAAAAATTTACTTTGGGGAGTTGCTTACAACTACAATGAAGGGGAATATGAAGAGAACATGAAGCTGGTCCAGTCCTATGATCCTGCTGCACATGCAGCTTTACTCTTAACAGAGCCAGAGAAGTGGTGCAGAGCATTCTTCTCACTGGAGTCACATTGTGCGGATGTGCACAATAATTTATCAGAGGCTTTCAACAGGACCATCAAAGTTGCAAGAGCAAAGCCTGTGCTCAGCATGCTTGAAGACATAAGATTACAAGCAATGGACCGGATAACAAGGAGGTTTCTAAAAGCTCAGAACTGCAACACCATTCTCACGCCAATCACAATGGCTTTGCTGGAGAAGTCAAGAGTGGATAAGAAGTACTGTAAAACACATCGAAGTAGCTCCACTCTGTATGAGGTAACTGAATTTAATTGTGGTTATTCAGTTTCCTTGTCATCACATGAGTGTGCTTGTCGAAGGTGGGATTTAACAGGTACATTGTTAATATTGTACATCTTATATTATTTTGCATTAACAATATGACTTGCTAAGCTAATTTCAGCATTCTTGGTGTTTGATGACAGGTATTCCATGCAAACATGCAGTTTGTGTGTTAGATGACAACCAAGAAGATCCTATGAACTATGTGCCTGAGTACTATTATGCAAATGTACTGAAGAAGACATATGATGAGAATATAAGACCTGTAAATGGTGAAACTTTTTGGAAGAAGACATTTAAGCCTCCAATAGGAATACCTGAGGTTCGGAAGCCACGAGGTAGAAAGAAGAAACGTGATAGGATAAAAGAGCCATTTGAGTCATTAAAAACCAAAGGAAAAGCTACTAAACATGGCAGGATACCACATTGCAGCAATTGTGGTGAAACTGGACATATTAAGAATAGTTGCAAGAATGAGAAAGTTGTTGTGGAAGGACCAAAGAACAGACGAGGTAGACCTCGTAAACTACCAGAAGAGGTACTTCCTGAAATTATCCCATACTTGATTTGTATTCCTCTTTTTTAGCATGACCATGGACTGAAAATTTCAGGGGATTCCAAAACGCCCTACGAAAACAAGAAAAAAGAGAAAGACCCCTTCAAGTGGAAGCAACTCTCAACCTGTACAACAAGGTGAATCAAGTTCTTCAAATCCGGCTGCATCTAGTGCTCCTCAGCCATCTTTGTCCTCCAAAAAAGCAAAGCCTCATGTGAAGCAGCCACCGCGTAAAAAGCCATTGAAGATAAAAAAGGTGTCACAATTCTAAACGGAACATGAGTATTTTGGAGTCCTTTCACTGACAGACCATTTGAAGTCATTGGAAACAGGGTTTATGATAGGTCTACGGATCCTCCACAGCCTCCACAGCCTCAACAGACTCCACAGCCTTAACAAACTTCACAACCTCCTGCTTAGATTGGTCTGTCTTTTACGATTTGTACTTTGTAGGAACCTAAATATGAATATGTACTTTTGTGTCTCTATGAGATTTCAGATATTTTGTGTCTGCCTTTTTCATGTTTTATGGTGTTTTCTGATGTTGTATGAACCTAACTAAGATTCTTCTATGTTTTTTTTGTAAAATTATCAAAAGAACCAACGTCCTAAGTTCTTCTAAACCATAATGGCTTTAATATAACAAGGAAATAGAAGTCTTACAAATTGAGAATTCACTCAGATTCAAAACAACAATAAATAATGACACATACCAAACCATAAGGTCCTAAGGTTTAAACACAAACTGAAAACACACACCACATCATAAGGTCTTTTTGTAAATTAATTTCACCTACTTCCACATTGCCAACATCACCCCAATCACCACTGCAAATCCAACCGATGACGTTATGATAACATTACGTAAACCCTTGTTCCTTTCCTTTAGTATCAACACCCCTTGCTTGAGCATGACACATTCATCACGGGAATTCTTCAACTCATTCGCAAAATCACTCGAAATTTTCATATCTTCAGTTTGACCCTCTCGCATCAGTTCATTTATCGTATCTCTTAACTTTCTAATCTCCTCCTTTTGCTCACGAATGTGATCTCTTGCCTCCAACAATGCAAAGTATTGCCACCCATGTGGTTTTTCCAAATCAAACCAACGGAAGAAATTGCAAGACTCATATCCGTTAAGAACTTTACGCCCTCTACCACAAGTATATAAGCGCCGTCCAGGATTCTCATCTGTCCAAGCTTTCACAATCTTTGTTGGACACTTGCAAAGACACACAACCCCATTGTCATTTTTGTATTCAAGGGTTGACGAACTTGAACTTTGAGCCATCTGCATAAAATTCAACTTTACACATCAAATACATTACTAGTTTCCCACCCACCTTCAGCAACCAACAGAATCACCATCAAATTTGATTCCTAAATTCGACAGAAATCGGAACCCTAGATTCAGAAACTTCTAAAACAGACATCAAAGCAATCGGAACATCAGCCATCAAAGAAATCGAAACCCTAACTCTACAGAATCGAAAACTTACTAGGAATCCGTCGATTGTTGAATCTTTCTCCTTCCTCGCCTCTGGTTTTTTTTCTAATTTTCCCCCCCAGATCACGAAAACCCTAAAATCGATTTGGGTTTTTTTTATTTAATTGTATTTACCACGTTTTTAATTACTAACAAAAACACGTTTTTATTAAAATAACGGAGTTAACTATTCCGTTAACGGAGTTAACTGTTCCGTCCCGTAAAATGTCGGCGCGAACAAAATTCATAGTTTGAGGGTTTAATATGTTAACATTGTCACGTTGAAGGTTTAAAGTGTGAGTGATAAAGTTTGGAGGTTTAAAATGCTAGTGGTCCATACTTTGGAGGTTTTTTATGCCATTTTCCCAAATATAAATTTATATTTTTGAGATTTTTTTTTAATTCTTCATTTGACGTAAAAATAATAATGTAAATAATCATCTATTTTATTTTGGTCTACCTCACAATTAAACTAACGGAATAAAGATTGGTTAACTTATATACCTAAGTCGAGGGGAGAAGAGTTAACAAACCATTTATCTTTTAAAATGCTATATTGGTTTTATCCCTTTCTTTTATGAGATTTGATAGCCGTGTTGAATTTTCGTCGTGGATTTTTCATCAAGTTTGGGTCGAATCTCATCTTTCAAACCGAGTATCCCGTTTGGACTTTGTCAAATTCTAAAATGATATAAGCAATCGTGGGGTTTTACTCCGAAAATTGTTAATGCAATAAATGTTTTGTTTAAGTCTAACTAATAAAATGAGTGGCCGAGAAAAAATAAGGTTTGCTACAATAGTTACTAGTAGGCCTTTACATTACGGGTAAATAATCGGGTAATTGCGGGTAATGGTCGGATAAAGATATTTAGGGTATAAAAAATCATTATCCAAACGGATAATTTAAGGATAAATGTCGGATAAGGATCGGATAAGGATAATACGGATAATTAAAATAAATACCCAAATGGGTAATGTTTACAATTAAAATCGCTATTCGAACGGATAATTATGAATAATTAGGATAATATTAGTAAAAATTTTGTTGAGTTTTGAGATAATTTTTTAATTTGGAGATTATTTTGAAAAATGATGGATAATTTTGATAAATGTTCTAAGAACTCATCTCCAAAATTATTAAATGGATGATGTTTATCATTTATATATATAGGATTTAAATAATTTATATAATTTAAATTTTTTAATTATCCAAATGGGTAATCGGATACCCGGAGTAATTACCCGACCCTTATCCTTACCCGTTAAAATAAATTATCGTTACCGAAACAGGTAATATCAATTACCCTTATCCAAAAGGGTCGGATAATTTGAGACGAATAAAGATAAAGTCGAATTATCCGACCCGAAATGAGCAGGCCTAGTTACTAGTCTTCGTTTTTGGTACTTTCGTGGAGCTTTAACCATTAGCATAAGGACATAAATAAGAGTATTGAGTCAAGAGGTTTAGCATATTAAAAAAAAAGAGAGATGGCAAAAAAGAGTTTTTCAAATTTAATTGTGTTCTTGCTTCTACTCGCTCTTTTGGTCCTATGCTCTATGAACATTGCTTTTGCTTCTCCACAAGAGTTACTACAATTAACCGGTTAGTGCTTGACATATATCCTAATGATTTTCAGTTTTTCATAAATCGAGTAGCAAGTTTATGATAACAATATGTGCAAGTTTGGTCCTTGGTCCTCCAAAAAACACCAATACATTTCGAAAGTAAATTACCCTAGTTTTCATAATTATTTCTCCATTTTTTAAAATTTTAAATTTTCAAATATTATATAGAATTATGTTTTAAAAGTTTGATCTTGAAATATCAAAATAATGTTCAGGTCGCTGTATCCAAATTTTGGCTTCGTTTAGGTTTTGATTTGGATATAAAAATAAAAACAAATCGATTTTGTTTAAGTTTGGTTTAGTTAAACCAGATTAGCTAGGTACCCTTGTATTTACTAGTTATAATAAGTTTGAAGTTGTTATGCTAAGTTGGTTGACCCCAAAAAAGTTGTTAATTATACTAAGTTTAATTATAACATTTATTCATTTTTTTTAAAGATATAATTCTTGTTTTTCTAATTTAAATAGAATGGAGACGAAAGATGATCGCTGTATGTTCATCAAAAAATCGCCATGATGGTATCAATATTTCGCCGTCGTTGGCTCCATTATCATCCCCTTCGTTGTTGTCATCGTGGCGACGATCTTCCCTGCCATCGCTATTGGCGCCAGCACCATCACCGTGTTTAGAGAACAACATTTTTTGAAATTGAGTGGATGATAGTGTGGTATTTGTAATCATTGATAAGCTATACGTGCATTTTACTTAAAATATAAGAATTGGTTTTCCTAATACTTCCTCGTTTCAATATGTGTCATTGAAGAATAAATTTTCTGTTTAAAAATAAATATTATCTTAAAATCTCAATATAACTTTTTGTCACAAATACCTACTTCATAGAACATAATTTTAAGAGTCACCTGCTTTTGTAGAGACATAATAATACCTATTTGATTAGTTTCTTAATTCGTGTGAAAAAATATTAAAACTACATGTGAGAAGTTTTGGGGATCAATCGAAATTTTTGAATAAAGTTTTTACGTTTTCCTTTTTAGTAGAATTTTTTAAAAACTATTTCATTTCGCCTTTTTAATTTTAGTTTTAATAAATCAAAAGCTAAAAGCTAAGATTTAAAAACTTAAAATCAAAAATAGAAAAACTCCAAAAATCTCAATCCATTTAAGGTCCTAGTCTCAGAAAACTTAGACATTTTCTCTCGCCGACGTATTTCAACTCTGGTTCAAGATTTGGCGTTAGTGCATGGTTGCAGTCGAGTTCCAAACCTCTAGGAAATCATCCTCATCCTTCATCATCTTAGGTTGGTGATGTGTGTCAAATTGTATTTATACCTAGACTTAGCTAACAACACACTTTAGTTGTTATAGCATATTACATAGTCGAACCAAGGAAATTTAGAACAACCAACCTAAGCAATTCAAAGTTGATTTTCAGAAATTTCAAAAGTCCTAATTATGCAATTAAGTGAAATAAACGAAATGAGAATGCAAATGAAAAAAAACGAGACTAGACAACTAAATAAAAGCTAAACAAGATCAAAGGATAAACATAGTCAAAATGCAAAAGTCAACTAAAAGTCAACCGTAAAGTCAACAACTAAAAACTTGATCAAATATGGTAAAGCATGGGCTTTGGGCAAAACAATTGACTTGAGATGATCAATGACTAACTAATGATGCTATGACTACAATTCAAACTCAATTCCATGACATGAATCACACACTAATACATTCTCATGACAATAATCCATTTACTAATCACGTAATTAAGCAAATTTCCCAATTGCAATTAAATGATCAATAATCATTAAGCATAAGTCCATTAAGCCAACTAACCACCTTAAGCATCAATTCCCATTGGTTAAGAATGAAAAGTAAGTTTAAAGTTCTCATAAACATTTCATCAAACACCTTCCGGACATAAAATATCCATGATCTAGATTTTGATTAGCTAAGTTAAATCTAGCATTAAACAGACCTTAAACCTTAGAAATCATAAGAATATAACCCTAAGCATCACTAATCATCCATCAAACATCCCTAATCTACTAAGCCCAAAAACCCATAAGATAACTACTCACTAATCATGCCAAACATAAAGATAAACATAATAAAAGACATACACATAAAAAGATTGATAAAATATTAAGGGAGACTTCACCAAGGGTGGAAGATATCAAAGATCCAAGCATAAATCATGAGAAAATATGTTTTAGCACCAAAGAGGTAAAAGACAAATCAAACTTAGGAAATTTTTAGCCTAAAAACATATATATAGGCTCAAAAAGGTTCCCTGGTGAACCCGGGACAAACCGGGTCGGACCCGGGTTAAATGGAAAAAGTCAACGGAAACAGAAAAGTCAACATTTTGCATGACCCATTTGTGTATGCTCCATCGGTTTGGCACCTGATGGGCCATGCACAGAGCCAATTTCCAGAATGAGCAAAAGGCTTGAGGCATGCTTGGTCCATCGGTTCATCCCATCGGTGTATGCTCCATCGGATGCAACCGATGGGTGATGCACTCTGAATTTACTTTATTTTTCGGTACAGGTACATGGTCCATCGGATTGTATCCATTGGTCTGAACCAATGGGCAGTACATCTTGACAATTCTTCATCTTTTTGGCTAGTCCTTGACCTCCGTTTCATCTCCAATCTATCTTCTGAGTCTCCTCTCTATCACATCCACTCCATAAGTTCCGAAAGGCACTTAAAACACATGAAACAAGATGCAAAATGCAAAGAAACATGTCCTAGACTCTAAATGCATCTTAAATCAAAATGAGGCTCAAAGATGACAAAATGACACAAATATGAACCAAATGTAGATGTAAAATGATGGAAATACGAGTTTACAAACGAATAAAAATACTAAATATCAGTTGGTGAGCTAAAAATGCTCTAAAGAAAATCTTGGCTGAAATAATTTTCTTAATTGTATTAGGTCAAAGACTAGTACTAGTGGGTTTGGGATGTGGGATCGTAAACTTTTTATTTTATTTTTTTGGATCTTTATATGTTTTGATATTTGTATTGGAATTTGGAACATATTGAGGGAGAGGGAGAGAGGGAGCTGGAAAAGAATGGTTCTTCAAGATTAATTGGGTCATGTGCTCATGCTTCTTCCTCTTCTTCCTCTTCCTCTTAACTAACTGGTTAGTTGTGAGAACACACACATGATATCCATGTCATATAAATAAGTTCTTTTAAATGTCTTAATTGTTCATGAGGTCTAGCTAAAGTTTATTGATGGAGTTCATGAAATATTCTAATCACATAAATCACATCTCATAAAATACACAGACTTGTTTATTTGTATTGGATCAATTTTTAAAAGCCTTTTAAGATTTTATTCTTTTGTCAAAAATTGAATAAATGTGAATAAGAAATGAGTCATTGAGCTCATGGAGAAATTTCAAGTAACAAGATTTAAAACCTTGTTATTACACTATAATGTAATTGAGATAAAATAAATCTTGCCAAATAATTTGGAATTAAGATATGGATTTGGATTTGGTAAATGGATCATAAATCTAATGGGCCAAATTCATCTTAGTTTTGTGGTTAATTATGTTTAACACAAAAACAAAAATATTTTTTAATTAATTTCAAATAAAAGAAAAAGTTATATTCAAGTGGTCACGACATCATTATTGACATTAATTGTCAAGATCATACCACTAACGTTTGTATTAATTTTGGCTATAAGATTAGCATGAAACGGACGACATTAAGATCGTGATTTGGCATTAGCTAGTCAAATCATTTTTTTTTTTTTTAAACAAAAATGTCTCCTTCATTTGTGCTTGAGAAAAAGCCTATAAAAGGCACACTCCCTTACATCTCCAAATACTGATATTTTCACATCAACAACAAAAATCTCACACAATTTCTTTTATTTTATTATCTTGTGTATGAGAGTACAACACAGAAAAAACGTTCGTTAGATTCTGTTCTTGAGTTTTGCAAAACAGAATTGATTGCAGTTGTATCCTGGGATTCGGAATGCCACACAACCGTCACACTACGGGACATTTTCAGAATTAAGGATAAAGATCATATCTTGCCCTGCAAATCCATCTTCTTCCTAATTCTTGTATCGGTATTTTTGTTGTATTATCGATTTATTTTATGCAATTCCTTTACAAATATCAGTTTGCCCATGTTGTAGTAATTGAGTTCCTACAATCTTAATTTTGAAAATTTTTCGTTTATGCTTTTTTGCACTAACGAAAACTGATTATTTTGTGAAGTGTTTTGTCATGAAAACAGAAATTGGAAAATTCTGTGTGACTCATAATTGATTCCGTCTGATCTGATTATTCTCGGATCAATATTTAAAAATTCTGAATTTTTTAGTTAATTGCTGAATGATCTCGATTATTTTTTATAATTTTCTGTAATTTATTATTAATATTTTGCAGATTTATTTATAGCTTGCAGGTGGCGATTATTGGCTCTGAAATTTGCTAAATCAATTAACTTGATCGCAATTGTTCGGACCTCAATCTGTTTGTGTCATCATCACCAAAAGTTTGGTGATTACAAATTCCGGTTTGAATTTTATTTGGTTTAACCAGTTCTTTGTTTCCTAGTTTGATTTTGAATTTGGTTGGTTTATTCAATTACTTTAATTGAGCAATAAGACAAACACGTTTTTGTCTTTATTGTTGACTGAGTTTTTGGCAATATTATTGCTTAATCTTGTCTGTACATTTAATTATTTTTTAATTTTTAAAATTTAATTATTCTGAAAATTTTAATTTCATTATTTATTGTAATTTATTCATATATGTTTAATTTGTTGAGTACATATTAGATTGAACTTCTAATTTTTATGTTAGTGTACTAATTTGATCTTGATTCTTTTGAACAGATTTGATTTTAAGTACAACTATCAACGAGTTAGCAGCTTAATCGGACATATGTATATGAATATACATTTGTGTTTCCGATGTCTAAAAGTTGCCTAACAAAGATGACAACGGGTATGGTGAGTGGACAACTCAAATTGAGAATGGTCTACCACTTATGACCTTGTGTGTTATACGGACTACATCTCTGATATTTATCGGAATGTTAGATCCTATTTACACCGATAGCGGTGGAGGTGTTATGGTTACAAGTCTAGTGAGTCGATGAACCAAATTTAATTTGGTAGCGGTCTGCCACATATGACTATGCCAAATTCTGATTTTATCAGATTGTCATGTTAGTACCTAATGTTGTAAACATAGGACTAATACTAGACAAATTCGATGAACCCCAATTCATGCTGAAACTATAGAAGTAACTCAAAGAAGATAGCATATGCTTTCTCTTGAGAATACTAACAATATAACTCTAGCAAGTGTTGAATTTTGTACCATTGAGAATGTTTTATACAAAAGTGGATCAAATCTGCCTGATAAAACCGCTGTGTATATCTACAGTGAGTTAAATACTTCTAAGGAACTCATGTTTCCTTGAGATGAAGTACAAGTCAAAGAACACACGTTCTAAGAAATTCGCAATGACGATATTTTCTGGACTTTAAATTGGTGGGCTTTAAGTTCATCATATAAAAGTCAAAGATCTGTGATTGATGATGCATGAGATAATGACCGCATAAGTGTCAATTACTTTGACAAACTATGTCTGTTGTTTAATTGAAATTTTTTCCACTAGCTTGGAAATATTTCAAAAATTAACTCTGGCATAAGCGAAAGGCTGAGAGCCATTAAGACTTGTTTGTCAGGCAGCGGATTGCGTGTACAAACCATAAAGCATATGGTGTTCACATATGAACAAAGAGAAACATAAGGTTTCTATGAAAGCCTCCACTAGTTTCAGAAAGCATAACGCTTAAAAGAAGTTCAATGGAAAAAATGTCCCAACTGTGGCATTATGGATGGTCAAAAGGCTTACACATGTCATAGCAATGCTAATGAACGTCGTACCACAATTGACCATGCAAAGACAATGGAAAAATTCCAGACCAATATGACTAAAACAAACACATATATTGTAGTTTCAGAAGTCAACCAGGTTGGGAACAATCGAATGGAATGGTGGCATTACGCTGCTACCACCATCAATATCTATTTTAATAGATATATACTTGCTAAGAAGCAAGAACATGCATTTGAAAAAAAAAAATTCAAAGCATACAAGATGGAAATTCGAAACCAACTTGAAAAATCCATAAAAATGGATATATGTGATAAATGAGGTGACTTTTGATGAACATTAAATGCATTCTTTACAGAAATGACATTATTCATGGGAAAAAACTGCTCCTTATTAACTTGAAACTATTAGAATTATGGAACAAAAATTCTGAACTCTTAAAGAGATGATGAATGCAAAGATCCATGATTTTGAGTTATCTCAAGAAATGTGGGGGGGGGAAGCTTTGCTTCTCACATAAAGTCATTGAAAAAATGCCATATGAACTTTTGAAAAGGTAAAGTACATTCGTACAAATACCTGAAAGTGTTGGGGTGCCTCACAAAAGTCGCAGTGCTACCTCCTAAAAAGGTCGCATTCAGACCAAAAATGGCATATTGTATTTTATTGGATATACACATAAAAAATTGTTTATCGATTTCTGGTTTATAAATTAGACATACAATCATAAAATCAAGAAATGCATCTTTCTTGGAACACATGTTTCGGTGTAAGGATAACAAAATCCAAAACGAACTCGTAAGAAAAAGACTTTATCACCTCTGTAATTGAGGCAAGTAATTCTGGCACATTGTGAGATGATGCAGAAGAATCTGTAAATCTTTTGGTAAAGATTTTTATTGGTCTTTCTCCGAGAGAATGCATCGTAACTTTCACTAAAGCTAAGTCTAAATTAGAAAATCCTTCGTGGAAGGAAAACCTCATTAGTGAGATCGACTCCATTATGAAAAAACCATATGGAAGATAATCGATTTATCACAAGGGCATATAGTCCTAAGGTTAAATGGTTTTTAGTCGAAAAACTATGTCTTAGTCGAAAATACACAAAGTCTATAGACTTGTGAAGTCTCTATTTGGACATACAAAAGCTCTGAAACAATAGCATGAAATATTTGACATTGTCAAATAGTTTTCACATCAATAAATGTGATAAATTTATATACATCAAAAGTACTCCTCACGAATACATTTTGCTAAGTTTGTATGTAAATCACATTATTTGAAGACATAACGACATGGTCGAACAAACTAATATTGTTCAAGATCTACTCAAGTGTGCTCGACGGACGTAGTCTATGTACTAAGTTACTACACACGTAATCCAGGTTGTAAACACTGGAAAGTAATAACTAAAGTATTGAGATACATGCAATATACTAAAAGTTATGGGTTGCATTATGGTAAAGAACCAATAGTTTTGGAAAGATACAATTATGCTAATTGGTTATCGACTTCCAGAAACTAATAGTCCACAAGTGGATATGTCTTTACTCATTGTGGTGCAACAACATCATGGAAATCTTCCAAATTAACTCTGCGGAACAGATTAATCATGAAACCTAAGTTCATAGCTTAAGATAAAGCTAAGGAAGCTTAGTAGTTTCAAAAGTTGGTAAAAAATATCATGATGTGAAAAAAATCCATCTTCTTCCTAATTCATGTATCGGTATTTTTGTTGTATTATCGATTTATTTTATGCAATTCCTTTACAAATATCAGTTTGCCCAGATTGTAGTAATTGAGTTCCTACAATTTGTTGTACATGATTGGTTTTGTCATATTATTACATCATATATAATTTGGTCAGATTTCTTTGAGGGAAAACTGAAATATCCCGACCTAGATTTTTTTACCGCGGTAAGGTTCTGGCTTGGACAGTTCGGCCAGATTTAGCCATTTTTAGAGTTTTTCTTACTTAACCGTTTTTTCCGCATTTAACCTTTTTAAATATAAACTGAACTTAGATAAAAACGAGGTTCAAGTACACAATAAATTCGCTATAAGCTATTACATCGTTTTAATACTTGACCCTAAGTTCTACCCAAATCCACCATCCTTCATTTCCTTGCCTTAGATTCGCAGCTCAGACACTCAGATTACATTCGCGGGTAATTTCTTTTCCTGCATCCATAAAGGAGGCATAAGCAACAAAATTGCTTAGTGAGAACGGTCATCCCGTCCCACTTAGCCACATAATAGATATCGCAATCAAACAGTCCATTCAATTTGTCAATCATGCTTATCAGTTCAGTCACTCGTCAAGCCTGATTATTCCGAGTTACCGAGCAGTCTTCCCACAACCAGACAAGCCTTAACAAGCATCGCTGCCCCTAAGCGTGTTTCATGATCTAGACTCTCGTTAAACGAAATCAACCATCAAGACTAGGGGTGGGAAAAAAACCCGGAACCGAAAAATCGAACCGAACCCGACTCGAATTACCCGAACCGAACCCGAACCGATTCTCTAAAATTACCCAAACGGATCCTCAATACATAGTACCGAAAAATCCGAACCGAACCCGGAACCGAACCCAAAACCGAACCGAGAACCGAACGGGTACCCGAAACATAAATTAACCTAAAGATATTTAGATTTAAAGTCGGGTATGTTCATATAGTTTAGGTAATTTTTATAGTTTTTTCGATCAATTCGGGTATTGTGGATATATTTGGGTAAAAATAACCAATTTAGGTATATTATTTGAATTTTTATAATTTGTTTATGTTATTTTCCGGGTATTTTCGGATAATTCGAGTAAAAAATAGTTAAATCGAATCAAATCCGTAAAAAAATTCGGGTAGTTATGAGTATTTCGGGTAATTTTTGAGTATTTTGGATAAAAAATCCGAAAATACCCGAACCCAAACCCGAACATATTTCGGGTATTAGCGGGTTTCAAACTTATACCCAAACCCGACAAAACTCGAACCGAACCCGGCCCGAAATTTTTTAATACCCGAATGGGTCTTATATCCCTAAACCCGAAAATCCGAATTACCCGATCCGAACCCGAACGGGTACCCGAATGCCCACCCATAATCAAGACCGAGCCAACAGATAACTGAATCAAAGATAAGCAAATAGTCGGAATCACCCAAACAATCAACGACTAAGTAAATCTATGCAAGAAAACGAGCTAAACTTGTAGCCCACGGTCATGCACTCATCTTAGCCAATCGGATTTGTTTTGCCTTGATCCGGTTCAATTCTGACACCTCTTGTCACGATGATCCGATTCAGTTCTGACACCTCTTGTTGCTGATCACCCAGACTCGATCGCCGTTATCCACAGACTCGATTGGATTACCCGCACTCGAGTTTTCTCCCCTTTCTCTCGAGTTCTCTCTGAATTCTAAGTCTTTTCCTTGATTTATGAGCGTAAAACCAAGAAATAATGGGCAAGTTCGGGTTTAAATAGAACAAATTTTCCAAATATCCATCCAGAATATGCTCAGAATATATCCCAGAATATTCTCCCGAATATGCTCTACAGGAATATTCCCAAAATCAAGTTAACACGAAGTCAACGCAAAGTCAACATGTCAACGCAAAGTCAACAAATCAACACAAAGTCAACATGTGTTTTTGGCCCATAAATTGTTCCCGTCAAACACTTAGAATTTTCCATTCGATCCAGCTCGGATCAGTCAATCCCACCGCATAACTATCCCATCCGAAACCGACCGCGTGTTCGAATAATCCGTCCAGCTCTGAATAAACTTAATCTTTTCACTTTACTCGACCAAAACTGCCTAAACAGCTCGGATCCATCTTGATCCTTTTGACCTTTAAACATTCGGATTCAACACCAGATTTTACCGAACCAACTAGTACGCGAAACACGAGCGTTACAAAAACCCTCTACTTGTCCATTTGGCCAAAAAATTATTAAAACTATTTCATTATACGTACATAATCTCCAACTTTAAATTGTGTAAAAAAACAAATCTCCAACTTTACATTGATTTAGCCGAATTAGTCTCACGGTTTGTCAAACAATCAATTAAGTTGGGAAGTTTGTTTTCCCATTTCTTTTATATTAATCTATAAAACACTTTCTACCATATGTACAAAATGATTCACTCTGTCAATCTATAAATTCTTCGAAAAATATATTTTCATTATAACCAAGATGGTGTTGTCGTGGTTGTTCGTGTGGTAGAAGATTCGTCATATGGATCAAGACCAAGCAATAAGTTCTTCCATCTATGAATATTATCCTAATTTTTTTCTTAAGTGGCAAAAATATATGGTTTTCTACACTTTTTTTTTTAATCTTTGTAAGAAAATTTATATAATATTTTCACACTTAATTTAAAAATAAAGGAAATGTTTGAAATCCTATAGTTTATCACTGGGCATTTGAGATTTGAATTAATACTAAGTTTTTTTTTTCAATTGGTCCAATGACCATTTACTTTTCACTAAGAAAAGACATCATATTTTAGTGGGATAACAACAGCGGTGGAGTGGAAGTTTAAAAAAAAACACAGCAGAGGTGTGGAGCACAACTGGTCAAAACTTAATGGGAAAAACCATACTGGATCACGCGTTCTAAATAGAGCCGGGTCCAGATCCATTAGTTTGGACATGTACGAAGCACTCGAGTATTTTTTACCTATCACCATTGTTTTTATGCGCCAGCTGCCCGACAACTTAATATGGATACACATAGCGACGTCATATATTGTCGTACGAGGAACATTGGATAGTGCGGCGGGTTAAACTCCGGAAGATTCCTCGGAATCAGTCTTATCTGCTTTAATTGTTTTTTGGAGAAGGTACTAACTGTTTTACCTATCACATGCACAAAGTAAATAAAATTAACTTTTTGATCTGAAGACAAATTTAAATATGTTTGAATAATTGAGATTCGCGCCTATAAAAGAATTGAAATCCATACCTAGCCCGGACTCCGTGTTTAGCTTCCCGTCTGCTTCTTTACATGTACGTCTGACAACTCAATTTTCAATCCAATTCACCCTTCGCAATGTGGCCATACCATTCGAGATGAGAGGTGGAGATATGTGGCTAATCCGTCGAATTATTCATGTCATTGTAGATCGGCCCAAATATCCATAGAACCGACCCATTATACAAACTACACAAATGGTGTTAAGAGATCATCTAAGCTAGTTACACGTGGCGTTAAGAGATTCGTCTAACCTAAAAGAATAAATTTATTCCAAATAGTAGTAAATATTATTTAATATAGTTGTCTACTTTATAAAGTGTACTGCATAATTTTCAATATAATTGTATGATGAATTTAGCATTCTAAATTTTAACTTATAAATAACAAAAACAATATTTTAATACAGTTTTCTATTTTTAATATTTAATGTAGTTAACTAATTTTATATATAGAAACATGTTTCTACGTTACAAATAGTTGACTATTTTTATGAAAAAAAAATAAAATTGTCATTTTTAACTTGTTTCAGATTGACTTGTACTAAAATTACAATTTGTTATAAAAAGTACTTGGGATTTTATCATAAAGATAAATATAATAAAAGATGAAAATTTTATACCTGGTAGGAAATAGTATACTGAGAAATATAAAGCTTGAGAGAGAGAGTTTATTGCTTTGTATTAAGGTTTGTGTTTTACAATCGGCAAGTGCCTTCTTTTATAGGCAAACATAATAAGTTACTGTGCGCGCATAGTGACGGTGGGCTCCACATGAATTAATCTATCGCTGTGATTGTTGACAAAATGCATATCTTCTAGATGTCTTCTTTCTCTGACTTTTGTAACACTCCCCCTTGGAGGCCAGTGTCACTATTATCTTTTGCGTTACGTCTTTGTTGCCTCGTTAAAAACCTTTCTAGGAAAACCTAATGGGAAAAACCATAGCAAGGTAAAAAGAGTACAACCACGCAATGCTCCCCCTCGAATGATCAGGCGTCATCTTGTAAGTCTCGTTGATGACGCATTCCAATGTTATGGACATGTTTCCTGAACATAGTGGTAGGTAGTGACTTCGTGAAAAGATCTGCGGCATTGTCACATGATCGGATATATCTCACTTCAATGTCTTTATTCTTCTCAAGTTCTTGGGTGTATGAGAAGAACTTCGGAGGGATATGTTTGGTTCTATCACTTTTGATATATCCTTCCTTCGTTTGAGCGGCACATGCAGCATTGTCTTCATATAAGATAGTTGGCTCCGTATTTACGTGGATCCCACTGCTCGATTGGATGTGTTGGCTTATTGATCTCAACCATACACATTCTCTACTTGCTTCATGGAGGGCAATGATTTCAGCATGATTTGAAGAAGTTGCCACGAGCGTCTGCTTCTGAGAACGCCAAGATATAGCTGTGCCTCCGATCGTATAAACGTATCCAGTTTGTGATCGGGCTTTATGTGGATCTGACAAATATCCTGCATCTGCAAAACCAATCATTTGACCGTTTGAATTCTTATGATAAAATAAACATAAATCAGTAGTCCCTTGAAGGTAGCGGAAGATATGTTTAATCCAATTCCAATGCCTTTGCGTAGAGGATGAACTGAATCTTGCCAAAAGATTAACGGCAAATGATATATCAGGTCTTGTACAATTCGCAAGGTACATAAGGGCTCCAATGGCACTTAGATATGGTACTTCAGGACCAAGTATCTCTTCATTTTCCTCATTTGGTCGAAATGGATCGTTTTCAACATTAAGTGATCTAACGACCATAGGAGTACTAAGAGGAGTTGCCTTATCCATGTTGAATCGTTTTAGCACTCTTTTGGTATATGTGGATTTGTGCACAAATATATCTTTTTGAGAATGTTCAATTTGTAGGCCAAGACAATACTTTGTCTGTCCGAGATCTTTCATCTCAAATTCTCCTTTTAAATAATCTGAGGCCTTTTGTATTTCCCCTTTAGTTCCTATTATATTTAGATCATCAACATACACCGCGATAATCACAAATCCGGATGTTATTTTCTTGATGAAAACACATGGGCATAAAGGATTATTCACATATCCTTCCTTTATTAAATGTTCACTGAGACGATTATACCACATGCGTCCAGATTGCTTTAACCCATATAATGGTCTTTGCAATTTTATTGCACATAGCTCTTTAGGTTTTGAGCTTAATGCTTCTGGCATTTTAAACCCATCAGGAATTCTCATATAGATATTGGTATCTAATGATCCATACAGATAAGCGGTAACAACATCCATGAGACGCATCTCTAAATTTTCATCAGCTGCTAGACTCATTAAGAATCTAAATGTGATCGCATCCATAACGGGGGAATATGTTTCCTCATAATCAATCCCGGGTCTTTGAGAAAATCCTTGAGCCACAAGCCGAGCCTTATACCTCATAATCTTGTTTTTCTCATTTCGTTTTCGAACGAAGACCCATTTGTATCCAACCGGTTTCACATCTTTGGGTGTAAGTGTAATAGGTCCGAATACATTTCGTTTATTAAGCGAATCAAGTTCGACTTGTATTGCATTTTTCCATTTCATCCAGTCATGTCTGTTTTGACATTCATATACAGATTTTGGTTCTGGATCTTCGTTTTTCTCATCAATTTCCTTTGACATAAGATATGAAAAAACGTCATCAACTACATTCATTTCATTTCGATTTCATATCTTTCCATTATGAATGTAGTTTATAGAAATCTCATTATTCTCTTCAGGTTCATGATGTTCTTCATCATCATTAGTCTCATGGTTCGTCTCCTCCAAAATATTTGCTGCTATTTTGGGAGTATTGAGCTTTTCAGCTTCCTTTCGCTTTCTAGAATTTTTATCCTTAGAACCGATAGGTCTACCACGCTTCAAGCGTGTTCTAGACTCACGTGTATTATCTTCTCTTTCACGTTCATTTGGTATCTCAATATGAGCAGGAACATTTGCAGCTGGTATATGTGATTTAGTTACCGTTTTGGTATCTACGAATGCATCAGGTAGTTGGTTTGCTATACTCTGCAGATGCATAATTCGTCGAACTTCGAGTTCTGACTGTTTTGTAGGAGGATCAAGATGTAACAGAGATGGTAAGCACCATTTTATATTCTTTCCTACTTGTTTAATTTCTCCCCTAGAACCGGAAATGCTTTCTCATCGAAATGACAATCGGCAAATCGTGCCGTAAAGACGTCACCAGTATGTGGTTCTAGGTATTGTATAATTGATGGAGAATCACAACCAATATATATTTCCAACCTTCTTTGTGGTCCCATCTTTGTGCGTTGTGGTGGTGCTATAGGCACGTATACCGCACAACAACAAAATTTTAGATGGGATATATTCGGTTCTCGACCGAAAGCTAATTGTAATGGGGAATATTTATGATATGCACTTGGTCTTATCCGAATGAGTGCTTCTGTATACAAAATGGCATGTCCCCAAACGGAGGTTGGTAGTTTTGATCTCATGATCAATGGTCTTGCAATTAATTGCAGACGTTTAATTAATGATTCGGCCAAACCATTTTGTGTATGAACATGAGCTACCGGATGTTCAACTTCAATTCCCGTTACCATACAATAATCATTGAAGGCTTGGGATGTGAATTCACTAGCGTTGTCTAATCTAACTCTCTTAATGGTGTAATCAGAGAATTGAGCCCTCAGTTTGATTATCTGAGTTAGAAATCTCGCAAATGCCATATTTCGAGATGATAATAGACAAACATGTGACCATTTGCTAGATGCGTCAATTAATACCATGAAATAATGGAATGGTCCACATGGTGGATGTATTGGTCCACAAATATCTCCTTCAATTCGTTCAAAGAACTTTGGTGATTCTTTATCAATTTTGGTTGGCGATGGTCTTATGATCAATTTTCCAAGAGAACATGCAGCACATGTCATTTTATTCCCTTGATATATCTCCTGAATTTTCAGTGAATGACCATGTGAGTTTTCAATGATTTTTCGCATCATCGTAGTGCCTGGGTGACCGAGGCGATCATGCCACAATGTGAAATCTTCTGGATTTCTTTTAATCACTAGGTGCGACTCGATTGCACTTATATGAGTATAATGCAATCCTGAAGGAAGTTTTGTAAATTTTTCCAATATAAGTCTTTTTCCGAATTTATCGGAAGTTATATACATATACTTTTTTCCATCCCCAGTTGCCGACTGAGTGTTATATCCTTGAAGGTATATGTCTTTAAAACTCAACAAATTCCTTTTAGAATTCGGAGAATATAAGGCATTATTTATGGAAAACCTGGTTCCATTAGGCAACGTAAAGTTGGCTTTGCCAGTTCCTTCAATCATGTCTGCAGGACCTGATATTGTATTAACAATAATGTTTGTCGGTTTTAGATTAGAGAAATAAATTTTTTGTCTCAGAATAGTGTGCGTTATTCCACTATCTAGTATGCAAATTTCTTGAATTGTTTCCTCAGGTATTGTTCCATTCGTATTGTGATCCATTTCTGTAATTAAAATAAACATCAATAGAAAATAATTTTTATTCATATAAGAGAAAACACACAATAATTATACATTAGTTTGTTGCTAAAACAACATTATTCTTCAAACAACGGAAAAGCATAATATTATACATGACATTTGTGGAGACTATTCAGCAGTCTCACTACAAGCATTTTAGTTATCCACAAGGGCGGTCACATCGATATCATCCTCAAAGTCCGAGGCGTCGAGGTGCGTTTCACCCTCAGAGTGTTCCATAAGGTTCACTTCCTTTCTTTTGCCTTTAATGGACTCTTGGTATAATTTACAAAGATGCAAAGGAGTTCGACACACTCGGGACCAATGTCCTTTTGATCCGTATCTGTAACAAATGCCTTCACGCTTCTGGGTGGCATTCTTTTTGATTTCCTTTCCTTTGGAATTTTGTTCGGATCGAACCCATTTGAATGACCTCCATCCTTGTGGATTATAAAACTTTCCACGTCCTCGATTAAATCGACCACCACGACCCCGATAGGTTTGACTTCCTCTCTCTGGATTTTGTACATCAATTTTCTCCATGTTTTCCACAACCATTGCATTCACTTCAGGGATTGCTTTGGTTTTTGCAGGCCGAGCATTGTGGTTTTTAATGAGAAGTTAATTATTCTTCTCCGCTATCATGAGCGCCACAATCAGCTCGGAAAACCTTCTGTACCTGCAGTTCCTGTATTGTTGTGCAAGAACAAAGTGCTCCTTATGGAAAGTAAGGTAAGTCTTGTTGAGCATTTCTTCTTCGCTCACATGGTTACCACAATATTCCAATTGAGTCACAATTCTTAACATGGCAGAATTATATTGTTCTACCTTATCAAAATCCAGGAACCTCAAGTTTGCCCATTCGTCGAGAGCATGTGGGAGAGTTATTGCCCTTTGGTTGTCAAACCTTTCTTTTAGAGATTTCCACAACTCTACAGGATCTTTTATATTCGCATAATCATGCGTCAAGTTTTCATCTAGATGTTTTCTTAGAAAAATTATCACCCTTGCCTTTTCATTGGCAGACGATTCATTTTCCTCTCTTATAGTATTCAATAAATTCTGCGAATCTAGATGAAGTTCCACATCAGTGGTCCATGCTATGTAGTTCGCTCCAGTGATTTAGAGAGTTGGGATATTAAGCTTCTCAATATTTGCCATTTATTTCTAAAAATAACATCACAGAAATATTATTAGAAATATAACATGATATTATTTTAGAACGAACCATTTACATAAATGATAACAGCAATTACAGTAAACATTATTGCATAAAAAAAGTAAACCAATATTTATGATGAATTCTTCGGGAGTAAATTCTCCAACGAAGAGACCATAAATACAAGTAAAAATTACACCGATAATAAAAGTTAAAAACAAGTGAAACATTTTTTTTCTTACAAGATGAAAACTAAAAAAAGTTTGGGAGAAGATTAAATGTTTGAGTGATTTGAAAGTGTGAAATATGAGTGTATTTATAGATTGAAAATACTATTCATAGCCGTTGGAAAAGTATAAAAATTTGAAAAAAAAATCTTTGTGACCGTTGTGAATAACGGTATAAAAGAAAAATTAATCTGAAAATATTCAATAATCAATCAGATAAAATTTACGAAATCAGATAAAATATTTATATACAGTTGATTAAACATCCATGTATAATAATCATAATATAAACAAATATTTAACGGCGATATTATGGTGATGGAGTCATCCACATATGAGTAGTAAATAAAATATGTGGCGGCTAAGCCGTCCATGAACAAAAATAAAGAATTAAAACAATAAATAAATTATCAGGCGGCAAGCCGACCATCAACATAAATAAATAATTATAACAGTAAATAAATTATCAGGCGACAAGCCGACCATAAACAGAAATAAATAATTATGGTGCATGAAGCAACCATTGTAACATAATATATTATTATAGTAGCGATAACCCACACACTATAAGATATTATAAGTATACATATAAAAGTTGAAATTTTTAAAGTGATCGTGCTGATAACGTGTTATAAAAAGTACTTGGGATTTTATCATAAAGATAAATATAATAAAAGACGAAAATTTTATACCCGGTAGAGAATAATATACTGAGAAATATAAAGCTTGAGAGAGAGTTTATTGCTTTGTATTAAAGTGTGTGTTTACAATCGACAAGTGTCTTCTTTTATAGATTACTGTGCGCTCCACATGAATTAATCTATCGCTGTGATTGTTGACAAAATGCATCTCTTCTAAATGCTTTCTTTCTCTTCTCTGACTTTTTGTAACACGATTGAGTTTTTTTAGATGTTAATTGTCTAATTTGTACACCAAAACGTGTTATCCTTACCAATTTTATTTTTTCCATTTATAGACTGCAAATTCTTTTTTCTCCCCATTTATAGACTGTTTTGCAGATGCTGTTGGGATCAAAGACTTAGCAAAACAACAGAGCAGAGAGCTTCATTACACAGAAAAAATGGGAATTTCGAAACCATCCTCTGTATTTTCATTTCTTTCGATTTTGGCCTTATACGTTTCATTGTACACCATAACACCAACTTCTTCTTCAGCTTCTTTGCAAGATCAATTCATCAACTGTCTCCAAAGAAACACACATGTTTATTTCCCACTCGAAAATACGTTCTTTGCTCCTGCGAACAACGTCTCTATGTTCAGCCAAGTTCTTGAATCGACGGCTCAAAATCTCCGGTTCTTGACAAAATCCATGCCTAAACCGGGATTCATATTCAAACCGATTCACGAGTCTCATGTCCAAGCTTCCATCATCTGTTCCAAGAAACTCGGAATTCATTTCCGTATCAGAAGCGGCGGTCACGACTACGAAGGTCTGTCTTATGTCTCGGAGATCGAAAAACCGTTTATCTTGATGGATCTGTCCAAGCTCAGACAGATCAACATAAACATTAAAGACAACAGTGCTTGGGTCCAAGCTGGTGCAACGGTTGGTGAGCTTTACTACAGGTATATAAACAAAAGCAACAATGAGCAAACAAATTATTACTATTGAGTCTTTGATTGTATATTTGATCAAGAAACTTGTTTTGTTACCTATAGGATTGCAGAGAAGAGCAAAGTCCATGGTTTCCCGGCGGGTTTGTGCTCGAGCTTAGGGATTGGAGGGCACATAACAGGCGGTGCATACGGTTCCATGATGAGGAAATACGGCCTCGGTGCAGATAACGTTCTTGACGCAAAGATCGTTGATGCCAACGGTAAATTACTCGACAGAGCCGCGATGGGAGAGGACATGTTTTGGGCGATTAGAGGAGGTGCTGGAGGGAGTTTTGGGGTAATTCTAGCTTGGAAGATCAAGCTTGTTCCTGTTCCTAACACTGTAACCGTCTTCACCGTCACCAAAACGTTTAGAACAAGACGTTGGCAACAAGATTCTTTCAAAGTGGCAAGTGGTCGCGGACAAGCTTGTTGAAGATTTATTCATCCGAGTGATCTTCAACGTAGCTGGAAACAATGGAAACAAGACTGTGACGACCTCGTACAATGCTCTGTTTCTTGGCAGCAAAGGCGCGTTGATGAAAGTTATGAAGAAGAGTTTTCCGGAGCTAGGGCTAACAGCGAAAGATTGTGTCGAAATGAGCTGGCTTGAATCCATTCTTTACATTTCTGGATTCCCGACCCGCACTCCTACTAACGTTTTGCTTCAAGGGAAGTCTCCTTACCCCAAGATAAATTTCAAAGCCAAATCGGATTTCGTGAAAAACCCGGTTCCCCAATCAGGGCTTAAAGGGATCTTCAAGAAATTCGTTAAAGAAGATATTCCAACGATGATATGGAATCCTTACGGAGGAATGATGGCGAAAATCCCTGAATCCCAAATACCTTTTCCGCATCGAAAAGGAGTCATCTTCAAGATTCAGTACGTAACCAATTGGCCAGACAGCGACAAGAGACCGAGCAGACACATCAACTGGATCAGAGATCTGTACAGTTACATGACGCCTTATGTCTCGACGCAACCACGACAAGCCTACGTGAACTACCGTGATCTAGACTTGGGAAAGAACAAGAAAAACGTGAAATCGAGCATCAAACAAGCTCAAGTCTGGGGAACTAAATACTTCAAAGACAATTTCAACAGATTGGTGAGAGTTAAATCAAAGGTTGATCCAAAGAACTTCTTCAGACACGAACAGAGCATCCCAACTCTACATGTTCGAAGCTAAGCTCAAGATAAAGACAACTATATCAATTAAAATAAAATAAACTAGAAGAAATCAGATAAATGGTTCTTCTGTATTTGAGAAAATGTTCTAACTAGTAGTATAAATCCGTGCCTGTAGTACTTTGTTTTACCTCAAATTTCGAATCATATCTTCTTAGTACTCAGTTCCTCAAATTAATTTCGAATCGTATACCAAAAAGGTCTTGTATAGACTACGCTTTAAAACTGATCCATGTTTGTTGATGCACAAAATTATTCGTCCAAGTAAAAGCCAATCGGATCATCTATGTTACGTACGTTAAATAACATTAAATTCCCATATGGCAGTGCCTCCATATCATTGCTTGATGCACCCTCCATATCAATAAGCTTAACTTGAATATAATTGAAATTGAATCAAATTTACCCTAATAATATGTTTTTGTCTCCACAGGTTTCGATTTCAGAGAGTTACATCATTGGAAAAGCACCATTATATTACTTGGACGTAATTGGAAGAGTTTGATGGTACTCGTGCTTTTATTAATTTTAATCTATTAAGAAAATGCATCACATGATTGGTTACGTCTTTTAATCTATTAAGAAAATGTTTTAGCTAATAGTATAAATGTGTGGCTGTAGTACTTTGTTTTAACTCAAATTTCAAATCATTGATTCACATTACCCTTCTTTCATTTTTCCACAAAAATAGTCAAACTATTATTTACCTAACATGTTGCTACGTGTAAAAATAGTTAACTACATCAAATATAAAATTGTATGTCATGACTAACATAATATTATATAAAAATGGATAAATATTTTAAAAACAGTAATTGTGCTTTCTAATATAAACAATTACATTAAAAAGTTATGCAGTTATAGTATTATAATAGACGACTATATTTAAAAATATTTATTATTTCTACGTTAACAAAATAGATGTCTCTTTTCAAAAAATTATAAATTAAAAAATAAACGAATTTAAATATAGACATTATTTTTATTATAGTTGTTTATTATCGAAAGCATAGATATCTAGAAAATGTCTATTTGCTAATATAGTAGTTGTTTAGGGGATTTTTCGTTAGTGGGTCCAATCTCTAGGGGGCAAAGAAAAAAGATAGAAAGACCACGAGATGAAACGTGGAAAAACTAGAAAGAAGTTGGAAAACGAAGAAAAAAAAAGAAGTGACACCAGGTCGAGAAGGGTTGATCTTCGATGTATCCGGACATTTGTGGAAGAAATTTAGATTGTGAAACAGAGAAAAAACAGAATATTTTGAGTGAAGAAAGACCAAAGATGGCCGGAAAAGTAACCGAAGACAGTCGAAAGAGTGACCGAGAGAAGTCGGAAAAGACCACATTTGAGGAAACAAGGAGAAGGCTCAAATGTTTGAGAGAATAGTATTTTTTAGAAGACTCAAGGAAGAAGTAAAAATGTTCTCCTTCTTCTCTTAGAAGAGAAGGAAATTTATAGGGTTTTATCTGTCCGAACTAGAATATCGGGTCACGCGTCCTAAATAGAGTCGGGTCCAGATCCATTACTTTGGACATGTACGAAGCACTCGAGTATTTTTTTCCTATCACCATTGTCTTTATGCACCACCTGCCCGACAACTTAATATGGATACACATAGCAACATCATTGTCGTACGAGGAACATTGGATAGTGCGGCAGGTTAGACACTGGAAGATTCCTCGGAATCAGTCTTATCTGCTTTAATTGTTCTTTGGAGCAAGTACTAGCTGTTTTATCTATCACATGCACAAAATAAATAAAATTAACTTTTTGATCTGAAGACAAATTTAAATATGTTTGAACAATTGAGATTCACCCCTATAAAAGAATTAAAATCCATACCTAGCCTGGACTCCGTGTTTAGCTTCCCGTCTGCTCTTTACATGTACGTCTGACAACTCAATTTCCAACCCGATTCATCCTTCGCGATGTGGCCATACCATTCGAGATGAGAGGTGGAAATATGTGGCTAACTCGTCGAATTATTCATGTCATTGTAAATCGGTTCAAATATCCATACGGCTAACCCATTATACCAACTACACAAATAGTGTTAAAAGATCGTCTAAACTAGCTACACGTGGCGTTAAGAAATTTGTCTAACCTAAAAAAATAAATTTATTCAAAATAGTAATAAATATTATTTAATATAGTTATCTACTTTATAAAGTGTAGTGCATAATTTTAATATAATTGTACGATGAATTTACCATTCTAAATTTTAACTTATAAACAATAAAAACAATATTTTCATATAGCTTTCTATTTTAATATTTAATGTAGTTAACTATTTTTATATATAGAAACCTATTTTTATATATAGAAACATGTTTCTACGTTACAAATAGTTGACTACTTTTTATGGGGGAAAAAATGATAAAATTGTCATTTTTAATTTGTTTCAGATTGACTTGTACTAAAATTACAATTGGGTTTTTTTTAGATGTTAGTTGTCTAATTTTTACACCAAAACGTGTTATCCTTACCAATTTTATTTTTTCCATTTATAGACTGCAAATTCTTTTTTCTCCCCGTTTATAGACTGTTTTGCAGATGCTGTTGGGATCAAAGAGTTAGCAAAACAACAGAGCAGAGAGCTTCATTACACTGAAAAATGGGAATTTCGAAACCATCCTCTGTATTTTCATTTCTTTCGATTTTGGCCTTATATTTTTCATGCTACACCATAACACCAACAACTTCTTCAGCTTCTTTGCAAGATCAATTCATCAACTGTCTCCAAAGAAAAACACATGTTTATTTCCCACTCGAAAATACGTTCTTTGCTCCCGCGAAAAACGTCTCTATGTTCAGCCAAGTTCTTGAATCGACGGCTCAAAATCTCCGGTTCTTGACAAAATCCATGCCTAAACCGGGATTCATATTCAAACCGATTCACGAGTCTCATGTCCAAGCTTCCATCATCTGTTCCAAGAAACTCGGAATTCATTTCCGTATCAGAAGCGGCGGTCACGACTACGAAGGTCTGTCTTATGTCTCGGAGATGGAAAAACCGTTTATCTTGATGGATCTGTCCAAGCTCAGACAGATCAACATTAATATTAAAGACAACAGTGCTTGGGTCCAAGCTGGTGCAACGGTTGGTGAGCTTTACTACAGGTATATAAACAAAAGCAACAATGAGCAAACCAAACAATCTTTTACTATTGAGTCTTTGATTGTATATTTGATCAAGAAACTGTTTTTGTTACCTGTAGGATTGCAGAGAAGAGCAAAGTCCATGGTTTCCCGGCGGGTTTGTGCTCGAGCTTAGGGATTGGAGGGCACATAACAGGCGGTGCATACGGTTCCATGATGAGGAAATACGGCCTCGGTGCAGATAACGTTCTTGACGCAAAGATCGTTGATGCCAACGGTAAATTACTCGACAGAGCCGCGATGGGAGAGGACATGTTTTGGGCGATTAGAGGAGGTGCTGGAGGGAGTTTTGGGGTGATTCTAGCTTGGAAGATCAAGCTTGTTCTTGTTCCTAACACTGTAACCGTCTTCACCGTCACCAAAACGTTAGAACAAGACGTTGGCAACAAGATTCTTTCAAAGTGGCAAGTGGTCGCGGACAAGCTTGTTGAAGATTTATTCATCCGAGTGATCTTCAACGTAGCTGGAAACAATGGAAACAAGACTGTGACGACCTCGTACAATGCTCTGTTTCTTGGCAGCAAAGGCGCGTTGATGAAAGTTATGAAGAAGAGTTTTCCGGAGCTAGGGCTAACAGCGAAAGATTGTGTCATTTTATTCCCTTGATATATCTCCTGAATTTTCAGTGAATGACCATGTGAGTTTTCAATGATTTTTCGCATCATCGTAGTGCCTGGGTGACCGAGGCGATCATGCCACAATGTGAAATCTTCTGGATTTCTTTTAATCACTAGGTGCGACTCGATTGCACTTATATGAGTATAATGCAATCCTGAAGGAAGTTTTGTAAATTTTTCCAATATAAGTCTTTTCCGAATTTATCGGAAGTTATATACATATACTTTTTTCCATCCCCAGTTGCCGACTGAGTGTTATATCCTTGAAGGTATATGTCTTTGAAACTCAACAAATTCCTTTTAGAATTCGGAGAATATAAGGCATTATTTATGGAAAACCTGGTTCCATTAGGCAACGTAAAGTTGGCTTTGCCAGTTCCTTCAATCATGTCTGCAGGACCTGATATTGTATTAACAATAATGTTTGTCGGTTTTAGATTAGAAAAATAAATTTTTTGTCTCAGAATAGTGTGCGTTATTCCACTATCTAGTATGCAAATTTCTTGAATTGTTTCCTCAGGTATTGTTCCATTCGTATTGTGATCCATTTCTGTAATTAAAATAAACATCAATAGAAAATAATTTTTATTCATATAAGAGAAAACACACAATAATTATACATTAGTTTGTTGCTAAAACAACATTATTCTTCAAACAACGGAAAAGCATAATATTATACATGACATTTGTGGAGACTATTCAGCAGTCTCACTACAAGCATTTTAGTTATCCACAAGGGCGGTCACATCGATATCATCCTCAAAGTCCGAGGCGTCGAGGTGCGTTTCACCCTCAGAGTGTTCCATAAGGTTCACTTCCTTTCTTTTGCCTTTAATGGACTCTTGGTATAATTTACAAAGATGCAAAGGAGTTCGACACACTCGGGACCAATGTCCTTTTGATCCGTATCTGTAACAAATGCCTTCACGCTTCTGGGTGGCATTCTTTTTGATTTCCTTTCCTTTGGAATTTTGTTCGGATCGAACCCATTTGAATGACCTCCATCCTTGTGGATTATAAAACTTTCCACGTCCTCGATTAAATCGACCACCACGACCCCGATAGGTTTGACTTCCTCTCTCTGGATTTTGTACATCAATTTTCTCCATGTTTTCCACAACCATTGCATTCACTTCAGGGATTGCTTTGGTTTTTGCAGGCCGAGCATTGTGGTTTTTAATGAGAAGTTAATTATTCTTCTCCGCTATCATGAGCGCCACAATCAGCTCGGAAAACCTTCTGTACCTGCAGTTCCTGTATTGTTGTGCAAGAACAAAGTGCTCCTTATGGAAAGTAAGGTAAGTCTTGTTGAGCATTTCTTCTTCGCTCACATGGTTACCACAATATTCCAATTGAGTCACAATTCTTAACATGGCAGAATTATATTGTTCTACCTTATCAAAATCCAGGAACCTCAAGTTTGCCCATTCGTCGAGAGCATGTGGGAGAGTTATTGCCCTTTGGTTGTCAAACCTTTCTTTTAGAGATTTCCACAACTCTACAGGATCTTTTATATTCGCATAATCATGCGTCAAGTTTTCATCTAGATGTTTTCTTAGAAAAATTATCACCCTTGCCTTTTCATTGGCAGACGATTCATTTTCCTCTCTTATAGTATTCAATAAATTCTGCGAATCTAGATGAAGTTCCACATCAGTGGTCCATGCTATGTAGTTCGCTCCAGTGATTTAGAGAGTTGGGATATTAAGCTTCTCAATATTTGCCATTTATTTCTAAAAATAACATCACAGAAATATTATTAGAAATATAACATGATATTATTTTAGAACGAACCATTTACATAAATGATAACAGCAATTACAGTAAACATTATTGCATAAAAAAAGTAAACCAATATTTATGATGAATTCTTCGGGAGTAAATTCTCCAACGAAGAGACCATAAATACAAGTAAAAATTACACCGATAATAAAAGTTAAAAACAAGTGAAACATTTTTTTTCTTACAAGATGAAAACTAAAAAAAGTTTGGGAGAAGATTAAATGTTTGAGTGATTTGAAAGTGTGAAATATGAGTGTATTTATAGATTGAAAATACTATTCATAGCCGTTGGAAAAGTATAAAAATTTGAAAAAAAAATCTTTGTGACCGTTGTGAATAACGGTATAAAAGAAAAATTAATCTGAAAATATTCAATAATCAATCAGATAAAATTTACGAAATCAGATAAAATATTTATATACAGTTGATTAAACATCCATGTATAATAATCATAATATAAACAAATATTTAACGGCGATATTATGGTGATGGAGTCATCCACATATGAGTAGTAAATAAAATATGTGGCGGCTAAGCCGTCCATGAACAAAAATAAAGAATTAAAACAATAAATAAATTATCAGGCGGCAAGCCGACCATCAACATAAATAAATAATTATAACAGTAAATAAATTATCAGGCGACAAGCCGACCATAAACAGAAATAAATAATTATGGTGCATGAAGCAACCATTGTAACATAATATATTATTATAGTGGCGATAACCCACACACTATAGGATATTATAAGTATACATATAAAAGTTGAAATTTTTAGAGTGATCGTGCTGATAACGTGTTATAAAAAGTACTTGGGATTTTATCATAAAGATAAATATAATAAAAGACGAAAATTTTATACCCGGTAGAGAATAATATACTGAGAAATATAAAGCTTGAGAGAGAGTTTATTGCTTTATATTAAAGTGTGTGTTTACAATCGACAAGTGTCTTCTTTTATAGATAAACATAATAAATTACTGTGCGCTCCACATGAATTAATCTATCGCTGTGATTGTTGACAAAATGCATCTCTTCTAAATGCTTTCTTTCTCTTCTCTGACTTTTTGTAACACGATTGAGTTTTTTTAGATGTTAATTGTCTAATTTGTACACCAAAACGTGTTATCCTTACCAATTTTATTTTTTCCATTTATAGACTGCAAATTCTTTTTTCTCCCCATTTATAGACTGTTTTGCAGATGCTGTTGGGATCAAAGACTTAGCAAAACAACAGAGCAGAGAGCTTCATTACACAGAAAAAATGGGAATTTCGAAACCATCCTCTGTATTTTCATTTCTTTCGATTTTGGCCTTATACGTTTCATTGTACACCATAACACCAACTTCTTCTTCAGCTTCTTTGCAAGATCAATTCATCAACTGTCTCCAAAGAAACACACATGTTTATTTCCCACTCGAAAATACGTTCTTTGCTCCTGCGAACAACGTCTCTATGTTCAGCCAAGTTCTTGAATCGACGGCTCAAAATCTCCGGTTCTTGACAAAATCCATGCCTAAACCGGGATTCATATTCAAACCGATTCACGAGTCTCATGTCCAAGCTTCCATCATCTGTTCCAAGAAACTCGGAATTCATTTCCGTAAACTCAAAAGAAGATGAATATAGAGGTTTGATCTTAGACAATGCAATCGATTTGGGCTATGATATATCAAAAAGGTCGAATTTGAAGGAGATTTTCATAATATCTTCCAAACTTATTGATTTTAAAATTTACTTTGTTTCATAATTGTATAGTTATCTAGATTTTTCGGATTGAATCGTAACAGAAAACAACTTAAAACAAAACACGAATATCACGAATATTTTGCCTATCACTGCTTAACGTACATTTCCAGTTTTCTACGAACACAAACTGCAACGTTTTTCAAACACATGGAGAACAAAAATGTCCGTCACGTCACCGTCACATTCACATCATTGGAATGTTTTTGGCTATCTCACTCGTCGTCATTGACCTTAAATATTCAACGGTCTATTTCATATTTCCCTATATTTCTACATTCTTGACTCAATTAATTATAAAAATGTTCCTCAGTCTGAGTCTTAGTCTCGGTCGTCTCCACCGTGCAAGCCTAACTTGGTCAAGTTGGTAAGTCTCTTGAGAGTAACTTTGTTTGTTTAAACTTTTAATGGGCAGTGAGTTTTTTAGTGGTATCATATCAACAATCCCATGATGAAATTTTTGACTTTATTCAATTTTTGGTAATCAATACGACCACTTTGTCTTAAAAGTTTAGGCCTTTGGGCAATAATTTTCATAGAGAAGAAAATTAAAGTTTTCATTTGTGGAAACGTTAATGCGTGAAAAAGTTTAGATTTTTTTTCCATTTATAGACTGTTTTGCAGATGCTGTTGGGAGCAAAGACTTAGCAAAACAACAGAGCAGAGAGCTTTGCAGAAAAAATGGGAATTTCGAAACCATCCTCTGTATTTTCATTTCTTTCGATTTTGGCCTTATATTTTTCATGCTACACCATAACACCAACAACTTCTTCAGCTTCTTTGCAAGATCAATTCATCAACTGTCTCCAAAGAAACACACATGTTTATTTCCCACTCGAAAATACGTTCTTTGCTCCCGCGAAAAACGTCTCTATGTTCAGCCAAGTTCTTGAATCGACGGCTCAAAATCTCCGGTTCTTGACAAAATCCATGCCTAAACCGGGATTCATATTCAAACCGATTCACGAGTCTCATGTCCAAGCTTCCATCATCTGTTCCAAGAAACTCGGAATTCATTTCCGTATCAGAAGCGGCGGTCACGACTACGAAGGTCTGTCTTATGTCTCGGAGATGGAAAAACCGTTTATCTTGATGGATCTGTCCAAGCTCAGACAGATCAACATTAATATTAAAGACAACAGTGCTTGGGTCCAAGCTGGTGCAACGGTTGGTGAGCTTTACTACAGGTATATAAACAAAAGCAACAATGAGCAAACCAAACAATCTTTTACTATTGAGTCTTTGATTGTATATTTGATCAAGAAACTGTTTTTGTTACCTGTAGGATTGCAGAGAAGAGCAAAGTCCATGGTTTCCCGGCGGGTTTGTGCTCGAGCTTAGGGATTGGAGGGCACATAACAGGCGGTGCATACGGTTCCATGATGAGGAAATACGGCCTCGGTGCAGATAACGTTCTTGACGCAAAGATCGTTGATGCCAACGGTAAATTACTCGACAGAGCCGCGATGGGAGAGGACATGTTTTGGGCGATTAGAGGAGGTGCTGGAGGGAGTTTTGGGGTGATTCTAGCTTGGAAGATCAAGCTTGTTCTTGTTCCTAACACTGTAACCGTCTTCACCGTCACCAAAACGTTAGAACAAGACGTTGGCAACAAGATTCTTTCAAAGTGGCAAGTGGTCGCGGACAAGCTTGTTGAAGATTTATTCATCCGAGTGATCTTCAACGTAGCTGGAAACAATGGAAACAAGACTGTGACGACCTCGTACAATGCTCTGTTTCTTGGCAGCAAAGGCGCGTTGATGAAAGTTATGAAGAAGAGTTTTCCGGAGCTAGGGCTAACAGCGAAAGATTGTGTCGAAATGAGCTGGCTTGAATCCATTCTTTACATTTCTGGATTCCCGACCCGCACTCCTACTAACGTTTTGCTTCAAGGGAAGTCTCCTTACCCCAAGATAAATTTCAAAGCCAAATCGGATTTCGTGAAAAACCCGGTTCCCCAATCAGGGCTTAAAGGGATCTTCAAGAAATTCGTTAAAGAAGATATTCCAACGATGATATGGAATCCTTACGGAGGAATGATGGCGAAAATCCCTGAATCCCAAATACCTTTTCCGCATCGAAAAGGAGTCATCTTCAAGATTCAGTACGTAACCAGTTGGCCAGACAGCGACAAGAGACCGAGCAGACACATCAACTGGATCAGAGATCTGTACAGTTACATGACGCCTTATGTCTCGACGCAACCACGACAAGCCTACGTGAACTACCGTGATCTAGACTTGGGAAAGAACAAGAAAAACGTGAAATCGAGCATCAAACAAGCTCAAGTCTGGGGAACTAAATACTTCAAAGACAATTTCAACAGATTGGTGAGAGTTAAATCAAAGGTTGATCCAAAGAACTTCTTCAGACACGAACAGAGCATCCCAACTCTACATGTTCGAAGCTAAGCTCAAGATAAAGACAACTATATCAATCAAAATAAAATAAACTAGAAGAAATCAGATAAATGGTTCTTCTGTATTTGAGAAAATGTTCTAACTAGTAGTATAAATCCGTGCCTGTAGTACTTTGTTTTAAGGAAAAAAGTTTGCCAGCTACACCAACTATATAGTACTTTGCATGGTTACACATAGGAACTAAAGAAATGTTATGGTTAGCTACACTAACTAACAAAAAATATGACGCAATCTACATATTCATTATAGTCGGGTTAAAATGTGACAAAATATGTTTAAAAACGATTAAATTTTTATTATTATAAACTTCAACACAACTCATATCTTATACCAATCGATTAAGAATAAACTAGAAGAAATCAGATAAATGGTTCTTCTGTATTTGAGAAAATGTTCTAGCTAGTAGTATAAATGTGTGCATGTAGTACTTTGTTTTAAGGAAAAAAGTTTGCCAGCTACACCAACTATATAGTACTTTGCATGGTTACACATAGGAACTAAAGAAATGTTATGGTTAGCTACACTAACTAACAAAAAATATGACGCAATCTACATATTCATTATAGTCGGGTTAAAATGTGACAAAATATGTTTAAAAACGATTAAATTTTTATTATTATAAACTTCAACACAACTCATATCTTATACCAATCGATTAAGAATAAACTAGAAGAAATCAGATAAATGGTTCTTCTGTATTTGAGAAAATGTTTTCGCTAATAGTATAAATGTGTGGCTGTAGTACTTTGTTTTAACTCAAATTTCAAATCATTGCTTCGTAGTACCCAATTTCTCAAATCAACCCTAGAATCGTATACCAAACAGGTCTTTCTCAATTTGAGAAAATGTTCAAAGTCACTAAATCAAGTTCACTTAAAGGGAGTGATTTACGCCTTAAACGGTAATTTTTGGAAAAAAACAACAGCCTAGAATCGTATATGAAGCCTTGTTTCTCGTTCTCAATCAAATCGTTAAAAACTGGTAATTCTTGGTGAAATTAATATCTTTATACCTGCAATATGGTGACGAGAAGGTAAGAGCCATTACATTTCGTCCTCGTCCGCCATAACCACCGTGAAACGCCGTTAGAGGGGATAAGACAAACAAGAGGCCAAACGCGAATTAAACACGCAGAGGAGAGAGTTTGTTTTTCTCAATATTCAAAAATTCGCTAAGCTTTAATCGGCGGGTTGGGTGGCGCCTAGAGCCCAATCAATTAAGCGGGGATTAATAGGGGAATTTTTTAAGGATTTTTTTAAATTTTGGATATATTAATATCATTTTAGCCTAATTATACAACTTGCTGAAGTTGTCCAGTGGGAAATTGTCTGTCTAATTGCATTTTCCCTTCATCTTCTTCCTTGAGTATGTGTGTTCTGAAACACTAATATGCCATCGCCTTTGATATTTTGCTCTTGATTCATCCTTTTTGCGTTTTTCATGTTGTTTACACCTAAAACTTATAGATCTAATTTATATTAATATATTCTAAATTTAAAAAGCGAAAAATGAATTTTTCCGATTTTTGAAACGATTGTGTCAAAATCTCGGCGGCTCTCTGCCACCGGACGCTTAACCACCGGCGAAACGGCTGCGGGACCACGTTTTCGAATAGGGTTTTTTCTTAACGAGAATAGAGTTATGATGAAGTCCAATAAGATGACAAGGTCCTTCTTCAGCCCTCTAAAAAAAATATATTTTTCGTCTTTTAAACCACTTAGATAATACTTTAAGTTTTTTATCCGATTATAAATGATGTATTGCCGATAGCGTAATTTGAAGAAAAACAAATTGCGAGAGAAGTCGTTCTCTGTTTAGTGCCAGATTTCGATCAACGGAGCGGCTCGTCTGCTAACACTAAAGAACATGAACCAATTTATTCATTGTCAACTAGTTTTAGTTGGAAACTTATAAAACTTAATATGGTATCCGTTCAAACCAAAATCAATCTGGCCCGAAAGTGGTTCGATCAATTTGACCGAAATCGATTTGACTGAAATTTCGTCGGACGGATCTAACCCCAAATCTGGAATATTGTTGAGATTAATGGTTAGACGGGTCATTATCTCGAAGGGATATGTGAAGAATATTCCATATCAAAAGTGTGATGAGACATTGAGTGATATATAAGGGACATAAGTTTGTCCACTTGTTGCCAATTGATTTTGAGCTGAAAACTCATGAAACTTAACATGGCATCAGAGCCCGATCACACTATCCATTCCGAAACAAAATCGATTCGAAGTAAAAGCTGAAAACTCATCGAAACCGGCCTGATCCAAAATTGGTTCCGTCGATCTATGCTAAAAAATACCGAGATAAATGACTAAAACAACCATTATCTTAAGGGAATGTATTGGAAATAATATCCCACATCAAGTAATATATACGAGACATATACCAATAATTACCAATTGATTTGAAGTTGAAAATCCATTAAACTTAACATAAATAACACCAATATCTTTAATGTTTTAATTGGTGTTTTATCGTAGTTGGGATGAGGTAATCATGGAAAATATGTTTAGAGGTTAGTCATCATCCTCCAATTTATTTGTTTTCTATGCAACAAATATTACGCGTTCTGTGTTTGTATATTTTTCTTAAGAAAAAATAAAAGAAATGATACTAGTTTTAACCAGAACAATTATACCAAAATAAAAATTGTTCTAGTCATTCAAAGTGTTAATTTGTTTTATATTATAATATTATTTGAAGTCTCTACTTAACATTTGGTATTGCATTTTATTTGTTTATTCTACATTAACTACACCTGTTATGTTTGTTTTGTCTCTTCTAATACACATTATTTGTTACGTTGATTCTTGAATTTTGATCTCAAGACGGTCTTTCAGAAGAGGTTGATTCAATTGGAGGAGTTCGAAGAGATTCTCCAAAACGCTTATGAGAGTTCTCGGATCTACAAAGATAAACCCGGGCATTCCATGACAAGGAGATCTTAAAACGGGATTCCAAAGCGGGTGATCAAGTATTACTATTCAACTCGCGATTCAAGTTGTTCCCGGGAAAGTTCAAGTCTAAGTGGCCGGATCCGTTTCAAATCAAAGAAGTTCGGCCTTATGATGCACTTGTGTTGTTGAACAAGAATGAGAAAAAATTCACTATGAATGGAAAAAGATGCAAGATGTATCTCGCAGATGTCCCGAATGAGGAAACAATCGAAGTTCCTCTTTCAGACCCTTTGTGCCTAAATTCGCCCTTAACGTCAAGCTAGAGACGTAAAACAAGCGTTCTTGTGAGGCATTCCCAACGGTATCTCTTGTGAATATTTTCAATTTTCTTAGTTTTAACCCCTTTTTCTTCTCTTGGTTTTGTGTGTTTAAAGTTGCAGGTGATTTTAAGACCAAACGGAGACAAAAACAAGCGAAAAACGGTTTCAGACCAGCCTGATCGACCTCCAGATCGATCGACGGGTCGATCAAAACTCACCCAGAATCAGGCTTCCTGCGATCGATCTAGTGGGTCAAAATCTGGGTCGATCAGATCACCCCTCCGGTTCAATTCACCTGATTTGCTTCTGATTTCTGGTTTAAATTAATGGTTAATTAGTAGAATAACATATTTGTGAGAGAAAATTTAGAAAGTAACATGTGGAGAAAATAATTTAGGTAACTAGCAAAGAGAAGAAATTTTTTGATAAAATTGTCCCTACATTAACTATTTTAGGAATATAGTTACATATTCTATTGATCTCATAACATAATTAACTATATCGCAATATTTCTGTAACTATCTAAACATAGTTACCTATTTTCAGAAAATAGCTACCTATTTAAACACATAATTAACTATATTCATAGCATAATTATCTACTTTACTGATTTCAGAACATAGTTGACTACATAAAATTGTTGTTGTAATAGTTACTTATTTAAACAAACATAATTAATATTTGTCAATACAAAATAATTATGTAGATACATAATTTGCTTTATATATAGTTAACTATAAAATTTACTTATACAGTTATACTAGATATAGAGTTATTTACGTCTACATGCACTTTTAATAGAAATATAAGTAACTACATGTAAATATAACAACTATATTAATATATAATTAGCTATAATGTGGGTATATAGTTAACTATATGTATATATAATCAACTACATGAATATTTAACTAAATACTTTTGAAATATAGGTAAACTACATGTAAATATAATCAACTATTGATGCGCACTAATTTTACCTTTGCTAGAGAGCAAAGATCCAACTAGACGCTTAAGCTTTACATTTATAAAGCCTTAAACAAAACCACAGTGCATGGTACACCGAGGTAGTACTTAAGGGTCGATCCCAAGAGACTAAAGATTGCACACTAGAGATGTGAGAAACAAACTAATCTATAGCAAATATTTTTTGGGTTTTTGTTTGGGTTTAAAATATAAGAAATGCAATAAATCGAAATGCAAGAAGATAAACAAGATAAAAGCATTGGACCATGGGTTTAACTATCAAAAGAATGAACTAACAATCAAACAATGATGCTAACGATTGAATTAAGAACCATCCTAGAACATGAAATTCACAATTATGACTAATCCACTTCCATGACACTAATCACTTCACTAATTAAGTAATTAACAAAAACTTCCGTTCGTAATCACATAATCAATGAGCATTAAGAAACAATTCCACTTAGTTCACTAAATATCCTAATCATCAATTTCCATTGGCTAGGATATGTAAAGCTCATAAAAAGTTTGGTTCAAGCATTTTCACAAACACCTTCCGGGCATGAAATGCCTAAGTTCTAGATTTTGAGTGATCAAGTCAAAACTAGCATTAAGAACAACCTAAATGAAGGATCTAACAAGATGCAACCTAAATCATCACCATCTAACCATAATTCATCAAAATCTAGCCTAATCCATGATCCAACTAAAAGTTAAGTGCTAAACATGATAAAGAACAAAGAAAAAGATATAAACATAATATTAATGCATAAATAAAAAGATAAGGGATAAAAGTTTGAAGAATCCTTCTCTAAAGTGGCATAGGATGTTGAAGATCAATCCAAAATATCAAGAGAAGAGTTTGAATCTAAATCCAACTATAGAGGAGAGGAAACTTAGGTTATTGCAAGCTAAAAATTATATTTATAGATGTCTAAATCGAAACTGGGTCGACCCGGGACAAACCGGGTCGGATCCGGGTCAAACCAGATTAGTCAACATAAAAACGGAAAGTCAACATAAAAATATCGATCTGATCGACCCAGATTTCGACCCATGGGTCGATCAGATTGCACGCAGGAAGGGGGTTTCTGGCCATGTTTTGATCGACCCGTTGATCGACCCAGCTGGGTCGCTCAGGCTGACATGTCCTCACTAAATTGCCCATAACTTTTGAACCACAACTCCGAATGACTTGAAACCACTTCCATTAGAAAGCTAACTCAATTTCCTATCTCTCCACAAAATTTCAGATTAATCCGATCAAGTAAAGGCCTTAAACAGAGATGATATTTGAGCCGATTTGGAATTTTTCTGCATGTTTTTGCCCATTTAATCCATTCTTCCAACTCCCTTGCATCTCCTAACTCCCCATTGCAGCCACATAGCTCCAATGACTCCAAAACACCTAAAAAGAGAGAAAACAATGCAATATGTCCAAAATCCTAATCCTAAACTCTAAAATGCTAAAATATGATAAACTAGCCTAATATGTGCCTAAAGATGCATTTATGATGCAAAATATGGAATGAATGAGATGAAATCTAAGCCTAAAAAAGTGTAAATTATGATGTCATCAACTATATTAGTGTATAGTTAGCTATAATATTTATATATAGTTAGAAATATAATTAACTATATACCCACGTTATAATAGCTAATTATAATGTTGGTATATAGTTATAATTTCTTCCCCCTTCTCTCTCCTTTGTCGCGAAACCTTTTCTCCTTCTCTCTCCTTTCACGTTTTTTGCTCATAGAACAAAGCTTCTCTCATCCCTTAGCAACTTTTTTTTCACTCAAATCTTAACCAAATCAAGTGATTTTTATTGCTAACTGACGGCAATCCTTTCCCCTTTCTGATTTTCGCAACTTTATGTTCGATCTCCAAAGGTATGAACCTCAATATCTCTCCACTCATGCATATTTTCCTTGAAGAAAAAAAATTGTGCAAATTTGATTTTTATGCTTGAATGGGGCTCGAATTTGCTAGCTATTGGTTGGGTTGTTATGAATGTTGTTCCACCCTAGAAGAGTTCATGGTTAATTTGCTTTATCTTGGGAAAATTTTGAAATTTCAACACTAAGGGTATTAAGTTGCGAAATTTTTAATTTTTTTGGGAAATCCTTGATTTGATGATGCTTTGTCTTCCAAATGCTCCTATAAGTGTTAGCTAATTGTTACCTCTTGATGCTTTGCTTAAATTCGTATCACCTTGTAAAATTTCATCAAGAATTAGCAATTTTCAACACTCTCGAAAGCAAAAACGAATTTGGTTTGAGTTATGTTCTCTAGTTGATTTGGGGAGTTTAATGAGTCCTATACATGTTGCTTATTCAATCCCATGTGGAAATTTGTTGCTCATTCTTGCTAAATTTCGCGAAAAACCGAATTTTTCAAGGTTTTAAATGGGTTTGAAAAGCAATATGATGTAGGATACATTTTGATTGATTGGTTGAGTGTCTGTGAGCATGAAATGATGTATCTTTGTTTGTTGATGTTTGATGAGTTTGGTTGATCTTAATGAGCATGTTTGGTGGTTAGGATAAATCATATTTTCGGTAAAATGTTTGCTAAACTTGTTGATTGCATTTGATTTCCAAGGTACCAAATATGTCTACTAAGAAAACCAAGAAGGCTCTCACAAAGAAGCAAGGCAAGAAACCCGTAGTGGAATCCGAGTCAAGTGACGGATGAGAACCTTAAGAACGGGAATGCTTTGCACACTTTAACAAAGTGAATGTAGTATCCACAAGGTTCATCGATAGAGAGTTATTAGCCAAGGCGGGCTTATTCCAAGATGTTGAGTCCATTTTGGAAAGGATGGGGTTAAAGGTTTTGGTAACAATAGATGAGCCAACTTACGCGGAGCTAACGAAGCAATTTTTGGCATCCCTAAATGTCGTGGCCCCTAGTCATTCTCGAAATGGAAGGACCGCGTCCATCTCATTTCGTATCGATCAACAAATGTATTGCATTCATATGAATCAAGTGTGCTGGGCATGTGAGTTTACGAAAATGTTAAGGTTGAGTAAATTCCCTTCCTTTGAAGACGCGGACAAATTTTGGAAACTCATCGGGGAGGATCAAGACTACATTGGAAGCTTGGCCAAGTTCACCTCATAAGGCACATGGTCGTGAGATATGTCGCCAAACTCTTGGCAAACACCTTCTTTGCACGGCATGAGAGCGACTCTTTAAAGAAAGACGAGCTAAATATGCTTTTCAACGGGGTAAAGCATTTGGAGCTCAAATATGGAGGTGTGCCATTGGTTGACTATCCAATTAACCTTGGTAGCCTCCTCATGACCACCATTCTCCCATACAAAGGATGGGCCAAGATGACAAGAACGCCTAATGTTTACATTGGAGGCTTCCTTACTCCAATCTTTCGCAAGGCCGGGGTTCCACTTGAGAAGCACACGCCTAATGATTACCAGGACTACTTATCGAAGTAACATCTCCAGGATACAAGAATGCTTTTCCCCTCAAAGGACGGAGCTTCGTTTATCTATCGTTTCCGCACTTTCCAAAATAGGAAACAAGAGATCTCCTTGCCAAACATGGAGAAGACGGCGATCAACAACACGAAAGACATCTGCTTTATTGTTGAAGATGACAACCCTCCAGGCCCTCCACCAATCAACCAACCGCATTCTCCCGAAGAGAGTGATGAAGCCTCTTACGCGGTGGATTTCAACAATATCCCGGACATCCAACTGCCTTTGTTTGACTTCACACCGGCCACACAAACTAATGCAATTTTGCAAGCGTCAATACAAGCAAACCAAGCTGGTCGGGAAAATGGTCAAGAAGCTCGAACTTGAAGGTTATGTCTCCTCAAGCGCCAATAGAGGAGAACATGCATATGATCAAGAGGAGGAAGTCCAAAGCCATCTCCAACATGACGTTGAACCTGCTAGAGCTTCTCACGCGGGCTTCACCACATCTACGCCAATGGAGCTCGACCCACCATGGAACTCACTACAAGCTTTTTGCCAATACTCAGGGCGAAGACAATCAAGGAGTGGACCATCAAGCTCCTCTTCATGCCATTCCACCATCTAGACACTCCAAAGTACTATTTTCGAACCATTGTCTATACCATTTCATTTTCTCTCTTTATTTTCGATTTTGCTTTTTTTTGTCTACTCTTTCGGGTCTTTTCTTTCACTGAGACGGTGAAGTTTAAGCCCGGGGAGTAGGCTAGTGGCTAATCACGTTTTTAGTCGTGTGTTTTTCTTTTGTTTTTAGCATTTGCATTGTACATACTTTTATAACCGAAATATCCAAAAAAATTGAAAAATTTCGAAAAAACAAAAAAAAAATGCAGGTAGTTTCACATAGCATTAGCATCTTTATTCTCTTTTACATGTTAGGATCGAATCTAGACCATTTTAGGGATACATTTGCATTGGGAGCAATGATAAAAATTCCTTATAAAGTTTTATTCTAGGATTCAAGGCTATGCCCTCATTAGAACTTTTTCGATGCATTAACATTCTTGAAGTAGAAGCTCATCCATGCTTGGATCTCATCACTTTGAAAGTCCCTACTCATTAGAAGCTTGCATGATCTAGATTCAACTCAATCAAGTTTTGTTATGTTATTCCTCTTTTGAGCTTTCAAACATTTCTTATGATTTGTGTTTGAATCTTGTGATTTCTCATTATTTAGTGAAGTTTCTTTTTACCTTTATCATTTCTTTTATGTTTATGCATTTTATTATGTTTATCTTTGAAGTTTGCATGATGATTAGTGAGTAGTTTTTCTATGGGTTTTTGGGTTTAGTAGATTATGGATGTTTGATGGATGATTAGTGATGTTTAGGGTTAGATTCTTATAATTTCTAAGGTTTAAGGTGTGTTTAATGCTAGATTTGATTTAGCTAATCAAAATCTGGATCATTGACATTTTATGCCCGGAAGGTGTTCGATGAAATGTCTAGGAAAACTTTAAACTTGTTTTTCATTCTTAACCGATGAGAATTGTTGTTTAAGGTGATTCATTGGCTTTATGAACGTATGCTTAATGATTATTGATCATATAATTGCAATTGAGAAAATTAATTTAATTGAGTGATTAGTAAATGAATTATTGTCATGGAAATGGATTAATCTACTTTGTGTGTTTCATGTCATGGAATTGAGTTTGAATTGTCTCCCTAGCGTCATTAGCTAGTCATTAATCATCCCGAGTCAATTGTTTTGCCCAAAGCCCATGTTTTTCCTTATTTGATCAAGTTTTTAGTTGTTGACTTTACAGTTGACTTTTAGTTGATTTTTGCATTTAGACGTTGTTTATGCTTAAATTCTCTTTCTTTTATTTTTTTTAGTGTTTGCTTATTTGTTTGGTCTTGTTATTCTTCTATTTGCTTTATCATTTGCTCGTTTTGTTTCGTAATTAGGATTTTAGAACACGAAAATATCAACTTGAATCGCTTTGCTTAATCGGTTGCTTGGATTCTTAGTGTCATTATTTCGATCTCCTTTGGTTCGACCCTATGCTATGCTACAACAACTAGAGTGTATTGTTAGCAAGGGCTATGTACAAATATAATTTGACACACATCAAATTTGTGTAAGGGACGTGAGTATGACCGAACCGTAAGGGAGCCGAAGAGTGATGATGCGAGATTCAAAGAGATGAACGACAAGTTGGACAAGTTCACCATGTCAATGCAAAATGCTATGAATTATGTTTGGGTGTTTGATGGGAATCAAGACGAATGTGTAGAGGTTTTCCGAGAAGGGCAATAAGAGGTTAGCTATATGCAAGGGGATACAACCAACAAAGAGGCTTTAACCCATACTATAGGAATCACCCCAATATCTCCTATAGTAGCACCAACGTTGAGAACCCTCAAGACCAAGTCTACCCTCAACAAAAATCCTAAGGCCAAAGCTTTGTCCCACAACAAAACTTCCAACAACAAGACTTTGTGGTGAGACCTCAATTCCAATAACAAGGAAATTTTCAACCAAGAGCTCTTTTCATTCCCAATCAACAAGGTTTCCAACCACAAGGAAATCAACACTACCAAGAGCAAGGTAGTTCTTCCTCACGACCACCTAAGGATGATGAGACAAAACTTCTTCTTAAGAAAAAATCCTAGAAGGACAAGGGAAATGAGTTATTGCTTAAGAAGAAGCTTTGTCTCATCATCATTAGGTTGTGGTGAGGAAGAACTATCTTGTCCTTGGAAGTGTTGATTTCCTTGTGGTTGGAAACCTTGTTGATTGGGAATGAAATGAGCTTTTGGTTGAAAGTTCCCTTGTTGTTGGAATTGGGGTCTCACCACAAAGCCTTGTTGTTGGAAGTTTTGTTGTGGGACAAAGTTTTGGTCTTGGGATTTTTGTTGAGGGTAGACTTGGTATTGAGGGTTCCCAACGTTGATGCTCCTATAAGAGAGATTGGGGTGATTCCTATAGTTTGGGTTGAAACTTCTTTGTTGGTTGTATCCCCTCTGCATATAGCTAACCTCTTCTTGCCCTTCTTGGAAAACCTCTACACATTCGTCTTGATTCCCGTCAAACTCTCCAACATAATTCATAGTCTTTTGCGTTGACATGATGAACTTGTCCAACTTGTCGTTCATCTCCTTGAATGTCGCATCAACACTCTTCGGCTCCCTTACGGTTCGGTCATACTCACGTCCCTTACACAAATTTGATGTGTGTCAAATTATATTTGTACCTAGCCCTTGCTAACAACATACTCTAGTTGTTGTAGCATAGGACCGAACCAAGGGAGATCGGAATAACGACACAAAGAATCCAAGCAATCGATTAAGATAAACGATTCAAGTTGATATTTTCGTGTTCTAAAATCATAATTACGAAACAGAACGAGCAAATGTTAAAGTAAACGGAAGAATAACAAGACCAAACGAGTAAGCAAACACTAAACAAGATAAAAGAAAGAAAATTTAAGCATAAACAAAGTCTAAATACAAAAGTCAACAACTAAAAACTTGATCAAATAAGAAAAAACATGGGCTTTGGGCAAAACAATTGACTCGGGATGATTAATGACTAACTATTGACATTAGGGAGATAATTCAAACTCAATTCCATGACATGAATCACACAAAGTAGACTAATCCATTTCCATGACAATAATCCATTTACAAATCACTTAATTAAGTTAAGTTTTCAATTGCAATTAAATGATCAATAATCATTAAGCATAAGTTCATAAAACCAACTAATCACCTTAAGGATCAATTCTCATTGGTTAAGAATGAAAAGCAAGTTTAAGGTTTTCCTAAGCATTTCATCGAACACGTTCCGGGCATAAAGTGTCCATGATCTAGATTTTGATTAGCTAAGTCAAATCTAGCATTAAAACACCTTAAACCTTATAAATCATAAGAATCTAACCATAATCATCCATCAAACATCCCTAATCTATTAAGCCCAAAAACTCATAGAAAAACTACTCACTAATCATCATGCAAACTTCAAGGATAAACATAATAAAATGCATAAACATAAAATAAATGATAAAAGTAAAAAGAAACTTCACTAAATAATGAGAAATCCCAAGATTTAAATACAAATCATAAGAAAAGTTTGAAAACTCAAAAGCGGAATAGCATAACAAAACTTAGGTATTTTGTTTTGGCCTTAAAACATATAAATACTCTTAAAAACGTACCCGGGTCAATCCGAAACAAACCGGATCGGATCCAGGTCAAACCAAGAAAGTCAACTCCAAAACAAGATAGTCAACTCCAAAACCAGATAGTCAACGTAAAAACAAGGATCTAATCGACCCAGATTTCGACCCACTGGGTCGATCAGAATGAGGCAGGATGGGTGATTCTGGACCACTTTTGATCGAGCTGCTGATCGATCCATCGGTCGTTCCTAATGCTTGCAAGGTTTTGCACATAAAGCATCATAAGAAAAAGCCTCACTCAAGAACAAATGCAAGGGTTTTTAAAAAGAAATGGCTCGGGCTTTAAGGAGTGGTATCATTCTAAAAATGAGAATGGCCATTCAAATCAATCAAAGAGTGGTAAAAATGAGGCAAAGATGATTTGAATGTCAAGTGTTTTACCATGATTATGATCAAGAGTCCAAAAGCGAGAAGAATTAGTCAAAATTAAGTTTAAGTTAATAGACCCGAAAGAAAAGACCCGAAAGAGTAGACAAAAGAAACAAAATCGAAAATAAAGAGAGAAAATGAAATGGTACAATGGTTCGAAAATGGGGTACCTTGGAGTGTCTAGATGGTGGAATGGCATGAAGATGAGCTTGATGGTCCACTACTTGATTGTCATCGCCTTGAATATTGGCGGAGAGCTTGTAGTGAGTTCTTTGGTGGGCCGAGCTCCATTGGCGTGGATGTGGTGAAGCCCGCGTGAGAAGCTCTAGCGGGTTCAACATCTTGTTGGAGATGGCTTTGGACTTCCTCCTCTTGATCATAGGCATGCGCCCCTCTATTGGCGCTTGAGGAGCCATAGCCTTCGGGTTCGAGCTTCTTGGCCTTCATGACCATTTTTCCGACCAACTTTGAAGAGCAACTTGGTTGGCTTGTATTGACGCGTGCAAAATTGCATTTTGTGTCTTATCATTTGATGTTGCCGGTGTGAAGTCAAACAAAGACGGTTGGATGTCCGGGATGTTGTTCAAATCCACCGCGTAAGAGGCTTCATCACTCTCTTCTGGAGAATGCGGTTGGTTGATTGGTGGAGGGCTTGGAGGGTTGACATCTTCAACGATAAAGCGGATGTCTTCCTTGTTGATCGCCGTCTTCTCCATGTTTGGCAAGGAGATCTCTCGTTTCCTATTTTGGAAGGTGCGGAAATGATAGATAAACGAAGCTCCGTCTTTTGAGGGGAAAAGCATTCTTGTATCCTTGAGATGTTGCTTCGACAAGTAGTTCCGATAATCATTAGGCGTGTGCTTCTCAAGTGGAACCCCGGCCTCCCGGAAGATTGGAGTAACGAAGCCTCCAATGTAGACATTAGGCGTTCTTGTCATCTTGGCCCATCCTTTGTATTGGAGAAGGGTGGTCATGAGGAGGTTAATTGGATCCGTGAAAGAGTTAACCAATGGCACACCTCCATATTTGAGCTCCAAATGCTTTACCCCGTTGAAAAGCATATTTAGCTCGTCTTTCTTTAATGAGCCGCTCTCATGCTGTGCAAAGAATTTGGCGACATATCTCAGGACCGGGTGCCTTATGAGAGTGAATTTGGCCGAGCTTCCAATGTAGTCTTGATCCTCCCTGATGAGTTTCCAAAATTTGTCCGCGTCTTCAAAAGAAGGGAATTTACTTAACATTTGCGTAAACCCATATGCCCGACACACTTGATTCATATGAATGCAACACATTTGTTGATCGATACGAATGAGATGGATGCTGTCCTTCCATTTTGGGAATGCTTAAGGAGCACAACATTTAGGGATGCCAAAAATTGCTTCGTTAGCTCCGCGTAAGTTGGCTCATCCATTGTTGCCAAAACCTTTAACCCCATCCTTTCCGAAATGGACTCAAGAAGAAGCTTTGTCTCATCATCCTTAGGTGGTTGTGAGGAAGAACTACCTTGTCCTTGGTAGTGTTGATTTCCTTGTGGTTGGAAACCTTGTTGATTGGGAATGAAAATAGCTCTTGGTTGAAAGTTCCCTTGTTGTTGGAATTGGGATCTCACCACAAAGCCTTGTTGTTGGAAGTTTTGTCGTGGGACAAAGCTTTGGCCTTAGGGTTTTTGTTGAGGATAGACTTGGTCTTGAGGGTTCACAATGTTGGTGCTCCTATAGGAGAGATTGGGGTGATTCCTATAGTTCGGGTTGAAGCCTCTTTGTTGGTTGTATCCCCTTTTCATATAGCTAACCTCTTCTTGCCCTTCTTGGAAAACTTCTACACATTCATCTTGATTCCCGTCAAACTACCCAACATAATTCATAGCCTTTTGCGTTGACATGATGAACTTATCCAACTTGTCGTTCATCTCCTTGAATCTCGCATCATCACTCTTCGGCTCCCTTACGGTTCGGTCATACTCACGTTCATAGCTTTGGTCGCTTTGCGCTAGGTTCTCTACCAATTGTTCCCCTTGCTCTATAGTCAAGCTTGCAAAGTCCCTATTACTCGTGGTGTTCAATACGATGTAGTACTTCTCGTGAACTCCCCGGTGGAATATCCCTAAGAGAGCTTCCTTAGACACCCCATGGTGAGGGCAAGACCTTGTGTATCCTTTTAGACGCTCCTAAGCCTCATACAATGACTCATTGCCCCCTTACTTGAAATTCAAAATGTCATTTTGAATCTTAACCGTCTGTCGGTTCGAGAAGAACTTAGAGAGAAACCGCTTCTTGCATTCTTCCCAAGTGGTGATTGAAGTTGTGACAACACTCTTTTCCATTGGGCGGCTTTATCTCCTAGAGAGAAAGGGAAAAGAGTCAATTTAATGATGTCCTCTAGGACTCCGTTCATCTTTACCATAACACAAAAGCGCTCAAAGTTATCCACATGCTCGATTGGGTGCTCCATGGGCAAACCGAAGAATCTATTATTTTGCACCATATTGATCAAGATTGACTTGATCTCCCAGTTATTGTTTCCACATGGTGGAGCTCTAATCCCCATCCCTTCTCCATTAGTAATCGGTTCATCAAAGTCACCAATTCTTCTTGCAACTCGAAGTGGATGCACAAGAATTCTTCCTCTCGCGTTCTCAAGTATGAATCCTTGCACCTCATCTTCTTGATCATTTCTCGGTTCCATATCTAACCGCCTTAAATGGTATAGGCGTTCGCGTTCTCGCCTTGTTTATCTAGCCATTTCTCTCTCCAAACGTCGAATGTCAACAATGAGTGGTTGAAGATTTGTCGGTCCCCTACTCCTTGTGTTCATATACCTTTGGAAAAAAGAGAAACAAATGAGAAAAGTTAGTAACGAATGAAAAACAAAAACTTAGTCTCAATCGAAGACCAAATCCTAATGGCTATTGCACAATCCTCCCGGCAACTTCGCCAAATTTGATCTGTGTCAAATTATATTTGTACCTAGCCCTTACTAACAACACACTCTAGTTGTTGTAGCATAGTATAGGGTCGAACCAAGAAAGTTCGGAATAACGACACTAAGAATCCAAGCAATCGATTAAGCTAAACGATTCAAGTTGATATTTTCGTGTTCTAAAATCCTAATTACGAAACAAAATGAGCAAATGATAAAGCAAATGGAAGAATAACAAGACCAAACGAGTAAGAAAACACTAAACAAGATAAAAGAAAGAGAATTTAAGCATAAACAAAGTCTAAATGCAAAAGTCAATTAAAAGTCAACCGTAAAGTCAAAAACTACAAACTTAATCAAATAATGAAAAACATGGGTTTTGGAAAAAGCAATTGACTTAGGATGATTAATGACTAACTAATGACGCTAGGGAGACAATTCAAACTAAATTCCATGACATGAATCACACAGAGTAGACTAATTCATTCCCATGACAATAATCCATTTACTAATCACTCAATTAAACTAATTTATCAATTGTAATTAAATGATCAATAATCATTAAGCATAAGTTCATAAAGCCAACTAATCACCTTAAGCATCAATTCTCATTGGTTAAGAATAAAAACAAGTTTAAAGTTTTCCTAGACATTTCATCGAATACATTCCGGGCATAAAATTTCCATGATCTAGATTTTGATTAACTAAGTCAAATCTAACATTAAACAAACCTTAAACCTTATAAATCATAAGATTCTAACCCTAAGCATCACTAATCATCCATCAAACATCTCTAATCTACTAAGCCCAAAACCCCATAGAAAAACTACTTACTAATCATCATGCAAACTTCAAGGATAAACATAATAAAATGCATAAACATAAAAGAAATGATAAAGGTAAAAAAACTTTACTAAATAATGAGAAATTCCAAGATTCAAACACAAATCATAAGAAAGGTTTGAAAGCTCAAAAGAGGAATAACATAACAAAACTTAGGTTTTTTTTTTGTTTTGGTCTTAAAACATATAAGTACTCTTAAAAATATACTCGGGTCAACTCGGGACAAACTGGGTCGGATCCGGGTCAAACCAAGAAAGTCAACTCCAAAACAAGATAGTCAACTCCAAAACAAGATAGTCAACGTAAAAACAGGGATCTGATCGACCCAGATTTCGACCCACTGGGTCGATCAGAACGAGGAAGGATGGGTGATTCTGGACCACTTTTGATCGATCCATGGGTCGATGGTGGGGCAGTATGATCGAGCTGCAGCTCGATCTGTGGATCGATCAGAACTCAGGTAGGATGGTGATTTTAGACCACTTTTGATCGAGTTGTTGATCGATCCATGGGTCGATCACGGGCTTCATACGCTTGCAAATTTTACTTCTTTGGCTCTTTTTGCTCCATCTCTTCAATCCTCTTGAAACCTCTTTGTTCTACATGAAATCTACATCTTCTTGCATCCAATTAAGCTCGCCAAAGTCTCCTCCAAGTGCCAACTCCAAAGTACCTAAAAGAGGACCAAAAATGTACAAAATGCAAATAGGATGGATCCTAGCTAAGTATGGAATGACACTCGAAATGCAAGATAAAACACTAATTTGATGCAAAAAGACCAAATGCATATGAATGTAAGTCAAGGGAATGCGCAAAAACCCAATACATCACACTTCCAAATAATAGGAATGCTATGTAAAAATTCAAAGTAAGACTATCTTAGAGCATCTCAAAGGGTAAACCTCATTTTGAGGTTTGTCAGACCTTAAATTTGAGGTTTAAGGGTATTTTTTTCCAATGGTACAACCTCAAATTTAACCTTTTTTTTTTTGCATTTTAATCCTTCCTATTGATCATAATTAATAAAAATCATAATTTTTTTATAAATAGCTATAAAACATACATTAAAAAATATTACAAACAATATTAATTAATAAAATATTACATTATAATATAAAATTAGATATAAATAATAATAAAAACACAAAAAAAATTAAAAATATCAAATACTCAATAAAATGATTAAAATTAAAAAAATTATTTTTAAGAGATATATAATTGTAGGAACTAAAATGCAAAGAAAAAAATAAAACCACATATTTAAAGTTTTGAATAGTAAAACCTCAAATTTAAGATTTTACTATTCAAAACCTTAAAATTAAGGTTTGGAAAGCCAAAAACTTCATTCATTTTTGAGATCATTTTTACCGATGCTCTTAGAAAACCCTTTAAAACTTAGAGGGATTAGTGGGTTTGAGATGTTGGGCTCCGTGTAAATTTCTGTCTTTCTCCAATTTCAATATAGAACCTTTTAACAAAAAAAAAAAAAAATCAACAAAAAAATAAGAGGGTCAATTATTGAAAATGAATGGCAAAGAATTTGTTTCATTTCTTTATTCTTTTTTTTTTGGGTTTTATGATTTTATCTGTTTTGATGTCTTATAATAATATCCCCTCTTTCACGAGAGAGAGAGAGATGGACAGGCATGAGTTCTTCTAAATTTCTTCATGTGCTCAGGCTTATTCTTCTTCTTAGCATCTTCTTTCACCATACCGAATCTCTTTTGCCTTCTGATCATGAACAACTCTCAATAACTGGTTAGTGTTTCAATACACAAATAGAAATACATATGCATATATGTCTTAAGGGATCGTATGGCATTCCTTTTTCAATATGCATTTTTATAAAATGTTTGGTATGACAAGAACATGTAGTCTATTGATTTGTGTTGGTTTATGTTAGTGTCATGATGATGATTCAAGTCAAATCCGTATAATGTATGTTGTTGATTAAAAACATAACCATCTAATATGTAATACGTGGGTGTATAGAACTAGGTAGTATATATTTTATTTTACTTACAAAGAATAAATATCTGTAAAAATAAAGGGAGGAGAACGATTGCGTATTATAAGCACAATACTGCGATAGGAACACCATCATCAAGAAGTGGACGAGGAGGTGGTGGTCACGGTATGTTAACTCATATTCACATTTTGTTTGCCTTTTCTTTTAGACTAAACTATATACTTCTCGGTATGTTATATTTTTCTATTTCACATAATATCTATACATATATATTATTATATATAAAGTTTATAATTAAAAAAATTGTGATACTTGTCAGTCAATCGATCAAATTTAGACATGTGTATTTTTTTTTTCTAATTAGATTTTGATATGTGTCAAAAAATCTTATTTATATTAAAAATCTTAATACCATTATATTTTTGTATTAGATTACAAAAATAAATCTTAATTTTTGTATTAGATTACAAAAATAAATCTTAATTTTTTTTAAAATTGTTTAATAATTTTTTCTTGTGTTAATAATTAGATAAAAATAGATATGTGAGTAACTTATTAATAAAAAGTAAATCTAATTCAAATATAAATAATAAAAACTAAATATTGTGAAGTGACATTAGTCTAGTGGCAGTTGTAAGTCCATTGAGAGCAGACACCTTCTGAATTCAATTAAAAAAAACAAAGTAATTTAAAAAAAAAATCTGTTGCTAATAATTTAGATCTCAAAGGAGGTAAAATATTAATTAAAAAATAGATATATAAATTACTAAATATATAATAAAAAATAAATTTAATTCAAATAGGAATCAGAAAACTAAATATTTAGAAACATGTGACAAAATTTAATTGAAAACCAAATAATAGAAAAAATAGGAGAATCAAAATAATAAATAAATAATTGTTAGACTTCTCAATCAGTGTTTCGCGTTGGTATTTTTAATCTTATTTTATTTACTTTAACGAGTTAACTAATTTTTTTCTCTTTTTCATATTTGATTTTATTTCACGGGCTATTAAATAAGAAAATTCTTTAAAATACCAAAAAAAAAAAATTATTCCAAACATACCATCATTAGTTTTTTTCTTTCAAAAATACCACAAAATTAAAACTAAACTTTAAACTATCAAAACTAAACCCTAAAACCCTAAAAACTAAACCCTAAATCCAAATAACTAAACACAAATCCAAACATTTAAATTATAAAACCTTCAAAATCATTTTTACTGTTTGTGGTATTTTTGAAAAAAAATATTTTAGTGATATTTTTGAAAAAAACTAATAATGGTATTTTTGAAACAAAAACTTATTTTAATGGCATTTTAAAGAATTTTTCTATTAAATATTTATTTATAATGTATGAATATATATATATATATATGTATATATATTAATGTGTGAATATTAATTTGTAGGGAGGAGACTGATGAGTATATATAGGCCAAATGGAGATATATATACAAGACCGTCAAGCAGTGGACATGGTGGTGATCACATTCAGCAGCATTCCGCTCCTAAGTTTTTGGCCAGTAACAAACTTGAAACTTATCTAATAAATAATTAAAAAAAAAATGAATGTAATTTGTATTTTATGCGATTCCATGTAAGGATTTCTAAAGTCTCAAACTCTCAATATATGTATATATAAGGTTGTTGTATAATATTCTTTTTAATAGAATATATATACGTTTTAATTAAAGAATTTAAAAGCTTGTTTTAAAACCAAAATCGATATTTTCTTTTATATTTTTTTTTTATAAAATTTAATTTATTTTAGTAGTTCTTGATCGAGGTCAATAAAGTTCATGTATAAAAGGACTGGTTACCCCATTGAATGGGGCCCATTCGAACTGCTTTTGCTTTATTTGGCAATTCTTCTTATTGTTTTTGTTCTTTTTATATGGTTTGCGGTTTGTTTAACTCACTCGTAGAAATTAGATATTTTGCTTCGCATAACTTCTTTTATCAAATTCATTTTTCTAATATAGAATTGCAACCTATGAATATGAAATTATGGTAATATCAATAAATCTCCTGAATTTCCATCTTATACTAAGATGGATTTTGAGGGGTTTAAAAACCCCACAAATCTTCAGTTATATATATACATCTTTTTTTTGGGTTTATAGGTCATTATTGATAAAATGAGTTACCAAGAAAAGTCATGTTTGCATCATTTTTCTTTGCTTTATTATCTTTTCAAGAAGTTTTAACCATTCACGTTTGTTATGTCTTTTGTGACTTTAATCACCGAGAAAAGTCACGGCTTTCTTCATTTGTTTTCGTATTCTAATGTCATTAACGTGTAATTTAATCCATTCGCTTGGAGATGTAAATAAAGAGCATCGGATCAAGAGGTTTAGCAAAATTATCAAAGAGAGAAAGAGAGATGACAAAGAAAGGTCCTTCGAATTTGGGACTTGTGTTCTTGCTTCTAGTGTTTCTTTTGGTCTCGTGCTCTAACGATTGTGCTCTTGCTTCTCCACAAGAGTTACGCCTATCATCAGGTTAACTTAATGATATTCATAAACCGAGTAACATAAATATGCGCAAGTTTGGTCCTCCCAAAATACCAGTAAATTTTGTGACGTAAATTACGATCAATTTGATATACTATATCAACAAAGTTTGATTTTTAGATTTACACTAATTTATATTGTCGGGATCGGATTGTTATTTTTGTTTTTGTTTGTTTACGAAATATATAAATCAAATGGAGACTACTTGGTTTATGGTTTCACTTTCGTCTTTTTAGTAAACTATATTTAATTTAATATGATTTTCGTTTCCAAAAATTTACGATCTTAATCTTTTTTGTTGGTTTAAAAAACGAATTAATTTATTTCATCTTCAGTTCGACTTATTTTGGGATGGTATTGGTTCCATTTTTTTGGTTTCCAAAATAGATAACGTTTTATGTTAATTCTCATAAATAGTTAATTCTTACACGTTTTTTTTCTTCTAAAAAGGGACAATTATTAATTTGTTTGATTATAAATTAAACAGGATGGAGAAGAAAGATGATACCAGTGCAGTCATCAAACAGTCCACGAAGTCCTATCTACTCGCCGCCGCCGAGACCGTTATCACCGTCGTCATCATCGCCGTTACCGTCTCCGTTATAACTGTAGTTTCCACTTCTGTCACCGTTCGTCGTTTAATTCAGACGCATGTATACAAGATGATTTTCTGATATTTGCAATCGTTTGTATATAAGCTATACAATTTTATTTAAATATCTCTATTTTTCATATCATGATGATACTGCAGCTGTGTGAGTAAATAGTCGGCCAGAACGAAAAAATTATTCAACAATTTTTTCATCAGGATCTGGCGAGTTTTAAAGGATGTGAAAATTTCTCCTTTTTACTCAACAATTTTTTTTTTTTAATGGTGAAAGAAGTTTGGATATATAAACTTGAGTTTTCTTTGCTACGTATGATCTAATATTGTTTCGATATCGAACAAAATTACCCAAAGAGTTGGTTGCCTTTGAGTTATCCTTAAATAGATAAGTCGAGAATATCTGTATGGTACTTGTGTAGTAATTGGCTAGCTTGTTTTATTTTATTTTCTTTAAATATACACAAGTTAATGTTGTTTTTGTTTTTTCCTAGTTGATCGGATTGATCCAAGTATGTTCAGATTTTAATCCAGCAATCACTGCAAGTGCACAACAATGCAATCGTATAAGAAATGTCGAATTCTCAAGAGACCAATTGCCACTTTACAAATCTCTGAGAGAAGAGAAAAGCTAAGACGAAAAATATAAATTGTTGGTGTTTGTATGTAACAAAATTTGCAATAAAAGTAAGCAAAGAAATAATTAAAACGTGTGAAAAAATCAATGAGAGAAATTAAGCGTCAGATTTTAGGGTTATCGCAGAGAATCATGAATTGCAGGAAATCAGATAATTCAATAGAGAATTAATTAAAAACCGTCTTGAACTCAAATCACTATTGTATAATTAGCCTATTCTCGCAGTACTAATCACTATGTTAACAACCTAAATCTCTAAACTTTCGTTTGATATTTAAGAAGTTAAACATGCAGTAAAATCATGTTCGATTTATTCACAAAATCCATGATATTCCTTCCGTTCCGGAAGTATACTTGCATCTATATATATATAAACTTGGGTGGAAAAATATTTTAACAAACAAAAATATATAAAAACTTAAAGACTAAGAAAAAAGCTTAAATAGTTTTGAAATGACTATTGCATCTATTCTTAGTTTTTTTTACAACTAATCTATTCTTACTTAATTTCCAGTTTTTTTTTCATTTTTTAAGATTTTCAAATCTTAAATAATTTAATGGAGTTGATTGGATATTTGGTCAAATATTCATATTTTAACGGATATTGGGTTAGTTTCTAAGCGGAAATGGATCGGATATATGCTGATCCGAAAAAAATGAAACGGAACACATATACCATGCATATACAAATAGGATATAGGCTCAGTGCCCACCTCTAATACTACATATTGGGACAATCCAGTGTATGCTATCAGTCCGGTTATTATATTTAATGCAGTTGTTGAAAAAAAATGGTTGTCAATTGCATCGACAATTTTAATGTATTCTGACATCTACAATAATCCACATTTATTTTTTGCCAACTACAAGAATCAATTTAAGAATTAATATTCAACCCAATATATGGAATTACCTTCAGACTCCAGCTACTCTAATTTAAAATATGTAAATATTTCTTCAATTTTCTGTAGTCCAATTTGCACTAGACTTGCAACTTCATTATTGTATAATGAAAGTCTGGTGTATCTTGCGGAAAAAAAACCCTATACCCTATACAAAGCAGAGAGAGAGAGAGAGAGAGAGAGAGAGAGAGAGAGAGAGAGAGAGAGAGAGAGAGAGAGAGAGAGAGAGAGAGAGAGAGAGAGAGAGAGAGAGAGAGAGAGAGAGAGAGAGAGAGAGAGAGAGAGAGAGAGAGAGAGAGAGAGAGAGAGAGAGAGAGAGAGAGAGAGAGAGAGAGAGAGAGAGAGAGAGAGAGAGAGAGAGAGAGAGAGAGAGGGAGAGAGAGAGGGAGAGAGAGATGGCAAAGGACCAGTCAAATTTGAGACCTGTGTTCTTGCTTCTAGTGGTTCTCTTGGTCTCATGCTCCATCGACCATGCTCTTGCTTCTCCACAAGTGTTACTACCATTAACCGGTTAGTTATTGGCACATATATCCTAATTAATGATTTTCATAGTGCAAAAGTGAACGCTAGGGTTTGTGTTCACTTTTTTTTGTTTTGAGTTTGTGTTCACGTAAATGCATTATATAGAGCGAGCACATCGAAGAGGGAAGGGTGTTTTTCTTTTGTCAAAGTAAATCTTGGATTTGAAGAATGAAAATAGAGAAGGACGATTGAGAAACCTTGAAAGTGGCCACGGTTGGTTATGAGCTTATAGACTCTAGCTAAGTTAACAGAGCGGAACAATATGGGTATTTTGCTCTCTATACGGCATAATTAAATGCATAAGATTTTTGTTCATGAAATATAAAAATAGAATAAAGACCAAATTTCATTTGATTCGGTTCAACATGGTTTTTAGCTTTGGCTTCTCGAGTATTTGAAAGATAAATTAAGTTTTTCGTTGGTTTATATAGTTTCTTTTCATTTTGCATGGTTTGATTCCGGTCACAATTTGTTAGTAAATAGAAAGAATAAAGCCTTATCTTTTTTACTTCTCTTTGGTTTAATTTTTTCAATGTAGTCTTTGATTAGTTAAACAGTAATAAACAGATATAAACTCCTTTGTTAGCTAGATTATGACAAGATTTTAATTTTATGCTAATTTCATTATAGTTTTTTTATTTTAACATCATGCTAGTTTCGTTATACATTAAATAGGATGGAGAGAAAAGATGATACAAGTAATACCATCAAGAAGTATGCGAGGCCATGGCTATTATGTTCCACTTCCAGAGCCGCCACCACCATTATTGTCGCCTTTGTCATTACCGCCGTCACTGGCGCCATCATCAATGTCATTGTCATTGCCGTGATATGGAAACGACATTTAAAAAACGAGTAAAAATATTTCTTTCTTTTTTTAAAAAGGATTTTCATTAATAACTAATAGAAAGAGAATACAGATAAAAGAAAAATAAACAAAAAACCTTGATCCGCTTTGACCGGTTAAATCCAAGTGGGAACGAACCAGAGATTTTTGACCTAGAAGAACCGGGTTACAAAACCGGTTTTATAATCAGAAGGTGAAAACAACCACCGCTTAACCCGGTTAATGAAAAACTGCCGCCACCGACACTCTCCGATCTCAAACCACGACAACGATACCGGGAGGAGGAACCAGATCCGAACACCTAGAACGTCGAGTGGAGAGATAGACTACCAACGCCTCAACGCCTTCGTAACTCAGCAACCACGAGTGAACCTAGCCACGACAGGGAGGCCGAAGGCAGCCACAGAAGAATAATGACCCGGATCTATCGAGATCTTGTGCGAGAATCCAAAGTCGTCCTCTAGGTCTGTATATCTCAAACAAATCGGAGTGGAGGGAAAGAAACACACACGCCTACAGGTCGTTGAAGGAAAAATCCGAAGATCCATCGCCAAAAAGCTCCGCACCTCCTCCGCATGTCGCTTCCACAGATCTAACTCATCACCGCCTTGCCGTCTGAAACCGATTGGACCTCCATAACCCAAACCCTCGCCTTTGTCGATCCTGAAAAAAGAACTTCCGACAACCGCTTCTCGTCTTCACAGAAGATGAATCGAGGAAGATTAAGCCTCCGAAAACCACCTGTCGAAAACCTAGAGCCACCACAAGACTGCACCACCGCATAGTAAGACTAGCTCCCCTAACTATCAGTAAAAATATTTTTGATTTACACATTTATAAAATAATATATATTAGGATATATACAACCCCCTGATAAGCTATATATGTGATATTTGTGTTATTAAATAATGTTGTTGTGCTTGGTATAGAATTTTCTAGGTAGTGTAGATTGAAATTCGATTTTAACTATCTACATATACTGTATATGTTTGGGTAAAAATAAGGGTACAAATAATTACGTAAGTTTGGACTAAGTTTTGTTAAAAACATAATTACTAGGGTTGCACATTCAGATATTTGGGTTGGGTATTTCGGATTTCGGGTATTTCGGTAATATAGATTTAGGTATCGATCGGATAATTTTGAATTTTGGTTCGGGTTCGATTCGGTACCTCCTCGATTCGGATCGGGTATTTTTTACCGAAAGTACCCGAATGTATCCGAAAATCCAAAAAATATATTTAATTTTAATGAAATTTGGTTCAATTTTAGAAGAAAAAGTTTATTTTTGACAAATATAATTAATGACATACGAATATTTCGGTTATTTTGGATATTTTGGTTATTTCGGTCTAAAAATAACTAATATTTTGGGTTTATAATTGTAAATTTAGATGTTTTGGTTAATTCAAATCTAAGTATAACTAATATTTTGGGATATATAATTATATTTCGGGTACCCATTCGGTTTTCGGTTATGTATCGGTTCGGTTTGGGTACCCAAAATATTTTTAAAAATGATCCATTCGGGTATTTATGTTATCTAATTCGGTTTGGTACCGGGTAAATTCGGGTCGGTTCCGGTTAAGATCTTCGGATCCGGATATTTTGCCCAGACCTAATAATTACCATGATTAAAAAAAATGGATAACTATAATTGTGTAAAGTAAAATATATACTAAACATCAATATATTTGTTTAGAGCAAAATGAATCGCAAATATTAAAATTTTGAAGAGGTATATATCCATCTAACTGCATATATATCGAATATATATTTTGTTGACAGCATATAATAGTTTATAATTATATATATATATATATATATATATATATATATAATTTTAAAAAATGGTTTTCAAATTAAATATATTGCTATTAAACTTACCAATTAAGAAAAACAAAATTACCTATCTAATAGTATCATTTATCATAAATACAAATCTCTATAATATATATTCACAATATTATTATTGATGGTATAGATCTTCTAGATCATTCTACCTAATATATGTACTAGGTTAATTAGTATCCTTATTTTGCACATGTTTAATTGTAATTAATAATAAATGTGTGGGGTAATAAGTATAAAATAATTAAATAAATTAAAAATAAAAAAACTTGGAAAATTATGGAGTGACACATCAACAAAAACAAAAATGATATTCATTGTTTTTCTTTTAATATAAAAAGGATATAGATGATTTTTGTTTAGATTTAGTGGTAAGATTTAATATTAAAAATTTTTGAAATAATTTTTTTGGGTAAGTTTAGGAATGTTCAAACGTGTTCGGCAAATATCTATTTTTATAATATTTAGCTCAATTCCATTTGTCACATCAACATTAACTAATTAATTATGTACATGTTCTAACAGATCCTCCCTTGTTCTTGTAGGAACCAAAAACCCGGATTAAAGAAATGAATATTAAAAGTAGAGATCAAACAATTATATGAAAACGATTTTAGAAAAATACACAGAGGTGAAATATGAACTCTATCCGTAATTCATAAATTCTCCCGCAGTGTGGCGGATTTGTGAGATTCTGAATCCCATGATACAACTGTGTGAGACTATAGTCGCGATACTCAACTCTAGAATCTACGAACTAAGAATTTACGCGATACTCTAGAGACACTTACTGAGAAAAGAGAGAGAGAGAGAGAGAGAAATTGCTGGAGTTTTTCTTTCTGTTTGTTTCAGAATGAGTGAGTGAGTGAAGAATGAGAAGGTGCGAGGCTGTTTATATAGCCAAATAAGAGAGGTGATCAGCTCCTATATCATAAATACATGGCGCAGATAGTGGGCAAGAATCATAAGGCGTGATGTCAGGACGTGGAGGGCAAGACACGAAGCCGTTACGATCTGATGAAAGGAGAAAATGTTTTGTTTTTTTTTTAAATTCAAAATGTGTTGACTTTTGACCAAAAAGAATCTGATCATCTTAGAGTCCAAATGTCCTACGTGCCTAAGTGCCAAATATGAAGTCCACAATCCTAAGTGACGAATCTCAGACATTTTATCAAGTTTTCCAGTGACATGATGTATGAAAAAAGAAAAAAAAAAGTAGCTTCCTTTGTTTTTCATTATTTTTGTTGTTGTTATCTGTTTATAAATCTGTTGAAACATAAGCTGCTTGATAAGATTGGTCAACAGTAAGAAATTCAAACGCTTTAGAAATAGAAGAACATATGTATACGATTACTATAGAGTCTCCTCTAGTGGAGCAAAACTTCGAGATTTCCATTTAATTTAGGGAAATTAGAAACAATAGCACATAAAATTTTAGAATTAGGTGAGTAGTTCACTACAAGAAAACAAGACAATTTCGGAAGGCATTTCGAATGGATTTTTAGTCGTCGGAAAATTCAGACCCAATTCTGACGGATTTTAGACCGATTTCCTATGACTGAAAAGCCATCAGAAATCGGTGGGAATTTTTCGATGGACAATAAAACCATTGGAAATTAGTCGGAAAAATGGTCGGAATTCCGTGGGAATTTGAATCCGTCGAAAATCGGAAGGAAAATAATAGCTAATATACCCACAAACCATATTTCCTAAGAAATCCGTGGGAAAATTTCCTACGGATTTTCTAGGGAATGTGGTTTAGAGTTACAAAATTCAATCATAATATTCAGAAAACTAATCATACAAGGTACGTTATATATAAGATATAGTTGATCAAACAATATGATAAACATTTAACTTTATTTTATTTTAGAATTTCATAATTTCTAGATAAGAGTTTCGCAACTTCTAGTTTAAGTTATAGTATATATCACTAGAGTTATTTTCGTTTGTGTATATATGTTTTGTACATTACACATACATAAGTTTAAACATGTTATAGTTGGGTGATGATATTGTTCTTTCAGTATAATGCATGTTGATGTCGTTTACATCGATTTTGCATACCCTATATCGTAAACCCTAGGAAATCTGTGGAAAAAAATCCACAGATTTCCAATGGCTTCATTTTTTTTTTTAAATAATTGCCATGGGAAATACATCGGAAATTTCCCACGGATTTTGAATTTTGGATTTTGACCGCCAAAATATTTGGAAAACCGCCAATTTTTTTTTTCATTTATTTCAATTTCACGGTAAATTTTAGAATTTCCGACGGATTTTATTTTCGACGGCATTTCCCGTCGGAAATCCGTCATAAAATCTCAATAAATTATACAGAAATGATCATTTTCCTTTATTCTCAAATTTTACTCTCTCTCTCTAAACGTTTCTCCTCCTTCTCTCTAGATTCTTCTGAAAAGATGTAAGTTTTCTTGTGTTTTATTAAGTAAATTATTTGTTTCATATATAACTTGATATATTATAGGTTTATGAATGTTATTTTGTTAGATTAGGTGGTTTAGATAGGGTAATGGTGAATTTGTGTTGTAAATTTGTGAGTTTTGTGATGATTTAGTGTTGAATTGTTGTTTTAGTTTATAAAATTTATTTACATATTGTCAATTTTAATTTTTAATTGTAATTTTTTTTGTCAACCTTTTAATTGTAATTATAATATTATAAAATTTTATATATTTAAAACGTTTTTTGTATATTAAAAACGTTTTTCTATATTAGATACATTTTTGTGTATTAAAAAACGTTTTTGTATATTAAAATACATATATACATAATTTTGATATATTATGTAATTTATTAACATGTAAAAAAATGTTTAAAAAATAGATATAGAAATAATTTTTTTATTTTTTATTTAAATAGCTTTTTCCAAATTATACATAGTGAAACTATTTATTTTTAAAATTAAAAATTAAATTTTAATATATATATATAAACTCTTGGGGGTGCCCCAAGAGGAAATCGACAACATGGTCCTTGAGGTATATTTCCTTTTAATAATACATACATTTTTATATTTTTCATATTTCCTACTAATTGTTCTATTTTCCATAGGAAACGACATTGCGCAAAAGTCGTTGTCCCGGATTAGGTAAATTAATCTCCACTCCCTGGTCTACGAGAGATCTCGAAATAATCCAAGAAGTTTAGACGTTAAAAGAAGCGCTCGGGCAGAAAGACATCGAGGTTCAAGCATTGAAGGATCAGAACACAAACAACCAAGAAACTCTCGCCGCAACCCATGGACACTCGGCCAATTGAAGGCTTTCATGCATATGAAGTACCCGAATTTTCCGCAATAATGTTGCAATCACTTTTATTTTTGTTTTATTTTCTTTTTAAACTATTTTTTTAAATGGTTAAACAATTTTATATTTTAGTATTAAAATTTTTGAATTGAAATTATTATTTTTGATATATTTTTGGTTTTTAATATTTATTATATTTAATTTATTATATAATTATTTTAAATAAAAAACATTATTTCCGTTGGAAATTCGTAGGAAAATAGTTCCGCCGGAAATCCGTGGGAATTATAACCCGTTGGAAATCCGTCGGAAATATGTCCGTCGGAAATTCGTGGAAAATAATTTCCGTCGGAAATTATTTTCCACAGATTTCCGACGGATCACGATGGTTGAAAATTCCGACGGTCTTTCCGACGGATGAGAACGGTTGGAAATCCGTCCGAATTTCAGACAGATTTCCGACGGATTTTTGATTTCCGACGATCTAGATTTGATGGACGATTCGGTCCAAAATCCGTCGGAAATAGTTGTTTCCGACGGATTTCCAACCATTTCGTCTATCCGAAAATGGCTTCTTTCTTGTAGTGGCTATATTAGAGCTTGGCTACGATATTTTGTAAACAAATAACAATATTTCCGATTCTATCCTTAATGAGAAGCTGAAGCGCGTGAAAGAAAAGCGAAAATGTTTTATATATTTTTTTAATATGTCTAAATAACAGTTCAAGCTTGAAACAAAATATCTAACTTTTTCGTATTGAAGACATGAACGAACTGTGAGCGGTTTACATAAAGGCGAAAGTCGAGAGGGGAAGTGAGAGACGAGAAAGCTGTAATCAAATTCGATGGGAAGTCTGGTGTTGTCTTTGTGAGTAAAGAAATCGAAGAACTCGGAGAGTTATCTCCGGTTGTGTCTGTTGTGGGTTTCAAAATGGATTTAAATTTCTGAGAGAGTGGATATGGAAATTTTGAAGGGGTGTCGTGGAGAGGGCGTCGGAAAAGATATAGAAGGTATGCAGATGCGAATATTATACGGATTTTGCGTTTCGTTTATAGAAACTGTAAAGGTCAGTACATATAGGCCCCTAATTTACAGATCTAATCACCTGTTTGTGAACATAGGTGACGTTTATTCTGATGTGCAGTATTTTAATATGGTGGGTTTGTTTGCGAGTAGAAGAATGGGGTTAATCAGTGAAAATTCTATTCTATGTGAAAGAAAACGACTATTTGAAAGGCCACAGTGTAGATACAAGTACTATATGTAAAGTAAGGAGGAATAAATAGTGTATGCTATATAATAAATCAGTGTGAGTAGTATTAAGAAGTGCATGTCCACTTTGTAAATAATTTTGCGATTATATGGCCAGTTTTTGGACATGAAGTAAAAGGTTAGTGATTGTACACAATTTTTGTGTAGCGTGTTTTCGTGATTTGAGGGTTGAAAACGTGTATTTTTGGTGACTATAATTTTTTAACGAGAGTAGTTTGCAACATAAATGAAAAGGAAATAACTTACAATTGAATATTGCATGTTAACAATAGAATTTGGATCTACCCTATTAGGGTGTGAAAATTGGGTGGATATATGGGTATTATGCTGAGACATAAGGAAAATTAGAGAAATTTCTATTCTATGTTGTAGTATACGTCTATTTGATGATGTTAACTATCTATAAAGATCTAGTCTATGTTATGGATACATCTAGTTGTTTAAAAGTGTGGAATGGAAAGTTTGTGTCGTCTATTTTCTTTTATAGTGTATGGTTATATAAACTGAGTGTACCTCTGTAACCCAATGGATCTGGTTTATGCAGGTTCTTTTAGAATTTACAAACGATGGAAAAAGATGGATTAGCAGGTGTTGCAACCATTGTGCTTCTGGAACGCCACGCCGTTGACTAGCTAGGATTGGCTACACTGCTAAGAGAAGAGGAGCTGCGGACTTTAGCGGAGAACTATGCGATAGAGGCATATGCATCCTTCACACATTATATATTAAGCAAGGATGCTATGGCAGATATGACAGATCGAGAATCTACCTATTTATGGTATAAGTGTCTATTTATGTGTTGTTTTATTCTACATGATAATGAACTTGTGTTATTTTTGGAGGATCTTGTATTTCGAATATACCTTTCGCACTATGGCAAAACTCCATTAAAAATATGGTTTTGTGTTGCGTAATATTTTAAATATGCAGGAATTGTAATACTGGTTGTCTAGTACTACGCGTATACACTTTTACTATTTAGTCTGCATCTACCAATCAACAAAATTTTCCATTCTTTATTTTCATCCGTCGATAGGCAGCCCTCTACCTTGTTAACATATCATAGTAAAGTTTTAATTCCATCTTTTTTCACCTCATTTCCGGTCGAAATTTCCAATTGCATCGAATATGAACATATAAAAATTAACGTTCCCAATGGTACGTTCTGAATACCAATTGTACTTTATATACGTGCTTAAAACTTGCAGAAGTAAAGAAATTTCGGACCCGTACTCTCCTCCGAATAATTTTGCAACCAAATGCCAAACATATTATTGTTACATGGTTAACTTATTATTCAGTTATTTTCCAGCTTCAGTTTTACTATAGTCGTCTATTTTATTTGTCAGTTCTATGTTACTCGTTGCAGCAGATTTTATCCGTTGAATTCTTCTAACTCTTGTCCTCTTCATCAGACATTATTACTATTGAAGATAAGTTTCTTTGCTCTAAATTATCCAGGTCTGAACATAATTTAAACTAAATGTCTTTGATTTATGGACACAACCAATTTTAGAGGCAATTACAAGTGGTTTAAATTAGATAATTTTCTATTGTTATGTTATTAGTGTGACTCTTCTGAGAGGAAAAAACCCCTTGTCTCTAACCTTAGGATACGAAGATGCCACGTGACCCACACATATAACATCTTCGGCTACGCGTATGTAATGGTATAGTCATCCACAATGAGGTGCATTTGTTATTTGCTTAATTTGTGAGAAAAGATAGCTATATTCTTTGTTTTTTTGCTATAGTTAGTGGAATAATTAATATGTTTTCAAAAATAAATATTTTAATTGTTTATGAAAATAAAACAAAATAGGGTTTCAAAAATATATTTTTAAAAACAAAAAATACCACAAAACTTAAATTTAAGAAAAGTTCCTGAAAAATTAGCAAGGGTTTACGAAATCATTTAGGATCCTTTTGTAAACTTTTATAAACCTAATATTTTGTGGTATTTTTGAATTTTAAGATAATTTTTAAAAACAAAAAATAAAATGTTATATTTTTAAGATTTTTTTCGTTTACTAATAATTATTATTCATTTGACGTAAAAAATGTGCCTAATCATTTTTTTTTCCTTGCCAGCCTCAATCAAATTAACGAATTGAAATGCTATATTAATTTTATCCCTTTTTATAAAAAATGAATTTTCAATCTAGTGACTCATGATTTTAAAATTTGATAGCCGTGTTGAAATTTTCGCCGTGGATTTTTCATCAATTTGGGGTCGAATCTCATCCTTTAATCCGAGTATCCCGTTTGTACTTTGTCAAATTCTATAATGATATAAGTATTCGTGGGTTTTACTCCAAAAATAATCGATAATGCAATAAATGTTTTGTTTAAGTCCCAGTCTAACTATAAAATGAGTGGCCGAAAAAATAATAATGTTTTGTTACAATATCTCTAGTCTTCGTTTTTGTCTTTTCGTGGAGTTTTAACCATTAGCATAAGGACATAAATAAGAGTATTGAATCAAAGAAGGTTTAGCATATTAAAATAAGAGAGATGGCAAAAAAGAGTTTTTCAAATCTAATTGTCTTCTTGCTTCTACTCGTTCTTTTGGTCCTATATAGGAGAGATCAGAGATGTGCATATATGCTCTATGAACATTGCTTTTGCTTCTCCACAATAGTTACTACAATTAACCGGTTAGTGCTTGACATATTTCCTAATGATTTTCAGGTTTTCATAAATCAAGTAGCAAGTTTATGATAACAATATGTGCAAGTCCTCCAAAAAATACCAATACATTTCGAAACTAAATTACCCTAGTTTTAATAATTATTTCTCCATTTTTTTAATTTTCACTAATATTATATAGAATTATGTTTAAAAAATCTTGAAATGTCAAAAGTAATGTTCAGGGCGCTGTATCCAAATTTTGGCTTGTTTATGTTTGATTTGTTTTTGGTTTGGATATAAAAATAAAACCAAATCGATTTTGTTTAAGTTTAGTTTGGTTTAGTTAAACCAGATTAGCTAGGTACCCTTGTATTTACTAGTTATAATGGGCATGATTGATAATGGCGGTATCTTTATGTTTTTGGCGGTAGAATTTTAGATGTAGATTTTTTTGCTGTAGCTGTAGAATTTTGGCTGTGATTTTTTCAAAATGAAAGCTTGATTGGTAAATATGATTTTTGTTGTAAGATTAACATTTTTATTTTTATATTAAAAGAAAATGAGATTAATATTGAATTTGTTATGCTAAGTTGGTTGACTCAAAAAAAGTTGTTGTACTAAGTTTAATTATAATTTATATATAGATATTGGAAATGTATAATTCTTGTTTTTCTAATTGTAAATTAAATAGAACGGATACGAAAGATCATCACTGTATGTCCATCAGAAAATCGTCGAGATGGTATCAATATCTCACCATCGTCAGCACTATTATCATCACCTTCATTGTTGTCATCGTTGCGACGATCTTCAATGCCAGCACCATCACCATGCTAAGAAACCAACAGTTTTTGAAAGTGAATGGATGATGCTGTGATATTTGTAATCATTGATAAGCTATACATGCATTTTCACTTAAAATATCAAAATGTTTTTTCTTAATACTTAACATACCATACCGTATTCAAAATGAAATGAATAAATTTTCGAAAAATATCTTTAACTTCACGGTTTTGCAGAAATAAAATTTACCAAATATCTTTTTTATTTTATTTTCATATTTAGCCCAATTCCATATGTCACATCAACATTAACCAGTTAATTCTGTCCATGTTCTAACAGATCTTCTCCCTTGTTCTAACAATGTCTGCATTTCAAATTAATTTTTCTAAGTAAGCCTATTCTTAGATGATAAGAACACTGTTAAAACATCGAAACATTTTAGCCTACGAATGGATTCACATTGAAGTGGAGAATGGAATGGGCTTGGCATGTGGGCTCCGTGTAAACTTGTCTTTCTCCAATTTCTGTTATCCTTTTAATAAGAAAAAATACAAGAAAAATGAATAAAAAACACAAAAGGGTCAGGTCAATTATTGAAAATGGATGGCAGAGAATTTTTTTCATTTCTTTTTCCTTTTTTGTGTTTTTTTTTAATCTGTCTTGATGTCTTATAATAATATCCCCTCTTTCACAAGAAAGATCAACACATTGGGACTTGGGGGAGAGAGAGAGAGATGGAAAGGGATGGTTCTTCAAAATTTGGTCATGTGCTCATGCTTCTTCTTCTTCTTAACATCCTCTTTCACCATACCGAAGCTGCTTTGCCTTCTGACCATGAACAACTCTCTATAACTGGTTAGTGTTTCAATACACATACAAATACATATGCATATATGTATATATGCTTGTCCATGTCTTATTAAGGGATTTTTATCGCTTTCCTTTTTCAATATGCTTTCTTTTTTTAAATCAAATATTTGGTATGACTAGAACATACTCTCTATTGGTGTTGTGTTAGTGTCGTCAATATCACCATCCCGATTCAAATCATAATACATGTTGTTGACAGAAAATAGCTGTACATAATACGTGGGTATATACTATATAGTACTAGCTTGTATATATATATTTTTTATTACTCACAAAGAATAAATATCTGTAAAAATAAAGGGAGGAGAATCATGGCGTATTATAAGCACAATGGTGATATAGGAACACCACCATCAAGAAGTGGACGAGGTGGTGGTCATGGTCACGGTATGTTAGTATGTTACTCATATTCACTTTTCTTTTGTATTATCTTTTAGACTACTAAACTATATCGATATTTTATATTTTTCTACTTTACATTATTGTCTATATATATATTTTGGACTCAAAATCTCTATATATATATATATATATATATATATATATATATATATATATATATAAATTTATAAATATTATTTTGTAGGAAGGAGACTGATGAGTATATATAGGCCAAATGGAGATATATATACAAGACCGTCAAGCAGTGGACATGGTGGTGGTCACATTCATCAACATTCATCTCCTTAGTTTTTGGCGAGTAACAAACTTGAAACTTATCTAATAATTAATTAACCAAAATTATAGATATGAATGTAATTTGTATTTCATGTGATTCTAAGTAACGATTTCTAAACTCGCAATATATGTATAAGGTTGTTGTGTAATATTCTTTTTTATTTTTTTAGAATATACGTTTTTGATAAAAGAATATAAAAACTTTTTTTCAAAACAAACTCGAAAATTTATTTTGTAGGTTTTTATATAAAATTTAATTTCTTTTAATAGTTCTTGATCGAGGTCAATAATAGTTCATGTATAAAAGGACTGGCTACTGAAACATCCAACTCGAGAAAAAATATGAATCTGATAAAGGATTGTAACCTATGAATATGAAATTATGGTAATATTAATTAATCTTGTATGTAAATTACGCTTAAGTTTTAATAAATATAGTTCTCCTAAACTTCCATCTTATGCGTGGTGTGGATCGCCGGTGACGTGGCTCGTTGGAGTGATTAGCCGGAGGGATGGAGTTGCTGTCATCGATTTCCCTTTGTTTTTGTCTCTGGTTGGTAACGACATCTTTGTCAAGTTCGTGTGTTAGTGTCTTTGAAGTTCGAAAAAACTCTCAAGACTTTGTATGTCACTTGGCTTCCAGTGCTCTCCATGTATCTTCTGTGAACTTTCTTCACAAGACTTTCAACCGTCAAATCTACAACTTTCCATAGTCGATGGTAAGTGTAATGGTTAGGCGACTTTCCCAATTTCCTCCACTCAAATTAAAGATCAGATCTAGGTCGAGATCTGTGTAGTTTTTATGTTTTCCAAAAATACCACAAACACTAAAAATATTTTTCAATGGTTTATACTTTAAATTTTTGGGTTTGGGTTAATTATTTTAGATTTAGAGTTTAGTTTTTAGGGTTTATGATTTAGTTTTTAGGGTTTAGGATTTAGTTTTTAGGATTTAGGGTTTAGTTTTAAAAGTTTAAAGTTTAATTTTAGTTTTATGGTATTTTTGGAAAACCAAAATTCTTAGTGGTATTTTTGGAAAATAGTACTAATGGTAGTATTTTGGAAACAAAAATTCAAAGTGTTGTATTTATGAGAATTGTACTTTTTTTGTTTTTTTTTTTTTTTAACATGATGCTGGTTTCATTATACATCAAATAGGATGGAGAAAAGTTGATACAAGTAATACCATCAGAAAGTAGACGAGGTCATGGCTATTCTGTTGGATTCCCAGTGGCGCCACCACCATTACAGTCATCACCGCCGTCATTGGCGCCATCATAAATGTCATCATCATTGCGGTGATTTGAAAACGACATTTAAAAGCCGGTAAAAATATAAAATAAAATTAGGATATATACAATCCCTGATAAGCTATATATGTGATATTTGTGTTATTAAATAATTTTTGCTGTAGTTGGTAAAAAGATTGAATTTTCGAGTTTGTGTAGATTGAATTTATATTTCAACTATCTACATATGTTTGGGTAAAACTAAGGGTACAAATAATTACGTAAGTTTGGACTAATTACTTAATGCTATATACAAAAAGGAAGATTTTGTAAAATTCGTTGATAAAAATAAGATTTTGTAAAATCCGTGAAACGTTGCAAATCCACTTTTTCAATATAATTCACATTCAAAACAACAATATATATTTAATATATCGAATGTTCTAGCGCCACAAAGTAACATAACTTAAGGGAATTCTCAATTTTGGATAAATTCAAGAATATTCATGTGTGATGATATTTAACAAAAATATGTCATTGTTGGATATATATTGCTCAATTTTATTTTTAAACTAAAATAATCAGATGCAAACAAATTATTCAAATATTATATGAATAATTTTTTGTAGGAAAATATCTTACATAACACTTTTTTCTAAAAAACATGATCAAATCTCCGATAAATTTGCAATCATTACTCTGCAATAATTTACATTTTTTTAGAAATCAAACTCCATACATTTTGGTGTAAAAACATTAATTAACTTTTAACCAATCACTGGACTAAAAAAACTTCTATTTTACGCTAAAGAAATCCAAAAACAAAATAAAATTGCCCAATCGAAACAGGTGAATTTTTTTTCAGATCTACTAAATCAATTACTAAAAACAAAAAATTTTCCGTCGTCCGACGCAAGGCCCGGCTGAAGTCCGATAGGACTGTCCCCCTTCAAACTAAAAAAAAACGGATGAGATTTGGCCTTCAGCACAATCTTCTGTCGGACCGGACAGAGAATTGGACATCGAATTTTGACTTCAATTATTGTCTTTTTTTTCACAACTCAGGTGACACAAAAGTCTCCGTGCTACATATCCGGCCAAATATTTAATGCAGTTGTTGGGAAAAAATTGGTTATTAACTACATCGACAATTTTAATGAGTTCTCACATCTGCAAGAATCCAGGGATATTCAAAATATGTAAATTTGGTCGTGAAAATCGTGGTGGAAAGTGGAAACCATCAGCTACTGCAAACTAAAATATGTAAATTTTAACGTACGAACTTGTTAATTACCCCTGTTTAGAAATTAGAATATGTATTTTATTCAAATATTCCCAGGGATTATGTATGTGAAATTAGAATATGATACTACAAGATATTAGAATATGTATGTTATTAAATTAGAATACAATCCATGCACCACCGATTTTATAGAATTATGATACTACAAGATATGCCTTGTTTTGGTCCTTGTTGACTAAATTAATGAGTCGCCGAAAAAGTCATCTTTTGCTACGCGTCTTATTTTTTGGTCCTTATATGAAATTTAAACTATTCGCATAGACACAAGTATAAATAAGAGTATCGAGCAAGAAGTTTAGCAAATTGGGAAAGAGAGATGACAAAGAAAGGTCCTTCGAATGTGGGACTTGTATTCTTGCTTCTATTGGTTGTTTTGGTCTCATGCTCTAACGATTGTGCTCTTGCGTCTCCACAAGAGTTACATCCATCAGGTTAGTCTTATATTCTAATGATTTTCATAAATCGAGTAACAAAAAGTTAATGAAAATATATGTTCAAATTTGGTCTTCTTCTCCCAAAATACCGATAAATTTCGCTAGTATATCATGCTAGTTTTAATAAATTGTTACTTCAAAGTTTTCAATTTCGTAACTATATATATATATATATATATATATTGGTTTAAATGAGTAGTCTGGCTATAAAATAGCAATAAATTCACTTAGATTCACCACTTCATAACCTGAGATTCGTTCAGTTGAGAAAATACAATAGCATTTTATTCGATTGCTTCGACATGCATGATTTTGATTAAAACAAAAAAAAAAAGATTTTAGTTTTGTTTTTTTCTAGCAATTTGAAACATATATATTAAAAAATTAAGATTAGTCACTTTATTATCATTTTTTTGTTTGATTTTGGTTACCATTTTTTATGAAAAATAAAAATAAAACCAATTTGGTTTAATATTTCTTTGGTTTAATTTTTCACTATAGTTAGGACTGTTTAAATGGATTATACACTCGTTTGTTTAATCGATTTGATTAGATTTAAAGATTTTATATTAACTTATATAATAAGTTACACATTGTCTATAAGAAACACTTAATTATTATTTTTAATATAAGTTACACATTGTTTATAAGATTTTTTTTTTTAATAATATTAAATAGGATTAAGAAGAGAGATGAGGCGAGTAAAGTCATCAAATAGTGGACATGGTGGAGGAGGTGGAGGTGGTGGCTGTCATTTGCCATTGCTGTCTCCTCCACCACCATTATTGTCATCACTGTCATCACCATTATCGATGTTTCCGCCGCCACCATTACCATCATCATCAATGCCACTATCACATCCATGATTTTGAAGAGATACACGTTTCTATGAGATAATGGAAAATCATGAGATGTATAGTTATATAATATCTCATAATCTGTGTAGTTGAAAATGTTGTTCAATGATTTCAAAAACAGTTTAATCAGAAATTCTTACATTTTCTGGGCAGGAGGATGAAAATGAATTATTGTTTTTATTTCTATTTGTTTAGGTTTGATTTACAATATTTTAGAGAGATCTTCTTTTGAGTTGTAATTAACTTCTCTATCATGGCTTGTAATTACGTTGAGTACATAAAAAAAGATACATATGTTCAAGCATGCCTTCTTCACAGGAAGAGAGAAGGGATTTGTTAGAAGAAGAGAAAGGAGGGTATGAGTTGGTTGTGAATGACGAATAAGAAAATTCTTGTAACGACATAAAAATGCACGATTTTTGTTTTGTGAAAACTTATTAGTAAATGAGACCATGATATATAGTCTAATGGTTTGTACTAATGCTTTTTTACTATGTCATAATACATATTAACTTGCTGTTAACAAAATTTCTTTTTCTAAATTTTCTTATTATTAGATTTATTTTAATAAAAAATTGTACATAAAAGAATATTTGTTGTTGTTCACAATGTTACCATAAACAAAAAAATTATTTAGTAAAATTAAATAATATATTTTTTAACTTAACTTAATTTTTATAGCCAATTTGAAACATTAAATCAATTTGTTGGAATTTCTTCTAAAATTCATTTTGCAACTTTTCCTCTTCCTAATTATTATTTTCTGCCGGCCAAATTTTCATTAAAAGCCCATAAATAGGCATTACATTGTTTCGGAGCCCATCAAGCCCAAATAGTACAATGTTGAACACGTGTTTGATGATAAAACAAGAAAGCCCTAAAACGAACATGCACCCTTCTCCTATTCCAGAAGTTACAGAGCAGATGGTCCTAACTTCTAAGCTCCACCGCCGGTGAATCTCGCCGCCGTGAAGCTCCAGAAAAGATCCGACAATTTCCACCAAGGATCCTCTACGAAAGCAGATAACATGCACCCTTCTCCTTCTAAGTCACCGACTCAAAATCCGATCTTAAATCCATCGGATTAGAAGAACAAGATAAAACCCAATTGAAACGAAGATAGATCCTAAAGCATAAGCTCTACTAAATCCACTCCAAATCAATCAAAGTTAAATCAACGACATCATTCATCTTCTCGAGAGAGACTTGACTCCAAAGCCGATTACGGCTCCATCACGGAGGAGTAAGATTTACTCTCCAAAGCAGAAGAACAAGCATATCCTAGGAAGTAAGATGGATTAAAGAAAAACGGTGATGAAAGCTAAGAAAATGGAAGGGGCATGAAAAGAAAAACAAAACAAAACAAATCCGAAACAAGATCGGTGACCGAAAGACTTAAAAGAATTCAAATTATTACAATATGAATATGGCAAACTGATATTTGTAAAGTTAAATACATAAATAAATCGATAATATAATAATATCGATATAAAAATTAGGAAAAAATGGATTTGAATGCAGAAACGAGACATTCTTTTTTAATTTTGAAATTATTTCGTAGTGTGACGATTGTGTGGTATTCCGAATCCCAGGATATAACTGTAATCAATTTTGTTTTACACAACTCAAGAACAGAATATAACAAATGTTTTTTCTGTGTTGTACTTTTATGGAAAAAATGAAGTTTAAGAGATTGTTGTTGTGATATGTTTTTATGTGAGAATAAGAAAAACCAAATGCATTTTTCCTTTTGTTTCCAACATTTTTCACTCTTAAAAAAGAGTTGTTGGAGACATAATTGCTGCCAATAATCTGCCAATTAATTGTGGTATTGAAGAGTGATTATTTATTTTGATAAAGTTTATATTCTTGTAGTGATCAATTACAAAAACTAAACCATAATGTAAAAGATAGGTTATTGGACCAATGCCCATATATCCGAACACGCATCTAAATCTGAACCTAAGCCCGAGTCTATTTTGGCTCAGCTTGGTGCGCGCGCATGGTTTAGTATGGGTTCACTCTTCTTTACAATTGTCCAAAGGTTTTTAACCTTGTTAGGACTTCTCTATAATATATGCTATGCCCATTTCGCGCATTTCAAGTAACAAACTTAGGACAAACATTTCTCATTCAAACAAACTGCAATTTTGACATAGGAGTATACTCTGTTACACTATGTCTTAAAATTGAGTCCCAACAATCCCCCACATGAATAGAAATATTTCTAAACAAATGAAGACTCGATAGAATGACTTTTGAGAGTACAAGCGAAAAATTCACTGTATAAGAGTTGGCAGCTTTTTCAGCTTTGAACCAGTGATTGTTAATATCTGTCGGATTTACTCGACCAGGAGGTGAACATGATATCTTGAACCACTCCGGTTTTGATGTAAACCGAAACAACAACTATATCACAACTTCATGCTCTCACAGAACGAGGTTCGCTAATTGTGTTCATTGTGGCCTTGAACATTCATGGTTATAACAAGTGAATTTAGAGAATATAGCATTTCATTCATTCTCCTACAAACGGCCTCATTTCACACTCACTAGGTGATATTCCACTAGTCTTTGTATTATGAAGTATCATGTAGTATTCCACGAACATATCAAAGCCTTGGTGAATATCATTAAAAGCAACGCTTATCCTTTTATATAGAAAGTAATGTATATCATCTTAGGAACTGGGTGAGTTGCAGTGCTTTAAGCAGACTCAGTTTGACTTAGTTTTCCTTTGAACCGACATCTTGGGATCTCCAGTCACGTAGGTAGGATTTCCATCAAACCTCCTCCTAAGTCATAGGCTTTAAACCCATTCCTCTTGATGATTTTACAATTTGATCTCGTGACATACCTTTAATAAATGGATCCTAGGTTGTCCGATGAGATAAATCTGTTGAGATTACTCCATTTGAGATTAATTGTCTAATGATTGTATGCCATCTTCTTAAAAGACATGACTAACCATTATACAGAAAACTCAATGCTGAGCTATAGTCGTAATGCTCACACTAATTTTTTCACATCATGATATCTTTTACCAAGTGCTGAAACCACTAAACTTCATTCGCTTTATCTCAAGCTATGAACTTAGGTTTCATGATTAATCTGTTCCACAGCGTTAATTTGGAAGATTTTTATGATGTTGTTGTACCACAATGCGTAAAAATATATCCACTTGTGGACTATTAGTTATTGGAAGCCGATAACCAATTAATAAAATTGTATCATTCCACAACTATTGGTGTTTTACCATAATACAATTCATAACTTTTAGTATATTGCACGTAGCTCAATACTCTAGTTATTAATTTCCAGTGTTTACAACCTGGATTACGCATGTATTGACTTAGTATATGGACTAAGTACGGCGATTGCTTAAGTACTTTAGACTTTTGATCACATTTGAGTAGATCTTGAATCTCTCAAATATCATTTTAGCATAATGAGCTTAATATAATTTTTCCTTTGGAATATCTAGTGATCCGAATCTCTAGAATCACATCCATTCGACCTTAGTCTTCAATGTCAAACTTCACACTAAGATCAATCTTAGTTTGTTCGACCATGTCTTTATTGCTTTAAACAATGTGATTTACAAACAAACTGGACAAAATGTATCCGTGCGGAGTACTTTTGATGTATATAAACTTATCACATTCATTGATGTTAAAACTATTTGACAATGTCAACTATTTCATGTTACTGTTTTTAGAGCTTTTGCAAGCCCAAACAAAGACTTCACGAGTCTATACACTGTGTGTCTTTTCGACTAAGCCATTAGTTTTCAGTTTTGAAAAAACCGTTTACACCTTAAGACTTTAAGCCTTAGTGACAAATCGATTATCGACCATATATGGTTTTTCATAATGGAATCAATCTCACTAATGAGGTTTTTCTTTCCTCGAAGGATAATCTAATTTAGACTTGACTTTAGTGAAAGTTACAGTGCATTCTCTCGGAGAAAGACCATTTAATTTTTGTACCAATCTCACAATCTGCCATAAGTACTCGCCTTAATTACAGAGGTGATATAGTCTTTTTCTCACGAGTTCGTTTTAGATTTTGTTTATCCTTACACTAAAATACGTGTTCAAAGAAATATATATTGTTTGACTTCATTATTGTATTTACATGATATCTGGTACATCTGATGATAAATCAGAAACCGATAAGCACTATTTTTATGTGCATATCCGATAAAATACAATATGCCATTTTTGGTCTAATTGTGATCTTTTCGAAGGTGGCAATACTACATTTTTGAGGCACCCCCACACTTTCAGGTATTTGTACAAATGTATTTTACCTCTTCAAAATTTTATATGGCGTTTTGCCAATGACTTTATGTGGTAAGCAACGCTCCCCCCCCCCCCCCCCCCCCCCCCCCCCCCCCCCCCCCCCACATTTGATGAGGTAACTTAGAAGCAAGCATCTTGCATTCACCATCCATTAAAAGTTCAGAATTTTTTTCATAACTCCAATAGATTAAAGTGAATAAGGAGCAGTTTTTTCAATGAATAATGCCATTTTCTCTAAGAAACGCATTCATTCTCATCAAACTCGCCTCATTTATCATGTATAACTATTTTCATAGTTTTCTCAAGTAGGTTTCGAATTTCTATCTTGTATGCTTTGAACTTTTTCAAAGGCATATTCTTGCTTCTTAACAAGTATACATATCTATTAAAATAGATACTGACGGTGGTAGCACCGTAATGCCACCATTCCATTCGATTGTTCCCAATCTGGTAGACTTATGAAACTATACAACACGTGTTTGTTTTAGTCAGATTAGTCTGGAATTTTTCATTGTCTCTGCATGGTGAATCGTGGTACTATATTCATTAGCATTGCTATGACATGTGTAAGCCTTTTGACCCCCCATAATGCCACAATTGGGACATTTTTTTCATTGAATTTCTTTTAAGCATTATCCCTTTATGAATCTAGTGGATGTTTTAATAGAAACTTTATGTTTCTCTTTGTGCTTGTGTTCACATATGTGAACAGCATATTCTTTGCGGTTTGTAGACTCAATCCGCTGCTTAACAATCAAGTTTTCAAGGCTCTCAGCCTTTCGCTTATGCCAAAGATAATTCTTGAAATATTTCCTAGCTAGTGGGAAAATTTAAATTAAACAACAAAATTGGTATGTTAAAGAGATTGACATCCTTTCATCCATTATCTCATGTATTAGCAATTAGAGCTCTTTGAACTTTCCATGACGGACTTAAAGTCCACCAATTTAAAGTCTAGAAATTTCGTCACTGCGGATTTCTTAGAACACGCGTTCTTATTTTTGTACTTCTTATCAAGAAAATTCAAAATTCCTTAGAAGTATTTAACTTACTGTAGATATATACATCGGTTTAATCAAGCGGCGTTTATCCAACCTTGCATAAACATTCGCAATGGTACAAAATTCAACACTGATTAGAATTATAACGTTAGTATTCTCCGGAGAAAGCATATGTTATCCTCTTTGAGTTACTTCTCTAGTTTCATCATGGTCAGGGAAATAAATATATTATCCTGCCATGTAATGAATCGAGTTCCATCAAATTTGTCTAGTATTAGTCCTATGTATACAACATTAGGCACTAAACATGACAATCTGATAAAATCAGAATTTGGCACAGCCATATGTGGCAGACCACTACCAAACTGAATTTGGTGTGTCGACTCACTAGACTTGTAACCATAACACCTCCACTGCTATCCATGTAAATAGGATCTGAACATTCCGATAAACATCAGAGATGTAGTCCGTATAACACACAAGATCATAAGTGGTAGACCATTCTCAATTTGAGTTGTCCACTCACCATGCTCGTTGTCATCTTTGTTAGTCAGCCTTTAGAGATCGAAAACACAAATGTATAGTAATATATATATGTCCGATTTAAACTGTTAACTCGTTGATAATTGTACTTAAAATTAAATATGTTCAAAAGAACCAAGATCAAATTAGTACATAAAATTAGAAGTTCAATCTAATATCTATGAAGCAATTTAAACAAATATGAATAAATTGCAACTAAAATTAAATTAATTTTTCCAGAATTAATAAATTCTAAAAATTAACAATTTAATCCACTTAAATGCAAAGACAATACTTATGCAATTTGAATTACACGATTAATTGCATAAAACAACCACAAAAGTAATTTAGCTTATAATATTGTCAAACATCAGATATGGGAAGTTAAAAACTCAAGACAAAAACGTGTTTGTGTTGTTACTCAACAATGAACACAATACTAATTTTTTAACATAAAAAAGTCTAGAAAAATCTGCAAAATAATTAGAATAAATTGCAGAAAATCAAAGAACTAATCTAGATAATTCAGCAATTAATTAAAAATTGCATAATTATTAAGAAATAACTGAGAATAATCCAATGGAAAAAGATTGATTATCGATCACACTTTCTGATACCTGTTTTCATGACAAAAATACTTCACAAAAAATTAGTTTTCGTTAGTGCAATAATGCATAAACGAAAATTTTTAGAATTAAGATTGTAAGAACTCAAATTACTACAATATGGACAAACTGGTATTTGTAAAGTGAAATACACAAATAAATCAACAATACAACAATACATATATAAAAATTAGGAAAAAAATGGATTTGGATTTGTAGAGGCGAGACACTTTTTCCTTAATTCTGAAAATACCATGTAGTGTGATGGTTGTGTAGCGTTTCCGAATTCCAGATTACAACTGCAATCAATTCTGTTTTGCACAACTCAAGAACAGAATCTAACGAACATTTTTTCTGTGTTGTACTCTCATGGGAAAAAACCAAAAGAAGAGAAGAAGAAAAAGATGAAGTGTAAGAGATTGTTGTTGTGATATGTTTTTATGTGAGAATAAGAAAAACCAAAGGCATTTCTCCCTTTGTTTCTAACGTTTTTTACTCTTAAAAAAGAGTTCTTGGAGACTTAATTGCTGCCACTAATCTGCCAATTAATTGTGGCAATGAAGAGTGATTATTTCTTTTGACAAAGTTTATATTTTTGTAGTGATCAATTACAAAAGCTAGCTAAACCATAATGTAAAAGACAGGTTATTGGACCAAGGCTCATATACCCGAACACACATCTAAACTCGAACCTAAGTCCGAGTCCATTTTGACTCAGTTTGGCGCGGGCGCATGGTTTAGTATGAGTTCACTCTTCTTTACAATTATCCTAAAGTTTTTAACCTTGTTAGGATTTCTCCATAATATATGCTATGCCCATTTCGTGTCTTTCAAGCAAGAAACTTAGGACAAGCATTTCTCATTCAAACAAACATCAATTTTGACATAGGAGTATTGAGTTCCAACAGAAGATCCGATAAATCGGAAAAACAAATTCGGTCAAGCCGGAAACCGAAATCCGAACAGATCGGAAAACAAAAGAAAATTATTTACAAAAGATAGTACAATGCCGGCAACAAAGTACAAGATCAGTGTCTTGAAAATATAGAGAGAAGTGGGAGCTTCTAAAAAGGAAATTTTTTTTATAATTTTTTTTTTCTGTAATTCACTCTTTTATCATCTTCCTAATTAAGGTGAGATCATTTTACAAAGAGACCAACAATTTTCAGCTTTTTCATTGTTTTATTTTTTTTAGCATCTGAATGAATGAATATGGAGTTCGGTTACAAGACACACATTAGAGCTATCTGTTAGCTATCTACACGAGACAAAAACTCACTCAAGAGGCAACAAAAGCTCACACAGGAGCAAACAAAAGCTCACATAAAAGCCACCCAAACATCAGACCAACAGCCAAAAGTGAACCAAAAAATGTTACCCTAACAAGAAGAGGCCAAACGTTTCTCACTATCAAAAATGTCTTTGAGCCAAGAAGGATATCCTATTGCCACATAGGAATGAGTCCTCAAGTCCTTTGTTATACTTTGAGCAATCAGAAATGCACCTCTATTTGTTGGCCTAACTTCATTCTCCAATCTCCAATGCTTAAAAACTTCAAGCTTATAGCACACCTCTCCGACCTGGTAATGAAGAGATGGCTAAGCTCTAGGCCTGTTGACTGCTTCAACGAGATCGAGAGCTTCAACATTCGATCTGGTCTGTAAAACTTCAAACTGTCCATTGTCCAAAGGATGCTTTTCAGTTTTGCATCCTCCAAAGAATCAGTCTGAGAAAAACCTCTGCGACTATGAAGTTTAACGTTGCCAACAGAATCCCTTAACACCCAAACTACTCCTCCTAAGCCATGTCGTGCAGACCAAATGTAACCAATGTTACATTTTAACCAAGGGCCTAGAGGATGCTTCCACTTTAACCTTGGCCTAACTTCAGAGGCTCTAGCAATCTCATCAAGAGACTGAGCAAAGAACCAAGACTCCAATTCCGCCATGATTTTTTCAACTGATTATGAGGCCAAAGAGAGTATACCTTTGAAAAAAAGATTGTTTCTATTCTTCCAAAGAAACCAGAGGATCCAAAGAAAGTTTCTTCTTAATTCCTCTGAGATTGACTTGCACTTTCTATTCTCCAACAGAGTATGCATATTTGCATAAACAGATTCCTGGTTAAAATCATCTATAGGGCAGGGGTAAGAGGAGAAAGCCCAAACTTATCTTGCTAGAGGAGCTTTTTCATTGTAATAACGAGATTATTTTTATATGGGCCTAGTGAAATCTTATATTTCCTTTTAATTTATTCCATTAAAGCGCTTCCACTTGTACCCTATATAAGTGGGCAAAAAAAGTCATCTTTGTTTTTTGTTCTTTTGTCTATTTAGTAGAAGTCAACCCATCTTCTAAAAAAATAATTATATGGAATCTAATAAGGCAATAACCATCCATGTGAAGTTGTGAACCAATAACATTCCACACTCGTCTAGTTCGGCTGGCTAATACTTGCAATGCCCCAACCTAGCGGAATCTTGTATCCATCCTAAGTTAAAGCACTTCTAGTTGCTCCATAAATGAGTGGAAAAAAGAGAGAGTCACATTTCTTATGATCATGACACCATTTTCTTAACAAGTTGTATATACGAAACCCAATTATACAACCCACTAGACCCACTAAACCTTAGCAAAGATTCCACATAGCACAAAATCAGGATATTCAACCTAATTTCCAGAAAACATCCTTTGCTTTATCTTGAAGACTATATAAAGATGCATTTGGGGAGGGGAACAACATCACATATCACAAATTCACAACAACAAAACACGAGAGTGAGAGAAGAAAAAGGGTTAGGAAAAGAAAATATATATTTTTTTAATTCTCGGGTTTACGGTTTTTGCTGGTTTGAACATTTTGGTTCGGGTTTTGAGTGTGAGAATATTGTCGAAGTTTTTTTTTCAATTCCAAAGAAGTTGTATTCTTGGGATTACAGTAACAAGTTCTTCTACCGTATCCGTGATTTTTCTTCCACGTACATTCTCGGTTTCTCTAGATATATATATTCTCAAATATATTTAGCTGCGAGTTAAAGCATATTTATGTAAACCAATCCTACACTTTTGTGGAACTTGAAAAATTAGCGTATTAGATCAGGAGGTTTAGCAAGTTAACAAAGAAAGAAAGATGGCAAAGAAGGCTTTATCGAATTTGGGACTTGTGTTCTTGTTTCTAGTTGTTATTTTGGTTCCATGCTCTATGGACTGTGCTCTCACGTCTCCGCAAGAGTTACTTCCATTGACCGGTTAGTGTTCGCCAACATATATCCTAATAATTTTTCAGAAATCCGCAGCAAGCATTTATTAAAAAACATGTCCAAGTTTTTTTGATCTTCCAAAATTCTTATTTAGAGTTCTTTCATTAATGTATAAAGACCGATGAATTTGTTTAGCGTGTCCAATCTAGTTACGTTTTCTTTTCGATTTTCAGATTTTTAGTTTTTTTTTAAAGTATATATAAATCGAATAGAGACCGAATATATATTATTCATTTTGATTTTATACAGTTTCAGTTTTTTATGTAAAGCAAAATATAAATAAAACTGAAAGAAGATTTGATAAAAAGGTGTTATACTCAATTTTGTTTCCTTTTCATATTGAAAAATGTTTTAAAAGGTGTTATAATCAATCAGTTCGGTTTGGTTTAGTTGGTATAATCTAAATTGGATTATGCTCATCCATTTGTGTTAGATATGATAAGCTTATTCCAATTGCATAATAATTTACCCGTTTATTTTTTTTCTAAACGTATATCTCTGAATTATGAAAAAGATAAACAATTGTTCGTCTTCTAATTATAAAATTATATAGGGTGGAGAAGAAAGATGATAACAGCATGGTCATCAAACAGTCGACGAACTAGTAGTAGAATTACTCCTATACCGCCGGAGTCGCTTTTTTCATCACCACCACCACCGTCGGCAATTTATATGAAACGTATAAAATATTTTTAATATATAATATATATATATATAAAAAAATGATGTAACCTTTTTTTTGTTGAAAGATTCTGTAATATTTGCAATCATTGGTAATTTTGGTTTTCTCTTGAAAGATGTCGTAGTATGTGTGCAAGTATTAATAAGTGATGCAACAGAATATTAATAAAGAGGAATTTCAACTGTTGTTTCCTAATATATATTTTTTATTTTTTTTTTCGACTAACAATTTCATTAATTTTAAATCAAAGTTACAAAATCATTATACATAATTTAAAATCGAAATTACAAAAATCAGTATACAACCCAAAAAAATGTTTCCAATTTTGAGTGAAGAGGAATGAGGCTTAGTAGTAAATTTTAGTTCTCAAGAGAGAATCTGCCATGTCGTCCTCCGTGCAAAACCAATATGAATACGAAAATATATATGTTTTCTTGTCTACGAGTCATCTATTATGTTCCATGAGTCATGTTTAATACATAATCATATATATAACTAGGAAGTTTTCTCCATCTAAGGTGTCCGCATCATTAAAAAAAAAAAATTAAGAACATTAAAAATAAATTTAATGACTTAATTAATTCATACACTTTCATATTAGATTATTATCTTTCATTGAAAATAATAATTCATAAAAAAACATAAAATATAAAAAAATAAAATTACAACACAAGAAAATATAAAAAAAAAATGTGAATATAATAAATTAGATGAAAATCAAATTAAATAGTTGTATCTTCCAGTTAATGTGTAAATATTTAAAAAAAACATAATATAAAAAATAAAATTACAACACAAGATAATAATAAAAAAAATATGAACATAGATTAGATGAATATCAAGTCCATATCATCAAAAAGAAAATAAGAACATTAAAAATAAACTTAATGACTCAATTAATTCACACTTTCATATTATATTATCATCTTTGATTGAATGAAAACAATAATTCACAAAAATATTAAAAAATAAACTACAACACAAGAAAATATATATAAAAAACAATTAGATAAATATTAAATTAGATAATTATATCTTCACATTGACTTAATGTGTAAATATTTTAAAAAACATAATATAAAAAAAAAATTACAACACAAGATCATATAAAAGAAAAAAAATGTGAATATATATTAGATGAATATCAAATTAGATAGTTGTATCTTCACATATAGTTAATGTGTAAATATTTGTAGATGATTAGAAATAGAGGGAAAAACTTATCACGATAAAAAATATTAAATGGAATGATAATTATTTTCCAACGGTTAGAAATTATTTAGGATAAAGAAAATACAAGTTTAGGTGTAACAGTAAATAGGGGTGGGACGGATCCGGATATCCTAGAATTTTAGGGTATCCAGATCCGTCGGATCCGTGGCTTCCAGATATCCGGACTTCGAGTATCCGGCCAAAACTCAGGATATCCGCGGATATCCGGATCCGGATCCGAAAATAATAATTAAATAATTGAAATAATCAAAATAAAATATTAAAAATTAATTTTTTTAAAAATAAATATAAAAATTAGAATAATATTTTTCAAAAAAATGATATTTTAGGGAGAAAAAAAATCAATATATATATATATATATATATATATATATATATTTTATATAAAAATAACTTAATATATGTAAAAAAAAATGTTTTTAATAAATTTAATGAGTCCGGATCCGGATCCGGATATCCGGACCTTGAAATTTTACTATCCGGATTCGGATCCTCTTTTCACGGATCCGAGATTTTACTCTCCGGATCCGGACGCCCCGGATATCCTAATTTACAGAGCGGATATGAACGGATCCCGGATCGGATCTCGGATCCCGGATAATAATTCCACCCCTAACAGTAAATGCAAAAATTTAAAAGGTTTTACTCAAAATAAGAATATTCATTTTTCAAGAGAAAATATGTTTTAAACATTTTTATAATGTAGATGACATTTAAAATAACATGTATTATTTGAAAAGATGGTGGTAAATTTACATATTTGCGTAAAGTGTTAAATGTAATATTATATAAGATTTTTTTGATATAAGAAGAAATTCACTTTTTGCAGAAGAATACATTTTTAGAATTTGAGACTATTTTTTATGAATGTTAAAGAATAAATATACGTTAGCGATTAAAAACAAAGTACTTTTAGCACATTACGTCAGATTTAGCACATTCACATTTGATGTGGGGTTATGTTCGCATAAGCATTTAATGATTTCTACGATCGGTTAAATGGTCAACATGAAAGCCTCTAGAGAGATGTCTTCATGGGACTTCAATATGGAAAGAACTTCTCTAGGATAAAAGGTCATGAGATGGTCGCCAAATCTGATTCCTCTTCCCGCTATGTTCTTAACTGACTTGTATCACCACGTGACACGTGGCGATTCGTTACTTTTCAAAAGAAAAGAATTATCGTTGACAATATTTATGTTGTATATCGTTTGGTAAAATAAGTTTGCATATATATAAATATTTGTAGATTTATCTTTAAAAAAATTAAATAGTTTTATTTATATTTAACAATTCATATTATTAGAAGTTTTAAAATTAAAATCTCGCGCAACTAATCTCGCGTCTTGCGGGAGTATAAATCTAGTATATACAATTGTGAAATTAATATCTAGTATAGTTTCCGTGGAGCTCCACGCACGAATATAACTATAGTAAAGAAATTATTATAATTGAATTTCTTTTTATCTATTTATAGGTTTGGAAAAGTAGAAAAAATCATTCAAAAAGTAAAATAATGGAAAAAAGTTTAGTTAATATGAGTTCTTTTTGTGTGTGTTGTGTTGTATTATATCTTCACTCGTATTGTATTTTGAATAATGTTTCAGTTTATGCTAACTGATACGATCGAGTTTTAAACCCGATAAAATCGTAAGTGCATGATTTAAATCACTTGTAGTTTTAGTTGGGTGTCGAATTTACTAAGGAGACTGAATTAACTCATTAAACTTGTAAGAATCTACTTAAGCTAAAAAAAAAGATATTTATTTGGTTTTTGGTTTTCAAACTACTAATTGCATAAATGAAACTAACAAAAGTATAAACAAAATAAGAGAATAACAAATAACTAAAGCAATCAAAGACTACAAAAAACGATTAACAAAAAAAATGGATTAACTTTCAAATGGAAAAAACATTGAGTCTTGAGTCTAGCAATGGATGGAGGGGAGTATGATGACTAATCAATGATGAAAGACACTAATTAAGACCAATCCTAGAATATGGATCACATAAATTTGACTAATCCACTTTCATGGCACTAATCACTTCACTAATTATTCCATTTAGGTAAACTTTCATTTGCAAATTTGGTAATTAATAAGCATTAATAAACAAGTCCACTAAATTCACTAATCACCCTAACATCAATTTTCATTGGTTAAGGAAGAAAAACCAAGTTAATTTTGGTTCAAACATTTCATCAAACACCTTTCGGGAGATAATCTACTTAGGCTCTAGATTTGATTGATCATGTCAAATACTAGCATTAAGTACAAACTAACTTGAGAAAATATATAATCTAAGCCTAATCATCATTAATCATCCACTAAACTCTCCTAATCTACTAGACCCAAGTATCAAAGATAAACTACTCACACATGACTAAAGAAACAACCAAAAGAGAATATAAGACAAGCATAATGTAAATAAGAGATTAAGATAAAAGTTTGAAAATCATAAATAAAATATTCTCAAATCCAAGTACCATAAACATAGAAATATGTTTTTGATCCAAAGAGGCAAAGAGAATATTCAAGCTTTGGTTATTTTTAGCCTAAAAACATATTTATAGGTCCATAAAAAGGTACCCGGATCGACCCAAGACAAACCGGATCGGACCTGGAAAACTGAGGCATAATACAAAATCTGGTTTCTGGCATCAGTCTGTTTTGCCTGATAACGAGTGACCGATGCCAGTTTCTAGGGAATTTCAGTAGATGAGGATTCTGGGTTTTGAAATCTAGTTTCTGACATCAGTCTGTTTTGCCTGATAATGAGTGACCGATGCCAGTTTCCAGCAAAATATGTCTTCACTAAATTCCCCCTAACTTTTGAACCACAACTCGGAATGAGTTGAATCTAACGCCCACGTGAAGCTAACTCAATTTTCTATCTCCCCACCAAATTTCAGATTAAACTGAGCAAGAGAATGCCTTCAGAATGCATGATCTTTAAGCCCCTTCGGACTGCATCTGCATCTTTTTGCCCGTTTGATCCATTCTTCCAGCTTCCTTGCATCCAACCACTCCAAGATCTCCAAATACACCTAAAAATGGACTCAAGAACTATACAAATTCATGAAATGCAATCTAAGACTCTAAAATACATGACAAGAAGAAACAAGACGCAAATGCATGAAAATTATTAATCTATGGTCAAAAGAGAGATCAAAACTATCCTAAACAAGTGTTAAAATTATGCGAAGTACACAATTGTTGGAGCATATCCTTCATGTCAAAATTAAGTGGAGCTTGTGTAGACGGATCCACTTGTGGTTGAAAATTGTTGTTACGCGGTTGGTATCCTTGTTGAAAGTTTGGCACAAATGGTGCTCTTGGTTGGAATCCTTGTGCTTGACCTTGTTGAAGTGGGATGAAAGGTCTAGGTTGGAAGGCTTGTCCTTGAGGTCTTGGTTGTTGTGGGTACACTTGATCTTGTGGGTTTTCCACATTCGTGTTTGGGTAAGAGAGGTTAAGATGATTCTTGAAGTCTTGATTGAAAGGCATGTATTGGTATCCTCTTTGATTTCCCAAGTAGTTGACCTATTCTTATGCTTCTTCTACCCCTTCAAAACCACTATCTTGATAGAATTGTTGATACTCATCAAGCTCACCAACGTAATTCACCGGCTTTTGACTAGCTTGCAAGGCTTTACTCATATTTTCCAACTTCTCATTGAGCTCTTTGAACCTTTGATCATCACCATTAGAACCCTTGAGTGTCCTATCATAATCACCACCATAACAAGCATCACTTTGAGCTAAATTCTCTATCAATTGCTCTGCTTGTGCAACATTAAGGCTAGTAAAACTCTCATAGCTTGCGGTGTCTAGCACACCACGGTAGAAAATATCCAAGAGGTTTTTCTTTGATATCCCATGATGAGGGCAACTCCTTGTGTAACCCTTTAGACATTCCCAAGCATCACTAAGAGACTCTAGACTACTTTTCTTGAAGCTATTGATGTCATTCCTAAACTTAGCGGTCTTTTGCTTCGGGAAAAACTTGTTGAGAAATTCCTTCTTGCATTGATCCCAAGTAGTTACAAGCTCGGATGGCACATTCCGCTCCAATTGTAAGGCCTTGTTTGCCAAAGAAAATGGGAATAAGATCATCCTTATGGTGTTTTCCGGCACTCCATTCATCTTTAAAGTCCTACAAAGCCTCTCAAAGTGATCAAGATGATCTAGAGGATCTTCGCTTGCATGCCCATTGAATGTGGAGTTTTGAACCAAAGTAATCATACTCGACTTTATCTCAAAGTTATTGTTTAGTATGGGTGGAGGTCGAATGCCAAGGAGTACCCCTCTTGTGTTAGGCTCATCAAAAGCCTCAATTGGCCTAAGCTCCGGTTGTGCTTGTGGTGGCATTCCATGGTGCAAACCAACACCGTGAACTCATTGTTCTCTATGGGTTCCATCCCCTTGTGGTTGAAATTTTCCTTGAGGGCTTTCCATTCCCGATCTCCTCAAGTGTTCTTCTGTTCCCCTAGATCTTCTTTCTTGAGCTTCTATTTCCTTTTCTTGATGCTTGTTTTCTCTTTGAAGTCTTCTAAGTTCTGAAATACAATCAAAAAAATCTCTTCTTGTTGACTTCTTCGGTTCATGCACCTTGAAAAGCAAAGAGGCAAAAAAAATGAAAGATGATTAGTGACCAAATTGAAAAAGAAACATTAGTCTCAAATAGAATCTTAAACTTAATGGCTAATTGCACAATTTTCCCGGCAACGGTACCAAAAATTTGATACGATCGAGTTTTAAACCCGATAAAACCGTAAGTGCACAGTTTAAATCACTTGTAGTTCTAGTTGGGTGTCGAATCCACTAAGGAGATTGAATTAGCTCACTAAACTTGTAAGAATCTACTTAAGCTAAAGGAAAAGATATTTGTTTGGTTTTTGGTTTTCAAACTACTAATTGCATAAATGAAACTAACAAAAGCATAAATAAAGTAAGAGAATAACAAATAACTAAAGCAATAAAGGACTACAAGAAACGATTAACAAGAAAATGGATTAACTTTCAAATTGGAAAAACAATGAGTCTTGAATCTAGCAATGGATGGAGGGGAGTATGATGACTAATCAATGATGAAAGAAACTAATTAAGACCAATACTAGAACATGGATCACATAAATTTGACTAATCCACTTTCATAATCACTTCACTAATTATTCTATTTTAGCTAAACTTTCATTTGCAAATTTGGTAATTAATAAGCATTAACAAACAAGTCCACTAAATTCACTAATCACCTTAACATCAATTTTCATTGGTTAAGGAAGAAAAGCCAAGTTAATTTTGGTTCAAGCATTTCATCAAACACCTTTTCGGGTGATAATCTAATTTTAAGTACAAACTAACTTGAGAAAACATATAATCTAAGCCTAATCATCATTAATCATCCACTAAACTCCCCTAATCTACTAGAACTAAGCCTCAAAGATGAACTACTCACACATGACTAAAGAAACAACCAAAAGAGAATATAAGACAAGCATAATGTAAATAAGAGATTACGATAAAAGTTTGAAAATCATAAATAAAATATTCTCAAATCCAAGTACTATAAACATATAAATATGTTTTTGATCCAAAGAGGCAAAGAGGCAAAGAGAATATTCAAGCTTATGTTATTTTTAGCCTAAAAACATATTTATAGGTCCATAAAAAGGTCCGGGTCGACCCAAGACAAACCGGGTCGGACCTGAAAAACTGAAGCAGAATACAAAATCTGGTTTCTGCCATCAGTCTGTTTTTCCTGATAATGAGTGATCGATGCCAGTTTCCAGCGAATTTCAGTAGATGAGGATTCTGGGTTTTGAAATATGGTTTCTGGCATCGGTCTGTTTTGCCTGATAATGAGTGACCGATGCCAATTTTCAGCAAATTGTGTGTTCACTAAATTGTCCATAAATTTTGAACCACAACTTGGAATGAGTTGAATCTAACGCCCACGTGAAGCTAACTCAATTTTCGATCTCCCCACCAAATTTCAAATTAAACTGGTCACGGGAATGCCTTCAACAGGTATGATCTTTAAGCCGCTTCGGACTGCATCTGCATATGATTCTTTTTACCCGTTTGATCCATTCTTCCAGCTTTTTTGCATCCAACCCACTCCAAGGTCTCTAAATACACCTAAAAATTTACTCAAGAACTATACAAATGCATGAAATGCAATTTAAGACTCTAAAATGCATGACAAGAAGAAACAAGACGCAAATGCATGAAAATTATTAATCTATGGTCAAAAGAGAGATCAAAACTATCCTAAACAAGTGTTAAAATCATGCAAAGTACACAATTATCACCAACATTATTCTAAAAGATGTTTACTTGTGGATTATTGATAGAGCGGAAGCAACATAAACAGCTCAATCAAGGGATTCAATGGAATCCTCACTTGGGACCTGCCAACTCAACCAAATAATTCAAAGAATCCTTGCTTGGGACTTGTTTCTTCAACTCGTTGAGATCTCTATGGATCTACCGAAAACAAGAATAAAGGAGAAACCTCTCAACTTTACTAATAATCTCAAAATCAACAACTTAATGAAACATTAAACCTATTGGGCTATATATAAGAAAATCCAAAAACCCTAATTCTAATTAAAAGAGAAAATATATTAAAATACATAAAATAGCAATAATACATACTTATCTTATTTCTAACTATGCGCTCCATCAATTATTTTAGCAGAAGATTTTCAAAAAGTTAAATCCATTTTTGTGATATATATAGTTAGTTTAACTTTTTGTTTTGTTGACTTTCTTCCATTTAGCAGTAATTTTCAAAGTTTGGGTAGCACAGCTTAAATTTCTATCCCTTGTTTGGTCTTTGTTGACAATATGAGTGGCTAAGAAAACTCATATTATCCTTCATTTGTATTCTTTCGTGGAATTTAAAAATATCTCCACTGGGATATAAATAAGAGTATCAGATCAAAGACGTTAATTAGCAAATTAATCCAAGAGAGGAAGAAAAATGGCAGAGAAGGATCCTTTGAATGTGGGACTTGTGTTCTTGCTTCTAGTGGTTCTTTTGGTCACATTCTATGCTTTTCCACAAGAGTTACTCTTATTGACCGGTTAGTGACATATATGTATATATGTAAACAATTATGAAACATATCTAGTCTAATTTTTTTTGTTCGGTTTTAGTTTGATTTGTTTAGTTATTCAGATTTTCTGGTCTATAAATTATAGAAACCGAATGGAACCGATTATAATCCCATGTTTCAACTGTGCTCTTGTTTCTACACAAGTTACTCCCATAGCCTATTGATGCCTGACGATCGCTGTCAATATTTATTTCTAGATTTTTTTAATTTTATATTTACATTAATGTTTATATTAGTTATTTTAAACTAAGACCGGAAAAAATATCTTGGATTCGAAATACGATCCGGGATCCGTCCCATCGTTCCAAAAATAGGGTATCCAAAGTTTCTGGATCTAGATGTATTTTGATTCAAAAATCAAGATATCCGAACCCGATCCTGATCTGTTTTCATATATAATTTTTTAAAAATAAATATAGAAGATTTATACAATAAATAGAAAATACTTTAAAATTTTACCAAAAGTAAAATTTATTTATAAAAATTAGAATAGATTTTTTGAATGTCCATGATAATTATGTTCTAAATTTTTTATATAAACTATTTTGAAATGATTTAAATGATATTTTCTATTTTTTTCTTTTTCGTTTAATTTAATTTATTATTATTTTATAGTTTTATAATATTATTAATTATTTTTACTTATTATTGACGGATCCAGATCGGATCCGGATTCCCGCGGATATTACAGATCCGGATAGTATCGTTTTCGATCTGGCGGATCCAAATCAGAATATGCTGAAATTTCAGGATATCCGACATGTGTCTGACCCTATTTTAAACAATATATGAGTAGTTTGATATAAAACTCACACTATCTACAAGACCGTATAAAAATCTATCAAGATTTGCTTCAATTTCAATATGGTCTTTCAGTATGGTCTGGTATTTTTGGTCTATAAAATAGAAAATCGGAAAATATCAATCGGTATTGTTAGATATAGTTTTAGTTTTTTTTTGTCAATAACATGTATTATGTAGATTTAAATCCAAGTGATGATGCATATACATCAGTTGTACAATCCACTAGATTCGTCTTTTTTTTTTGCTTTTGAAAATATATATTTTTATTTTAAGCAAAATGATTGATATTTAGATCGGTTCATTTCTTTATCATTTTAATTTTACTTTGAAAATATTATTATTTTTCTTAGTAAATGTTTTAGATATTAAATTTTAGTAATTTTGAACACATAAAAAAATTAAAACAAAAAAACCCCCAAAACTCATTTGATAAGTTACATTTCTACAAACTAAAGTTAGAAACCAAAACCTAAAAACTATCATTCAAAGTTTTTCAAAAACTAAAATCTACTGGAAAAAGTAAAAATTCTGAAAACGAACAAACTCAAAAACTAAAAGCTCATAAATGACATTCGAAGCTTCGATAAATTATGCATCTTTTTTTGGAAACTATCTAATTATTCTCTTTAATTATAAATTAAACAGACCAGAGAAGGAAGCTGATGCCAATATTCCCATCATGCAGTCTACATGGTGGTGGTCGCCATACAGATTGTCCCCCGCCACCGTGATTTGGGATCTTCGGTCACAACTTCGTATAAGATGGCTTTACTTCTCCCAATAATCGAAGTCTTCATCAAGAAAATAGCCACGTCATTTTTCTTTCTTCAAATACGAATTGCCACGTCATTTTTAAAGATTTAATGTGAAGTTCTCGCGCCAATAACTCCTTGTTGTGTCTTCACGTAGTCCACTTCATGTGTCAACACAAAACATGTTGTTTTTAGTGAATTTTCGTCTGCCACTGCACCAGCTGCATGTTCGACCGCACGTCCGCACCAGTGTATGTTTCTCCACAACTATGTTGCCTTCAACACATTAGTGTGCTCCAAGAGCTTCTAGTCTATTCTAATAACCTATATACTTCCAATATGCATTTTAAACTAGAAATGTTAAACGGTATAGTTCTCGTACGTACTGAAATTATTTAGCTTGTGTCTGGCTCGACTCGAACAAATCTGAGCTACTATATGTCGGTCTAGTTAAGTCCAATCCTAATTAGTTAAAGTTGGGTCCTAGCCCGGTTCAAATCACAACCCTAAACGAAAATAGATCGAGTGAATCTAATTCATGAACAAATAATTGTTTTTGGTCCTACCAGAAGCCCGACTGAAGTCCAATAGGACTGTTCCCCTTCAAACTCGAAATTGGATGAGATTTGGTCCTAATAAGAGCACAATGTTCTTTCGGACCTAAAAATATAAACTCTCAATCCTAATTTTCCGGACCGGAGAGAATTGTACATCGAACTTTGACTTCAGTTACTGTTTATTTTCATAATTCATGTGGCACAAAAAGTCTCCATACGATCGGGCCATCCATTGCCTACTGTCAGTTCGGTTTTAATATTTAATGCAGTTGTTGGGAAAAAACATTAGTTATAGTTACATCGACAACTTTAAATCAATTCTGACATTTACAAGAATCCATTTAAAAATGGATATTCAACCCAATTTATGGAGTCTTGATGTGCACATTTTGGCAGTAGAAAACTACATGGAAATCTTCAGCTACTCCAATTTAGATTTTTAAATATTTATACGTGATATCAATATAATACTCTTTTTCGTTCTGAATTTGATCTTCATTAAGAACACTTTCAATCCCACTTAAACACTCGAAATAATAATACGTTTAACTTATTAAAATTTTTGGTGAATGAACTATTCGGCAATTACAATCATTTAAAAAATTTAATCGAATTCTGATCCAGAACCTCCAGATTATTATAAAAAAAAATCAATATAACATTAATTCTTCTGCGTCAAACTCTAATACGACGTAAAACTATCCTTGCACCACCGATTTTTCAAAATTGATATAAGATATGCCTTGTTCGGTCATTGTTGACTAAAATTTATGAGTAACCAAAAAATGTCATCTTTTGCTACGCGTCTTCTTTTGTCCTGATAAAAAACTTCAACTATTCGCAAAGAGACAATATATATATAAGAGTATCGATCAACAGGTTTAGTAAATTAACAAAGTGAGAAAGAGAGATGACAAAGAAAAGTCATCTTGTGTTCTTGTTTCTATTGGTTGTTTTGGTCTCATGCTCTAACGATTGTGCTCTTGCGTCTCCACAAGAGTTACACCCATCACCAGGTTAGTCTTATATCCTAATGATATTCATAAATCGAGTAGCAAAAAGTTGGTGAAAATATATGTGCAAAGTTGGTCTTCTCATCCCAAAATACCGATAAATTTCTTAAGTATATTATGCCAGTTTTAATAAATTATTACTTCAAAATTTTCAACTCTAGACCTTCAACAAAGCATACATAGTTTTTTTTTTTTTTTTTTAAAGGAGTAGTCTGGCTATAAAATAGCAATAAATTCACTTAGATTAATTGCCCACTTCATAACCTAATTTTTGTTCCGTTGAGAAATACAATAGCATTTGATTCGATTGTTCGACATGGTTTTGATTCAAACCAAAAAAAAAGTTTTAGTTTTGGTTTTTCTAGCAATTTGATATATATATTAAAAAATTTAAGATTTTAGTCACATTTTTTTTTTTGGTTCACCTTTTTATTAAAAATAAAACCAATTTGGTTTATTTGTCTTTGGTTTAATTTTCCAGTATAGTTAGGACTGTTTAAATGGATTATACACTCGTTTGTTTAATCGATTTGATTAAATTTAAAGATTTTATATTAACTTATATATAATAAGTTACACATTAATTGTCTATAAAAAACACTTAATTATTATTTTAATATATATATATATATATATATATATTTGTTAAAAATAAATCAAACAGGATCTAAAAGAGAGATGAGTCGTGTAAAGTCTTCCAATAGTGGACATGGTGGAGCAGGTGGAGGACTTGGAGGTGGAGGTGGTGGCTATTCTCCACCACCATTATTGTCACCACCGTTGTCACCATTTTTGATGTCACCGCCACCACCACTATTATCACCATCATCAATGCCACTATCATATCCATGATTTGAAGAGAATCAAGAGATACAATCTTCTGCAGACAATACATATGTATATATTTTTATGGAAAATCATGAACGATAATTTATTGAAAAATTGTATACAAATTTTTTTGACCGAGAGCTGATGCAACTTAAAATTAGTATTAATAGTTATGATTCTTTGTGCTTTTAAGGCTTTATATAAGAATTATTTTCCTAAAAATCATTTTATTAAAAATTAATTCCTCCATTTCGCACAATAAAAAATGTCTCTCTTAAAATGACATTGTTTTGATGATTTGACGAATATACCCTTGCAAATATTAAAACATTACAAAAAGGAGAACACGATTTTACAGTTCTCTGTCATCATCAAAATTCGCATCGGAGTAATTTACAATAATTAATAATTTTTCTTTTCTCTTTGAAAAATGCATGATGTAATATGTGAAATCATTAATTAGTGATGGAACTGAATGTTGATAAAGAGCAACCCCAAATGTTGTTTCCTAATATAATATCTTTTGAAGCACAAAAACAAAGAGATAAACGAGTTACTCCCACATTCAATCAAATGTAATAAGTTAAAACGATGTAGAAGTTCAATATGGTGGTGTACATCTAACTAAGGTTAAATTATAAGTATGAAGCCTAGTATTATGCGCCAAACAATCAATCTTAATATTTAAATTACATTTAATCTGTCAAAAACACTATTGTCATCTTTTGAAATTCTACTACACATGTTATGGCACATCTTTTTCTGTGCAAAACCAATCTAAATCCGAAAAATATATGCCTCTTTCTACAAGTATCTATTATATACCACGAGTCATGCTTAATACATAGTAATATATAGTACAATTGTGATATTAATATCTAATTTTCACTCGTATTGTATTGCGAATAAAGTTTCGGCAGATCACTCATGCTAACATTATTCTGAAAGATATTTACGTGTGGATTATTTTAGCAGGAGATTTTCAAAAAGTTAAATCCATTTTTGTGATATATATATATATATAGTTAGTTAGTTAGTTAGTTTAACTTTTTGTTTTGTTTTGTTTACTTTCTTCCATAATTTAGCACCAATTTTGAAAATTTGGATAGTACAGCTTAAATTTATATTCCTTGTTTGGTCTTTGTTGACAATATGAGTGGCTAAGAAAACTCATATTATCCTTCATTTGTATTCTTTCGTGGAATTTAAAAATATGTCCACTGGGATATAAATAAGAGTATCAGATCAAAGAGGTTAATTAGTAAATTAATCTAAGAGAGAAAGAAAAATGGCAAAGAAGGATCCTTTGAATGTGGGACTTGTGTTCTTGCTTCTAGTGGTTCTTTTGGTCACATTCTATGCTCTTGCTTCTCCACAAGAGTTACACTTATTGACCGGTTAGTGATTGTTCACATACATCATCATCATCATTAGCAAACATTTATGAAACATATCTAGTCTAATTTTTTGGACGGTTTTAGTTTGATTTGTTTAGTTATTCAAATTTTCTGGCTTATAAATTATAGAAACCGAATGGAACAGATTATAATCCAATGTTTTAACCGTCCTTTTGTTTCTACACAAGTTACTTCCATGGCCTATCGAGCCTCATGATCTCTTTTTTTGTTTTTTCTCTGAAACTTCGATTTCTTATATATACATAACATTAGACTATTACATCCTTAAGTGGCCATAGCCAAATTTTGTCAAAGATACTTTTCTAGAAACAAAAAATGGATCGATGGCAATCAAAGAAGTCGAAAAATATTAGAGATTAAGAGTTGAGGATATCATCCTTCTTTCCAACTCAAAGAGCTCTTTTAACCAAAAAGGGAAACTATCCGCTACATATGATTGTCTTCGATCCTCCATTGTCACGCTTCGCGCAATGAGGATAGCACCTCGATTTGATGAAGGATCTTCCAAAATCACATCCCATGCTTGGACAGCGCGTAAAGCCCTCAAAATCTCTAAAACATGGTATCTATAAGAGGGCCAAACCTGAGGTCTTATACATGCGCCCATAAGATCCTCTGTATCCGAAGCAAACAAAATTTTTGTTATTTTAAGGCTAGCCATGCTCTCAATAGTCCATAAGAAACTTTGAAGCCTAACATTCAATTCACAATCAAGCACCCCAAAATCTCTTCTGCTATGCAACCAGACCTTACCCATTGCATCTCTTAACACCCAAGCAACCCCTCCGACGTTGTTATATTTGTTCCACGAAGATGCAACGTTACACTTTAACCATGAAGCAGGAGGAGGTTTCCACGTTTTGTTCTTGATATTCTTTACCTTAGGAATGCTTTCACACAATCTTCTGTCTATCCCTTGGGCATTTGACTATTCCATTACATCTTCTCTAACCTTTTCTACTGAGACACTAGAAAGATACCTTTCCCCTTCAAAAATGAGACTGTTTCTATTTTTCCAAAGTCTCCATAAGATCCATGGAAAGCTCATCCTAATATCTAATGGTATTCCTATGTTTTTTCCAACCACCAGCAGGTAATACATGTTTTGGTATATAGACAAACTGCTAAACCCATTTTCAAGGCAAGGGAAGTGAGAAACCGCCCATACCTGTCGAGTCACTGAGCAAGAGAACAGAACATGGTTCACAGACTCCCCTTCCAGCCCACACACTTGGCATCTTGAGTCCACTTTGATGCCTTTTGTTGCTATTCTGTCAGCTACAGGAATGGCTTCATAGACTGCTTTCCACATGAACAATTTGATCTTAGGTGGTGTCCTCAGAGTCCAGATTTGTTTTTTGATTTCATTAATGGACGGTTGCAACACTCCTTCTCTAGGTATTTAAGTCTAGATAATTAAAACCATTTAGTTTGGTAATTTGAATTAATTAGATATCTCAAATATTTCAAGTCGGGCAATTAAGGCCAAGTCTAACATACTAGTGTAGTTATTACAAAAAATCCCAAATACCATATTTTAAAAAAATGATTACGAAAGGAATAGTATTTACATACATTTTTATTTTATGCGTATTTCATTTTATATACATCTATTGTAGTCCAGTGGGCATGCATTACGTTGATATTTTATTTAGATGTTTGATTTATGATATATGAGTGTATTTTTTTTTTGTATTATTGATATTTGGTGTTTTTACACCATTAAACTCATAAACTCATATTTTCATCATTTTCTATCTATGAATTCACCATATTTGTATCACGTTTTGGTTTTTTAGTCTTATTTTACCTTTTATATACATTGAGAGTTAGGATTTGCATTTGCACGTTTTGCATTTTGTTTCGATTTGTTTTTAGGTACATTTGGGAGCTTTGGAGCATTGAAGATGCATTGGAAGGCTAGGAGGTGGACTGGAGTTGAAAGGATGGTCAAAACATGTCAAAGGAAGATGACGAAGAGGATGAGGGAGTTTATCCCAAAACTGAAAGAAGATGTTGATATGCAGAGTCCAAAAGATGTGTCTGAAATATCGAATAAGATGAAGGCTTTACCGATGGCCTATGGAGCTCATTTTTTGAAAAGACACATGAAATTGAGATATTTCCAATGGAGGTAGTGTCAAGTCATTCGGGGCTATATCTTAAGAGTTATCATTGATTTACTGAACATATATCAAATCTGCCGCGAAGAGAGAAGACATGAAACTGAGCTGCTTCACCAATTGGGGCAAACCGAGTGAATATGCACCGAGTGAAACTGAAAAAGTGCTCTGGAATTGTGACATGTTTTTCACTCGGTTTGCAAGCCAATTGGGAGCACACCAAGTGGTCACGCACTGTTAACTTTTTCCGAATTTTGTTGACTTTCGCCCATTTGATTCGGGTCGACCCGAAAACTTTTTTTAGACCTATAAATATGTTTTTAACTTTGTAATAACCTAAGTTTTCTTCTCTCTATTTGGATTTTGAGGTCTAAACATATTATTACATTTTGGATCAAGATCTTCATCTTCTCATGCTAATTAGTGCAGAATTCTTCACATCTATCTCTTATCTTTATGTTTATGTATTTTCTTTTGTTTTTCTTTATGTTTATAAACTAGTTTTCTCATGAATTATGGGCTAGGTAGATTAGGTTGATTTATGGTTGATTGATGATGCTTAGAGTTAGTTTCATGTGATTTATGAGGTTTATGATGTGTTTAATGCTAGATTAGATTTAGCTAATCAAAATCTTGATCATAATCATTTCATGCCCGGAAAGTGTTCAATAAAATGTCTAGGAAAATTCTAAACTTGCTTTTCATACTTAATCAATGAGAATTGATATTTAAAGTGATTAGTTGATATTGTGGACTTGAACTTAATGATTATTGATCACTAAATGTCATGAAAGTGAATTAGTCTATTGTGAGTGATCTTTGCCATGGAATTGATCATGCTTGTTTGTTCTAGCATCATTAATTAGTCATTAGTCATTCCAAATCAATTACCTTTGCCCATGATCCATGTTTTCTCTTTTGTTGGACCATGAGTTGTGCTATATTATGATGTTTTGATAGTTAGATGATGAGTATTATGGTTGATCCTTGTTAGATCATTTACTTATGTTGTTCTTAATGCTAGTTTTGACTTGATCACTCAAAATCTAGATCTTCAGGTATTTTCACACCCGAGAGGTGTTTGTGGAAATGTTTGAACCAAACATTTTGTGAGCTTGAGTCACATAGCTATTTGACCGTGGTTCTATGAACTCTTATGACAAAAATGGAAATATATTAATGCTTGTCTAATCATTGAGATGGAATGCCTAACCGCGGATCTTGAATGTGATTAGAGAAAATGGTTTTTTTACCATTGGCGTAGATTAACCTAAAGGATGAATATTCGATTGTCTATGATAGTGCTTAATTAAACATTTTGCATCACTGTTTGATTGCTAATCCATTCTCATGATAGTTTAGCTCAATGTCCAATCCTTTTTTCTTTGTTTTACTTCTTGCATTTTAGTTTTTTGCATTTCTTAGCATTTTAAACAATAAAAAATCCAAAAATATTTGCTATACATTAGTTTGTTTCTCGCATCTCTAATGTGTAAACTTTAGTCCTCGTAGGATCGACTCTTAAGTACTATCTCGATGTACAATGCACTTGTGATTTTATTTAAAATTTTACAAATTTTAAACCTTCGATTACCTATTGAATCTTCGCTCTATAGTAAAAGATAAAATAGAGTACATCAATTATTCTACTCAATAATTGCATAATCAGAGATATATATTTGAAGCTATACAACTTTGGTCGTTTGCATTATACATAGTCAATCGTCTAAAGAAACTTCAAAGTCAACATGGTATAATATTCTAAGCCATTCATTTCCGTCTAACTAAAGTCCGAAAATTTCTAACTAAAAAGTCCAACAACTATATATAAGTTTTAAATTTCAACGCCAATTTTTTTTTAAAAAAATTTCAAAAGAATGGTTAATTTGGTGGATAGCGAAAAAAAAATATATATATATATAAACTAATCAAAATTTTTAAAATGAATGACTAAATTTTGCCACATAAATGAATTTTGATTAGATTTTAAGTTTTTTTTTTTGTTATTCAGCCAATTTTTTCTTCAAAAAATAAGATTAGATGACGTAAGTAAGTCTGCATGTTATTAAGTTTTTATTAAAAGAAACCCTCTGTATTTTTCTTTTTGTAAATCTTCATTAGTATATTATATATTAACCAATTAACCAAAAAACGTCTACATGTCTTTTATTATTGCAAAATATATATGGATTTAAAATTGTAAATTCATACGATAAGTAATGAGTGATTTAAAATCACTATGAGTTTTTTAAGTAATACTAGATGAGACTAGACATGAATGATTTTACTTTTATCAAAAAAATAAATAAAAAATGAATGATTTTACACCCAGTTTGATGTCGAAACTTGGGGTCGTCGCTAAAGTTCAAAATATAAATATAGGCACTACAATACAAGAGGAGAGGATCAATAATTCAAATAAGAGTACCAATTAACCAAAAACCGTCTACATCCCTTTGATTATTGCAAAAAAAAAAAAAAAAAAAAAAAAAATATCTATATATATATATGGAAATAAAATTGAGTATTTGCAATATCTAACTGTAGATAACAAAAGAATTAAGTAAATATTAATGATGATTTTTTATTTAGGTGGACAAGAAAGAGAAATAATTTGTCTCTATTCTATCTTTTTTTATATAAAATATCTTTGAGAAAACATTTTTTTTCTCCGATCAAGCATTTTCTCTGATATTTTTTTTTGGCGTATTTTCTGACTGTGGTGAAAAAAAAATGACGTTGGTGATGGTGGTGGTAAAGAAATTTTTTCTTTTTTTTTTCACTCTCTCACTTGCCATTTGGAAAAAAAAATAAAAAGATGGTGGTAATGTTGGTGGTGAAGAAAACGACATCGATGGTAGTAGCAATCGGTGATGGTGTTGGAATAGAAGATGTCGGCGAAGAAAAGATGATAGTGATGAAGATAGTGGTGTTGAAGAAGATGTTGACGGTTAAAAAGACGACGGTGATGGTGGTAGCAGTGAAAAAGACATCGGCAATAAAAAATGTCGGTGGTGAAGAATGTAAGAAAATATGGTGGTGAATGAGTTTTAGCTATGAATAAATTTTAAACGTTAATATAAAAGTTAAACAAAAAAAATTAGTTAAAAGGTTACATGAATTATTAATCCGTTATTGTTATTGTTATCAGTATAATTACGTAAAACTTGTTATTATCATTGTTATCAAGTTAATCTTGTTACTATTATCAGTGAATATTTTTGTATAAATTACACGTTAATATATATATATATATATATATATATATATATTATGTATATTTACTATCTTACCACGTAATACAAATATTATTCAGATATTTAATATCTTAATATGATATAACATGTTATTATAATTGTTACCATAGTAATTATGTAAAATATAGACTAATCTTTTTTTATTATACTGATATAGGTGAAATAAAAAAATATTAATTCACAATTTTAAATTAATATTTTATATTTTGTATGATACGATAACTGGTTTAACTCGATAAACATGCATTTAACATATAATATGTAAATTTATTGTGATACTATATTAGTTAGGATGATCATCAAATAGTTATCCACTAAATTTAACATCGGATGAATAATATTGTCTGCAATAAATAAACAGTATAACGGAGTAAACAACATTAGGGACGAATGAACTCTGGTGACTATAAAGATATTTTGTGTAATTAAATTAAATCAAAATTATATTTATGATTTTTAGAAAAGTATCATTGTTAGTTTCCTAAATTTATTTTTATGATTGTTATTCTCTTAATTTTTCTTTTATTTATGGCTATTTATTAAATTCACCCAATAAAATTGTAAATTCATACGGATGCGAAGCGAGTGGTTTTCAATCTTTTTGAGTTTTTTTTTAAGTAACAATAGATGAGAAATGAGTGATTTTGACACCCAATTTGATATCGAAATACTCTAAAAATGTTAAGTACCATATGAACAAAGAGTCAAACTTGGGGTCGTCGCTAAAGTTCAAAATATAATATAGGCACTGCAATACAAGAGTTGAGGGTCAATAATTCAAATAAGTGGTGGAGAAAAATCATTATTTCCTCTCTCTTTTTTGTGTTCCTATCTCTTTCTGATTTTGTTTTTCGTTACTTTACTTTCCCTCTCTATTTGGATGTATAAATACATGTCAAAACGAGAAAAATATCAAACTAAGAAATATAAGCCAGAGACAGAGAAAGATGGGAAAGAAGTGTTAGAACGGGAATTAGAAACTGTTTTATAAAATTGATAAATGATAAATAAAAGCGGAACCGAATCAAAAGAAAATAGAAATGGTAAAATAATTCAAGGAAGCGAGATGAATCTCTTTTCTTAATTTAAAATATCATCCGTAGTGTGACGGTATAATGCAATAATGAATTTCATGATACGATATTGACGAGACTGATTCGCGACACCTGAAATCAGAATCTACGAACTATAACTATGGTAAAATAATTCAAGGATGTTTTGTTTCTGATCAATTTCAGAGCATGAAGAAAATTAATGAGACGAAGGCTTATCTTATAGCCAAAAGGAGATCAGTTCTGAGTCCAAAAAATCTCTGTAACGTGTGCACGTGGAGAGAATCTCAGAGCCGTTTTGACTGAGTGGAGAGAGGTGTGGGAAAACGTTGGGAGAGGTTTATGGAGTCAAAAAATATATCCGAAAGGAATATTTTTGACCCAGACGCGGACCCAACTGAAACGAAGACCCGACCCACGACACATACCCAAGTGCCCTAAGTGCAAATTAAAAGGCAAACGAGCCCACGCCCACGTCCGGTCCGGTTTGGTTCGGCGGCGGTGCACGCGTGGTATTTTTTTTCCTCCTGTCATGTGTTAATGTTTTGAACTTAGATATAAGTTCTCTCCTTTATATACTACATGGAAATTTCTCAAACTTTCAATGTGGGATAAAATGCACGCCATTCATTAAACCAAAGTTTGATGGCTTTTCCACTCTAGCCCAATGGCCCATGAAATTTCAATGTCACATTTCTCATTCAATTCTATCAATTTTTGCATAATAAGCATGTCCACTTAATGGCCCATTTTATTTGTACAAAAATGATCCAACAATCCCCCACATGAATAGAAATGACTCTAAACAGATGAAGACTTGACTTACTCTACTAACTAGATTAGACATACTTTCGAGAGTATATGCAAAAACTAACTGTGTCTGAGTTGGTGGCTTTTTCAACCTTGAACTACTCATTGTTAATATTTGTCGGGTTTACTTGGCCAGATGGTGAATATGATGTCTTGAACTATCCGGATTTTGGTGTAAACCAAGACAACAGCTATAATCCAGCTTTGTTTTCTCGTAGAACTAAGTTCTCTATTGTGTTCATTGTGGCCTTGAACATGCCTGGTTAATCATGAGTGAACTTGGAGAATATAGCCTTTCATTCATTCTCCTAGAAACGGTCCCATTTCATACTTACAAGGTGATTTCTCATCATCTTTGTTTTAAGAAGTATCATGTAATACTCCACTTATATCTCAAAGTTATGAACTTAATCATTAAAAGCAAAAACTTATCCTCTACACTTACAGGTAGCATTGTACATCATCCTGGGAACTGGGAGAAGACCGTAGTCTCTCAGTGCTCTTAGCAGATCCAGCTTGATTTATTTTTCCCTTTGAACCTAAATCATGGGATCTCCAATCATAGTAGGTGGGGTTTCCATCAAACATCCTCTTAAGTCGTAGGCTTTTTAAACCCATTCCTCTGGATAATTTTGCAACTTGATCTCGTATCAAACCTTTAGTAAATGGATCCGCTAGGTTGCCTACTGACTTAATGTAATATAACGTGATTATACCATTTCAGATTAGTTGTCTAATGGTTTTATGTCGTCTTCTGATATGACGCAATTTACCATTATATAGGTTACTATGTGCCCGTGCTATAGCTGATTGACTATCACAGTGTACACATATTGGAGGCACATGTTTCTCCCACATTGGAATATCTTCCAAGAAATTTAGAAGCCACTCTGCTTCCTCTGCAGCTTTGTCTAAAGCTATAAACTTAGATTCCATGGTCGATCTGGCCAACAGAGTTTGTTTGGAAGATTTTCAGGACAATGCTGCACCGCCAAGTGTAAAGATGTATCCGTTAGTGGATTTCAAGTTTTTGGAATCTGCGATCCAGTTTGCGTCACTGTATCCTTCCAAAACTGCTGGTTCTTTACCATAGTGCAGGCCATGATTTGTGGTATAACGTAAGTAGTTTAATACTCTAGTTATAGCTTTCCGATGCTTATGTCCCAGATTATTGGTATAGCGATTAAGTACATTTACTGAGTGCGCCAAATCGGGTCTAGTACAGTTTGTTAAGTACATGAGACTTCCGATTACTCTTGCATACTCTACTTGTGACACCGCTTCACCAGAATTTTTAGTCAAGTGAAGTTGAGGGTCTACTGGAGTTTTTGCAGTTCCAGTCGAGTAGATCTTAGATCTATTGAGTATCTTTTTAGCATAATGATCTTGGGATAGGGTGATTCCTTCGGAAGTTCTTATAATTTTTATCCCTAGAATTACATATGCTAGTCCCACGTCTTTCATGTCAAATTTTCTTTTGAGCATGCTTTTAGTTTGATTGACAATGTCTTTATTGTTTCCAATAATGAGCATATCATCTACATATAAACCCAACAAAATGTACCCTTTGGAGTAATTTTGATGTATATGCAGTTGTCGCATTCATTTATGCTGAAACCATTTGACATCATTACGTTGTCGAACTTTTCATGCCATTGCTAAGGAGCTTTTTTAAGTTCATATAATGATTTCACGATTCTACATACTTTGTGTTCTTGTCCTGGGATAACAAACCCTTCAGGTTGTTTCATATAGATCTCATCTTCTAAATTTCCATTTAGAAAGGCAGTTTTTACATCCATTTGATGGATTTCTAGATCTTGTAAGGCTGCAATGCCTATGATCATTCTGGTTGAAGTTATTCTCTTCACCAGAGAATAGGTTTCAAAAAAATTCGAGCCCTCTTTTTGCCGGAATCCTTGCACCACAAGCCTAGCCTTGTACTTATCTATTGCACCGTCGGTTTTCAATTTTTTTTTAATAATCCATTTACACCTTAGTGCTTTAAACCCTTGTGGTAAATCGGCTATCTCGTAAGTATTATGTTGCAAGATAGAATCCATTTCACTATTAACAGCTTCCTTCCAATAAAGTGCGTCTGGTGTAAACATGGCTTCTGAAAATGTTTTTGGCTTACTTTCTGCAAGAAACGCCATTAGAAAATCTTCGCCCTAAGTGAAAATTAAAAGGCAAACGAGCCAACGGGCCCACGCCCACGCCCACGCCCGGCCCGGTTTGCTTCGGTGACGCGTGTGTGGTATTTGTTTTCCTCCTCTCATGTGTTAATGTTTTGAACTTAGATATAAATTCTCTCTTTTATATACTATATAAAAATTTCTCAAACTTCCAATGTGGAACAAAATACATGCCATTCATTAAACTAAAGTTTGATGGTTTTTCCACTTAGCCTAATAGCCCATGGAATTTCAATGTCTTATTTTTCATTCAATTTTATCAATTTTTACATAATAAACATGTCCAAAGTTTGATGGTTTTTCCACTTTAGCCCATTAACCCATGGAAATTCAATGTCTTATTTTTTCATTCAATTTATCAATTTTTACATAATAAACATGTCCACTTAATGACCCATTTTATTTGTACAAAAATGATCCAACAAGAAGTGTTCTTCACAACCAAGTCATGTGCTCGTTCTGGTTCTCCTGATTTGCCTCCTCCCTTGCCTGAGCCAATTGACTCCATTCTCAGCTACCGGTTAGTCTTTCAATACACAAAACATTAAATATACATACACATAACATATATATACTGTTTGTCTCTGACAATAATGTATAAATTAAATTAAAATTTTGGTTACTAATTAAGATTAAGAAACAAGCTTACAAACAAAAATTCACATGAACAGTACAAGCTAAACCTTCGGCATTCAAATTAAAAGAAACGAAAACACTTTCTAAGTTGGAAGGTATATATATATATACATTTATACATATATATAATTTTTTTTTATATTTACATTTATATATTATAACAGTGTGTTTTCTTTCATATGAAACCACAACATAAATATTAGTATTTAAATGAAAATTCGTTTTATGAATATTTTATGCTTGTGTTTATAATTAACAAAAATATTTGATAAAAATAACTAAAACGTTCTTCAGAAAAAAATATCTTAACATATAAACGCAAATTAAGTTTGAAAAAATTAAGATCATAGTATTTACACCAATATATAAACTTGTGTACATGCTATTTTTTTACCATAGTTGAAAAATGATGTAGTTGACATCTAGATGTCCACCTAGACTCTAATTAATTGATTTTGGCGTGAGGTCCCTACTAGACGCCTAACTATCACATCAATTTTTTAACATGAGTTTTTACTCTATATTTGTAACATATATTGAAGTTTAGCTACACTGGTGGTAATAGTTCATAAAATAGTCTAATTACATATGGACTAAATCTCTTAGCGATTCGTATACTTGTTTAAATAATTTAGAGCCCTAAGTTTAACTCGTTACACACTTTAACTCATAGCAATAGATGAATATTTCGAAATGTTCTAATTCCAGTGCATAATTCGTCTATCATATATTGCTGCCTTCACCTTTAATTGAAACTAATTAATATATCCTTAAAAAATAAGACATAAATATTAAATGTAGGGAAGTTTGGTATTCTAACCATGTTTCATATCATTTTGGTTTTTCGCTCTATTTATGAATTAGATTTTTTTTTATTTGATTTTTTAATTTTCCTTGTCATAGTAACTATATTAGTTTTCTTTTTTTGAGTTTTGTACGTTTGTGTTCGGCCGATTTTGTCTTTATCTATCAGTTCTGTGTAATTCCAAATTTAAAAGTAAAATTTCATGATAAAAAAAAAAGTAAATGTAGGAGGAAATGCCAAGTGTGTGGGTTAGAAAGAGAATCTATCAATCACGTCATCTTTTCATGTCTCATAGCTAGACAAGCCTGGGCACTCTCTGATTTGCCTTCTCCTGAATTTGGGTTTGATAGTAATGATTTCTTTCCAAACTTCTCCTTTCTATTGACATCTTATAAGAACTGCCTATTACCTATTAGTACTAGAAGAATCATTCCTTGGCTTGTTTGGTACATATGGAAGAATAGGAATGGGTGGCTCTTTGAAGGAAAGTTGTTTTTAGCAATTGGGGTGGTTAAAAAAGCAGGTGAAGAAAGAGATCAGTGGACTGAGGCACAAGCTATTGAAGAAAGAGCTAAAATGAGAAAGGAGGAACATAGTTTAGTATCTGTTAAAAATGGTCTAAACCTCCGGAACAATGGTTGAAGTGTAATGTTGGCCTCTCTGTCTCAAAAAAGAAACAGGTTATTGGTGATTCATGGGTTCTAAGAAATGAGAGAGGATCGGTCATTTTGCATAGTAGAAGATGTTTTGCTTGGAAAGAGAATGTGGAAGAGATTAAGCTTATGGTTTTTTTATGGGCAGTGGAAAGCATGGCTTTGCATAGAGTTAATAAGATAATTTTTGCTTTTGAATGTCCGGAGTTAGTTGGTGCTGCAACAAGATCAAAGGCTTGGCCATCTTTTGCCTTCCAAGCGGCTGAGATTATGAGGGCTTTGGAAGGATTCAAATTTTGGCGGATGGTTTTGGAAAACAAGGAAGCAAATAGAGAAGCATGTCTTATTGCGAGAAGTGTCACATCGTTTGAATTGTTACAATCTTATGTTTCGGTGAGTTTCTCAGCATGGCTACAACAAATTTTTGTGGATGAGAGTGGGTAATCCTCTGCGATAACTGTCCTAATATTTTTTTGGGTAAAAAAAAATGAAAGGTTTGGTCAAAATGACCCTTGTGTTTTACAAGCAGAATATGTTAAATAGTTGATCCTAATGACTACTTCTTGTAAAGAGTTTTTTGTTAGTAAAATCGATATATAAATGTTCTTTTCAGAGGAAAAAAACAGAAAAAAGGAGGAGATTGATCAGCAGTGGGATAAGAACAGGACCTTCAACAAGTGGACAAGGACCAAAGAAAAATGATAATTATCATGGTAATAATCTTATTAAATATTTCCATCTATTTATATTTTTTTCACAATTAATTCCATCTTTAACATCATTTTTCCTATACAAATTATTCACTTTTCTTTTCAAAAATCACATTACATAATTCGCATATAAATATTTTCTACCTTTATTCAGTAATTGAATTGAATTTATATATTTTCAATAAATATACATATATAAATTTTTAAAATGTAGGGAGGAGATTGTTGAGCATATATTCTCCGAACAAGATCACAGCAGCAAGACCTAATACTGGAAAAGGTGTTGGTCGCAATTCCGTCGCTTCACCCTAGTATTCCGCCTAATACTATCGAAGCTTTTAATTAGGCTTCAACAATATAATATTTATGAATGTAATTTTTATTTCTGCAATCATAACTAAAGCTTCTTTAGAAGTTTCGGTTATGCGTAAATGTATGTTGGTGTAATGTTTCAGTGTTTTTAATAAATCTTTTTTTCTTTCTACACGTGATATATTTAAATTCTCAAAAACAGTTCAAACCATTGATTAACTATAAATATCAATAGAAAAATAATTACGCAAACAATATATGCGTACAAATTAAAAAAGGTTCCAAAGAGAAGTTATCTATCACAAAAAAATATTTATATATAAACTGGAAATGAAAATGATTTTTTTTGTTGTTGATAATACTGTTAGTTTCATAGAGGAATGAAAGTGTTTGTAAATCGTTACAAAATTTGCTTAACCAGCAGACATGTTTTTGCCAAAAAAAGATTTAAAAATAAGGTGAAGCCTAGCGAGTGACAGTAGAAAACATCTGATACGCAGATGAAGGATTGTTATCAATGTTTTTTGGTACATCCGTGTCTTTGGACAGTTTACGAGTGCTAGGATTTCTGTGTTATGCTCATAAGAATGCATGTGATAAAGATAAGTTTGCCGAAAGAAGTCGCAAATGTGTATTTAAACCGGTTACCACTCCAGTACCACATAATCACAAACTCTCGATAGAAGGAGATGATTACTTTGTAAATCCTGAAAGTTATCGAAGACTTTTTGGACGTCTCGTCTACTAAGTAATCACGAGACTAGAACTCTCGTATATTGTCCATGTTTTAGTTCAATTCATGCAACGACCTCAACAAAAATATTGTTACGGTGCACTTCGTGTGGTGCGATACCTCAAAGACTGTCCATGACAGGACATATTACTTCGAGTCGATGGTGATTTAAAAATATATGCATATTGCGACTCCGACTGGGCAGTTTGTCCATTAACAAGACACTCTTTAACAGGTTTTGTGATATTTTTGGACAACGCATCCATTGTGTGGCAGACGAAGAAGCAATATGTCGTCTCACGATCCTCTGCGGAAACGGAATATCGTTCTAAATCATTTACGCTACAAGAGCTTAAATGGGATGGCGAACTTCTTCAATGTTTTGGTATATCTTATTCGGAACCGATGATACTTTCTATGATAATCAATCGGCCTTTCATATTGCACGGAATCCGGTTTTTCATGAGCGTACGAAGCACATCGAATCGGTGTTATTTTATTCGAGATGATATTCGAGTATGACTCCTCAAGACGTCATATATTCATACTTCAGAACAGCCTACAGACATTTTTACCAAGGGACTTGGTGCTTCGACGTTTTCATATCTCTGTCACAAGTTGGGTATTTGTGACTTTCATACGCCAACTTGAGAGAGAATATTAGAGGCCCATATACTCTAGTGAATGGCCCAACTACTTTATATGAGTTCGAGAACATTCCTTGTATATACGAGTTATTTTAAGTTTCTATAGTCTAGATTGTATACCCTAGATTTAGTCGATATATATTGTAATCATGGTTAGTTATATACATCTGTTGTAACAACAAGTTTTTATGCATTGCGTTGATATTTTATTTAGATGTTGATATATGATATGTGAGTATATTTTTTCTTGTATTATTTTACTCCATAATTGCATAGTCAGATATATATATATATATATATATATATATATATATATATATTCGAAGCTATACAACTTTGGTCGTTTGCACTAGACTACATAGTCAAAGGTCTAAAGAAACTTCAAATTCAACTTGGTATAATACTCTTAGCCATTCATTTCTGTGAAACTAAAGTCCGAAAATTTCTAACTAAAAAGTTAACTATATATAAGTTTAAAATTTCAACGCCAAAAAAAAGTTTAAAATTTCAAAGAATAAGATGGGTGACGTAGTCAAGTCTGTCTTTTATTAAGCTTTTATTAAAAGAAACCCTCTGTATTTTTCTTTTTGTAAAGCTTCATTAATATATAATATATTGTATTAACCAAAAAACGTCTACATATCTTTTATTATTGCAAAATATATATGGAAAGAAAATTGTAAATTCATACGGATGAACAATGAGTGATTTAAAATCTCTATGAGTTTTTTAAGTAACACTTGATGAGAAATGAATGATTTTACTTTATCGAAAAAAGAAATGAATGATTTTACACCCAGTTTGAAACACTTTAAAAAATTTAAATACCAGATGAACAAAAAATCAAACTTGGGGTCGTCGCTAAAGTTCAAAATATAAATATAGGCACTACAATACAAGAGGAGAGGATCAATAATTCAAATAAGAGTACCAATTAACCAAAAACGTCTACATCCCTTTGATTATTGCAATATATATATATGGAAATAAAATTGTAAATCCATACGGATGAGAAATGAGTAGTTTTCAATCTTTTTGAGTTTTTTTTAAAGTAACAATGGATGAGAAATGAGTATTTTGATATCCAATTTGTGTCGAAACACTCTAAAAATGTTAAATACCATATGAACAAAGAGTCAAGGGATCGTAGCTAAAGTTCAAAATATAATATAGGCACTACAAAACAGAGTTGAGGATCAATAATTCAAATAAGTGAATCAAAGTGGTGGTGGCCTAGTAGTAAAAAGGTTCAGGAAAGAAGTAAACTCTTTCAACCTAAGTTCGCTTCTTTATGCAAATACTTTCATCTCTATTTGATCAGTCGAAATGGTGATATGCTTTAGGCCTATTAGAAAACCGGGTGAGTGGGTTATTCGACGGCTAAATTCATTATGTGGAATTAGTCAGATGATTTTAAACCTGGATCACTCATGATTATAACAAAAAAAAAAAATTCAAATAAGTGGTGGAGAAAAAATCATTATTTCCTCTCTCTTTTTGGTGTTCCTATCTCTTTCTGATTTTGTTTTTCGTTACTTTACTTTCCCTCTCTGTTTAGTTGTATAAATACATGTCAAAACGAATCAAAAGAAAAATATCAAACTAAGAAATATAAGCGAGAGACAGAGAAAGATGGGAAAGAAGTGTTCTTCACAACCAAGTCATGTGCTCGTTTTGGTTCTCCTGATTTGCCTCCTTCCTTGCCTTAGCCAATCGACTCCATTCTCAGCTACCGGTTAGTTTTTCGATACACAAAACATTAAATATACACGTAACATACTGTTTTTTTCCCCGACAATAATGTATAAATTAAATTAAAAATTTGGTTAATAAGACCAAGAAATCGAGCTTACAAACGAAAATTCACAACAGTACAAATTAAACCTTCGACCTTCAAATTAAAAGAACGTGGAATAAACAACAACAAAAAAAAGAAACATATTCCCTAAGTTGGAAGGTATATATACATTTATACATACATATAATTTTTTTTTTGTATTTATGTTTACATTAATATATTATAACAGTGTGTTTTCTTTCATATGAAACCACAACATAAATATTAGTGTTTAAATGAAAATTATTTTTATGAATATTTTATGCTTGTGTTTATAATTAACAAAAATATTTGATAAAAGTAACTAAAATGTTCTTCAAAAAAAAACAAAAAAATATATCTTAACATATAAACGCAAATTAAGTTTGAAAAAAAATTAAGATAATAGTATATACACCAATATATAAGCTAGTGTACGTGCTATTTGTTAGGCGTGTTTTTACCATAGTTAAAAAAATGATGTAGTTGTCGTCTAAATGTCTACCTAGACTCTGATTAGTTGATTTAGGCATTAGGTCCCTACTGAACGCCTAACTACCCCATCAATTTTTTAACAACATGGGTTTTTACTCTATATTTGTAACATATATTGAAGTTTAGCTACACTGGTGGAAATAGTTCATAAAACAATCTAATTACATATGGACTAAATCTCTTAGCAATTCATATACTTTTTAAATAATTTTGATCCCTAAGTTTAACTTGGTATACACTTTAAATCATAGCAATAGATGAATATTTCGAAATGTTCTAATTCCAATGCATAATTCGTCTATCATATATTGCTGCCTTGTCCTTTAATTGAAACTAATTAATATATCTTTAAAAATAATATTAAGACATAAATATTAAATGTAGAGAGGTTTGGTGTTCTAGCCTTGTTTCAAATTATTCGGCTTTTCGCTCTATTTATGTTTTGGATGTTTTTTCTGTGCATTTTTTAATTTTCTTTGTGGTAGAAACTTCGTTAGCTTTCCTTTTTTGAGGTTTTGTTTATGGCGAACATTTGTGTTCGGCCAATTTTGTTTACAGAGATTTTAGAGGTCTGTTGGCTCTGTGTAATTCTAAATTTAAAAGTGAAATTTTCAAATGATAAAAAAAAAAATTAAATGTAGGGAGGAGATTGCCTGAGATAAGAACAAGGCCTTCAACAAGTGGACAAGGACCAAAAAAAAATGATAATTATCATGGTAATAATCCTATGAAATATTTCCATCTATTTATATTTTTTTGTCACAATTAATTCCATCTTTAACATCATTTTTTCCTATCACTTTTCTTTTCAAAAATCACATTACATAATTCGCCTATAAATATTTTCTGCCTTTATTCAGTAATTGAATTGAATTTATATATTTTCAATAAATATACATATATAAATTTTTAAAATGTAGGGAGGAGATTGTTGAGCATATATTCTCCGAACAAGATCACAGCAGCAAGACCTAATACTGGAAAGGGTGTTGGTCGCAATTCCGTCGCTTCACCCTAGTATTCCGCCTAATTCTATCGAAGCTTTTAATTAGGCTTCAACAATATAATATTTATGAATGTAATTTTTATTTCTGCAGTCATAACTAAAGCTTCTTTAGAAATTTCAGTTATGCGTGAATGTATGTTGGTGTAATGTTTCAGTGTTTTTAATAAGTCTTTTTTTCTTTCTACACGTGATATATTTAAATTCTCAAAAGCAGTTCAAACCATTGATTAACTATAAATATCAATAGAAAAATAATTACGCAAACAATATATGCGTACAAATTAAAAAAGGTTCCAAAGAGAAGTTATCTATCACAAGAAAATATTTATATATAAACTGGAAATGAAAATTATTTTGTTGTTGTTGATAATACTGTTAATTTCATGAAGGAATGAAAGTGTTTGTAATTAGTTACAAAATCTGCTTAACCAGCTTAGAGACATGACTTTGCCAAAAAAAAATTTAAAAACAAGGTGAAGCCTAGAGAGAGTGTCAATAGAAAACATTTGATACGCAGATGAAGGATTGTCATCAATGTTGTTTGGTACATCCGTGTCTTTGGATAGTTTACGAGTGCTAGGATGTTTGCGTTATGCTCATAAGAGTGCACGTGATAAAGATAAGTTTGCTGAAGGAAGTCGTAAATGTGTATATAAACCGGTTGCCACTCCATTACCACATAATCACAAACTCTCGACAGAAGGAAATGATTACTTTGTAAATCCTGAAAGTTATCGAAGACTTGTTGGACGTCTCGTCTACTAAGTAATCACGAGACCAGAATTCTCCTATACTGTCCATGTTTTAGCTCAATTCATTCAACGACCTCAACAAAAACATTGTTACAGTGCACTTCGTGTGGTGCGATACCTCAAAAACTGTCCAGGAAAAAACATATTACTTCGAGCAGATGGTGCTTTGAAAATATATGCGTATTGCGACTCCGACTGAGCAGCTTGTCCATTAACAAGACGCTCTTTGACAGATTTTGTGGTATTTTTGGACAACGCACCCATTGTGTGGAAGCCGAAGAGGCAATATGTCGTCCCACGATCCTCTGCGGAAGCAGAATATCGTTCTATGTCATTTATGCTACAAAAGCTTAAATGGGATCGTGAAATTCTTCAATGTTTTGGTATATCTCATCCGGAACTGATGACACTTTTCTATGAGAATCAATCGGCCTTTCATATTGCACGGAATCCGGTTTTTCATGAGCGTACGAAGCACATCGAATCGGATTGTCATTTTATTCGAGATGATATTCGAGCAAGACTCCTCAAAACATCATATATTCATACTTCGGAACAGCCAGCAGACATTTTTACCAAGGGACTTGGTGCTTCGACGTTTTCATATCTCTGTCACAAGTTGGGTATTTGTGACCTTCATACGCCAACTTGAGAGAGAGTATTAGAGGTCCATATACTCTAGCGAATGGCCCAACTACTTTATATGAGTTCGAGAACATTCCTTGTATATACGAGTTATGTTAAGTTTCTATAGTCTAGATTGTATACCCTAGGTTTAGTCGATATATATTGTAATCATGGTTAATGAATAAAATAAGCTTTTCACTTGGACACATTTTTTATTATAAATTAAACAGGGTCGAGAAGAAAGATGATTCCAGTATTTTCATCAACCAGTCGACGAACTGGCATTGGGATGATGTAATAGTTGCGTCATTGATAAGTGATTTCTTCTAAGGAGAGAATGACATACAACAGCAAACTCAATGCAGTGTCGCATCTATATGTACCAATAAGTTGTTGAAAGTAAACCACTGACATCGATTTCAAAAGATCTTCTTGAACAAACTCCGTGATTTGAAGAGTCTTCAAGACAATGAGTAGCGTTAAGTGATTAGTTGAAAGAATTGATTAGTGAAAGAGTAGTGTTTGAGTATCCTTTTTGAAAAAGCACTTACGCATATACCTCCTCCTTGAAGAGTAGAACAGAAGGATTGGAGAGTTGCTTGCGTAATTTGAATTAATTAGGTATCTCAAATATTTAAAGTCAGCCAATTAAGGCCAAATAATGGTAAGTCTAACATACCTAGTGTAGTTATTACAAAAAAATCCTAAATACTCTATTTTTAAAAAATTGATTACGAAAGGAATATAGCATTTACATACATTTTTATTTTACGCGTATGTCATTTTTATATACATCTGTTGTAACAAGTTTCTATGCATTGCGTTGATATTTTATTTAGATGTTGATATATGATATGTGAGTATATTTTTTCTTGTATTATTTTACTCCATAATTGCATAGTCAGATATATATAGTTTGGTAATTTGAATTAATTAGGTATCTCAAATATTTCAAGTCCGCCAATTAAGGCCAAATAATAGTAAGTCTAACATACCTAGTGTAGTTATTACAAAAAATCCTAAATATCCTATTTTAAAAAAATTGATTACGAAAGGAATATAGCATTTACATACATTTTTATTTTACGCGTATGTTATTTTTATATACATCTGTTGTAACAAGTTTCTATGCATTGCGTTGATATTTTATTTAGATGTTGATATATGATATGTGAGTATATTTTTTCTTGTATTATTTTACTCCATAATTGCATAGTCAGATATATATATATTCGAAGCTATACAACTTTGGTCGTTTGAACTAGACTACATAGTCAAAGGTCTAAAGAAACTTCAAATTCAGCTTGGTATAATACTCTTAGCCATTCATTTCTGTGAAACTAAAGTCCGAAAATTTCTAACTAAAAAGTTAACTATATATAAGTTTAAAATTTCAATGCCAAAAAAAAGTTTAAAATTTCAAAGAATAAGATGGGTGACGTACACAAGTCTACATTTTATTAAAAAAAAAAAGAGAAAACAGTCATTTTAATAACGAACTCTCCATTTTACGCCAAAATAAATACGAACTTGTTAATGAGTCGAAATAAATACATACTCGTGTTGACTCGGTCACATTAAATACAAAATTAGTCAACATTAACAGCCGTTTAAGAGATGTTAAACGGCATTTATTGTGTCCGTTAATGTGAAACAGTGTCGTTTTAATAACAGAGGAAAAACAAAAACAAAAAACCAAATTCTGGATCCAAATCCCTACCGAAACCACCTCCATCTCGCGCCATTAGAGATTCATCTTCATCTTCATCAGCATCATCGAACCCTAAATACTATTTGCTCAAAACCACCTGCATAACCCTAGCCACATCCGCCACTTTGTTCATCGCTTCCCTTCACCTCGCCGCCAAACCCGCCACCGCAGCTCCAATCGAGCCTCCTCCTCCTCCTCTGTCATCTATGGCGGCGGATTCCGCTTCCGAAGAATCCATCGAAACAGACCAAAACTCGTTGCGACAAGAGGAAAAAGCTTTCTTGATCACTGCATTGTTGAAACCACCACACAAGCCTTTATCACCAGTTACAACAACCAAAGCAACTCTCTTCACGGGTCTAACGACGCTGAAAGGAAAATCAATGTCTTCCAGTTGAGCACAACATTTAATTGAATAGAGAATCCCGACTAGGGTTTCCGTGAAAGGTCTACACTTGATGATTGCTTCTTGAGCTCGACGAACCCTAGCCGCCGCCACGAGTTCCATTGATTTGGATATCTTCTGAGTGTTCTTCACACTGTCGATTTGTTCTAGTAGCTCGCGTATTCCACATCGAATTAGAAATAAGGGAAACAGAGACGATCTCGATGAAATCCGATCTGGGCTCCATGATTGAAATAGAATATAGCGAAAGGGTTTCAGTGTAGCGAGGAAAGAGAAGGAGCTTGAGTCTGAAACTGATTTCGAATTCGAAGGAGATGACAAGAGCCACGAGGTCGAGATCGAAGCTGCCATTTTCGTTTGGGGAAGAAGAGATGCTGACCCAAACCTTTCATCCTCAGTCCGAGAAGAGAAAAGAGTAGAGAAAGATAAATTTAGGAGGTGGCTTCGGTAGGGATTTGGATCCAGAATTTGGTTTTTTTTTTTTCTGTTATTAAAACGACACCGTTTTACATTAACAGACACAATAAACGCCGTTTAAAGTCTCTTAAACGGCTGTTAATGTTGACTAATTTTGTATCTAATGTGTTCGAGTCAACACGAGTATGTATCTATTTCGACTCATTAATAAGTTCGTATTTGTTTTAGCGCAAAACGGAGAGTTCGTTATTAAAATGACCGTTTTTCCTAAAAGAAACCCTCTGTATTTTTCTTTTTGTAAAGCTTCATTAATATATAATATATTAACCAATTAACCAAAAAACGTCTACATATCTTTTATTATTGCAAAATATATATGGAAAGAAAATTGTAAATTCATACGGATGAGTAACGAGTGATTTAAAATCTCTGTGAGTTTTTTTAAATAACACTAGATGAGAAATGAATGATTTTACTTTATAAAAAAAAGAAATGAATGATTTTACACCCAGTTTGATGTCGAAACACGTTAAAATTTTTAAATACCAGATGAACAAAGAGTCAAACATAATCAGACAAGCGTTCGGAGACAATCGTTTTCTCTCAAAATCAGAGTGGTTCGTCCTAAAGCGCCGTCAACACTAAATCTCTCGATCTCCTTCTCCGGTGGCCGGTGGCTCTCACCGCCACCGTGAAAGGGATCCTTTCCCTAGCTTTTCTTTTCTCGGCTCCTCTTCGATGTTTTTTTCCTTGAGGTTGGGCGCAGATCTGTGGTTCCTTGTCGATGGTTTGGCTTTTTATTTGGTAGCTCTGGGTTTCGCTGGTGGCCATGGCCGGTGGTGTGCTCTCTGGGTTCTCTCTTCTCCGTGGATCCGTTTTGCTGAAGGACGGTGAAAGGGTTAGTCGTTTGAGATCTCTGGTGACTTTGCCTCTTTTGTGCTAGGGGTTTCAGCGGTGGTTCTAGTGGCTCCGGTACAGTGAGCTCGGTAGCTGGGTTTGGGAGTTGCGGTCTAGGGATGGTGTCAATCTGCGATGGGTTTGAGGACGAATCTATTCGGAATTTCATCGGCTCTGTCTCCTTTATGTCCTATTCAGCGGCGGCTTGCAATGGTTTCTCTTTCTCGGCGATTTTGGTAAGGTTTTAGGTTTGGGTTCCTCTGGGATCATCTCCTTCCTTGCTCAGTGTGTTCTACGTCTGTCCTCTCAACTGCTCCAGTCAAAGTTTGGTTTGTTTTGCTCTTGTTTTGTGTTTGTCTTTTTGTCCGGGTTGCTTTCTTCTTGTTCAGGCTGTGGGTTGGGTCTAGTCCTACCCTTTTTTATTTTGGCTCAGGTCTTTTGGGTGTTGAGGTTCCGTGGGTTGGTGTTTGAGTTTCTTTATCAAGCTGCTTGTTTAGTTGCAATTGTGGTTTCCGGTCGTTGAGTTTTGCTAGGTCCTCTTGTTTGGGTTCGCTCTTGTGGTGGTATATTGTTGTGGAGTCATCTACTACTTCTCCCGATGCTTAGGTGACGGGAGTTGGTATCAAGACGAAGCAATTGTGTCGATTTTCAGCTCTGCTCTTGCGAGGAGGTGGCTAGTGTTAAGTCTGTAGATGACTTTGGCTAGTTTGCGAGTGTCCGCGTTTTAGAGGTGTTGATCTTTTTTAGCTGTGTCCCTTCAGAGGTCAAAGGTTATGCTTTGAGCCTAGTCTTGTCGTCCCCTCGGGTTCTTCTATCTTGTTGCTTTGGGAGTGGTGTCCGTGTCATGGTTTTCTTCGTTCTGCCTTCCTTCTCCGTCCTCTTTGTTGCTAGTAGAGTTTAGTGTAGAGCAGACCCCGTTGTTTGATCTTCCAGCTCTTGGTTTTTGGCGCAGCTTAGGCATCAAAAAATTCAATAGGAAGCTGATTGTTTCGTTGCGGTCCTGTGGTCTGGCGGTTGGTTTAGTTCCTCTTCGCCCTCAAATTACGATTTTCGTATCCTTTGACTCTGTCTTTATTGATTCGTGTTGGCTCTTACATTTAATTGTAATTTGGTTCTATAATTCAATACAAATCAGATGAAAAAAAAAAAAAAAACAAAGAGTCAAACTTGGGGTCGTCGCTTAAGCTCAAAATATACTATAGGCACTACAATACAAGAGGAGAGGATCAATAATTCAAATAAGAGTACCAATTACATCCCTTTGATCATTGCAAAACATATATATATGGAAATAAAACTGTAAATTCATACGGATGAGAAATGAGTGGTTTTAAATCTTTTTGAGTTTTTTTTAAAGTAACAATGGATGAGAAATGAGTGATTTTGACACCCAATTTGATGTCGGAACACTCTAAAAATGTTAAATACCATATGAACAAAGAGTCAAACTTGGGGTCGTCGCTAAAGTTCAAAATATACTATAGGCACTACAATATAAGAGTTGAGGGTCAATAATTCAAATAAGTGGTGGAGAAAAATCATTATTTCCTCTCTCTTTTTTTGTGTTCCTATCTCTTTCTGATTTTGTTTTTCGTTACTTTACTTTCCCTCTCTATTTGGATGTATAAATACATGTCAAAACGAATCAAAAGAAAAATATCAAACTAAGAAATATAAGCGAGAGACAGAGAAAGATGGGAAAGAAGTGTTCTTCACAACCAAGTCATGTGCTCGTTTTGGTTCTCCTGATTTGCCTCCTCCCTTGCCTTAGCCAATCGACTCCATTCTCAGCTACCGGTTAGTTTTTCAATACACAAAACAATAAATATACACGTAACATACTGTTTTTTTTTCCCCGACAATAATGTATAAATTAATTAAAAGTTTGGTTAATAAGACCAAGAAATCGAGCTTACAAACGAAAATTCACAAACAGTACAAATTAAACCTTCGGCCTTCAAATTAAAAGAAAGTGGAATAAACAACAAAGAAAAAGAAACGAACACATTCCCTAAGTTGGAAGGTATATATACATTTATACATATATGTAGTTTTTGGTGTTTATGTTCACATTTATATATTATAACAGTGTGTTTTCTTTCATATGAAACCACAACATAATTAGTGTTTAAATGAAAATTCTTTTTATGAATATTTTATGCTTGTGTTTATAATTAACAAAAATATTTGATAAAAGTAACTAAAACGATCTTCAAAAAAACAAAAAATATATCTTAACATATAAACGCAAATTAAGTTTGAAAAAAAATAAGATCATAGTATATATATACACCAATATATAAGCGTGTGTACGTGCTATTCGTTAGGCGTATTTTTACCATGGTTAAAAATAAGATGTAGTTGTTGTCTAGACGTTCACCTAAACTCTGATTAGTTGATTTACGCGTTAGGTCCTTACTGAACGCCTAACTACCCATCAATTTTTTAACATAGGTTTTTACTCTATATTTATAACATATATTGAAGTTTAGGTACACTGGTGGAAATAGTTCATAAATAATCTAATTATATATGGACTAAATCTCTTAGCAATTCGTATACTTGTTTAAATAATTTAGAGCCCTAAGTTTAACTCGTTATACACGTTAAATCAAAGCAATAGATGAATATTTCGAAATGTTCTAATTCCAATGCATAATTCGTCTATCATATATTGCTTCCTTATCCTTTAATTAAAACTAATTAATAAATTCTTAAAAATAAAATTAAGACATAAATATTAAATGTAGAGAGATTTGGTGTTCTAGCCATGTTTCAGATCATTCGGTTTTTCGCTCTATTTATGTTTTGAATTCTTTTCTGTGCGTTTTTTTAATTCTTTTTGTTGTAGTAACTTCGTTAGCTTTTCTTTTTTGAGATTTTGTTTGTGACGAACGTTTGTGTTCGGCCAGTTTTATTTCCAGAGACTTTAGACGTGTATGGTTCTGTGTAATTTTAAATTTAAAAGTAAAATTTCTAGATGATAAAAAAAAAAATTAAATGTAGGGAGGAGATTGATTGGGATAAGAACAGGACCTTCAACAAGTGGACAAGGACCAAAGAAAAATGATAATTATCATGGTAATAATCCTATTAAATATTTCCATCTATTTATATTTTTTTGTCCCAATTAATTCCATCTTTAACATCATTTTTTCCTATCACTTTTCTTTTCAAAAATCACATTACATAATTCGCCTATAAATATTTTCTGCCTTTATTCAGTAATTGAATTGAATTTATATATTTTCAATAAATATACATATATAAATTTGTAAAATGTAGGGAGGAGATTGTTGAGCATATATTCTCCGAACAAGATCACAGCAGCAAGACCTAATACTGGAAAGGGTGTTGGTCGCAATTCCGTCGCTTCACCCTAGTATTCCGCCTAATTCTATCGAAGCTTTTAATTAGGCTTCAACAATATAATATTTATGAATGTAATTTTTATTTCTGCAGTCATAACTAAAGCTTCTTTAGAAATTTCAGTTATGCGTGAATGTATGTTGGTGTAATGTTTCAGTGTTTTTAATAAGTCTTTTTTTCTTTCTACACGTGATATATTTAAATTCTCAAAAGCAGTTCAAACCATTGATTAACTATAAATATCAATAGAAAAATAATTACGCAAACAATATATGCGTACAAATTAAAAAAGGTTCCAAAGAGAAGTTATCTATCACAAGAAAATATTTATATATAAACTGGAAATGAAAATTATTTTGTTGTTGTTGATAATACTGTTAATTTCATGAAGGAATGAAAGTGTTTGTAATTAGTTACAAAATCTGCTTAACCAGCTTAGAGACATGACTTTGCCAAAAAAAAATTTAAAAACAAGGTGAAGCCTAGAGAGAGTGTCAATAGAAAACATTTGATACGCAGATGAAGGATTGTCATCAATGTTGTTTGGTACATCCGTGTCTTTGGATAGTTTACGAGTGCTAGGATGTTTGCGTTATGCTCATAAGAGTGCACGTGATAAAGATAAGTTTGCTGAAGGAAGTCGTAAATGTGTATATAAACCGGTTGCCACTCCATTACCACATAATCACAAACTCTCGACAGAAGGAAATGATTACTTTGTAAATCCTGAAAGTTATCGAAGACTTGTTGGACGTCTCGTCTACTAAGTAATCACGAGACCAGAATTCTCCTATACTGTCCATGTTTTAGCTCAATTCATTCAACGACCTCAACAAAAACATTGTTACAGTGCACTTCGTGTGGTGCGATACCTCAAAAACTGTCCAGGAAAAAACATATTACTTCGAGCAGATGGTGCTTTGAAAATATATGCGTATTGCGACTCCGACTGAGCAGCTTGTCCATTAACAAGACGCTCTTTGACAGATTTTGTGGTATTTTTGGACAACGCACCCATTGTGTGGAAGCCGAAGAGGCAATATGTCGTCCCACGATCCTCTGCGGAAGCAGAATATCGTTCTATGTCATTTATGCTACAAAAGCTTAAATGGGATCGTGAAATTCTTCAATGTTTTGGTATATCTCATCCGGAACTGATGACACTTTTCTATGAGAATCAATCGGCCTTTCATATTGCACGGAATCCGGTTTTTCATGAGCGTACGAAGCACATCGAATCGGATTGTCATTTTATTCGAGATGATATTCGAGCAAGACTCCTCAAAACATCATATATTCATACTTCGGAACAGCCAGCAGACATTTTTACCAAGGGACTTGGTGCTTCGACGTTTTCATATCTCTGTCACAAGTTGGGTATTTGTGACCTTCATACGCCAACTTGAGAGAGAGTATTAGAGGTCCATATACTCTAGCGAATGGCCCAACTACTTTATATGAGTTCGAGAACATTCCTTGTATATACGAGTTATGTTAAGTTTCTATAGTCTAGATTGTATACCCTAGGTTTAGTCGATATATATTGTAATCATGGTTAATGAATAAAATAAGCTTTTCACTTGGACACATTTTTTATTATAAATTAAACAGGGTCGAGAAGAAAGATGATTCCAGTATTTTCATCAACCAGTCGACGAACTGGCATTGGGATGATGTAATAGTTGCGTCATTGATAAGTGATTTCTTCTAAGGAGAGAATGACATACAACAGCAAACTCAATGCAGTGTCGCATCTATATGTACCAATAAGTTGTTGAAAGTAAACCACTGACATCGATTTCAAAAGATCTTCTTGAACAAACTCCGTGATTTGAAGAGTCTTCAAGACAATGAGTAGCGTTAAGTGATTAGTTGAAAGAATTGATTAGTGAAAGAGTAGTGTTTGAGTATCCTTTTTGAAAAAGCACTTACGCATATACCTCCTCCTTGAAGAGTAGAACAGAAGGATTGGAGAGTTGCTTGCGTAATTTGAATTAATTAGGTATCTCAAATATTTAAAGTCAGCCAATTAAGGCCAAATAATGGTAAGTCTAACATACCTAGTGTAGTTATTACAAAAAAATCCTAAATACTCTATTTTTAAAAAATTGATTACGAAAGGAATATAGCATTTACATACATTTTTATTTTACGCGTATGTCATTTTTATATACATCTGTTGTAACAAGTTTCTATGCATTGCGTTGATATTTTATTTAGATGTTGATATATGATATGTGAGTATATTTTTTCTTGTATTATTTTACTCCATAATTGCATAGTCAGATATATATAGTTTGGTAATTTGAATTAATTAGGTATCTCAAATATTTCAAGTCCGCCAATTAAGGCCAAATAATAGTAAGTCTAACATACCTAGTGTAGTTATTACAAAAAATCCTAAATATCCTATTTTAAAAAAATTGATTACGAAAGGAATATAGCATTTACATACATTTTTATTTTACGCGTATGTTATTTTTATATACATCTGTTGTAACAAGTTTCTATGCATTGCGTTGATATTTTATTTAGATGTTGATATATGATATGTGAGTATATTTTTTCTTGTATTATTTTACTCCATAATTGCATAGTCAGATATATATATATTCGAAGCTATACAACTTTGGTCGTTTGAACTAGACTACATAGTCAAAGGTCTAAAGAAACTTCAAATTCAGCTTGGTATAATACTCTTAGCCATTCATTTCTGTGAAACTAAAGTCCGAAAATTTCTAACTAAAAAGTTAACTATATATAAGTTTAAAATTTCAATGCCAAAAAAAAGTTTAAAATTTCAAAGAATAAGATGGGTGACGTACACAAGTCTACATTTTATTAAAAAAAAAGAGAGAAAACAGTCATTTTAATAACGAACTCTCCATTTTACGCCAAAATAAATACGAACTTGTTAATGAGTCGAAATAAATACATACTCGTGTTGACTCGGTCACATTAAATACAAAATTAGTCAACATTAACAGCCGTTTAAGAGATGTTAAACGGCATTTATTGTGTCCGTTAATGTGAAACAGTGTCGTTTTAATAACAGAGGAAAAACAAAAACAAAAAACCAAATTCTGGATCCAAATCCCTACCGAAACCACCTCCATCTCGCGCCATTAGAGATTCATCTTCATCTTCATCAGCATCATCGAACCCTAAATACTATTTGCTCAAAACCACCTGCATAACCCTAGCCACATCCGCCACTTTGTTCATCGCTTCCCTTCACCTCGCCGCCAAACCCGCCACCGCAGCTCCAATCGAGCCTCCTCCTCCTCCTCTGTCATCTATGGCGGCGGATTCCGCTTCCGAAGAATCCATCGAAACAGACCAAAACTCGTTGCGACAAGAGGAAAAAGCTTTCTTGATCACTGCATTGTTGAAACCACCACACAAGCCTTTATCACCAGTTACAACAACCAAAGCAACTCTCTTCACGGGTCTAACGACGCTGAAAGGAAAATCAATGTCTTCCAGTTGAGCACAACATTTAATTGAATAGAGAATCCCGACTAGGGTTTCCGTGAAAGGTCTACACTTGATGATTGCTTCTTGAGCTCGACGAACCCTAGCCGCCGCCACGAGTTCCATTGATTTGGATATCTTCTGAGTGTTCTTCACACTGTCGATTTGTTCTAGTAGCTCGCGTATTCCACATCGAATTAGAAATAAGGGAAACAGAGACGATCTCGATGAAATCCGATCTGGGCTCCATGATTGAAATAGAATATAGCGAAAGGGTTTCAGTGTAGCGAGGAAAGAGAAGGAGCTTGAGTCTGAAACTGATTTCGAATTCGAAGGAGATGACAAGAGCCACGAGGTCGAGATCGAAGCTGCCATTTTCGTTTGGGGAAGAAGAGATGCTGACCCAAACCTTTCATCCTCAGTCCGAGAAGAGAAAAGAGTAGAGAAAGATAAATTTAGGAGGTGGCTTCGGTAGGGATTTGGATCCAGAATTTGGTTTTTTTTTTTTCTGTTATTAAAACGACACCGTTTTACATTAACAGACACAATAAACGCCGTTTAAAGTCTCTTAAACGGCTGTTAATGTTGACTAATTTTGTATCTAATGTGTTCGAGTCAACACGAGTATGTATCTATTTCGACTCATTAATAAGTTCGTATTTGTTTTAGCGCAAAACGGAGAGTTCGTTATTAAAATGACCGTTTTTCCTAAAAGAAACCCTCTGTATTTTTCTTTTTGTAAAGCTTCATTAATATATAATATATTAACCAATTAACCAAAAAACGTCTACATATCTTTTATTATTGCAAAATATATATGGAAAGAAAATTGTAAATTCATACGGATGAGTAACGAGTGATTTAAAATCTCTGTGAGTTTTTTTAAATAACACTAGATGAGAAATGAATGATTTTACTTTATAAAAAAAAGAAATGAATGATTTTACACCCAGTTTGATGTCGAAACACGTTAAAATTTTTAAATACCAGATGAACAAAGAGTCAAACATAATCAGACAAGCGTTCGGAGACAATCGTTTTCTCTCAAAATCAGAGTGGTTCGTCCTAAAGCGCCGTCAACACTAAATCTCTCGATCTCCTTCTCCGGTGGCCGGTGGCTCTCACCGCCACCGTGAAAGGGATCCTTTCCCTAGCTTTTCTTTTCTCGGCTCCTCTTCGATGTTTTTTTCCTTGAGGTTGGGCGCAGATCTGTGGTTCCTTGTCGATGGTTTGGCTTTTTATTTGGTAGCTCTGGGTTTCGCTGGTGGCCATGGCCGGTGGTGTGCTCTCTGGGTTCTCTCTTCTCCGTGGATCCGTTTTGCTGAAGGACGGTGAAAGGGTTAGTCGTTTGAGATCTCTGGTGACTTTGCCTCTTTTGTGCTAGGGGTTTCAGCGGTGGTTCTAGTGGCTCCGGTACAGTGAGCTCGGTAGCTGGGTTTGGGAGTTGCGGTCTAGGGATGGTGTCAATCTGCGATGGGTTTGAGGACGAATCTATTCGGAATTTCATCGGCTCTGTCTCCTTTATGTCCTATTCAGCGGCGGCTTGCAATGGTTTCTCTTTCTCGGCGATTTTGGTAAGGTTTTAGGTTTGGGTTCCTCTGGGATCATCTCCTTCCTTGCTCAGTGTGTTCTACGTCTGTCCTCTCAACTGCTCCAGTCAAAGTTTGGTTTGTTTTGCTCTTGTTTTGTGTTTGTCTTTTTGTCCGGGTTGCTTTCTTCTTGTTCAGGCTGTGGGTTGGGTCTAGTCCTACCCTTTTTTATTTTGGCTCAGGTCTTTTGGGTGTTGAGGTTCCGTGGGTTGGTGTTTGAGTTTCTTTATCAAGCTGCTTGTTTAGTTGCAATTGTGGTTTCCGGTCGTTGAGTTTTGCTAGGTCCTCTTGTTTGGGTTCGCTCTTGTGGTGGTATATTGTTGTGGAGTCATCTACTACTTCTCCCGATGCTTAGGTGACGGGAGTTGGTATCAAGACGAAGCAATTGTGTCGATTTTCAGCTCTGCTCTTGCGAGGAGGTGGCTAGTGTTAAGTCTGTAGATGACTTTGGCTAGTTTGCGAGTGTCCGCGTTTTAGAGGTGTTGATCTTTTTTAGCTGTGTCCCTTCAGAGGTCAAAGGTTATGCTTTGAGCCTAGTCTTGTCGTCCCCTCGGGTTCTTCTATCTTGTTGCTTTGGGAGTGGTGTCCGTGTCATGGTTTTCTTCGTTCTGCCTTCCTTCTCCGTCCTCTTTGTTGCTAGTAGAGTTTAGTGTAGAGCAGACCCCGTTGTTTGATCTTCCAGCTCTTGGTTTTTGGCGCAGCTTAGGCATCAAAAAATTCAATAGGAAGCTGATTGTTTCGTTGCGGTCCTGTGGTCTGGCGGTTGGTTTAGTTCCTCTTCGCCCTCAAATTACGATTTTCGTATCCTTTGACTCTGTCTTTATTGATTCGTGTTGGCTCTTACATTTAATTGTAATTTGGTTCTATAATTCAATACAAATCAGATGAAAAAAAAAAAAAAAACAAAGAGTCAAACTTGGGGTCGTCGCTTAAGCTCAAAATATACTATAGGCACTACAATACAAGAGGAGAGGATCAATAATTCAAATAAGAGTACCAATTACATCCCTTTGATCATTGCAAAACATATATATATGGAAATAAAACTGTAAATTCATACGGATGAGAAATGAGTGGTTTTAAATCTTTTTGAGTTTTTTTTAAAGTAACAATGGATGAGAAATGAGTGATTTTGACACCCAATTTGATGTCGGAACACTCTAAAAATGTTAAATACCATATGAACAAAGAGTCAAACTTGGGGTCGTCGCTAAAGTTCAAAATATACTATAGGCACTACAATATAAGAGTTGAGGGTCAATAATTCAAATAAGTGGTGGAGAAAAATCATTATTTCCTCTCTCTTTTTTGTGTTCCTATCTCTTTCTGATTTTGTTTTTCGTTACTTTACTTTCCCTCTCTATTTGGATGTATAAATACATGTCAAAACGAATCAAAAGAAAAATATCAAACTAAGAAATATAAGCGAGAGACAGAGAAAGATGGGAAAGAAGTGTTCTTCACAACCAAGTCATGTGCTCGTTTTGGTTCTCCTGATTTGCCTCCTCCCTTGCCTTAGCCAATCGACTCCATTCTCAGCTACCGGTTAGTTTTTCAATACACAAAACAATAAATATACACGTAACATACTGTTTTTTTTTCCCCGACAATAATGTATAAATTAATTAAAAGTTTGGTTAATAAGACCAAGAAATCGAGCTTACAAACGAAAATTCACAAACAGTACAAATTAAACTTTCGGCCTTCAAATTAAAAGAAAGTGGAATAAACAACAAAGAAAAAGAAACGAACACATTCCCTAAGTTGGAAGGTATATATACATTTATACATATATGTAGTTTTTGGTGTTTATGTTCACATTTATATATTATAACAGTGTGTTTTCTTTCATATGAAACCACAACATAATTAGTGTTTAAATGAAAATTCTTTTTATGAATATTTTATGCTTGTGTTTATAATTAACAAAAATATTTGATAAAAGTAACTAAAACGATCTTCAAAAAAACAAAAAATATATCTTAACATATAAACGCAAATTAAGTTTGAAAAAAAATAAGATCATAGTATATATATACACCAATATATAAGCGTGTGTACGTGCTATTCGTTAGGCGTATTTTTACCATGGTTAAAAATAAGATGTAGTTGTTGTCTAGACGTTCACCTAAACTCTGATTAGTTGATTTACGCGTTAGGTCCTTACTGAACGCCTAACTACCCATCAATTTTTTAACATAGGTTTTTACTCTATATTTATAACATATATTGAAGTTTAGGTACACTGGTGGAAATAGTTCATAAATAATCTAATTATATATGGACTAAATCTCTTAGCAATTCGTATACTTGTTTAAATAATTTAGAGCCCTAAGTTTAACTCGTTATACACGTTAAATCAAAGCAATAGATGAATATTTCGAAATGTTCTAATTCCAATGCATAATTCGTCTATCATATATTGCTTCCTTATCCTTTAATTAAAACTAATTAATAAATTCTTAAAAATAAAATTAAGACATAAATATTAAATGTAGAGAGATTTGGTGTTCTAGCCATGTTTCAGATCATTCGGTTTTTCGCTCTATTTATGTTTTGAATTCTTTTCTGTGCGTTTTTTTAATTCTTTTTGTTGTAGTAACTTCGTTAGCTTTTCTTTTTTGAGATTTTGTTTGTGACGAACGTTTGTGTTCGGCCAGTTTTATTTCCAGAGACTTTAGACGTGTATGGTTCTGTGTAATTTTAAATTTAAAAGTAAAATTTCTAGATGATAAAAAAAAAAATTAAATGTAGGGAGGAGATTGATTGGGATAAGAACGGGACCTTCAACAAGTGGACAAGGACCAAAGAAAAATGATAATTATCATGGTAATAATCCTATTAAATATTTCCATCTATTTATATTTTTTTGTCCCAATTAATTCCATCTTTAACATCATTTTTTCCTATCACTTTTCTTTTCAAAAATCACATTACATAATTCGCCTATAAATATTTTCTGCCTTTATTCAGTAATTGAATTGAATTTATATATTTTCAATAAATATACATATATAAATTTGTAAAATGTAGGGAGGAGATTGTTGAGCATATATTCTCCGAACAAGATCACAGCAGCAAGAGCTAATAGTGGAAGAGGTGTTGGTCGCAATTCCGTCGCTTCACCCTAGTATTCCGCCTAATACTATCGAAGCTTTTAATTAGGCTTCAACAATATAATACTTATGAATGTAATTTTTATTTCTGCAGTCATAACTAAAGCTTCTTTAGAAGTTTCAGTTATGCGTAAACGTATGTTGGTGTAATGTCTCAGTCTTTTTAATAAGTCTTTTTTTCTTTCTACACGTGATATATTTAAATTCTCAAAACCAGTTGAAACCATTGATTAACTATAAATATCAATAGAAAAAAATAATTACGCAGACAATATATACCTACAAAAAAGGTTCCAAAGAAAAGTTATCTATCACAAGAAAATATTTATATATGAACTGGAAATGAAAAATGATTTTTTGTTGTTGATAATACTGTTAATTTCATTAAGGAATGAAAGTGTTTGTAATTAGTTACAAATTTTGCTTAACCAGCTTAGAGACATGACTTTGCCAAAAGAAGATTTAAAAACAAGGTGAAGCCTAGAGAGTGACAGTAGAAAACATCTGATACGCAGATGAAACGCAGATGAAGGATTGTGATCAATGTTGTTTGGTACAGCCGTGTCTTTGGACAGTTTACGAGTGCTAGGATGTTTGTGTTATGCTCATAATTAAGAGTGCACGTGATAAAGATAAGTTTGCCAAAAGAAGCCGTAAATGTGTATTCTTGAAATATCCATTCGGAAAGAAAGGGTGGCAGCTATATGATCTCGAGACTGGCGATTTTTTATTTCTCGTGACTTAGTATTTCAAGAGAATGTGTTTCCTTTCTTCTCACACACTGATTCTCAATCACATGAGGTAATACATATGATTCCGCAGGTGGCTGTGTATGAAGATGATGATTTTGGAGATGGTTATGTCTTACCTCCGACAACTAATACTCTGCCTGCTATGGGTAACACCGACATGGGGAGTTCTTCCCTCACACCAGTCACTCACGAATCTGCAACAGTCCCTGTAGTTGACCCTATCACAGACCATGTTGCTGGTTTTGAGTCACTACCTGTAGCAGAATCTGTGGAAGAAGTTGTGAATGTCACTGAATCTCTTGGTAAAGGAAAAAGGGACAAAGTGAAATCAATTCGCCTAAATGATTATGTACTCTATACAGCAACACTGCATCCTTCACCAGAACCGTTATCGTCCACATCATGTATGGCCCTTTACCCCCATTGCTAACTATGTGACATGTGATCGGTTTTCAGAAGCTCACAAGGGTTTTTTTGCTGCGATTACTGTGCATTATGTGTCGAGAAGTTATGAAAAAGCACTTAAACAAAAAAAATTTGTTGATGCGATGTATAAAGAAGTTGATGCCTTGGAAATTAATCGCAAATGGGATATTACGGATCTTCCGCCAGGAAAGAAAGCACTCGGATGTTGTTAGATTTTTATAATTAAATATCACTCTGATGAGACACTTGAGAGATACAAAGCTCGTCTAGTTGTTCAAGAAAATCGTCAAAAAGAGGGACAAGTTTATGATGAGACATTTGCTCTGGTGATTAAAATGGTTACGGTTCACATGTTTCTTAAGATAGCATCCGTACAGAATTGGGAAATGCATCAAATGGATTTGCATAATACTTTCTTACATGGTGATTTATCTGAGGAAGTTTATATGAAACTATCTCCTTATTTCTCCGCTTCCGATGGAAATAAAGTGTGTCGATTATGCAAGTCGTTGTATGGTTTGAAGCAAGCTCCAAAGTGTTGGTTTTCTAAGCTGGCGGCGGCCCTTCTCGGGTATGGTTTTACTCAATCTCGTTATGATTACTCATTGTTTGTACTGAATCGGGGTGATATGCAAGTGTATGTGCTAGTTTATGTGGATGATTTGGTAATTTGAGGTAATGACAGTGCAACCATTCGTAAATTCAAAGGCTATCTAAGCCAATGTTTTCACATGAAGGACTTGGGCCCGTTAAAGTATTTCTTGAGAATTGAAGTAGTCCGCTCTTCTAAAGGAATTTATCTCTCGCAGCGAAAGTATGCTTTGGATGTAACCGAAGAGTGTGGATTGTTGGAGAGTAAACCGGTTGCCACTCCAGTACCACCTTATCACAAACTCTCGATATAAGGAGATGATTACTTTGAAAATCCTGAAAGTTATCGAAGACTTGTTGGATGTGTCGTCTACTTGGTAATCACGAGACCAGAACTCTCGTATACTGTCCATGTTTTAGCTCAATTCATGCAACGACCTCGACAAAAAAAATTGTTACGGTGCACTTCGTGTGGTGCGATACCTCAAAGATTGTCCAGGACATGATATATTACTTCGAGCAGATGGTGATTTGAAAATACCTGCATATTGCGATTCCGACTGAGCAGCTTGTCCATTAACAAGACGTTCTTTGACAGGTTTTGTGGTATTTTTGGACAACGCACCCATTGTGTGGAAGATGAAGAAGCAATATGTCGTCTCACGATCCTCTGCGGAAGCAGAATATCGTTCTATGTCATTTACGCTACAAAAGCTTAAATGGGATCGTGAAATTCTTCAATGTTTTGGTATATCTCGTCTTTTCATATTGCACGGAATCCGGTTTTTCATGAGCGTACGAAGCACATCGAATCGGATTGTCATTTTATTCGAGATGATATTCGAGCAAGACTCCTCAAAACATCATATATTCATACTTCGGAACAGCCAGCAGACATTTTTACCAAAGGACTTGGTGCTTCGACGTTTTCATATCTCTGTCACAAGTTGGGTATTTGTGACCTTCATACGCCAACTTGAGAGAGAGTATTAGAGGTCCATATACTCTAGCGAATGGCCCAACTACTTTATATGAGTTCGAGAACATTCCTTGTATATACGAGTTATGTTAAGTTTCTATAGTCTAGATTGTATACCCTAGGTTTAGTCGATATATATTGTAATCATGGTTAATGAATAAAATAAGCTTTTCGCTTGGACACATTTTTTATTATAAATTAAACAGGGTCGAGAAGAAAGATGATTCCAGTATTTTCATCAACCAGTCGACGAACTGGTATTGGGATGATGTAATAGTTGCGTCATTGATAAGTGATTTCTTCTAAGGAGAAAATGACATACAACAGTAAACTCAACGCAGTGTCGCATCTATATGTACCAATAAGTTGTTGAAAGTAAACCACTGAAATCGATTTCAAAAGATCTTCTTGAACAAACTCCGTGATTTGAAGAGTCTTCAAGACAATGAGTAGCGTTAAGTGATTAGTTGAAAGAATTGATTAGTGAAAGAGTAGTGTTTGAGTCATCCTTTTTGAAAAAGCACTTACGCATATACCTCCTCCTTGAAGAGTAGACCAGAAGGATTGGAGAGTTGCTTGCGTAATTTGAATTAATTAGGTATCTCAAATATTTCAAGTCTGCCAATTAAGGCCAAATAATAGTAAGTCTAACATACCTAGTGTAGTTATTACAAAAAATCCTAAATACCCTATTTTAAAAAAATTGATTACGAAAGGAATATAGCATTTACATACATTTTTATTTTACGCGTATGTCATTTTTATATACATCTGTTGTAACAAGTTTCTATGCATTGCGTTGATATTTTATTTAGATGTTGATATATGATATGTGAGTATATTTTTTCTTGTATTATTTTACTCCATAATTGCATAGTCAGATATATATAGTTTGGTAATTTGAATTAATTAGGTATCTCAAATATTTCAAGTCCGCCAATTAAGGCCAAATAATAGTAAGTCTAACATACCTAGTGTAGTTATTACAAAAAATCCTAAATACCCTATTTTTAAAAAATTGATTACGAAAGGAATATAGCATTTACATACATTTTTATTTTACGCGTATGTCATTTTTATATACATCTGTTGTAACAAGTTTCTATGCATTGCGTTGATATTTTATTTAGATGTTGATATATGATATGTGAGTATATTTTTTCTTGTATTATTTTACTCCATAATTGCATAGTCAGATATATATATATATATATATATATATATATATATATATATATATTCGAAGCTATACAACTTTGGTCGTTTGCACTAGACTACATAGTCAAAGGTCTAAAGAAACTTCAAATTCAGCTTGGTATAATACTCTTAGCCATTCATTTCTGTGAAACTAAAGTCCGAAAATTTCTAACTAAAAAAATTAACTATATATAAGTTTAAAATTTCAATGCCAAAAAAAAGTTTAAAATTTCAAAGAATAAGATGGGTGACGTAGACAAGTCTGCATTTTATTAAGCTTTTATTAAAAAAAAAAACGGAAAACAGTCATTTTAATAACGAACTTTCCGTTTTACGCCAAAATAAATACGAACTTGTTAATGAGTCGAAATAAATACATACTCGTGTTGACTCGGTCATATTAAATACAAAATTAGTCAACGTTAACAGCCGTTTAAGAGACGTTAAACGGCATTTATTGTGTCCGTTAATATGAAACGGTATCGTTTTAATAACAGAGGAAAAACAAAAACAAAAAACTAAATTCTGGATCCAAATCCCTACCGAAACCACCTCCATCTCGCGCCATTAGAGTTTCGTCTTCATCTTCATCAGCATCATCGAACCCTAAATACTATTTTCTCAAAACCACCTGCATAACCCTAGCCACATCCGCCACTTTGTTCATCGCTTCCCTTCACCTCGCTGCCAAACCCGCCACCACAGCTCCAATCGAGCCTCCTCCTCCTCCTCTGTCATCTATGGCGGCGGATTCCACTTCCGAAGAATCCATCGAAACAGACCAAAACTCGTTGCGACAAGAGGAAAAAGCTTTCTTGATCACTGCATTGTTGAAACCACCACATAAGCCTTTATCACCAATTACAACAACCAAAGCAACTCTCTTCACGGGTCTAACGACGCTGAAAGGAAAATCGATGTCTTCCAGTTGAGCACAACGGTTAATTGAGTAGAGAATCCCGACTAGGGTTTCGGTGAAAGGTCTACACTTGATGATTGCTTCTTGAGCTCGACGAACCCTAGCCGCCGCCACGAGTTTCATTGATTTGGATATCTTCTGAGTGTTCTTCACACTGTCGATTTGTTCTAGTAGCTCGCGTATTCCACATCGAACTATAAATAAGGGAAACGGAGATGATCTCGACGAAATCCGATCTGGGCTCCATGATTGAAATAGAATATAGCGAAAGGGTTTCAGTGTAGCGAGGAAAGAGAAGGAGCTTGAGTCTGAAACTGATTTCGAATTCGAAGGAGATGACAAGAGCCACGAGGTCGAGATCGAAGCTGCCATTTTCGTTTGGGGAAGAAGAGATGCTGACCCAAACCTTTCATCCTCAGTCCGAGAAGAGAAAAGAGTAGAGAAAGATAAATTTAGGAGGTGGCTTCGGTAGGGATTTGGATCCAGAATTTGGTTTTTTTTTCTTCTGTTATTAAAACGACACCGTTTTACATTAACAGCCACAATAAATGCCGTTTAAAGTCTCTTAAACGGCTGTTAACGTTGACTAATTTTGTATCTAATGTGGTCGAGTCAACACGAGTATGTATCTATTTCGACTCATTAATAAGTTCGTATTTGTTTTAGCGCAAAACGGAGAGTTCGTTATTAAAATGACCGTTTTTCCTAAAAGAAACCCTCTGTATTTTTCTCTTTGTAAAGCTTCATTAATATATAATATATTAACCAATTAACCAAAAAACGTCTACATATCTTTTATTATTGCAAAATATATATGGAAAGAAAATTGTAAATTCATACGGATGAGTAACGAGTGATTTAAAATCTCTGTGAGTTTTTTTAAATAACACTAGATGAGAAATGAATGATTTTACTTTATCAAAAAAAGAAATGAATGATTTTACACCCAGTTTGATGTCGAAACACATTAAAATTTTTAAATAGCAGATGAACAAAGAGTCAAACATAATCAGACAAGCGTTCGGAGACAATCGTTTTCTCTCAAAATCAGAGTGGTTCGTCCTAAAGCGCCGTCAACACTAAATCTCTCGATCTCCTTCTCTGGTGGCCGGTGGCTCTCACTGCCACCGTGAAAGGGATCCTTTCCCTAGCTTTTCTTTTCTCGGCTCCTCTTCGATGTTTTTTCCTTGAGGTTGGGCGCAGATCTGTGGTTCCTTATCGATGGTTTGGCTTTGTCTTTGGTAGCTCTGGGTTTCGCTGGTGGCCATGGCCGGTGGTGTGCTCTCTGGGTTCTCTCTTCTCCGTGGATCCGTTTTGCATAAGGACGGTGAAAGGGTTAGTGGTTTGAGATCTCTGGTGACTTTGCCTCTTTTGTGCTAGGGGTTTCAGCGATGGTTCTAGTGGCTCCGGTACAGTGAGCTCGGTAGCTGGGTTTGGGAGTTGCGGTCTAGGGATGGTGTCAATCTGCGGTGGGTTTGAGGACGAATCTATTCGGATTTTCATCGGCTCTGTCTCCTTTATGTCCTATTCAGCGGCGGCTTGCAATGGTTTCTCCTTCTCGGCGATTTTGGTAAGGTTTTAGGTTTGGGTTCCTTTGGGCTCATCTCCTTCCTTGCTCAGTGTGTTCTATGTCTGTCCTCTCAACTGCTCCAGTCAAAGTTTGGTTTGTTTTGCTCTGGTTTTGTGTTTGTCTTTTTGTCCGGGTTGCTTTCTTCTTGTTCAGGCTGTGGGTTGGGTCTAGTCCTACCCTTTTTGATTTTGGCTCAGGTCTTTTGGGTGTTGAGGTTCTGTGGGTTGGTGTTTGAGTTTCTTTAACAAGCTGCTTGTTTAGTTGCAATTGTGGTTTCTGGTTGTTGAGTTTTGCTAGGTCTTCTTGTTTGGGTTCGCTCTTGTGACGGTATATTGTTGTGGAGTCATCTACTACTTCTCCCGATGCTTAGGTGACGGGAGTTGGTATCAAGACGAAGCAATTGTGTCGATTTTCAGCTCTGCTCTTGCGAGGAGGTGGCTAGTGTTAAGTCTGTAGATGACTTTGGCTAGTTTGCGAGTGTCCGCGTTTTAGAGGTGTTGATCTTTTTTAGCTGTGTCCCTTCAGAGGTCAAAGGTTATGCTTTGAGCCTAGTCTTGTCGTCCCCTCGGGTTCTTCTATCTTGTTGCTTTGGGAGTGGTGTCCGTGTCATGGTTTTCTTCGTTCTGCCTTCCTTCTCCGTCCTCTCTGTTGCTAGTAGAGTTTAGTGTAGAGCAGACCCCGTTGTTTGATCTTCCAGCTCTTGGTTTTTGGCGCAGCTTAGGCATCAAAAAATTCAATAGGAAGCTGGTTGTTTCGTTGCGGTCCTGTGGTCTGGCGGTTGGTTTAGTTCCTCTTCGCCCTCAAATTACGATTTTCGTATCCTTTGACTCTGTCTTTATTGATTCGTGTTGGCTCTTACAGTTAATTGTAATTTGGTTCTATAATTCAATACAAATCAGATGAAAAAAAAAAAAAGAACAAAGAGTCAAACTTGGGGTCGTCGCTTAAGCTCAAAATATACTATAGGCACTACAATACAAGAGGAGAGGATCAATAATTCAAATAAGAGTACCAATTACATCCCTTTGATCATTGCAAAACATATATATATGGAAATAAAACTGTAAATTCATACGGATGAGAAATGAGTGGTTTTAAATCTTTTTGAGTTTTTTTTAAAGTAACAATGGATGAGAAATGAGTGATTTTGACACCCAATTTGATGTCGGAACACTCTAAAAATGTTAAATACCATATGAACAAAGAGTCAAACTTGGGGTCGTCGCTAAAGTTCAAAATATACTATAGGCACTACAATATAAGAGTTGAGGGTCAATAATTCAAATAAGTGGTGGAGAAAAATCATTATTTCCTCTCTCTTTTTTGTGTTCCTATCTCTTTCTGATTTTGTTTTTCGTTACTTTACTTTCCCTCTCTATTTGGATGTATAAATACATGTCAAAACGAATCAAAAGAAAAATATCAAACTAAGAAATATAAGCGAGAGACAGAGAAAGATGGGAAAGAAGTGTTCTTCACAACCAAGTCATGTGCTCGTTTTGGTTCTCCTGATTTGCCTCCTCCCTTGCCTTAGCCAATCGACTCCATTCTCAGCTACCGGTTAGTTTTTCAATACACAAAACAATAAATATACACGTAACATACTGTTTTTTTTTCCCCGACAATAATGTATAAATTAATTAAAAGTTTGGTTAATAAGACCAAGAAATCGAGCTTACAAACGAAAATTCACAAACAGTACAAATTAAACCTTCGGCCTTCAAATTAAAAGAAAGTGGAATAAACAACAAAGAAAAAGAAACGAACACATTCCCTAAGTTGGAAGGTATATATACATTTATACATATATGTAGTTTTTGGTGTTTATGTTCACATTTATATATTATAACAGTGTGTTTTCTTTCATATGAAACCACAACATAATTAGTGTTTAAATGAAAATTCTTTTTATGAATATTTTATGCTTGTGTTTATAATTAACAAAAATATTTGATAAAAGTAACTAAAACGATCTTCAAAAAAACAAAAAATATATCTTAACATATAAACGCAAATTAAGTTTGAAAAAAAATAAGATCATAGTATATATATACACCAATATATAAGCGTGTGTACGTGCTATTCGTTAGGCGTATTTTTACCATGGTTAAAAATAAGATGTAGTTGTTGTCTAGACGTTCACCTAAACTCTGATTAGTTGATTTACGCGTTAGGTCCTTACTGAACGCCTAACTACCCATCAATTTTTTAACATAGGTTTTTACTCTATATTTATAACATATATTGAAGTTTAGGTACACTGGTGGAAATAGTTCATAAATAATCTAATTATAATGGACTAAATCTCTTAGCAATTCGTATACTTGTTTAAATAATTTAGAGCCCTAAGTTTAACTCGTTATACACGTTAAATCAAAGCAATAGATGAATATTTCGAAATGTTCTAATTCCAATGCATAATTCGTCTATCATATATTGCTTCCTTATCCTTTAATTAAAACTAATTAATAAATTCTTAAAAATAAAATTAAGACATTTATTAGCCATGTTTCAGATCATTCGGTTTTTCGCTCTATTTATGTTTTGAATTCTTTTCTGTGCGTTTTTTTAATTCTTTTTGTTGTAGTAACTTCGTTAGCTTTTCTTTTTTGAGATTTTGTTTGTGACGAACGTTTGTGTTCGGCCAGTTTTATTTCCAGAGACTTTAGACGTGTATGGTTCTGTGTAATTTTAAATTTAAAAGTAAAATTTCTAGATGATAAAAAAAAAATTAAATGTAGGGAGGAGATTGATTGGGATAAGAACAGGACCTTCAACAAGTGGACAAGGACCAAAGAAAAATGATAATTATCATGGTAATAATCCTATTAAATATTTCCATCTATTTATATTTTTTTGTCCCAATTAATTCCATCTTTAACATCATTTTTTCCTATCACTTTTCTTTTCAAAAATCACATTACATAATTCGCCTATAAATATTTTCTGCCTTTATTCAGTAATTGAATTGAATTTATATATTTTCAATAAATATACATATATAAATTTGTAAAATGTAGGGAGGAGATTGTTGAGCATATATTCTCCGAACAAGATCACAGCAGCAAGAGCTAATAGTGGAAGAGGTGTTGGTCGCAATTCCGTCGCTTCACCCTAGTATTCCGCCTAATACTATCGAAGCTTTTAATTAGGCTTCAACAATATAATACTTATGAATGTAATTTTTATTTCTGCAGTCATAACTAAAGCTTCTTTAGAAGTTTCAGTTATGCGTAAACGTATGTTGGTGTAATGTTTCAGTCTTTTTAATAAGTCTTTTTTTCTTTCTACACGTGATATATTTAAATTCTTTGAAACCATTGATTAACTATAAATATCAATAGAAAAAAATAATTACGCAAACAATATATACCTACAAAAAAGGTTCCAAAGAAAAGTTATCTATCACAAGAAAATATTTATATATGAACTGGAAATGAAAAATGATTTTTTGTTGTTGATAATACTGTTAATTTCATTAAGGAATGAAAGTGTTTGTAATTAGTTACAAATTTTGCTTAACCAGCTTAGAGACATGACTTTGCCAAAAGAAGATTTAAAAACAAGGTGAAGCCTAGAGTGTGACAGTAGAAAACATCTGATACGCAGATGAAACGCAGATGAAGGATTGTGATCAATGTTGTTTGGTACAGCCGTGTCTTTGGACAGTTTATGAGTGCTAGGATGTTTGTGTTATGCTTATAATTAAGAGTGCACGTGATAAAGATAAGTTTGCCAAAAGAAGCCGTAAATGTGTATTCTTGAAATATCCATTCGGAAAGAAAGGGTGGTAGCTATATGATCTCGAGACTGGCGATTTTTTTATTTCTCGTGACGTAGTATTTCAGGAGAATGTGTTTCCTTTCTTCTCACACACTGATTCTCAATCACATGAGGTAATACATATGAATCTGCGGGTGGCTGTGTATGAAGATGATGATTTTGGAGATGGTTATGTCTTACCTCCGACAACTAATACTCTGCCTGCTATGGGTAACAACTACATGGGGAGTTCTTCCCTCACACCAGTCACTCACGAATCTGCAACAGTCCCTGTAGTTGACCCTATCACAGACCATGTTGCTGGTTTTGAGTCACCACCTGTAGCAGAATCTGTGGAAGAAGTTGTGGATGTCACTGAATCTCTTGGTAAAGGAAAAAGGGACAAAGTGAAATCAATTCGCCTAAATGATTATGTACTCTATACAGCAACACTGCATCCTTCACCAGAACCGTTATCGTCTACATCATGTATGGCCCTTTACCCCCATTGCTAACTATGTGACATGTGATCGGTTTTCAGAAGCTCACAAGGGTTTTTTTGCTGCGATTACTGTGCATTATGTGCCGAGAAGTTATGAAAAAGCACTTAAACAAAAAAAATTTGTTGATGCGATGTATAAAGAAGTTGATGCCTTGGAAATTAATCGCAAATGGGATATTACGGATCTTCCGCCAGGAAAGAAAGCACTCAGATGTTGTTAGATTTTTACAATTAAATATCACTCTGATGGGACACTTGAGAGATACAAAGCTCGTCTAGTTGTTCAAGAAAATCGTCAAAAAGAGGGACAAGTTTATGATGAGACATTTGCTCTGGTGATTAAAATGGTTACGATTCACATGTTTCTTAAGATAGCATCCGTACAGAATTGGGAGGTGCATCAAATGGATTTGCATAATACTTTCTTACATGGTGATTTATCTGAGGAAGTTTATATGAAACTATCTCCTTATTTCTCCGCTTCCGATGGAAATAAAGTGTGTCGATTATGCAAGTCGTTGTATGGTTTGAAGCAAGCTCCAAAGTGTTGGTTTTCTAAGCTGGCGGCGGCCCTTCTCGGGTATGGTTTTACTCAATCTCGTTATGATTACTCATTGTTTGTACTGAATCGGGGTGATATGCAAGTGTATGTGCTAGTTTATGTGGATGATTTGGTAATTTGAGGTAATGACAGTGCAACCATTCGTAAATTCAAAGGCTATCTAAGCCAATGTTTTCACATGAAGGACTTGGGACCGTTAAAGTATTTCTTGGGAATTGAAGTAGTCCGCTCTTCTAAAGGAATTTATCTCTCGCGGCGAAAGTATGCTTTGGATGTAACCGAAGAGTGTGGATTGTTGGAGAGTAAACCGGTTGCCACTCCAGTACCACATTATCACAAACTCTCGACATAAGGAGATGATTACTTTGAAAATCCTGAAAGTTATCAAAGACTTGTTGGACATCTCGTCTACTTGGTAATCACGAGACCAGAACTATCGTATACTGTCCATATTTTAGCTCAATTCATGCAACGACCTCAACAAAAACATTGTTACGGTGCACTTCGTGTGGTGTGATACCTCAAAGACTGTCCAGGACATGATATATTACTTCGAGCAGATGGTGATTTGAAAATATATGCGTATTATGACTCCGATTGGGCAGCTTTTCCATTAACAAGATGCTCTTTGACAGGTTTTGTGGTATTTTTGGGCAACGCACCCATTGTGTGGAAGATGAAGAAGCAAGATGTCATCTCATGATCCTCTGCGGAAGCGGAATATCGTTCTATGTCATTTACGCTACAAGAGCTTAAATGGGATCGCGAACTTCTTCAATGTTTTGGTATATCTCATCCGGAATCGATGACACTTTTCTATGATAATCAATCGGCCTTTCATATTGCACAGAATACTGTTTTCCATGAGCGTACGAAGCTATTGTCATTTCATTCGAGATGATATTCGAGCAGGACTCCTCAAGACGTCATATATTCATACTTCGGAATAGTCTGCAGACATTTTTAGCAAGGGACTTGGTGCTTCGACGTTTTCATATCTCTGTCACAAGTTGGATATTTGTGATTTTCATACGCCAACTTGAGGACGAGTATTAAAGGCCCATATACTCTAGCGAATGGCCCAACTACTTTATATGAGTTCGAGAACATTCCTTGTGTATACGATTTATGTTAAGTTTCTATAGTCTAGATTGTATGCCCTAGGTTTAGTCAATATATATTGTAATCATGGTTAATGAATAAAATAAGCTTTTCACTTTGACACATTGTTTATTATATATTAAACAGGGTTGAGAAGAAAGATGATTCCAGTATTTTCATCAACTAGTCGACGAACTGACATTGGGATGATGTAATTTTGTTTTGTTTTGTTTTGAAATATGCTATAATAGTTGCATCATTGATAAGTGATGGAACATCTAGTGATTTCTTCTGAGGAGAGAATGACATACAACACCAAACTCAACGCAGTGTCGCATCTATATGTACCAATAAGTTGTTGAAAGTAAACCACTGACATCGATTTCGAAAGATTTTCTTGAACAAACTCAGTGATTTGAAGAGTTTTCAAGACAACGAATAGCGTTAAGCGATTAGTTGAAAGAATTGATTAGTGAAAAAGTCTAGTGTTTGAGTCAACATTTTTGAGCCACTTACTAGATTTCTATCTGGAAAAACTTTTCTAAAGTGTCAACAACAAATTTCCACTTCGAATGCGCATAAACCTCCTCCTTGAAGAGTAGAACAGAAGGATTGGAAAGTAATCTAACTTGCTTGCGTCTACCCAAGTGCGAAGAAATGACTGGACGAGATATTTGGATATTTATAATCTGATATATTGGATGTTTGATATTTTGGATGGCTGCTACAAGTATTTGACAATATATTTGAAATCAATTATTTAGGTATATAAATTTAAATAATTGAAACCATATATAGTTTGGTAATTTAAATTAATTAGGTATCTCAAATATTTCAAGTCCGGCAATTAAGGCCAAATAATAGTAGAGAAATTGGCAACAATAACAAACAAAAAAATTATAACTTATCCAATGACAAAATCCCTCCTATGTGTCCCTAATTCTAACCTCACATTTTAGGGATTTGTGTTAGTTTTCTAATATTTTTTTTGTTTTTGGTTATTAAGCAAATTGTCCAATAATAGTAAGTCTAACATACCTAGCGTAGTTACTACAGAAAATCTTAAATACCCTATTTTAAAAAAAAAATTACGAAAGGAATAGCATTTACATACATTTTTATTTTACGCGTATGTCATTTTTATATACATCTGTTGTAACAAGTTTCTATGCATTGCGTTGATATTTTATTTAGATGTTAATATATGATATGTGAGTATATTTTTTCTTGTATTATTTTACTCCATAATTGCATAGTCAGATATATATTCGAAGCTACACAACTTTGGTCGTTTGCACTAGACTACATAGTCAAAGGTCTAAAGAAACTTCAAAGTCAACTTGGTATAGTACTCTTAGCCATTCATTTCTGTGTAACTAAAGTCCGAAAATTTCTAACTAAAAAGTCCAACAACTATATATAAGTTTAAAATTTCAACGCCAAAAACAAAGTTTAAAATTTCAAAGAATAAGATGAGTGACGTAGACAAGTCTGCATTTTATTAAGCTTTTATTAAAAGAAACCCTCTGTATTTTTCCTTTTGTAAAGCTTCATTAATATATAATATATTAACCAATTAACCAAAAAACGTCTACATATCTTTTATTATTGCAAAATATATATGGAAAGAAAATTATAAATTCATACGGATGAGTAATGAGTGATTTAAATCTCTGTGAGTATTTTAAGTAACACTAGATGAGAAATGAATGATTTTACACCCAGTTTGATGTCGAAACACTTTAAAAAATTTAAATACCAGATGAACAAAGAGTCAAACTTGGGGTCGTCGCTAAAGTTCAAAATATAAATAAGAGTACCAATTAACCAAAAAACGTCTACATCCCTTTGATTATTGCAAAATATATATATGGAAATAAAATTGTAAATTCATTCGGATCAGAAATGAGTTGTTTTAAATCTTTTTGAGTTTTTTAAAGTAACAATGGATGAGAAATGAGTGATTTTGACATCCAATTTGATGTCGAAACACTCTAAAAATGAACAAAGATTCAAACTTGGGATCGTCGCTATCAAAATATAATATAGGCACTACAATACAAGAGTTGAGGATCAATAATTCAAATAAATGGGAGAGAAAAATCATTATTTCGTCTCTCTTTTTTGCGTTCCTATCTCTTTCTGATTTTGTTTTTCGTTACTTTACTTTCCCTCTCTATTTGGATGTATAAATACATGTCAAAACGAATCAAAAGAAAAATATCAAACTAAGAAATATAAGCGAGAGACAGAAAGATGGGAAAGAAGTGTTCTTCAAAACCAAGTCATGTGCTCGTTTTGGTTCTCCTGATTTGCCTCCTCCCTTGCCTTAGCCAATCGACTCCATTCTCAGCTACCGGTTAGTTTTTCAATACATAAAACATTAAATATACACATAACGCAAATTAAGTTTGGAAAAAATTAAGATCATAGTATATACACCAATATATAAGCTTGTGTATGTGCTATTTATTAGGCGTATTTTTACCATGGCTAAAAAATTGATGTAGTTGTCGTCTAGACATCCACCTAGACTCGGATTAGTTGAATTAAGCGTTAGGTCTTTACTGAACGCCTAACTACCGATCAATTTTTTAACATGGGTTTTACTCTATATTTGTAACATATATTGAAGTTTAGCTACACTGGTGGAAATATTTCATAAAATAATCTAATTACATATGGACTAAATCTCTTAGCAATTCGTATACTTGTTTAAATAATTTAGAGCCCTAACTTTAACTCGTTATACACTTTAACTCAAAGCAATAGATGAATATTTCGAGATGTTCTAATTCCAATGCATAATTCATCTATCATATATGGCTGCATTGTCCTTAAATTGAAACTAATTAATATATCCTTAAGAATAAAATTAAAACATAAATATTAAATGTAGAGAGGTTTGGTGTTCTAGCTATGTTTCAGATCATTCAGTTTTTCGCTCTATTTATGTTTTGGATGTTTTTTCTATGTGTTTTTTTAATTTTTTTTTATCGTAGTAATTTTGTTAGCTTTTTTTTTTGGGTTTTGTTTATGGCGAACATTTGTGTTCGGCCAGTTTTGTCTCCAGAGACTTCAGACGTCTGTCGGTTCTGTGTAAGTCCAAATTTAAAAGTAAAATTTTCCGATGATAAAAAAAATATTAAATGTAGGGAGGAGATTGACTTGGATAAGAACAGGACCTTCAACAAGTGGACAAGGACCAAAGAAAAATGATAATTATCATGGTAATAATCCTATTAAATATTTCCATCTATTTATATTTTTTGTCACAATTAATTCCATCTTTAACATCATTTTTTACTACACAAATTATTCACTTTTCTTTTCAAAAATCACATTACATAATACATAATTTGCCTATAAATATTTTCTGCCTTTATTCAGTAATTGAATTGAATTTATATATTTTCAATAAACATACATATATAAATTTGTAAAATGTAGGGAGGAGATTGTTGAGCATATATTCTCCGAACAAGATCACAGCAGCAAGAGCTAATAGTGGAAGAGGTGTTAGTCGCAATTCCGTCGCTTCACCCTAGTATTCCGCCTAATACTATCGAAGCTTTTAATTAGGCTTCAACAATATAATATTTATAAATGTAATTTTTATATCTGCAGTCATAACTAAAGCTTCTTTAGAAGTTTCAGTTATGCGTAAATGTATGTTGGTGTAATGTTTCAGTGTTTTTAATAAGTCTTTTTTTCTTTCTACACGTGATATATTTAAATTCTCAAAACCAGTTGAAACCATTGATTAACTATAAATATCAATAGAAACAATAATTACGCAAACAGTACATACGTATTATATAACAACTAAAGAAACTAAATAATCAATTTATAACAGAGAAAAATATATGTATTATATAGCGTACAACAATGTTTTATTTGTAGCCAAATACTTATAATGATTTAAAACTTCAACATTATCTGCGAACGTCCAACTACAGTAAGACTGTCTTCATCGTTCGTTTTCTTTGGTTTGATAGTAATCTTCACCGTTTTTCTTACACACTTTCTTTGACCACTTATCCGTCACTTCTGGAGACAACTTTGGCTTTAGGCGATTTAGAGGGCGGCAAAAACATACTAGGAGGGGGAGGTGGAAGAGGAGCGCAGTCCAGGCTCAGTTTGTTCCCTTTGAACAACATATATGCACCACACATTAATGTATGATTAGTTTTTTAAAACAATAAACGGGATTGCGAATACAATATAAAAATATGTATGCACGAAATCGCTGGTCACATTGTGGTAGAATTGTGATAATACTATCACTATATATGAATGTTTGGATTCCGTATCAAAAAGTCGTACAACTCAATATATCTATTATATATGTACAAGTTTTATGGACTTATAAGAACATATATAGATATGGCTTAGCCCATTTCAAATATATTTCAAATACAGTAAAATCATTATAAATTAGTAACATTGAGATTATGATATTTTATTAATTTATAGAGATATTAATTTATCGAGGTAGTATTTGATTAATAAATCAATTTCGAGATCGGAAAAACTTATTGTTTTATCAAGGTATTAATTTATCGAGTATTAATTTATCGAGTGTTAATTTATAGAGATTCTACTATATATGTTATTTTATGCTTTTTAATAACTTACGATGTGGATACTAACAACACCTCATTAATATGATGACTCTTATCGGTCTATCTCAAATCGAATTTTACTTTATGGCTGGTATTAACCCTAAGTGGATCAATAAGTTAAATTATAATATGATAAGTTTGATGAGTTTCAAATTTAAAATAAAATAAATAGGTTAATAAATTATACGTGCAAATGCTTACGTTGGCGACGTTTGGCTTCGGTGACTCCGACGAGACAAATAAGAGCAGAATAAACAAAAACAAAAGAAGAGAAACGAAACTTGATGCCTTTGTAGCCATTTAAGCTAAGTGATCGACTCTCTCAAAACTCCATTACAAGACCAACTCATCATATATATGATATAATTTATAAATAAGAAAATGAAGCATCGTTAAATGGTAAATGTAGTATTGGACCTACTGGCCAACTACATTTCCATTCAACACGTTTATGAATCTGCATAACGTCATTACAAAACTCAAGTGTATATGTGAATAATAGTAATTATAAATTTAATAAAAAGTAAAAACTATAACTTCTCAATTATCAATTAATAATCAAAGTTAAAAAGTAATTAAGAAATATGTAAAGTATAGCAACATAACAACTATAAATGTTGTAAAGAACTAGTTTATTGATTATATAATGAGTGGTATACCACTTTTTTACGTTTTTATGTTTTTGAAAAGTGATTCCGTTTTATGTTACGAGCGTGTTTAAATTATATCTAGAAAAAAATAAAATATAATGAATCTACTAAAACTAGCTTTTTAATATTTTATGATTATTATGTGAAAATTTTTATCCTGTTCGGTTCTTTCCACTATTTAATCATTCGATTATTCCATTTTTACACTATTCGGCGAATGTATCAGTAAAACTCATTTTTTGTGAGCTGGATTTTGGTCCTTTTATCTCAATCTTTCGCGGGAAGTTGGATTAGAATTCATGTACTCAAGGATTCTGCAGATATGGCAATGCCACTTGCGCCAATAGATCCGAGCCACACAAACTCATTAAAACTAACAAATTTTTAATATTTTCCTATTAGTTAAAACGATATCTGTTGTCTGATAATTTTTTTAAAATTAATAAAAGTAACCATTACAATTTTTCTAATATTTTGTATTCTATTATAAAAAACAAGAATCAACCAACAGGACCCAATTCCCAGAGCTAGCCATACAAAAGCTGTCATGGAAGAAATCGAGTCCGATGAGTTTTGTTTTGCAACTCTCGTTGTCTTCTTTGGGATCGAACAACATCGAAGCATAACCTTTGTATATGTTCTGCCATGGACACAGAGACCCCCTCACGCAAGTTTTCCAAACGGAATACCAATCTGAGCAAACGGATTTTGCTCTGTAAAAATCTTTAGAGCTCAAGCTTTCCAGGATCGGTCGCAAAAGATCGGGATGAATATTGGACCAATCTTTCCTTTTGTACGCTTTTCGTCTCTCCTCCCTTCTCATCAAATTTATCAGCGTATCCATGTCTGCGATTACCTGCGGATCACACTAATGGAGCTAAAGTTTGAGGGATTCTAAAATTTTAGTTTAATAGTTTTATTTAGTGTTTGGACTCTGTAAATAATGCTCTTACATTTTATTTTAGTTGTATATTTGTATTAAAATTAATATTTCTAATTTTAGCTATCTGTACAAAATTAATTATACTTGTATTAAAATTAATAACATCGGTACAAAAGAGTCGCTAAGCACATCCTGCTTTATATAATAAGATATTAACACAAATATATGGAAATTTTATATTAAAATTTTGACATATGTCGTAATTTAATGAATAGCAAGTTTGTCATGTATTACACTAATATTTTTAGAAATTGGAAATAATATGTCATATTTTTTTTTCTTTTTTTAGTCTTTTTATTTAATATTTCATTTAATTATCTAATAAATTTGTCTTATTTTCATTTTTTTTTTAGTTTATTATTTCCTTTTGGTTATGCTGATCTAAAAAATAAATAATGTAGAAAAAGAAAATTTATATTTTTATATTATCTATATTGACATGTGTCACAATCTAGATTAACAATGACACATATCACGATCTAGTGAGTTACAATTTTGTCTACGTATCGCACTCACATTAAGCACATCTTTCTTTATATAATAAGATAAAGATAATAATTTGTATTCTCTAAATCAAAATGAGACAAACGCATCTCACACAAGAATATTAAATAGAGGAAAATCAAAGAAAGTATTGCGTTTAGTATTTTGATAAAGACCAAAAAAAGTCCATAATTTTTGTTCCCATTTATAAGTCTATATTTAATTATGAATTTCTATATTTATAAGTCTATATATTAAGTTAAGTGTTTACATTTTGTCACTTGAACAAAAAATAAGTCTATAATTTTTGTTCCCATTTATAAGTCTATATATTAAGTTAAGTCTTTACATTTTGTCACTTGAACAAAAAATAAGTCTATATTTTTTCGTGCAACCGGTGCTTCGCCCCACTTGCAAATATCGAAAGCAATTTGGTCATATGGCAGTTTTTTGTTCACAATTATAAATATAGAAATTCATAATTAAAGGATATCGTTGGTAAAATTTTGGGATAGATGTCCACAAATTTATATGTACAAGTATTATATCTTATTATATAAAGTAAGATGTGTTCAATGTGATCGCGACATGTAGGTAAAATTATAACTCATCAGATCGCGACACATGTCATTGTTAATTTAGATTGTGTTATGTGTCAATATAAATAATATAAAAAATGTAAAAAAAAATTCTCTACATTATATATTTCTTAAATCAAATTGGAGTGTAACTAAAAAGAAATAATAATGGTAAAATAAAATAAAATAAGACATATTATTAGACAATTAAAAGGAAATAGTAAATCAAAAAGACTAAAAAAGGAGAGTATGACATATTATTTTCATATTATAAAAGTATTAGTGTAAGACATAACAAACTTGCTATTTATAAGATTACGACATATATCAAAATTTAAATATAATTTTCCATATATTTTTGTTATTTTTAACTATTTTTAATACTAATGATATATAGACATAAATTTGGTAGAATGTATTATGCATTTATTGTTTTGATATGAAACATTTGGCTTTTATTAAATGATATAGAATGCATGGAGTAGAAATTTAGTTTTAATATTATGGAAGAAGTAGATGATTTGTATTGCAAACATGAAGTTGAAATCCAATTTTAAAAAGAGTTACTAATCAGAATCTAAAATAAGTGTGTGAATAACCAATCACAATCCAAAATAAATGTACGAATAACCAATCCGAATATAAAATAAGTGTGCGGGTAACCAATCATAATCTAAATATTTACGTCAATAAGATTTAACATCTAATTCTTACATTTTTCATAAAATTTATCTTTATTAGATCTAATCGATTATCGATAACTGGTATGTTACTTTTTTTATCATATATAAATAAATTATTATATTCTTACAAAAAACAATATTATTAAAAACTCGCATATCACGCGATCCTAATCTAGCATTGTATATTCCGCAATTATCTATAAGTAAATACAATATAGTAAAATATATAGAAAAAAAATTATAATGGGAAATAAAATTAAATTGTATCATAAAAGTTAATGGTAAAGAAAATGTTTAAATAAATTAGAGGGGGAGAATAATAATTATAAAGAAATGGGATTTCAAAGAAAAAAAACCTTTCAAGTATCGCACAATCTATTTTAAACCCATCAGTTAAATTATTAATGTAAAAACCCATCAACTAAGGAAGGAAAAAGGAAAAGGTATGAGTGAATTTTTCCTTGCTGTATTCCTAACTATTCTTAGAATATGGAACTAAAGAGGTCTTAATCCGGAACTGATAACATTCGAGATTATGCAGGATTATACACAAAAGATCCTTTTGGCTTTCTCTTAAGAATTATATTTGGTCAATACATTGTTGTCAATATGATTGTGAATTTTTAATATAGCGAAAAGAATAGATAAAAAAAGAATCCTTGCTCTCAGTCTCTAAATTTCCCCCTTGATCCTAGGGATTTTAATGAATAAATCCCTCAACAAAAAAAATTAATAAAAAAATCTCTCAAGTAAAGTTTCGTTAATGAAAAACCCATCTATCTATAGTTGTCGAGGATAAAATAATCCCCTTTGAATTAAGCGAATTGTCTGATGCCACGTATCTCACGGCTCGGTGGGATCCTTAATATCTTTGGTGGAGCTTATCTCTCAATGAGAGCCTTAGAGGAGTTTTTGGACCTGAATTTACAATGGTTCAAATAGATAGGTAAAGCCATATGGGCCCGACCAATACCCCGGATAGCGTACCCCGCCACCCGAGGTAATCTGGGCATAGAATTGAGTGGCTAGATGAGCTAATACCCCGTATCAACACTCGGAGACGGAGCACGGAGCACGGAGTCCGAGTTCTCGTATCAAGAACTCGGGTTAGGTATGAAATATCCTCTATAGGCGCTAAGTTCAAATTCTTTAAAATATCTATGCTTGAATTCTCAGTCAAAGGGTAAAAGCACTTTCACCTTATATGTGCTAGAGTAAAAACAGGTGGTCCATACTTGGAGAATGATTAAACTATAAATGAGTTGATTTCGACGGAGCACCCCGGTGTCCGATCCACCGTGTCAGACACTGCGAACGGTACGAAGGATCATACGCAACATAGCAGAGTCGTATGGTCGGCCAAGTGGTGCATGAAGACAAGGAAAGTAAGTGAAAAGCACTCGAGAGTGCCATACCGGGTCAAGCCCGAAAATCCAGATCCAATCAACTAAGGACGCGGATCCCGGTATCCAAGCACGGGTAGGTAAAATTCTATAAATACTACTATATTCTCTTCATAAAATGGATTTTATCTTTTTGGCTAAAAACTGATACATTGAGCCCATTTATCTCGAGACTAAAACTCATTCCCTCGAGTTTTAGTCTCATTCTGGTTGTTTAGGGCCATTCTCTCAGGATCTTTTCTCGGATTTCTCTTTTTTGGTCGTTCCTTGGCCGGAACTCTCCAAATAATCTGCTTTTCTCTTCTGTCCTACTTCTAAATTTCTTTCTCACAAACATTCAGATTCTCCGCGGACCATCTCTTGTTCAGCTCGGAGTCACCCCTTTTCACTCTTTTCATTTTCCGACTTCTTATTTCTTGCCCTACACGACTCCACGTGCTCTCTTCTTTTCTCTATCTTTTTTTCTCTTTTCTAACTTGAGCGTCGGAGAGCCGTCGGAAAACACCTCCTAATTGTGTTTTCTGAGGCATTCACGTGTTTGTTGATTGCACAGGAACGGGTCCCCCAGTGATTGTTTAAGAGGATTTTTTTTTGACAACCGAAAACTATATTAAATTTAAAAAACAACTCCATGCGTGATCACCCACGCAGGAGGAGAAGCGTTTACAAATGAAAAACTATAAGAATGTAAACGAGAATATCGAGCTAAGCAATCCGCTTTCGAATTCCGAGCACGAGGAATCAAAGAGAGAGAAAAGCTAGGAAATCTCTCCTTAAGCCCACTAAACTCCTCTAGCAAAGTAGCAAAGTTCGACCAATCCTCAGGATTCCTTGTGATAGTCAGTAGCTCCGCACAATCTATCTTAAAATCTTGATAGATTAAATCTTCACGTAATACCGATGACATTGCCCAGAGAAGGGCTTCGAATTCCAAAGGAAGAGATGAAATAATTCGTCTGAGACCTCGACCTCCTAGTAATACAGTAAGATTATCCTACACGCAAATCCAACCCAACCCATAGGTAAGATCCGAACTTTTCCAAGATCCATCGAAATGGCATGTCATAACCGAAGGTTGGTGGGCTAAGTTCTCCTGATTATCCGCTCCACAAGGTGAACTTACTTGCACTTCCTTCCAAGCTGAGCATTCTCTCTCCGCCTGTGCAAGTATATCCGGAGATTTTGGCTCTGCCCCTTGAAAAACATTTTTATTTTTCGCTTTTCAAATAAACCACATTATCCAAGAGAATAATTCTTTATCCTTAATTTCATCCTCTACATGTATTCTCCTCTTTGGATTCCGTGAAAAGAGATAATCTATATTGGAATAAACTGAATTATTCGGAAAATTATCTCCATCCAACGGGATCTGTGATAGAGCCCAAAAATCTTAAACGACGGCCATTAAATCGATACTAAGAGGTTTGGTTTGTTAAAAAAATGACATGTATTTTTTATTTAAATATTAGAAAACGCAATGTTCAATGTTTGTTAAAAACAACATTGGAAATGTGATGCGATCAATTGAACGCATCTAAGATAAAAGAGAAACATGTTGACGAATGACATTTTACATCTCTTAGTTGAGGGGTTTTCTCGTTAGTAATTTAGTTGAAGGGTTTAAAATGGATCGAATGAGTTTTTTTATTAAAATCCCTAGAGAAAACAGAGAGAGAAGCGAGCGAGAGAGAGAGAGGAGAGAGAGAGATATTAAGAGAGAGATGGTCTACTAATAATTGATGTATGTATAAAAAGAAGACCCTTGAGATTGGTTTATTAACTCAACATTTCCTCATCACAGAACTTCTTCTTGTCACTCAATTATCTCCTTAGCGATTTTAGAAGCTCTCTGTGCCTTCTTCAAGCCTTCAGTTTAATTCTTTTTGTGTTTCATCTTTGTCATAATCATAGCATAGGACGATATTCCAACACGTCTCTTTGAAGCCAGAATAAATCTAATCATTAATCAAAGTATAACAGTTTGCTCTATGTGCCTTCTTCAAGCCTTCAGTTTAATTCTTTTTGTGTTTCATCTTTGTCATAATCATAGCATATGACGATATTCCAACACGTCTCTTTGAAGCCAGAATAAATCTAATCATTAATCAAAGTATAACAGTTTCTCTAACACCCTCTTAATGATAGCTGCAACTCCTTAATGATGCAGAAACAGATCTCTAACAGAGAATGAAATGATATGGTGAAATACAAAAGACATAACTTTATTAGGAAAAACAATAGTCAATAGATATACTCATGTACACATTAAAAGAAGCACCAGTAAGTTTCATAGGTTAAAATGTAATTAGGAATGCAAATCATTGAACTTAAAGTCACACACTCACTATCTTCTTTCCGCTTTTCTGTTAATATATGGAAGCTTTATCGGTAGTTTCCTCTCGTACTTGTTGAGATCAATATCCAACTCCGCAACGACTAGGACAACTTTGTCTTCACCGCGTCAACTGTGGATGGTTCTACTAGAGCCACGTCTAATCACCATTCCCGTGTCTCTTGGCGAAATTAATCCTACCATGAGAAAGCTCGGGAATACAAAACTCACCCAATTTGGATAAAAGCAAAATCCCACCTTTTTTTCAAGAGTTCCTGAGAATTCGACCCTGAAAACAAATTCTAATGGATTTGGAAATCCATATATTTGAATATGGATTTAGATTGTTGTGTGTTTTCAGAGAGTTTTATAGTCCACAAAAAAGAAACGTGTTTTCCCAATGAGAGAGGGGGAGATGGAGATCGTAGATCAAAAGATGGAAACTGGTTCTTTTTTTTTGTGAAGTAACCGGCGAGAAGATAATTATTTTGTGAAAAGAATTAGAACAACATAAGATAGTACGTAGTGTGATTTTGGTAAACAAAACTAATAGATTTTATATTAAAAAAATTTGTGAGACACGCGATCGTGCTTACAATTGTTAAGCGACGTGTCACATGGAAAATGTTTCATTTTTTGTTTTTTGAACGTGGTGTTGAAATATATTTTTTAATTATTTTTTTAACTAGATTTTTAATTTTAAAATACATGTGGCAGAATTTGACTGATCAAGTGACTTGTATTTTATAAAATAAATTTTAAAATACATGTGGCAGAATTTGACCGATCAAGTGACTTGTGTTTTATAAAATAAATAAATGATTAAGGGGCCGATTGGTAAGGACTGTGACTGTAGACTGTTACTGTAAACTTTTGGCTGTAGGAAAAATGACTGTAAAAACTGTGGCTGTTACTTTTAAATATTAACAAAGTCTGATTGGTAATAAAAACTGTAGATACTGTTGCTGTTATTTTAAATATTATAATTTTATATTTAAAATGTAAATTATGAAAATTTCAAGTAAGGTATGAGTGTTATTATCGTTCCATGTGATCTTTTTCTGTTGACATAAAAACACATATATTAGTATAACATAATAAATAAATATTTTTAATAAGTGTTATAGTTGTTCTTAGATTACCTTACGAGAAGATGATGATAATGCCATTTTCTGTAAGAACAAATTCTTTTAATACAATGTAATACAAAATAAAAAATAGAATTATTTACACAAAAAGTGAAAAAACATAAAAAAAAACAGTAAAATATTTGCTTGAGTATATTTCTTATGTTTATCATTGTATTTATAATTTTTAGTGATATTATAAAAATAGTGTTTGAATCTTTCTTAAAAAATTGCTTTCAATAATTGAGAGTTTAACCGTTCAACTATTGACTAGAGATTACTTTGAATGTTTACTTTTGTTCAGAGTAAACATTTATCCCTATAAATTAGAAAATAACGGTAACAAAATAATTTTGGAGAAGTATAATTGGCTTAATGAACAAGAAAATAATAATTAATTAATTAATTGACATACCAACAAAATGGATCTTAAAAGAAAAAGAAAAAAAAATTAATGATTAATCAATTAAAATTTCTTTGTAATAAGTTGTACATAGATTTATATATTCACGCTTTAGAAAAAATAAAAGAAAGAAGAATAAAAAAAAAAGTCACTTTAAAGACTTTAAAATAGAAAAATAAAGTAAAAATGTGATTGGATAAAAAAGGCTGTGAGGACTGTCAAATACCCTATAGCCTTAATAGCCACAAAGCCAACCACAGCCTAAAGGTCTTTAAAATTGACAAACACATTAAAGACCCCAAGCCCCATGCTTGTATGGCTTCTAGTGAAGGCCGGCTCGGTTTGGGTATATTACATTTTTAAGTTTTAATTAGAAATGTAACACAAACTATAATATTTAATGTAGACAAAACTATTAAAATTCTAAATAAAATATCGGTACATCAACTTGTGCATTTTAGTATATCACATCATATATATTTTAAGTTATATCTATGTATTGTCCAGCGTTCTATAATTCAAATCTAGATCTGAAATTTTTGGATGATCTCAAGTTCCTAAGATGGTCAACGAGTAAAAATAAGTCAACGAGAAACAAGAGGGTCAATTTCTTTTTTCACAAGAGGGTCAAATTAATATAAAAAAATTCCGAAAGATGGTCAAATTAATAAAGAAAAATGGTTAGTGGAGAAGATTCAATATATTTTATTATTTTACAAATTTAGAATTTTATATATACTTTCTTGGAAGGTTCCCTCGATCTCAATTCGGATATATAAACAAAAGTCTTGAATCAAGAAAAGAAAGAGGAAGAAAGAGATGGGAAATTTTACCTTTTCTTCAGATTTGGTTCACTTGCTCATTGTGCTTTTGCTTCTTTGCACCCTTCTTTACCGTACCGAATGTGCTCATCCTTCTCACCATGAATCACTCTCAATCACCGGTTAGTGTTTTAACAATATACATAAGTTTGGCTATATATGTGTTAATTGATGGAAAAGTTCATTAAACTGTCTAGTCCAATGTATTAAAAAGAAAAAGATCTCATGAAAATAAATATATGGTTGCTGTCAATTAAATATAGTTTAATAGGTCGAGTCATGTTGGTTTAATTGGTTTACATATTTGGCATGGAAATTTTTTATATTCAGTTTAAAAAAATCGGTTATCAAAAATAAACTATTGTTCATAGATAGAATACAGTTCAAATTTGAAACAAAACTAGACGCGATGTTCTTCTATATATGATTATAAGAAGGGTCGGTCTTAATATATAGGAGGCTTAAAGCAAATAAATTTAAATGTGGCCACCTTCCTTTCTTTTTTATGAACCGCTTCTTTTAATTCATGTCTATGTTAATTATGTTCTTTATCAATTTTTTTTTTAATTATGTTTAGATTTGAATGTGGCCTCATAGGTACATTTGATACATAAAACTAAAGTAATCAAATGAAACAAGAACATTTGACTAACTCGAGTGCCTTGTTCTCTTTGAGGCACTTGTGGGCCTCTAAGAGTAAAGGTGAGTTATCTTAATTACTTGTTTTCTGATCAAGGATTGGACAGTTATTAATTAGTGTAGTTTAACATGAATTTTTTAGATTGTCTGACCATTCATCAACAAGTGTGTTCAGCGCCAGGTAACATAGCCACATTACCTAACGTTAAGGGAACTTAAGTAGATATTGATCTTACCGACTAAGGTGTTTGGGTTTTGTTCATTAAATTGTTCAGACCTTTATTGAATTTTGTCATATTTAGAGTTGATCGAAGAGAGATAAAACAAGTATTTGTATTGGAAATATTCCTAATTCAATTAGGTTAAACTCTTGTAAGCATAAATATGTCTCTTAGGGTAATGAATAAATCATCTTCCGTTCACTTTGACAATTTGACACTACACTTAAGCTAAGTTACAGGTAACTCTAAACAATTCGTCTATATTGAGTTAAATTTAGCGTTATCGCTTAATTTTAACTGGAATTTTTTGTCCAAACAATAAATGTATATATAAAAAATATAATCATTTAGTTATACATTAATTGTTATTTTTCACCAATGTTTTCACTTTTTATCACTGATATAATTAAGTATAAGTGAATAACATATTATAATTTTTTGTAATTTTTAATATATATATATATTTATATATACTTTTTATGTTTTATCTATGTAAAACAAAATATAAAAAAATTAGTAAATTTTTTTAGTTATTGATTAAATAGGGTTGATGAGAAGGAAAATGTTACCAGTTCGACGATCAAACAGTTCACGAAGTCTTCAATACAAGTCACCGCCGCCATCAACATGGTGGATGTCGTATACACCGCCGCCACCGCCGTCGAGGATACTGAGTGCGCCGCCACCGCCGTCGAGGATGCTGAGTGCGCCGCCACCATCGCAGATAATGCGTGCGCCACCACGGATGATGAATGCGCCACCACCGTCACGAATGCCGCGTGCGCCGCCACCACCGCCACGAATGCGGCGTGCGCCGCCACCACCGCCACGAATGCCGCGTGCGCCGCCACCACCGCCACGAATGCCGCGTGCGCCGCCACCACCGCGGATAACACGTGCGCCCCCACGGATGATGCATGAACCACCACCGCCACGAATGCCGCGTGCGCCGCCACCACCGCGGATAACACGTGCGCCCCCACGGATGATGCATGAGCCACCACCGCCACGAATTCCGCGTGCGCTGCCACCACCGCGGATAACACGTACGCCGCCCCGGAAGTTGTATGCACCACCGGCAATTCCACAAATGCTTCATATGCCACCACCGCCGATGCTGTTGTTACCATCGTCACCATAAAATTACTACGTAAAAAAGTAAAAATTGTTTTTATTATTATTGGTTAAATCAATTCGAAAAGTTTCGGATTGAGGTGTGTATACGTCTTCTTTCGGAATACGGATATCTCTCTTAAACAAAAATGGAACTAGAGTATTAGATTTCTGTCTCTTTTGGAATGTCTAATTCTCACTGCTAATCTAATCCTTAGTTGGTAAAATAATAATTTTCAAATTGAGGTAGATCGTAAATCGATCTTAACTATGTCTATAACTAGCTATAAAATCAATCTATAATAAAGGAAATGTGATTTCTTATGATTGACACCCAAGTATTTGTAAAACGAGAATATGAACACACAATAAATATAACGAGGTTTGGTAACGTGACTATGTCCTCAATTCATTCACTATATTATATAGATAATCTTACAACAAGATCTTGTCTAATGGAATTACTCAACACTAAGACACCCATTAGTTCGACACCAAACAATCTCTATCACACAACGAGACACACATATCTCTAATACAGACCCAAAGACCATAAATTCTAGGATTTTCCTCTTAATTTCGTCCTTGATCTAAGGGTAGAGCTTAAAAACCAGTTTGTTCCAATACACAGATTGTGTTTCACACGGCAGAACTATTTACCTAGCAAAGCGATAAAACGGCTAAATCAAATGAATTAAATGCATACTAATTTTTTTAAAAATATCAAGATTAAACTCCCAAATCGGTATAAAAACAGAGAAGATTTCCATGGAAGTTTTTTCCAAAAAAAAAAAAAAAAAAAAATCCCATGGAGGGCATATATGATCGGCTTCTTAGTATGCAATATAAAGTATATATATATATATTTTTCTTTTAACACTGAAATTAGAATTTCTCATTTAACTTGGAAGGATACAGATCCGACGGAGTAACAAAGACTCCTCAGAAGGAAAAACCAACTGAAACAAGTATTCTCCGAAGATAATAGCTTTATACAAGGGAGAGCACTGCAAGATAAGACAACATACTTAGATCGAGAACCAAAACCAATCTCGCTCCCAACACAACCAAATACCAACAAAGAAGACTAAGGCAAGGCGAGATATTCCACACACGAGACCGAGAGAGGGCAAAAGCCAACTCAGAGAGCCCGACCTTGGAGGCACCACTGAAGAGCACAAAGCAAAGATAGAAAATCTGACCGACATCGATTGCAATCAAGTTCCACCGTCAACCATCACCGGTCCTAGCCCACCTGATCTTCGACAACCGCATATCCAAGCAGTTATATCATCCCAAAACTCTATCGCATCTTTTGCCTAAGCAAAGCAAAATCCGAAGCAAGTCCAAACTCCCACCACCATAGCCGACGAGACAAGCACAAGATCGGCGAGAATCAAACAGATCTGGAAATCATAAGAAGAGAACGAAGCTCCGTGGAGACCCTAATCCAAAAAAACGATGATCAAAACTGAGACATCCACAACTACCTCCAAAGACCAAGCCGAGACGTAACCCTCCACCGAACCGAATCAAATGCTCAAATGGCCCTGGAAAAATTTAATCTAACTAACCCCTCATAAATCTAACTAACCCCTCTCTTTTTCAAACTCATTTTTTGTCCAATATACCCCTTCTTTATTTATTTATTATTATTAATCCAATCCCTATTTAATATTCCATAAATATTCTCAACAACCAATTAATTAATTAAAAATAAACAACCAATCTTCTTCTTCCACCTCACCTCCATCTTCTTCTTTCTTCTTCTTCGCTTCATGCCAACAAAAGAAAAAACAGAGTCAACGTTCGTTGCTCACGAGTCTTCACGTCCTCAGACCTTGAATCTTCAAGTTCAAGGTAAGATTTTTGCATTTTATGCTATTTTCGTGTTTAGGGTTAGATTAGGTTGTCAAAACCCCTATTTAAAAATGTTTCTTCTCAATTTGGAGATTTCTTTGTAAATATGAAAATTTGTTATTTTTGTATGGTAATTTGGATATTAAACTTGTTTTTTAAGTCTATTAGGGTTATGACATGATTTTAGTGGTAAAATACCAGCTGAATTGTTGTGAATCATAGTAAATCGAAGGTAAATCGAAACTGCAGAGGTATAACTGATACAACTGGTACTAGTTAGACTGACATGTATTACTAGGATAACTGGTATTACTGAGAAAGTTAGTATTACTGAAACAACTGGTATTACTGAAATAACACTATAATTATTTACTAACGATATTTGTTATTCTTTTCCAGGGGACAATGAATAAAACATGCTGCACAATCATATGTTTTGATTATGGAGGATGTTATTCAAGGGAAGGTGATTACACAAGATGGAGCTCAGGAAGAGATGAAATTCACACTTTAGCGATGCGGACCGCAATGGAAGAGGTGACTTATTCGGCGTTGGTTGATGGAATTGGCAGGAAGATCATGATAGATGAAGCTACAACACAGCTGAAACTCAGTTACTTTCCGTTGGTTTTGAATGTTAGGGTACCATCATATATCTCGAATGATGATAAGATTTTTAATTATCTAATGCAAGTGAATGGAGATGGTCTTAGAAGTCTTTTGTATGTGGAGCTCATCGAAGATGTGGATCAAAACGTGCAACTGACATGAGAGGGTCGAGAACGTGAAGTTGGTGTAGGTGATGGTATGATAACTCTTTACACCAATGAGCCATCAGAACACCATGAGCTGGTACAACTAGGTATAACCGATATAACGGTGTCACTGATTTTGTGTGTTCTCTCTGCCTGGTATTACTAGGTATAACTAATATAACTGTGTTACTAATTTTGTGTGTTCTCTCTGCCTGGTACAACTAGGTATAACTGGAGATAACCGTGTTACTAATTTTGTGTTTTCTCTTTGCCTGGTATTACTAGATATAACTAGATATAACTGTGGAAATTATTTTGTGTGTTCTCTCTGTCTGGTATTACTATGTATAACTAGGTATAACTGTGGAAATTATTTTGTGTGTTCTCTCTGTCTGGTATTACTATGTATAACTGGTATAACTGTTTGACCCAGTTTTGATTGCAGATCATGAAGAACTTGGTAATGAGGATAACGTTGGTATGTATGAAGATGCTAATGAGGATAACTTTGGCACATATGAAGGTAATGAGGGACCAGATGTTATGAAAGGAGTGGGGCATGTAACTAATGCATGGGAAGATGGTATGGATATCACTATAGGTCAAGAATTTCGAAGTAGGCAAGAAGTAAAAGATTTAGTTCAAATAGCTTCACATAAAAATTGTTTTGAGTATGATGTAAAGAAGTCGGCGCCCCACCGATATGTGCTAAAATGTAGTGAAGCAAAAGTTGGTTGCGAGTGGTATTTACGAGTTGCTCCGCATCCGAATTCCGATCGTTGGACGGTTAGAACTTACAACAAGATGCATACATGCTCTCGAATTGATGCAAGTACAAGGAGAACCAGAAGGAAAGGGACACCACAAATAGTCGCATCTATTTTGCATGAAGATTATCCAGGTGATTTAAAGACTCCAACTCTGAAAAGTCTGATAGAGTTGGTCAAAGGAAAAGCTAGTGTTGATATATCATACTCTACTGCATGGAGTGGAAAAAAAGAAGCTGCTAATGTTGTGCGGGAAAGTCCAGAGGAGAGTTATCAGATGTTGGAGTCTTGTATGTACATGCTAAGGGACATGAATGAGGGTACACGAACTTGTGTGGTATGGGATGAGGAACGCAAGTTTAAGTATTTGTTCTTTGCGCTTGGAGCTTGCATTGAAGGGTTCAAAGCCATGAGAAAAATCCTCGTTGTGGATGCCACCCACCTTAAGAATGCATTTGGTGGAGTTCTAATTGTTGCTACGGCTCTGGATTCTGATCGTCATCATTATCCAATTGCTTTTGGTGTAGTTGATGGTGAAAAAGAAGTAAGTTGGATGTGGTTTATGGAGCAATTGAAATCATTGGTACCAAATGATGCTGAAATGGTTTTTATATCTAATAGAGATCAAAGCCTCATCAAGTCAATACGTGAGGTGTTCCCGTTGTCTAAACATGGGTATTGTATCTATCATTTGTCTCAGAATGTGAAAGGAAGCGTTTGTGGTGCTAAGAAAAAAACTGTTGCAGATAAGTTCATGGAATGCGCTCATGCTTATACAGAGGCAGAGTTCCTAACACTATATGGTGCGTTTAGAATAAGGTATCCTTCTGCAGCTGTTTATCTGGATAGAAGTGTTGAGGTGAATAAATGGGCAAGGTGTTATTTTCCAGGAGAAAGGTACAACATAGAGACCAGCAATTCTACAAAATCTATCAATTATGTTTTGGTAGAAGCAAGGAAGTACTCGTTATTACCTATGATTGATGTGATCATTGGAAAATTGGCTGAATGGTTCAACAAACATAGGAAAAGTTCTGCTGAAGTGTTATTGTCACAAAAGTTGGTGCCTTATGTGCACAATGTAATTCATGACATATTACCGATTGGAAAAAAATTAACGATGTGTGAGCTAAACAGCTTCAGCCATTAGTACAATGTGATTGGACAGGATGGCAAGAATTATTTGGTTAATTTGACCCAGAAAACTTGCACTTGCAAGTATTTTGATATAGACAGGTACCCATGCGTGCATGCAATAGCCACTATCGTCCGATTAAGCGGAGAGATGGATGTCCGTCTACATGAGTTTTGCTCCATATATTATTTTATGGAGCAGTGGACATTGGCGTATTGCAGGACGATATATCCTGTACCCCATCAGTCAACTTGGATTGTACCTAACCCTATACGAGATTCGATCGGCTTGCCTCCGCCACATGAAGAACCTAAAAGAGGAAGAAGTCAATAAACACGGTACCCGTCAGCTGGAGAATCTCGAGGAAGAGGAAGAGGACGTGGAAGGGGAGAGGGACGAGGACGAGGAAGGGGAAGGAGACGACTGTATGAGTATTTTGTGAATGATCCCAATGTGGACGAGGAGTATAAATAACGGCTGTATGAGTATTTTGTGAACGATCTCTATGTTTGGTATAATCGGTGTAACTATTTGACACATTTTGTGTGTTATCTCTGTTTGGTATAACTATTTGACATATTTTGTGTGTTATCTCTGTTTGGTATAACTAGGTATAACGGGTATAACTATTTGACATATTTTATGTGTTATCTTTGTTTGGTATAACTAGGTATGATTGGTTTAACTGTTTGACTCAATTTGTATTTTCTTTCTGTATACTTTATGTGTAATTTTTGGTTAATTTGTGTACTTTTTACTTATTGATTGATTTTTGTGTACTTTATACTAGGGTACCACTGGGTACTCATGAGTATAAATACTGAGCGTATACCAAAATCTATTTCTTTTACTAAAGCTACCTTAAACTATTGGTTTATGTGTCAATAGAAGCCACATTCTTATGTGCAACAAATAAACATGGTGTTTTCAGACATGTTAATATATGAAACTATAGTAAATGTATGAACATTTCATCAATACTACTACAAAAATTACAATTTTAACACGGTATAACTAATTATACGTGAAAAATGTCAAAATACAACTATGAACATATCAGTACTACTAGAAGATCCAGTATAACTATTAGTAAACTTTTAATATTTTAAATTCCTTTAACGGCGCATATGTTAAATGTGATATTTGTTTATTATTTTTTAGTGCTGAATACACATGTTTAAAATGTTTTTCTTTATCAAGTGAATTTACTAGTTATACCAGTAGTACCATAATCCTTTTCTTTCCAGCCGCCATGTCAGTTTGTCTTGTATTCTTTCTGGTCATTTTCTTCCCCTCCGCAATGTCAGCTCCTCCTTTCTTCTTGGTCTTTCTTTTCCCTTCTTTCGTAAACGGAGATTTCGTGAACTGTGATGGTTTGGTATTCCTCGCCACCCTTGGAGTACGACTCTTTTCCTTTCCTTTCCCTTCAGCTACTTCTTCTGATTTCTCTTCAGCTTCAGCACCTGATTTCTGACCAAAAATAGCCATTAGCTTCTCTTTAATCACATTTCTCTCATAAACAACAACAGCCAATTCTTCTACTTCTTTCTCTTCTTTCCCTACAGACATTTATGTATCTTTCTCTTCTTCTTTTCTTCTCCATCTATCTCTTTCTCTTCTTCGTGTTCTTCTTGTTGTTGTTCTTTCTCTTTCTCTTCTTCTTTTTCTTCTTCTTCTTGATCTTCTTCTTCTTCATGTTCTGTTTCTTTCTCTTTTTCTGTCTCTTTTTTCTCTTCTTCTTTTTCTTGATCTGTCTCTTCTTTATCTTCTTCTTGTTCTGCTTATGATGTCTCTTCGGCTTCGTCAGCTCTCTCAAACCCAGCCCTTTCATTCTCATCGCCAGCTCTCTCAAATCCTTCCCACTCATTCTCCCTATCACTTCTTACTTCACTTTGAAGATCATTCACTTGTTTACTTAACTGCCTCAACTTCTTCCCTAAACCCTTAGTTACAGTACTCACCTTCTCAAACTCTTCAGTCATCTTTTTGCTCAGCCTAACTTCCATGTCTTTCAAAAGCTGAAGCAATCCAAGATTCTTCTCTGGTTCCACAGGCTGAAGCAATCCAGTCTCTTTTTCTTGCTTATTTATCTTTCGGGAAGCCACATCTAAGTCGTACAACTCTTCCCAACATATCTTCTTCACTGCAAGATGCTGGTTCTAACTGTCTGGGATCATGTCCAAGGCTTTATCATCTGGTTCATCATCTATTAGGCGTGCCAAAAGATATTCTTCTTCCAATTCAGGTACCAAGATACTTTGAATATCCTGTGGATATAAAGAAGTACAACTTAGCTATAAACATTAACAAAAATGATTTCTAATTAAGAATTTAATTGAATTCATACCTTAGTAGAATCAAGCGAACCATAAATCTCTTCCAATGGCCAACCTTTCATACTACAACCTCTGAACTTCTGCTTGCACATCCTTGGACACTCTTTGTCTGCCTCTTCAACATCTTCTCGAAATAATTTCCTCAGATTTGGTATACACTCAAAAGCCAGAATCTACATATAGAGATATAGTATGTCAAATGTTAAATAATAAATCATTAATATATTCAGAAAAATAAGATTTACCTCCAAAGAAATTATGAATCCAGGAAAGGTCAATGTATCTTGTGCAGAGCCGTTTAAATGATTCATCGCGTGATAAACATCCTTGACAGAATCCTCAAATATCATTCGCCCCCACGGAAATTGTTTACACAGATCCGGATCCTCAGCCAAATTCTAAACAGGAATGAATCTATATTTCCATCAACCTTCGCCTTACCTCTGAGTACCGAGCATAAGAAATACAAGATTGCCATCTTCAGGCGATCGGGACAACTCCTCTTCATTGACTGTAGCTTCTCTTTCACATCACTGACTGTTATATTTTTCTTATTATCGCGAAACATCCTCTCCTTAAACTGATTTTTGTACTTGTCCAACCTCATCTTTGGATTAATTTCTTTCGGGTAGTCATGGCAGTACAACCTAGAGATCAGACTATGCTCTCTCAAAGAATACCGGATAGGTACGCCATTCACCACAAACCAAAAAACTGTCTTCCTATCCATACAAACAGTTTGAAGTAGTAGCATCCACATTTCCATAAGCTTACGGTTTGGTTCCTTAACCATGTGGAAAAAGTGTTGAAACTGAGGGTGCGTTTTGAACCATTCCAACTCTGGTTTAAGCTCCTCTATGATCCCCAAGAACTTACTCAAATAACACCTTGTTTGTATCTTGCAGCTCTTGTTATATTCGGTCTGTTGGAAGAAAAGTTTCAGAGGCTGCATCGGTTGGGTATCTGATACCTCTACATCCTGCAATCCAAACACAGTTTAAATCCCAATAACACATGGTTATCCTATGTAGTACTAGTTAACCTAAGTACTAACAGTTGTACTTAGCAGTACCAGTTGTTCCAATTTCTCCTAGTTGACCTACGTAGTACCAGTAGTCCTAGGAAGTAGCAGTTGTCCTAGGCACTACTAGTTGTTCTAACTTGTCATAGTTATCTTAATTAGTACTAGTTGTCCTAGGCAATACTAGTTGTCTTAGGCAGTACACAGTTGTTCCAGAAGCAGTTAACAATTTCGAAATTCATACTCTTCACATACTTTCGATGGCGTAGCCTCATTTTCAGACCCATTATCTGAGTCGCTCATAGCATATCTTTGCAAAGACACTTTTGAAGTCCCATCCATTAAAGTCCCTCTTGAAGTCGAGCCTCTTGAATTCCATTTCTTCGTAAGTCCTCCCCTAGTATTAGCCATATCTACAAATCCACAATATTACAAAATCAAAACAGACACAAAATCAAAATCCTACACAAATAGACACAAAATCCAAATCCTACACAAATCCTAATGGTATTAGATCCAAAATTTACTTCAAACCCTAAATTCAAACCCGACACATCTCCAATTCATATCAAAACCCGACACATCTCCATTTATTATCAAAATCCTAGTACAAATCAAAATCCTATCATCTCGCAAACCAAAATCTTTTGGAAATCAAAACCCCTTTTATCAGAAAAAAGATGTGATTGAGGGTTACCTTGAAGAGATGGGGAGACGGAGATGGGGAGACGGAGATGGAGACGGATACGGCGTCAGCGACGACAACTGTGACGGTAACGGTGACAGCGGCAGCGACGGAGACAAAGAAGAAATAACCTTCGACGAGAGGAGGAGAAGGAGAGGTTTCGGTAAAAGAAGTTATGTTTTTTTTTCTTTTTCAGATCTACATTTCAGGATCTTTTAATTGGGTCCGGGTTTGAGTATGGATCAATGGTTGGATCGCGTAATTTTTCTGATTCATTAAGGGTGTCTTCGTCATTGCTCACATTTTCGTTTTAAAAAAATCCAAAAAAAAATGTTTTTATAACAGGGTCATTTTAGATAAAAATTTTGTTCTGAAGGCGAATTGAGATTACGGCTCCCACCGAACCGTAGCCACCAGATCCGAATTACAAAGTCTGATTTGAAGACCACCGATTAGAGCCTAAACACTACAAACAACAAAACGAGAAACAAACGAAACAAAATACAAGGTTCCGGCGTCGGCGCTAAGAGAGCCGCCGAACGCTGGACCCAAAACTCAATTCTCCGATCTCTGCCTAGGGTTTATCAGATTTGTTTAACCTTTTTACTTCCTCCTTATGATCTCTATAAAAAAGACCTTTATCTATTATACAAAGGATAAAAATAAAAATTCTCCCTTGGTTTGTCATTTCATCTTCGAACATTGTAGTTTTTATATAAATAAATAATATGTATATTATAACCTTAAAAATATAATTTTTAAACTTTTAAAACAAACAAAGCGATAATTTTTCAGGATTTTAGTCTTAATAATCAAACATTAAAAAATATATAAAATATACAAACATAAATTTTAAATTAAGAAGAAAAAAATGAATAATTTTTTTATAGCATAGTAATTTGTACTAATACCATCGGTATATTATATCCCATGTTCAAATCCGGTATTGAATGTGAATGTGTTGCATACGAAATTAATTTATCAAAAAAATATTATAAAGGTACCCATAGTTTCTTTTTTGTAATTAAATCCTTTATACATGAATTAAAACTCCAACATTATCTGCAAATGTCCAACTACTATAAGATTGCTTCACCGTTATTTTTTCTTGGTTTATTTGATAATAATCTTGACCATTCTTCTTGCACACTTTCTTTGACCTCTTATCCGTCAGTACTTCTAGAGACGACTTTGGCTTATGGGCCTTTTCCTTTAGGCGATCTAGAGGGCGGCAAAAATATAGGAGGTCGGGAGATTGGAGGGGGAGGAGGGGGAAGAGGAACGCAATCCAATCCCGATTTGTTCCCTTCTAACAAATATGTATGCACCACAGATTGTATGATTAGTTTCTTCAAAAGGTGATTACAAATATATAACAATATATATGTATGCAAGAGATTAGGATTATATGGGTGTTAGGATTATGTTAATGCTATTTCTAATGTTAAGATATCGTATATATAAAAAACACATGCAACTCATTAAAATCTAATTCGTATACGATTTATCAATTTATATATATATATATATATATATATACATTTGATCATATCAACATTCAAATTGCGAGGCTAGTTAGAAGAATAATGGAAATATAAAAGTAAAAAATAAATTAAAAAGTATTTTTGAATATTACGGTTTTAGGTGATAATTTAAATCTTCCGACGAAATTTTCCACTATAATTTATTGGAGGTAACTTGGAGAACAAGATGTGTATTTTGCGAACGATCTATTTTGGGTCATCAAAATCCAACTATGAAGTGAAGCCCGTAAAACCCAAACTGAAAAATATTCTAGATCTCTATATTACTTCTTGTACAAGCATATTTCCTTTATATGTTAGAGTTGATTAGGAAAGTTTATATTATTTTGGTGATATGTTAATGTTACCACTACTGAGACATTCATATCAAAAACAATTCAATAACATATTATATTCTATATATATATATATATATATATATATATATATATATATATATATATATATGTATGTTGAGACCTGTTAAATGCCTCGGAGTTGTCTTTGATATGAGTTTAATTATGCGTATAAAATACTTACGTTGGAGGCGTCTGGCCTCGGCGACTCCAAATTGAGACGAGACAGATAAGAGCAGAATAATCAAAGACAAAAGAAGAGAAACGAACTTTGATGTTTTTGTAGCCATTTAAGCTAAGTGGTCGACTCTCTCAAAACTCTATTACAAGACCAGCTCATGATATATATATAATTTATAAATAAGAATATGAAGCCTCGTTAAATGCTAAATATAATATTGGCCCTACAACTGGCCAACTATATTTCCATTCAACGCGCTTTTACTTTATGAATCTGCAAAAAGTCATTACAAAACTCAAAATGTATGTATGTGTAACATTGATGTATATAATAATTTTAAATTATGTGAAAAAAAACTAAACCGAAACGTTAAAAAGAATGACATGGATTTACGTGGTTTACCAACGGGTGTTGGCTACGTTCGTTGATGGGCACAGGAGACTGATTTTATTACTGGAGGCAAAATGTTCTGAATACAACAACAACAAAAAAAGAGAACAACAATATTTATAAAAAAACCATAATTCAACCTTAAACTGATTGGGTGCACAAGCTTAGGTCCAAATAAATTCAAGGCAAATTAACAGCACAAAACTACAATGTTCAATGGTCTAAACAAACTTCAAAGTCAATTTAATAAACATTATAAGCCATTCATTTCTGTGCACCTAAAGTCTGCAGATTTCTGTCCAAGAAGTCCAACAAACATAAGTTTGAAACTTCAAAGAATAAGATGGATGATGTGTACAAGTCTACATTTGCCAGAAGCTAGTCATTATGAATAGCAGAATAGTCAGACTCTACCGAAAACCATGCATTTATTACACAGAAAAATTGGCCATCTTAATTTTGTGTGTGTGTGTGTGTGTATATATATATATTTTTTGGTTATTTCCTGGAACTTAGAGTATTATTAGGGTTATAAATAGGTGATTCGTGTAAAGAGATTAAGCAAATTATCAAAGAGAGAGAAAAATGAAAAAGAAGAGTGCTTCACAATTGGGACTTGTGTTGTTTCTTCTAGTGGTTCTTTTGGTCCCAATCCAAACCGAGTGTGCTCTTCAATCTCAACAAGAACCATTCCAAATAAACGGTTAGTGTGTCTATCACATATGCATTTTAATAAACAAATAAATAAGAAATCAATGATTTTTTAATCTAGAATTAAAAAATAAGAAAAAATATAGAAGTTATCTTTTAGGTTAATTAAAAAAATCAATAAAAAATTAGCTTGCAACGAAATTTTAAACTCGGTTCAGGACTGATTACAACTACCATATGAATTCGAAGTGGCAAAATTGATTTGGCTAGCTAGTAGTAAAATTAGTACCTAGGTAGTTATGTCATGTTTTGTAGTTACCTTTTTTTCATTTTCATCATTTTATTCAAATTTTATATTTTTCATTAAATTAATTAGTTTTGTAGTTACCTTTTTTCAATTTCATTTTAGTCTATTTTCTAAATTAATTATTTTTAAAACTAAAATGAAGGGAGGAGAATGATGGCGTATAATCCGAGTGGTGGTAAAAAAGGTACTCATAAAATAATATTCATAATTATTTTCTTTAGTTAATCGCTTTTTATATTTGTAAATTAACCACTTTTCATTCGAAATTTCTTATTTTCTGTATATATATATATATATATATATATATATATATATATATATATATTCGTCTATTATACATCGTTTAATACTCTAATGTATAGAAATATTATTTTCAGGGGAGAAAATGATGACTTACTATAAGCCTAATACAGCCATAGACACGAGACCATCAACTAGTGAACGTGGTGGTGGGCGTCGACATTAATCAAGCTTCTTCCTAGTTTTTGGTCCATTATTATCATTTTCCAATAATACGAAGCCGATAGGCTTTGAATAGAAAAACCATATATATAGATATCAATGTAATTTTTAGTTGGGAAGCGTATCGGCTCGCTAAGTGAGCTAGGAGACTTCTGAACTTTGTAATACCATTTAAGATTGAAAAATCTCCAATGAAGAATTCTTGTTATTTATAATTGTATATTTAAGGTTAACTCATATCTTAGGATATTAACAACGGGATTTAAACTATACAATCATGAGCGATCCTAGACTTTTAATGTAATAAATTCTTTTCGAACGTCAACTGTAGTTGATAATGGGACATATATTAGCATTATAATTAGCTGCGAAGTTTTGACGTGGGGCAAACTAATTTAGAATTAATGACTAATGGGAATGAAAATATTTTGCTAATATTTGCAATTATTTTTTTAATATTGTTTTATAATTTTTGCAATTAAAAAGTTGTAGTTAATTTTTAGTGACCAAAATCTGTCAATAATCTATAGCTAGTTTTTTTTTTTGGAACGGAGTAACGAAAGGTTTATATTTTTAACACTATATAATGCTTAGTTATTCTAGGTTTAGTGTGGTCTAATTATATAATATAACATTTTAGTAAAATAATTTTATGTTGTATTTAGAATTATTTATAAATAAATTTTAATTATATTGTTCATAATTTTCAATTTCTTAATTTTATTAATGGTTAATTGTATTGAGGATCGATGTAGAATACTATAAACACAGACTATATTGTAATGATTTAAGCAGAGCAGAGGTTTAGTCGTCGACAGTAGACTTCATAGTGCAACGTTGACATGAAGACAATTCAATAAAGCATTCTAAGCCATTCATTACTTTGTCGGGGGGTTTGGCATCCAGAGTTTCGTGTTCTTTTTATGGTAGTAATACAATTATTATAATATGAGCAAACTGATATATGTAAGTGAATTATATAAATATATTGATATTACAATAATAATACTGATACAAGAAACGGATTTGCAGAGGCAAGATCTGATCTTTATCTTTAATTCTGAAAAATGCCCCGTAGTGTGACGGTTGTGTGGTGTTCCGAATTCCAGGATATAATTGCAATCAATTCTGTTTTGCACCACTCAAAAACAAAATCTAACGAACGTTATTTCTGTGTTGTACTCTCAGACATTAAAAAGTAAAATACAAAATGAAAGAGAAGAAGTTGTGTGGGATTTGTGCTGTTGTTGTTGATTATCATCATACGACCATAGGATGAGAGGAGCATGGTTTGTTTTATAAACCAAATATAACGTATGAGTGTAAAAAAGCGGATTACTTATTAGAGAAGTTATGAGAATTGATTCTCATAATAAAAACGATTGACTAAAAATCTAATCAATTTTTATTTTCTCTTAATATTATAAATATATAATTAATTAAAATAAATATTTTTTTTTAGAATTTTATCAGCAATATGTTCCAAAATAAATTTGGACCAAAAAAATAATCTTATGGATCACTGGCCCATTTACCAAATTCCGAAACTCAAAGCCGAAGTTCGATCTGGGTATCTCCTTTCTCCTATACACCAAAGTGTATATAAGGTTTTGAACCTTGTTAGGAGTTTTCCACTTTATATACTGGAGGATTTTTAATCCAAACTTCCAATATGAAATATTTGCTAGTTTTTACACTTTGTCAAATTTTTGGAAGCTTAATGAGCTTTTCCGAGTCACCCACTTTGGAGCTTTATTTCTCATTCAAATCAACTTCGATTTTGACAAGTAAATACACTACGTTATAGTGTTTACGGCGACGATTCTATTATGCCTAAAATCCGTTCATTCCGATGAACGTCTCCACCGAAAAACTCACCGAAAAATGGTCGTAAACCATTTTTTCAAAAACGAGTTCCAACAGGGCTTGCCTGAGGGGTTGGAGCTTGAGACCTCTACCTTAGACCTCGGACCTGAGAGTTGGAGTCGACTTCTCTGATTTTCGGGACTGAGCTAAGATAAGGGAACTCGCTCAAAATTCTTAAGTTGACGGTGGAGTCCTAAGGTGGTGCACGAAGCTTCTTAGTTCGCTTTTTTTGCAGGGCTCATCTTTGACTGCATTCGGAGGAACTGTAGGTGACGCTTGATTATTGGTTTGAGGGCTGGCTTTCTCTCGCGTTTTGCTCATGGCAACATCGAAGACAATCACAATTGAGAGTTGTGGTTTGTGGATGTTGATGCTTCTAGCTGATGTCTTGTATCTTCTGATGTCTTCTTTTAGTTGTTCTGATTGGATTCTTGGGTTTGGTTTTGAGAGTTCTTGTATAGTTTTTTGCTTTGTAGATTTTGATTTTTCTGCTATTTTGGTTTTACTCCGTACTTTTGTCAAAAAAATTAAAATGGTATAAAACTTAACATTTTACTCTAAAAAAAAAACTAAAACTCCGAAGACTGGCAAGAAAAATCAAACAAAAATAAGTTTAAAGCTTCAAAAGATATTAATTTCAAATATATCTTCTAAAAAGTAAATAAATTTATTAAGATATGTCACAAACTAGTGATGCATTTTTTATAAATTCTAATTTCAATTTTTTTACTGGATAAAACATGAGTTGTAAAATTAAAATGTTGTTTTCTGTCGCTAATTTGTACTATATTATTTATTTTGGGACGACAATTAAAATATCACCCATCTTATATTTTTATAGGGAGAATTTCAAAAATACCACTTTTGAAATATTATTTTGTAAAAATACCACCATGAGTTGTCCATTTTCAAAAATATCATAAATTAATAATTTTTAATACTTAAATCCTAAAATTTTAAACTTTAAAAAAGATTTTGACCCTAACAAACCCTAAACCCTCAAAACTAAACTCTAACATAACATAATTAATCCAAACATAAATGATATTTTGAATAAATAATATAATATTAATGGCATTTTAAAAAAAAAATTTGAAAAATGTCATTTTTTGAAAAATGTCATTTTAAAAATGGCATTTCTCAAAATTTCTTTTTTTATATTCATCCGTCGTAGTTGAATGGGTCATAAATTAAGTCTATTTGGATGCTGATATATCAGTAAGATGGATGATGTAGAAAAGTCTACATTTTTTTTGGGTTAAAAAGTCTACTTTTTCTGCAATGTCGTTACGTAAATAAGAATATAGAGTCGACTGGCAGAGAAATGAGTATATTTCAACCTATATAAAAAAATTTAACTAGTTTTTGGGGTAAACAATATATTTTATTCGATGTATTTAAATAGTTATGTTTTCAAATATATAAATAAATATATATAGGAGAAATTTAAAAAATACCACTTTTGGTATGTCAATTTTTAAAAATGCCACAATAAATTCTCCATTTTCAAAAATGCCACTCATTAAGGATTTTTAAATCCTAAACTTTAAAAAAAGTTTTGACCCCTAACAAACCCTAAAACCTAAAAACTAAACCCTAACATAAAATAGTTAACCCAAACATAAATGATATTTTGAGTAAATAATATAATTTTAGTGGTATTTTAGAAAACTTTTTAAAAGGGTGACATTTTTGAAAAGTGATATTTCAAAATGGTATTTTTCAAAAAAATTTTATATATATATATATATATATATATATTTCAAAATAATTTCTTTGGGCCGTGTAAAGCATATGATTTTAGTGAATTCGCAGTAAACTCTTTACCGGTTTGGATAAACCCATTCTAACCTAATCCAATTCAACCAAAAAAACTCAGATTAATTTGGATAAACCCATTTGGGTCTAATAATATATATTAATCTAGGGTTTGGTTATTTAAATTTGTCTTTAGATAATAAAAAGATCCAAATAAAACCCAATTTTTTTACATAAATTATATTGAGAAATTTTTAAAAATGCTACTTTTGAAATGTCATTTATGTTTGGATTAACTATTTTATGTTAGGGTTTAGTTTTTAGGATTTAGGGTTTGTTAGGGGTCAAAACTCTTTTTAAAGTTTAGGATTTTAGGGTTTAGGGTTTAAAAATCCTTAATAAATGGCATTTTTAAAATAGACAACTCATGGTGGCATTTTTGAAAATTGACACACCAAAAGTGATATTTTTGAAATTTCCTCAATTATATTAGTAAATAACTTAATATAAATGTAAAATACCTAAATCAAAATTTGTAATTTCCTATTAATTTTTAATTATATGAAGTTGCCTAATTTTACTACTAACCATAATCATAAGTTAATTACTAATTATTAGTTTTTTTACTTCAAATCGTTTATTTTATTATAAGTTTAAGGTATTAGGGATAATGTTTATATTTTATTTCAGTATATAACAGTTGTTTTATTTACTAAATTTTGTACTAAGAATTTATTTTATATATTACTGTCATTTTTCTATAAAAATTTAATAAGCGAATCCAATCGAAAACCTAAACAACTCAAATAAAATTAGATTTAGGTTTATTTTGGTAAAATTATTTATGATCCAAAAAATTTAAATCCGGTCTAAAACCTAAAAAAGTTGATATCATTTTTTTTTATTGAATTTTGTACAATATTTTTTAATCCAATTAACATAAATCCAACCTAAAATCTAGATTGGCCATCTTACTAATCACCATCATATGAAATCGTCAAAACCATGCATTTATTACAAAGAAAAATTGATCATCTTGATTTTTTGTTGTTCGTTATTTCGTGGAAAATAGAGTATTCTTAGGGATATAAATAGGTGAGTCATATAAAGAGATTAAGCAAAATATCAAAGAGAGAAAGAAAAAAATGGAGAAGAAGAGTGTTTCACAAATGGGACTTGTGTTGCTTCTCGTAGTAGTTTTTTTGGTGCCAACTCATACCGAGTGTGCCCTTCCTTCTCAACCAGAACCACTCCCAATAATCGGTTAGTGTGTCTCTCACATATGCATTTACATACACAAAAGAGTATGAGAATATAAAATGATTTTTTTATTTAGAATTAAAAAAGATAAGCAAAAAACTATAGAAGTGGATTTTTTTGGTTAATTAACCCTGTTTTCTAGAAGAATATTCAAACTAATTTCAGGACTACAACTACCATAGGAATTCAAAATGGCGAAATTAATTTGGCTACTAATAACAATTACGATATGGAATAATTTATGGAAATTATGTCAATTCTAATATTTATTTTCTTTAATTTTCAAATTATTCTTCTTATTTAAATTTTATAAGTTTGCAGTCTAAACTTGAATTTTATGCTAAAAATACTTAAAATTTACACCAGATTAAAATATTTGTGTTTTCGTTTAAAAAACTGCTACCGCTTATCTAGGAGTTTTTCCCCCTATATTATCATTCTTTGAGTCTTTAGAAACTTAAACCATCATATATTTTGCGAAAAATTATTTGTTTAGATTTCTGTGAAACAATTATAATATCATCAAATGACAATCACGATTGAATTTTATTTAAACGATTTTAAAATTATAAATTCGTCTATATGCTATCAATATATACATTTTATTTTTCAGGGAGGAGATTGATGAGTACCTATAAGACCAATGGTGACATAGGTGTTGGAGGATCAACCAGTGAACAAGGTGGTGGTTGGAACAATCCCTAGTTTTCATATCTCCATCATCTCTTCCGATAATTATCGAAGCTATTAAGCTTCAACTATATATCATATATGAATGTAAATTTCACTTCCCCGTGATCACAAATCAGCTAGTTTTAAAATTCTCAAATATGTAATCGTAATGTTTCGAAAATATCAGAATTTTCGAGGTATCTCTAAACATCATATAAATAAAATGTGGTCTTCAACTTAAATCAGAAAATAATATTTTACACAATAAAAAGGAAAATAAAATGACATCTTACTCTAAATCTGGATTTTGAGAAACAAAGGACAATTCGAAGAGACCAGTTTCACTTATTAAACAAGGCGGCTATCAAACTCTCACGAAGTTACATAAATCTTTCAATAAATATACTTTTTAATTAAAATCAAAATCTAAATCTAGCTTAATTTCAACCATAAAGATATTTATATGTTAGTTCATAGTTAAAAATTTCCAACTTGTAAAGATTAGTTCAGAATCTCAGTTATATAGTAGAAAACTGAAAGTTTGTCTAAAAAATTAGATCATTTACATAATAAACATACATATATGTCAAGGAAGATTTGTATTAGAGTATACATAAATTCTTTTGAGAGAGAACCAATGTACAAATGATGTGTTAGTGTTCTTGTTAACCAGATTTTTAAAGCTCTATAAATCTATTTCAAGTCGGAAACTACCATATGAATTCGTTATTACGACATGAAATAGCTTGATTAAAATACCAAAATACTTGATATATAGAAAAGGGTGAATTTAATAAATGACAATGGATAAATGAAAAATTAAAAGAGTAGCAGTGATAAATAAAAGTTTAGAAAACTAACAAAAATTATATTTGTTTAACCATAAATATTTTTTGATTTAGCTAAATTACATAAAATGCCATTGGTCTGAAAACTCTATTTCCGACGTTAATATATCCCCTAACACTGTTCATCCACCGCCATTGATATTGTTCATCCAAAAATCGACGATCACTATTCATCACCGGATACATAAAACAGACTGTGATTTTAGTAGATAACTAATTGATTAACATGCTAAATAATATGATATCGCGATAAGTTTACGTTTATCGTTTTAACTCAGTTGTCATATCATTAAATAGAAAATATATTTTTGGTTTAATTTTTTTTCTCTTTATTAGTTACTTAATTTTCAGTTTATCCATAGATAATTTGTGCAATTACTCTATAGAAAATAATTTAAAAAAAAAATTTAAACTATCCGCATAAACTTTAAATCCTAAACCCCATTATTCAAACAAAAAAAATTATTCAATTTGAAAATTTTTCTTTACCGGAACCAGTTGATGAAGCAAAAGTATGAGACCTTTCTCTTCGTAGTTTTTCATTGTACCATCTAGTCCTGGACGTTCGGATATCCGGATCCGTTCGATTCGGATCTTTTGGGTTTTCGGATTTCGGATATAGAGATATAAGAACCATTCGGGTATTTATGAAATTCGGATCGGGCTCGGTTCGGTTCCTTCCAAATTTAGGTCGGGTCCGAATTCTCAAAATAGAAACCGTTCGGGTATTTTTTACCTAAATACTCAAAATTACCCGACATTTTCCGAAAATACCCGTAAAATTATCCGAATTTTTCGAAAATAGCCGAAAAATAACCAAAAACTGTAAAAATAACAGAATTAATTTATGTTTCCGATACATCGGATATCCGTTCAGTTTTCGGTTCGGTTCCAGGTTTGATTCGGATTTTTGGTACTACGTGTTTCGGACTCATTCGGATATTTTAGAAATTATGTTTGGATTCGGTTCGGATAATTTCATTGGGTTTGGTTCCGTTTTTTAATTTTGGATTTTTTGTCCAGGATACCATCTACCATTTATACAGGGAGCTTACCTCAATATAAACTAGTGGCAATAAATACATATTTAAAAATTGCCCACTCTATATACTGTTTAAATACGGATATGAAGATCTTATATGTTCACCACTTGGTGTACGGATTACTAGACACACAAACGAATAAGTTATCCAAACAAAAAAATTTCAATAATCAAAAGAACCGACCTTGTCCACGTGATGATCCTAGTATTAAAGTATTTTTCGTAACATTAAATAAATAAATAAAAATTGGAATCTACTGAGTAATTGTTGGATAAAATAAATTCACATGTTGGTCATTGCTAAAACCTAGTTCATCAATCGGAGGTTAAGCTGGTTAATGACCTGTTCAATCAGTCGCTGTTAATTCTTTATTATAAGGAGCTTTTGGCATTCTCTGAAAAAGAGAACGAAATCACAATTCATGGCACTGACCATGTCACTGCAGTCGAGAGAACGACGAACGGTGAGCACCGACAAACGGTCTGACCAGCGACGAAGTTCGGTTTTTTTTAAAGTTGTTCGAAATTTTTTAATTTTTTTTTGGATTTTTCGGTTTTAAAAGTATGTACAATGCAAATGCTAAAACCAAAAGAAAAACAACACAACTAAAACATGATTAGCAACATGTTCCCTCCCCCGAACTTATCTATCACCGTCTCGGTGAAAAACAAGAAACGAAGAAGGGATCAAAACACAAAGGGCAAACAAAAACAAAAATTATGTATAAGAGAGAGAATGGTGTACTTTGGAGCTTAGTAAGGTGGAGGCTTGGTCCTCTTTATTCATACTTGTTTTGTGTCACTAACTTGACAAATGATAGGCTTGGGAGAGTTTTCAAGGACGCGTTTAACGTCGCTAGCTTGACGGTTGCTTCCTCTTATTCACTCATTCCTTGCATGTTTCTTTTACTCCTAGTTGTACATCTAAGAGATCAAGATCACAAGAAAGAAGGAAAAGATTAGCAACAAAAGAAAATAAAAAGCTATAGTCTCAATTTGAATCCTAACTCTAATGGCAATCATTTAGTCCCCGGCAACGGCGCCAAAAACTTGATGCGCCTAGTTGGATCTTTGCTCTCTAGCAAAGGTAAAATTAGTGCGCATCACTATCTAATTGGTCAAATGCCAAAAAGAAAAAAAAACATGGAAGCAAAATTAGTCGGTGCGAAAACAGCTTAAATTGTGAAGTTTTAGATGCCTGAGACGCAGCGACAAATAGCTAAATATCCTTAGGGGAAGGAGATCCGAATGAAAACCAAGATCCGAAAAAGTGTCTAGAAAGAAAAATAAAACGCCATCTAAACATATCAGAAACCGTTTCACTGAAAGGCCATCTAAATGCCATATAACTTCTTTCAAATGATGTTATATTAAAAAAAAAAAATTGAATCTCTTTGTAAGAATAACATGCATAAACTTGAAATTATGATTAATATCTTGACTATCGCAGTAAAATTAATGTTAATAGCATAGTACTAGCCATCCAAATAAAAATGCTACATGTTCATAATTTTAAAATTTAGAAGAAATTATGGCTATTATCTTTAATGTTGATGATAAAGTTAAAGATGATATATATTACGATACATTTGGAAGAAATTATGCGTATATAATCAATTATCGCGTCTAAAACTCTTCACAAATTTTAGATATATGGCAAAAAAAACAACACTAAGAATTTTTGATGCAATAAGTAAAATTATAGAGGAGTTCCAATGAAATTTCAACTTTAAGTAAAAACATATGACACTTAATTATATTTTAGTAAATTATCTTACTTATATATGCATAAGTCTATGTAATTATTAATTTATGATATTATCAAGACTATATATTTACATAGAATTTCTAAAAAACGATTATATTATTATTTTATCGAATTTTGTTAATTTTTTTTCACTGGTTCAACTGGGAACAGGTAAAATTTATTATTTTATTATGTTTATTAGTTTATCGAATATTGATATATAGAAGTTTTACTGTAATATAATATGTGTGATTGACGTTACAGTTATATTTAAAAAATTTAATTGTTTCATGTTATTATCAAAATGCCAAACGCATTGATAGACGATTTCGGATATTCTGGAATTTCAGGATATCTGGATCTGGATCTGTCGGATCCATGGCAAAATATTCGGATTTGTGGTGTCCAGATATCCGGACTTCGGATATCCGATAAAAAATCAGGATATTCACGGATATCCAGATCCGAAAAAAAATAAAAAAATAATTAAAATAACTAAATTAAAATACTAAAAAATTTTAAAAGAAAAATTTTAAAACTCCAATATTATTAATTTATAAAAAATTTACTTCATTACTCTTGATATGAACGGTGACCAAGTGCGATGTTTTTTTCTCTCTGATAGCGACCATCTTGTTTTTCAACGGCCTTTCGTCTTCTTCTTTTTTTTCTTCTGAATAAAGAACCTTTGAATAAATCCACATATGATCATTGGTATTAAGTCAACTAGTCAAGTCTAAGTATTTTGTCGGTGTCTGAGGAGTAGTTTTATATAAAAATTATGATTACAATTAATAAGTTGTCATATTATAATGAAATTGATAAAAGTGATTGTGAAGTTGACACACGAGCATTTTCTCAAAAAAAAAATTCATTTTAGGAAGATATTTGCACAAATGCCTAGAGTTCGGGGATGAATAAGCCGAAAGTCCATCTAACTTGTCAAATGACTCAGCATCCCAGTCAGCATATTTAATGGATAAACTAACATTATAACCCGTTAGGTATGTGTACGCCTAATTTTAAAAGTTTGGATAGAATCATTTAAATATTATTGAGTTTGTGTATGTTTAAGCACTCTCTCACATTGTAGGCAGAAATTTTTGCACTAACCCAAAGTTCGGGTACGAATAAGCCGAAACACCGGTTACCTAGTGTATATTCTCTCGAAACAATTGTATAAAAAATAATTATTTAATCCAACAGAGAATATATTTGAAACTTGTTTATTATATACTCAATCTATTTCAAAATAAGATGTTTTAGTTAAAATCACGAAGATTAAAAAATTATTTTTCTATTAAAAAGTATAATTTAATATATAAAATAAAAATAATTCAGTCAATTATAAAAAAGACCGTAAAATATTATTGGTCACACAATATCCAATAAAGTTAAAGATTGCATAGAAATATGAAAATATTTTATATTTTGAAACAAAAAAAATACTCTTAAAACACCTTATATTATGAAAAAGAAAGTATTTAGTGGATGAAAATTTGTTCCTGTTTTACAATAACCACATTTGTTAGGTCTATTCTACATATATTGTTTAGGTTAGGGTATCTAGTGGATGAAAAAAATTGGAGATAAATCAAGTAAATAACAATGCTGTGATTTCTTTAACCAACAAAATTAACAATGCTGTGATTTAAATATTATTTTTTCCCAATTTTTCCCGATGCAAAACATGATTTCTTCTATAAGGTACCGTGATATTTTTTTATGCAACCGCCTAATTCATTAAATGGAAGTTGAGTTCTAATTTTAGTTTAGCGGTTTTGCTTTCTTATGGCGTTATATAATAAATTAAACTTCTATTTAAAAGCATAACATACTATGAAAGAAAATACCATCTTACGGGAAAAATCACGTTTCCTCGTAATAATTAAACAAAAGGTAAAATCGGCATTAAAAACACACTATTTGATAGAAATAAGTCACATCATTGCTATTTCCTAATTACATCTTCATTTCTTGTTAGTTGCGTAGTTAACTCTTTTGTTTTATTGTTAGCATTTGGAGCCTATATAACTCAAAGCCTTGAGTCGAAAGAAAGATAGAGAAAGCAAAACTAGTTAACAAAGACAGAGAGAGAGATGGGAAAGAAAACCTCTTCCAAATTGGGTCAAGTACTTATTGTGGTTCTTCTCCTTTGCACCCTCATTTACCGTACCGAATCTGCTCTTTCTTCTCATCATGAACCACTTTCAATCACCGGTTAGTGTCACTGTACACACACATATATAAAATTAAGTTTGCTGTGTATTCATTAATGTTTTACATATATTACTAATTACTCTATATATGCATGAAAAATCTCTATTGAGGTCAAGCCAATGCTTAATTACACAAATCAAATCCCATGAAAATATGTAGACTTGTTCATTGTATTGCAAACTATTACCGTTTCAGGATTTTTTTTTTTAATGTTTAAAGATTGCCTGCACAAATAAATTAGGTTCAAGTGGTCTTATATTGGTCTCTTTAAAATTCGTCTATTATGCATCGTTAACTTTGATGTACATAAAATATTATTTGTAGGGAGGAGACTGATGACTTCTTATAATCCAGATGGAGATATATTTACAGGACCATCAAATAGTGGACATGGTGGTGGCCACATTGATCAAGCTTCATTTCCCTAGTTTTTTGGCTCAGTATTATCATTTTCCAATAATTTGAAGCCACTAGGCTTTGGAAAAAAAAGTAAACTATGTTTTTGTGTTTTAGTTTCGAATATGAATGTAAGTTTTAGTTTATGTGTTTCTATGTAAGGATTTTCAAAGTCTCGAATATGTATAATTATGTTTTATGACCAAAACAAAAAAAATCTTTAGTAGCTATAGCTCTTGATCGAAATCAATGAGATTCATAAAACGTAAAGATTGTCTACGTATTAAAACTGGTCTGACTTGTCTTTAACCCTTTTGAGGTTATTGAAAAATCATGTCGAATAGCTTGTGTTCAAGGCATTTCTTATCGCCATCTTAATTTACAATTGTAATATTTAGATTTTTTTTTTTATACAGATTTTAGTTTAACACTTAACTAACTAAACTGATTTTATAGATCACCACGATTTTTTGTCATGTTTTAATTAGTTTTACACCTAAGAGTGTAAAAATCGTTGTAACGTCCTATAACATTTTAAAGAATTTCATAAACATTACTAAAATAAAAATAAATACTGATTGAAACTTCAAAATACAAAAAGTTTAAATATCTAAAAATTGAAAGTCAGAAAACGAAAATAATTATTATAAAAAAAAATTTACGGAGTCTCACTCTAAATCTTCGAACAAAAGTAGTTGATCACTCGACCACTTCGTTTCTGAAACTTACCTGCACACAAATCAAAACTTATGTGAGCAAAAAAATTATTCAGTGAGACTACAAACCCGACAAACATGTACCAACACGGTTTGATCCCACATAATTAATGTTCATGTATTTGTACAAACAAATAAATGTTCAGATCTAGAGAAACATAGCTAAACTCAGTAGAACATAATAATACCATCATAACATAAATAAATCAATATAATATAATAATTTTCAATAGAGCAGAATGATATCAGCAAAATATAATTATTTGCAAAACAAAACGACTAGATATCCAGCAATGCAATAGCATAAGCGAAATGGTACGAACCCAACATTGGTCGACCCAAACCAAATATCAACAGAATATATATCCATAGTATATTTGATAGCGATGCTGGCGGCTAACGAGGTGGTAAATAAGTACGATCCACGGCATTAACCGACCTCAAATACCACTAACTAAATACCATAACATTTAATACATCTATTGGCGATGTCGGTGGCCACATTTTAACCAATAGAGATAGCAAAAATCAGATTGGCATGCTGATACCAGTCTTAACAGATTGTATAACTCATCACCATAATCATAAATCATAATAAATGACCATAATAAAATATATTCTAAACATTTAATCGTTCACCCTCTTCTAAATTTATATTCAAAACATTTAATCGTTCACCCTCTTCTGAATTTTCCTAATATATTATACCAATATATAATAATTCTAAGGGAGTTATAAACTTATAACTCACATGGAAATAAGTTTTTAGATTTATTGATCCATGAACCAAAAATCATAAGACGTCCTCGAATACCAATTCAAACACCTACGTCATGAATATGTTTGTTCTGAAATTCCAACAGCCATTGTCTTTCATGATCGTAACATAAATTTTTCTGCAGAGTTTCAACATATATATATGATTCAACTATAATCAGAAACTAAACTCATATACTTTCGTAACGAGTATTTAAATGCTCCAAAGCGAGTACTATATAGATAGGATTTTCGAACTTTTTAGTGGACACAGAAACTTCTTAGCGATGATAGCAGATCCATAATTTCCAGTTGACCAGTCCTTATTGTTCCACCAATAACTTTCAGATATGAACGTCAAATAACACGATTTTTCTTGGAGAATTATCTAGACTCGAGAAATCCACACCTTTGGTCAACTCTTCTATACAAAAAAAATAATAATCAATGGCGGTTCTAGAAAAAAAAATTTGAGTGGCACAAATTAAACATAATTTATAATATTTAATTATTTTAATTTTATTTTTATCAACAATATGTATTATCGGATTTGAATCTGAATAATGACACAATGATGCTCGCCAACGGCACTAACGTAAATCATTAGCCTACAAATATTTATTATTAATGCAATTCTCGTAATAATATTAAACTAACATTACAAAATATCTCTTAAATACATATGATTTTTATCGTGATATATTTTGAAATTATAAATCTAACTAGGTGTGTGCATTCGGTTATTCGGTTCGATTCGGATTTTTCGGTGTTTAGAGGTTTTTTGGGTTATAAAAAATAGATCTCATTCTAGATCAAATTATATTTCGGTTTTAAAATATTCGATTCAGTTCAGATTTAGATTTGGTTCGGTTTTTGGATAAAAAATTATATAAAAACTTTTTAAAGAATTTTTCAAGATCCCAGAATTTTACAGTTCTATCAGCTGAACCTGTTTACCACAGACAACAACTGAATTCTCTCAAAAATTGGCATTACACTAATTTACATATTCCATGTAAGAATTTAGGTGAACGTTAATATAGAGAGTAGTCAAATTAAAATCATGTTCCTCAATAAAGAAAGTCCAAGGGGGACCAGAAGGCATCAAGTTGAAAACGTTGGAATTCTATTTTTATCTACTTGACATATAGCACCATTATATAATATGTCCAAAGATATCAATAATACTTTGCATGCCCAGATCTAAATCAAAAAGCTAAGAGATAAGAATCATAAGATGGCCGCAAGAGTTTGAATTACGTAAAAAGAAGACGATGCCATGACACATGCATGTATCTAATAATTGGGTTGGAGGGGATGGTTACCACAACATTACAATTGTGATCATTCACTCTTAGCCTAAAATATATAAAATTTTAAATGAATTTCGGATAGTTTAGTTAATTCGATTCGATTTTATAATATTCAGGTTTGGTTTGAGTAATTCGGTATAAAAATTTATATTTCATTCAGATTATTGTAACATTCGGTTCGGATTCAGATATTTCGGTTCGATTCGGGACGGTTCTGTTCAATTCGGTAATTTTGCCAAATCTTAAATCCAATAAATTACTTGCATTGATTTGCATAAAAAATAATATGTCTATATATTTTTAAATATACTCACATATTCAAAATATTGCTTGTGATTTAAAAATTATAATAATTAAGTTAATAACGCAAAGTTATACTAGCTAGTAATAATTGTAAGATATATATATATAATTTAAATTTACATATATAACAATATCACACAAAATTGAATAAACTACTAAACAAACTAAAACATAAAAGATTTTATTTACTAGCTAGTCTTTGGAATAATAACTTTTATCTATTTATTAGAATGTAGATATAAACAATATACTATAAAAAAAAAATGACTTAAAGAATAATAATATGTAGAAACAGAAAGATAAAAATGAAATGGAAATATACTTTGACTGTTTGACAAATAAAAGAAAAAAGGAAATAAGTAATTAAAATGCAACCAATAGCAAAGAAGAATAATACATATCCAACTGATTTAATAGAAAAATGTTACCCAGCTGATTAGATAAAATTTTATAATTAGTATAGGACACGTGCCCCACAAGCCGCCTTTGCTTTCGTACTTAAACAGAACCTAATATGGTAGAAACTCTATAAATTAATACTTGATAAATTAATATCTCGATAAATTAATATGTTTTTGGTCTCGAAATTGGTTTATCAACCAAATGATATCTCTATAAATTAATATCTCTATAAATTAATAAAATATCATAGTCCCGACGTTATTAATTTATAGAAATTTTACTGTAATTCCCAAACTCATATCCCAGAACCCTATTGTGAGATCGGTATAATTTTTCATTGCAAAATCTACATTTTCATAAAACAATTTAGAAAAATCTTAATTTAGGCCAAAACAATTTTTTCAAAGTAGTTGAAAACATTTAGCTATAAGGTTTCATAAAATCATGTTTTGATATCACATGTAGCGCCTCAAAATTTCTTTGAAAATTTCGGGGGGTTACAGACCTATTCTTGTTAGGGGTGGAATTATTATCCAAGATCCGATATCCGATCCGTTATCCGTTCCTATCCGCTCCGGAAATACGGATATCCGGAACATCCGGATAGTAAAATCTCGGATCCGTGAAAAACGGATCCGGATCCGGATAGTAAAAATTTCAAAGTCCGGATATCCGGATCCGGATCCGGACGCATTAAATATATTAAAAAACATATAGTTTTACATATATTAAATTATTTTTATATAAAAATATATGCATATATATTGATTTTAGTTCTTTTCTAATATATCATATTTATTTTGAAAAAAATTATTCAAAAATTTAATTTATAGCTTAAATTTATAAAAATTTAGTATTTTAATTTAATTATTTAATTATTTTTCTGGATCCGGATCCGGATATCTTATTTTTTTATCGGATACCCGAAGTCCAGATATCCGGAAGTTACGGATCCGTCCCACCCCTAATTCTTGTGAGTCAATTATAAAAAAATTATTCAAAATTCAATATGTTTCACTTTATAAGAAATTATAGAAAATCTTTCGAATATGTAATTATTTAATTTTCTTTAAAATATTCACTCACAAGCATCAACAAATTGATTTAAAATATGAGATATTAGATGGATAGTTTGGTGTAGCTTACAACATCCACTTATCTTAATAATTAAAAGCCTATTAATATAAGAGTGAATTTGTGGGATAGCCACAATAAATATATATATATATATATATATATATATATTTGTAAAGTAATCAAAATCTCTAGATCTAAGGGATAGGATTATGCCACATAAGGATGGTTTGGTTATTTTATAAATTATGTTTTTTTTATGGTTATCCAACTAAATTTCTCTTAATATAATGTTTCAAAAGAAAAAGAAAGGGTCACGGAGATACAAGAGGAATAATAATTAAAATGAGTGGAGTAGAAAAATTCATTATTATATTTTTTCATTTTTGGACATTTTTTTCTTTTTGGTTTTTTTTTTAGAATTTTGCATCTCCATCCAGCTATATAAATAAATCCTATCCCTTGGATCTCCATAGAGAGATGGGTTCGTCACAGATAAGTCAAGTAGTCATTGTGCTTCTGCTTCTTTGTGTCCTCCCTTGCCTTACCGAGTCTGATCTACCTTCTCATCATGAACCACTTTCAGTCACTGGTTAGTGTTTCAACACACACATATATGCATATACGTAGTACTTATAATGACATGATTAGTCGACGTAACATGAATAATTTTTTTATCAATAACATACAATTATGCGGATTTAAATTTGGGTAATGACACAAAAAAAATACCAATACAAACCACTAGATTATAAGTTATAATCTCTTATATAAAAAGTCTAAATTGATGAAAGAATTTTTGAAATAATGTAATCACATGGATCTAGATATTGTATGTTCGAAAACGTAAATTATTTATATTGTATTGAGATATTACATTATTTTTCTGTGTGTTAACAAATTATAAAAACATATTTGACAAAATAAAACAAACAAAAAAACTAAATTTTTGTGGTTTTATAGTTTTTTTTCAAAACTATTTGAACATGTAAACATAAAGACGAACGCAGAAAAAAAAAATCGAAGGGTGATTCTAATAACAATTCATGGACTTGTTCAAAAAAATTCGACCCCTACCATATATACTCAGATCAACTTATAGTAAGGTCGTTTTGTCATAATCTTCTTTGAATAAGACCAAAATCAGAGTTTAGCCAAAATACAAACACTACAAAAAAAAAATGTATTGCATCAATTAAATTATATCATAAAATTAAATAATATTATTTTAAATTACTTATTAATAAATAATATAAAATATGTAGTTTAACATCAGTTATGATAATTGATGTTGTAATTGACTTAACATCGGTTCAATAAAACTGATACAAATTTTCAATAATTTGCATTATTTTTTAAAAATGATACAAAAATGTGATTTCACATCAATTAAATAATCGATGTATTTATTATTTTTTGTTAGCATCACTTAAAAAATGACACAAATTTTACATCACTAAATAAATGATGCTAACAAAATTCATATTAAACAATTGATGCATATATTATGTTTTCCAAAATTAATCTATTTTTAATGAACAAAAAATTATACATTTAATATACTTAATTTATCAATTAGCATTTCACGTAACCTAATGAGATAGAAAATTTTATGTATCTAATACAATCATAATTAACTTGTGCTTATTTGTTGTTGACATGTGATTTTATTTACCCATATAATCAAAATATACACTTAATTATATATATATTTATATATATATATATATATATATATAAATTAACAATGATTATGGTAATTTTTGTTAGTGAAACAATTCTACTACATATATATATATATATATAGTTTTTAATAATGATTTCATAGAAACTATAATCCAATTTTTGAACGGCAAACAAAATTCCTTATAGAAGTTTTTTTAGAAAGATTACTTGGAAGTTTTTTTTATAAAATTTAAAAAAAAATTCTGAGATAATATAATCCATATGTCCCACATCGGAAAGGAAGGATGAATTTGAGACAATTACTCTCCTATAAAAGAAACCCATCACTCGTGGATAACTGTAACATGGAGTTAGTCAATTAAATCCCATTACAAATTATTTGTAATTAATTAATAAAGGATGAGGGACCATGTGAAACATATTTACATGTTTTACAAATAATAATACGAAAAACTTTTATGAGATAAGAGAAACGAAAACTTTTTATCATTTAATTATAGTATCAATTATTTTCAATTGATACAATTATTACACCAATTATAAAAGTGAGAGAAATACTCTACATCATTATAATAAATGTTACAAATATTAACATCTTTAACATCATTTTTTATAATTGACACATATTAACATTAGTCATAATAATCGAGACAAATATTTGCAACAATTGTTATAAATGATGTAGTGATGCTAAAAAATTTGCATCGATTATAAATTTATAACTAATGCAAATATATAAAATAAATAATGTAAAACACATTTTTTTTAAGTGAGAATGAAAAGCATCGTTCTCGATTATAAAATATTTCGTCTAGAAATGTAGTTTTCTATTGTAGTAGAGTGTATTATAACGAATAATTTGAAGAGGCGAGAATGATAGGTTATTGGTAAAGTATAATTAATGTATATATCATATGAATAGCTATTTAAAATAATTTGAAGGGAGGAGAATGATAGGTTATTATAATTAATCGCATGCATGATGCATACACACAAGGACAGGACATTCATCAAGTGGTAGTCATGATAGAATAATTCTTTTTGATACTATAATATTATCTCCCATCTCATATATCAATTTCTTTTTAACCTTTTCCACGTCTCTTTTTGAATATTTCGAATTTTCTAATCTTATTTCTTTACGATATTCGTCTATAATAATTTGTTACCTTTTATTTTTAATTTGAAATTAAATTACATAATCTTTGTAGGGAGGAAATTGATGAGTATATATAGGCCAAATGGAGACATATTTGCAAGACCATCAGGCAGTGGACATGGTGGTGGTCGCACCCCAGCCCCCTAAAACCTATATATATTAATTATGTCTCTTAATGTAATGTGTAATTTTTGCACTCATAAGTCAAGCTTTGAATTTCTCGATTATGCATAATGCATGTGTTTGGTGTAATATAAGAATGTAATGTTTAATTTCTGCTTTCACAAGTTAAGCTTTGAATTTCTTGATTATGTATAACGTATGTGTTTTTCTAATATTTCCGATGTTCTTAAATAATTCACCAAAACTTGTATTTAACATATTAGTAATGTAATTTTTCGTCTATTGAATATGGTTTGCGATTTTCGGGCAGTAACTTCCAAAGTACAATAGTCGCAGTAATCATTGGTTAACACTACAATAATCAATTGCATGTCATGTTATACACGATTAGAAATTTAAAATTTTACAATTGGCTCGTACCATTTATTTGGTGATAAATACACAATTAGATATTTACAACTTTGTGGAGTACAATAAATTTGAATTTCATCCAAAAAAAAAAGAGAGCTGAAAACGGATTTTGTTGGATTCCATTTATGGTGAATTTGCCTATAGCAAAAGTCGACTGGGTGTCTGGGTTCACATATAAATTTTGGGAAAAGGTATTCTATCTCTTTCGAAATATTATAACACATTAGCTAAAAGATAGACTAAGAAATATTTTTAAACGAATAGATCTAAACTAAAACTAAACCGAAATATACAAGTAACTTTTTATGGTTTCAGATTTTATAATAAAATTAATGAAATTAAATACCGGAAAAAAAAATCAAATTGTAAATTAGATTATCGACCTCTAAATCAAACTATACTACCCAATTAATTTTGTTTTATATCCGAGTATGAAAGAGACTACAAACTACAAATGGTCACAAAGTTTCAATAAATTTATGATTATAAAAGATTTAAAAGATTTTATAAATTAGGAAGAAAACCAATGTAACAAAAAAAATTAAGGAGAAAGTATAAATTAGGGAGAAACTAATGTAACAAAAAAATGGTTTTTAAAAATATTTTAAAAACTATTTGCACTTATTAATTCTTTAACACATTCGTTGCCAACAAAACAAAAAAAAAACAACATCATATTAAACCTAATGAATTCAGTGCTAATAGTTTTGATTATTTTTTCATAAATATGTTATAATTATTATAAATTTGATATAAGAAAAAAAAAAGCAAAACTTAAGTAAAAATTGAGCAAAAATTAATACAAGCATTTAAAGTAGTAATTATAATCCAAATTTGAAAGACCAAAACATATAGCCTAGTGGTTTGTGTTAGTGACGTTATTGTGTTACCACCTAATTTTAAACCCCTATATTACATGCCGTTGACAAAAAAAAAAATCCAATTCTTAAAAAGATTAATTATCGATTACACCAAATAATATATCAATATATGAGAAGCTAAAAACAGATCCATTTTGGTGACGGTTGCCTTAAGTTATTGCTTAGGTAGCTTGTTTGATTAGATTTGGTCCCCTGGAGCTAAAACCTGCAACCAATGGTGACGGCTTGACATTGACGATTGTTCCTATGAATTCAATCTGAAGAAATATAGAAACGTGTGTTGAAGAATTTTTTTTTTTTCGTTTATTCATAAAAGGCAATTACAGAAATATATACTACAATATGAGTATCAGACTTTTCTAGACTAGAACAATTACAATTGATTTACAATCGCGTGTTAAGAAAAGTGAATAAGCTGATAGCGAAATCCATGGGATACAATTTGATAGGAATTGATATCCCATTACCCTCCCTCAAACGGGAGCATGCAAGTCAAGAATGTCCAGTTTGTGTCTGAAGACTTCATAGGCTTGTTTACCAAGTGGTTTGGTAAATATGTCTGCCAATTGTTGAGTTGTTGGTACATGATGAGTGGAGATGTTACCTGATTGTATTTTATCACGGACTGAATGGCAGTCGTTCTCTTCGTGCGTTTATGGAAGACGGGGTTTGTGCTAATGTAGATCGCAGCCTTGCTGTCACAGTAAACACGCATTGGTTGATTGTGTGACACACCAAGTGATGTGAGAACCTTCTTTATCCAAATATGTTCATCACGTAGAAACGACATAGCGCGGTACTCCGCCTCAGCAGAAGACTTACTAACCGTAGGCTATTTTTTGGTTTTCCAAGAGATAGGTGATTGACCAAGCTGAACAAAATAATCGGTGATGGAACGACGAGTAACTGGACAGCTGGCCCAATCAGAGTCACACCACCCTGAAATCTGAAAATCTTTTTCCGAACTCAAGAGAATCCCTTGACCTGGTGTCCCTTTAAGATAACGTACTATACGCAAGGCTGCTTGCCAATGATCCTCCCGAGGAATCTGCATAAACTGAGCAAGTATGTGAACCGAGAATGCTAAATCCGGCCGAGTTGCTGCCAAGTAGATAAACCTCCCTATCAAACGGCGATAGGGAATGGGATCCGAAAAAATGGCAGAGGTTGAAAGTGCCAATTTGTGATTCTGCTCCAATGGAAATGTCGCTGGTTTTGCTCCCAATAAACCTAATTCAGAAATAAGATCTAAAGCGTACTTGCGTTGACTTAGATAAAATCCTGATTTACTCCGAGACACCTCAATCTCCAAGAAGTATTTCAAAACTCTTAAATTTTTCATTTTAAAAAAAAGCAGAGAGATAATCTTTGAATACCTTCAATGCTTCCTCCGAGTTCCCAGTGAGTATCATATCATCAACATAGATGAGTAAATTGATCATAACACCATTTCTGTCGAGTGTGAAGAGCGAGTAATCAGAAAGAGATTGTTGAAAACCATAATCCCGTAAAGACTTAGTGAGCTTTTCGAACCAACAACGAGGCGCTTGTTTTAATCCGTAGATAGATTTTCGCGGGCGACACACCTTTGTTTCATCCTTCGAATAAAATCCAGTGGAGATTTCATGTACACCTCTTCCTCAAGATCACCGTGTAAAAAGGCGTTATGCAAGTCCATTTGATACACCGGCCAGTCATTACCCGCAGCAACTCTTAGAAACATGCGGACTGTGCCCATCTTGGCCACTGGAGCAAAGGTTTCCCCATAATCTTCTCCATCAACTTGCTTGTTACCAAGAGAAACTAATCGTGCTTTGTACCGTTCAATTTTCCCATCCGAATGGTCCTTGATCTTATAAACCCATTTACTGCCAATTGCACGCTTTCCTGGTGGTAAATCTTCCATTGTCCAGGTTTCATTGTCTTCCAAAGCAGTAACTTCCTTGGACATAGCTTATCTCCATTGTTTCAATTTAACCGCGAGATTGAACGATTTTGGTTCAACATTGACAGTAATAGCAACTTGGAAAGCCCGATGTGTTGCCGAAAACCGACTGCAATTTACATAATTCGAGATCGGATAGGATGAGGACACAGATTTTGACAGAAGCTTGCTCTGCGCAGCATTGATGACAAAGTTGCGTAGAGTAACCGGAGTAGTGCGCCGTCTCTTACCACACCCAAGCAATTCTTGTGGCTGTTGTCTTTCAACCAGATTAGACGGAGGAGGCTACTTCGGAGCAGCAGGCAAGACAATGGATGGAGCGATATCTGTTGGTGATGAAGCAGTGGTCGGAGACGGAGCATGATTTTCATCGTGAGAAGAAGATGGTAATGATTCGGGACCAGGCAGCACTATCATTTCTGATGGGCCTTGAAGTGGGCCAGAATGAGTTAAAACATTATTAGGCCTTTGATATTCTTCTTCTACAACCAAAGTGAATCCAATTGAGGCCCATAATTCTTCTTCATCTTCATCACGTTGTGTCAAGCCAGCAACGTTAACTTCAATAAACGGAAATTGATCTTCATAGAAGATCACATCCCGAGAGACAAAGAAATCTTGACTCTCCAAATCATACAGTCGCCAAAACTTTTTACCGTAAGGATAACCTACAAAGACACACTTCCGACTTCTAGTTGCAAATTTGTCCCCTTTATGAGCTTGATTGTGTGCATAGCAAAGACTGCCAAACACTCGTAGATGCTCATAGTCTGGAGTTTTGCCGTATAAAACCTCGAACGGTGTTAACCCCTGAAGAATTGAATTCGGTGTTCTATTGATGAGATACCCCGCCGTTAAGACACACTCACCCCAAAATTCAATCGGTAAGTTCGACTGGAAGCGGAGTGCACGGGAAACATTGAGAATGTGCCTATGTTTTCGTTCAGCTCGCCCGTTCTGTTGCGGAGTGCCTACACAAGAAGTCTCATGGAGGATTCCTTGTTGACAAAAAATAATTCTGCATACTTGTAAACTTCGTTCCGTTGTCACTTCGGAGACTTTGAACTTTGGTTTGAAACTGTCTATCAACCATCGATACAAAATTTTGTAAACAGATTGGTGCCTTTGTTTTGTCAGCGAGGAGATGAAGCCACACACTTCTAAAAAAATCGTCAACAATTGTTAGGAAATACCGCGCTCCACAATGAGAAACTGTCCGATAAGGACCCCATAAATCGCAATGGATTAACTCAAAAACTTTCGTAGTTTTATTAGTACTAGATGGAAACGAAGATCTTGTTTGCTTGGCGCGGAGACAAACATCATACGCTTTATTCGAAATATCAGAAACAACAGAAACTGAAACATTCTTGAGAGAACCAACAACTTTAGCAGAAGGATGTCCCATACGGTTGTGCCATAACTTGAAAGACTTATCATCTCGAGTTTCCACCGCAGCAACTAACTCTGCTCTACGAAAGTGGAAGGTCCCAGAATCTCTTTTAGCCGCTCCAATCACCATCCTCGAAGCGCGGTCTTGAATAACAAAGAATTGATCAGCCAATTGTACTACACACTTATTCTCACCATTAGTTGGCCTACCGCAATCAGATCAGATTGAAATCCTTCAACGTAAAATACCGAGTTCAAAATCAGATGAGGACCCCATACAACCGTTCCTTCTGTGACGGAAATCCTTTCTCCACCATCGACCATAATTACTAACACTGGTGCCATCTTTCTAACATCCGTTAGAAGATCATAGTTCTTTGTTAAGTGATGAGAAGCACCTGTATCCATTATCCAAGAAGGGATAAAGTTCTTACCCGAAAAATTTTCCGTGCTTGTGCGTCCCCCACCATTCAACAAATTCATCAATTACTTCCATTGAGTGTCGTTCAGACCAGTGACCCCGTCACGATCTCTTTCCATGACGACATAGTTGACTTGTTCCTGTTGTGGTGTATTTGGAACATACACAGTATTATCATAGCTTGATCCCTTAAGCAAGGGATGCGAAATCACAGACCCTGCATTACCAGCAGCGGTGAGGTCGTAAGGGGAGATGGTGCGTCTCATCTCCACAGTCGTCGGGTTCACAGTCGTGATCGTGTTCGTTACATTTCCGTTCGTGGTCAACATTTTGTTGTCAAAAATTGATCGAGAAGAAACAGAGAGGTAAAATCAAGAGAGACAAAGATAAAAAAAAACAAAAAAAGGTCAGAGCTCTGATACCATGAAGAAATATAGAAACGTGTGTTGAAGAACTTTCTCTCTCGTTTATTCACAAAGGTAATTACAGAAATATATACTACAATATGAGTATCAGACTTTCCTAGACTAAAACAATTACAATTGATTTACAATCGAGTGTTAAGGAAAGTGAATAAGTTGATAGCGAAATCCATGGGATACAATTTGATAGGAATTGATATTCCATTACAATCATCGCCGTCGGATTGGAGTCTTTCAATATATAATCCCTAATGTCATCGCCGAATCTCTTGCCGACGACAATTGACGGTAACAAATTGTATTGAGTCACAATCTCTCCTCCGTCCAAAACAGTATTGGCAAATATTATCCCCAAAACTCCGTGTGATCTCACCGTCGTTGTATTCTCATTATCGTCAATCAGACTAGTTTTCGGTGACGTTTCCACCAAGTAAACCGAAAACCACAGGGACTAATTTCTTGGAAAAACCACTAAGATAAAATTAATGTTATGCTTCTTAAATGAGTTTGAGTGTTTGACACATCAAACATCATGAAACTTCAAGATATTTTAGATCCAATATATCTGAATATCAATGTATTTTAGATATTTGTATTTCGAAAATCCACGAATATATCCACTAAAACACTTTAAATACTCGTGAATATCCAAGTTTCCTTTTTAAAATAAACAATTAATATTTCAAATAAAAAAGCTAAAATAATTAATTTCTTAATAAAAAGTACCACATTTAAACTAGAAAAAAAAACTCTAAAATAAAATATACACACCTTATATTATACATTTTTAGTATACCACATAGTATATATCCCTTTAAAATATTCCTCTGTACTGGTCCGATGTTCTTTAATCCAAATTTAGATCTGAAAATTTCAGATAGTTTTTGGGAACGATAAAAAAAAACATCAATCAGATCTTAAGTTCCTAATACTTCATTCACCACTACTTTCTAGGAAAAGAAAAGTTGAGAAACAAGAGGGTCAATATTTTTTTCTACAAGAGGGTCAAATTAATAAATAAACATGAGTAGTGGACAAAACTAATTTATATTTTTGAGGGGTTTTGCTAGCTTCTATATACTTTCTTGGAACGTTCCCTCTCCACTTGAATATATAAATCAAAGGCTTGAATCAAGAAAAATAAAGAAAGAAAAAGAGATGGGAAAAAAGAGTTTTTCTTCAGAATTTGTTCATTTGCTCATTGTGGTTTTGATTCTTTGCACCCTTCTTTGTCGTACCGAATCTGCTCTTCATTCTCACCATGAACCACTCTCAATCACCGGTTAGTGTTTTAACAATACAAATATATAATATACACATAAGTTTGTCTATGTTAATTGTTGGAGAAGTTCATGAATTAGTCTAAGTAATCACATGCATAGATCTCATGGAAATGAATATATAGTTGCAGTCTACTACAAGTAGATATAGTTTAATTGATAGTTTAAGTTATATTGTTTATATATACACATAACATGCACATATACATAAGTTTGTCTTTTTTTCTTTTTTCTTTTTTTTTGACGAACACAAGATTGTCTATTTGTTAATTGATGGAACATAAATATATATTGCTCCGGACTAATAGATGTAAATATAATAGTGTGATTAAGTTTATGTTGGTTTTTTGTTCTTATTGATATACACATATTTGGTATAATTGCAAAAGGTATCATGATCTCCCATTGGTAGATGATTTGTGTCATGTTGTGTAAGGTTTGGTGTTCGTCTTGGATGGAACAAATATGAGTTTTTTCTCATATATTTAACCGTTAATTTTAAAGATTAGTTGGAAAAGCTTAAGCTAGAAATAAGTTCTTTAAATACAAAATATGTTACTGTCTTTCCTATTTTTTTTTAGTTGTTAAAACTGAATTGCATATAACTTCAATTTATAATACAATTTGTAGGGAGAAGATTTATGAGTCAAATGGGCGTAGGAGGATCAACCAGTGGACATGGTGGTGGTCACAACCACTAGATTCGGTTTCGCCTATTAGTCTTTAACTATATGTGTCTGTGCGCGCGGGCGTGTAATTCTATATTTTCTGCTATCATCAAGTTAAGCTTCTGTATTATGTCCATTGAGATGGTGTAGCTGCACTTCTATGTATCTCTCTCTTCATCACAAAGACCCTCTAAAACGTAACAATCGCATGATGCATCCACGAGAATTTTTTCTTTCCCTTCGCACAGACTATAAGTTGTGTTGGAAAAACAAACTAAAGCAAGAGCATGGACAAGGTCACTATGGTGAAATTATTTACACACTATTTCTCATTCGATGACAGGCTTAAGAAATTACTTTATATTATAGACTCTAAATTTTGATCGCTTCGGTAGCTAAAGCTTAAAATCCTTAGCCAAATTGATATAAACACCTTATAAGTTACACAAAATGATAAATAATATACCACACCAGATGTATATAAATTATTTATACATATATATATATATATATTGATCCAATAATCTATAAATCCAAATTTAGATCTGTAAATTTCAGATAATTTTTGGGAAAAATCAAACCAGATCCTAAATCAGATCTCAAGTTCCTAAACTTCATCCATCACTACTTAATTTCTAAGAAAGAAAAGCCAAATGAGAAACAAGAGGGTCAATTGTTTCTCCACAAGAGGGTAAAAATAATCAATAAAATGACTAGTGGAGAAAATTAATATATTTCCTTTTTATATTTTGTTTTAAAAAAATTGGGTTTTTGTTATCTTTTATATACTTTCTTGGAATGTTCCCTCTCCATTCGGATATATAAATAAAATTCTTCAATCAAGAAAAAAGAAAGAGCAAGAGATGGGAAATTTTACTTTTTCTTCAAAATTGGTTCACTTGCTCATTGTGGTTTTGATTCTTTGCATCCTTCTTTTTCGTACCGAATCGGCTCTTCCTTCTCACCATGAACCACTCTCAGTTACCGGTTAGTGTAACAATACATACATACATATATATATATATACATACATATACATATATATACATACATATATATATATATATATAAAAGTGTGTGAATTGCTATAACTTTAATTTATAATATAATTTACAGGGAGAAGATTGATGGGTCATATTGATGTAGGAGCATCAATCAGTGGACAAGGTAAAGGTCGGAACCACTAGTTTAGGTTTCGCCATCTACCCTTTCCATATGTGTGTGTGTGTGTGTGTGTGTGTAATTTTATATTTTCTGTTATCACAAGTCAAGCTTTTAAAAAAATTCAATTATGTATTCTGTCTTTCATAATATTTACACGTTGTCCTTTAATCACTCATAATTTTCATTCTGTCTTCCATAATATTTACACGTTGTCCTTTAATCACTCGTTCATTATGTCTTTCATAGTATTCAAGTCCTTTAAAAAAAATTCAATTACGTATTCTGTGTTTCATAATTTTCAAGTCAAGCTTTCATAATTTTCAATTAAGAGTTAATAGTTTTATAAGATAATTTGTTTCTATAAGAACAAGAGGGTCAGCTTATTATAGATAAATGAGTAGTGGATAAAATAATAATTTGTTCCTTTCGATTATTTTATTTTTTTGTTAGCTAAGTTTATGTTTGTTTTGATTCTATCTTGAAATGTTACTTCTCTATACGGATACATAACTGAATTAAAGGCAAAAATCAAGAAAAAGAAAGAGACCGAGAAAGGCTTTAATTGAAAACATGTGGAATAGCGTTTAAAAACGTGATTCTACAGATCTTTTACCAATCAATAAAAATTACTGGATGCTAAATAAAATTATCTAATCGCACAATAATTTTATTCAGCAACTTTTCATTCTGCTAAAATTAAGTCATTGTGCAAAATAATTTTATTTTCCAAGATTCCGCAATTATGCAATTTTACCACTCGAAGCCAAAGTTTAATGATTTAGTTAATTACTTTAGTTTCATTGATATACATATATGCAAACAGTAGAATCAATTAAATGTTCTATGTTGTAAGATTATATCATTATAGTTTGACTTTCGGTTTCAAAAAATTACTTAAATAATTTATCAAAATGTTAAAAAAATTGAATTATTTCTATTTGTCATTACACCTAAGAAAACTAAATTTTATAATTATGGTTGTAATAAAATAATTATATTTAATCAAAAATAATTTTATTTTAAAAGATTGCTAAAATTTATTTAAGTTCAAATCTTAAATAACATATCTTTAATCCGAATAAACTGACCGGAAATCTGTATTTCAGATCACTAAATAAAGTATTTTTTCTCAATCCATATATTAATTATCCCAAATAGTTATAAAGTCTTATATATATTCGTCGACCTAGTTGGTCTAGTGATTTATATAATAGTGTATGTAGTCTAATGTATGACCATGAATATAGTTTTTGGTTTTGGTTTTTAAAAAATCTATTGTATTGCCATTTAAGATTTTAGAAAAAAAAATGAATTTCCTAAAATTTAGGAATATGATCACTACGTACACATGACAGTTCTATGTTTTCTTACGTGAAATGCAGTTTAAAAAATTCATGACTTTTTGTATATATATATTTATGAATACGAATATATATAAAATTTTACTATGCTAACTATTTTAAAATTAAAAATAAAATAATAATACAGGGAGAAGAATGATGGGTTATTATAAGCAGAATGAGGGACCAGTAAGACCATCGACGAGCAATCAAGGTGGTGGAGCTGATGCTGGTGATCCTCCCGCCCACTAGTTTTCAATTTCAATTTCCAATTCTATGTAATTTTTAGTTTCTGCTGCTTTTTCAAGTCACAGTTAACAGTTAAATTTATTGTATGGTTTTAATCGTAAAACATTTTGTGTTCTCGAAAACATTAATTAGTAAGTGTTTGGTTTAAAGGTTGGTTTGCGCTCATGATTTGGAAATATATCGATCTAGTTTGGTTATACGTTAGTTATGGAAAATTGCTGTTTCTACTAGTAATTTGACTCGCTATTTCTTTTGTTGTAACTTCACTTTATTATTGTTATTTTTCAATCCTGCATATAAAAGAAACATTGAAATGAAAATATATATAAAAAATAGATAGTTTGACAATTGGCAAAAAAATTGGAGAGAACAAAAACGTTATAAAAGAAAGTTTGAAGATATTAACCGGAATGACACTTAAATGGAGATAACTAGTTGATTTCTGTTCGTAATTTTATATCCATCTCTTATTCTGATATTTTCAACGACTTCTAAATTAAATTGATCGTTAAATCGAACTAAATTATATTTCAGTTTAACTTTTCTACATAACATAATTTATATTCATAAATATTGATGTGTCAAGTATTTGAATTTACAAGTATGATAAGATTTGACCTTCGAATCTTCATTCATTAACTCATCACTACTTTCCAGAGAAAAACAAGAGAGTTACTCTGGAATATATACTTTTTTATAAGAACAAGATATTTTATCGTACTATTCATAATTTCTTCGGATTGTAAACTACAGTATATAAGGTTAATTAGTCATCTACATGTGTCGCTCGTACTCGAACGTGTGACTTTGTAAACTCGTCCTTTTTATATGCTCAACTAATGCACTAGTTGACTGACCCAACACGAGGTGGATCTAAATATATTTACTTAAGTTATATATGATTTCCGAATCCTTAACACATCTTCAGATTTAAATCTAAAGATTTGAAATACTTGGATTTCCAAGAATGATAAGATTTGATCTTCGAATCTTGGACCATTTAACTCATCGGTCACTACTTTCCAGATAAAAACGAGTTAATCAGGAATATTTGTTTTTTATAAGAACAAGCTGATGATTAATTATTAGAGAAATAATTAGTGGAGAAAAAAATACTACTTCCTTTTCGCATTTAGTTTTTGATTTTTTTTGGTTTTGTTATTCTATTTGATTATTTCTTGGATTCCTCTTCATTCGAAAGTATAAATGGAAGTATCAAATCAAGAAAAATTGAAAGAGATAAAGATGGGAACGAAGACTTCTTCAAAATTTGGTCAGTTTCTCATCGTGCTTTTGCTTCTTTGCTCCATCCTTTGCCGTACCGAATCTGCTCTTCCTTCTGCTCCAAAGTCACTCCTAATAACCGGTTTGTGTTTCCCGTACACACAAACACGTATACATACTTACATTTTCTTTTTTGTGTAACCAACCGGTTTAGTTTTTCATTAATGAACCTCCAAAATGTGTATACACTACCATTAATTACATGAAATCACATGAGATGGAGAATTACTTTATAGAGAAGCTCATGAGATGTTGTCTAATCACATGAATTAAATCTCAGTGCGAGACATATAGATAAACTTGTTCAAACCATTTATCGCTTAATTTGTAATCTATATGGTCTTTTTTTTTTTTGCTAAAAAACTTGTAATTTATATGGTCCCGATTGTTTGTTTATGTTTTCGTTTACACTTCTATGTTATAACATGGAAATGTAAACGCCAAAACAAAAAAACAACAATTGGAACCATACTTGTAGTCGATTACAAGTGATATAGTTCAATGGTTTGATTATGCTAGTTTCATAGATACATTTATACAATATTCTTATTTCGTTTTAGATACTTTGTTGTATTGTATAGTGTGTTTGTATGTATGCTTAGTTATTACTATGACTAACTAAATTAAAATAAAATTATGTTAAAAAAAAAATTAAGGGAGGAGAATGATGGCCATGGGAACAAGACCATCGACAAGTGGACAAGGTGGTGGAGGTGCTCCTCGCTAGCTAGTTTCTGTTTAGCCATCATCTCTTTCTAATTTTCAATTTTCTGTTTAATGAATGAAATTTCTATTTTCTGCTATCGCAAATCAGGCTTTTTGAAGTCTCAGTTATGTAATGTTTCTTGTTTATTTTAAGTAACCTTTTCTAAATTCAGTTGTTTAAAAAAATAAAAATAAAAATCAGTTGTTCTTTTTTTTGTTTTAATTCAGTTGTTCTTGATTTCTATGCATCTCATGCAATGTTAATTCGACTAAGGGATATCGAATATAGTTATGCATGGTCCAATGGATAAAACAGAAAAAATTTAAATTCCATAATAATCAAAACAAGATTAGTATTAGCATTCGTCTCATACTGATAGAAAAACTTAAACTTTGGGTAGTTTTTATGTAAATGTAAATAAAAGGTTTAATTTAATGTTTTGTTCTCCAGTTTCCTCTGAACTTAAACCATTAAACTTAAAGCTCTAATGTAAATAAAAAGTAGTTTTACTAATCCGACATAAAAAATCCAAAAAGTTTATGCATACGTGAAGAGAAACAAATGGCTTTTCTACTGAAGCTATTAATTGATTGAGGTTATTGGTGTTCAAACTCTAGATTGAATCTCACTCGAACACTCATCGATATATTCACGAACTCTCACAGATTTAAACGATTGAAAGATAAGAAAAAAAACAAAGAATAACACGTGAACCGAATCCATTATCAATGGCGAATCAAGCTAGAACCGTACAATGTTTACATATAAATTTTTCTCGAGGAGGAAGAAGAAGAAGAAACTTGTGACCGTTCGTTTTTTTATCTTCCCCTTAAAACAAAATAATTCTTTTTGTTTCAACAGAAAATCCAATGCCTGTTTGATTTTTTTTTTTCAATTTAAATCATAAATTAAGCAAAATATATGGTCAACCAAACCGAAGTAGTAATATTTACAAATGAGAAATCTAAAGAATGAGAAAACGTACTATATGCCAAGCAGTCCGCTTTACCGTTCATATTGCGTATAATGTAGAAAATAGAAAACAAAGAAAACGAGTTCTTAAAGCAGAGAAAGTCGCAAATAGTGTGGCAAATGTTGACCAGACTTACATATCTGAGACCATATTTACTAACTATGTGCAATTCAAAATCGTCAATAAAGATCTAGATGAAATGCAGAAAGAGAAAAACCCTTTTGTAGTGTCGGAGATGAGCTCCGGACACCAGACGACGGATAGGACGAACTAGAAAAGAGAGGCCACTCAAAGGCTTTTATTAACAACCGACTTACTGTTAGCAATATAATTAAAAAAACAATACAAAATAGTAATAAAATAGCAGTATAATTAAAAAGAACAATACAAAATCGTAATAAAAATAGCAATATAATAACAAATTAGTGATACCACTCCTTATAGCATCATCTTTTTACTACTTCATTGAATAATTGTGTAAAAAACAGTACAAATTATATCACAACAGTACAACATTACCAGTCACAACCAATATCAATCGACTACAGACGATATAGATCGACATTCATATATTTGTGCATTTTTTTGTCAACATTTTCTATATATTAATCAATTGTAATTTTTATGGTGATTGCTCTGTGGAGCAATTCATACCGGTCATGTCTGACTTACATCATAAAAAAAGATAAATGCATGCTCGAACTTCTTTTATAAAAAATCAGCACAAACATTTTTATTCTGAAATATATGAAACAAACTAAAATCATCTAAAACCTCTCCTACGTGCATTTAAAACGTTGCAATATCAAAAATCCATGCATTTATGGTTTGGCTCGTCCATCTTTGACTTTTAAATTAAACCCATGTGTCGTGGTCGGATGGGTGGGTCATATACCTTTATTGGATCTCTATATTGGATGCTGATATATAAGCCAATGCTTTAAACGTACATGATTGGTCATCAACGTATTAAACGCAAATGTTTTAAATTTTTTTTTTCGTCTGGATATATGAACTATTATAAATTATGAAAACTATTATATAGATGATTCTATCATGGACAATCTAATCCGATTTTTATAGATCCACGACAGACGGCACTACCTGCTCTATGTTCATGATAGACTCCTTTCATCTTTAATGCGTGGAATCACGATGAACGGCTCTGCTTGCACAACGTTAGAGATCTCATGTAAGCTTATCTCCATTAATCTGTATAATTGTTAATAAATCGCATTATCTAATAATCGAACCACAAACCTCCTAGTGTAAAAGCATTAATAAACTCTTGGTCAACCACTGGACCAAAGGAGTTTTAACAATGTTTTACATTTTATGATTATAATTATCGATTTCAAAATTTTAGAATAAAACTTAAATTAGATATGATAGATATTTAACGGATATTTAACGGATAATAACGGATAATTATAATCACTGGTATAGACTCGGGTAATAACGGATAAATATTAGATTTAATAATCGGATATTTAAAATTGCTATCCGAAATAGATCTATAAGAACACATGACAAAAATTCGGATGACGGATTGGATACATGTAATTTAATAAAATGTTGCAAAGAAACAAAATCAAACAATTCTAAAATAAATTAGCCGAAGAGAAATTTGGCCAATATTGTATATTCGAACAACCATGTATTTAAATTTTACCAATGGAAAACAATTATTCATCACACACCTTCAATCCAGTGTTTCACCTTTACATTCCACCGTCTTAGAAGAGATACATGTTCATTTGCAAAATCTATCTATATTTAGTGAAACCATTTTTGTTTTTAAAAGTATTTACAATGGGATCTATATTTGAAATTTTGAGCAATATCCAATATTATTTTTGGGCTAACCTTGCTTTTACATGTGTGAACTTGTATAAAAAGGCTACTTATTCAATAAATAGTTTAATGTTTTTGTGGACCAGACATCTGGTACTATATTTTTGAAAAAGATTTTGTTTTTTTGACTATTTTTCGGAATTTAAACCTATCATTTACGAGTATAAATAAGTGACATGGGTTAAGAAGTGATTGAGAAAAATATCAAAGAGAGAAAGAAAAAAATGGAGAAGAAGAGTGTTTCGCAAATGGGACTTGTGTTGCTTCTCGTAGTGGTTCTTTTGGTGCCAACTCATACCGAGTGTGCTCTTCCCTCTCAACAAGAACCACTCCCAATAATCGGTTAGTGTGTCTCTCACATATGCATTTACATACACAAAAGAGTATGAGAATATAAAATGATTTTTTAATTTAGAATTAAAAAAGATAAGCAAAAAACTATAGAAGTGGATTTTTTTGGTTACTTAACCATGTTTTCTAGATGAAAAACTAATTCCAGGACTACACTTGCCATATAAATTTGAAGTGGTGAAATTAATATGGCTACTAATAAAATTACTACACATGGGATAAATTTATGGAAGAATTATGCCAATTTTAATACTTGAATTTGTTTTTCTAATTTTTTTTTTAATTATCTTATTCAAATTTATAAGTTTGAAAATCCGTAAACTTGAATTTGATGCTAAATTTTTTTAAAGACTTAACATCAGACAAGAGTATTTGTGCTTTCATCAAAACAAAAAAAAAAATTTGCAACCGCTTTTTTTTCTTTCTATTTTTTGCTAACTGGTTTAACAAAAATCAAAAGCTTCCAAGACTGGTTGCAACCACTTGTATAGAATTTTTTTCATTTTTTAATATTATCATTCTTCTAGTCTTAAACGATCATTTATTTTGCGAAAAAAATAACAATATATTTATTTTTCTGTGAAAAAATTATACTATTATAAAATAATAATTTTATGAAGTGACAATGACGATTAAATTTTTATTATTTTTTTTTGCAGGGAGGAGATTGATGAATAACTATAAGACCAATAGTGAGATAGAGTCTGATGGATCAACCAGTGGACAAGCTGGTGGTGGTTTGACCGATCCATAGTTTCCGTTGTTTCTCCATCAGCCATAATAATCGAAGCTATTAGGCTTCAACTACATTCATCTAAGAATGTAAAAAAAATATTTTCCACGATCGCAAGTCAGGTTTTTTAAAATCTCAAATATGTAATGTAATGTTTTGAAAATTTCATAATTTTCGAGACATTTCTAAAACAAACAGTAATAAATAAAGTGTGATCTTCAACTTGAAAACAACAATATTAGTTTGGGTTGGTTCTTTTTCATACCAACCCAAACAGAATGTGGTAAGAATCAGTGTTTCTCTCACATATGCATTTTACATACACATCATAGAATATATGACATTATCTATAACCCCACACAAAGCATATGTGGTTTTGTCATATGAACGTTAACCTTCGATTCAGATTGAAAACCATAGAATATATGACATTTTGATTCCGAGTTCTCATAGAAAATGGCGAAAAAAAGAGGAAAACAAAACTAATTGCAAACCAAATTTCAGGAGTTTCTGAATCGTAAAGAAACCCAGCAAAATAAAACAAGAACAAGCTTCGCTATTGCGAAACTCTTTTTACCCGCTAAATTTCTCATTCGAGAATCGACTGAATCACTCCAGCACCAACCGTCTTTCCCCCTTCTCTGATAGCAAACCTCATCCCTTGTTCACAAGCAACAGGAACAATAAGCTCAACAACAATCTTAACTCGATCACCGGGCATAACCATCTTCGATTCCTCATCCTTATCATTCATAATCTTAGTCACTTTACCAGTAACATCAGTCGTCCTCATGTAAAACTGAGGTCTATAACCCGCGAAAAACGGCGAATGTCTTCCACCTTCTTCTTTCTTCAACACATACACAATCGCTTCAAACTTAGTATGAGGAGTAATCGATCCGGGTTTAGCTAAAACCATACCTCTTTGAATATCAGCCTTTTGTATACCTCTAAGCAACAGTCCAACATTATCACCAGCCATTGCTTCATCAAGAATCTTCTGAAACATTTCAACTCCTGTAACTGTGTAATTCCTAGTTTCTCTTAAACCCACCAAATCAACAGTCTCTCCAACTTTAACAGTACCTCTTTCGACACGACCCGTAGCTACCGTACCACGACCGGTGATCGAAAACACATCTTCGACAGCTAGCAAGAACGGCAGATCAGTTTGTCTTGTCGGAATTGGAATGTAACTATCAACAGAATCCATCAATTCATAAATCTTATCTACCCATTTGTTCTCTCCTCTTTTCACATTGGGATTCTCAGTAAGAGTTTCAACAGCTAACAAAGCAGAACCAGAGATAATCGGAATATCATCACCGTTAAACTCATACGACGAGAGAAGCTCACGAACCTCAAGCTCAACGAGCTCTAAAAGCTCTGCATCATCAACTTGATCCTCTTTGTTCAAGAAGACAACCATGTCAGGAACACCAACTTGCTTAGCCAAAAGAATATGCTCTTTAGTCTGTGGCATAGGACCATCGGCGCCGGAAACAACGAGGATAGCTCCGTCCATCTGAGCAGCTCCGGTAATCATGTTCTTAACGTAATCAGCGTGACCAGGACAATCAACGTGAGCGTAATGACGATTCTCAGTCTCGTACTCGACTGTCGCGGTGTTGATTGTGATCCCACGAGCTCTTTCCTCCGGCGCAGCGTCGATCTCGTCGTATTTCTTAGCGACGCTGTTACCCACTGAGGCTAAAGCCATGGTTAGAGCTGCGGTTAAAGTGGTTTTGCCATGGTCGACGTGACCGATTGTGCCGATGTTAACGTGTGGCTTCTTCCGCTCGAATTTTCCTCTGGCGGCGCGTACGGTGAACGCGCGACGGAGACGAATTTGAGAGGGTGAAGAAGCTGCGACGGAGAGGGAAGGGATTGAAGGGAGGAAGGAGGAGGAGAGAGTTAGGGATTTGGGTTTACCGGAAGAAGGAGAAGCGGGAGAGGAATAGAGGAGTCTAGAGGAGGAAGAAGTAGCGGCGGGAGATGAAATCGCCATGGAAGATGGGGATTTGAAGCAGAGGAAATTAGGGTTTTGGTGTGGATTTTGGGGGAAATTGAGGGGAGAGTGAAGGATTGTGTAGTGAGTGTTTATTTGTATAATAATGGGAAGAAGAAGGTAAGGAGGCAACAAAATGAAGGGCTCTTATTAGCCTATCCGTTTGCAAGTGTGTCAATCTTTGTTGTTTAAAAAAAACATATATATATATATATTTGGGATTTTTTTTTTTTTTTATGAATTATTACAAATTATAAATACGGTTACAAAAACGATTATACCACGAACAATTCAATCCGACTTTCTAGATCTACGACAGAGGGTACTATCTACTCCATATTTATGCAGTGCCGTGCCTACAATCAAAGAGGCCTAAGGCAATACAAAAAACGGAGGCCTTTGTTTATATAATCTTCAATAATTTGTTTTTTGTCAACTAATCTTAATAACTATTTAATACTATTATGATATAATATAAAATACTAAAATCATAAAATGGTAAAAAATAAGTTTCAAAACACTTTTTATATAAATTTGTCAACCAAACTTGTATGAATATACTTTTTAGTATCTTTATGTGGATAAAACAGGTAAACTACACTTTTTTTTAGTTTTTTTGCTTTTTGAAAAATATTTACAAATTTTAAGTAGAAATTTATTTTTGAAAATTTATAAACTAAATGAGCAAGATCTAAAACTGCAATTCAATTTTTTTTTAAAGATAAATAACAAACTAGAAAAATAATTGCAACAACAAAAATTAGATACAAAAAATTTGGAAGAAATTACAAAAGATGAGACTTAAGAATGAATGGAAAAAAATAAAAATAAAAAATAATTAGAAAAATAAAAAGATAAAAGATAAACGGTAGAAATTACTTTCTAAAAATTGATTCGAACCAATAAACCTATACATGATTTTATAAAAATGGGCTCCAAATATTATAAAAAATTATGGGGCCCAAGGCAAATGCCTTTTTTTTTGTAAGGTAAGCACGGCTCTGTATTTATGATAGACACTTTTCTACCTTTAATACATGAAATCACGACGAATGACTTTACTTGCATAATGTTGGAGATCTCATGTAAGTTTGCATTTATTAATCTGCATAATTGTCAATAAATTGCATTATCTGGGAATCGAATCCTAGACCTCCTGATATAAAAGCATTAATTAATCTTTGGGTCAACCACTTGATCAAATGAACTTTCATTGTTTGAAATATATTTTAGACCAAAATCCTGAATAATTTATGAGTACCATAAAAAATCGGATTATTTTTGTCATAACGGCTAAAATAAATCCTAGCAATTTTTGTAAATAGTTAGATTTGATACATGGTCTAAATTCACATGACAAATCATTTTCTTGTTTTAACAAACTACTGAATCACACATTTTTTATCGAATTCGTACTATAATTTAAACTCGTTTTATAGACTGGACCTACATGATGAATCTTCTTCCATTCGAACAAACTATTGGACTACACGTTTTTTGTTAAGTGTGCCAATCTTTGTTGTTTGTTTTTTAAATTCATTTTGTTTTTCTAAATTAAATTGAGAACACATTGTTAGTAGTAAAAATAATGATATAAATTAACGAACAAACAGAATAAAATAAAAACAGTAAATAATTTCTGTCTATAAAAAAAAAAAGTTCATAACACCATTTATCAGCGTTAAGTATATATTATTTAGCTCGTTCGGATCATTTAAAATTTTTTGAATTTAATACTGTAAGTAATTCTCTTCCATTTTAAATAATCAATCGTATTTTATAATAAAGTGTTTGGTTGATAAAAAAAATGTTAGTTATTGTTGTCATACTTGCCACTAAAAGAGTGTGGCGAAGATTATGACTGATTGGGAAAAAAGTAACTAAAATGTGTGTTCGTGGCCATCCATTTCTTCACTTACGTGTGGCCTTATAGACCAACACAAAGGTCCCTTCGTTTTTTTTGTTTTTTTATCACAAATATATTTTTTTATCAATTAAATATATGCATTATTTATAAAGTCTATAAACCATTTAAAGGACAAAAATACTTATGAAAGAGAAATTTAACTTGCGAAAACGTTCATTTTTGTCAGTGAATCAGCTTTAGTATTCTTATCACGAGTTTGGTCAACAAAAGCAAACTTTGAGAACGAATTTCTCAGAGCATTTCCAATAGTTACCCTCCTTAAAAAAAGAAAAAAACAAAGTGATCGGGACGAGAAGCAAATTCGACAAGAATCTGGCAGAGAAGTAGACGAAGAAGAAGAAGATGAGTACTGGGTTTTGACAGCCATAAGAAGCAGATACAACGAGATTGTTATAGTCCATACTTTTGCTTCCAGATATCTTCTCCTTGATTCAACTAGTGAGAACTTTTTTTAACCCCCAAGTCCTAAAGTTTGCATTTTTATCAAATCCTCTGGTTTTGTAACCTTTTCTTTCATGATGTAGAGAATGTGCATAGTGTTATCAATAAGGGAGGCCAAAATTGGACTGGTTTCTATTGGTTATGTTAGATTTTTCCATAAAATGATATAACTGCAAATTTATATAGGCTTGTTTGTTTCTCTTTTGGGGTAAATGTGGATTTGTCAAATCAACAATGATTTAGGGATCATTGTTGATTTGTTCTCTGATGGAAAGGTCTTAGATCAGCTGCAACATATACGTTAAACGGTTATTGTCACATATAGACTCTTTGCGCCGTCAGAGTATTCTGAAGTTGGTTTTGTGCAGGTTCCAATGTGGCTGGATCTAGCTAGCAGGCTAATGCCTAACGGTCGCATCATGGTGAACTGTGCGGGAATCGAAACAGAACAAGTTGTAACAAATGAAAAACCGCATTTGGAGTTAGGTGATTTGGCTTGGATGTTGAATACTACCATCAAGATCTTATCAGAAGCATTTCCTGGACAAGTAAGTGTAGCACATTTCATCTTCCAACCTTTTGTTATTTACTGGTTTTGAATGGGATAAAAGCAAAAAGTTTTAGTAACCCCATTTTTGCGGATTATCCTTTGTTGCAGGTTATTTGGAAGAGAACACCAAATTCACAAGGTCTCAACTTTCTTGCCTTGACAGGGGATTTACCTGATCTTAGTGACTGGTCTAACTCGGTTCCAGTCCGTTTGAGCGAAGCAGTGGAAACTCTGCGAAACCCATTAATATTATCGATGTTTTCGAAATAAACCATTGAAGAGTTTTAAGAAAAGTTGCAAGAAATTTGGTCAAAAACTCACATGTGAATAGTGAAAAGCTCTATGAAATTTTTTTCTTTCTGCAAGTCTTAGGTGCACAAAATGACCGAAAGAAATAAATCTCATACATGAAATCATATAATCCTAAGTCCTGAAACTGTTCCTTATGTTGAGTTTCAGTGCCAAAAATTTACTCTACTTTTTTCTCTTTCTTTTCTTTTACACTTCTTTTATGTTTCACTCTTTTCCACTTTTTTAATTTTCTTCCCTCACAACCTATGACTGAAATTGGGAAAAAGTAACTAAAATGTGTGCTCATGGCCATTTCTTCACTTACGTGTGGCCTTGTAGACCAACACAAAGATTCCTTTTCAAGAGAACAAATCGTGTCGTTTTATCAACACAAGTCACAAATCGTGCCGTTTTTATAATCAATAAACGGCAAAACTCTTACCGATGTCGTCACTTGCTTCTTCTTTTTTCACTTTTGAGCAGAGACTGTTAAAGGATAAGACTTTGGACTCGAAAGAGAATTGATCATTGAAGGAAAAAATGGCAGCTTTAACTTCCATGGCAATCTCATTTCTACATTCAAGCTGCTTCCTTTCATATAAAACGTCCCAATTTTCAAAACCCTTGTTCGTAAACCCATCTCTGAACAAACCCAGATTCTCGATTTCGTTTTGCCTCAAGCAAAGCGATCGTGACGAGAGGCAAGTTCGACAAGAATCTGGCAGAGAAGTAGACGAAGAAGAAGTAGAAGAAGAAGATGAGTACTGGGTTTTGACAGCCGTAAGAAGCAGATACAATGAGATTGTTATAGTCGATACTGTTGCTTCAAGATATCTTCTCCTTGATTCAACTAGTGAGATTTTTTCAACCCTAAGTCCTAAAGTTTGTAATTTTATCAAATCCTCTGGTTTAGTAACCTGGTTTTTTTCATTATGTAGAGAATGTGCATAGTGTTATCAATAAGGGAGGCCAAAATTGGACTGGATCCTATTGGGTAATGTTAGAATTTTCATGAATCTTTTGTAAATGACATAGCTCCAAATGTCATAGCTTTAGTCTGTTTCTCTTTGGAGGGTAGATGTGGTTTTGTTCAGATAACAGAAGTGCATAAGCTTTTTTTAATGTGATTTATGTTTTAATCCTATCCAACATATTCTGTTGCAGGATGAGTTTGCGAGTTTGCCTCCTATTATCCCTAATGGTCCCATTGCAATCTATGGCTTGGTGAGAACTACTCGATGAATCTCATACCAATCTGATATCCCATTATCATCTCAAATTGTCTGAGAGATGAATGTGAAATGGGATGTGGTGGAAATAGTCAATGATGTGATTAGTTTTGTTCATGTGCTTTAGGGTGGTGGAACAGCTGCAAGATTGATTCTAGAGTTGTGGCCTTCTATGCAGCTTGAAGGTTGGGAAATTGATGGAATTGTATGTATTTTACCTTGACACAATCAGATTTTTTCTTGCGGCATTTCGTCTGCATTGTTGGAATCTTGAGCTCACTGTGATTTCTATTATGGGCAGTAGTTGATTGAGAAAGCAAGAGACTATCTTGGGCTATCTGAGCTAGAGAAACCGACATCAAAAGGCGGTAGACTCTGTGTTCATGTAGATGATGCTCTCTCTCCTTCTCAAGATGCTTCAGGAAGATATGCTGGTGAGATTCCCAGATAATGTATGTTGCTTGTTCTGTTCTTTGTCTGAATTCTTGTGTTGATTTAGGGATCATTGTTGATTTGTTCTCTGATGGAAAGGTCTTAGATCAGCTGCAACAGGTACGTTAAACGGTTATAGTCACATATAGACTCTTTGCACCGTCGAGTATATTGAAGTTGAGTTTTGTGTAGGTTCCAATGTGGCTGGAGCTAGCAAGCAGGCTGATGCCTAATGGTCGCATTATGGTGAATTGTGCCGGAATCGAAACAGAAAAAGTTGATACAAATGGAAAACCTCAGTTGGTGTTAGATGATTCGGCCTGGAAGTTGAATTCTACCATCAAGATCTTGTCAGAAGCATTTCCTGGACAAGTAAGTGTAACACATTTCATCTTCCATCCTTTTGTTACTCGCTCGTCTTAAATGGGAGAAAGTAAAAAAGCTTTAATAACCCCATTTTGCGGATTATCTTCGATGCAGGTTAGCTGGAAGAGAACACCGGATTCACAAGGTCTCAACTTTCTTGCCTTGACCGGGGAGTTACCTGATCTGAGTGACTGGTCTAACTCGGTTCCAGTCCGTTTGAGCGAAGCAGTGAAGGAATGGAAACTCTGCGAGACCCCTTAATATTATCGATGTTTTCGAAATCAACCATCAAAGAGTTTTAAGGATCTCAGCTATAAAAAGTTGCAAGTAATTTGATCAGAAACTCACATGTGAATAGTGAAATGCTCTATGATTTGTTTTGCCAATTTGACTTGGAGTTTTTTAAACTAAGCAAGTTTTTCTTTCTGCAAGTCTTGCGTGCACAAAATGACAGAAAAGAAATAAATTTCACACATGAAATCATATAATCCCAAGTCCTAAAAGTGTTCCTTATGTTGAGTTTTGAGTGACAAAACTTTGACTCTTGAGTTTTATGAATCTGATTAAGCTGTTACTATAAATCTTAGATCTTCTTCAAACACTTCTAACTGAAATTTTTTCAGTTAACTTCTTTTGGTCAGACAATTTTGGACTTGAAAAAGTTAATGGCCGGATTAGCCGGTCTTCCCTCTGGTTCGAACCGGTTAGACAATGATTTGGGATTTCTGGGATGTGACCTTTTGATTCTTTGGTTTACCAGTTTAAACCGGCAATTAAAGAATCATATTAATTTCTTTTTCGGTGGAGGTTGGATTCATATGTTACGTAAAGAAATAAAGAATCGAAAAATATAGATAATTTTCTTGTTTTGTTAATTCTTCTATTTTATAGCTTTATTTAATCACAAAATATTCTAGCTTTTATGCGGCAATAATATATAGTATTATTTATTATTAATATTCTTAAATTTAACTTTTGACAAAAAAATTAAAAAGTGATTCAAGCAAACCAAAATTTTATTTATTGCTTTGTTCTCCTTTTTTTTTTTCTTCTGAAATTTTGTGAAGAAGTCATACTAAGACGCATCTTGGCCCTTTCTTTTTTTGTACACGAGAAGAGTAAGACAACACAACAAAAAAAAAAGAATTTCGGAACACGTATAAAGAAAATAATAATAATAATAATAATATAGATAAACAAAAAGAGAAATTATGATTTTCAAAAAAAAAGAAACACTCGAGCATTAACTCGCTTTCGCACGTGTGTCAGTTGAGATCCACACGTACCTACTCTGAGTCAGAATCCAAGTTTTCCATGCCTTTTAATCCTCTTCGTTTCTGCTGCTGCAAATATTATTAATCACCAGAAAAACACAATTTACTCCCTCATCTAATCTTCCATTAAACCAAAAGTTAAATTATTATTAATAATAATAATAAACCAATTTAAATCTTATGTTCGTGATTCCCATGTCTTGTCTAGTTTCTAAATCTACCTTCATTACATATACACATCAAGGTTTTGATAAGGTCCACTCAGTTTTCTCTCTATACTAAGATCCATATGAAATCAATCTATGATACAAACAATTTTAGATCTATCTTCTTCTATTCTCTAATCTTATTTGATCTTAAGAGATTTGAGGAAACTTGCAAAACCAGATTAGGACTTTAGTAAAGGCTTTACCTTCTTCACACTTTTCTTCTCTCTAACTTCATACCGACTTTTGTTCAAATCAGACAACCACATCCCTGGAAAACAATACTGCCCAAGAAACCAAAGAAACACCAAAAGATTTATCAAAATCATTTCCTACTTTTTCACAAATTTGAATCAAAAGAAAGAAAGATGAAAAAAACCTACCTGGAGGCCTTTATCAATGTTCTTGGCTCGTTTTCTTGGTCGATGAGGGAGTTTAGTTCCCTTCATAGCCAAGAAATCTTCTTCTTTCTCTTTCCTAGACAAAGCAATGTAGATTCTTGGCCATTCTATAACTTCAACTGCTGTTGTTTTCTCTCCATTATTTATCTCAATCTCTGAATGAATCTGAGCCGTTGATTCTAATCGATTCGTCCTTTGATGATGATGATGATCTAACCCATTCTGTCTCTGATTTTGATGATGATGATCCTTACCGTTCGATCTAGTCTCAGTCTTGTCCGGAGAAGGAGGAGATCGCTTAGAACCAACGTTAGCCGATCTGGACACCATACGACCACCGCCACCAACACCGATGTTTCTTGACGGTGATCCGGTGGCTGATCGATCTTCTAGATGCCTATGCATGATCAAAATTAGATTACACAACTTACAAGTTAAAAAACCCACAAAGATGATAGTGTTGTAGAAGTTAAAAAAAGTTTCTCTTTTTGCAAAATGAAGATTTTTCTTTTATTTTTTATTTTTTCTTTTTTCTTTTTGGCTAGAAAGTGAAGAAATTTAAGAAAGAAAACTAATACCCATTAAAGATTAGGAATCACAGAGACCCAGAAATAAAACCCAGAGAGATGTAATCATACAAAAAATGAAGTATTTCTATTGCCCACTCAAAGCTAAAGGATCTATCAAAATTGTGTGATTTCGAAGACTGGGTCAAACAAAGGTAAAGAGAAAATTCAAGATCTCTTAAATAAAAACAGATGATGATTCAGAAATCTTTTATATTAATTATCATAAAGGCATAAACCAATAAAAATGCTACCCACAAAGCCAAAACAAAAACCTAGAAACAGAGATTTTGGGGGAAAACAAAGAGGACATAACAATGCTTCTTCTCTTTCCAAGGGTATTATTGTAAATTCACAAAAATAGTTTATTGATCAAACCAAACTTTAGTAAAAACTGAAAAAAGGTCTTTAACACAATTTGATGACATGAACCAAAAAAATTGGATCTCAATAACAACCAAAAAAAAAACACCCAAATCAAAATACCAAAAATGGTAAAAAAAAAAAAAACATTTAGGGATTATATAAACAATATAGATATTGAAGTTACAGTTAGAGAAATAAATTTTAAAACAGAGAGATTTCAAAATTTTAAGCTCTGTAAAAAAGGAAAAAAATCCAAAATCGATTCTAAAAATGGAAGCAAAAAAAAAAAAAGAGAAGATTTTGGGGCTAAACCTGGTAGGGATGAATCTAGATGATTCCTTGGCGATGACGAAACCGTTTCTCGGATTCGTACTCCGTCCTCCTCCGCCGCCGCAAAGAGACGACGGTGACGTTGTTGTTGACGGCGGCGGCATAGACGGATTTGTGGTTGATCTTCTTTGAAGTTTGTTCGATGGAATCAAACTTTGTCCGGAGGAGGAAGACGAATCATCTGCTGCTGCGACGGTGACGGATCGGATCTCGGTTCTAGATGCTCGTGATCGTTTCCGTTGTCCCCACTGTAACAATCCATCTCCTCCGCCGTGACGGCTAGGGTTTGAGGTGGAATCATGAGGGATATCTTGTTGTGTTGTGGTGGTAGAAGAAGTGGATCTGAATCGGAATCCTTTGGGGACTCCGTCGAGATTCGAGCTACTAATGATGCTTGTGCTCGTGCCGTTGAATCTTCCTCCTCCGGTTGAAATCCCGGCGGTTGCGGTTGTTCTTCCGTTTTCGTTGGATCTGGAAGGTGAAGGTCTTAAGTAGGGCTTTTTGGTATTTGTAAGAGGAAGATAATCTGGGCTTACTCTCTGATACCTGTAGAACAACAAGAAGAAAAATTGTTAGAAACAAATAATCAGATCAACGAATACGCGAAATTGGAGAATGCTTGTTGTGTTTATACAGGTTTTCGAAAGTGAAATTTTCTCTTTAGAACATGAAGAATCTGATCTTACGATTCAATAAGAAACCAAAAAAATCAGTTGTATCCAAAGAAGGAGATCACAGAATATTTTCATTTCATTTACAGTCACATGAACATGAATCTGGAGTTTTCAAAATCAAACCCAGATCCCATAAAAACCCATAAGAAGGTGAAAAAAAACTTGGAAAATCAATTGGAGAAATCAGGAGAAGAGAAGTCGAATGAAAAAAACAAACGATGAGAGAAAATCACAGAAAGGTCAATCGAAGAAGAAGAAGAAGAAGAAAGAGAGGGACCTCATCATTATACCCAAGAGAAAGACAAAATCCGATTCGAATTTCTGGAAAACGAGTTTCAGTAAGGGAAGGTTTTTCGATTCCGATCTGCGATTAATCCTCAGATTCGTTTAGTTCTTATCCTCCATTGATTTTCCCTCGATAGAACGAGGAAGAACAAAAATCAACAACAGCCTCCTCCGTCTGCTTCTTCTTCTTCTTCTCGTACCGATCAAAAAGAGAAAGAGAAACCCTAAAAGGAGATGAAGAAGATGAATCTGCGTTGAGAGAGAGAGAGAGAGAAGAAGGAGAAGAAGAGAAATGGAGGCTCTCTGCGTTTAACAGTGAGGAGGAGGAAGAAGAAGAAGAGGAACGGAAGGAGAAATAGTGGGTGCGTTATTGTGGCGATTTCTTTTTATTTTTATTCTTTTTTCTCCAATTAAATTTTATATATTGCTTCTTCAGTCCTTGGACTATTTTTAAGCTTCGATCTGTGTCCATGTTGTTTCTTTATTTACATACTCACCACGGGCTGTTTTGAATTCGGCCCATTCAAGGCCCATTAAAACTCGATTTGGCGATCTCCAATTATTGTCGAGTGCAAAAGTGACTGTAACTAGTTATTCAATTCGAATTTCCGGTTCGGGTTTTTCTATTTTTTGGTTTTTGATTAATGAATATTATTTTTATTGTGGTACGGTTTCGGTTTAAATTCAAATTTTAATAAATATACTCTTAATTTTTTTTAAAAATCGGTTACAGTATTGGTTGGGTATGGTTACGGTTTCGATTAGGATCGAATTTGATTTTTCACATATAAAAGAATACAGTTTAATTTTCGGATTTGATTTATTTCGGTTTGATATTGATTCGATCGATCAATCCAGAGTAGAAACTCCTAATTTTGTGGCGATTGCTATTTTTGGTTTGGTAAAATTTTATAAATTCCTTTAAGCCCACGGGCTGTCTCGAGTTCGGCCTACCAAGGCCCACTGAATATGATTGCAAATCTACTTCATTTCCAATCATTGTTGAGTGTAGGGGTGGGAAAATTCTCAAACCGAACAGAATCAAAGCAAAATTGTCAAACCCGAATTCGAACCAAATTATAAAATAACATGAACGGTATATAATACCGATCCCAAATTTGATGATACCGGACCGAATTAATTTGGGTTTATTTCTTATTTAGACTTTGGTCATTGTCATTAGTTTAACTAGAATTGGTTGCGCAAATTAATAAATCATAATTTTTTATTTTATGGAAGAGTGGTTTGTTTAAAATATTTAAATAAATATGATTCAAGATATTTAATGTTTTTAAATTTAATTTAATTTTCTTAAATTTTTTTTATCTATAACCGTAACATTTGAAAATATTATAATTTAATTTGTGATATTATAAGGCAATGAATTTTGTAGTACTAAGAAACTGTGGAGGTCAAAAATGGTAGAAGGTAGTAAGTATATTGTAAGTATCAAATCTTTAAAAATAATTCCAATTGGTAATTTAATAGCGGTTTTGATATGAATTTGTCTGAAAAATATTAAATCATAAGATAGTAATGATTTCATGAAACAATTTAAACGTACCAACAATATACAAACATATAAAACAAATTGAGTTAAAGCAGAATTATCAAATATGTATTTCTCTTCGATCATGGTGTTGAACTACACATTTAGATGTGATATGCTATATAAATCATATATCATTTTCTGTTGTTATGTTGTACAATTCATGAATAATGTCAACATTAATTTTTTTTACTTTTTATGTGTAGAAATTTGAGACTTCTTATTTATTTGAAACCATGGTATTATAATGCTTTCAAAATTTTCTTTTATACTTCCAAAACACTCGAATATAACATTTTGAATAAAATCGTATATTCCAAATTTCATCTTATTTTCTCATTTTTAGTGAAATTATTCAATATCCTTTAGTGAATTAAAAAATCACATTTCTCTTTAAATCTTCAGCCTCCTAACAAACATTTGACACCAATTATGATACTTCAATAATTAACATCATTTAGTCTTTTTTCTTTGATTCTTCCATGTCGTTTATCTAAATTTTTATTCATTTGTTTTTATATTTATATTCATTTTACATATTTCCAATTTTTTGAAATTAAATATGTAAACATTTGTGTTTATGATAAGCCCATAATGTTTTTATCACTCTCAAATGAAGGACAATATACATGAAATATATTTATTATGTTCTAATTTTGTATTCACAACAATAAAATACTCATGTACCACTTTTAATCACTTATTTACATATTTTTCGTTTTATAATTAATTTAAGTTTCTAATATATAAGTAACAATAAATATATATAAACATGAATTAAATGAACATTTAAAATAAAATTTATTATAAAAAAAAAATATTTTACTTAGGTGGACATCCTAAAAAGAGGGGAAAATCTCCTATTATATATATGATTTGATTGTAAGCTTTGTTCCGTAGACATTTACACTTTGTTGAAAAGGCCAATAGATGAATTGGGCTTAGTAAAAAGAAAAACAGTTTGGAGAACTTAGAATTTTCACAATCTCTTAATATTTCATAATTTTTTGTGTTTTTCTAGTATGCGATCGCTTCGAGTTAACCAGAAATAACTCAAAAAAGGTGTCAATAAAGATTTGTCCATGATTGAGCTTCTTCTAATTTCGTAATTTGTTAATTTAGTTGATGTGCTTTGAACTTTGACGTCTGTGTGATTTGATTAGCCACGTATGAATAATGATATGCCTTGCTAGCATTTGAGAGATAATGAAATGGTTGTGCCCACTATTAAATGTTATTCGATTCGTACTATTTTTTAAAAAAAAATTATAACTTTTAAATCAGATAAAAAAAAACATAATTCTATTATATGCGGAAAATCGGATATCGGATTTTTTTTTTTATAAGAATCCATAATTATCCATTCTAAATTATGTATACTAGGTTAGTATCCATGCTTTGCACGGATTTAATTGTAACTATCAATATAATTTAAAAATTGTTTGATTACATGTAAATGTAAATATGGCTAAAGATTGTTGATATAATTAGGCAACAAAATTATCGGATTGAATGAATTGTGTATATGTACTTTGGATCAGTATATATATTTTTGATTTTTATTTTGTTTATTAAAATTATAAATGAAATTAAATATTATTAATACCAGTATAGTTTTAGTTAAGAAATCAATTGTAGTTATTGGTTGGAATTATTATACAGAATCCAAGATCCACTTGTGTATATTCGAACCTGCGATTGTTTTGTATAGAAATATGTTCCACCCGTAAAATAATTGAAAACAACGGGTTTTTAATTTTTTAGTTAATAAAAAAGATACATATACATTATAAGATCAATCATAATTTGTGAGCACTGAACATTTTCAAAACATTTAATATATTTATTTCTATAAATTTGTGTGAAATATTTATGATATATAGCACTTAAATTAATAAAATACTTAGAAAAAATTTTGGATACGTTGAACATATATTATTTGAGATATAAACAAATGTAAATGCCATTTCATTATTTGTTATGTTTAAAATGTAATGTAGAGTGTACTTAAAATTTTCTAAAAAATATTTAATTTACATTTTAAAGAATTAGCACATATTTTAAAAGAATTAGCCTACATACTTTCACACGATATTGTAAAATATTCTCAAACAATATCTCGTAACTAAAATTAAGTTTTAGGTCACCTTAAATATATTCAAATTCAAATGTTATTATAATAAAATATTCTCAAACCATATTTTGGTAATACAAATTAATTTAATTAAGATTAAAACTAAAATTCAAGAAAAACGAAAGAAAATTATGTATTTAGTAAAAAAAAAAAAAAATATGTGATCTTTCGAAAAAAAAGGATACAAAATTGGTAATAATAAACAAACAATAAACGAAAATAATCCTAACAAATTAATCTAGTCGACATTTACACAGTAAACCAATCGGTTATATCAACCTTCCGTGAAATATAAAATTATGAATCATAGTATTCTGCAATTGCATTATTTTTCTAATAGTTTAATTTGGTTCGTTAAATATTAATAGATATTTCAATTATATTTGGCAATAGAGTTAATTTGAATCCTCTCATAAATAAATGATTAAAATTTGTATTTGACAATTAGAATAATAGTAGTTTAAATATAAAAATTAATTAAATAAAAAAATCTGAAAAAAAATTGTGGGATTAACACGTCAGCAAAATTAGCTTGCAATGTTTCTCCTTTAATATATAGAGGATAATTATATTATGAGTATTTCCATATTACATATAATCATACATATATTATCAAAATTAACATATAATCTGATTTGTTGAAGTTTGAAATAAAGTTATAATATGTATTTCAATTTTATATTGTTCAAATATGGTTTTTTTAGCTTCAAATTTTTAACTTTTTGATCTATTTATTAGTAAATAAATATAATTATCTAAATATTTAAATGTTTTAAAACTTTAAATATTAACTAAACTGTAACTATTTGAATGTGTAGATTTAGATAACTTGCGGAAATTCGTTTTTTTTAATATCCGTTGGTTTTGGATATCCGTTTTTCTTTTCCGAAATGTATTTCTCTTAAAAAATATATATTATCCGTGAGGATGATTGGGGTAACAGAAATCCCAACATAACGGATTCAATAATATTTTTTGGACAGAAGAAAAATATAATGAAATTGGTCAATAGTCAAAACGATGACCTTTAACCCATATATACAATTAAGATAAGTTTCCAACGATTATTGAAAAATATTTTATTTCCTAATAATCTTATCGTGGAAGATTACGCAACACATTATTAAAAGAAAAACGAAATTCCAGTGGAAAAAGAAGAGTTGCGTACCACGTCATTTGATTAAATAATATGTGCGTCCTCAATCCTGATCTTTAATTTCATTTTCCTTCTTTCTTGCTTGCACGTATGAATATTCTTATAGCCATAACAATTTAACATATGGTAATGTTTTACATTAATATCTCCAATTAACGAATTAAGTTGAAGATGCCATGTTTATTGCCATCTTTATTAGATGCCATACGAATTAATATCGATATGCTTGATGCAATGTTTTTGTAGTGTGATATAAATTCTAGATCAACGTGTAGACACTATATAATATTTTGGTTAGTCATTATACTAAACTAGACTCCATAACAAAGACTCAGAGTTAAAGCCATTATTTGAATAAGAATTTATAAAAATTCATAAAATAAAACACTCAAAAAACTATTAAATATGTAATTTAATAGTCTGTGTTAGTATCGTTGGTGAAAATATAAAATAAAAATACAAATAATGGAATTTAGTGAATATAAAATAAAAATACAAATAATGGAATTTAGTGAATATGACAAGCAAAAACTTGAATTGGATCAAATATATAATCGAAACAAGCAAATTAATGTATAGAAAACTCACATGGATGATAAATAACAAATTGAACACATTTTTAAACAACAACAAAAAGTTTTTATCAACACAAGACAAACAATTTATCTTTTTTTTTTTAAGAGAAAATTTACTTTTCCTTTCCTTTCATTTTTTTTCTTACTTGTAGTGGGAAAAAAAAACTCAAGCCTTTTGTGGCGCTGCCGCCGGAGTTTCCGGAGCCTTGGTCGACGGAATCTCAACCGCCGGAGAAGTTTCCGGGGCCTTGGTCGATGGAGTTTCAGCCACCGGCGCTGCGGTAACAACATCTTTTTTCACTTCTTCCACAGGCTTCTTCTCTTCCTCCACGGCTGGCTTCTTCTCTTCCACCGCCGCCTTCTTCTCCTCTTCCACGGCTGGCTTCTTCTCCTCCGCAGCAGCCGGGACGGGGACTGGAGCCGGTTTAACCTCTTCTTTCTTCTCTTCAACTATTTCAATCTCTTTCTCGCCAGTTGTAATTTCCTCCGGTTTGGTTTCTACCTCCTTGGCCGGTTCTTCGGTTTTGACGACCTCCTCCACGACATCCACCACCTCTCGTGGCTTCTCTTCCGTCGGGGCTTCAACAGGAGCCTTCTTCTTCTCGAACAATTTCTTCATTGTTGGAACAACCTTCGATTTCCAGTAACCCATCTTTCTTTATATAATCTTACCACCAAAAAGAAAAAAAATTATTAGAAATGGTTTTTTAACGTTTTGTGTTACCAATCGAACCTAAATATGTTACTTGTTAGTTGAGATGTTCATAAGAAAACAAAAGATCTTAACTTTTATCCTAAATGATTAAGATCGAAACATGTCATCTGATTCATATATACATCAACCTTGGTAATTTATACATTTACGTGTATAAATAGGATATCTACCTATACAAACTATCGGTTATAACAAATTAACAATATATAGCAACCTATTAACAAATATATATATATATATATATCAACCTTTGTTGTTTATACATTTGTACGGTTTATATATTATCTCTAGCTCCGTAGTTCTATAGAATCTCAAGAAAATATCAAACAAACCCAATAATATCAACCTTTGTATCTGTACATATATCAACCTTTGTTTTTATACATTTATACGCCTAGATACATCTACGTATAAAACTATAGATTATGACCAAAAAATATATATCAACATTTGTTTGTATACATTTATACGGTTTATGTATAATCTCTAGCTCCCTAGTTCTATAGGGTTTCAAGAAAATACCAGACAAACGCAACAACGAGAAGATTGAAAAAAAGATCTCTTCTTTTCACCTCAAAATGATCGAAAACGAACATATATATATATATGAGAACTATAAACGTATATTTGTTTAATCTTAATTTGTATGTTCTTATGAGTTTTTGATGATGAAACTTACTTGAGAGATGATGATCTTCCTGAGGGATCTTCTTCGTTGTTCTTCTTAATTCTCCAACTAATTACTTTTTTTTTGTTTTGTCTGATTTTTAAGAAGCCTTCCCTCGTATTATAGATGGGATTGTCCTCTAATCACCCTTTGGGTTTCATCTAAATTACGTAACTACCCTTTTCTTTTTCTGTCGTTGTCTACCTTTTTCTCGTTGGCGCCAGAACCGATTCTGTTGGATGGTGGGAAAGTTCGGTTCACTAGAGTGAACCGGGTATCGGTTACGCCAAATCCAAATCAATTCATGTTGTAAGGGTCAATAACCGGAGTTAAGTATAGTTGTCATATTGAATTTCCGGTTTTCTTTCAAAACCGGTTCAGGGTCAAAGATTGACAAGACAGAGTTGAAAGGATGAGAAGGGTAGACACGTAATTTAAAAGAAAGTTGCCAGCTGGCAAAGATATTGCTATTACAGTTGGCAAATATAGAAAATGGGACCAGCCATTGTGATCTGTAAGGTATAATAAGCATATACGCCACTTATCTCATATATATAATCATATTAGTCTGTTTCAATTATAATTTTTGTATTTCTAATTTAATTAGACAAATACATATTTTGATATATTTATGAAAAAAAATTTCGCGATTTAATCTTTAAATAGTTGCAGCGTATGGAATGGACTAATTTATTTGCAAACAAAGCCGCTTTTATTCATCATTCATATATTTCGAAAACAGAAAAAAACTCGTTACAAACTAACGAGAATTATACGAATTATCTTTATATATGAAAAAGTCGGTTTGCAGCGTATCCACCCCAAAAAATAGAGTGGTCTAATTCGTAAACGAATTAGTTTAAGTTATGTCCACTGCAACCATCCATATTTATTAGAGTTATTTAAATTGTGTGTTTTTTATCTTAGTTTTAAGAAATTAAATGAATATTAATACCTACATTAAAAAAAATGAAAAATGAAATATCCCCATGCTTTGCTGTTTGAAAACAAATTACACCGACGGTAGATTATTTTATTTTGCATAATTAATTGTTTTCTGAAGACAAACATGCCACCCTCAATATCTGGACAGGCATGAATTCTCCATCACAACATGGTTTACACTCCTAAGTATATATCATATATATACAAATTTTAATTATAGTTTGATTAAATAAGAAAAACTAATTTTTAATTTAAAAAAAAAAACTAAATGCTATTTTCATCGAATAAAATCACAATTTACTAATGAAAATGTACTATTCACAGCAGATAGATCTAACCATGTTTTAATGATCAATTTAAGAGATGATTCTACATTTAGTACATTAAAATTTCAAACAAAACAAAAATTTATTATCCAAAAAAAAAAAATTTATCGTACAACTTTTTTTACTAATTAAAACATATATATAAGGTTTTTGATAACTGTGGTCATGATGACAGTGTACATGCACATGGGTTTCTTTCATTTTCCCTTTGCCTTGGATGTACAAACAATGGACAACAACGCATTAAAAATATTTTCATACACGATATATATATATATATATATATATATATATATATATATTTTGGTAAAAAAAAAACATACAACGTGCGCACAAAACTGGAGGCTGATAAGCTTATCAAATGGGCACGAGCAGATCACGTGCCTAAGATCTAGACCAAAGCTCGTCCGGTCTTTAGCCGCAAAGACCCGTCTCATGGATGACATCGCTGACTTTGAAGTATTAATTTTCAAGCTACGAATATTCGATATTTAGTGTGTTGGTTTGGTTTTAACTTATTAGCTCGAATATTAAGCAAGATTTTACTACATGATTGGTCCATGTGTTTTTACCAACATGACGATAGCACTAGATTAACGTACTTTTTCGTAGTCATTCTGCGACACACTTCACTTTGCATTGTTCCTTTTTGAAAGCAATAGTATACACTGCAAAAAGCACTCAGCTATTACATGAACGAACACAGAGTTAACAAAGAAGAAGCAAATAAAGAATGTGAGAAGATGATTATTGGAGATATCAACAAGATTGTAAACGAAGAGTGCTTGAAGGTAACCACCATGCCACACCGAGTTCTTATGCAAATCGTCGATTTTGGATGCTCATTAGATTTTCTCTATTCCGGGGATGATGTCTACAACCACCGAGAAGGAAAACTCAAAGAGTATATGAGCCTTTTGCTCGTATAGATCCCATACTTCCTTAGAGACTTGGAATACATCATGTTTGTTACTTTTCTTTTTCAATATCTAATACGCAATTCTGATCTTCGTGTCGATTAATTTTGTCGTTGCGATTGTGGGTTTGATTATATTTTCTTACTACAATAAAATGTTATTGTGTTTAATTTTCATGTATAACTTCCTTTTTGTTGTAATATGTTGGAGAATTTTGATGAGTAAAATTAAATTATATGACGCACCTATAATATGACTAAAACAACAAAATATAGCCATCTACATGACTACATGTGTGTAATAAGATGGGCATATTTGATCTAGCCAAAGTGCCAAACTATACAAAAAAGTAGATGGTTATATCATTTGTTTTAGTCATATATTTATTAGCATCCTGTTCGATCACAAATCTTCACAGTGTCAGCAAAAGATTAGATTCCACAATTCAACAGTGTGTATGAGTTTGGAGCTGCTGCCCCGTTATCTGTTGTTACAACTCAATTTCGGTGCTATCTTGATTTGATATTAATTTGTGTCTTCGTAGGTGACTTTAGTGTTCAGATCCACAATTGAATGTCAGAAGTGAGAATAACTCTTCTTCTTTGTTTTCAAACACCTTTTAATAAATTAAATAAAACAAAACGTGAGTCTTTATGAAGCAAAGTACCCTAATACATAGTCCTATAGAGGAAATTAAACAAAAAGAGAGAGGCAAAAACTGAACACAAACTTTGCCAACATGTGAAAGCCCTAGAACACGTTCGGCTTTATTAATTCATACAACACATATAAGCCCGCATCAGAACATTAAGTTTTTGTTGCGTAAGGGTTATAACCTAGACATAAAGATTTGGATCGGACAACCTTAGCACGGGTGTGACAACAAGTGGATTCTTTAGCTTCAACGCGAACCCAAACTTCTCCTCGACGTCCACTCTATCTCCTTGAGGAAGTGTCCAATCAAAAGAATGCAAAAGCGTAGCGATATTGTAAAGAACAACCCTCTCGCCCATCGCCATTCCCGCACATATTCTACGACCAGATCCAAACGGGAGATAGTTGAAGTCGTTTCCGTTGAAGTCATAAGACTTATCAAGAAACCGGTCAGGATCAAACTCCAGTGGGTTCTGCCATACATTTGGATTCCTATGGATCGCCCACACGTTAATGAAGACTTTTGAATCTTTAGGGATGGTGAAACCGCTCACCACGGTGGTCTGAGACGGGCGGTGAGGAACAAGGAATGGAGAAACCGTGTGAAGCCTTAGAGTTTCTTTCATAATGGCGAGAATGTATGGAAATTTAGAGATGTCAGACTCTTCCACTACTTTGTCTTTGCCCACAACTTTGTCAACCTCTTGTTGAGCTCTCTTCATGATGTCCCGATTGTTTAATAGCTCAGCCATCGCAAACTCTATGATGTGTAACGATGTGTCTATACCGGCGAGCACCAGGTCCTACATATAATTGAGAAAATTATGAAATATGAAAATATATTTACATTTTATTTCAAATTAAAAGAAATAGTATATTTTAAAAAATATATAAAAATAATATTAATCTAAACCCTAAACTCCAAATTTTAAACTATAAACTCTGAATACTATATCCTAATATAAGGTCTAAAATTAATCCTAAACTCTAAGTAATAGTGGAAGTCCCTTTAGTCCAATGGTTGATTAAGGGTTAATTAATGTTTATACACCAGGTGTTCTGGGGTTCAATTCCCAGATAATACGATCATGACTATGCAGATTAATTAAGGCAATCTTATAGGAGATCTCCGGCGTTGTGCAAGTAGAGCCGTTCCCGTGATTTCACACAGTAAAGGTAAAAATGTGTCGAGCATGGAGCAAGTAGTGCCATCTCTCGTGGATTTATAAGGATCGGGTAGAATTGTCCGTGGTAGAATCGTCTTTGTAACAATCTTCATAATTTATAATAAATAATAAATCCAGACGACAAACTCTAAATAATAAATCCTTCAGAAATTTTAAACCTAAAAATCTGAACAAAGTAATCTATTTCTTTAATTTTAAAAGAACTAGCATAATTTGTGATTAGATAATTTTTTCAGTTACACCTATTTAAGTAAACTAGCCACATCTTCTTGGCGTTACAACACTAATTAATGCATGCTTGGCGTTACAACATTAGGGACATAAGTTTATACGTACCATGAACAATGCCTTGACATGATTGATGGTAAAATTTGTCTTGTCATCTTCTTCATCCTTGATTTTCAATAAGACCTCCAAAAAATCACCACCCTTCCTTTCACTTTCCCTACCCATCCCAAGCCGCTTATTAATGACTCGGTCGAACAGCCGGTCCATCTTCTGGGCTGGGACTCGCATACGCTTAGCCAAACCCTGTAGATCGAACCGGCTCAATGCCGGGAAATAATCGGATATATTTGGCTTGAACAAGAGGTCGCTTATCTCTGTAATTAATTCCAAGAATTCAGCTCCAACAATTTCCCTCTCTTCTTCTTCGACCGTACCGCCCCACAACGTTTGCGTCAAAACATTCAAGATCATCAAGAATATATGTTCTCCTAGGTTAACCGGCGACCCGGCCCGAGCTTGATCAGCTAAATACCTAACCGTTCGCCGGGTCTCTCCGCGACGTAGGTCAACGGATAAATCCAACCTTGCATTGCTCAGTATCCTATTAACACATAGTTTCCTCAGCATCCGCCACCTCGGTCCATACGGTGACAAGGCGATATCGATACCACCGTACATGCTAACCAGACCAACCGCAGTGACATCGTGGTTTGCAAAGATGACGTCATTGGTTTTGAGAATCTCGCGGGCCACCTCAGAGGAGGTGACCACGATTGCTAGCTTGGCTCCGAGCCGGAGTTTGAAAATGGGACCGTGCTTTTTAGACAGCTCTAGGAAGTAGGAGTGAAGCTCCGGTTTGAGGAATGGGAGGTTTCCGATTATGGGAAGACCCCAAGGTCCAGGCGGCAACGGCGGAGACCGCTGTTTGGATTTGGGGTAAAGAAAAAGATACCATAAAACAGAGGACAGAGCGGTCACGATTAAAACGTAGTACATGTGGTCCATGCAACTTAGGATCTTGATGAGACTAGAAATGGCCGTCATGGTTTTTCAAGTTGATGCAGAAGAAAATATCTATTTGTGGGACTTGGTATATGATCTTGGTTTGTTAAATTTTTTATGAGATTTTGGTAAGAGAGAAACGAGAGGAGAGGCTTCACCGTACCTGGTTCTCACTTTGTTTAATCGATCTGGATCCTCATTGCACCGTTCTGCTCTTGATCTCTCATCTCTGCATGCATCGAATCTCAACCGAGAGATAAATAAAGAGTCGTAAGCTTGGTTTCTCCGTCGTTATGAGTGGGCCATATATATGGGGACTAAAGTTATTTGTATCCTTGTTTCAAGTGAGTTTCAAATGGGTATATTTTTAGAGTGGCTTTTGAATTTATAACAGTATGTGGGCTACTTTATTTCTCTTTGAGTAGCTCACTCACCAGAGTTCGTGTAATCGTGGAGTAGCTCACTCATCAAATTTTTTGAAATGTCTAAAGCATGTCACCTAATCAAATGAGAATGGTTAGATAATTTCGAAAACGAAAATAAAAACAAAACTATAATGATGAGTATGCCGTTCCTACTCGCAAATCTTTTTATATATTAATATGGTTTAAATTATTTAATATCGATTATCAACAAGATTGTAAGCGAATCCTTAACCAATTTATCAATGTCGGAGATTGTTAGAGGATTTTCAATGGGGATCTCTCGTATGAGTATCTCACTTGGCAAACAAAAAAAGGATGGTTTTTCAAATAGTAGAAAAACCCATCCACTTAAATATATATATTACCAAGTGAAATATTTATATAAGATATTTTTAGGGAAATTGCACTATATATTAGTCTTTACACCTATAATTAACTATCTAACATCATATAAAACAGAATATAGTAACTAGCATTTAGCCCACCTAAAATTATGATTTTACCCTTAATGAAAAACAACAAAGACTCATAAACATAGTTAACTATGTTCGGAAATCGATATAGTTAGCTATGTTCGAAAATTAAGAGGTAACTATGTTTCTGATAATAGTTAACTATGTACGTTGTTTTTTCACTATGCAAACTATAATAGGTAACTACGTTCTGAACGTAGTTAACTAAGTTTGTTTAAATAAATAACTATTACAACAATATTTTCAGGTAGTCAATTATATCATGAAATTAGATAACTGTGCTCTGAAAATAGTTAACTATGTTTTTAAATTGGTAACTATTTTATGAAAATAGTTAACTATGTGTTTAGATAGTTACAAATAATGTGATGTAGTTAACTATGTTCTGAGATCAATTGAATAGGTAGTTTCGATGAAAATAATTAACTATATTTTTAGATAGTTACAAATAATATGATATAGTTAACTATATATGGGTAATTTCGTCCAATTTTATTTCTCTCTGCTATTTACCTAATTCCAAAAATAAAACTGTTATTTTTCCAATTATCTCTCTCAAAAGTAATATTAAGCTAATTAACCCATATTTTTATTGGAAGTGCTCTTAGACATTAAGTTCTATACGGAAGATGATGCCTTCAACCACCGTGAAGGAAAATTCAAGGATTATTTATATCTTCACTTTACTCGTAGATCCAATCAATACATCGATCTTAAGAGTGTGGTGATTTGAGAATATCATTTTCTTCCTTTTCGATTTCGTTGAAATGTGTTGAGTTAACCGAATATGAAAATCCAATAAAATTAGTTCAAAATGATGAATCATATATGATTGAAAGATTCCTCGTATATATTTTGAAAGTTATTATTATTTTTACTGTGGTCTTTTTGTTTTACGATACTCTTTTAATGTTCCACCAAAACCGTGGCTTTTGTCATAATTTAGGACGGAAAAGTCATTGAGTAATACAACGTGTAACTGTCGAATTTATTCAGTAGACTAGACAACAATTTATCAAAAATGAATTAATTATGAAAATATGTTGTTGGCATCATAGCATGCATTAACAATTTATTACCCACAACTTCAATTTTTTGTTCTATATGTCCTAACTCTTCTGTGGTCCGAAAATGTTTACCCATATTCAAATTCATCTCCAATCCATCTCCCAGAGTTTCCTCTCTATCGCATCCACTCCATAAGTTCCGAAAATGCATCTTGATCATGAAATTGGTTTTGATTTTACAAAATTGCCACCCTCTCAATGGGCACTTCCTCGCTGTGACCATCACTGACTCGGTCAGTTCATATATAAATATATCTTAACTATTAGTGAATATCTATGCATAACTCTTTGTACGTTACATGCATGTCTAAGGATCTGTGACTTGTATAAACTATTAGGATCTTGATGCTCTTCCAAAAGAAACTGAGGTACTTAAGCCTAAAGTGAGGGACATGCTCATATTGTATTCCCAAGACGATGTCGAGGCAACAAAGAGGAAAACTCTTCTAATCCATTTTCTAGTCAGTCTTGGTCTCTCTTATCATTTTGAAAATGAGATTGAAGAGATCTTGAAACTTGCTTTTGAGAAGATAGATGATTTGATCGCAGATGAGAATGATTTGTACACAATCTCCATCATGTTCAATGTTTTAAGAGCATATGGTCACAACATGTCCTTATTGGACATGTCATATAATTGCTTTAAGAACTTATTTATCATTTGATTTAAACATGTTATTAAAGTAAACTTTCTAAACTAAGATATTGAAAAATATCTACGATATTTCCATCATCGAATCTCGATATCGGTTCGTATTCTCAGTCAATCTCGATTCAGTTTCGGTCGATCTCATTGATCTTCCAACATATTATTCTTATCAAGAAATATGTACAATACATTTTGATTGAAAACCGAACCAAACTGAAATGATTAAGAAAACGTTTGTACACTTCTTAAACCGAAAATGTTCAAGAGAAACTAAAAGTTACCCATCAAAAAGTGTAACCACGTGGTTATTTGCTTGTAGATGTGTTCAAGAGATTCATAGGAGATGATGGAAAATTCAAGGAATGTCTAGTAGAAGATGTCAAAGGTATGATAAGTTTGTACGAAGCAACAAACTTCGCGATGATGACGGATTATGTATTGGACCAAGCATTGGCTTCACAGTGAACCACTTGGAGCTACTAGCTACATGTCGTAGAGCGAGCCAGAAAAAAATTTCATTCTATGAACAAGAAAAGGATTGCGATGAAACTAGACCATACATCAAACCTCCCACCTAACTTCAGAGAAAGAACAGTTGGAACTTGGTTCACGGCATTACTGATAGCCACATTTTTCACTTGGGATCGAGAATCATGTTGGCTAAGTTAAGATCATTTCAAATTATGTAAGCAGTTCAAGATTCTGGCGAGAGCAAACCTTGAGCTTGTCAAATGGGCAAGAGCAGATCAAATGCCTAGTTTCCATGAGTACATAGAATGTGGTGGGGCTGAGATTGGTTCGTATGCAACCATAGCATGGTTCTATTGTGGGACTTGGAGATATTGGTAAGGAGGAGGATTTTAAGTGGCTAAGATCTAGACCAAAGCTCGTCCATTCTCTAGCCGCAAAGACCCGTCTCATGGATGGCATTATCGATTTCGAGGTACAACTTAGTTTGTTGAATAGTTTGATTCTCCATACCAAGACATGGGATTAACACAACTTAATTTGGTTATCTTCTCTTGGAATAATTTATCGATCTAGAAAGTTTTAGGTTAATGATTTCTTTTACCAAAATTAACTTGTGGTATATGATCAGGAGGATATGACTAGAGGGTACACTGCAAACGCAGTCAACTATTACATGAAGCAACATGGAGACACCGAAGAAGAAGCTAACAGAGAATTTCATAAGATGATTGGAGATACCAACAAGATTGTAAACCAAGAGTGCTTCCTATCCCGTCCTTACGCAAGTCGTCAATTACGGACGAATGTTGGACGTTCTCTATATACGTGAAGGAGTATCTCATCCGATTCATCTTTAAGAGCTTGCTTGTAGATTCGTCTGGTTTTAGATTTCTACTTTGCCATTCTCATGTTTGCAGGTTGATTTATACCTCATGTGTCGTTTTTATTTCGATAAAATGTTGGCTATATTGGTAAAAATTGAGCTAAAACGTATCCAATAAAATTGGTTCCAAATGATATAACACAAGGTTTAGGCTTCTACTTGGAACTACAAATGTATCTTACAGTCAATAAGATCACTCGATGACATAGTTTGGAGCAACGGCCAAGATCCTCTCGTCTCTTTGTGAAGATTTTTTTCTTGGTTCTTCTGCTTCTGAGGCTTCTTGCTCATTGGCTAACACTATAAGATGACCTTCTTTACATACCAAACTCTGTACAGTCCATAGGTTGTGTTAGATAGAAACATAATTTGAAATGATCTTAACTTATAAGATTGTTTTGGATTTACCTCAATGATAGCTCTGAGTTTCTTGATATCGAGTTTGACTTGCTCTTGCGAACTGTATTTCTTTTTCTCGTTCTGCTGGTCGATGTACCATCGGATCAGTTCCTTTTGTCTCATTCCAGGCAATTCTGAACCTGAGGAAGTAAAAGAGTGATAAGGAAAATGCTTACAGGAAAACCTATCGCATGATTTATCGGTTTCCAGAGTTGGAGAGGAAGATGAATGATAAGGAGAAGGGTGATGTTGCTTACTGTCTTTTGCTACAGTTTCTTCATGTTGTCTGAGGCGAATCACTAGAGCCTGTGTGATTCTATCATATTCTTCCTCGCTGATCACCAGCTTTGGAGCTGCTGCTCCATTATCTGTTGCTACATCATATGGTGTTTGTTATGGTTTATAAGTATAGAACTTAAAAGGAGTCAGATAAAAAAGAAGAACATATCTGGTGGTACGTAAGTACCTGCAGTTGCAGAAGCTGGCTCGGCTGCACCATTCTGATGATCTTCATCTCCATTACTGGGATTTTCCGCGTCATCTGTGTCGTCTATATTGTCGCCATCCGCATCTTGATATTCAGAAAGATCGATATCGCCTGACTCAACACTAGATAGGAGAAAGAAAAAATATGGTTGTTTACGGTTAAGATTTTGGGAGAATTCAAAAAATGAAATTAAAAAAGAGAGGTTTGAAAATTACCTGATGACTGAAGTCTTCAACAGTCTGACAGCCAAAAGAACATGACTTGGTTTTACCTGTAAAAACAAAGTTCCCTTCCCAGATAAAGCAAATGACTGGCGGGAAACAAAAGAGAAACGAGAGACAATGGTTAAGGATAATCACCAAAATTTCCAAATGACTCCTAGCAATTGCTTCTGAGAGCCTGATCAGTGCCTCCAGCTGCCTAACTGTCATTCGATATGCGACTCTTGTGCCAGGAGTTGTATCGCCTCTACGTAGAGCAACATAAGACTCGACCAGTAGCTTCCTTGCCTCTGGGCTTAGCTGCAACACAGATGAGGATACCAAAAGATGTTAGGATCTCCAGCAGAAGAGCCCTTTGCAATCAAAACCATTTGTGAATTAGTCTACAACCTTAGGCTTTAACGTTTTTGCATATGCAATGTAGCGCTTGAGTTGTACGGTAGTGAATTCAGGAGAAAGCGCTGCTTCGTGCTTCTGGTGAACTCGTACGATATGATGGGCAATGTGGTAATCCGTTACCTCATCAGGGTCGTCAATCATAACGTACACAAGATCAAACCTCGAGAGAATGGCAGGTGGAAGGTTAACATTATACTGAAAATAGAATGACCAGACCACAATTAGATATAGAAAAAAATCCACGAATGTTCTTAAAGAGAGATAAAAAATACAAATATCCATCTGTTTGGATTAACCTCACCTTAAGTGGTTTAGATTTATCGTATCGCCCACCAACAGGATTAGCTGCTGCAAGGATTGATGTCCTGGCATTCAAGGTTGCTTGTATCCCAGCTTTTGTAATGCTTATCGTTTGCTGCTCCATTGCTTCATGAATGGCAACCTTTGTGCCCAAATGTAACAGTAAATTTCCATTAGCCACAGTCTAGGAAACTCAATCATCTGTCATAAGCAATGATGCTCTCTTACCTGGTCTTTGATATCCATCTTATCAAACTCGTCAATGCAACATATTCCATTGTCAGCAAGCATTAAAGCACCAGCCTGTTAAAGAGTCAGATAGCATTAACTAGAATCAGAGCCTAGAAATCACATTACAAAAGGAGCCTAGCATTCTTCAAAGCCTATAAAGTTTAGGTTACTTAAAAGTTTTGTTGCAAGGAATTATTCATCAATACAAATAATACCTCAATGCAGAATTCACCAGTTTCCGGTTCTTTAGCCACAGTTGCAGTCAACCCAGCTGCAGAAGAGGACTTCCCAGATGTATACACAGATCTTGGAACAATGCTTGCGGTATACCTGCAAATAACAAACCAAAACTGAGGGGGTCAGATTTCAAAAAATATAAGAAACAGACAGCATTAATTTTCAATGAGAATCAGTACTTGAGGAACTGGGATTTAGCACAGCTGGGATCCCCAACTATACAAACATTGATGTCTCCTCTAAGGTTGATGCCTTCATGGGTAGTCTTGTGCACACCGCCTAAAAGCATAAGTAGAACTGCACGCTTGATGTCTTGATGACCAAAAACAGTTGGGGCCATGCTTCCAACTAACTTGTTGAAGTAATCAGGAGTATTTCTCATCTGCTGAATTTCATCTAACTCTTCTGCCTGCAAAGTTTAAACAAGGACCAATTTCATTAGTTGTATATATAGCAAGCACGTAAGAGGTCACCTGAAAGAGCAAAATCGGGATCTAATAACTATCTCAATTCCTATAGGTAATTTATTTCTAAGCCTCACCGTGAACTGCTGCTGATCATCTTCGTTAGAATCATTTTGGCGGTTCCTCATGTCGGTGTTCCTACTACCATCGGCAATCTGGAAAATATAAACATTGAGATTAATCAACACATCTCACTTAAGTTTTGATTTGACAGCTAGTATTGTTGACAAACCTGCACTGAGTTTGCGATAAAGGCAAGCCGATACGAAAGATCTCTAACTCCTAGAGCCTTGAGACCTTTGACACCTTCATGTCCAACGGTGGAGCTTTTCTGTTGTGATGAGTCTCGACGGCATTCTGCTCTCTCTCCAGGTGCTGCCAGCGCCGATATGTCAGGTATAACAACTACCGTTCCCGTAAAAATAACCCTGTGAAGACAAACCCAAAAGGAAAATGAATGCAACTCCTGGTTCTTATAAAGATGGGGAAATAACTTAGAGAACTGGAACAAGAGGTATATTACGTGTCACCCGCTCTGGCCTGTTCCACAATCTCATGACGCAGAATGACATCCAAAGAACGTGGCAAAGAACCTGCAGGTATCTCTTTTGAAGTCTCCTGCATTCTAACTCTTTGCCAATCCGCAAACTTGCTCTCTTGTCTAAGCAGTGCCCATCTTGCTCTGTTCAGACAAGTTGGGCTCACACAGATCGTAGGCTGCATCATGACCATCAATTATAAAACAAGGGAATACAAGCTAACACTTCTCAGAGAGTGTGAAAAACAAAAAAAAGGACCAAAACCAAGCATCAATTACCTGTGTGTACTTAAACTGTTGTTCAACGTTTTTTATAACACTGCCACAATCTAAGCACTTGAAAGTCCCATAAAGAAGTTCAGGTCTCACTTCGCTTGTTCGAGTAACCACACCGGTCACAGACACTAGCTTCCCAATTTCTGCAGTGGTTAGCTCCCTCAACCTGGAAAAGTTTGATAATGGAGTCAGCATCACAAATCACCACACACTAAAAATCCATAACATGGCTCTTAATTTCAACTTGATGAGTAAAAAACAAAAATTTAAGGAAACATAAACATTACCTCTTTGTGAAAGGGAGATTGTAGAAGGAAACATTGATATCTTTGTTTGGAGTCTCATCAGAAATGAAAGAAGGATTCATTTCAATCACAAATCTCTTACACGCATTCCTCAAATATGGTTCAAACCTAACCAAAATTTTAACCCAAAAATCAGAAAACCCAGATGAGTTTCCGCACCAAAAAAACTAGGGTTTATATAAATTTCCGCTAATTAGAGAAAAAACCAAACCTCAGATACTCGTCGGCGATTGCTTTCTGAAGAGCGTCATTGAAACCCATAACATGTGAGAAATCAATGTACATCATTGTTGATTCGCCGCCTCGGATTGCTTCAATCTCCGCTTCGTAATACAGCTCCGGCTTGTTCGCATCTAATCGAAAACTGAAAGCAAATTGAGAAGACCAAATCAAACGTTGATTAGAGCCAAAAAAAAAACTCACAAAAAAACACAAACCTCTTGAGAAACTCTAAGAAGACATTCTCAACTTGAATCGCTTGTTCATCCATTACAAACCCACCAAAAGCCTCCATTTTTCAAAATCAACCCTCGCTGAAAATTTTCCCTCTTCCCTTCAAAAAAAAACCCTAAATTTCGTTTGAACAAAGGCAAAGTGGTTCTCACTGGGTAAAGAAAATGTTCGGTGCCGTTGTGGCGGGAAATTAAGTGGGCCCCCCTAACATTTTCCCGCTAAAAGTATAAGCAATACGTGAATTGGGCCTAGAAATTGGGCCTTAACAAAACTTAAAGCTTACATCTTAATATATTAAAAGGCTTTAAATTGTTATTTTATTTTATTCGAAAGGAATATTATCGTTTCGAGGCAAATCTACACACCAGCCTCTCATATTATCCTCCAATTTAATTTCAGCTTCAATTTTTTTTTTTTTTTTTTTTTGGCGAATTGTGAGTTTAACGTTGGATGATTTGGGTTTGAGTCGTCTTCTTCCTCTAGTGTTGGATCGAAAGTTATATCTTCAGAGATATGCAGAATCTGTGAATCGTATAAGAGGAGTTTTTGCTATTTTTTAGAATATACGAGGAGAAAAAAATGGTGGCGGCTGCGACGCAGATATTTCAGTTACCGTTACGTTGTTTTTCTTCCGGCCAACGGAATTACGGTGTTTGTTCGCCGTCTCCGGTTGTAATTTGTAGTAGTAGTAGTGGGATTTCCGGTGAAGGAGGATATGATCGTTGGGTGAGTCGGATGAAGAATCGGAGGTTCGGCAGTGTGATAGCTCAGCAGGAGAAAGGAGACGCGACGGAGATTCGAGTGCCGGTTCCGTTAACGTTAGAGCAACAAGAGAAGGAGAAACAAAGTAGAGATGATGATGAAGATGACGAAGAGGGAGAAGTAGATCCTGAAGATCTCAAATACGTTACCGAGATCAAGCGGGTTTGTTTTTTGTGATTCCCTTTGGATGTGATTTAGCGAAATTATAGATAGTGTTCTGAAGAATAATCCCATAGTGAAATTAGATTGTCCTGAAGAAATTTTTTTGTGGATTTCTTCTTCTATGTACGTTCTGGGAATTTGTTTAGACAGACAAAGATTAGGTTTCTTCCTTTTGTGTTCTACCTATTAGTGTAATAGATGATTGAGGAAACTATATGTTTTTTTTTCTTTCTGCATGTGATTAGGTATTGGAGCTTCTCAGGAGGAACAGAGACATGATGTTCAGTGAGGTAAGCCCATCACAATCAGTCTTTTATGTTTGTTATCATATCAGAATTTGCTTAAAACACTCTTCTGGTTGCTGCAAAGCTGCAAGTCCTGGTTTTGTGTTGGGTTTTAGTAAAGATGTGACTTAATGCTTAGGATGAGATATTAAAGTCAGAGCTTTGTATGTGTTTCAAATCATAGGTTAAGTTGACCATCATGATTGAGGACCCAAGGGAAGTGGAAAAAAGGAGGTTGCTTGGAATAGAAGATGCAGATGCACCGAGTAGAGAAGACTTGGCTGAAGCCTTGGAGCAGGTAATCTTCTCTGTCTTTGATTTTGTCTAAAGATGCACTTGAAATTATTTTTTCTTATATCTTGAGTTTACCTTACCACAAGTGAAATAGTATCCGTCCTCAAACATGTACCTTAAAATAATGCGTTGAGTAGTAAACGTAAGTGAGCTTGAGAGCCCTACTAGACATCATTTTTCCGGCAAAGAGCGAAAGGGAACTCACATATATTGTGAATCAATCGGTTTTGTCGGTGATTGATTGGAGTGTGGTTTTTTTGTTGTTACTTGTACACAAATGCAGATGAATAGCTAATTACAGCAGTTACTTGCTATCTCTAGTCAATCAACATTTCTTGAGTCTTCACATACATGCTTGATCTGTCACATTGCTCGTTTTAATGTAACATTGCTCTGGCTTATCTATCTAACATCTAAGCTTTGTAAGCAAAACTGTTCCAAGACATATATATACTTGTAATATAAATCCATTATCCATTGTGATATCTTCACAATATCAAGTTAAGCAGTTTGATTTGTGTAGTTACAAGGGGTGATCAAGTGGCAAATTGGCGGAGAAAGTAGTCTACTTTTGGGATTAGTATGAAGATTTCTAAAAATTTATTGCTATCTTCTCACAGGTTAATGATGGGAAAATCCCTAAAGATCGTCTCACTCTCCAGATGTTGTATGAGGAAATGATCCGTTGGCCAAATTTAGAGGTACTTCTTCTTTAAACCCCACAGTTGTTTTTGCTATATGTGCCCATTGATTGAGGGAAACTACCACCGCTTCGCTTGAGGCAATTCAAATTCATGATGAAAAAACTGCCATAAGCTTATAAAGCTGTTACAACTTACAAGTCATATAGACTAAATTCCGTGGGACATTAGTTGGAATCATACCTTAATGGATTCTATCCCAAGCAGCAATGTGCATATTGGTACAAGACCTTTCAAGTCTTAATTAAATTTGATGGTGGTGATTCCTATCGATGCTAGTAAATATGATGGAAGATATCCCTTTTGGACGTTTAACTCTGGTGACGGTTAATATACACAGATATTTTAACTCTGATCTTATTTTATATGATAAGGTTGAGGTTTCAAAGAAGCAGCGAGGAAAATCATTGTATGCTAAATCCACAGACACGGGAATAGATCCAAAAGAAGCAGCCAAGAGACTCAAGGTAGACTGGGATTCAGCTGCTGCAATTGAAGAAGCCGATGTTGATGATGACACTGGAGTAGTACCCAAAGCCATGGTTTGTGTTCCCACATCAGTTTTACCTTGAAATAATTACTCTTCCGTCCAACATTCGCAGCGTTTTTTATTCAAAACCTTGGGATCTGATTGATATTTCTCTTGCCTCTGTTCTTAATCTGTTGCAGGGTTATGGAGCATTGTACCTAGTCTCGTCTTTTCCAGTTATCATCGGTATCTCGGTTGTGTTAATCTTGTTTTACAATTCCCTTCAGTAGAGTCAAATCATTAAATTTTCACACACCACCAATGACCCATCATGGATGTTTTTGTAACTTAAGATCATGAAATAAAATTTCAATTTAATCATATTCTTCCTAACCAACCGGCTTGTGGTCTCCATAAACTCAGGTAAACTTCTCCAAACCTTTTGGTAATATTATAATAAGCGTGGTTCGTGCGAGCATATCTATCTTGATCAGATCTTGTCTCAATCTTGGGCATGGTCTCATGTCAACGATGTTATATTTTTTTTAAACTTATATTATATGTTTATGTTTATAGTAATTAAGTCAATAACCTTTGGCTGAGACTAATACGCAGGAAACAACAAAAAAGCTGGACGTGCAAATCATGACCAAGTGTAGCCACCATTAGCCACCAAACGTGCAGTCCATGCTTACTCTCTGTTTCTGTATAAGTATTCATCATCACTTTAGCCGTAAGACTTAGCCATTGTCATTTATCTTCTTTACTAATCGACATTTCAGGGGGGAGAAAAGACAATGGCTGCTGCAGTTCTTATGCCAACGGTTAGTTTCAGAGACGAGAGTACTCATGAGGACTGGCATGTTCTAGGCAGAGACGAGCTGAAGAAGATTCTAGTCAAGCAAACGAGTATGATTCAATCCGAGAGGGAGATATCGATGGACCCGAAATCAATCAAGTCGTTGTCTCTGTCACCGTCCTTGAGAAGGAACGATAGCTTCGATATGATTCTGTTGCCAGCGATGTCACCTCCTAGAGACTTAGATGCGCCTATGCCACTTCCGTTGCAGCCAGTGCGGACTAAGTTGAGCCGTAGCCTCCCAAACTCAACCGCTGCTTCTCCTAAACAACGTTCGGGTCTGATGCGGGCGCTCAAAGGCAAGGAACAAGACTCGTCTTCGTCTTCGGGTCTGATGCGGGCGCTCAAAAGCAAGGAACAAGACTCGTCTTCGTCTTCTGCGTCATTCAGAAGAAGCATCTCTTGTGGAGCTACTAGCAAGAGGCTCTCTCTTAAGAGCAGCGGACCCCGAAACTCTTTCTTGATCAAAAGCGAATCGAACAAGAGCATCAACAATACTAATTCATTAGAAGACGGATTCAAATGCAACGCTCTTTGTTTATACCTCCCGGGTTTCGGTAAAGGAAAGCCCATCCGATCATCACGGAAAGACGATTCTTCTTCCTTTACCCGAACCACCACGATGACGACATCATCATCATCGTCAGTTACCGTTTCAAGAACCGTCTCAGTCAGAGAAACCACCACAACGACCACAGTGATCTCAGCTCGAGCTTCGATGGAGAAGTTTGATTGCGGATCATACACTTCGGAATCCGGAGGAGACGAAGGAGGAGGTCACTTCTTTGACTTACCGTCCGAACTAATCAAAACCGGTTCCGGTGAAAACGACCAGGACGATCCGGTTTCAGCGGCTTTCGTGTTCGACAAGGAACCTATTGAGAAAGAGATCAAAGGGGTTTTAAAAGTTTCTGGTTCGAAAAACAGAAAATCAATGGAGTCTTCGCTACGTCACGTTCGATTCTCCACGTCATCGCCGGTTTCATACCCGACGTCTCCGGCGATCTCACCACGGTTGCAAGAAGCCACCAAGAATTTCAATGCTTTCTTGGAAGCTCAAGCCGTTTGAATAACGATGGAGTTTAAAACTACAATATAATATGTAATATACGAGAAAGTCTTGTTAAATACATTTTCTATAAATATTTTTCCTTGATAATTAAACTTGTTTTTATTCCAATTTATAGTAACTCGTTGAGATCGCGTGGTTGCTATATTATTTTTGTAGACGATGAATCTTATAGGAAGCCATTTAATAGAATTAGATTTTAAATGGAAACTGTGGATTTGCAGAGAATATTACAGCTGCAGAGATCATGTAGTTTCGGCTACTTCTATTAAATGTTGTTTCCGACAACTTCAAACATATTAAATTATTTAAATCCATCCATTACAATCGTTATAGCAAATTTCAAACATTTGCAAAATAAAAATGTCATATGTGAATCGATATTTAATGTGGGAATGGTAGGGCTTCGTGAATGTGCTAGTAGTTTGTTTTTACGTGTCTTGTTTTTGCGTAAAAATTAAATGTCGAACCGTCGGTGCACATTCCCTTATTTATGTTTTTTTGGCGTGTTTTTTTTTTTTGCAATCTCTTGTTTCTGTTTTTATATCATATCATAAATTTTGGGATTATTGAAATGAAAATGATTAATGAATAATTGTTGTCGTTATTATGAGATTTGTTGATTGGGAATAATTTGTATGATTGTTGAACATTTGGCAATGAGAGACTTTCCAGCCATTGCGACAATTAACAACCACGAAACTTGGAAGGACACTCTTTGTGGGGTCTCTACACTTATATGCTTTCATCGAAGAAAAAAACCTTTCTTCTTTGGAGTAATAACCAAAAACGTAATAGATTTTATTGGTAATTCTTTTGCCATAGCCACATAAAATATACCACTCTGATTGTTAACAATTAGTGATACTATTTTTTTAAAAAAATCTTTTATTGAAATTGTATCTTTTTAATATTTTGTTATTGTATACTATTTTTTGTTTTCGTTAAATAATTCTTACCGTTTTGTGTCATCAGTTAAGTTCATCATGTAGTTCTCGTTAAATGTTTTAATATGTATACCTAGTACGATTCACAATTACCGTAAATAAGGTCATTTTCATTTTCAGTTTTCATGTTTATTGCAAGTATACGAGTGTTTTAACCATATTAAATTACTCGAATCTTGAGGAAGAAAAAGTGGAAACTTTTGGTTAATTAACACGACAAAGATCCATCGAAGACCACAGCTACATTCACTAAGCTTATATAATTAAAGAGGTCACTTTTCCAAATATAAATAACAAAAAAGATTATAAAGCCCATAAAAGAGATGCTTATATACCAAGAATCTGAGCTGTATGATGATCTCTATGACTATAAACCCATTTTATAATACAATAAAAGAATACTAAAAAAAAATTCATAAAAACTGTTTACATTCGCCTAAAAATACTCTCAAGATTTACCTTACAATACAAAGTGAAAAAAATCACTTGAAACCGTTGTCTATTGTGTTTTTTGTTCATTGCCGAGTCCTAAGCAGCCGATTTCCAATCGTCCTAATCTCAAACGTCTTAACCGCGAGGCCAATATCGCGCATCGTGGTATCAAGAACGTAAGGATTGTTATCAAAGACGATGCGGGTATCATTAAAAAGCTGACGGCAAGGCTCACGCCGCTGCGAGATTGAACCGTGGTAGTGAAAATAGCGGATTTTCCCTTCCGCTTTGTGGTATGTCTTCCCTTGTAGATTCTGAGACATGTGAACGCCTGTCGCAAATACATTACGCGGCTGGACCGCGTATTTCCGGTCTCGTCGTGGTACTTTCTTCACATCTCTATACGCCAATTTCTCAAATCCCCATTTCCTGAAAACACACAATCATCATCCAAGAACTATGATCCGACTAAAACAGTAAAATCGCGGTAAAAAACCTACAAAATCATAGAATAATTCTGCTATTAACCGGATTACTATCATGTTCATAATAATACATACCCATCAATACCTAGCTAAATTTGAATTAGATTTTGCTAATTTTGGAATCTAAAAGCTATAATCTTTGAAACAATTCTCACTACCCTGAAGACACAATTACAAGTCCTACTTCAAATTACAAGAACACATATCCATCAAATCAAATCCTATCAAATCTCGAATCGGTTTTGGTTGATTTAGAAATCTGGAATCTTTGAAAACAACTCACACACCCACATGGACCACCATTAAAGAGACCAATGGAAAAAAGTGTGCAACAAAGGGAAAAAAAAACACTTTTTCTGACAAAACCGAATCAGATGCTAATTCAACTAAATCTGTGAAAAACACATATGGGTTAGTGAAAAAAACTCGGATCAATGAATCAATCAAAACCAAAAATTTCAAATTTTACCTGTAAGTTCTCGCCGGACCATCGCCGGAGAAACAGATCTGACTACTCATAGGCATTTGTTCAATAGTGAATTGAGAATATTCCTCTAAAGATTCCATCACCGACGAGATAGTGTTCTTCGCCGGAACATAGATAAACTCATCAACATCGAAGAAGAAAATCCAATTGGCCATGAATCTATATCTATGCAAACAATCATTCACCACCATGAATTGATTATGATAATACCCATCAAATCGTTCTTGATCTCTAATATCGTGCACCGTAACTCTTCCAAGCTCAATCCATGGCCGTAAAACCTCGAGCACTTCCTCTCCAATCCCTCCGGCGTCGTGAAGAACAAAATGAGATTTCTCGCCGAAGAATCGAACGTGGTAAGCTATCCATTCTCTAACTCGTTGTGGACTTAGGTTTCCGTAAAGCGACGAGCCACAATAAAGGTAATCGTACTTTTCACGGCGGCGATTAGAATCGTCGTAGAGATCGAAATCGACGGCGTTTGGGGTTTCCGTGAGGACTGGGATTGAATCTGTGATGTTCCGATCTGTGTCTCCGGTGGTTGCGTGTAGGAGAAGAGTCCCACCGGAGTTTTTAGGGTTTATGGTGGTCGCCGGAAAAGTGCAGTTAACGACGACTGTTGTGTAAACCCGACCGTATCCCCAATCGGTTAAGATTTTGACACCTTCGGTTAAAATCCGGTTATCGGATTGGTTTACTGGAACCCACTCGCAGCGGTAAGACGGATGTGCATAAACGTGAAGTGGTTTCGACGATAAACCGATAACGGCGAAAGTGTTAACGCCGCCTCTGTAAGCGTTCATTAACACGAAGTTATAAGCCGCCCAGCCGTAACCAGTAAACGACCGTTTAATAACGCCGTTATCTAATCCCGCTTTGTCGTTAAACGGCCGTTTAATATCGCCGTTGTCTGATCCCGGCTGTTTGGTGACGCCGTTATCTGATTCCGGCGGCTTTTCGACGGCAGCGGAGACGGAGACGGAGACGGAGGTGGAATTAACGGAATCTGAAGCGGAGATTCGTGAGATGCAGAATCGGATGTCGGAGGCGGAGATGGAGAAAGAGGAAGGTATAAGAGGAAGAAGAGTGGCTAAAGTGCAGAGAACGAGTAACGCCATTAAAATGAGCTTAAGCTCGGCGGAGAAATTCCATAAGAAACAGATGAGTAGGTTTTTATGATCTTTAGTGTTTTGGTCTCTCTCTTTGGCCATTTTCTGGGTGTTTTTCTTCTTCTTCTTCTTCTTCTTCTTCTTCTATCTACTGATGAAGAAGACGAATCGAATCGTACGAAGCAGAGAGAAAGGATAAGCGACAGAGCAGAGAGAAAGAGAGAGACAGGGAGAGAGAGAGAGAGAGAGAGAGAGAGAGAGAGAGAGATAAAATGGGAGAATTGAACAGTATTGAAGACTGAAGAGTCTCTCCCTTTTATAATTCTTAATTTTCTTCAATAATAATTTACATATTACTATTTTTTTTTATGTCATTTATTAGAAACCAATTATTTTATTCATTTCCCTATTTTTATAAAATAATTTAAGAAAATTATTGATCACATAAAACGATAAAAAAAATAATTGAAAAGAATGATGATAAAAAAAAATTAAATGATAATTATGAAAGATTGGTGGTATTAGACCATTAATTTTTTTATCGTTATTATGATTGATAATTGTATTAAGAGTTATTTACATTGATAGACACTTTTTTACAAAAATATTATATACATAAACACTTTGGGAGGAATGCACATTTTTTTCTCAAGTCTATTATTTTTCTATCTTCATTTTATATTTAATTATCTAGTTATCATTAGCTATTAAAAATTAAAATAATTTTACAATAATTAAAATATAGGAAAATTGTTTTTTTTTCTTCTTTTCTCACTCCATAATCTTTCTGAGATTCATTTTGCGAATCCTAAGCGTGACTGTAAATTGAAGTTTCGAAGCCTCATTCACTTGACTCCCCGGAAACTAATCGCTCAGACTCCAGTAAGCTCGGTGGTTTTCCTCCAATAGCGATTGAGGTTTTTCAAGCGGCGACGATGGCTCCGACATAGACAAAACTCGACTTCTTCATCTCCGATTCACCGTATAATGAACACATCCCTTATTTTCTTCACAACGCCGGCCATCCTAATATGTGTAATCACTTCTGAAACTCTTAATTTGTTGGGTTACGTTGCTTTCAAATCCCTAGAGGAATTATCTCTCTACGATTTATGTTTCAGTCATCTTATTCTCAATGCTTCGCTATGTAGAATTTTTTTCTCTAAGGTGATGTTTCCAATTTTGAACAAAGGCTCTTAATTTGTTTTACGCATTGACAATTGAAGGAAACGGATCAAGATTTCATAGCTCATGAGTTACTCTCGAATGATCCTATTTAAGTTGTTATCATTCTCACAAGCTGAGCACCATCTTAATGGACATTGTGTCATGGGCAGGTATTTTGTTTCGCGATGATCTTTTACAAACGGATATTGAGTGGTGGATAGAACAATGATGTTTAAATCACACGATCTGCTGCTGTTTGGTTATTTATGTTTTTTTTTTTTAAAATTGTCATATGTTCTTCATCGATTCAATGCTTACAAATGATATGTTATTGTTTGTTGTTTGTTGATCCCTTGTTTTCTTAAAATTTGTGTATTATGTTCTCCATCAATTTTTTTGTTCGATTTGGTTTCTATAAGATGTTCATGAACAAAGATTATGCGCACAAGAATGTCCAAGATAATGTATCCATGATACCACATCCACGAGTTCATAAATAGATTATGCAAAAGGCATGACTGGAGAGGTTTAGAAGGTTGAAGAAATCTTGAATACCACTCCTGATGCATTCATGCTTCAACAGTTTGATAATCCTGACAATCCGAAGGTTTGTGCTGTATTCTTTTTTCTATCACAGTTTGTGTCTTGAATTGGTTTTGGCTTTGGTCCTGGGAGAGAAGAGAGGTTATCATGGGTATATTAGCATGGACAACCATGGAGAGTTAGGATAGACAGACATGTCCACGATAACATGTCCATCGGAACATATCCATGATATTCGTGGTTGGTTGAATATGTTTGGAGTAACATAATTTTAGCTTGAAATTTGTGAAACATGTTATGCCCATTTTGCATTTTCCAACTTGCATTATCCATATGAAAACCGAAAATCAGTTTTTGAACTTCGATTATTTTCAGTATTATAAGTTTGGTTAGCTAAAAAGCCTGATTTTTTTTTTTTTGGAAGCTTACAGGAGAAAACAAAAGAGAAGAAGAAGAGATGAAGAGAGTTAGAGAAGATGTTTAAACTAAAGCCCAAAGACAAAAGCTATACGGGAGAAAGAATGGACGATATGGCTTTCACTGAAGCTAAGAGTAACACTAAAGCTTTTCTTCACTGAAGCTAATATTATTTGATTATTATTTTGTAAGGCTTCTTCACATAAACTGTAACCCATGGAAGTGTTTGTATTATAGATAAACCTTATATTATTTAAGTTTGTTTCTTTTTCATATTTGTTATTTAATTGTAAGCTTTGTTTCGATTTTTTTTTGTTCCTATATTAGTGCTTATATTATAGGTTCATTACCAGAAGAACTCAAAGAATGAAGAAACGACATTGTCCTAATTATTTTTGTTCTTTGTGTCCATGGTAACATATCTATGGTTACTTGTTCTTAATTATTTTATGTATGTGGATAGGTTATCGTGGACAAAATAGTATGGACAACTTCTTGTATGGACATTAAAAAGGCGTCTTAAAGTTCGGAGAAAATATTACGATCTTGATTTTTCTTCTCCGGCTATAATTGGAAGAACCCAACATGTCCAACACCAAATGAAAACAAATAAAAAAATTTACGTTAACATGATTAAATGTTCAACACGAATTGGATTGTGTGTCCATTTAATATCGAACAAATGTTCAATATGTGGTGGACGGATTTAAGCTTTGCTTGATTAAGTTAATCCAAGATGGATGACCCGCGACAATGTTTTTTGGCCTCTAAATCATGGACATGAGAAATCGAAACAAAACGCATACCAAAATACAATTTTATTTGATCTTTAAATCATGTCCAAGATAATATTTCGACATATAAAAAAAAACTCATGGACAAGTAATCGTGGACATGGCAAATCAAAACAAAACGCAAACCAAAACACAATTTTATGTCATCTTTAATCCGTATCCAAGGTAGCCATTCGTATTAGCATAGAGAAAAAAGCAATCTCGACTATAATAATATACAAATAACATGCATAATTGTCCATGCTAGTTTGTCCACGATATCCTATCCATATATACGAGATAATAAATGCTGAGAATTCGTAGACGAGTTACCATGGACACAAGAAACAAATAAACCTAAAAAAATAAAAAAAATCACAAGTATAATATGTCAACACAAACTTATCCTGAAACAATGTCCACAGAATGCTTCCACTTTCATCGCATTTCATAGCCTAAGAATAACAAGTATCCATGATAATATGTCCACAAAAACTTGTACATGAGACACTGTCTATACGTAATGTCTATAAAATGATCCCACTTTCATCTCATTTTCGTAGTTTAAGATCAACATACGAATCCAAAATCCACACAGAATATCAATTTCTCTCTGTACTTAACCACTAATTACTATGGCAACCAAACCATGAATCAACCCACATAGATAATGAGAGGATTCCAAGTTTGATGAAGTTGTGCGAAAGAAACCTTAAGATTTCAAAGCGAGATCGAGAAGAAGACAGAGGAGATCTTCAAACCAGAACCCAAAGCCACGAGGAAACGGGCAGAGCTCAATCGGCGGCTTCGCGAACAGTTATTTCCCATTTTTGAGCAGTTGTAGATGATGTCGCGGCGGAGGAGATGAGGCATATCTGTTGCAGCGCCTGCATCAGCTTAGCGGAGTATATCCGTTATTGCCTCGTCGATCTCCATCACGTGTTGATCTCGCCGTCTCCGATATAGACAAAAGTTGTGTTTCTCCGAAATGATGCGGCGGAGGAAGCAGAGAATCTCTTCTTCTTTAGAACGAGATATGCGAAACTTGGGTTCAAAATCATGTAAACTTGGATTCAATAGTTGAGATCTGAAATGCTATAACAATTCTGATCTCATCAATCTTCTCTTCAATTTTCGTATGGATGAAGAAGAAGATGAACTGAAATTAACGGGAAAAAAACACATATAGGGGAAGATAATTAGAATCTAATTGTATAATTTCAGCCACAAGATGCTCATACACTTTTGATTAATGAACGACTCAGATCTCTCCTCATGTAAATAGATTTCTCTTTATCTCTTTCTCCCAACTCTCTAGTTACTTTTACATAAGAGCACTATGGTATTGAAAGTGTCTATTTTGAAATAAGAAATCCAAAAAGTATTTGTAAGTGTTATTAACCCTTGTATTAACCATACATTTTCACTGTAGGTTTGATTGGTGATTACATGTTTTTAACAGTCATAGAGTAAATGGTTATAGAATAGTTAAAACACTAAGAGAAAATGGTATTAAAAAACTGATTGTAATATTTTTGGTAACATTTTTAATATTATTTTTGTGATTAATAACTATAAAACGGTATTTTTATACTGCAACGGTACAACCAATCATATCCACATTGATAAAATATTATCAATTATATTTAAAAAAATAAAATATAGTGATAAAAAAATAGCGATATAAAAATAATAGTGGTATATACCATTTTTAATACCATTCATTTTTACTGTTTTATAGTTAGTATCATAATAAATTTCATTTTTATTGTTATAATAAAAAAAAACAATTAAAGACTATATTAAAAATCTTCAAATATATTTCTTTCGATGAATATTTTCATATTTTATATATTTTCCAGAAATCGTACATGTGCTAAACAGCAAGTTATGTATTTATAAAGAGAAATTAAAGTAAAATTATTAGCAGCCAAAATGAGTTGGATTGAGAATAAAAAGGTTTTAGCTTTTTCCTTAACAGATTTTGTCGTCTTTTTATTTTCTCTTGCCCCACCGTTTTCCTTTTATTTTACGCTATTTACAAATTCGTCCCTATAGTTTAACCGATCTCAACTCACAGCCTTGTATATGATTATCATCAACTTTTATGCAAATTTTAAAACAAATTAATTCGTAAGAAAATGATAGTATATATTTTAATATATATATATATCTGACTAAATTTTCTTGTCTCAATGAATCAACTTTTGTAGGTTTACTCTATCGAAGTTATAATAATAATAATATAATACACAACAACAACAAAAATAGTGATTTTTCATATTTAAAAACAAAAAAAAAAGAGAAAAAGAAAAATGTCTGACCGATTAGTAGACTTTTAGAGGACTCTTGCTTTTTTGCTTCCTCTACCGACGCATGGGAATTTGCTCTCTTCCAAAATAATACTCACTCGTCTGCTACTAACATGTGCACGACACGTGGCGAAATTCGGACCTGCCATGTATTATTATCATTCTTCTCCAAAATTGATTTTAATATTTTTACTTTTTCGCTTAGCAAACGGTCGAAAAAAGTAGGCTACGGTTTCAGAATCTCGAAGACTCTTCATTATCCTTTACGTATAAATAAATAAATCTCAATATATAGAAAAAATAGAAATATTTATTCATACTTTATCCCCTCATTTTTTACATGGACTTCCATTCCGTAATTCGTAATTATTATTGTTTATCATTTTTTTAGCATAAAAGAGAAATTGTTTATCCATCATACATTTGAAATCCAAGTTCTTTTAATGTTAGTTTGTTGGGTATTCTCTGTTCTAATAAAATGAGTTGTAATATTTGCAACAAGCAATGAATCATAATTTTAGGGAATGCTATACGTTTGGTAATTGCTCTTTCGATTTGGATAATGATTTTAGCAAAAAATGTTCTTCTATGTTATATATATATATATATGTATGTATTTTTTTTTTTTGTAATGTTAATAATTACATGATTTTAATGATAAAAAATAAAATAAAAATCTATCAATATGCGATTCTAAAATCAATTAAGTTTTTTTTTAATAATAATTCTGTTAATTTGTCAAATGCGTTGTGATCGAACGGCAAATTGATTTTAGGTATGAATCATTCTATCTTGGATTAATTTCTGTTTTATAACAAAATCATGACACGTTTCGATAGTTAGGATTGATGGCGTTATATTTGGTAGATTGACTATTGGATCCTTAAATTGAAAACTCGATAAAAAAAAAATGGGCTTTGAAAATATCATTAGAACCAATTATAGGCCTTAGTCCATCACTATATTGTACTTTTGATATATGAAATTTCATGTGTGAAGAACAGTGTGGACGATTTCTTAGAAATGCTAGAAATCTACAACATAATTCGATTCAAAACCTTCTTTTTATATATTTTGGGGGTACAAGATGATTTTTAAAAGCGTAAAATGTAATTTATCAATATTATTACAAAGTTGTTATAATTATGCGATTTTGAATGGACAGGTCGAGGATGGAGCATAATTAGTTCCACAAGCAAAACAAAGAAACCACAGAGTGAACGTCTAAGCTTGGTCTGGGCATTCGGCTCAAACTGAAGAGAACCGAACTGACCGAACCGAAATTTTCGGTTTTTGATTTTGATTCGGTTTGGAACTGTAACCCGATCGGCGATATTTCAAAATATTTTGGGTTTTCGGTTCGGTTTAGTTCGGTTCGGCATTTCCAAACCAAACAAGTTTTCAGTTTATGTATATTTTCACACATTCCTTCTTCATTCATTGTTCTTCTTCGCTCGTTTATTTTCTTCTTTAGTCGTTTTTCTTCTTCTAAAGCACGTCTGTGTTTTTCATGAGACAGCCGCCATCTTCTTCTTCTTTTTTCGTTTTGTCAAAATCCAAAACCCTAATAATTTAATTAAGTTTGTAGTTTGTAGTTTGGACTTTTTTTTATATAGATTGGACCAAAATCAGATATGACATACATTTTATATCTTTTAAATTGGGTTCAACAATTGCTCAGATACAAAAATTGACCGATTAAAAAACATAAAAACCGAATAAACCGATTAAAAAAATATTTCGGTTCAATTCAGAATATATTATATTGCATATAACCGAACCGAATAAACCAACTTCCGAGCCGAATCGAACCGAAATTTTATTCGGTTTACTTCAGCGAGATTTTGCATAACCCAAATAAATTGAATTGAACAAACCGAATAAATTGAAAATCCAGGCCTAGTGTAAGCTATGATTTATACGATAAATAAAACCTCCATAATTGATTAGATCTTCAAGGATTAATAATGATGATTTTAACTTAACTTTATGGATATTAATGATGAAATACGTAATTATGTGTCATCATGATCCCCCTCGACTCGAATTTTTCTTTATAGAATGCCATGATTCAATTTGCAAATTTTTCATTCAAGTCGATCTTGTTTAGATTTTTTTTTTTTTTTTTGATCTTGTTTAGAATTAATTTTGTCAATGATGTCTGGTAGTGATTAGGGTTCAAATGGTCGTAGCAGATATGATCCGTATGTGATAGTATTGACTGGTTTTATTTTAAAAGAGGACAACAATCCGTTGAAAACAAAAAAAAAAATCAAAATCACTATGAGTGTCATTCTTTGATAGAGTTCGAGTATTTTTATCGTGATTTCAATTATTTTTGGTCGTAGATATTTTTAGTGGCAAAAAAATTCAAATTTTTATAGGATTCGGGAAATTAGTTTGAGTTTCGGCTTTGGATTTTTCTAGTTCACAGAAAAAAAAATCACTAAATACACTCAATGCAAATAAAATGGTTTTTTGTAATTTTTTAAAAGAAAATACTCTAAATTACTACAAAAATTAGTTTTTTTTCAAAATTATCATAAAGAATTTAAAATTTTTTAAATAACATAAACTATTATGTGAAAATATTTTTTTACCCTAAAAGGATTACACACAAAATTAAAACATTATGTCTAGGTTCTTTTTTCCAATTCACATTTTAGATTTCTTCAATCACAAAGGGATTCTGAGTTATTTTGATATTGAATTTTATGCTATTATAAAAAGATTAAATTAGTGATACTAATTTTGAAACAACAATTTAAAAATGTACTTAAAAAAAAATCACTTCACTAACTAAAAACTAAAATTTGTAACTTGTAAATGAACGGACTAGTTTTATCCGCAAACAGATTACTATCTTCCATTCATTGCTACCATTCCAATTTTGGCTAGTTTTCTCTTACCAACGTTGAACGTGAATTGTCACCATCATTGTTGTGTTTATGCAACACAACAATAAAGATTTAGTCATCTATTAGAATGGCAATTAAATAAAACAATTAATCTAACACATGACACAAAATGAAACAATTTTGTTTTTGTTACAACATTACCCCAATGAAACAAATATTATGGTGGTAGATCATGTTCCTTGTAAAAAATATATAGTTAGGAGCCGAATTTCAATTGCGATTATATTCATAGGAATTGTGCGGAGGAAGTATATGATTTACAAATGGGATTTCATGAGAAGAAACTCTATATTCTTAAAAAATATGAAGTTAAATTTTTTAAAACCAAAAAATAATAATAATAAGAATTACATCAATCTGTGTACCATATGGGGTCTAACAAAGCTTCTTTTCATAGTTTTCTTCCAACTCAAAAGCTAGACATAATTTCTTATCAACATAAAAAGAGAATAAAATATAAAAGTTCACTGATAATCTAACACATGACATTGCTTCCCAACTTTTGCACATGCTCTGTCTCTCTTTACATTATTCCCCATATCCCACAAACTATTAACCTCAAAAATAGATTTTAAAAAAATAAAACAAATAAACACACATATAGATATATTAAAACCCAAACCAGAATCACACACACACAAAAAGAAGCTTTTGTACAAATATCGATACCTAAAGTTAGGACCTCAAATCTAAAATATCACATGGTAGACATAGTAATACAATAATAACAAATAAATATTTAATTAGTTACATAAATTAAAGCCAATGTGACAAACAACAATAATCTTTTTGCCTATAGAGCCGCCATGGCCGTACACTCGAGATGTCTCGGACAAGTGATCAAGTGGTCGTTGGTTAAACCGGCGGCTTGCATTAACGAATGTATAACCGTCGGACCAACGAATCTAAACCCACGACGAACCATGTCTTTGCTTATGGTTTCCGATTTTGATGTCTTAACCGGAATCTTTTGGCAAGATGTATATTTTGTGGTGACTGGTTTGTGTTTCATAAATCCCCAAATGTATTTGTTGAATGATCCGAAATCTCTTTTCACCTGTAAAAAAAAATTCGGATAATTTTACTTTTAATACAAGATTTGGAAAATTTAATTATATGTTTATATATACTAGAGGTAGACAAAACAACCACAACCGAAAAATGAATCGAACCAAACCAAAATGGTTAAACTATAAATGAATCGAAACTTGTTTACAAACCACTTGATTTCATATTTTGAAATCTAAAAAACCGAAACCGAAACTAAACCAAGATTGATTTAATGTAACCGAACTGAATTGAATAAGCCAAAATTCATTAAAAATTATATTTTAGTTACATATGATAGATATAGTAATGTTACATAATTATAATATTAAATAAATCATTATATGTTTATATTTTAGTTATTTTAACTATAATCGGACCGCAACTAAACCAAAAACCAAACCAAACTAAATTAGAATTGCATTAACCGAACCAAAAACAAACCGAATTACAAATGAATCATAACAATTTTAACAAAACCGATAAAACCAAAAATAAAATAAAAACTAATATATACCTTGAGAATTTGTTTAGAGTTGTCAACAATTGCAAGGACTTGGCTAAGGTCAATGCCATAGTCGTTGACTATTGACTGTATCTTCTTCTCATTGAAGTCTGCGACCAACTCTGCTTCGAAACCAGAGAAAGCCTCTCTGCGAAACCAAAGGTTACAAAGTTAAGACCAAAAATTTCACGAGAAAAGCAGAATCGATCTTCTTTTTGTGGGTTTCTTGAAATTTCTAACCTCAAAGTGTTTCTTCTCTTTAAAACCGAAGTCCAATCGGATCCAACCTGAGCTCCGGTTAACACCAGAAGCTCAAACATTAGCCTGAGAAAAGATTTGAACAGTAATCATAATTAGATTCAGTTCTTAAGAAATTTGGTTTTATTTATGAAAAAAAGAAGATTTGTATTTACTTGTCATCATGAACAGGAACTCCCCATTCTCTGTCATGGTAAGCAACATATATTGGATCTGTAAAACAAATTAAGATCAATTAAAAGTTGACTTGTAACAGAAGGAGAAAAGGTTTTCTTGCTGAACAAGTAAATCATTTAAGAACTTTTACAAACCTGAGCTTGTAGTGATGAAACTGCACCTCTTCTTCTTCTCCTGCTCAACATTTAAGCTCTTTTCGTTCGATTTTACGGATTTGATTCTACCGTAATGAGAGATTTTCTTCTTTCTCTCTTCTTGTTTCATCGCAACCTCTTCTCTTCTTGCAGCCGCTATACTTCCCGGTTGCTTCTGAACAATCACCATGGACATAACCTCTTTGTAGCCACCATCACTGTTCTCTGATATTTTTACCGGTTTGGGACTCTCAGAGGCCGGTTTTCTTGAAGATTTTGAATTGGGAGACAAAGGAGGAGAGTTTAGAGAAATTGGTCTTGGTGAGGGTATCTTTGATGCAATGGGATGGATCAAAGGCTTAGGAGGAGATTTCTTGAGTGAGTTACGTCGGTCTAATGTCGGAACTTGGTTCGATTTCGGTTGAAGAACCGGGCGGCCATTGATTCGAGAAATGGTTTCTTGGTTCATGTTCTTTGTTTTTGAGGAACACATTTTTTTTCTCTCTAGCTTTTTGTTCTTGAAGGATGTATGATAATGGGATGAAACAAAAGTGTGATCTCTAAAAGGGTTTTTATACGTGGCCAAAAGGATGATGATGAATTGTAAGGTAGGAATCAAATTTAATAATTGCTAGTGGGTAACTCATATTTATTATATGTATACACTAATTAAGGTTTTTGAGACAAGAGTCTTGGATTGTGTTTTATGAGGTTTGTGGGTTTTAATTAGGGTTTTAATTAATTAGGGTTTAGTGTGAAAGAGAAGTGAGGTTTCTTTAGGAACATGGTGGGGTGAGATATGTAATGCAAATCAAGAATAGCCTATGGCTTAGGGAAGTGCCTGTTCTTGGGTCACATAGTAGGACAATGACACCACATTCTTTTTTTTCTTTTCTTACCTTATCTCTTATTATATATTTTCAATCTTATTGTGTATCTAATCACTTGATATTATCTTATCTTCATCAAAGAAATCAACTTTCAATGATCAGTATTTTAAAACATGTTATATAAAAGAATATAAGTGAATCTATTTGCAAAAATATCATGCATAAACTTGAAATTATAGTTAATAATTTCAAATATCGCAATAAAATGGATATTAATAACATAATAAATTATCATCGTAGAAATGATACATGTTCATAAGTTAGAAGAAATCGTGGCTATTATCCTTAATGTTTATGATGAAGTTAAAGATAATATATATTATAATACATTTGAAAAGAGTTACGTCTCTAGAACTCTTCAAATTTTTTTGATACATATCGAGAAAACAATACTAAAAGAGTTTTTGATACAATAACTAAAACTAGAGATAAACTCCAACGAGAGTTCAACTTTAAATAAAAACAAACAATATTGAAAACATATTTTAGTATATTATCTTAGTTATATACACATAAGTTTATATAATTATTAATTTATGATATTATTGGAACCATATATTTATATAGAAATTTTAAAAAATATATTATTTTATCGAATTTTTGTTAAAACCCGAATTTATAATGTATTGTTAATTCTATGTGTCAAAATTTCATGATTCTATGGACTTTTTTTTTTTTTTTAACTATTGGCAATTAGCAATTTGTGAGCGAGAAGAAAGAAGGGTCCTTCTCTCACTTTTGCTTTACTGTTAATATTGCAAGTGCTTGAGTTATTTTAATTTTGAGAGAGACCTTTCATTTAAGATCCAGCTTGGCAATTTGCTTCACAATCAAATCTTTTTCGTTTTCTTATTTATTACACCTCCAACTTCAATTCCTATCAACCCCTACCCTTTTACAATTTCATTATTATCTAACAATCAATTTAAAATTTATGGGCAATACTAAAAACAACAACATCTTATAGTTTATTTTTCAAAATTACATTTAAAATCCTGAAATTTCAAAAATACTAAACACTTTTGATTCATGAAAGATTTCTAAAGGTTTATGAAGGAGTTGCAAATGATTTAGTAATCTTTATTGAACTGTTAGAAACTCTTTTGAAACCTAAATTTGTGATATTTTCAGAGTTTTTCCAAAATAATGGCATATTTGAAACTATATTTAACTATTATGATACAAGATGTGATATCCATATGTAGATTTTTGAGGACTTGGAGTAGGTAACCCTTTTTACTAATTTGATTTTCTCATATAGCACATATTCATTTGTTATTTTGTAAATATTTTTTTTTAAAGAAAATTACACCCTTAATTATTGCACTTATAATTTTGTTTCTTTTAATTCCAATTCCGAGCGACCTAGAAGATTCAGCGATGGTTTTTGAGCTCGATGCGGTATGAATTCTGACAAAGCCTAAGACGATAATTAGAAATATAAACAATTACTTGAAAAAAAAAACATGTGAAAATTTTCGAAAATGTTAAATTTGTATAGATTTGTAAGAATTTTTTAAAAAAATTGTAAATTTTTTTTAAGTTTAGTATAATTTCAAAAAAAAAAGAATTTGTTTTACATCATTACGAACACGTGATGAACGGTTTCCACGGAAATTTTTTTGTCATGCGTAAAAACTAAAATTCTGTCAATTCAAAAATAATTATGCTAAAAATATATGAAAGAAAAAGCTAAATGAGGCAATTTAGCTAACTGCCCTTAGATTTTTAAACTTACGACCAAATCATATGGATTTCCCGAGTAAAAGAATCATTTCTCATTAACCAATTAAATTAGAAAATATCATAAATTCAAATTAAAAAAAAATATACTACTAAAATGATGGAAATATAAATAAATTAGAGAGAAAAAATGGCATAAGAATAAAAATATGAAATTGGTCCCCAAGATTCAAGCTGTGTATCAATGGACCAGCTTCCAGCTTTTTGTGGAATCTCATCTTTTAGCTAGCTAAAGCTTACATTTAAGCCTTTATCTACATATATGGTCCTTCAAAATTATATAATAAGTATTTTTAAGGATAAACGCGAAATGGATATCCAAACAAACTAAAAGTAATTGTATCTAATCCATGTAATTATAAAATACATTGATTATTTGAGTATGTATGAATCAAATAAAATAGTTATATACTCGAATATCATGTTTCTCTACAAGTTTTAAAGATTAGTTTATGTTTTTGGTTCGACATCTTTTTACTATAAAAGAAAAAAAAAACAAATTAGTTGAACAATTAGCGAGACACATCACATGAATAAACTGGTTAATTGAATAATTAAAAAATTAAGTGGTCTAGAAAAGGTTATCATTTAAATTTAAGCTAAAGCGTTGTAGGATGACAACCGAACAACCAAAGTCTCTTCAAACGTCAACTCTTTCTTCTTCTTATTATTATTTTATCCTTCTCGATAGACCGTAATCTCTTTTAATAATTATTAATCAAATTAAAATTATTATATGTTTTGATGTTTTATATGAAAATAATATTACAAAAAGGTTGAGAAAAAGAGAAGAAAATGAAAAGATGGGATGTGATTCTTTAAATGGAATCACGAGGAGGAGACATCCCATGTGTTAATGAATACAAACCATATAAAAGAAAAATTTGTGACTTGATTTAACATTTAACAAAAAATAAATTTCTTAGAAAGCTTTTCATTTTCTTTTTAGAAGAGCTTTAAATATATAGTTTCTCCTTTCTTTTATTCGGCTAAACAACATTTACTTATTGGGTTTTCCGCAAAAAAATCCTCCAAATGGCTAAGGTTTGCAATTTTATCTTCGAGTTTGCGAAAAATGCAAGTCAACTTGTAAAGTTAAAGTCAACCCGCAATATAACCTTTAAGTATATCGATGATGTGGCAAAAGTGAACGACGTTTAAATCTCAAACATAATATAAAACACATCGTTTCAATAATGTTAAAAACTGCAACAATTCTTCAACTCTCTGTCGTTTTTTGCAATTAAAAACTGCACAATTCTTTTTTTTTTGGCATAAATCAATTTGGGAGAATAGATAAAAGATTAGGGATTTTGGGTTTTAAAATTTTTTCTAAAATTTCTTTCAATCGACTCAATTTAAAGTTAGATGGAGTCATGGGTGTTGATCGAATCAGGTTACGGTTCAAAAAAGAATTTCATCACTAAATTGCAAAGAAAATTGTGAGACGACTCGAGTGAAAGGGGACTTCAGATTTGATAAGGTGGTGGTGGAGTGGAAAGAGACGAGCTTTGGTGGAGGACAAACGATGGTGGAAGGCTTGCGGTGCTGTAACAAAGATATCTCACTGCCTCACAAAAATCAGTATTTAAAATTGAGTTGCAGAACAAATCTCCGCCGTCTTCGACCACCGTGACGTTTGTTTTCGAAATACATTTCTCCAAAGAAAATTTCTCTTGTGAGTTGGAATCTCTTACCCAAAAAACCGTGAAACTCAAATCTTTGAATATGTGTTTATTTCAGAGAAGAAAGAGAAATGAGGGAAGAGGCTGGAGAGACGGACGATATGAAGAAGAAGTATTTTGATTTTTTCTTATTTTTTATTTTAATGAAACTTAAATAAATAATTAAAAAATTTAAAATAACATGGAGTTCACGAAACTACAATATGTAAAACGGTACGTTTTAAACTACTGTAACCGATATAACGTCTGTTAACTTCGAGGGTTGTATAGCGGATTGACTCTAACTTCACAGATTGATCTGTATTTTTCGTAACTCGAGAGTAAAATTGCTAATCCTAACCATTTAGAAGTTTTTTTTGCAGAAAATCCTTACTTATTTCATGGTATTTTCTTCAATATATTTGATAATGATACATATAGACATGCATGATTGTAAATTATAATCTATATTGTAGAAAGATGTGAAGAACACTTTCATTTCATGTGGATGGTTTGGTTTATGATTGAGTCTAAGAATTGTGTTTTTTTTTAATGACAATTTTCAATTATTAGGCTTATATATTATCCATAATTCTAAGACTAATTGTTGATAATACATATAGTGATCCCATGAAAATATATTGTTTCTGAAAAGAAAAAAATAGCATATTCGAACTCAAATCTGAATAAATTGTTATATTTTGTTTTTAATAGTTGAATTAATCACACTTTATATATTACGATATTTAATTAAAAAGAATATATGTTGATAGTATAACTATTTTGACCAAATTTGCCATATACATATACATATACAAATCCTCTTAAACTAATTTGCAAGTCCTATGCAATTTTTTTTTATATTAACAGTATATATATATATATATATATATATATATATATATATATATGATGTGGTAAAACGATTTTTAAATTATATGCCTCAATTTATATGAGTTGAGAATTTTCGTAAGCATTTTGTTTTCTTAAATTGGGATCATGTTCAAGTGCCCCAGTTTTACATACTAGAAGACGTACCTGCATATATACATAATTATAGGTGTCATCACTAATTTCCCACTAGTGATAACTTTATCTTCTATTCACTCTTTATAAAAACAAATTCCTACTTGAGTCTACGGTTTAGTTTTTTTTTTTTTTTTTTCACAGGATTATATAAATTTTATATGTTATATTCATTTCTCATTGATATATACTAAGTAGGATGAAAGAAACTCTTCAAGAGATATGTCCAACCGATGTTGGGCAATCTGAAAATTTTGTCTCTAGCCAATTTATATCTCTAGTCGTTACAAAGGGGTCCCTTAATTATTTGCTACTATATCATTTTCATGTTTTTTGCTGCAACGATTTTGGCCAACACATTAAATTTAGTTACATAAAATCATCAAATAGAGAAACCATATTTACAACTTACAAACTAAACCTATATATATATAAATTTACAAATTACAAACATTCTTATTATATACACATGAATTGTTTTATAACATAAAAAACAAACTTTACTAAGCATATATAATCAGATTGTTTCAAGAAACAAAGGATATAGAATCAAGAAATGCCCTCACAACATCTATAATTGGTGCCATACAGATCGGACATTTCTTACTAGTCCATTCAAGCTCACGACCTGCAAATCGAAACCGCGATTATATTACAGCGTTTGCGTTACAACCGCAATCGCTATCTAGGTTATAAAGGCATATATACATACCTACATAGAAGCGAGTCTATAGGCATCTTGACGCAGACCGAGCACTTTCTTTCTAGAGAATCTGAAAATGAGTCTGAAATAGTTCATAGTTACAGTTACATCATTTTAATGTTGGAATTTTGATGGGTTTTTAATTGAATCAAGAATAGGTTTTAATGTTTACTCACCAGCAAATGATTCTAATTTCGCCGATTTCTGGAAATCGATGCAAGATTTGACTAAGCTTTTTAGTTCGAGCATGTCTCTTTGAAGCTGTTTGATTTGTTCCCTGAGATCACTTAACATCTTGATTTCCTGTTTTGGAACATGAATCTGTTACTTCACCAACACGTGACCCTACTGACCTAAAAAAACAAACCAAAACAGAGACAAACTCACATAAGAGGAGATGTTCTCACGATCCAGATGATTTGAAGAAACTGACAGCGATGGAGCCGCCGCTTCGCCATCTCCGAAACTCCACGTCATCATCATACTTGATTGGCTGAAAATATCACTAATAGTTACAGATTCAAGATCTACTTTCTCTGTTTCATCTTCTTCTAGTTTTTCTTGGTACCTTGCTGAACACTCAACCATCCCCTCCTCGCTATCTTCTTCTTCTTCTTCATGATTTATTTCTACTTGTAACCTTTTTTGCTCGCGTGAGATCAAAATTTTATCGATCTTTTCTCGAAAATCGCTTGCGAGGAAGCTAGAAACGGTCCTTCTACACAAGCAACAAGATCCTTGAAACATTAACAAAAAAGTTAAAAAAGCCAATCTTCAAAAACAGAATGAATCATATAACATACTTCTTGATCAATTTCCGAATATCATCTTTCTCTGAATCCTTGTTCATAACCTCAGCCTCCCTTTGCTTCCGGAGATCGTCCCAATAACTCCGTGGCCGGGATATATCGCTAACCCAATCATAATACTCACTCGCTCCAATGTACTCTTCATCTTCTTCATCTTCCATTTCATTTTCATCCCAACCATTTAAAAATCTTGGTGATTCAAGGATGAAACACAATTCTTCTGATGCTTCTTGCATTCCGGCTTTCGATGGTTCTTCATCGCCGCCTTGTGAAGATTTTTCCTCTTTACAGCTCTCTCTAGATACTTGACTCACAGTTTCTTCTTCCTTTCTTTTATCAAAACTAATCATTGTTGTAACTTCTTGAGGATTGATTATATATTCCTCAATATCCCTGGATTTTCCTTTTTCAAAACTACTAACTTCTTCTTCTTTTCTTCTTTCTTTGTTTCTCTCTACAATCTCCACATCAATGACTCTTCTTGCAGCTTTGCCCTCGTTTTTAGCTTTCTCCGTAGTTCTCTCCTTAGCGTCCAACAGATTCACCTTCTCCGCGAGACTCAATATTGAAGTCTTCTTCGTTTCTACACTTTCCTTCCCAATAACTTTCTCCATAGTTTCTCTACTACTTTCTCCTTCTTCTGTAACTTTCATCTCAATTTCAGCTTTGTTGGCCGTTTTGTAAACCTTCTTCACTCGAGAAGATACCGGGCTTGATGAAATTCTAGTTTCTACCGAGCTATTCACCTGCCCGGTATGTGTCTTATATCTATCCCTGCATTTTGAAACCATTGATGAATCAATATAGTTTGGTTTAAAACTCTTCAAGAAGTGCAAAAAAAACCTGAGGAAGAAGAATAATAATAAGCTGATCATCACCTGAGTTTCATCAAACCAGACCCTCGCGAATACCGGTTTGCTGATTTCGACTGATGTCTTTCTCGAATCGCAATGCACCTTTCGAAACATCTGATCCTAAGCATATACTAAATAGCAACAGAAACAACAACAAAAAAGAAACTAGTCAGTCGAACTATTATATTACCAGTTTAAGACCAAAGAAAAGTACCTGAAGACGCTCGCATCCACGAGGCGAGAACTTTGAAACCGCGTAGCAAGAAGCAAGCCATTTGAGTTCCTTTTTGCGTTCACGCAGAATCATTGTCAAGAAATCTGCAAATGCTTGTCGTCCTCTTATCCTTGGGGTACAAGCAACCAAGGGAAGAAAATTTCTTGCTTCTCTCTCCTTCTCCCAAGAATCTGAAACATAACTCATGTCTGATTGTGAACACCAATCTATATCATCATTATTGTTTTTCGCCTCGTCGTTGAGAGATTCAGAAAAGGAGCTCGAATTCTCGAAGACGCTTGATCCAGAACTCGTCCTGCTATCGATTAGGGATTGACTTAGACTCGAGCTCGACTGCTGTGACCTAGCTTCCCAAATGTGAACCAAAGAAGAAGCTCCCATGCTGATATCATTTCTTGACGGGTTCTCGGGTTGACCCGGATTATAAAACGAATTGGAATTGGTCTCTAGCTGAGAAGAAGTAGGATTAGGGTTTGGAGATTCCCCTGTTTCAGAAACAGAGGATCTTGAAGAAGATTCAAGAACCACTCGTTTGCTCTTCCCATCTTCGTTACTTCCGGAATCATCCACAAGAAATTCACGAAAGTTTTTGAATTGATCTCTAACTAAAACTTTGAGATCCTTTTCTTTCCTGTTACGATACCTCGGGACACAATCGAACATCTGTGTCGAAGCCATTTCTAAAGACGCCATTTTTTATCGACGGAAGATCAAAAACAAATCCTCTGTTCTGTTTTTTTTAATTGCTCTGTTTCGTTACACTCAAGAACAAGGAAAGAGGAAAACTACGAAAGAAACGATTACGAGGAAATGATTTTGTGTTTCCACGAACGAACGAACAAATTGATTAGAACAAGGTAAAACAGAGTAATTGAGAAAGCGAATAATAAAAATTTAAAGAATTTGTTTTTTCCTTTTTGCTGTTCTTTAGTCCTCTGTTTCTAGAGTTTTTATAAAACTCTAGAAGAGATTTAGATAATAGAAATTGACTATCTGAAAACTGTTAACAGAAAAAACAAAAACAGAGGACTATCAAAGAGGCAAGGAGAGAATCAAAAGGATAACATTTAGAGAAGAAGTTGAGTCTTATGACTTTCTCTCTGCACTCTAATACATTATATATAGATAATGATTTGTTCATATTCTATGGGTTATAGTAATACTAAATATTACATTTTTTTCATATTTTTATTGGATTTTATAACAAGTTAGTGTGTATTCTTTACATCTAAGAACTAAATGACTGGGTACATAGTTATCTACGAATAGTACTTATCTCTAAATTAAGCAACAGTAGTTTTCTGTTTAAAATGGGAATTAAAAACAAATGGTTGATTCTTAATTTGATAATGGGTTGCCTCAAACAAATGACTCAGCCTTAATCCATTTCTATGTGATTTAAAAAATTCAAACTTTTTGAAGACTTGTCTCCAGACTCCCATTAGGGTGATTCAATTTTGGTTTAATCTCCCAGTTAGATTAGATTAAGCTTTGCATATGTAAGTTTAATATTGCTTCAAATCTATGGATGGATGTCATTTTTCCAAGGGTTAATTAGTAGAATAACACATTTGTGAGAGAGAATTTTGAAAGTAACATGTGGAAAAAATAATTTAGGTAGCTAGCAAAGAAAAAAAATTGACGAAATTGCCCCTACATTAACTCTTTTCGAAACATAGTCACATATTTTATTGATCTCAGAACATAGTTAATTACATCGCAATGTTTCTGTAACTATCTAAACATAGTTACATATTTTCATAAAATAGCTACCTATTTAAAAACATAGTTAACTATATTCATAGCATAATTATATACTCTATTGATTTCAGAACATAGTTGACTACATAAAAATGTTGTTGTAATAATTACTTATTTAAACAATCATATTTTACTATTTGTCAATACAAAACAACTATGTGGATATATAGTTTGCTTTATATATAGTTAACTATAAAGTTTACTTATACTAGATATATAAAGAGAGTTATTTACGTCTACATGCATTTTTAATAGAAATATAGGTAACTACATGTAAATATAACAACTATATTAATGTATAGTTAGCTATAATGTGAGTATATAATTAAAAATATAGTTAACTATATGTATATATAATCAACTACATGAATGATTAGTTAAATACTTTTGAAATATATGTAAATTACATGTAAATATAATCAACTATATTAGTGTAGTTAGAAATATAATTAACTACATATATATTAGCTATTTAGTGTATAACTAACTATTTTGTTTTCAGAATAAGCTGAGGGTGTAATCGAGAATTCATAAAAAAAAATGTTACTTACTAAATTGCAAATTCTAATATGTTAGAAGTTTAATTTTATACTCACTTCCTATTATAGAGCCCAATTTCCCTTTTTCCAATATGTAAATTAAGGGTTAACGATAGATTTGAGTAGATTAATTGATTATGGTAAATTTGAACAGATAATTGGTTATGTTTTCAGGTGGTTTTTATAATTGGTAGAATGATGGATACAATAATAATAATTAAAAAAACAGATAGTAGTTTTTTTCTTTTATCATGTAACAGATAGTAGTTAAAGATAAAATTTTAAAGTCAATATAAGATAGAATTACATGATTTAATAAAAATCTTTAATATATATATATATATATATATATATATATATATATATTTTAGGTTTGACAAATAACATAAACTAGAAACACTAGTGAATAAGATAATTGGAAATTTGAGAAATACCATTTTTAAGAAACTTTTTCATTTATAGTTTTAGGTTCCAGGTTTTGAGAGTTTAAGCTCCATTGTAACTTTGTGATTCCGATTCCGATTCCGATTAATCTCCGTTTAGTCTCCGATTTTGTTATTAGGCGCTAGGTCCATCTCAACAGGCTGAGTTAACTCCTAGCGAATTTTGAACATTGTGTGTACCTGACTCATAAATTCATAATTGTGAATGAGAAACCTTGCAAGCTTTTTCACTTCACTGTTACATCTTCATTTGCTAGATCAGAAAATTGAAGAGTAATTTGTTAAAGTCTCAAGACTCATAAGAAAGCAGTACATGCTCGATCTCTTTATTTAACACAAACTGATATGTCTACTACGCAAATGATGCATCAATCTACTCTCAAGCAAAACAGAGTTTCAGAAGAAGAATCTCGAGTTTGCTCAGTGACGCGTCTCCATAATCATTTCTCGGCAGTCCTATTGTTGAAGACATTGAGAAGACAGTCACTAGCTTGTCTTGAAGATGGTCTCTCCTGAGGATAAGTTTTTGTGCATTGAATCGCTATTTCAAGAACCTGATAAGCTGCTTCTTCTTCGCATGGTAATAGCGGTTTAAGCTCTGAATCAATCAGCTTCTCTCTTGCTGCAGAGCCCGGCGGCATCTCAAGAACCATCTCCATCCATCTAACTATATCCGTCTCTTCATCAAACGCTTCCTCGGTTGGCATTTTACCAGTCACAATCTCCATCAACACTATCCCCATGCTGTAAACATCGCTCTTCTCAGTTGCCTTCAACGAGTAAGCACACTCTATGAAAAAAACCGATTTCAAAAAGATTAGCTTAAACAGTGGAAATCCAAGTTAAGAAACTCGAGAAAGACCATGTACCTGGTGCAATGTAGCCGTAAGAGCCTGCAAACAAAGTATTTGATTCTGTGTTGGTGTCATTATTCTCGGTTAGGATCTTGGCGAGTCCGAAATCTCCTAAATGTGCTTCCATGTTGGAATCGAGAAGCACATTACTTGATTTGATATCGCGGTGAACAATTGGAGGAACACAATCATGATGAAGATACTCTACTCCTTGAGCTAAACCAACTGCTATTTTCAATCTTGTTTCCCAATCAAGAATCTCCTTCTTCTTCTTCTTCGTCTTCTCGTTCTCATGAAGCCAATCCCAGACACTTCCATTCTCCATAAACTCATAGATCAACAGATTCAAGCCTTCTGCTTTGCTGCTGCAGTAACCCATTAGCTTAACCAAATGTCTGTGTCTGATTGTTCCAAGTGTCTTCACTTCTCTGTTAAAGCTCTTGTTTGACATCAAATCATCTTTCCATAGAATCTTCTTCACAGCAATCGTCTCTCCGTTCTCCAATTCCGCTTTGTAAACTTTTCCTGACCCTCCTGATCCAATCATGAACTCGTCGTTAAGGTGATGTGTAGCTTCCATAATGTCTTCCCACTTTATATCTGACTTTGCACCTCCATTTCTAAAGAGAGGAGCTTGTGATGAAGAAGAGTTTGATGAGTATTTGCTGTCTCCGTCTCTCCCTTTCTTGAAAAGATCATGACTTTGCTTGAAGATAAGCACGATTACAAGTACCATCAAAGCAATCGCTGCTAATGAAGAAATCGCAGAGATTATAACCACGGTTTTCGCACTAAGACGACCTTGTTGCTTCTTGTTTGATCCAGCTCTGTTGCAGTGACTAAGTGGGCTTCCACAGAGACCAGCATTGCCTACGAAAGCATCGGCTTGCCACTTAGAGAACTGTTTCTTCAATTTGCCTTCGAGGTTGTTGTAAGAGAGGTTGAGATGTCCTAAACTTTTCATCTCCCCAATTTGGCCAGGAACTTCTCCTACAAGCTGATTGTGAGACAGATCAAGGGATTCGAGCTTATGTAACGTCGAGATCGTAGATGGAATGTCTCCGGTAAAGTTGTTGTAGCTGAGATCTAAAGCACTTTGAAGATCTTGTAGCTGTCCAATCTCAACTGGGATTTCACCGGTTAAGGCATTTCTCGATAACTGAAGCTCGTAAAGCTTACTCAGCTTCCCAATGGATGGAGGAAGATGACCTGAAATCTGATTCTTTTCGAGGTTAAGTACACTGAGAGCTTCCAAGTTACCAATCTCTTGTGGAATCGAGCCGTTAAGTGAATTGCCATCAAGAGATAACACAAGAAGCCTGGTTAAGTTGAACAGCTCGGTAGGGAGAGACCCGATAAACTGATTCGAAGAAAGCTTGAGCTCTCCCAACAATGGAAGCTTTCCAAGCCATGGAGGTATAAGCCCTGAAAGAAAGTTACTGTTCAGATCAATATGTGTCAGCTTCTTGCACAAACCGAGCTCTACCGGTATGATTCCTGTCAGAGAATTGCTTGAGATATCCAATAAAGACAGCTCGCGGATCTTCCCAAATGTCCAAGGGATTCTTCCTGTGAATTGATTCTTACCCAACCTTAAACGATCGAGATTCAGAGACTTCCCTAGCTGAAGAGGAATATCTCCCTTGAATCCGTTTTCCATGACATCAAACGAAAGATAAGAGCTCGAACCGCACAACGGACTAATCGAGCCATTGAGCTTGTTGCTGGAAAAATTGATCCTTGTGAGATTCTTCAAGTTGATAAGTGAATCCGGAAGATTCCCCTGAAGGGAATTGTTGTAAAGATGCAACTGTTCTAACGACTTTAAGAACCCGAACGAGGAAGGAATCGAACCCGAGAACCCATTATCGGCTAAATCCAAGATCGTCAGTTGGTGACAGTTACCTAAAGTGGCCGGAATGTTGCCAACAAGCTCATTCTCTCTCAAGTGAAGCAGAGTAAGCCCTTTTAATCTTCCAATTGAAGAAGAAATCTCACCACTGAAATGATTCCCAAAAAAATCAATCGACTTCAGATTCGTGCAATTCCAAATCTCAATCGGGATTTCACCCGAAAACCGATTGTCATACAGATACAGAACCTCTAATTTGCTGAGTGATCCTATTTCTCTCGGTAACTTGCCTTCCAAGTCATTGCGAGACAGAGCAAGCTCTTGTAGATTCGTTAGGTTAGATATTGATGGAGATAGCGTACCTTCTACGGTATTGTTGTGAAGATAAAAAACCGTGAGCTCGACGAGATGAAACAACGAGTCGGGAATTCGACCAGCAAGCGTATTGTTCGACAAATCGAGCACTTTTAATGACTGACATTTGCTGATTTCCACCGGAATTTCGCCGGAAAGTTGAGTTTCAGACAAAATCAGTTGCTCCAAGCTTGTGTTGTTAGAACATAAACTCTTTGGTAATGAAGCAGAGAGATGATTGTTCGCTAAAACCAGATTAACAAGCTTATTCATGTTCCAGAATCCGTCAGGTATTCCTCCGATGAGATTATTCTTAGACAAATCAAGAGTTTGAAGATTCCCCAAATCGGTTAATCTCTCAGGAATCCAACCTTGGAGCTTGTTACCAACCAAATTAAGGTATTGGAGATTACGTAAATCGCCGAGTTGACTCGGTATCTCACCGGAGAAGCTGTTGTTTCCCAAATTGAGTATATGGAGGTTCTCGAGTTGACTCAGCTCCGCCGGTAACGACCCGTTGAGACGATTCAACGCCGCGGTAAACAGAGCGAGGCTGGTGCAGTTACCTAGCTCGGGAGGAATCGTTCCTTCGAGGTAGTTATCTTGTACAATCAAACTCTGGAGTTGAACGAGCCGGCCGAGTTGACTCGGTATCGGACCGGTGAGTCTACACGAGGCCAAAGCGAGTGTCTGGAGATTGACGAGATTCCCAAACGTCTCCGGGATTGTTCCGACGAGTTCGTTATCTCCGAGTTTTAACGTCTTGAGGTTAACGAGAGATCCGAGTTGACTCGGTATCGTACCACTGAGTTGGTTAGTGAAGAGAAGTAACGATTCCAAGGAAGAAGAGAGGTTGGAGAGAGTAGTTGGGATGGGACCCACAAGACTGTTGGAAGACAGATCGAGGTGGGTTAGGCTATTAAACCGGCCAATCGAAGGAGAGATCGAACCGGTTAAGCCTAAACCGGAGAGATTTAAACCGACGACAAAACGACCACCGCATGTGACACCGGTCCAGTTACAGAAATCGGAGTCATCGGAATTCCAATTTCGGAGAATAGTTTCTTCTTTTGGGTTTGTGACAAAAGATTTCTTCAACTCGAGAAGAGTTTGAAGATCATTGGTTTGACCCGAACCCGACCCGATTGAGAAACAGAGCAGAAACAGAACAAGAAGAAGAGGGCTTTGCTGCATTTTTTTGTATTTTTGTTTCTTCTTCTTTAGGAATCAAGAGATCAGTGAAATGAAGCTTCTTTGAGTTATTGTGGTGATTTTAGTAGTACAGTGAGACTAGTGTTGGAAACATAGAGAATTTAAGACAATTGTTTGGTCTTTTCGGTTTTGAAGAAAGACGATTGGTCCTCAAGAACGGTGCATGGGGACTCTCTCTCTCTCGGTTTTCTCTCACTACACGTATATACGCGTATATATGTGTATATGTTTTTGATGTGGTGAGTTGGAGGAGAAGTAAATGCAGAGGATAAAGCTTTGGGATCGGCTATAAAGGCTTAAAACTATGTATAGAGCTTTTAAATGAGTCTCCTTCTCTCTCTTCTTCTGATCTTTTACTGTGAGAGAGAGAGAGTAAAGGGAGATGCATGAGACAATGGGAAAGAGAAGACGAAGGTCAAAGAGGGTCAGAGGAGAGACATTGGAAAATGGAACACCAAGTGTCCTACATTTATGTTGCGGCTGTGTCAATATGTATATATGTTGTTTTCTAGTACTATATGATAAGATGAATGGTGATGAAAGGTTATGCGAATGAATCATTCTTTCAATGATTTTGCTCTTTCATTCTTTAGTATATCTTTTTATATATTTTCTGTAGATTTGGATGAATTCACCTCCAATTTGTAAATTTTAATTCGATTTCAATGTTCAAAAATTTCATAGTAATGTTTGGAGAAGGTTTAGCAGCGGTATCTAATTAACCGAATTTGGCCAAAATCATACCATCCGTATGATTTTAGTCGTTTAAGATAATGTCTAAACATCTAAATAACCAATTTTACGATAAACAATGAAATACATTTAAAAAAGTGGTAGGTTCTATAGATGTGTGATCTTTAATTATATCCTTTTTAATCCTAATCTCTCCATTTATCTACAAAACTCAATTTAATGAGAATCTAAATTGTGTAAGTAATGATAATGGGAAAAGAGATTTATGAAAATGAAATAAATAAGTTATATGATAATGAAATACTATAAAACAATTGATATGGCTTTGACCTTGGCCAATGAAAGAGGGTGGTTGAGATGAGAGACGATGACTTGGTTGAATGATATTTTCTTTAATTTCTGCTTTTGTTGTGAAGTGTGCTAGCTTCTCATTACTATAAGAACTTTCATGAAAAAGAGAGCAGTTGTATTTCTATATTTAGATTCATAGGTATTAAATTCTTTAATTTATATTGGTAAATATAAAAGGGAGAGAGTTATGAATATATCCTAAATTTCATAGCAAATTTTTAAACTCTAAATTTTAAATCCTAAGTCCTAACCTAAACCCTAAATCTTATAAACTAAATCATAAAACCTAAAAGGGAGAGAGTTATGAATATATTCTAAATTTCATAGCAAAATTCTCTAAATTTTAAATCCTAAGTCCTAACCTAAGCCCTAAATCTTATATCCTAAATCATAAATCCTAATTTAAAAAACTTAATTTCTTACTAAATCTTATAACATAAATCCTAAACCCTAATTTAGAAAAACCTAAAGTATACCCCTAAAAACAAAGATAGTATATTTCTGAAATTTTACAAGATCTAACATCATTTTTAATTTATACTTTTTTCTCAATTATCCCTATAAATAATTACCAAGTCAAATGGGTTCTCTCAGCCATCTTTTGTCATCATCACCAAACTCGGCAACATATTGGTTCGTTCTAATTTGATTCTCTATGATATTTTCCCGATTTAATAAAAGATTTTGTATATGTCAGCTTTGAAATAAATGCAGAGGTATCTACTATCTGAATTTGAATCACACCGTTTTCATACACCATAATACCTATAGCTGTCAATTCGCACTTGATTGTAGTCCGATCCGCTTTGTAATTAAGCGGTTTAAAACTTCATTTTTCCTATTCGCGATCTAGTGGATTGAGACCGCCGCGGTTTGCGGTCTGTAACGGATTAGTACGTGCGATTTATGGATTTTACCGTGGATCATAAAAAAAATTAAATATTAAAACTAAAATATATCTTTTGCAACTATTTCACTTATAGGATTTAAAGTCATTTCAGGTGGAAGAAGGACATCTTAGTTACTTCTCTTATTTTCAAACTCATTAAGTTATTTCTCTGTCTGTTACTTGATACTTCTCTAGTTCTCTTGCTTATGAAGTTACTTTTTCGATTTTCATTACTTGATACTCTTTAGTTCTCTTGCTTCTGAAGTTTCTCTTTTAATCTTCAAATTATTAGTTGGTTTTTATTTATGGTTATGGACACTAAGTTATAGTTATGGCTTCTAAGATCAATTGGGAATAAAAAGTTTTTCGTTCCGATTAAAATATTAGTCCGCGGATTGATCCGCATATCCGCAAACCTTAAGCGGTTTGGATTAGAATTTTAATATTTAGTACCGCAGTTCCACCAAAATCCGGAAAAAACCCCGCCGTGGTGCGGATTGATAATCCACGGATTAATCCGAATTGACAGTACTAAATTAATACCATATAGTCCATTAAACTATGGTTTCTATATATTGCCAAGAAAGAAACAACTATGGATTTGAATTATTTTATTTTTTCTTAAAGGATTACTAGATTTTGTCCCGCACGTCAAGCGTGAGATTATAATACTTGAAAAGAAAAAAATTCATGATTTTTTTTAATATATCAGACAAATTAGAAATAGGAAGATTATGTGGTACATCTCCCATATTGATAAATATATTTTACCTTATAAAATTTAATTTGCATGACACGGTTTGGATGTAAATATTTTTGGTATAAATCGAATATGTTTGAGATTATGGGTTATCTCAAATTTATTTGAGTTCACCAAACAAAAAATTAAGGCGTTAGTATTTATAAATCTTTTAAAATAAAAAAGCAAAAAATAATAAAAATCAAAAACCAATGATTTTTCGAAATTCAAACATTATTTTGTTGTTTTCAATTTATTTTATATGAACTGTTTGGATTTCGCCAATATTGACAACTTGTACATATGGTTGATAGTTTTATAAGCTCCAACAGTTTGATTGATAGCAAATACATAAATGATTCTTGTATCTTCTTATAATATAAATTGTCAAAACCTTTAGATATATATATATATATATATTTTTTTTTTATCGATAAACTTATCGTGTTTTTATATAAAAATTGTAAAAATATTATATTTGTAAAGTTGTATGTTTATAACAAAATATTAACTTTAATTAAAGTAATACAAATATAATTAAGCGATATTAAAAAAATAATTGTATGATCAATCATATTTCAAATATAGTATCCAAATTGACATTAATACAACTTTTATAAACTAAATTTAAATTGAGATTGGTAAATGATTCATCGTTAAAATATTATGTTATATAACATTTTAAAATATTAAAATATTACGATTTAGTTGAGTTTAAATTTGTAACACATGTATTTGTGGACTTATATTAAAATTTTAATGAGAAGATGTAGAGATTTCCATAATGACATATAGAATTAATCGAAATATTTTAACTGGTTAATTTAATTGGTATCCCTTAAATTTCTCGTTGATCCACACATATGATTTTTTTCATTTATATTTTTTTTAATTAATATATAAAAAATATAGAGTAGAAATTGGTCATAAAAATATAAACTCCTCTACAAATGTCTCATGTTTCTAGAAGGTTTATATAAAAAACCAGTGTTATTGTCTATTTGTTTGTAAACGACTAAACTAACATTTTCTTTTGCGATCTAAAGTCAGTAGATTGGTGTTATAGAAGAATCTCTAGAAAAAAGAGTTCCTCATATAACCTCCGCGGTGGAAAGATGACTAATTCAATATGTATATGGTCTCTGATCCGAAATAAAAATTATTGGTTAATCATATAGCATCTGATTGGAGGGTGTAAGGTTCAAGTTATTTTGCAAGAACCAAACCAACACAATTAACTAGAAATACAAACTAATCACATGAGTGAAAGCTAGCCCGGCCAAAAAACTGAACCATTAAGTATTCAGTTGGGCATAAGCCCAATTTCAACTTCCCAAATGGCAATAAAATTGTTCCGAGTGAAAATCAAACTTAAAAGAGAACGAGTTTATGATTTGTCCCGAAATAACCGTCATTAGCTCACCATGTATTGGGCAAAGATTTTTAAGCATATATGAATCTATTTTCAGATTGTTATGATTATACATATGACTATGTTTTCTTTGTATTGTCATTGGAAATCGTATATCCGTTAGTCTAAAATCGATAAATTTATCAATATCTGATGGAAAGAGGGTGATATGTCGTATTCATTTTGGTTTATTTTTGTGAAATGTACAACCGTAAAACTCTTATCTAATGGAACAAAAAATATATTTTTGTTTAATGTGATGTTCTTTCTTATTTTGGGGTGTTTATTACTGAATTATGATTAGTCTCAATTTGCATGGTTAATTGTCTTTTAGCATGTGGTTAGGCTTCTTAATCAAATCCAATTTCTTTTTTTATTCACTTTGTTTAACAAATTTTTTTTTTGGGCTCCTATTGATAAAAACTATCCATAAATAAGACAATATAGGTAATCAATCTATTTCATAGGATTGGACCTTTGGCTCCTTATATGATATGATCGTTCAATTCACGTGTATTTTTTTTTTTATCATACCAAATTTTATAGATTACTTAAATTTCAACCATGGAGGAAATGTTAAGGTCTAACAAATAAGACATAACTAATGACTCGGCTAAAACATATGCCGGGTAAAGTACATGAAAGATATAGATAAGAGAAAAGGATCTTAAAAGACAAAAGATGTCATGTAGGATATTTTTCTGCTCATTGACAACACCTCCACACTTGAGAAGCTTGACAAGAGAAAGAGAAGCCGAGAACACAAAAAGTGTCGGATCTCTATAGTTGAAGCGGCTAAAAAAACGGCTTTGATTACGAACGTCTCTACTACTAACATCGGAGGTACAAACCTGCGAGTGTCGGAGACTGTAAGCATAATTTACATGAATCCTAAGATCTTTAAACATCTAGATTAATCACATAATAGAATCATGAGGAGGGTTAGCGGATTACCTCCATTCATTGTAGTGGAGAGGTCTTCCTTAACGGTATCCTGAATGGAAGAGGAAAAGCCTGATCTCTGAAAATAGGAGTTTAGGTTTCTCTCCCCTTACCTATAAACTGTTCTTTAGGTGTTGTGTATTTTTGGGATGCCTTTAGAGGACCTAATTCTTCTTTAGGGTTTCCTTATGATTAATCTCAACCGTCCATCAAAGTATAGATTGATTAGGAAATAACTCCAGTCTTTCCATTTTAATTGGACACCAATATATATTAAGGAATAATAATATTCCAATAGAAATCGGATAACTATAAGACCACATAATAGGAAAATAAAATATTCCTTACAGAGACTTGATGCAAAGAGATATTCCTTGCGATCTTAAGGGTCAAGGCTTTTGCAAATAGCAAAGCAAACTCCAACACCTTTCTCCCTACAATACAATCACTAAAAACAAGAGGGAATGATTGGGCAACCTCCATAAAAGAGTAACCAGAGCAATAAATGCCCAATATACCAAGATTTAATGGAGCAAAGACAATGTAGAGTGCTCTTCCTTCAATCTTAAGAGAGACGAGTGCTAGAGTCAAAGAGAGACACGACGGCCACCTTCATACTGCAGTAAAGTCTCGCAAAGATGCAATAGAGAGAAAGATTGACCCAGATTTTCCTGGTAGAGGAGTACGAGCAACCGTTGATGAAGTGTAAACAACTGGTTCACAAGTCAAACAAAAGAGACTAGTTAATCCAATATTCTTCTCGTATCTAGAGTACCGAAGACTCCTATATACATGAGATAAGAAGAGCAGAGAGCATAGACCAAACCTGGCCAAGGCGAGACGTTCCAAAACGAAGATGAAACAGGGATGGCATACTGCAGGAAAGAGTCGCACGGAGGTGAAAGAAGCAACAAAAGAACCCGATACACTCGGGTCTAAAGAAGGCACGCCTGGGACTAACAAGATCAGAGCCTCCCACTCAATGAACATCCCAAATCTTTCCAAAGAAGCAGAAGCAGAGGATGAGGAGCAGAAGCTTACCTTGTTTACAGCAACGCACACCAAGGATGTTCCACCAGATAAAGAAGAGTCGAGAGCATAATCATATGACCCGCGATCTTGAAGCCAAATCAAGTCTGGAAACACCAATCTCAAATATGATTCTGAGACACTCCGAGGGCCAATCAAGAGCCGCGATACTGAAGAGACATCAGACAGAGATCCATCGGGCGGATCTGGAGGCTCCGGTGGATGACGAAGTTCCTGCGTCGCCAGATCTTTCTGAAGCGAGGAAGACGACCCTCGGTCTGGTGGCTTTCGCGGAGGTGAGACCCACGAGAGGAGCTTTGCTTTCACCGGAGACATGGGGAGTCGATTAGGCCAGAGTAGTTTGACGGGGCTGAAAGGGAGACGATGGTTTCAGAAGCGAGGAGGCTGGCTGGCGGCGGAGACGCTGTGGCAGCGATCCATTTCGGAGCAAAGAATCTTCAGCGGCTGCCTCGTTTTCTAGGCCTGGGAGAGAACTACGACGAACTAGGGTGAACTCTAATTCACGTGTATCGCTAAATGTTAAATAACTTATCATTGAAGTAAATTCTTTTTGTTATATACCACAATTGTACATATACAATTGAAATAAACCGGTTTTCAAATGAAAAACACATAATAACATCGTCAAGCCAATTACGTTAGAATCACTACAAGATTCAAAGAAACTAACCAACATAAGTTGAATAAGCGAAATAGTACCGATTGTCTTTTTGTTTCCATATTTTTAATTTTTTTTTGCCATGAAATCAAAATCATAAGCGTAGCAAATTATTTCGACAAACAAATTGTAACCCTAAACTTTTATTTTTCATAAATGATATTTATAATTTAGCAAAAAAAAAAAAAAAACAACATTAATTTCATAAAACTAACTAATTTTTGGTTTTTGAACGATAGCTTCTCCAAATCTAAAACCACAAAGGTTACGTAATATTTTAACTTTATCAGGCCGAAAAAGGATTATTAATGGTTCCTTTTTAAATAAATTAAAAAACAAACCTGAATCGATTTTTGTAATATAATTTATATTACATATTGTAACAACGAAGCTTTCATAGCTCAGTTGGTTAGAGCACCCGTTTAGTAAGCGGGAGGTCTTGAGTTCAACTCTCAATGAAAGCATCTGTACTCTTTTTTAATTTTTCTTCTTCTAGTTTTCGGTAATTGCTGAACGTATCCTTTAGTTTTCTATATGTATAGAAACCGACCCTAATTTTAAAACTTTCAAATAAAACCCCTACTTTCGAAGGCTTTTTTTTAATTGTTCAGTCCTCTCATTTCACAGTCTCGCCGTCTCCGATTTCTCTCTTTCTTCTCTCGTCGCCGTCGCTGTTGTTTCCTTTGTCGGTAAGTTTCTCTAATCGTTTTCTTATTCTCCGTCGAGACGTGTAATCTCATCGCCAATGGTGAATATGGTCGTTTTTTTTTGTGTAGCCATGTTTTTGACTCAGGGCAGGGAACGTGTTCGATGAAATGTCTCAAAGAGGATTTCTCGGATTCATAACGAAAAATGCTTATCTCCGTGATTTTGTTCGTTAAAAGTGTTTGTTTTCTTGTCTTCACCAATTGTTCCTGTTCAATTGTAGAAACTTTGCCAAGATTAGTCTGGATCTAATGGTGTTGTTTTTGTTTCGGAATCGAAATTTCCTGTCTTTAGAGACTAATGTTAAGGCAAACAAACCTAATTATGAAGAATCATTGCATAGAGTTAATCACTGTCACATAGAAACCCTAATTTCAGTCACCCTTTTCATTCTCATAGTTTGCAACAACTTCAGAACCGACCCCTATATTTCAGCATCAAGCTGTTTATACCCTTTTATGAGGCATTTACGATTTTGGTTTTAATGAATATCTTTGAATTTTGTGATTGAAATGTTATATTTTTGTTAAATTTATCAGCCTACAATATGTTGATTTTGTTAAAATGATCTTGTTTCATTGTGTTTTGTTTACGTTAACAGGTGGTTTCAAGGAGGATGGCTAGTGGTAGCCTGAAAAGCCTTGTAGCTTCAGCAGTCACTCGTGGTGTGACCGAAGCAAGAGCAAGGATTTTCGGACATATGCTTAATCCAACAGGACAGAGATCTCCTCATAAGATATTAAGGAAGAAGCTTTGTGGTGATAAGGTTGCACAATGGTATCCATATGACATCAAGAATGAGGATCCCAATGTCATGGCTAGAGAAGAAAAAGAGTATAATTTCCAAAACCTCTTTTTTTTTTTTACTTTCCGTATAGTGCACACGGGCATATATCGCTTTGTTTATCATATAAACTACATTAAATCAAACAAGCCTTAGAGTCCTTTTGAGTGGGGTCAGTGTAGGAAATCTAGGGCATGAGAAAGAAACTCGATGGAGATTGTATGAGTATGCAGTTAGATGGTTGTGATTTGAGTCATGTTCTTGTGTTTCTGTTGTGAAATGCTGCAAAGTAACTTTAGGACAAGGGAGTTACGTGTTTCGCGCGGATATGTTCTATTTTGAGAAGGATCGTACACTGTCTTTAAGCTTCACTTAAACTTGGCTTAATTCACTGCTTATGTTATTGTTGTTCTGTCATAAAGAGGCCTTTTTAAAACTTGAGTTTGTTTGTGTTTGTAGGCGCATATCGAAGCTTGAGATGTTGAAGCGTCGTAACAAAGGACCACCAAAGAAGGGTCACGGAAAACGTGCTGCGAAGCGTAACAAGTAGAAATTTAGTAATCGTAGCTACAAAAAAAAAAAACTCTGCGCTTTTTAGAATCAGACTCTTCTGGTTAAATCAGATACAACTTATATTAGTAATATCTCTACATAAATTTCTCATGCTTAAACTGCATTTTGGTTTACAAATGATATTTTACTAATGCTTAGACAAATTTGAAAGCTATTTGCTTCCCTTTTTGACTAAATGTCAATGGCTTTTGTTTCTCTTTAGTCTCTACTCTTTAGTATTGCACAAGCTGATATACATGTACTTGTATTCTTGGTATGTGAAACAAAATTATGTCTTTTTTGTTGTTGTTATTGCCATTTTTGCTAAAAATGAAATAACATTCATTGAACAGGTTAGTAGAGTTAAAAAAAGTACCGAATTTAGAGATGGTTGGTGTAACCTGTCTGCTAATATAGTCCCACGTGTGTCAAATGCTTAAAACTCAAAACGACAACATTTGAAAAAGATGTCGAATTCTTGAAAATATTCTATCGACTCAGCACCCACTTCAAAGATTCGTCTACTGAGAGAGAGAGAGAGAGAGAGAGAGAGAGAGAGATGGAGCAAACTCTGAAGATTTCATCTTTGTTCATTTATCCGATCAAATCTTGCCGTGGAATCTCTGTTCCTCAAGCAACCGTAACTACTACTGGTAATACTAAGAACAAACCGTAACAACTATTCGTTTTTATAGTTGGTATGAGAAAAATGGTATCATTCTTGATTTCTTGGATTTTGATCTGTTTCTGTTCCGTTCTATGTTATGGGTTTGATGATACCGGAAAAAGGGTCTTGTTTGTTTGGATGGAAAGTGAACAAATTATCCGGGAAAATGCTAATAAGAGCGTAAAATGAGAGTGACACTTAACATTTTCCTTCTTTTTTTATGACTAGAACACAAACTTTCACTCTCGGGTTCGATAATGTTTGATTGGATGGAATCAGTGAGCAAATTTTTCCAAGAAAGTGAACAAATTTTCCTGGAATATGCTATTCAGTAGGGCAAAAATTGATAGAAAAGGGATTCCCATGTGTGTTAATGATCGAATGTTTGACTAGAAAGATTGTCTTGGTGTGGATCTAATGGATAATTCCATGGGCTTTATCCGTGGAAACCTATGTAGGATTTCAATGGGACCGGTATTGGTTAGTTGTGAACTACAAAGGAAGAGCATACACTCAAAGAGTTGAGCCAAAGCTTGCTCTTGTCGAATCGGAGCTGCCAAAAGAAGCTTTCTTGGAAGATTGGAAGCCAACAAAGAACTCATTTTTGGGTAAATTTCTGTTATACAATTACAGAACTTTTGTCTGAATCGGGACTCGAATTTATCGTCTGGATTATTTCATCTTGCAGTGGTAAGAGCTCCTGGCATGAGTCCTTTAAAGATCCCGATGACTAAACCAAGCTCGGTGGCAGAAGGTGTTTCGATGTGGGAATGGTCTGGCTCTGCGTTTGACGAAGGAGAAGAAGCTGCAAAATGGTTTTCAGATTATCTCGGAAAACAAAGCCGTTTGGTTCGGTTTAATAAAGGTTTTGATTTTTGTTCTTGTGATATTTTCATTTGCAAGTTGCAACAGATCTTGATGCATAGAGCTGATCAAGTTTTTTTTAATTTTGTACAGAGACTGAAACTAGACCTTCACCTCCTGAGTTTGCAGCAGGTTACTCTACAACATTTGCAGATATGTTTCCGTTTTTGGTTGCATCTAAGGTGAGCCAATATCGATAATTCCTATATCGGTTCATGAGAATACGCATTTGATCTTTTTTTCATTTTTGTTGCTAGGCTTCTTTGGACCAACTGAATACACTTCTACCAGAACCGGTGCCTATAAACCGTTTTCGACCCAAGTACACTATCATTTATCCTGAGTTCTTAATATCTTCAATGATGGTTGTTTTGTTCATAATCTAGATTTTCTTGTTTCTCTTGTAGTATTCTTGTCGATAATTGTGAACCATTCGGTGAAGATCTTTGGGATCAAATCAAGATAAACGATTTAGTCTTCCAAGGAGTTAGGCTATGTAGCCGCTGCAAGGTGAATATGATGTGAAAAGTAAAGTACACTCAGATTCTCAACTCGAGGCTTTTTAATCGTTTTGTTCTTTCAGGTACCAACTGTGAATCAAGAAACCGGGGTTCCGGGTGCAACAGAACCAACTGAAACTCTGATGAAATTCAGATCAGACAATGTCTTGATGCCACACAAGAAACCGCGTGGAAAGGTTAGATATTGCCATATTTGAGAGACCTCTAAAAGATTTCAAGCTCTTGTCTGGTTTTGAGAAGAGACTCATTGGACCCGGTATGATGCTAAACTAATTCAATAAACTGACATCGATTTCGGTTAATGACAGGTTTTCTTTGGTAAGGAGATGGTTTGGAATTGGAACATTACCAACAGTGAAGGCAAAGGCAAGAAGACAATCAAAGTTGGTGATTCCATCTCTGTCCTAAGGAAGATCCCTTCCAGAGCTGAAGCAGCTGTTTAAGTCAAATATATTAACATTTTGCTTCTTCTTCTTCTTCTTCTTCTTCTGTGTTGTGTTACTGTCTTTAAATAAAGTAAGAGAGATACTTTCTTGCTCATGTAAATTACAAACTTCACTTGTTCTGAGATTCACCTTGTTGAAAGTGTGATTTTGTTGCTTTGAAAAAACTTAATTGATTTTGAGCTTTCGAAAACCTGAGGACTTGGAATAGATCTTTCCTTAGAGAAGTAATCAAGAGGCCATTGAAACCTTTTTATATACTCAAAACAAGAAGAATAAAGAGTCAAAATGTGCAAATACTACAATACATAATATTTCATACTTCAGAGAGGTCTCTTTTTAACATTTCAACTTATCAGACTCCAAAAGTTGTTGAACAGCGACCAAATCCGGAAGCACAATAGCTCCAGCTTCTCTCCAGTCTTTAGCAGCTTCTGTCTTAAACCTATCAAGCAACAAAGCATGCATACCAATACTCTTTGCCGGAACATAATCTTTACGCATACTGTCTCCAATATGCAAAACCTCTTCAGGCGCAATATTCCCAGCTCTCTCTAACGCGATCTTGAAAATCCTCGGATCTGGTTTCTCTATCCCTTCAATACCAGAGAACACACCAAAATCCCACTCTTCCTAAAACCAATTAAATGAAAACTTGAGTCAACTTTTAAGAACCTAAGAATCACACACATTCACAATGAGGCACTAGAGATTCTTCACTACCTTGTTCAAACCTAAGGCAGGTAAAATAACTTCTTTATATCGATATTCCGCATCACTAATAAGTCCAACTATAAGACCTTTCTCGCGTGCCCATCTCAAAAACGGCCGAGAATCTTGAAACACAGAGTAAGGTGCAGCTGAACCAAAGGTCGAATAGATTCGCCTAAATATCTTCTCAAATGTCTCCTCATCATACTCATATCCTGCCTAATTAATCACTCCCCTTAACATCAAAGTAAGTATCACACAAACATATACACGAAGAATATCGAAAGAAGATTAAAAATCAAACCAAATACCTTCACAAATGAATCTCTGACACAGGTTTTCCACCAAACAATATTTGGCATTTTCGCAGCGAAACCGAAACAAGGATGCTTCTGTGCCATATCAGTGTAAGCTAGTTTAAAACCTTCATGGACTCGTTTATAATCAGGACAAGGCAAACCAATGGCTTTAGCAGCCATACAATAGTAATCACCAAGCTCTCCTTTGTAAGCTATGAGTGTACCAGTAACATCTACTGTGATACACCGTAATTTCGATAAAAGCGACATTGTTCCTGTGAGATTCTTTCACAAACAAAAACTGCACAAAAGAAGAAAAGATGATCAATTTGTTAACAGATACAGATACGAAAATTAAGCTCAAAACTTCACGAAAGCTCCAAAGATGATCAATTTCCTTAACAGATGGATACAGATACGAAATTAAGATCCTTTTTGGTTCTAATTCTAATCTAATCGAGAAATCTGATTTCGATTTCTGGGTTTTTGCTCAAAAGCGGTGATTAATTAAAACCGACAAAGACGAACAATAAATTATCGAATCGAGGCAAGTATCAATGTCTCTAACAGTAGAATCTTATCAAATGTAGGGTCATGAAAGACTATAGCTTTTTCGCAAGAAACCAAACAAAAAGCACGAAAATTTCGGATAACAGGTGAAGGAGAGAGAGAAATTTGAAGTACCCAGAAGCTGTGGGATTCACATGGAACAAATCGCCATTGATTTTTTGGGTTTCTTCTTCTATTGGGTTTTCTTACGAAGCTTAAGCAACACTGAAATGAGATGACGAAGAAGACTATCTTCTTTGTATATATATATATGCGTGTTATGTGTGATTGCGCACACAGACAAATTAGGCAGCTAATAGGAAAATTTTAATCATAACTTATTTAATTTTTGGTGTTATATATTTCTTTAGAGACTAGGACACTCTTATAGCCTTAAAGGTAATTAATTACTTTTTTGGGGACCAAGTTCGAGGCTATTTTGGTAATTTCATACACAGAAGTAAAAAGGAAAAGAAAAAGTCCATTGGATGGCATGATAGTGGCCTGCTGTATTGTCTAAACCCGAAAACGGTTTCAGGTTTTCAATATTCTTTTTTTTTTTTTTACCACTCATTTACCAATTTTTTTTATCAATAACATAATATGCGAGATTTTTTTTTTTTTTTCTTAATTGAATGTAAAATTGGTATTCAAATCAAATCATTTTTATAATAGATGCATCTTTTTCTAAATGTAATGAAAACAAAATCGAAATCTATTCTACGCATTGGTTTTAACTAGTTCGAGAATTTTTGGCTAATTTTCCGAACTTGTTACCGAGTAGACATCCACATCTCCATTGTTTCGTCGTAAGCATGGTCCCCTGTGGCACGGATGGAGTTAATGCGATTCTTCACACTTTTATCGATTAGCTTGATGAGTGACATTGGCGTTTGCGCTATCTCTCCATGCCTTCTTTTGTTTCTCTCCCACCATATGTGGTACACACTTGATTGGAGAGTGTAACGGATCAGGAAGTTGACATATTTTGGTCGATTGGATGTTAGAAGGGTCACGATCTGGTTCCAATCGGATTTGAATTTAGAACCAAGAATCTTCGATAACAGCTTCTTCCAAACTTCTTCAGAGAAACTGCATTGAAAGAACAAATGATTTCGAGTTTCCTCGGCGTTACTACATAGGAAACATTCCACATTATGCCTCGTCCCCCAGCTCCTCATGCGATCTCCGGTGGTCAGTCTATTGTGGATAGTCAGCCAGGTGAGGAAAAAGTACTTGGGAATATCATGTCGAAACCAAACTCCTTTGTACCATGGCACCGTCGGCTGTGCTATGCGTAGAAGACTCCAAGTATTCCGAGTCACAAATCTTTGTTTGTACACTGCGGATGAGTACTTCCATAACGAGATATCGACCCTGTCTTTGCGTTCTGATTTGGCTTGAGCAATCATATCTTCGATTATTTTCAAAGATTCCACACGATGTCCTCGCCGGCGGTGGTTCTCAAAAACCTCTGCCATAGTCGCAAAAGTCGAGATGCCCAGGTCAATAACCCCTCTCGGGCCAGTGATGTCATAGATTTGACCGAGAGATGACCAGTTATCGAACCAAAAGGATGTGTCTTTACCATTACCCAACTCTATTTTATTATAATCCTTTGCCATTCCACGAAATTTGAGTATTTTTCGCCACATCCACGACCCTTTCGTAGTAGTTTCTTTGATAGACCAGAATGATTATTTCCCAACTAGAATCATCTTAACCCATCTCACCCACAAGGAAGGTTGATTAGAGATTATCCGCCAAATTAGTTTCAAACAACTCACTTGATTGGTTTCTTTCAATAGCTGAAACCCCAATCCTCCCTCTGATTTTGGCCTACATACTTTAACCCACACAATTTTAGCTTTTCAAGAATTTAGTTCCGGACCAGACCATAGGAATGCCGCGCATAACTTGTCAATTTCTTTGATGCAGGAATTTGGTAACCTAAAAGCAGACAGCCAGAAGTTCGTGATACTTCGAATAACCAAATTCAGCAATTGCATTCTCCCCGCATATGAGAGATGTCGTGCAGTCCAAGAAGAGATCTTATACCAGATCTTCTCAAGTAAAGGGCTCGGTTGATGTCATCCGCCTAGTGAGTAGAGGGAGACCGAGGTATTTGACTGGAAGTTGTCCCACTGCAAAGGGAAATCTTGAAGTTATACTTTCCTTAGTATGATCTTGGACTCCAGCAAGGTACAATGTGGACTTTTCCAAGCTAATTTTCAGGCTTGAAAACCGTGCAAACTCGCTGAATCGATCGCCTTTGCACATCTATAAAGACCATTAGATCATCAGCAAAATACAGATGCGTCATTTGGATGTTCTTACACCTTAGATGATATCCAATCTTTTTCTCCATTACTGCTTGGTCAATTAAACACGACAGAACATTCATACATGTTACAAACAAGTATGGTGACAACACACACCCTTGTCGAAGCCCCTTTTACTTCTGAAAAAACCAGCTAACTCACCATTAATCTGAACTGAAAATGAAGTCGTGGTGATACATAACCGTATCCAGTGAATAAATTCCTTTGGAAAATTCATAGCAACAAGTGTATTCAACACAAATTCCCACTGAACCGAGTCAAAAGCTTTGGAGATATCGATTTTCATTGCACATCTTGATGAAATTTGATCTTTGTGGTAGTCTTTTACCATTTCCGTAGCAAGGAGGACATTCTCCATTAATAATCTTTGCTTAACAAACGCATATTGGTTTTGTTGGATAAACTTTGGGAGAATGTTCTTGAGGCTGTTTGCTATTATCTTCGATATTACCTTGTAAATCAAATTACAACAGGAAATCGGGAGATAGTCTTTCATTAACCGGACTGTCTCAGTTTTCGGAATCAAATCAAGGATTGTAGTATTGAGTCCCTTGAGAAGAAAATCTTTGATGAAGAATGATTGAATTGTGACCGTGAAATCCTTACCCACTGTTGACCATACTGCCTTGAAGAACTCACTAGTATACCCGTCAGGACCTGTAGATTTATTGTTGGGCATGAAAAAGACTACTTTTCGAATTTCTTCCTCACTAACCTCCCGTATAAGTAGCTCCCGATCTGGTTTGCTACATCGGAACCTTAGCAGTTCTTATAACTTTTCAATAGATAAAATCTCGATGTCTGCTGGTTCCTGAGTGTAAAAATCTTCAAAAAACCTTACTGTCTCTGATTTTATGCCATCCGGATTCGTAAAAACCTCTCCATTCGGTCCAACAACCTCTCGTATGGAATTTTTCATTCTCCTTAGCTGCGCTAATCTGTTAAAATAGATGTTATTGCGATCTCCAACTGCAAGCCAATGCAGCTTAGCCTTTTGTTGTAAATAACCCTCTTCTAAATCCACGAGCCTCTGCCACTTCTCAAACGCAATTTTCTCTGCAACCATAGCATTCTGATCCGAATTTTGTAAAGTTGCTTGTTGTTTAACGCAAAGATCTTCATAGGCATCCTTGGTCCTTCTTGATAAATCACCTAACGTCTCTTTACCAAGAATACGCAAAGCCGATTTCAGGTCTTTCAAATTCTTTTCCAACCGAAACAAAGCAGACGTAGAGACAAATAATTCAGTTGTTGCCTGCCAATGGTCCACAATAATAGAGTAAAACTTTGGTACCGTCGCAAGAACATTTGAGAACTTGAACGATTTCCTCCGCCTTATTCTTTCTGACTGCAATTCGATTCTCCCTTGAGCATGGTCTGAACAACCACCCGACTCGAATGTGGTATAAGAATCAGGGTACCATCCAAGCCACTGGTCGTTGATTAAAACTCTATCAAGCTTTTTGCAAATAAGTCCTTCTTCTCTCTTGTTACACCATGTGAAGCGAGGACCATGACATCGAAGGTCTAACAGTGAACAATGTCGAGTTATATCTTGGAAATCTCTCATTCCCATAGTAACCATTGAGTGATTTGAGTGTTCTTCCCCATCAAGAATTTCATTGAAATCCCCACAAATCAACCAAGGTATATTCCTAAAAAATGGTGAATCGTGGTAATTCTGAATGTCTTTCCATAACTCTTTTCATTCCTCAGCAAAGTTTGAAGCATATACAAAAGAGAAAAAGAATTCCTCTGCATTACCATCAAGTAGAACCGAGCATGTTATCATTTTTCCACTCTTGAAAAAAGGAGTAAGCCGCGCCTTTTCTCCCCATACAACCCATATACGACCCAATCTATTGAATTCATAATTCGAAATAAGCGACCAATCTCCAAGAATAGTATGAGCTATCTTTGTAACCTTATTTTCCTTCACTCTTGTTTCCAGGACACATCCAAACTGAAAGTCTCGCCTTCGTACCCAATCTCTTATAATGGAATGCTTTGAAGTTTTGTTTAGTCCGTGCACATTCCACGTGAATCCCATCTTTAATTAAGGTTTCTTTCTCTTATTTCCCATGACATTAGGGATTGTCTCTTTTCTTGTCAACACGTATGATTCTAACACCTTGGTATTCACCCCTTTGGTGGCTCGAGGAAGACGAGGCCGAGTACTCGGCTCTGCAATTTTCTTCAACTGTCCCTGCTCTTTTTGATTTATTTTCTCTACCGTCACTTCTCCCTCTTCTGGTTGATCCTCATTATCCTCTTTTAATTCCTCCTCTCCTTCATCTTCCTCTGATTCCCCTGTTTCACCTAACACCGAGAAGGAGAGATGCTGATAGTAGTGTCAGAGCCCGAATGATCAGAGACTCTTCCAATCTTCGATGGTGAAATCGAGTGCCATGTTTCCTCCATTGGTTTGGTATTCCTTTTCGGTGATACCCGAGTGTGACCTATTTCTTGATCAAGTCCCATATTCTGCTCTGTTTCGTCTCAAATCAGAACTCCTTGATTAATGATTGATATTTGTTCTGGTGGAGCCACTGTAAGTCCACTCCCTATCTCAACAGGTGCTACATCATCCACTTTTGTCTTCGCTGGATTAACAATCTCTTTCTCAGCAACTACTTCAACACTAACTGGCACCTCTTTTCTCTAACCAACATCCTCCTATGTCCTCTTTAGCAATGTCATTTGCTTCCCCCCCATTAGTTAGGCAACTTTCAGTTGAGTGTTCCCATTTAAAACAACATGAACACCTAGGAGGGAGCCACATATACTTAAATTCTACCACTGCATCCACTCCCTTGCTTGACTTGAATCGAAATGATTTAGGCAAATCCTTCGTCAAGTCGGCTTCAACCATAACCTTTGCTTCGTCAAAACTTTTACACAACTCCGTGTCTGGGTGCAACCGTTTGACTTCTCCAACTGCACTAGCTAGAAAGCCTAACCCCTTCCTAGAGAAGAGCTTATTCGGAATATTTTTAATTATCACCCACATTGGTATCGATTTCAAGTCTGGCTGCTGCTCCTCTCGGATTGGCGACCATTTTGACACGATCATGGGGACATCTGCTATGTTCGACATCCCCTACGTAGAACACGTGCACGAACAGAACTGTCTCTGATCCTGAATTTTATTGTCGTTGCATTCACTTCGAAAGCACCCACTTTAACTGACTTATCTCCTAGCGTCCAAATCTTTTTTACGATCACATGAACCTTAGCCACGTGCGGTGCAATTGATAAGAATTTTTCGATCACGAAATCTTCCAATAGTGGAATTGATTCTTCGATCACATTGTCGGGTATTTCCATCGCTTGACCTCCATTGATCTCCATAAAACTGAACTCATGCCTTGATAAAGAAGTTTTTGATTGAACCACCGAGGTCCAAGAAGGTTTTTGTGACTGCGTTGGAGGAATAGGTTGCTCCTCCAGCTCAGTAACGTTGCTTTGTGAGACTACTCCGTTCCCCTGAGACACTGATTCAATTCCCTGCACTTCCATGGCCAGGCTACGGCGGCGAGCCCACCGAAACCCTAGCTGATGAGACGGCCTAAAACCCTAAAAAAATCGTCTTTCAAATCTCCCATAATATGCGAGATTAAATTTGGATGGTAAGACATATTAACAAAACGAACACAATCAATAGACTATATATCCTAGTCATTTATCATTTTTTATAATAATTTTAACTATAGTATTATTATGATCATTAAAATTGTTTTGTTTACTAAGTTACAAGTTTCAAGTGAATAACATCACACATTTATAAGTTTCTTATTCTTCTCCAAGAAATTTTAGAACCATGTATGTATTTCACAAAAATGTTCACCAATTATATAATTTTAAGCATTGATTGGTTTTGTTGTGTTTATGTATGTGTACACTTTTAAAAATGTATCCAAAAAAAAAATTATATCAATGTTTAAATGCAAAAGAGAAGATAAGATTTATGTTTCACATTTGCATAAATCGAATATAGTCCACAAAATATTCGATGAAGAAAACCTAAAAAATATTCTATTTTTATTGGTATATAACATTTCTAACATATATAAAAGTAAAACATTGTGCTTCAAAGCAATGGAGCTGTCAGAAGTTTTGTGTGTTCCAGCACATATATACAACTCCAAAAAAGACAACTATTTTAAAAGCTCTGTAGTTTATTAACTAAATATTACTATATATTGGTTTAGTAACAGAAAATTTCTTATAAAATGGAACGAATAAAATAATAAAGAATCAGAAGGTTTTGAAAGTCAAAATTAAAATTAATGGTAGTCAAATATATCAGAGAAATGTGTTTTAGAAAATAGGATGAAAATCAATTTGTAAAGAAAAGTCATATTAATTTAGGTGAAGTTATAATTATCATTGTGATTTATTTGACTTGTTGATCCACAAAAACCCATGGTAGTTAGGTATATGATGTTTGTATATCAGTATATGTGCTCAACAAACTCGTTGAACATATTCACATAATTTGTATTATTTATTTTCTAAAAGTTCTAAATGAACCTTTTTCCTTAGAATTTCGAGTATAATAAATCTTGTATTTGAAAATAGAAGACAAATTCTCATACAAGACAAGGACTAAAACTATATACAGTCAACCAAATAGACAAAGGAGCTTGGATCTATCTTATCTCTTCAATGGTCGAAAATAATGAGCAATGCTTGAAGCAGAACCATCACCTTTGCTTTTCTCGGCGTTAGGCCGTTTATTAGGGCGTAAGAAACTCCTGAGTTCTCGTTGAATCTCATCCGGTAATTCATCGAAAACCGACTGATCGATTTCATCATTCTTATACCCCCATTCTGTTTCTCTTCTCTCTTCTACCTCTTGGTTCACTTTACTACTATGGCTGCTGCTACTAAAGTTACTAGTTGATGACACTGTGGAATCTTCTTGAGTCTCTTGCTTTGATGCAGGAGTTGCAATGTAATTCTTAAAGATATCGACAATTGAAGGCATTCCCTAACAACAAAGCAAACAAATCTCAGCAAAAAGGTAGAAGCTTTTCGTGCACTGAATTTGCAGATTTCAGAAACAAAGCGATGAATCGTGCACATACCCGATTCTTTTCTTTCGAGTTGTTTATCTTCCGCCCAATTCTCTTCGTTTGTGTGCCTTTGTTTGATTCTGATTGCGTCTGAAAGTCCGTTGCTTCGTTTGATTGACAAGAGACATCCTGACAAGGAAACTGCGGAATTGGTTCTTCAAAGATACATCAATTACTTTATAGGACAGCTTGAGAACATACTAATCTTTTGAGTCATTTAAAACCCACAGGTCCTAACCAATGATTTCTTTACCAATTTAGATTATTAAAGAACCTCTTCACATTTCAAATTTCTTGAAACTGAGAACGTAATTGTGCCTATATATTTTGGCCTTTTTGCTAGATCTTTAGGCCTACTACACTTCTAGAAAAAACGTTATGCTTTAGCGTATAGAGAAATTAGAGCAAATACTTGGCTGATATAGATACCTTTTCAGGGTCTAGGTCAATGTTTTTATACGGATTTTCTAAATCAGGCGATGTATGAGTTACGCTGGTGTCTTCTTCAGGCATTTCTGCTTGGGTCTCTATTGATCTCTGTTCTGAACAACCTTCACTAGCTGCACCAGTTGCAGAAGAAAATCATGAATTAAGTTACCAGAAGAACCAAGATCAGCAGAGAGTTCTGAAAATATATACAGAAAAACTCGAGAATACCTGAGGGAGTCATCGCTACATGTTCTTGAACACAAGTATCTTCTGAACAAGAAGGAACAGTTGATTGACTTTGAAAATATCTCATTATCGAACTTGTTCCCTACAATCATAAGATATCACTCCTACCAAATCAGTGAAGAAACCAGCTAATATTTTATAGGGATCAGTAACGACAGGATATTTTAGTGGCTATCAAACTTACAGATGGTATATCCACAATTTTACTTGCTGAAACAGAAAGACCTGTTACTCTCCATGTCTCTTGCTTATTTCCTTGAGGTTTTATCCCGAAAGGTCCCATGTACTCACGCAATGCAGCTTGGAACAAGTTAAAGGCATCTTCTTGGATCTTGGTTACTCCATATCTCAGAGGACATGATTTTGAAGGAAATTTCTTATGAGAATCTGAATCCTTTGACTGCATTATTTTTCAGGACAAATATGTTTTAAGTCAGTCTTCCACAGAGAAAAACGATAGATAACCAAGTAAAAAAATTATGCAGAACTACATATACAGGAAAAAAATAGGTACTCTGAAAGCACTAGCATGAAGGGTAAGGGTGCTTGCAATCCGCTTATTCTGCTCCAAGTCAGAACTGAGGCGTTCACTGAGTTCTTCGGAAAGCTGATTCAGCCAATGCTGAACCTAAAAGTATACAGAAAACACAACAGTTATATTAAAAATATGGTATAACCGAAGAGAAAAACGAGCTACTTTTGCTAGTATTTTCCCAACAAATTTCAGTCTTATATGCACTTTCTCTTATGAACTATCAAGAAAACGAATTGACAAAAAATGAAAAGAAGTGCATAATCTGGTTGAGATTCTAGTCTTACAGTTGAGAGTGACTTCAAAGCACGGGGTCCGGGAAATGTCTTTCCAGAACCATGACTTTTGGGGAGAAGGCGACCTTGAACTTCTTCTCCACTGATCCCTCTTGCGATATTGTATAACCAAGTACTACAAGTCAGCGATAAATCAGAAGAAAAAGTATTAATAAATTTGGTTACTGGAAAAAGGAAACAGACAAACAAACCCGAGTCGCATATCCTTATAATTTCTATTATTAAGCACATAAGCAGTCGTTTAGACAAACCCATACAAAATTTAGCAGGGTAGAAGGTACTAGCGGATTGATTGGTCAAAAATATCGAACAATCTACAATAGCTTAAAAGTCTTTTCCAAAACTATTACCCAGTATTTATTCCCCAATGTTCTTGCAGCTTTGCTTCAGAAAACTGCAACAAGTCCCCCACAGTGTTAACTCCCATGTCAGTTTGCAAGCTAGTGCCGAGCTTTCCTCCCAGTTGTTTCCTGAAAATTAGGTAATTAGGCTAAAATTATGATTGCCAACAGTAACTGACAATTTTATGATCCTGGGACAGAGATCAAAGATGGAATGCACAATTTTGGACCGCCTTAGACTCTTTAGAACACAGCGGTGTTGACACTGAAGCAAATATCAAGTGTACGCCGTAGAATGACATAAGGCAGCATTCACAAATACTTCTAGTCTTCCTAAAACGTGTTGAGGTCAATAAACTTTTCAAGCTTACTTACATTTTCTTTATTGGCAAGGAACTGAGTAATTCCTGTACAGCTGAATATGGTACAACGGTTTGCTGGGCAGGTTTGTTCATTCCACTAGAAAGTTTGGCTAGCATCTGCGTGTTAAGTCATGTGTTATTACTCTATAGAAAAGTGATAAGACGATAAAACTAGTAAAGATAAATAAGCTTCTTGCCTTGTTGTGAGCAATGCCAGCAGAACAACTAAACTCAGTCTCCTTAAGCACCTGTTTCCGGAGTTCTGCAACAATGATAATTCCACAACCCAATAACTTATCACGGCGATCAGCATCTTTTCGACATATCCAATCCCGGACACTCTCCTTGAAATCATCTCCATCCTGAATCAAAGCCAAAAAAAAAAACAGTATCTAAGTAAAAGAAGTTCAGATCAAAATACCGACTAAAATTCTTGATGAAGATTATAAGAATCCAAATCGTACCTTTCTGTTCATTCCAAGAATATGGGATTTAAGAGCTTCTTCGTCTATCGATTCCAGACTCTCTGGAGGTGCATCAGCAAGCATGCTTTCTGCTGCATCGGTGAGGTCAAGATACACTTCATCAATCGAAGCCCTCTCACACTTACCGCTTTGTGCTAGAATCGAAACCACCTTCAGACACAAGAGAGTGAGATAACTTTTCAGCAAATGTTGTTGATAGACAAACATGTTATAATTCCACGGACCTCTGAACCCGCACTGCGATATGTATTCAGGTCAGCTTTACCACGAGCCACGGGAACTTGAAGCAATTGAATTTCAGGGCAAGCAGCCTTAGCCTCGTCACCTCTCATGGACCTGAAAACTCACCCAGAACACCGTTTTTTGGACACCCGAAAAAACGACTGATACAACTGAAAAGAAGCATTCCTCTAATTAAACTGACCGTTTTACGCCACATTTACGTGCTTCATAACTAACAGCAATCAAAGCACCACCTTGCCATTCGTTGTACTGTACAACTGCAGTAGGAAGTCCTCGCAACTCCGGTTGTTTCCGTTGCTCCACTATTCAGGTAAGAAAAGGAGACAATTTAACAAAATCAAAAACAATTTCACTTCTTTTCAGGTTCGAAATCCCACGAAATTTGGTAATTCCCCAAATCCCTAAACAAACGCATCAAAGGAAAAAAAAAAAAAAAAAACCCTTTTACAGAAACTGAAAACCCAGAATTCCAATAGTTTCAAATTCGATTCGGAACAGCTAAAATCATTTGCTTTCTCTCACTAAAAGCGTGTAGCGACTGTGTACAGTTTCGGGTTATAGAGAGAGGAGAGAGAGAGACCTTGAACGTAGAAACAATCCATGTCGACATGAGCGATAACTCTAGCATCCGATGTCTCCGGTCTCGCTACAGGCATTTCTCTTCGCAAAATTAAAACTTCAAAGGTTTCAAAATCTTCGCCGCAATCAGAGTAATTGAGAGGGAAACGGATTAGGGGAAAGATTTATTTTCTCTCCACACCGAAAGAGGTTTTTTTTTTCTCCCTTTTCTGGGCACAGCGCGCGAAAATAATAATAATGAGAAAAAACCCCTCAAACTAATATATTTTTGCTAGACAACCCCTGAACTATAGAACTTACAAAACACTTTACCATATAATTAAAACTCACAATATAATCCTCGAGATTAATACCATGTGTAACATTTGACTTCATAAACAAAACGAAATGCATCACCAATTAGTAAACTTATAAACATACATTATACATAACTATATACTATCCCAATAAAATAAAATTATTATCACGGCTACCACGAATTGTCGCCATTATTACTATCATCGTCATATAACTGTATCTATAATAATAATTGTTGTTGTCATAATTGCCACCGTTACAAATAATATGCTAATATCAAATATTATATTACATAGTTTTTTATTAAATGAAAATTTAGTTTTACTATTTCATAATTAAGAGATGATATTAGTTTTAGGGTTTTCTTAATCTTTCCAAAATAATTAAGAAACAAAGAAACATTTTATAATATTGGCTAATTGATCTTCATTTGATTAAATCATTTTACTGCGAAATCGGCCAAAAAAATTGTAAATTCATTTTAAAATATGTTAGTTCGTTTGACTAATTGGTTAAAGAAGAAGTTTGTATAAGAGATTGAGCTTTTTCTTCTATAAAAAACAATGAGACGAAGACAAAAGAGAGATTCAACTCCAACTAAGAAAACACTGTAATATCAAATCTAAAAACTAATTACATATATACTTTCAATAATTTATCGATCAATCATTCATATCTTTAATATACCATCTACCATTACCTTAACGAGAATCTTAGTCTCATTCTTATCTATTAGTTCACATATATATTCCTTACCACCGTGAGTTTAAGCTTTGATTATATTGGGCAGGTTTTAAATGATTAGGGCAACCTTTGAAAATTGAAAAGTTAAGGGGTTTTACGAAACATATATAAAAGTTTTGAGTACTAATTTGAAAAGCGCGTGTTTTGTATATACATAAAACCCACTGGGTGTGTGATTTTACGGAAAGGGAAAATTCCGTTGAAAGCTTCTCCGTCGCGCGATTCATACCAAACACAATGAAGCGAAGCTTCGGTTCCAATTCTTCAAGCAATAGTGGGAGTAACAAGAAGACTAAGAAGAATAATAATCCGACCAATCAGAAAACCCTAGGCGTCGCATGGGGAGCTTCCTCTCGTTCTTCTTTTCGTTCTTCCCCTTTCTCGGATTTCGGAAGGTTTTTTTTTTATTCCCTGGCGTTTTATGGCTTTTTGTAGTGTTGGGTTGTGGCAGATTTTGAAATCTCGATGTAAAAGTTTGAAATTTCCCTCTGAAAGTGTTCATCTTGACAACGATTGAACATTGATTTGCACTTCTGGCGTTTAAAGGTTGCAACTTTTAGGAGGTTAGAAGCATTTTGATGGCAAATAATTTGTTCTTTCCCGACAAATAATTTGTTGTAGTTTATCATAGATGGCAATTTTATTGCATACGAGGATGAAATAGATTTGATTTCTTATACTCTGTTTAATTCCTATATTGTTTTCTTTTAAGATTATATTCATAAGCCAAACAATAAGCATTGTTATAAATTTTTGGTGTTGATGCTCTGTGTTTTTGCTGTAGTTACATGGAAGTGAAAAATCGGAAACTTCAGAACCAATATGAGACCGAGGCTGCCGCTTCTTCTAGCGGTGCTTCAGGTTCTGAGAAACATATTTTCCAAGGTGTTTCAATCTTTGTTGATGGTTTCACCATTCCTTCCCATCAGGTTTAGCTCTATTATTAGGGTTTATATTAATCTTAATTTCGTCATGATTTGAAATGATTCACCTCTATGATCTCCAGTTTTGTAGGTGAATAGACATTAGAATTTCCTGAAATGTTGTTTAGTGCATCTGTGGTTTAACAGTGTTTAGACCTGTCTAGGAATTGCGAGGTTACATGATCAAGTATGGTGGAAGATTCGAGAATTACTTTTCTAGGCGTTCTGTAACGCATATAATTTGCAGCAACCTTCCAGATAGTAAAGTCAAGAATCTAAGGTCAGTTGTTCGTAGTTTCTTAAAACGCCTGGCTAATTTCTTGCAACTTCATATCTTAAAATGGTTTCTCAATTCCAATCAGGGCATTCAGCAGAGGGTTACCTGTGGTGAAACCCACATGGATAGTGGACTCTATCTCTGCCAACAGACTTCTGGGCTGTAAGTCAACACAATACGATTCAGTCTCCCTTAAACCATGCAAACATAAGTAGCAAAGTTTGGATTTGATCAGTCGTTTGCTGTTATCATTGTATACATTCATTTATCATTGCACATAATTATTTGTTCATCTATTATAATTCGTTGTGTCGTGATTATCACATCCCAGGGGTTCCTTACCAGCTAGATCAACTGAATGATACCCAACCAAAGTTGTCTGCCTTTTTTGCACCCAGAAGCCGTTTGACTCCTCAGCTGGCTTCGCCGGTTACATCTTGTCAGCCTGAAACTGGATACAGTGAAGCTGAAGAGGGCAGTTCAATTAGAGCAGAAGATTCAGAGGAAGCAAGAGACCACATTGATGATGAAATTGATGGCATTTATATTGAAAATACTACTCCAGAAATGGCAGAACAAACAAGAACTGATGATCTGAATTCTTCTGAAGTGAATGTAGAAAGACTTGGTAACTATGACAAAGAAGAAAAAGAAGTTAGTAGCGAACTTCAATCCACTACCAATCAGCATTCTGCTTCAGACAACAGATCCTTGCATGACAACGGGAAGAATGATGGCAAATCGATTGCAACTGCTGCTGGATCCTCTACAAGACGTCATTCAACTCTCGAGGATCCTAATTTTGTGGAAAACTACTTTAAGGTAAATCTTTATAGAAATATTGTTCCTCTGTCTTATTCTAACACTTTCTGGTATCTCTTACATGAGATTCCAACTATTTAATGGTTTCTTCTGGAAAATGAATAATGACCTCTGGTTGAGATATCACGCATGTTTTAAAAGTCCTTTCAGGTGGAAGTATGATAGTCTCAGTTTCAATCTATATTATTCTAAATAAATGGATGTTTGTATCATACATAAGCAAACTCTGAAGATGCTTTTTCTATATGTAATTTTGTTTCTGCAGAATTCAAGGCTGCATTTTATCGGAACGTGGAGAAACAGATACCGTAAAAGATTTCATGGCTCTTTTAATGGACTTAAATGTGCAGATTCTGGCCAGAATACAGCTGAAAATGCCAAGAAGGCAACCATTATCCACATTGATTTGGTAATTTCCTCAATCTAGGCTGTTTTATTTATCTTGTGCTTTCTAAAAGTAGGGGAAACAAAAGAAGGCCCTGGCCAATTCTTCATTTCTGCATTTTCCCGCAATACATTAGCTAGATGTTAAGCATGAAATTGGCCATGAAAGAGAGTGAAAAATATTCTTAAAGCTTGTTATTCTAGGATTGCGTTTTTTGTTCTGACTTTCATTTGTTGCATTCTATTATTTGAATCTGTGATATTATTCCAGGATTGCTTCTTTGTGGCAGTGGTAATCAAGAACCGTCCTGAACTACACGACAAGCCGGTAGCTGTATGTCATTCAGATAATCCGAAAGGAACGGCGGAAATCTCCTCTGCAAATTATCCAGCTCGGGCTTATGGTCTGTCTTATACTAAAGTAATCTCTCTTAAGCTTAGTTGTGCTATGGATCGTGACTTTTCTGTTTTTGTACTGATTTGATGCCATTTTCTTTATCTAGGAGTGAAGGCAGGTATGTTTGTAAGGCATGCAAAAGACCTTTGTCCTCAGCTTGTTATTGTTCCTTACAATTTTGAAGCCTACGAAGAGGTATTTTTAGAGTTGAGTGTGTATTGTATGTTGTCGCGTTGGTCCAGCAGCATGTTTGACATTGTAACTCAATTGCATTCGCAGGTAGCTGATCAGTTTTATGACATCTTGCATAAGCATTGCAGAAAAGTTCAGGTCAGCCTTTAAAGAGTTCCTTTTCCAATTGCTGGCGTTTATTTATTGTTAAAATTAATGTTTGTGTATTGGAGTTTAGGCGGTAAGCTGCGATGAAGCGTTTTTAGATGTATCAGATTTGAGGGATGTAGAACCTGAGTTTTTAGCATCAACAATAAGAAAAGAGATCCTTGAGACTACTGGATGCAGTGCAAGTGCTGGGATAGGTGGTACTATGCTAATGGCTCGCCTTGCTACCAGAGTTGCTAAACCAGCCGGTCAATTTCATATCTCTGCTGAGAAGGTACTTTTTGTAAACGGCTTTCTATTTTTTTTTGTATATGTGTTTGTTCCTGACTCGTAACCAGTGGAAAGAGGTCTATGAACTGTGGTTAGTTTCTTGAAAGCAGAAGCCATTTTGTATAAAATTCTGGTTTTTGACAGTGTCTCCTGTTTTTCAGGTAGAGGAGTTCTTGGATCAGCTTCCAGTTGGCACACTTCCTGGTGTAGGTTCTGTGTTGAAGGAGAAGCTGGAGAAGCAAAATATTCAAACCTGTGGGCAGTTACGTTTGATTTCCAAGGTAAAGCATTTTTGTGGTTATGGACATGTCTGGTTGCCTTTCAATTGTTGGTAGTTTCATCTTGTTAGCCAGTAATTGTGACATGTAAAGTTGAAAAAAATTAATCTTTTTGTTCTTAAAAGAGCATGTGGTCCTTGTTTAATATGTTTGACTTTCACTTTATCAATAGTTGTCAAGAATAAATTTTGCGAGAAACAATTTGGCACCAATTTCTTAGTTTGGTTAAGCTTTGCCTCGAAATTGCTTGTAAAGTTAAAGTAGAAGTGGAACACCATAACCAGTTTTATTTACTATAAAACTTTCCTTTGAAAAATACTAATTCTCTTTCGTATTAATTTCCATCTTCTTATTAATATCCAATGAGAACATATTCTTTTAAGGAAAGAGGAATTGTTATTGAGAAAAAAGTGGAAATTGTGACAGACAACTTCGTTAACCTAAACGAAAAATCCTATTGGCTTTTGCAGGATTCTCTTCAGAAGGATTTTGGGGTGAAAACCGGCGAGATGCTTTGGAGTTATTGCAGAGGACTAGACCTTCGGTCAGTTACGGCAGTGCAGGTCTGCTTAACAGTTGACTTTCACTTGTTTCACATTTTATAGTTTTTCTCTCTATGGTGATATTTTTCTTTTGATATTTCTCTTCTGTGAGCATATAATTTCCCTCAACCAGTAACTTGGAGTTTTGATATGTACAGGAGAGTAAGTCCATAGGGGCTGAAGTGAATTGGGGCGTGCGGTTTAGAGATCAGCAAGATGTCTGTATTCTCGTGACTAATGTCTTCCGTTGTTTTTTCCAAACATAATCTATTTGATGTTAGCTAAGAATGTGTGTGGTTGTTGATGGTTGCAGATTCAACACTTCCTCCAATGTCTATGCAAGGAAGTTTCTCTGCGCTTGCAAGGATGTGAAATGACAGGACGCACTTTTACTCTTAAGGTTTTATGCCTCCTCTTACTTCAATTGGTGTAAAATATTTAGGGTTTCGCTTTAATCCATATTATTCATCTTATTGGGTATTTAATGCTATGTTCCAGTGACATTATTCATCATGAAAAATATATATTGAGAATTTGTGGTGTGGTTCTGCTTCAGATAAAAAAGAGAAAAAAAGATGCTGAAGAACCTGTAAAGTATATGGGTTGTGGAGACTGTGACAACCTGAGCCGTTCCATCACTGTGAGTTGGCACCATGGACGTTTATGGGAAACTAGGATGATAGTTTTCTTTTCTCTCACAGATATTAAATCTAGCAATTTTCATATATGCTTGTGTAATCCTTGAACCTGGCTGATCAATTTTAACAATGATGCTATAGGTGCCTGCCGCTACAGATGACGTAGATGTTCTGCAGAGGATTTCAAAGAAGTTGTTTGGGTCATTTTGCTTGGGTAAGTGGGCCTCAGCTGCTTTGTTAAGATAGTTTTGCTGTTGCTTTTACTCTCAATTGAGCCTCTACTCGAGTCCTTCCTCACATGCACGAAGCCCCATATTTGAATTTATAAATTTCTTAAAAGATGGATAAGACTAGTTTGAAGGATTTTATGAACCTATGTCAAGTTCTCAGAGATTTTCGCCTGGAAAGTGCTAGCCTATTGCGAAACTATCATTTCCTCTAGTAGATGCGTTTAACTGTTTCACTGATCTTCTGGGACCATTTTATTGACCTACAGAAGAAGTCTAATAATTGCAGAGTTAGAATATCTTACAGTGCACGAAAATGTAGAAAACTGGCACGTGAGACTGAACGTCCTTTAGGAATGTATTCTTTGCGATTGACTCGTGGATGACATCAAACTATTGAATTTCTTGCAGCTTTTGACTATTTTTAATTTTGTATATTGCTATTCCTTTTTTTTTGGCTTTGGTGATCATTTAATTGGCCTTGAATTTGGATTCTTCCATGCTTAACCCTCAACTTTTGTTTCTCTTGAGATAGATGTTAAGGAAGTTCGTGGGGTTGGGCTTCAGGTCTCTAAGCTTGACAGTGCCGATCCTTCTAATAAAGGTAGTTCTCCGGAAATTAAACTCTAGGGTTCACTATGATTTGTTACATATTAAACTGCAGATCATTCTGCTATATGAAATTTCTTCTGCTTTTCTGGAAAACAATCAGAAAACAAAGTTGATTGAATTCCCAAACAACGTTGTCTCTCATTATTCATTGATACTTGTTCCCTTAACTTTCAAGGTTCAAAGACACTGACATCATGGCTCAGCTCTGCGCCTGCCTCTGTCCAAACAGAAAAAAACGATAATGTTTTTGCTGCAGAAGTTAGGGAAAGCTCAGGTAATAAATGCCCTGTTACTCCACTCTATGATAAAGCTTTACAAGTGGTGCCCAGCAAGACGCACTTATGTGTTATATTTGTCTTTAAAAACATTCCAGACGTTCTGTTTGAGAATGTATTATTATGTCTGTGAGAAGATAAGATCTTGACCCAAAATTGGTTTTCTTTTTCTTTCCTTATTTGTTGACCTCTTAGTTAAATTTTAGCTGTGAAAAACTGCTCCATTATATACTTGTCTCGTGGCAGATTGTAACAGGCATAATACTGGTGGAGTTTCTAGACTCCGAGAATCTAATTCAGCAGAACCCTCAGTCCAGTCAGGTGATACAAATTCATCCTTACCGCCCATGTGTCACCTTGACATGGGAGTTCTAGAGAACCTTCCTTCAGAACTCCTTTCAGAATTAGATGAAACCTACGGTGGCAAGTTGTTTGAGTTGATTGAGAAAAAACGAGGCAAAAGAAAAATCAACAGAAATTCTCCACACGTCTCCTCGGATGGTGAGTTTTGTCAGCTGCACTGGAATCCCGATGAAACAACCGTAATTTTTTCCCTAGTGCAGTGCATCTGAGATGGTTACTTTTTTCTTCCCATAGGTACTGGAAGTATTAAGGGATCGAAATCTCTCTCAGTTAAGATACACGGCTCGAGCACATCTGGAGAAAAGGTAAAGCTTTTGCTATTTCTTCTTGGAACTGAAAAGTATCTCTCGTATATGTTTGTCTCTCGTATTTGTTTGTCCATCCTCAACTATATAACACTTTGCTTAAAATGGGGCAAATGATATGTGCAGAGGATATTGACTTTTAAGACTACTTAAAAATTTTCTTTATATTCCCGAAATCAGGAATATGAAGAACCTTATGTGCCACATCCTTCCTTTGCGAGAACATCTAATGGGCGTACCATCGAAATGACTGATTTGATGCCTTCATCCCTTAGTCAAGTCGACGTCTCCGTATTACAAGAATTACCTGAAGAGTTGAGAGCTGGTGTATTGGGAGCATTTCCTGCCCACAGGAGACAACAGTCATCATCAGATGCTCCCATGGAGACTTGTAAGAAACGAGACGAAGAGCCAATAGGTATAAAGGATGCTGAGAATGAGATTGGATTCTCAGTTAGCCCTCTCTGGTTTGGGAAACCTCCTCTATGGGTAGAGAATTTCAGAGTTAGCGGCAATTGTGCTCTGGAAAAAATTTCAGAGATATACTACAAGTTGGCTCAGTCAAGGCCTGTGTTATCCTCGGTCCTGCAACGTGCTATTTCAGAAATCGGGAGTTTTCACGATGAAAGTGGCAATGATTTGGAAAAATCTGTTTACGATGTGTGTGAACTTCTTAAACAGTACATTAAGCTCAAGGTAGAAGGTGATATTGAGGAGACATATCTCTGCTTCCGCCTTCTGAAAAGGTATGAATTCTATGGATGATTGATATTGCAGAGATCTTTCTTACACCTGTATTTGATAATCTATATGCCATTGTATCTTTTGCGCAATTGACTATGGCATACGATTCAAATATTTCTTTCATTGTTCTTGTTAGATTATTACCACTCTGTTTGGTGATGATATTATTTTACCTTCAGATTAGCAGCAAGGAGCCAACTTTTCTTCCAAGTCTATGAGATTTTGTCTCCCTTTATTCAGGTCAGTGCAAGGTTCCCATCTACATACAAATCACGATGAAAAAAAGACCCCAAAAGTTTCACCGTGGATAAGCTACATCGTGAATTGAATGATTTGTGAATAAGGAAATTGGCAAAGTAATCAGATTTCTTTCTTTACGCAGGTCTTGATCAGTGAACACTATGGAGGAAGCTTGAGTATACCTTGAGAAGTCTTTTACTGAAAACGACATTTGCTTGGATTGCTCTTTAGCTGGATGCAATACTAAGAATGTATACTTTCAGGTACATTCGCTTTTAGTCCGTTAAGTTTCTTTTGTTGTGTGGTCCTTACCAACCAAGAGAACTATGAATAGAGAACTAAACTTGGATTTTGACCTTGCAGGATAATGTGGATCCTGAAGGCACACAAAGCACAGCTTAAGCAAATCATACTTAAGAGGATTCTTGTGGCAATTGTGATTGCTAGATTGCTGCGAATTCGCGTGTGAAATGGAGTCTCGAAATGACACATTGTGGCATTTGCACAATGAGATATGGAAGTGATTCAGACCTCAAAGAGCAGAGCCATTAGGAGCCACTGCTTATAGTTGAAGATAAAATTAGCTTATAGGTTATAATTAACACTAGGATTAGCAAACTTGTGCTCTTGCTTAACACAAGTAGAAAACAGGAAATATGTTTCGCAATACATATATATACAATTAGTACGATCTATATGTCATAACTCACGATCATTATAAAATTCAAAATAATTTGTGATAGATATGATTCAAGTTTTGGTCTAGAAATTAATTGATTTAACTATATGTTGTAAACATCAAATATTTTCATTAGTAGCTGTCCTTCACAACTTTCTTATTCTAATTAATGTGCATGTAAATGAAATCAAATATTATTTGGTAACGTTTTTCTCTCTTCGAAGCAAAATAAAAGTACTTCATAAATCATTTAGTTTTTAAACTCAAACTCTTAAAACGATTACTATAAAGCTAGCCATTTAATTGTTGTCTATTAAGGAAAGACGAAATGATTTCAAATATTATACGGAAAATAAAAACGGTACAAATCTTTTGTATTTTGATATCTCTCACAACAAAATCTAAAATTTTAAATGCATAATTATCTCATCCCCACGATTTTCTCTCAAGAAAAGATTTCAAAAACCAAATCCTGAAAACATTTTCTTATATGTAAGTTATGTAACGCAAAACGGTTCAATGGCAGCATGAAAATCACAACAACAACAAAAATGGCAGAGAACGACTTCACTCTAAAAGAGACATGTCCCAAAATCGGCGGCGGAAGATCAATCCCCGTCGGCGAAATGCTGACGTCATCATTCGATCTAGTCGAACGAATGACATTTCTCTACATCCGAATCGTCAAGGCTCGAGCTTTACCTTCCAACGACTCATTCGTCGAAGTCGCAATCGGAAGCTACAAAGGAAGAACGAAACATAGCACAAACCCTAACCCTAATCCGGAATTTCACGAAGTTTTCGCCTTTAATAGCGATCGACTTCAAGGGAATGTCTTAGAAGTGACTGTGAAGGTGAGCGAAGAAGAGATCATCGGAAAGTGTAGATTCGAAGTGGCTGAGATTCCGACACGTGTCCCTCCGGACAGTCCACTGGCTCCTCAATGGTATAGATTAGAAGATGGAAATGGGAACAAGTTTGGAGGAGAGGTTATGTTGTCTGTATGGATGGGGACACAAGCCGATGAAGTTTTCCCGGAGGCTTGGCATTCGGATTCCGCTACCGTGACGGGAGAAAACGCGGTGATTGCGCGGTCTAAAGTGTATCTATCTCCGAGGCTATGGTATTTGCGAGTGAATGTCATTGAGGCTCAAGATTTGGTTCCGTTTCAGGGAAACAGAACCAATCCGGAGGTTTTAGTCAAAGGGTTTTTAGGGAATGTTGTTGTGAGGAGTCGGGTTTCGCAGACGCGGACTGTGAGTCCGGTTTGGAACGAGGATATGATGTTTGTTGCGGTTGAGCCATTTGAAGATAGTTTGTTGCTTAGCTTGGAAGACAAGGTAGGTCAAAGAGAGGAATGTTTAGGGAAATGTGAGATAAAGTTGTCTCAGGTTGAGAGAAGGGTGTTGCCCGGACCTGTACCGGCTCTGTGGTACAATCTCGAGCGCGCCGGGGACTCGGGATTCGCGGGGAGGATTCATTTGCGGGTTTCGTTGGACGGAGGTTACCATGTGCTTGACGAGTCGATTCAGTATAGCAGTGATTACAGAGCTTCTGCTAAGCTTCTATGGACTCCAGCTATTGGTGTGTTGGAGCTCGGAGTCATCAGTGCGTCCGGTTTGATGCCGATGAAGTCACGGGACGGTCGAGGAACGACCGATGCGTATTGCGTGGCGAAATACGGGCAAAAATGGGTGAGAACGAGGACGATTGTCGATACTTTTAGCCCGAAATGGAATGAGCAGTATACTTGGGAGGTTTATGATCCTTATACCGTTATAACCATCGCGGTTTTCGACAATATGCATCTATTAGTACCTGGAAACGGTCCGAAAGATTCGAGAATCGGGAAAATCAGGATCCGTTTGTCGACTCTGGAAACAGAGAGGATCTACACACATTCGTATCCACTCATTGTTTTGAAACCGGACGGTGTGAAGAAGATGGGAGAGATTCAGCTCGCGGTTAGATTCTCATGTACATCAACGATTGATATGCTTCAGAAATACTCAGAGCCGTTGCTACCTGAAATGCATTACTTAACTCCATTGTCAATCTACCAGCTAGACAGTCTTAGGCACCAAGCAACTCATATACTATGTCTGAAGCTAGGCCGGACTGAGCCGCCTCTAGGAAGAGATGTAATCGAGTATATGCTCGATTTCGGATCTAACATTTGGAGTTTAAGGCGAGGAAGAGCCAATTTCGAACGACTCGTGACTTTCTTCAGCGGGTTGATTGATTCTTGGGTTTGGTTTGATTCGGTTTGCAAATGGAAGAGTCCGGTAACGACGATTCTCACACACTTTGTCTTCTTGTTCATTGTTTTTCTTCCCAAGTATTGCGTCACCTCTCTGCTATTGTATTGCTGCGTGATCGGGTTTTATCGATATCATTTGAGACCGAGACATCCTCCTCACATGGATATAAAGCTGTCTAAAGCGGATTCGGCTTTACCTGATGAGCTAGACGAGGAATTCGACGGGTTTCCGAGCTCGAAATCTGCGGATTTGGTGAAGAAAAGGTATGATAGGTTAAGAGGAATTGCAGGGAGGATGATGATGGTTTTAGGAGATTTGGCTACACAAGGAGAGAGAGTCAAGAATCTGTTGAGCTGGAGAGATCCTAGGGCAACTTTTTTGTTTTCCATGTTTTGTTTGGTTGCTTGTGGAGTAATCTTCTTAGTCTCCATGAAACTGCTCATGACTTTGCTTGCGTTCTACGTCATGAGACATCCTAGGCTTAGGGTTTTTGATATTCCTTCGGTTCCTCAAAACTTCTTTAGGAGATTGCCTTCAAGAGCTGATAGTATGTTGTGAATTTTCTGTTTCTTTTATTCTGTTTTTCGTTTTTCATTTAATTTTTTTTACACGTTTCTTCGATTTTCTTCATTTTATAAATTTTAATAAAAAAAATTCTTATAAATGGAATACTTTTTTCAAAATGCTAAAGACCTAAAAAACACAAATTGTGATGATTTCAAAACAGTGTCGTCTAGTCAAGCCCAATATTTAAACCGCGAAAAATCGGCCCAATAAGTATAACTTTGGCAAAAAATTGATAGTTCTGAAACTTTTGTGTCATGTTTCAGAATATCTGAAAAAGTAAGGGCTTTTAGAGTAAATAGTAAATACTAAAACCACTAAAAAAACCCTAAAACCTGAAAATGTCGAGGAGGAAAGTCTCCGGCGTTTCATGGCCATGCTCTCGCCCCGTCTCCGGCGAGTGCTCGTCGCCGGCGTATCTTCCTGTTTCCAACGATCCTTCTCTCTATCGCGTGCCTCCGATTTCACTCCCGTGTCGTCGCTGTTACCGCGATCCGTGGTCAAGCCGCCGACGGAGATTGGTCGATCTCCGGCGAGGTTGTTCTCGACGACTCAATATCAATATGATCCGTACACTGGAGAAGATTCGTTCACGCCTGATAACGAAGGATGCGATTTTAAACATTGGTTAATCACAATGGATTTCCCCAAGGAAAATCCTCCATCTAGAGAAGCTATGATCTCGATCTTCGAGCAGACTTGCGCTAAAGGGCTTGGTTTAAGGTTCGTATTTCTCGAAATTTTGTTAATTTTTCATCTTGAAATGTTTATGCTTTTGTAATTTTGAAATCAAACACATAAAAATTCCTTTTTATCCCCCAATAAATTGCAAAGCAATAGCTTCAGTTATCAACATGTTGTCTTGCATTTTTCAGAATTTGATTATATATTTACTTTCTTCTCTTTGTGATTGACTGTTTGATTTCAGCTTGGAAGAAGCTAAGAAAAAAATGTATGCTATTTGCACAACTAGTTACCAAGGCTTTCAAGCAACAATGACAATAGGAGAAGTAGAAAAATTTAGAGGTATGATTAGAAGCATTTTGTTTCATTTTATCCTTTGAAATGTAATATATTTGATCTTGATTTGTTGACACTTTGATTTGATTTTTTCTGGTGTTTTATAAAACAGATTTGCCTGGGGTTCAATACATAATTCCTGATTCTTATGTTGATGTAGAGAGTAAGGTGTATGGAGGTAAGTTGTTAGTTTGTAAATTCTATCTCATTGTGGAGAGATGTTTATAAGTAAGTTTGTGTGTTTTTAACTTTCTTGGGTTTCATTTTCAGGAGACAAATACGAGAATGGTGTGATCACACCTGGGCCAATTCCTGTCCCCACTAGAGAAGGCTTCGAGTCTTTAGAGAAGGATAGTACGCTGGGACAAGAGCAAGCTCAAGCACCTTCCGATGAGGGTCCAACCTCGGGACAAGTACAAGATCAAGGAAGTCAAACGCCTCCAGACAGGAGTTTCAAACAAGGGCAAGGAACTCTGGCTCCAAGACAAGGTCAAGGAACTCGAATGTCAATCTCAGGACAAGGGCTAGGTCGAGGTCAAGGAAGTCAAATGCCAACCCCAAGACAAGGGCAAGGTCGAGCTCAAAGAAGTCAAATGCCTTCATTTCAAGGGAGTTTCAAGCGAGACCAAGGAATTCCATCCCCAAGACAAGGGCAAGTTCAAGGAAGTCAAGTGCCTTCATTTCAAGGGAGTTTCAAGCAAGGCCAAGGAACTCCCCCCGTAGGACAAGGGCAAGGTCAAGGAAGTCAAATGCCCTCGTTTCAACGGGGTTACAACCAAGGCCAGGGAACACCAATCCATGGACAAGGGCAAGGTCAAGGAAGTCAAATACCCTCCTATCAGATGGGTTACAGCCAAGGCCAGGGAGCTCAGACGCCTCCATGCCAAGGATTACCAAACAATTACAGTCAAGGGGCAATGGCTAACTACAATCAAGGGCCACCACAAGGCAACTTCATCCCAGGGACACAAGAAAATAACAACCAAATGGGCCAAGGAAATTACACTCCGCAGAGTGGTGGTAACTATGGTCCTGCACAAGGAGCAGGAAGTGAAGGACTTGGACATGGGTATTCTGGACACGGGCAAGGTCAAGGAAGTCCATTATTGTCTCCATCTCAAGGGAGTTACAACCAAGGAGGTCAAATACCTTCATATCAGATGGGTTACAGCCAAGGCCTGGGAGCTCCGGTACCTCCATACCAAGGAAACTACAACCAAGGAACACCAAGCAATTATGGTCAATGGGCATTTGCAAACTACAATCAAGGGCCACCACATGGTAACTTTCTCCAAGGACCACAACAACATTACAGCCAAGGAGGTCAATGGAATTTCAGTCCACAGAACGGTGGAAACTATGGTCCTGCGCAGTTTGGACAGATGTATCCAGGACAAGCTCAAGGTCAAGGAAGTCAAATGCCTCAATATCAATTGAGTTACAATCAAGGCCAGGGAACTCCAATCCATGGATACACGCAAGGTCAAGGAAATCAAATGCCTCAATATCAGTTAAGTTACAATCAAGGCCAAGGAGCTCCATTCCCTGGACAATGGCAATGTCAAGGATGTGGAATGCCTTCATATCAGGCGAGTTATAGCCACAGCCAAGGAGCATCGGTGCCTCTACACCAAGGAAACTACAATCATGGAATACCTACCAGTTACGGTCAAGGGACATCTGCAAACTTCAACCAAGGGATTCCAGTGAACTATAACCAAATGGGGCAAGGAATTTACAATCCGCAGAGCAGAGGAAACTATGGTCCAGCACATGGAGCTGCAAGAAATCCAGAATTTCAACAAGAGGATCAGAGAAATGTAGACTGGAGCAACAACAATAATCCTGCAGACCCAACTGAAACCGGCAAAGTAAGTTCTCGTACGTAAGCGTTTACACAGTTTTCTTGTCTTAAAACTCCATAAAAACAGAATTCTCCAGCCCTCAATTATTGTTCTGTCTAAATGTTAATTAGATAATTCATTTGTTTCAGATTCCACATTGAATAAGACCCGGCCAGATGAATGAAGGAATTGTGAAAACTTGCAGGCGATCTAGAACCCTTCTGCTTAGAGTGACGATCGATGATAAAAAAGAATTACAAGTGAAAAAAGAAGTTACATTGGTATCCCCAGGCTGGTCCTGGGCTCGGCAGGCCTGCCCGCGGGTTTAACCACCAGTGCTGATTCTGGCGGGTTTTTTTGGCGGACCAGGCTCTTGGCGGGCCAAGTAAAAATCTCACGTTTACGACCCAACTAGCAGCCATTTTTCTGTAGCCGTCGAGCATTACTTGCCGTTTTTTAAATAATAAAACATCAGGCCTGAGCCTCAGATTTATTTCTTCATAACCCATGATGTACGTAGAAAAGTGGTAAAGACTAGGGAACCTTTTTGTCTTTTCAGACAGTTGACTACTTGACCTACTTGATTTTGGAAAAGTCTTGCAGTTTTGGTTGTATTTCGTCTTTAAGCTGCGTTATCATCACAAGGTAAAGGCATTTTGCAGTTTGTTCGTCCCTTTGTATTCATTTCCTGCAAAATATGAGAAGCATGAGACTCTTTCTTTTACTTGCTTTCAGTGCTTTTATGTTACTTCAAACATATGGGTTTACTGATGAAACTGATAAGCAAGCGTTGCTCGAGTTCAAATCTCAAATTTCTGAAGACAAAAGAGGTTTCTTGTCCTCATGGAACAACTCATTCCCTCTCTGCAGTTGGACTGGAGTTACATGTGGCCGCAAACATAAGAGAGTTACTGGTTTGGACCTCGGAGGATTGCAATTGGGCGGGGTGATATCGCCATTTATTGGTAATCTTTCATTTCTCATATCACTTAATCTCACTGATAACTCTTTTGGTGGAACCATCCCTCAAGAGGTGGGAAACTTGTTTAGACTTCAATACTTATTTATGGGAATTAATGATCTCAAAGGAGGGATCCCAGCCAGTCTATTTAACTGCTCTAGATTGAAGAAACTTCAATTATATTCAAATCCTATTGGACAAGGTGTTCCTTCAGAACTAGGGTCATTGACGAAACTTGTTGGTTTATATCTTGGTCGAAACAATCTGAAAGGAAAGCTCCCGGCATCTCTAGGAAACTTGACATCCCTCAGAGAACTAAGCTTTGCAGAAAACAATCTGGAAGGAGGAATGCCAGATGATTTAGCTAGATTGACTCAAATGGTGGCTTTTGAATTAGCAGAAAACAGTTTCTATGATGTTTTTCCTCGCGCAATTTACAATTTGTCCTCACTTCAGTATTTAAACATCTTTAGTAGTGGTTTTTCTGGGAGCTTGAGGCCTGATTTTGGCAATTTACTACCAAACCTTCGACAATTATATATCGGAAAAAATTCTCTCATAGGAGCCATTCCAACAACACTTCCCAATATCTCAACTCTTCAAAATCTGGGAATGGGGTATAACAGTCTGACAGGAAGTATTCTTCCGAGCTTTGGAAAAGTACGGAATTTGCAAAGCCTAACACTTCAAGGTAATTATTTGGGAAGTTTTTCGGCTGGAGATCTTGACTTTCTTGGTGCTTTAACTAACTGCACCCAACTGCAAACCTTAAGTGTGGCTGAAAATAGGCTTGGGGGTGACTTGCCTGCCTCCATTGCCAATCTGTCAATGAACCTCATCGAGTTAAATCTTGGAACGAATTTCATCTCTGGAAGCATTCCTCATGACATTGGGAATCTCATAAGCCTACAAGCACTTGGGTTGCGAAAAAATCTATTGACAGGACCACTCCCAACCTCTCTTGGGAAGCTTTCAGGATTGGGGGTATTCAGTGTCAGTTCAAATAGAATGTCTGGAGAGATACCATTTTCTATAGGCAACATCACTCGATTAGAAAAACTCGTTTTGTCCAACAACAGTTTTGAAGGGGTCATTCCTCCAAGTCTCGGTAGTTGTAGCTATATGCTACATTTAGATATTGGGCAGAACCAGTTGAATGGGACTATACCTCGGGAGATTATGCAAATTTCACCCCTTGTTTTACTAAGCATGTCAAATAATTCATTGACCGGCTCTCTACCAAAAGATGTTGGACGACTTGGACATCTTGGTACACTTATTGTTGCGCATAATAAACTATCAGGGAAACTCCCAGAGACTTTGGGAAAGTGTCTCTCGATGGAACAACTTTATATGCAAGGAAATTCTTTTGATGGAACCATTCCAGACATAAGTGGGTTGGTGGGTGTTAAAAAGGTTGATTTCTCGAACAATAATCTCTCTGGAAGTATACCTGGATATCTCGCAAACTTTAACTCGTTGGAGTATCTCAATCTATCCATTAACAACTTCGAGGGAAAAGTGCCAACAGAAGGAAAGTTTAAGAATGCTGCTATTGTTTCAGTATTCGGAAACAGAAACCTCTGTGGAGGCGTGTTGGAATTGCAACTAAAGCCATGCATTTCGCAAGCACCAGCGATGGGGACAAAGCATTCCTCTCTTATAAAGAAAATTGTGATTGGAGTAAGCATAGGCATATCTTTGCTTTTGCTGGTGTTCATAGCTTCAGTTTCTCTTCGTTGGTTAAAAAAGAGAAAGAAGAACCAAGTCAATAAACTAACTCCTTCCGCCTTGGGGGCTTTCCATGAACAGATAAGTTACGGAGATCTTCGAAATGCAACAGATGGCTTCTCTTCGAGTAATTTGATTGGGTCAGGCAGCTTTGGTACCGTGTTTAAAGCATTGCTCCCGGCAGAGAACAAGGTTGTTGCAGTGAAAGTTCTAAACCTGCAGAGACGTGGAGCAATGAAGAGCTTTATGGCAGAATGTGAATCCCTGAAGGACATAAGGCATCGTAATCTTGTGAAACTGTTGACGGCTTGTTCGAGTATTGATTTCCAAGGAAATGAATTCAGAGCTCTAATCTATGAGTTCATGCCAAATGGAAGCTTGGATATGTGGTTGCACCCAGAGGAAGCGGAAGAGATCCGTAGGCCCTCAAGAACCTTGACACTTCTTGAAAGGCTTAGCATAGCCATAGACGTGGCTTCTGTTTTGGACTATATTCATGTTCATTGCCATGAACCTATTGCTCATTGCGATCTTAAGCCAAGCAACGTCCTTCTAGACGACGATCTAACCCCCCATGTTAGCGACTTTGGTCTCGCTCGGATCCTCCTCAAATTCGACCAGGAATCCTTCCTCAACCAACTTAGCTCGGCCGGAGTCAGAGGAACCATTGGCTATGCCGCACCAGGTAAAACTATCACACATCTGTAATGTTTGAATGATGAAAATTAGTATTATTCTTTTTATTGCTCCAATCTTGTTTCTGTGAATTATGGTGCAGAATATGGAATGGGAGGGCAGATATCAATACATGGTGATGTCTATAGCTTTGGGATTCTCCTTTTGGAAATGTTCAGTGGGAAAAGACCAACCAATGAGTTATTTGGGGGAAACTTTACCCTCGGCAGCTACATCAAGTCTGCGTTACCAGAGCGAGTTTTGGATGTCGCGGACGAATTGATTCTTCACAACGGCCTTAGAATCGGCTTCCCTGTTGCTGAGTGCTTGACTCTGGTTTTGGAGGTGGGACTTAGGTGTTGCGAAGAATCTCCTACGAACCGGTTGGCAATGAGTGAGGTTATAAAAGAATTAATCTCAATCAGAGAGAGGTTCTTCAAAGCCAGAAGAAGAGCTACACATTGAAGTGTTTATGCTTTCCTCTACAAACTTGAAGACTTATTCGAAGATATATAATATCTTCTTCAAAATATGCTTGAATATTTTCAACGAATGCTATGTTATTTGCAGACAAAATATGAATGTTGTGTTTGGCTATGTTATGTTATTTGGAATTTCTTGGTTTGAAGCTAGAGAAAGGTGATGTTTGAGCTGAAGCAAGGCCTGAGACTGATCTATTGTGTTTATCTGCAATGATCGAATGATCCTATTGTGTTGCTATGTTGAATCTGCAACCTTATTTAATTGTTCAGAACAATGAATGTTTTGGTGACTCCATTCAGTTGTGTTGTTCCATAAAGCATACATTGGATGTAACATGATCATTTTGAAAACTCGTGTCACAGATAAAGAGTTTCTGCAAAAAGAGTAAGGGCTTGAATCTTGATACAAAAAATACTAAGATATGTTGCTAATTTTGATGATCTCTCTCACTCAGGATCCTTGTTGGGTTATTCAACCAATTCTAGTTAAATATGTCGAAATAAAGTGATACGCCCTTTTTACATTGTGGGAGACCAATATCAACATGGGAATAAATATAATGTTTCAGTGCGAACTTAGGCCATGACAGGTCTTTCTTGGTTCTTCTTTAAAGGTGGCAACTTTGACAGTGCCCAAACTGGAGAATCGCTCATCCACAGTACCTCACCGGTCTCCTTATGCCTGAAGTCGGGAGCTTTCGCGCTTCTCTACAAGTGGTTCAAAAACATTATCGGGAAAGTTGAGAATGAACATGACGGAGGAAATGGAAAGAGATAAGTGGTCTTCAAAGATTCAAAGATGACGAGCACGATGTATTACCTTGTCTGATCTGTTATCCCACCATTTATCCGGATTCTGAACCAAGTCCTTCCAAAATTCCTCTCCTACATCTCAAGACAGCTCGTTTTAGAAAACAAGATAGTAACAAAACGCCACATTGCTGCCTCCTAAGACTGATAAAATGAGAACTTACTTCTAAGTTGTTTCGGTATTGGCTGCGAGACAGTATTGGCCATGAGAGGTCGTTCTTGGTTCTTCTTTAGAGGTGGTAACTTTGATAGTACCCAAGTAGGAGAGTCGGTCATCCACAGTGCTTCACCAGTCTCTTTATGTTTGAAGTCGGGGGCTTTAACGTTTGTCTACACGCATTCAAAACATTACTGGGAAGTTGAAAAGAACATGAGAGGAGAAAATGGGAAGAGGCTAATGTCTTCAGAGATAACCCGAGCACAATACCTTATCTGATCGGCTGTCCAACCATTTATCCTGGTTCTGAACCAAATCCTTCCAAGATTCATCTCCTACATTTCAGGACAGCTCGTTTTAGGAAACGAGACAGTAACAAAATGCCACATTGCTGCCTAAGACTTGATAAAAGTAAAACTTACTTCTAAATTGTTTCGGTATTGGCTGTGAGACAGTAGTGGCCATGAGAGGTCGTTCTTGGTTCTTCTTTAGAGGTGGTAACTTTGATAGTACCCAAGTAGGAGAGTCGGTCATCCACAGTGCTTCACCAGTCTCTTTATGTTTGAAGTCGGGGGCTTTTAGGTTTGTCTACACGCATTCAAAACATTACTGGGAAGTTGAAAAGAACATGAGAGGAGAAATGGGAAGAGACTAATGTCTTCAAAGATAACCCGAGCGCAATACCTTATCTGATCGGTTGTCCAACCATTCATCCGGGTTCTGAACCAAATCCTTCCAAGATTCGTCTCCTACATTTCAGGGCGGGCTCGCTTTAGGAAACGAGACAGTAACAAAATGCCACATACCTGTTTACTACTTGCTAAAAACGAAACTTACCTTTAAGTTGTTTCAGTTTCCCTTTAGGGACAAAAACATCAAACTCAAGCCCTTGGAGTTTTGGTAAAACCCAATCAGGAGCCTTGTTGAGCCACAGAGAAAGACCACCATCCTTGCACTTAAAGTCGGGATGTCTTGGTTTTACCTACAGAGGGGAATATCAATAAACGGAAAGATTTGTAATTGAACCCCTCAAGTAACATGACTGAGACAATAATGAATCCAAATCAAAGTGCGTTTACCAATCCGTTGGCTTTATTCCCACGGTGATCCAACCACTCTTTAGGATTTTCAAGGAGATGGTTCCAAGCATTAGAGGTTTCATCTATGGCTTTAACCTTCTTAGATCTTGCTGAAAATACAATATAATCAAAACTGTTAGCTCGAACATTGCAAAAGAGATAGTGCCAAAGAGAATCAGGTTTATTAAACCACTGTATAAAAAGATAGAAAGCTAGCTCCTAATAGACTTGATCAGGACCTATCATAGCCACCAGTTGAAAGTAACAAGAGAGTATCGTAAAGTTTAAGAAAAGAGGTACACAACATAAGTATTTTCATAGCATAACAAAAAGGACATAAGACATACCAGGCCGCTTTTTCTTGGTGCTGATTTCTTCTTTTTCAGGTGGTGAGATCGTAGCCTCTACGAAGTTGAGATTTTGGACCATAATCTGTTATGAGCGACCTTCATATGTTATTATGAATCCAAGGAACTATCCATATATAGATTAAAAGGGATGAAGATGGACACGAAAGAGACTACGAATCTCGTTACTACAAGTTAATTAGTACTAAAATATTCTCATGTCTTTTAAACTCATTCCATCAACTGAAAAAATAATCACAAAGCTATATCAACCTTGTGAACACTCAATTCCTATTTAAAGGTCACCTGGACATTGCATTGAGGATATGTCGCATTCGAAGGAGGTGAATCTATAAACAGCTTCCCGGAAACATAAATCCGATCATCTTTCTTTACATGGTGAGCTGCAATCTTAGCTAAATCGCCCTCGAATATAATCGGAATCCTGCAAAAAATTATCAAACTTTGATTTATCTCTAGCTAAGTGGGAATTCCACAATAACCACACCAAACATCAAACACATACAAGAATATCAAACTCTGAAACAAAAATCAAATGCCTTTGTTTATCAGAAAATCAAATAAGCTAAAGAAAATGTACCAAAAGCTAGATGATTTAGAACCGGAACGCTGGGAAATAACTGTTCCAGCCCAGAACTTTCCATCAGAACAAGACTCGAATTGAACAGGTTGATCAACGAGTCCAATCAGATTGACCCTATTCGCTATTTCTCTTTGGTACTCAATCATCTTCGGTCGAGCCATTTCTTTCTCCGCCGCAATGACCGGCGCAATATCCGGGGGTTTCACCGATGCTTTAGCCCTAGGCTTCCTTCCTTCACCGTCGATTTTCCCGGTGACGGCGACTGTATATAAACGGATTTGCTGCGAGGTTACCCATTTTTGGGTTGGGAGTTTCGCTGCTCTCGAGTGGTGAAGCGAGGAACAGACAACTCTTGTCAACGTTCGAGAAATCAAATTCATAATTTCATACCGACGAACAAGAAACCGAGTTCCGGTGGAGGTGTTGCCGGAGAAATTTTAGGGAGATGACAGAATCGGGAAGATAAGAAAAAAGCCCTAATTTTTCCGCGCCAAGGGTTTAAGGGAAACAAGTGAAAGAGTTTTTGCTTTGTAGTGATAATTCAAGTAATGGAAAATGACAATAAAAAAACTTTTTATTCTTTTCTTCCATCTAGTTTTATTATAAAACTTTTGAGATGATACAAAATCCACGGTTATCTCCGGAGTCAAAGCTTTAAGTCAAAGAAACAAAATTACAAACCACAAAAACCGCATAAACTAAACAATCCAAATTTGACACCCATATTTGAAGCAGAAAAAACATCAAACTTAGCCCGAACTAGAAAGAGAATGCCAACTAAAACCCACACTTTTCTTCTGAGGAGCCTGCGACAAACACAAGTCGAATAAAGGACACAGAAGGTCCAACCATCGACTCATAAATCTTCGTATAGCGAATAGAGATTACCTCAAACGAAAGGATTCCTAAGCTTCCAAACCAACCAGAAAGAACCGAGACTAAAACAGTCTAGATCTTCACATTTTTTTCTTGAAAGCGGTTATGTCGAGAACTACGATTTTTAAAGCCTAGATGAAAGCTAAAAAAAAGATCAGATCTCGACCAAATCTATAGAGTAGAGACCAGGAGCGAAAATAATAATTAACCTGAAATTTTCTGATTTTTTTAATTAACTAGAAAGTACCGAGACAAAAAAACTTCTCCTTATTAACATGAATTTTTTCGAAAATAGTTTTATTTTTCGAAAAATAAAAAAAATTATATAAATAAATATTATTTTATAATTTCCGGTGTTAGTTTAGTTAAATAGTTAAAAAGTTGTTTTCTATCTGATAACAGAAGATAACATGGCATTTGCAATTGACAAAATTGAATAAAACTGTTACGCATGAAAAATTTTAAATTAATCTTAAACCATATCAAACCAAATAGAAAATGACATATGATCAATTACTCTTAGGATAAATCGTCTTTTTATCATCCATCAGATTGACTTTTAAGAGGAAAAAAAATCCTAAAACAAATCTCTTCGATTTTGATATGAAACCGGTATAATCTGTATGTCTAGATGTCAAGGTATGGCAAAAATATGTTGGATTGACATAAAAAATATCATGTTCTATCACTTTTGGAATTCGAGCAAAAGTGACAACGAAGACATATGTGATTTGTCGTTGTAAAGAAATATTGAAAAGATTCAAATCCACGACCGTATTAGTATTGCAACATCATTTAGCTATTCATTTAAATTTTGAAGTTTCATTTTTTTGGTTTTAAGCTCATAATCCGTTTTGATTTTATAAATTAAAAAACAAATAATTATTCAATGTTCCTCTGCTCGGCTATAAGTTTTATCTGAATTTAATCAAATTATTATTATTTTACTGTTGTGAATAATAGAGATTAAAAGAGAATTGTGTCTTATTCTATTAATAACCAATAGTATATCTAGGAATACAATTAGGGATGTTGTCATGGGTAAAAAAATCTTACCCTACCCGAATCCGAAAAAAACCCGCCCAGAAAAAATTCTGATCTAGAAAATCTAAAAACCCATGTATTAATAGGGTAACCCGAAAAAAGCCCTGTAATTTTCGGGTTATCTGCGAGTACCCTATTTTTTATTTTTAGGAAAAAACCCAAAAGTTTTTTTGTTTATGATTAATTATTATTAAATATTTTCTGTTAATTTATTTTAAATTTGTATATAACATAAAAAAATTTGTTATATTTATGATAAATAATCATGTTTTTAACGAGAAAAAGAAAAAAATACAACTTTTCCTTTTCGACAGAAAAACGGGATTTTCCATTTTGACGGAAAATGAGATTTTAGGTTTTTGATAGAAAAACAGAATTTTACGTTTTTGGCGGAAAAACGAAATTTTACGTTTTTGGTGGAAAAACGAGATTTTATGTTTTTGGCGGACAACGAGATTTTACATTTTTGGCGGAAAAACAGGATTTTATGTTTTTGGCTGGAAAACGGGATTTAACGTTTTTGATGAGGAAACATGATTTTACGTTTTTGGCGAAAAAATTTACGTTTTTGGCTGGAAATTTAAATTTATGGCGGACAACGAGATTTTACGTTTTTGGCGGAAAAACGGAATTTTATGTTTTGGAGGGAAAATTTAAGTTTTTGGCGGAAAATGAGATTTTACGTTTTCGTGAGAAAACGGAATTTTACGTTTTTTCAGGAAAATTTACTATTTTGACATTAAAATATTAATCCAATATTATTTTTGAAATAAACATAACTAAAACATTTTTTTGATGATTTTTTAAATCATAAAATAAAATTGATAAATACTTCATTATAAAATTATTTTAAGAGTATTGATTTATTAAAAAAAAATCTCACGGGTACCCTAAACCTAATAGGATAACCCTATTTGAATTTGTGTATAAAGGGTACCCGCCCGTTTTGAGCCCTCATCTTTTTATAAAAAAAGGGTAGGGTTATGGACTTGAATTTTTTTTTGGGTTTAGAATACCCATTGGGTAATTACCCATATTTAACATTATACAATAGATTTGAGATGAATACAATAGCTGAGAGAGGAAGTAGACTTGGAGAATAAGTCTAGAACATTCTAGAATATAGGCCTATAATGAACATTCATATGGATTTATAACATTTACCAAATTTTGGCTAATTTTTTTTCCTACATCCCTATTTTAAGATTGATAGTTTTGCAAAATAATTGTGACCAAGTCTAGAAGATTACTTCTCAATTGTAAAATAATTGTCTTTTCATTATTTCTTGTGATTAGTGTAGGTTTTCTCCTAAACTATTGTAATTAGGCTAGAATCACATCTCTGAAATCTCTGTTATTCGATCTTTTAACTATGTATATATTCCTTCTCAAGCTTAATGGAAAGGTTCTAGATTGAAATGGTTAAAGTCGATGTCTTTCGTCTCTTCATTCATACGAAGCTTGAAGCTTTATTTTGGGCTATGAAATCCATCTTTCTTCACCAACCAGACGATGCATTTTTCGAGACGGATAGCTTGAAGCTAATTAAGATGCGTCGAAACATATTCGATTGGCCGAATTGAGCATGATGAAGTCGTAGGACTTCGCAATCACTTTTCTGTTTTTGTAGTGCTTTGCTATCTAAAAAATACATGTGTTAAGATGGTCGGGAAAAAAAACATATCATTTGATTATCACAATTGACATAGTTTTTTGTTAAATTTCACTGATTTACCATTCTACATCAATCGAGCACAAGTAGAGAAACCATTTTTACAACAAAGGCCGAGAAATTCTCTTACATATAAGAAACCTCTCAAGACCAATATATCGTTACATGATTACAACAAACAGAAAAAAAAAAAAAAAGCAAATACAAATTACTCTCTTTTTTGTCTTCCAAAACAAAAGTAGTGGCACTCAAATTAAAAAAAAAAAAACTTACTCCTTGGTGATTTCCAAAATAGTGGTAAGTCTTGGCTTCTTGTATCTCCTAAGAAGCAACGAAGAGCAAACAACACTAACCGAAGAGAGTGCCATACACGCTCCCGCCGCCCAAGGCGGCAGTTGCACGCGAATAACCGGGAAGAAAACTCCCGCTGCTATCGGGATTGACACTAGGTTGTACGCCATGGCAAAAACGTAATTCAAACGGATTCGTGTTAAGGTTTGCCGGGAGAGATCGATGGCTGTTATAACGTCTTCTAAGTTGTTTCTCATCAGAACGTAATCTGCTGCTTCTATTGCTACATCCGTCCCTGCACCAATCGCCATTCCCACGTCGGCAGCGGCTAGAGCAGGCGAATCATTGATTCCGTCTCCTATCATGGCTACTGTGCTACCGTCTTTTTGGAGTGAACGGATAACTTCCGCTTTCCCTGCTGGCATTACTTCTGCCCTCACGTCTTCTATACCAACCTGAACTCATGCCACCAAAAAAACCGTCATTTTTCTACAAAAAGACGTCTGTTTATCGAGATTGATTCGTCACTTACATAGGGTTGAGTATTTTAATCAAACCAAACACAACCAGACCAAATTTAGAGTTTAGTTATAATTTTACTATAACCCCTGTAAACAAATCGGAACCGAGCCCAAAAAACGAAATGTCCACGCCTAATCACAAGAGATTGTGAATTGGGATTCTAACCTCTTTGGCGACTGCTCTTGCTGTTCTCCAGTTATCACCTGTAACCATTATGGGTCGAACACCCATTCTAAGGAGAGCTTCCACAACCACAGCGGCTTCTCGCTTTAGCGGATCCGCGATTCCCATCACGCCTACTAATTCGCCGTTATAGGCTACAATGACTCCCGTCTTTGCACTTTCTTCAAGATCCGCAACAAACTTCTCGACATGGTCTGGGATGGTGATGGCGTTTTCTGACATAAGTTTACGGTTTCCCACCTGACCAAAGAGAAAGAAAAAAAAAACTTCCATTCAGTTGGAGAGAACAGGACTAAAAAGCAAGAAGTTAATAGTATATTACGGAATAAAACACAAACCAGGATCAGCTTCTCATTGACTAAGCACTGAATTCCTTTTCCGGGTAGAGCAGAGAAATCCGAAGTATTGAGTAACCATCCAGAGTTTTGAGACTCTTTGCTATTTTTTTCACCGTCCTCAGTGGATTCATCAAAGAAGTGGAAATGCCTAGCATATTCAACTATAGCTTTTGCCAATGGGTGTTCACTGCTAGCCTAAGGAAATTAAGAGACGCTATGAAAAGCTTTAGTAACCGTTTCTATATCACTAACAATCCAAGAGGCTAGGAAAGAAGATTTATCTTACCTCAGCAGAAGCAACAAGTGTGAGGAATTCTCCACGGTCCATCTCTGAGAAAACTTTTGCGGTTGTCACAGTAGCTTTCCCTTGAGTTAAGGTGCCTGTTTTGTCAAAGATTACATACTTCACTTTGTGAGCTTTCTCCAATGCATCACCTCCTTTGATCAATACACCATTGGTTGCTCCAACTCCTGTTGCCACCATAACAGCGGTCGGTGTTGCCAAGCCGAGTGCACAAGGACAAGCAATTACCACAACGGATATCGAGAACATAAGCGAGAAAACAAAGGGAGTCCCATTTTTCGGCAGCCATTCTTCTGGGTAAGCTCCAACAGCTCCAGCAATTGACCTACAAAATCATTTGTGTCCAGACATGAGAAACAAATTTCTCCCACATGCTTCGATATTGGATAATGGTACAAGCTAAGGTACTAGATCTCACCAGCCCACTAAAGTGAACAATGCCAAAGTAATCACTACCGGAACAAAGATACTTGCAACCTGCAAATGGGACAAGCCAGGATAAATTTGTTGCCCTGTTAATGATTATATCACAACGGAACACGCAATAATACCAAAAGAGGGCATCCACAATTATTGTCATGTTTATATAGTATACTTACATAATCCGCAAACTTCTGAATAGGAGCTTTAGACATTTGGGCCGTCTCGACCAAACTAATAATCTGGCTCAGAACTGCATCAGATCCCACTTTTGTAGCTTTCACGTGAAGAACACCATGCATATTAATAGTACCCCCTATTACTGGTGAATCAACCTCTTTTGATACAGGAACTGATTCACCGGTCACCATACTTTCATTGACATAACTTGAACCCCAGACCACAACACCATCTGCAGGGATCTTTCCACCAGGAAGAACTTTTAATGAATCACCAGGCTGAATCAGTAATGCATCTATCTCTCTTTCCCCAACAAACTTTCCTCCTATAAAATGGAAGAAAGAAATGGAACTGAACTTAAACGAAGTTGAATAGTTAAGCTTTAGTTTTTTGATAGATTTCATGCTCATTGATCAACAATCCTCATTAGGAGCATTTTCCATACAACCAGCATTTTGATGCAATAATCATTCACGGATAGGACTAGTAAGTACCTTTGCCTTCAATTAGTAAAATCGCTGTTGCTGGAGTAAGTTGTACTAGTTTCTTCATAGCATCTGAGGTTTTCCCCTTTGCAAGAGATTCCAAATATTTTCCCAGCAAGACAAACGTTATCAGCATGGCACTTGCATCAAAGTATGTTGGAGACCAAAACCCAGTGACTGCTCCATATAAAAGAGCCGCAACAGAGTAGAAGTAAGACGCGGATGTGCCAAGAGCGACCAGCACATCCATGTTAGTTGACCCATTTCGAAGAGCTCTCCATGCTGCAACATAGAAGCGCTTGCCAATAACAAACTGAATAACACTTACCAAGGCCCATTTCAACCAATCACCAATCATGAAGGGTCCACATCTCCATATCAGTACGGTATCAAAAAGAGCAATATGGGGGCAGATTACTTGAATGAAGAAGAGAGGAATCTGGATTAAGAAAATCATTTTTCATTAATGACATTAGGTAACAGATTCAAGACCGTTGAGTGCATTATAAATGGTGCGTGCATTACATAAAGGATGAAAAGCAGATATGTAACTCACACTGAGAGAAAGACTGGCGATAAAACGACGGAACATAATTGATGCCTCTCCAGTATCTTTTGAAGTCAACCTTTCATAAGGGCTCATTACACGCAATTTGAACTTCCCATATCCTTCTCCTTCAATCCCATCAACCAAGGTTCTTGAACTTACAACTTCCGGATCAAACACAACCTCAAGCTCTCCCGATATCCTGTCAAGACGAAACTGTCTAACCCCACTCAATCTGGTAAGTATACCTTCTAGAACCTGAGCATCAAGCTCGTTTAAGATGCCATCAACCCTTAAAAGGAGTTTGTCCTGCTGATTGCTCTGCACAAGCGAACCCTCAAAGCCAGCATCTTCGATTGCATTAACAATATCGTCTTTGTTGATTACATTTGGATCATACTCAACTTCTCCTAACGATGTAGCCAAGGCTACCACTGCTCTCTTCACACCAGGAAGATCTCTTAGAATGCCTTCAACTGAGTTAACACAAGCTGCACATGTCATGCCTCCAATTGTAAACTGCCCAACCAAAGTAGCCTGTGTTTTTGTCCCAGCAGTAACAGGCTCTGCCAAAATCTCTGCCTCAAATCCAGCATCCTCTATAGCTTCTTTAATGTCCTCTTCCTAAAACAGACACGATTAAATGCTTCAATCAGAAAAAAAATCCATATTTACCAAACGTAACGCAAAGCTCTAAACTTGAGATATCTTAAAACCCACCATTTTTAACGAATTTCAGGAAGAATACTGCTAAACAAAAAATCATAAATCCATCCAAATCAAAGACGATTAGATGGAGGAAGAAAAAATGGAAACAAACCTTGACTAAATTGGGGTCGAAGACGACATCGGCTCTGTTCTGTAACAAAGCCACAGATGCTTTAAAGACGCCATTAACGCTCATCAAAGCTCCTTCGACGGAATTAGAACAAGCAGCACAAGTCATACCGGTTACTCCAACCTGAATCTTCCTCAAACCGGAATCTCCGCTTCCACCTCCTTCCTCGATCTTACTCAAAACATCCGCGTTTTCTTCATCATCATCATACGCATCTAGAAGACGAACTTCCTCCATCGTACCGATCTCCGCCGCCGAAGATCCATCCCCGGTGATCCGAGTAAGCTGTAAATCCCGTCTACTCGGCGCCATTTCCGGTGAGATTCCGACGTCAAGCAGACGGGGAAGAAATTGAGCAATTCGAAGAAAGTTTTCTTCAAATCGAAGATGATTTGAAATTTCAGAGATCCTTCGTTTTTCCTTTATGTACAAAACAATGGAAGATATGAAGAAAAATACAAAAAAAAACAAAAAACAAAAAAAAATTATTTTTGTAGAGAGAAAAAAGTGGAGAAAGCAATTTGTCAACCAAAACACGCACCTGATTAAGACGATATTACCCCTAATCATTTTAGTTAATTACAATTATAGGCTTGTTGTTATTATCATTTATCGACATTGAAACACGACCTAATAAAGAAAAAAAAACAAATCTATTTTTTTATTGATAGGATCTATTTATCCAAGTATTATATAGGAGAAATCTATTATTATATTACTATGTTGATAGAAAATCTATTATTATATTACTTTTTTTTTGGATCACAATCTATTATTATATTACTATGTAAGTACGTGGTAAAAGGAAATATATTATTACTATGTTGATATAAAACATGTTATTTTTATTATGCGAGGATTGAGAAAAAAAGGAAATTTTGTTTTGATAAAAATAAAATTAAGAGTTTGAATGATAGATTTTTTTTTTAACTGTGGAATTCTAAGTTTTGACCACATTAATCACTAAAACCTATGAAAATTCAGATTTTTTGCCACGTAAAATGTTTATAGTGGCTAATTATGATTAAAATCATAGTGAAAAGATTCGAATATTAATTTCTCAACTGTGTTAATTCCTCAACTAACAAGATGAATACTCAACCACTAAATCACAATGAATTAGTTGATAATCTGATTTATTTTAAATTAATATTGATATTACTTTTAATGTTTTTAATTCTTATGTCTCACAATATCAAAACAGACAAATATTTTTTTTGTAATTATGTGATTTGGCTAGGTAAAAATACATTTTAGTTTTCTTAAAATAAAATGAGAAATTTTGAGAAATGCCACTTTTCAAAAATGTTACTTTTCTAAAAAAAAATTCAAAAATACCACTAATATTATATCATTTATTCAAAATATCATTGATATTTGGGTTAACTATGTTATGTTATGATTTAATTTATAGGGTTTAAGGTTTGTTAGGGTCATAACCTTTTTAAATTTTAAAATTTTAGAGTTTAGAGTTTGAAATCATTAATTTGCGATATTTTTGAAAATAAACAACTCATTGTGGTTTTTTACAAAATATTATTTTAAAAGTGACATTTTTGAAATTTTCCATATTGCATGTGACAACTAATTTTTGTTTGGAAAATCGGAGCTGTAGAAATTGTTTTAATATTGTTATATTTGTTTAATTATAGGAAACACAATTACGAAATGGTTTTCAGACAGAATTTTATAGAATCATAATTATATTTTTGTATGTGAAAATTATATCACATTAAAAATTATCAGCTTGCTATTTGAGAAATACGATTTAGAGAAAAACCATCACTAATTTTAATTTTAGTATTTGTAAACAAAATTGGTAACTTGCTATTATATCATCTTGGCCATGAGACATTGACACAAGGACTTCCCTATCTTTTCTCCATTAAACTTTAAATCCAATTAATTTTAAGTATTATTTTACAATTCATTAATCTACATTTTATAACTTTAATCACGAATTTTTATAAACATAAAGCTAAGCAATGAAAATAAAAATGATAGCGAGAGCTTCTAGAGCCTCATCTATTTGCATTTTGATTTGATATATTCTACGTAACACATTAAATAACATTTATTATTGATTTCGATCGGTCTTGTTGATTTTGTTATTGTATCATACTCATTCAAAACATGTATGCTAAATAATAATTGTTTGACTTCGTCGTCTACTAAGTAATTTAATTCTCCACAACTAAACATTATAGTGGAAGTGGTAAATGTTTTTGGCACATAGCTCTTGTGTTTTTCTATTAGCAAATTAGTTATAACTACTATTTTTTCCAGTGTTAACCCCAAAAAATTACTATTTTCCACAGCAAATAATTACTACTACTGTGCTTACTTTTCGTGGAAAAAGATGATTCATTGGATCTAAGTCCGATTCCAACTAGTGGTGGAGTTGTGGAACCCATTTGTATTTTTAAATAGTAGTAAATACGGGCTGAATATATATACCAAATAAAAAGAATAGAGACATTAATAAAAATTAAAATTAAAATTAAAATCATTGACATCATGCAATATGTGAATTAAATCAGATTATTCTATATTATCAATTAAACAATGACATTATTATTGAAGTTATTTCTCTTAAGAAGACGATTAAAAGGTTTAATCCGTATACTAAAAAATTCTTACGATTTTACGATAAATATAGAAAAATAAGTATATTATATACCAATTTTTTTTTATGTTATACCAATATTTGACTATGTTTTTTTTTATTTTCTATATTAGCTATAGTATATTTAAAAAAATACACAAATTAATATCATTGAAATTGCAGTATTTGTGAGATTTTTATTTTAATTATTGTTATTAATAAAAAAAGTTTTGGATCTTTGGTCTATAATCTCTTTCACTCCGAAATCAACAGTTGATGATACATATTAAAAACGTAAACCATTTATTCCAAGCGGTGATTCGATCTCAGTTTGTGACATATTTTAGAGATATTTTTGAACATGAATTTGAATTGAATGCTACATTTAGATAAAATGATTTAAGATTTAACTATATATCTGCCACAAATTTCATTAAAGTCTTATTATGGAATCCAACAATCTATTGAAAAATGTCTAAAACTGTATAATTAAGACGAAATTAGTATCATTGATTAATATATATTCTAGCTTTAAAAAAAAGAATCTAGCCATTTTTCGTTGGCTTTATTTTATATCCATTGTATTTCTAAAATAGCATTTCTATTGATTTGTGCTATACTCTTTTTTCTTTTTTCCTTTTTCCTTTTTGCTATGATATTGGAGGGTTTATTTGATTAAAATTTGGAATTATTACAGACAACGAAACTTCTGAGACATTGAAAGTAAGTAAACTTTGAAATAGTCACTTACTTTTTTTCTTTCTTTTGTTGGAAATGTGACTTCCACTCCACTGATCTAAAGCCAACACACCAAATATACTTTCTTTTAGTCTAAATCATTATGCTTTCTGAGGATAACATAACATTTGAACCTTCCACTTATAAATGATCAAGAGATAAGCTTTGACCTAAAACGTACGGTTTAAGTAATCATAAAAACAATTTAGAACGTATAGTATTATTCTTTTACCTAAACCTATAGTTTAAGTTATCATATAAACAACTCAGAACGGTAAGGAAACAAAAAAAAACTAGTATATCCACAGCAAAAAATCGTTAGACCCAACAAATTTTTTAGTTACTATAACCAAAACTTATTATTATCAAACAATAACCAAAGACATCAATTATGTGATCTTATTATATACTATCTTTCATTCTTTTTATTATTGTTATCTTTTCGTTCTGTACACTTTTGCTTTTCTATGAAAGCAAGTCTCACAAAGTTCCTATACAGTTTCATATTCTGGAAATGAGAAAAGTATGTATTAACAAAATAATTTATATCAGCCAAAAATTGCAAAACACGCATCAAAAAGCTTTGTTTGGTGCATGACCCACCAACCAAAATAATATTTAAAATTCAAATTGCCGGATTATCTCGTGTGCATCCTTTATCTTAAAGATGAGTTTGATTTTTAAAATAAAAACAATAATAGTAATTACGTTTTCGTAAGTCAAATGTAAGCAATGTTATAGTATAATCATGTCAAAGAAATTAGGTATTAGGTATATCGCATCCAAAACCAAAAAAGCCTATAACGTATAAAGTGTCCTGCCTAATGTCTTAAAAGCCAATCCAATTATTTGCAAACTCACAACTTATTAGTATTAATTATCAAATATGCATTTAGTGTGTTTGTTAATTTTATTATCTGTTCATGCGTTACATTAAATCGAGTAAGTAACATGTTAAAAAATATAATTAGGTAAGTAGAAGAGAGAATGAAATATATGACGAAATTGTCTCTACAATGTAATTAAAGTAAGTATGAACAAAAAATCCCTAAAAATATTATATTATTCTATCTCTGTAAAAATTGTCCATACAGCTGTGTCATCTCTGAAAAGAGTAGATCTGCGTTTTGCAAAGTTGTTCTGCAAACAAAATAAAATTGGGTTAGAAAAAACGTATGGGAAGAAGATGACAGAAAACAAATATGTTGTAATAGTTGACTATTTTCGAAACTACATATTCTATTGATCTCAGAAGATAGTTAACTACCTCACACTATTTTGTAACTATCTAAAACATAAAACATAGTTAACTATTTTCTGAAAAATAGTTACCAATTTAAAAATATAGTTAACTATTTTTAGAGTATAGTTGTCTACTCTACCGATTTCATAACATAGTTGACTACATAAAAATGTTGTCGTAATAATTACTTATTTAAGTAAACATAGTTAACTATGTTCAGGACGTAGTTCCTATTATAGTTTGCATAAGGAAAAAGAATAACATACATAGTTAACTATTAACAGAAACATAGTTACCTATTAATTTATGAACATAGTTAACTATATCGATCTCCACGATTGGAGATTTTCGATCCATGGCAATGAGATAAGACAAAGTGATTGAGAGTTGGTTTTGTGGATCACCAGGGAGAGAGATGGGATCGATTATAGTGCTTGTGTCAGACGAAGAAGAAGAAACGATGGAAGAGGAAGAAGAAACAAACGATGGAGGAGGAAGAAACGATGGAGGAAGAAGAAGACTCAGAAACAATGGAAGAAAATGAAAAAGAAGAAACGGCGGAAGAAGAATAAAAAGAGGCTAAGGTTTTCCCCTTTATGAGTTTTTATTGTTTTTTATTAAAGGTAAAAATGGAAAATCAAACCTCATATTGTTAGTCACTACATTTTAATTTATTGTATGTTAAATAATAAATTAGATATTTATTAAGTAATATAGAATACAATTTCCCTTTAATAGCAAACAAGTAAAATAAAAGTCAAGAAGTCGTTGAACATGGTCAGGGGTAATCTAGCAATTTACTACAACTTAAAACCAAATGATGTTTAGTTGAACAAAGATATAAGTCTAGTAGTTGAGCTAACGAGTTGGTTAGTGTTAATGTGTCAATTTCTTGAGTTGGTTTTGTTTTGACCAATTCTGATCAAAATCTTCACATCAATAAATGTCTCCAACCACAACCAAATTGTGGAATTTATAATCACTAAAGCATATTAAATGTCAGGAGACAAGGGAACCCCTTCTAAATCAGTCAGAGTCTTTCAAACTTCTCTTTCAATATGAAAATATATACTAATTCAGAGCAAGACAGCTGAAGACTATTAACCAGTCCAGATATGAATCCGGTTAAGTGAATTTGCTGAACCGAAACCGGATTTTTGACAGCAAGAATTCAGATTTCTACTTGTACTAAGCATTACAATCTAAAGTGTTTGGTTTTACAGACTGGTACAATCCAAACCGATCAGTTAGATCACTAAAATAGCTTCTTCTTCATTCTCTTACACAAGCTTTACAATCAGAAAAAATTGAACTGAAGATAAAAATGGAAGTCCCAATACATATACTGCTTCTTCACCGATTTGCAATACCTACAAAACTTAATACCATTTAGTTACCATTTTTGATTGCAAAGACCTAAACAAAGCAACACTGATAATCTCAATACAATTTGATGGAAGACTTTAATCGTCACCAGGAGAATTATCAGACACCATCTTTATGGATTCTTCTTCTTCTTGTTCTGCGTCAGTGTTTTGACTTTCAGCCTTTGTGGACTCACATTGCTTGTTCAACGCATTTTCAGATTCTTGCTCCTCTTGTTTCATATCCAAGGGTTTATTATCTGAATGAAGCGGAAGTCGATAAGCTTCAGTTTTCTCATCGGTTTCTGGATCTGAATCTCCATCTTGGTTGGTAGATTTTGGTTCAGAGCTTTTGCTCTCTAGCGAGATTGACCTTGTCGTACCAGTAATTCCCTCTATACTTGGCTCTGGTGCTTCAGATGGCGCAGCTGCTACCATAGAATCTTCTTCAGGTGGTGGAAATCTGATTGGCTCTGAGGAAGATGGCTCTGTGATGTTTAAGTTGTGAGGAGGTATATTGGGTTGAGAAGACCCTGAAGTTTCACCTGATAGAGACGGTGGAGGCAAAGGAGGAGTTGAGGATGTTTGTGGATTGCCTTGAGAGCTGCTTTCGACAACATTGTGGCTGCTACTAGCAATGTCTGTAATTATTTGACTCGATGGATGCAATTTACGTTTCTTTTTCCTTCGCAGACTGTGTCTTGGATCTCTAGGAACAGGAGGCGGGGGATCTGGTATCACAAATGGTGGAATGGTGGTCGAATCTTCACCATATAAAACGCGGACTGATTGAGCTATAGCTGACACGGTTGGAGGTAGAGTGGGTGGTTCAGGTGACTTCACGGTAGGAACAGTCACAGCATCCCGTAACCAATGAGGTAGCTTGTTCTCTGAAGAGCTGCTTCCCAATATGTCTTTCCCCATCACATTGGAGAAATTCAACACTCGATTTGGATTAAGGAGAGATGGATTGGCTGATCTTCCCAAGAACACATTGTTGCTTGAATCAAGCGTTGGAGGTAACTGCATATCCAGAAACAAAGGCAGTTTCCCGCGCTTAATGGCGTCCCGTTTTTCTTCCATTCTCTGTGTGTTTAAGGAGCTTAAATTATCCAAGCCCAGTGAACCTAAGTTGCCCATTCCGAGAGAGTTGAGTGGAAAAGGCTTCTCATTGTGAATATTTGTCGATGCCCCTGGTCGTTCAGATGGTCCAGCAGATGGATCCCCAGAAAGATTGCCGGTGCAAAGATTTGCCAAAGGAGGAAAAGGCTCACTTCGAAATCCCAGGTGATCAGATGGCTCAAATAACGGAAGGGTAGATGCTAGATCGCTGAACCCGAGTTTTATGTCTGTGAGGTGGGATTGGAACCTTGGAGGAGTATATTTAGTTCCATGTAAAGCCCGATTCATTATACCTTGGGGAAGGCCAGGAAACAAGGAAGCTTTGGTGGACTTATCAGTCCTGCTTGATTTAGATGGCAGAGAAGAAAGACTATCCAAGAATTTACGCTGCTCTTCTTCCCACCTTGCTGCCAAGTACTCAGGAGTTTTAAATTTAGAAAATTTTAGCCTTGGATCTCTGAGAATCGTCTCCCAATTTCCATACCCATGTCTACGGATCCCAATCCAGAGAGAATCTAGTTCATCCTCGGACCATGCATCTACTCTTGTTTTCTTTTTCTGTAAGTGCCCAAACCCAGAACCTGTTCTTAACATTATATTCTCCAACACCTTTCGATGGTTCTCTGGGATAGATGAAAGGGCTGATGAAAACTGGTCCAAACCCAAAGACGGTAATTCCTTCTCTTGTTGGCTGAATACCGGTGGATCCGGAGGAGGGATTTTCATATTGGGTAGGAACGGCATTGGTGGTACGGTAAATAGGTCTTGCATAGAATGACCAGTACCTTCAAATCTCTTCCTCAACGAAAGATTGGCCATGATGTCTTGATGCGAAGTTCCCATGGCTCTTTGCTGAAATGGAAATCGAGGAAGCAGCTTATCATCAAATGGTAGGTTAAGTAGCGGAAACTTCTCCTGGAAATCAGTAAAAGAAGCACCAGAACTTCTGGGACGCTCAAAATCTCCAGGCGAAGGAAACTGCAAGTCTCATAAAATTTAAACCATACATAAGTATAGAATATGTTTATATTTCATATGCATGCGTATGGGAATAAGACGTGTTGAAAGAAATTGCATGTAAAGGAGGGAGGGGAATACCGGACGAAGTGGAAGCCAACCATCCAGATTATTAAGAGGCTGCTGAGAAGGTTCCTCTTTTACCTTCTGTGGCTTCTTACCCATGAAAGGCTCCTGGTCCTTTGCTTCCCTCTCAACCGAGCTTGATGTTTGGGGTAGATTGAAAGGGAAATGAGGTCCTGTGATGGTTCTGTTTTGTCTACTACTTGGACGCGAATAATTTCTTCGGGAGGTTTCTGGTTGAGTAAAATTTGGAGCACACAGTCCAAGAACTGGCAGATTGTTTGGGGGTAAAGATGGCGGACATCCTGCGCCATGATGTTGCTGGGTTGGAAGATCTGGTGTAAGATCTGAAGAACTGTCTAGCCCTAGCGAGCTGGCTTTTCTTTTTTGTGGATCAGTTTGCTGACAAGCTTTGCCATCGTCCAAGTCCATTATTGCAGGGCTTTCTTCGTCCTGATTAGCTGCTTCAGTTACCTGATCCACATTGCCGTTCGGAAGAGAATCTTCAACACAATTCCTTTTTGCAAGCCGGTTCTTTTGCCTTTCTCGCAGCTTCGCACTGTTTTGCAGAAAACAAAGATATTGTTATTCAAGATCTTGAAATAAGCATGAAAAGGAGCCACAGACTTCACTTCACTTTCACCAGCAAGTTAATATGACAAATCCAATATCTTCTAACCAAATTTACACAAATTGATATTGCTACAGAATTTTCGTATGTCTTCTCATCAGGAGAGATCACAATCTTTGGGCTCAGTAAAACTTATCTGGGAAGCAGACGTGAATTTAATCTAATACTTGCAAAAGGTACAAAAGTTTCCAACTTCACTTTTATCAACCTAGCAAATGTCGAACAATGAATAGACTTAGAACTTAAACTTACAACTTTTCTTTTAGAGCTCGCCCTGCAGGTGTATATTCCTTCTTAGGTTCTGGTTCTGGTTCTTTCTCATCTTCATTGCCACCCTGCAATAATTACAAAACAGGGATACTGGTAATTGGCATGACAAAGGTATTCATAGCCACAAAAGTTGGGTGTAGAGTAAAACGGTTACCTCGATTACAGCTCCACTGGTATGTGGGGCATATGCTTCCCTGTACGAAACAGCCTTTCTCAAACGCTTCCCTCTACCAAGTGCTGCTTCTTCCTCGCTCTGATATCTCTCCCATCTACAAATACAGTTGTCCGTATGAAAATCAGTTAACAAGTAGTAAGTAGTCAAATCTGCCAATATCACTTTGAGCGAAGCAAATAACAGAGCTAAGTCGCTGAACTCGGAGCAAGAGGGAACTCAACCTCATGCGCAGAAGCCTGTCCCATTCATTCTCTTCAGTAAAATTAACTACATCATCATCTTTTTTCTCTGAACTCTGTTCACCAGTATCATCAGTCCCCAGAGCAGGTGACTCAGCTCCAACTTGTTCTTCAACTTCCTCATTCCATTCCACAGGCTGTTTAAGAAGAAATATATAAACCATTAACAAAGGAAGCAATGTAATTGTCATTTTGGAAAAAAAAGATTTACATTAAACAATTCAACTAGGTAGTTTAAAGCATTCTTCTGGTGATGCAAGGGTCATTTGAGTAAATCCAGTTTTGGCCTGTTTTACTATTCCTCTTTAATCAGCTAAGCATTACTGTCTACCAATTCCAGGTGGTATTTTATTTCCTATTTGAGAAGCAGAATGCAAAAGAAAAACTTGCTTCTGGAAACCATATCAAGACAGCGCATATCAGCTGTGACTAAAAAAGGTGCATATCAACATGTCATTTAGCAACACAGACATATGAATATGATTCCTCACCTTTACGGAGCCAAGCATATCATTCTCCAACTCAGTATCAGCGCCATCGGTGGAGGCTGATTGAATATTTGACCGGTCAAGCAACTTCATAATTGCAACCTCATCCCAAACAATCTTCCCATTTCCATCTGTACATTTGTCCTGGTAAACATCTCCTAGGCCACCACCCTTTTTCCTGCTCTTGCTTTCTAAATCCATGATCACATCTAAGTTGCCATTGCTTTCAGATGTATCTTTCTTGTTCTCACCAGTAGAGTCGTTGAAAAGTTCTTCAGTCCCCCAGCGCAGAATATCTTCAAACTCCTTCTGAGATCCAGATTTGTTAACAAAAAGCTGATCGAGCATCAACTTCTTCTTGGCCAGCTGCAAAATACGCTCTTCGACACTGGCACGGACAACAAGTCTGTATACCAAAAGTCGTTTGGATTGTCCAATTCGATGTGCTCTATTCATGGCTTGGATATCAGCATGAGGGTTGAAATCAGAGTCATAGATGATAACAGTATCAGCCGTTGCCAGATTGATGCCAAGACCACAGGCACGTGTCGATAACAGAAAAACAAACCGGTTTTTGTCTTGGTTGAAACGTGCTATAGCTGCCTGGCGATCAGCTACAGCAACAGAACCATCCACCCTTTCAAATGTTTTAGGCCCAAATTCTATATTCAGGTAGTCCTCCAGAATGTCTAGAAGCTTTGTCATCTGTGAAAATATCAGAACTCTATGGCCTTCCTTCTGTAGCACCTTAAGCATTGAGTGCAACAGAGTCAACTTGGCTGATGCTTTTATCCTCATATCATGAAGAAACTCCAATGACCCAGACTCTGGCTCAGTACCTGGTATGAGATATGGGTGATTGCAAACCTTTCTCAGCTGCATCACTATGTTAAGCATTGATTGTTGCGCTACCCCCTTCCCAATATTTCGTAGTATCTGATAGTTCTTAGTTAGCATCGCACGATAATATTCAGCCTGGATTGATGTCAACTCAACAGGAACCATCCTCTCTGTCTTTGGAGGAATATTCTGCATGGCATCTTTTTTAAGCCGGCGAAGCATATGAGGAGCAACAAGTTTCTTCAGTTCCTCTACTTTCTCAGCACTTGTCAAATCATGGAACCTCTCCTCAAAAGAAGACAAAGAAGGGAATGAAGATGGTTGCAAGAAGTTGAGCAGATTATACATCTCACCAATGTTATTTTGAAGAGGGGTGCCAGTCAAAAGTACACGGTGTTGAAAAGAGAACGTGTTGAGCAAGCTAAACAGCTTACTTTCTGAATTCTTTAGACGATGCCCTTCATCAACCACAAGAACCTCCCACGGAACCCCACGTAAATGAGATGAGTCAGCCAGAACCATTTCATAAGTAGTTAAAAGGACATTAAATTTAAAGGGCGTCGACTTCTTGGTCGTCCCAGTAGGATTCTTAGCATGCCACTCATAGTCTCGAATTATGGCTCTTGCTTTTGCGCTTCCGTGATACTCCACAACATTAAGCAGTGGAGCCCAAAGAGAGAACTCGGAAAGCCAGTTTGGCATTGTTGAAAGTGGAACCAAAACTAAACAAGGTCTTGCAACTCCAAATTCAAAGTAAAGTGAGGAGAGAAATGCACTGGCAGACACTGTTTTTCCAAGCCCCATCTCATCAGCAAGTATTACATTTTTCGATTTATGCCAGCATCTACGCAACCAATTCAAGGCCTCAAGCTGATGGGGAAACAAGGCACCTCCTCTGAGCTCTTGAGGTTGTTCCGTGAGGGTAAGAATTTCACTTTGCTGATTCTCACCCCTTGTCCTTGCGGAATTACCCTTAGTGATATCCCTTTCCAATGTTTTCTGTTCATACTGCTGAAAAAGATCTATCAAATGGGGTGATTTCTTAAGAATAGGCTCCTCCAAGCTCTCCCACGTGCATTCATCATAAGCTAAACCTGTCCATTTTACGTAAGCTTCTTGGTTACCTTCTTTTGAAACCCGAAGAGCAATTATACGCTGAGGCTGTTTCCATTTATCTTCACAGATATTTATCACAGTTGTTCCATACTTTGATTTGTAGTTCTCTAGTTTTCTTTTAGCAAGACCTTTCAATTCCGCCTCAGAAATCCAACTATTGTGGATATTAGATTTTCCCACCCATTTAACAAGAAACTCATACGATACAGTCTCTCCAATAAGATCTGAAGTTTTAGCAGCAATAGGCTCCTCAACTTCTTCCCCAGCCACAGTGCCTTTTTCCCCCGTTTCCTGTTCTGCTTCTTGAAGTAACTCCTTCCCCGTTTCTCCGCTTTCTGTCTCACTAGCTTTTATATCTTCAGTATCCACATGTCTACTCAATGTGGCATCAGAATTGTCTTCCAAAAGCATCTCTTCTTTCCCCTCAACCAAACCCTCAGTACCTATAGCAGATTCATCCATATCTTTATCCTTCAGACGTGAATCCCTGGAACTTTTACCTGTCTCAGAAGAGGAATCTGTTCTGTCCTCGGCAACTACTAATTCAGCATTAGTATCTTGTACTGAGCTATCCCGCTGGTCATTAGCTAGTAAATTATCAGAACACAATTCATCTGAAAGAGCACTATACAACGAGGTTTTATTCGGATCTTGGATTCGGCATCCTAAAACACGATCAACCTGCTAGGAACCCACCAACAAAAGAAGAAAAAACATTATATTACCAAGCATAAGCAACACATAAGTCGCCAGAAATGAAGGCACGTCATCAGAGACAATTCTGAGGAACAAGAAGATTTCTGATGGCAGAGACCCAATGACTGATTACCTGCACGTTTCCAGGAGGAAGAGAGGTTTTGTCATCCAAATAACTAGAAGATTTATCTGTGTTACGTATTGCACGACGTTCCTCCTTGGAAAGCTTCTGCATTATTACAAACATATACTAAATGAAAGATGATACAAGATCAACTTCGAATGAAGAATGCAATCAATAGAACTATCAAACATCATCTGTTAGATATGTCAACTCTATATAATCTTGCTTTTAAGAATCCTAATGAATAAACATCAAACTATTTCCAAGCTTTCAAAGAGGTAATCACAATTCATCTGCCGAAATAAAGGTATAGTCATATGCATCGCATTGCCTTGTGAAAAACCACTCAACTAATAATCAGGTAAAAACACTAATTGAGTTTGGGTAGGGAGATTGGAGAATAAACAGATGCTGCAAAATGTTAAGCAGAACAAAATGTCACACTGTTTAATAAGAACTTGAAATCATAATTCACAAGAGCCACAATATTCAGTACAGAACAGGAACATTACATGCAACCAAAGACTCTTTACACTGACGCAGAAGTTACTCAACATTAGAAAGAAAAAAAGAGATTGAAACAATTATGAATTTTGTAAACGCTCTCTGATCTCTAAATTCTTTAAATATTTTTTAGTGCTACAACAAACTTAAGACCAAGACATGGATGCAACATTTTCAGGTTCCATACAAAATATCCCCAAATATCAGCATAGTAGATGTCTACAAAACCTCTAAGAATTAGGAAAACATACCTCGATTTTCCCTGGTGTTTCCGTCCCGGATTGAGGTTTGGACAAAGATTTTAAAGTCACACGATTTTTCTTTTTCTTTTTTTTCGACGACTCTGATGTTTTGGTATTCTGAGAACCCACTTTGGACGAACTTTTCTTTGCACGCTTTTTCTTGTCAGTCTTACACCTTTTAAGAGTTTCCCCATCATTAAGCTCACGCTTCCGTTTTTTCCTTTTGCCTTTTCCACTCTCCGCTTCAACAATTGCCTTGTTCTCCACAATCTCGCTAAGATCCTGTTCTAACTTCTCCACAGGTGCTTCATGATTTTTCTCCGTATTTGATAGTTTAGATTCAGAGAGATCTTCACAAGAGAGCAAGGTTGATCTTGCATCAGAAGGCAGATCTGCAGTAGGTATGACAGCTTTTCCTAGATCATCTTCTCCATGAGACGATGAGTCGGGTCGGTCATCCACGGATGCATGACCCAGCTCAGCAGTGGAACACCCATCCATCGGGGACGAATAAACTTCCTTTCCTATGGATTTGCTCTCTTCAGCCGAAATAGATTTCCCTTTCTCTGAAGCTTGTTCTCCAGAAATTATAGAACTGCAATAAATCTGGGAAGCTCTCTCGCACTTTGGTCCGGCTTGTGGATGTCTTTTCGTTGTTTTTGTCCTTGCTCGCTTTGCAATGGCATCTAGACGATTAACAGGCTTGAGCGCATCGCTGTTTTGGGAACACTTTGGGCAGACCCACTTTCCATTTGGAATCCGCTGGACGAGACGAGATAAGGATTAAGATAAGTTATCCAATCTGGGTATTGCGAATCTACCATAAGGGAAGGATAAGCGAAAAAATAAATCGTTTACCTTAAGAGGCGGATTGAGGCATTCGGTATGATAGGTCCGAGGACAACTATCACAGCACAGTAAATCACCACCCAGGTCACAGATCACACATTCAAAATAATTCTGTAACATAAAAAAAGGTATTCACAAAACAACACCATATATGGAATAAGAAGAAAAACTTTTTAAAACAACACCAGAAAAGTAAATTGAAGCTACCCCATCATTTCCCTTCCTTTTAGAGGAGGCCCTTTCAGGAGTTGAATCATTCCTAAGCCGATGCTTAGTTGGTTTGGCGGAAGAAGAGTATTCCGGAGAATCAAAAGCCACCGAACTATCCACTTTTTGGTCTAATAAATCTAGTATACACGGAAGTTTTCTTCGTTTTTGCTTCATGACCCAATCTCTATTAATCATTTCACTGCCTGAATCTTTCATCTTCCATTTCTGTTTTCATACCATCTGCCTGATAGAGCACCGGATAGACCTTCATGTGTAAATCACAGCTACAGAAGTAACCAAAGAATACTGGCCTTCAAAAAACCTTTGCTCCTACACTAAAATCACAAAAGAAAAACGAGTAAGGCAAACCTTAATCTAAAATCAAGAGACACTGAAGCAACAAGGAGGTTGTTAGATTACACACATGCTTAGAAACATTGAACAAGAAACTGATGTGATAAAATTGAAATATAACTCAAACCAAAGAACAAATCAACGATGCAATATCACAAAACAGAAAGAAATGGCATCCACAAGTCAATAGTCACATAAATGATAGATTAAATAGGTGGAAATCTCAGTGTACCGACCCATAACCACAATTCCAATCACCTTTACAATGATATGGTCTTATTTCTGTAACAAAATAAAAACCAAACAGCATCATCGAAGCATTAAACGCTAAAGAAGCTAGGAAATTAAATGATGTCCCTGCTAAATATGGTGGTTACTTCACAATGTTAGAAATATCACGCTAACTGATTAACATCCGTAAAATCTAGAGTCTCAATTAAGAATGAGATACAAACCTAGTAACTAATCTAATCTAATCTCAGCAGAGCTTTGCAGATAAACGATTTGATCCCTCACTCCCTGGGAATACTTCCATTATGTTAATACTTTAAAACATTCCGCTACTTAATTGAACATTTCTCCAAGGCAATACACTAGCCTGTTTCCGACGGCAGTTTAGGAAACTGGAATTCCTTTAGTAAGATAGCTCATGAATGAAGCTTTCAAAACTTTATAACTTAAAAAACAAAGATCAATGATTCTATTTAAACCGAAAGAAACCCTAGTGTCAAAATGAGTTAGTTTCAGATAGTATAAGGCTTTGGTAATGAAACAATATATTTAGCACTCGAAATCTATAGTCAAGCAAACCAATAACTAGAAACTTAATCACTCCGATTCAAGTAAACACAGCCTTTTGGTAATGGAAGCACGAACAATCGTGAAATTCAAACACAAAACCATGAGAGACAGAGCTTAGAGATCAAAAGAAACACAAGTCAAAGAAGCATATTATTACAAGACACATTGGCACTAACCACAAAGCTTCATTGAGAAAAACCCAATTTCCCTGAGACTTAAAAAAAAAACCCAATTAACCATATCACTTAAAAATCACTCCTTTAATCAAACAGCATTAACATGAAACAAACATCCAAAAACCCAACACACCAAAGCAAATCATGAAAAGGATAAAAGCATCGAAATTCATGGAAAACAAAAATTACCCAGAAAAAAAGAGAGAAAAGAGCTTACCAAATCTGAAATCGGGAAAACAAGAAAGAAGTTAAACACTAGTCCGATGATCAAGGACGAGAAATCCGGCGACGGAAGTTAGGGATTGAAAGTCCCCGGAAGAAAAGGGGGGGCTTCTAGGGCACGGCCTCAACACGAGAGAGAGAGAGAGAGAGAGAGGTACGAAACGAGAGAGAGAGAGAATGAGAGAGAGACGCGACACGAGAAACGATAAATAAATAAAGAGAGAGAAAGTCTTTTGTTTGTGGAGAGAGAGAGAGAGAAAAGAGAGGCATATGATTCGGATTCGCCGGGCTCATAGGGGAACGGACTCTGACATGGCACGCACCGCACGAGAGAGAGAGACAGAACCGGGAACGGAGAGTGACCTTAACCTCTCCCAACACGACACGTGTCTCTCTCTCTCTCGGTTTTTGCTTTCTTCCTCCGTTTCGATTCGAACCCTTTTCTCTATTTCTCGCTCTAACCTTAGTGTTGTGATTGTTGCAATCGAAGGAGATGAAGAGAGGAGAGAGAGAGAATCCGCCATGGATCTTTATTCCTCAGTTTAGAGATTCTCAGTTTAAAAGTTTTGAGTTTAATAAAAACGGTGTTTTTGGTTATAGTTAAATTCGTTTTTTTTTTAGATACGAAGCTTTATCTTTAGATTTTCTTTAATTTATTATTATTGTAGACAGAATCAGATTAAAATTAAATCTTATGTTTAATTCGCCGCCGAAAACGATCTATCTTTTTGACTCTTTAAATTAATGTTTGTGTTCCTTTGAAGAACTAAAACAAAAGTAAATAATTATATAAAATTTTCGATTTTTTTTATGGTCATTTTCTCTTTTAAAAACGTCTTAACTGGTGTGTATATGTTTATTTGTTCAAAAATATTTAATGAAAAATGTAAAGTGGACCATCAGGTTTTTGGGCCGAACTATGGTTACTTGTAGTTGACATTAGAATCATCCATTTGGGACCCATTTGAAGCCTTTGAAAGTGAGAGCTGTCATTAAATCTTTTTTTTTCTCTCATAAACTTATAGAAAATGAAATATATTTTTTTGTTGGACAAAAAAAAACAAGATTTTAAATTTTTAGAACTGGGGTCTTTTTATTTTAGACAACAAACTCGAGTTCGGCCCGGTTGTTAAGGCTATTCTCATTATTGGTATCAGCTACGAGCTCAATCCATTAACATCCAACTATGAACAGTTTAAGCATGATCTACTTGTCAAAGGGGAAGTCGGATCTCCGAGGGATCACGATCTCAATCTTTAGAGTTAGTCGGCCTACGTGTCACAAGTTGGGACTGAGGTTCAACGAAGAACTCAGAAACAACAATGAGTGGTTCTGAGAAATGCGGAGCTCGTTGCGGTGTTGGTCCAACATTTTCGGATATCCGAGCGTATAGTTTTTATATATTATCCAAAATCACAAATAATAAATATAAAAAATAACATTGAAATTTCATTAAACAGTTTCCATTTCCATAAATTGTTTGTAAAAAGAAACAGTAAAAGTAAAATTATATTTTTGAAATATGGCTATTTTTTGCATTTTCGCCTGCATAATTATTTACTAATCTCACATAATTGAGCTTCTCAACATAGCTGTTTTAATTGATAGCAAAGTCAGCTACTTCATTCAATCTCTCTTGTTAAAAAAGTCTTATAAATTTATTTATTTTTATATAAACGTAGATAAAAAGGAGTTTATATCTAATTTTTTTTCAATTGATATAGTTGAAATAGATATATATTATAAATAAGAGCATCGAATTCGAAGAGGAGGATCATTCAAAATTTCCTAAGCAAAAGAGCTCTCGAATACAACTTAGTAGTTAGTACTGATTTATTGTGCAATAAAACATTCTAAACTTCTTTTGGTCTCCTTAGCGTATTGTTCATACAATGAAGATTTTAGATACAATTTCCTTCATTTCATATCTTCATAATTGCTTGTAGCGAGTATTCGCATCAAGACTAACATTTCAAACCAAAAACATCACGAGATCATTTTAATTTTTAGCACATACAAAATTAAATTATGACTGAAACATATAAAACCTTTACAAATTCGGAAGATTATAGAACATAAGCAGCAAAAAAATATATTTTATTAGGTTAGAAAATAGAAAAGTTTTCCTTACACCCACAATAAACTCTTCATTTTTAATCTACTTTTCACCCAAATCTCAACCAAAAAAAAAAAAAAAAATCAATCCTCCAAACATTTCATAGGAACACTCCACGTCGTGTTCTTCACTTGTTCAGACAAAGACAGATACTTTCTCCAATCATCAAGAACAAGATTAAGATCATGAAGCTTCTTCTCTAATCCAATACAACAATTAGCATGCATTGTGCAAACCAAGTTTATGTCTCTGCTCGTTTGACAAAACCCACCAAAGTAAACCGTATCAAAGAATCTCATTTCGATTCCAATCTCAGTGACAAAAGGCTCGTGCTTGATTCTGTTGAACACATCTTGATCGTGTAACTCTGGATAATTCAGGCGAGATTTATGCCAAAATTTGTAGAACTCGATGCTTCGATTGTTTGATTTTACGTATGTGAAACCTCCATTGACCCAATTGTCTGAATCGTAAGGGTTACCGAAGAATCTATCACACGCCATTTGAAAATCTCCATCTGGATATAGCCGAGGAAATGGATCTCTAAGCCACATTATATCCGCGTCCTAAATTTACATACACAAGAATTGATTATAAAGTGTGATTAGCTCCGATGAACACTTCATAACTGTGAATCTTTTTAAAGAAAAATTATATGCGGAAAAATACTTGACTTACGGAATTACGGAAAAAATATGCGGAATGGAAAAGAGAATTTATTAAGCGAAAATGTTGATTTATGGCGTAAGTGGTAACTATAAAAATTGAAAACATAAGATTTATGAAGGAAATTAAAAACTTTTGTTGTGGAATGACATCTTTTATTTTACATGTTTAAAAAAAAATACAGAAAAAGCATCTAGTGTTTTGGCGAAAAAAATTCTAAAAGACACAAAAATATCAAAAACGCGAATTTTTTTTGGTGTTTTAGGCCAATAAGCTAATATCATTCACACCCTTAATTTGAAAAGTTACAAACTACGGAATGTGATTTGTAAAAACTTTGCAGAATCGCAAAAATCATTCTGTTTTCAACCATTCTGCATATTCTCAGTTAGAAGTTAGAACGATTGATTCTATCTTTTAAACAAGAATCACATAGAAATGAAGAATTAAGAAAAACAAAAAATACAAAACCGTGAAATGTTTCCTAAAAAGATCTACAGACTTCAATAAATGATTTTTTTTTTGTTTAACTCAACTGAAGAATTGCAAAACTACAAAATTCCTTTGATTTTGGTCATTAAATTCTTCAAAAATTGCGGAATACCCGACTCTAAATCGCGATTCCGCATAATAATATGATTTGTAAAAAGACTGTAAAATCACAAAAAATTCTACAATTTCGAAAGATATTGATTCTACAAATGAATCTGTTGATTCCGATATGACATATCACACTCGGTTGTTAGAGCTGAACCGGGTTTGGTTTAGTTCTATTGGTGCAGGAGCTGATTGGAGATAACTGGTGTGGTTATTAGATCTGTCAACTCAGGGTGTACCGGCTTCTGATATATATATGAGGAAGAGGAGAGTTTGTCACGTTAACCTAATCGATTAGAAGAGAACAAGAGAGACGTTTTCAACGAGACCTAGGGTTTTAGGTCTGAGAGAGAAAAAGAGAGAAGAGAGATCTAGAGAGAGTTCTTAATGCGTTGTTGAGTTCTCTTGAACTATATCTTGGTGTATTCTTTCTATTCTAGTGGATTATTTGCTTGTGCCGTCAAGCCCCAGATGTAGCGACCTCACATCTAGGCGTGAACTAGGTTAACAAGTTATCTGTGTGCAAATTTCTATCTCTATCTTTGCATGTTCAATCGATCGTTAGATTTCTAGGGTTCGTGAAGCAATCAATCGCTTGCTTAAGGTTAGATTCACAAGTTTAAGCATAACAAAGTGGTATCAGAGCTTCGGGTTGAGTGAATCTATGGTGAACGATCGAATCGAGGTGGAGCGATTCGATGGAGAAGGCGATTTCTCTCTGTGGAAGAAGCGCATGCTCGCGCATCTATCAGTTTTGGGATTGAAGGATGTTCTGGTCGAAGCAGTTCCGCAAGCTGTAGCAGTTAAGAAAGATGAGGATCCAGCTACAGCGAAGCTTCGGATCGAGAAAGAAGAAGCATATCGGCTTGAAAGATCTGAGAAGGCGATGAATCTGATTTTCTTGAATGTTGGAGATCGAGTACTGCGAAAACTCGATGTATGTACGACTGCTGCATCTACATGGTCAACATTGGAAAGGTTGTATCTCTCTAAGTCACTTTCTAATCATATTTACTTATAAAATAAGTTCTATACGTTTAAGATGAATGATAAAAAAAACTATTGATGATTTTTTGAAGGTTGTATCGGAGTTGGCGAGTGTGAAGGTCTCTGTATCAGAGGAGGTGCAAATTATCTTACTATTGAACTCACTACCACAACAATACAACTCTCTCAAGGAGACTCTAAAGTATGGTAGGAAGACTCTCACCCTGGAAGAAGTCATATCAGATGCTAGATCAAAGGAGAGAGAGATAAAAGAAAATCCAAGCTCACAAAGAAGTGGGAAAGCTTTCATAGTTCGAGGAAGACCTGAAAAGAGAGAACTGTACAACAAGAAGTACAAGAGCAGCTCTAGGTCAAGATTTGGTTCAGGCTTAAGAATTACTTGCTAGTACTGCAAGAAGGAGGGTCACCTGAAAAAGGATTATTTCTCCAGGAAGAAAAGAATGGAGAATGAAGAACGTGGTGAAGTAGCTGTGGTGATAGACAAGCTACAGGAAATTGACGCACTGTCTATATCAGACAGAAATCATAAATGATCGGTGGATCATTGATTCTGGATGTTCATACTATATGACATCTAGAAGGGACTGGTTTGATGATTTCACAGAAGTTACAGGAGGCCAAGTGTTACTGGCCGATGACAGATCAGTAGTAGTACAAGGAATTGGTCAATCAGAATTAGTGCTACAGGAGGATCAGTCACCAAGCTCACCAATGTCAGATATGTTCCTAACCTTGCTCGTAATCTAATATCTGTTGGTACTCTTGATGTGCAAGGGTTCTTACAGGAAGGTGAGAATGGTAAGACAATATTATACAAGAACAATAAGTTGGCTCTACAGGGAACATTGACTGGTACAAGGGGTCTGTATCTTCTGGATGGTGAGACTGTGGTAGCTCAGTCAAATCAGGTTGTGTCAAAGGATGACACAGCCCTGTGGCACAGTAGAATGGGTCATACAAGTATGAGGAATCTGAAGGTTTTTTGGCTGAACAAGAAAAAGATTAGTGATCTGAATTTCTGTGAAAACTGTATAATGGGCAAGAACAAGAGGTTAAGTTTCAGTGTTGGGAAGCACAACAGTGAAGAGGTCTTGAAGTATGTTCATGCTGATCTCTGGGGATCATCTAATGTAACATTTTCCATGTTAAAGAAGCAATACTTCATGTGGGATCATCTAATGTAACATTTTCCATGTTAAAGAAGCAGTACTTCATGTCTATAATAGATGACTGCTCAAGGAAAATGTGGGTTCAGTTTCTGGCAATAAAGAATGAAGCCTTTGGTAAATTCGCAGAGTGGAAGATTATGGTGGAGAATCAAGTGAACAAGAAGGTGAAATGCCTCAGGACAGATAATGGTCTTGAGTTCTGCAATCAAGAGTTTGATGAGTTCTGCAGGAAGCATGAAATTGAAAGGCACAGAACGTGTGCTTACACACCTCAGTAGAATGGTGTAGCTGAGAGGATGAACAGAACCATAATGGAGAAAGTCAGATGTTTGCTGAATGAATCAGGACTTGAAGAAAAGTTCTGGGCTAAAGCTGTGTCTACAGCTGTATACATTATCAACAGAACACCATCATCAGCAAATGACTTCAACATTCCTGAAGAAATTTGGTTGAAGAAGACAATAGGGTATGCACACATGAGGAGAGTTTTGGCTCAGTGGTTTATGTTCATGTAGACCAGGGGAAATTGAAGCCAAGAGCACTCAAAGGAGTGTTCATCGGATATCCTCAAGGAGTCAAAGGTTACAAGATTTGGCTGATCGAAGACAAGAAGGTTTTAATCAGCAGAAACACAGTATTTCAGGAAGACACTGTCTACAAGGATCTGCTATAAGATAAAGAATCTGGAAAAACGTTCAGCTGGTTTGAAGAGTAAAAAAAATGGTACAGTGTTGATGGAAGCTTCATGTTTTGAAAAGAATAAAGACATCATGGTGCTGAGTGATTCAGAGGATGAAGCTGAAGAGACTTCACATGAAGGTGGAACTGCTACAGCAGTTCCTGATAGTGAAGATGAGTTAGACAAGGAAGAGGGAAACCTTAACAATTTTAGTTAGCCAGAGATAGGGCTAGGAGAGAAATAAAGAAACCTAAAAGGTACACTGACAATGAAGAAGAAGAGGTAGTTGCATTTGCACTGAGTGTAGGCGAAGTATTGGATTCTAAGGAACCAAAAGACTACACAGAAGCTTTACAAAGTAAAGACTAGAAGAAGTGGAACTCCGGTATGGATGAAGAGATGAATTCTCTCATGAAGAATTGTACTTGGATTTTGGTGGATTTACCAAAAGGACAGAAGACCATTGGTTGCAAATGGGTTTTCAGATTGAAACCTGGTATTGTAGGAGTTGAGCAGCCTAGACACAAAGCCAGGCTGGTGGCAAAAGAGTATGCTCAAAGAGAGGGCATTGATTATCAAGAGGTGTTTTTACCAGTTGTGAAACATGAATCAATCAGGTTCATGCTGTCTGTTACAGTAAACTTGGACTTAGAGCTGGAGCAGCTTGATGTAAAGACAGCCTTTCTTCCTGGGAATATTGATGAAGACATCTACATGGATCAACTAGAAGGGTATGTAGTAAAGGGCAAAGAGGACAAGGTCTGTTATCTGAAGAAGTCTCTATACAGACTGAAGCAAGCGCCTAGACAGTGGAACGAGTGTTTTGATCAGGTCATGATCAAACATGGGTTCATCAGGAGTGAATACAATCAATGTGTCTACTTCAAGGAGTACAAAAATGAGGTATTCATCTACTTACTCTTATATGTGGATGATATGTTGATTGCTTGCAAAAGTGAATTTGAAATGAAAGACTTAAAAGTAGCTAAGAAAATCCTGGGAATGGATATTGAAAGAGATAGAGTTGCTGGTACACTTACTCTATCTCAGTCTAGCTACATCAGAAAGATTCTACATGTATTTAGAATGGATGAAGCTAAGTTTGTTGCTACGCCTTTAGGTAGTCATTTCAAGTTGTCATCTGCTACTGAAGAAGATGAAATAGCTGGGACAAGTGAATTTTCCTATTTAAATGTTGTTGGGAGTCTCATGTATGCTATGATTGGCACCAAGTCTGATTTAGCATAGTGGGAATGGTGAGCAGGTTTATGAGTAATCCAGGTCAGATGCACTGGTCAGCAGTTCAGTGGATTCTCAGGTATTTGAAGGACACTCAAAACAGAGGGCTGGTATTCAGAAAGAATGAAGATTTCAGAGTTGAAGGATACTCTGATTCAGACTATGCAGTAGATTTGGACAAGAGAAGATCAATCTCTGGGTATGTGTTTACTACAAGAGGTAATACAGTGAGTTAGAAGTCAAGTCTATAGGGCATTGTGGCTTTATCTACAACAGAGGCTGAGTACATTGCCTTAACATAGGCTGCAAAGGAAGGTGTTTGGCTGAAAGGATTAGCTGAAGAACTGGGATTCAAGCAAGGAGTGATAAGCTTGCATTGTGATTCACAGAGTGCGATTTGTCTCACAAAGAAGAACATGTTTCATGGAAGGACAAAGCATATGGATGTGAAGTTCAACTTCATCAGGGACTTGGTTGAAGATGGAGAGGTTGTAGTGAAGAAGATTCATACTTCGAAGAATCCTGCAGACATGCTTACAAAAGCAATTCCAGTTCAGAAGTTTGAGCAGGTTTTCGCTATGCTCACAGTAGCTAAGTGCTAAGGCACTAGCTATTGCTTGACGGCGACAAGGGACAAACTCAGAGTGTGAATGTCAAGGTGGAGATTTGTTGATTCCGGTATGACATATCACACTCGGTTATTAGAGCTGAACCTGGTTTGGTTTAGTTCTATTGGTGCAGGAGCTGATTGGAAATAACCGATGTGGTTATTAGATCTGATCAACTCAGGGTGTACCGGCTTCTGATATATATATATGAGAAAGATGAGAGTTTGTCACGTTAACCTAATCGATTAGAGGAGAACAAGAGAGACGTTTTCGACGAGACCTAGGGTTTTAGGTCTGAGAGAGAAAAAGAGAGAAGAGAGATCTAGAGAGAGTTCTTAATGCGTTGTTGAGTTCTCTTGAACTAGATCTTGGTGTATTCTTTCTATTCTAGTAGATTATTTGTTTGTACCGTCAAGCCCCAGACGTAACGACCTCACATCGAGACGTGAACTGGGTTAACAAGTTCTCTGTGTGCAAATCTCTATCTCTATCTTTGCTTGTTCAATCGATCGTTAGATTTTTAGGGTTCGTGAAGCAATCAATCGCTTGCTTAAGGTTAGATTCACAAGTTTAAGCATAACAAAATCGATTTTAGAGGGTTCAGAGAATTAAGACAATACCGTGAAGATGAAGTTAAAACCCATCTCAAGAACTTGTGTAAGAAGCTCGATTCTACGCCACATCATCTTGAGATAATCAGGAGTGTTGTAAACTTTCTCACCGGAGAAATCAGTTTCTGAGGTTTCAACGTGGTAGCAATTAGGATGAAGTTGTAAGCATCGTTGAAACGCCTTGGGATCCAGGCAAACCACTACTACATGTTTCAACAATTGCTGTGTTCCTTGTCCAATACGAAAACTCTCTAAGAAGAGATCGAACAAAGAGTTTGGTTCTGCCCAAGCTTGATTCAATGTCGTTATAATCACTGTCTTGTTCTTGTTCGACGCGTTCTCCAAAATCTCCTTGAAACTGATCTTTCCTTTTGTCTGGAAACAATCAACAAAATTGGACTTAAAAATTACAGATTTAATTCAAACCCTAAAAAAAAAAACAGACGAACAGAGTATATAGCAGAAATAGAGTTTGACTAAGATCTGTAAATACTTACTGTTTCTGGAGAAATCTCTGATGAGTTGAGATTTGTCAATGGTGGAGATGGAGAAGTTTGAAGAGAACTAAGATTGTTGACATCAAGTAGTTGCAGAGGATAAGCTGTTTTGTATAAAACCAGACATGAAGCAGTTAAACCAAGAAACAGAATCAAGATTCTTGTTACATCTTTTTTTCCGTTCGCAAATCCCGAATCCAGAAATTTACTGCAAGAAGAAGAAGATGAAGAGCTCATTTTTTGTTTTGGAAGTAATTTTCTTCTTTTATTCTTTTATTCTTTTTGGTCTTCGTTTGTCGGTTCTTATAATAACGTATACGAGAGAGCAAGGCAAAAGTCATCATTGGCATTCTTGTAACTTCAATATTAATTTATTATTTTGTTTAATTTTTAATTTAAAAACGACTGATGGTAGAATCGTGTATTGTTATTATATTACGAATCTTCAATAATAATTGTGGTGACACAGAGAAAAATCTTTTAGCTGAAAAGAGACAAAAAAACAATACTCCTTTGTTTTAAAATATAAGATAATTTATATATTAATTGAAAAAACATAAGTGCAAAAATCATAGATCTCGATCAAAGAGAAATTTAAAAAACACATCAATTAGATTAACCAATCAAAAACATTCCAATTAATTCTATATAATATGGTGGAAATCTCTACATAATCTCATTAATTTTTTAACATAAGCCTACAAATACATGTGTTACAAATTTAAACCCAATTAAAACATAACATTTTAATATTTTAAAATGTTATATAACATAATTTATTAACGATAAATTATTTATTGATGTTAATTTAAATTTAATTTATAAAAATTATATTAATGTCCATTTGAACATCATATTTGAAATATGATTGATCATACAATTTTTTTTTTTAATATCACTTAATTGTATCTATATTATTTTAATTAAAGTTGAAATTTTGTTATAAACGTACAACTTTATAAATATAATATTTTTACAATTTTTACAGAAATTATGATAGGTTATCGATATAAATATATATATATATATACATGTATATATATGTATCTAAATGTTTTGATAATTTCAATTATAAGAAGATATATACACGAATTAGTGCTATGTTTGCTATCATTCAAACTGTTGGAGCTTATAAAATTATCAACCATGTGTACAAGTTGTCAATATTGGCGAAATCCAAACAGTTCATACAAAATAAATTGAAAACAAAAAAACAATGTTTGAATTTCAAAAAATCATCAGTTTTCACATTTTTATTATTTTTTATATTTAAAAATTTATATATATTAACGCATTATTTTTTTGTTTTGCCGAACTCAAATAAGTTTGAGATAACACATAATCTCACACATATTCGATTTATACCAAAAATATTTACATCCAAATCAAGTGTCATGCAAATTAAATTTTATAAGGTAAAATATATTTATCTGTATGGGAGATGTACCACATAATCTTAATACTTCTAATTTCTCCGATATATTTAAAAAATTCATGATCTTTTTTCAAATATTATAATCTCAACGTTCTTTTTCAAATATTCTAATCCCGCGTTTGATAGAGGAGACATTCACAAAAATCTAGTATATATTAATAGAGGAGACATTCACAAAAAATCCTAGGTGTCGTTCAAAGAGCGTTTTAGGGGACATGTAATTTAATTTAACCAATCAGAACATTTCAGTTAAAATTATATGTCATTATGGAAATCTCTACATATTCTCATTAATTTTATAATATAAGTCCATTCATACATGTTTTACGAATTTAAACCGACCTAAATATAATATATTACCATATCATCTATTTTTAATTTTTTTCTGATATATTAACAATTTTATTATTATTATATTTATAACAAATTATCTATTGTGTATATATGTATTTAGATTAGTATACTATACAAATATTTTTATTATGATGTAGCATATTATTTAATCACACTTGCAAATATTTATACATTTCATTATTGGAAAAAATATATATTTTTCGTTTGTTATGTCCCACAAATTCATATAAATATAAAATTTATCTAATTTATCGTATGCTCTATAATTTACAAGAATAATGAAGATCAATTTTACACTTAAAAGATATTGAAATAAATAATATTTGCATATGTTTTGATCAATTTTACACATAAAATATTAAAACTAATTGCATTAACAGATGTTTGATCAAAAGTATTTAATTTTATTACATTTATGTACAATACATATAATTTTTGTACGTTTATAAATGTTAGAATTCAATTGTTCGTCGTTGCAATGATAGATTATATCTCCCATTTATATATTTTCATAAAGTTATTATGAGTCTATAGTTAACAAAAAGTGTAATTATGAGTGATTAATAAATAACTCATTAAAGAAAAAGAAAAAAGGAGTTTGCGTATCAATTGAGAAAATTGAGTTTTTAGGATAAAATGTGATTCAGTAGCTAAAAAATACAGAAGAGACCTTAAGCCTGAATGTAACTTTAAACCCAAAATAGAAGAGCTAATTGTATTCTCCTCAAATTAGACAAAAGAAAGAATGTGAGACTACCTTTAAACATTATAATCGGTTTATATTGACTATAACTTTGTAAAATACTAAATTTATGAAAATATTTTATTTTATAAAATATATACATTGGATTTTTTCTTGTGGCATTTTAGATGAGATTTGAAATTTAACAGCTGTCTTTTGTAGTTTTGTGGTATTTGATCAAACCTAACTAGTGCGATATGTGACTAGATCTTTTTTTTTTTAACACCGAAAAGTGACTTTATTAATATTTCAAGGACGAAACAAAACAACACAAAAGCCAGAAGGCAACTTCCAAGACACTAAGGTCTAAAACAGAAAGCAACTTAATTGAGAACCTCAACTTTAGAAGGAGGTTAGTATAGGATCCAGACTTAAGAGAATGATACCATTTAGGCATAGAGACACCTTTAGATATTGTCTGCCTCCAAAGAGATAAGGTCTTTTAACCACATAGGAGATCCTCGAGAGATGTAGAATTGATAACGTTGTTCCTTAGTGATGCTTGTTGCAATCTTCTCTGCAACCCGGTTAGCGTCGGGAGACACCGTTTTTACATCCCAGATCTCAAAGGACTCAAGGATAAACAAGATGCCATACCGAAATAATTATTTTATTATTATTATTATTTATAACCAGGGGAATTCTATACCGAAATCCAAACTAATTTTCCAAACTAATATAAATTCGGATTTTCTTACCATTTACCACTTAAAAAGTTTACGGATGTTTAATGACGATTGAAATAGTAATGGAAAGACTAGATCTAGTTGACTTCGTTATTATTTTGTAAAGAAATCTCAAAACACCATTCCACTAGCAAACATTTTTAAAATTGTCGATTTTTTTATAGCTCTTATGATAATAAGATATTCATATGCCAAGCCTTTAATTAAAATATCTTTGGTTATACATAATAAAAACTAAACCATGAACATAATATTAATTAAAAATATTATTTCTATTTTTACTGCTATTATTAGTAGGGATGAGACGATTCCGGATATTCTGAAATTTTATGATATCCGAATTTGGATTCGGATCCGTCGGATCTATGGCCAAAGTATCCGGATCCGGATATCCAGATTTGGGGTATCCGATTCGAATTTTTTTTAAAAAGATTAAAATAACTAAATTAAAATACTAAATTTTTTTAAAAAAAATTATAATTTAAAATTTTGAATAATATTTTTCAAAATAAATATGATATATTAGAAAAAGAACTAAAATCAATTTTTATATATTTATATATATATAAATAACTTAATATATGTAAAAAAAAAATATTTTGATATATTTAATGCGTCCGGATCCGGATATCCGGACCTTGAAATTTTACTATCCGGATCCTGATCCTTTTTCACGGATCCGAGATTTTATTATCCTTATCCGGATCTGGACGCTCTGGATATCCTAATTTTTGGAGCGGATCGGAGCAGATCCTGGATCGGATTTTGGATCCCGGATAATAATTCCACCCCTAATTATTATTACCCAAACCATCGAATTTTGTTTATAAAGATTAAGTCTAAATAATTAAGCGTAGTAAAATCTAACTATTTATGTTGTTAGTTTTCTTGTTTGGGGTCGGAATGTGTTGTTACTTGTTAGTTTAATCTCTTCTTAAGTATTTGATCTTGCTCTGCCAAATTAATTCGATCTTCTCTCTTCACTATGCAAATATAGTTTATAACCAAATTGTAGTAGACTAGTGATTCATATTTGGGGAGGAATTGTTCTGTTGATTTAGACTATGAGTTAATTTCCCTCAAACGTAAAATTATCTAACCACTCTCATTTGACCAATTAAAATAGTGTCATACTTTAGACCTATTATAAAACTTAATGAGTGAGCTACTCGGCGACTACTACAAGAAAACAGCCCATTTGCGAGGAGAATTTGCGACCATATTATGTGGTCGCAAATTTGCAAAGCGTTTGCTACGACTTTGCGATTGTGCAAATTTGCGTGAAAAAATTTCGTCGCAAACGAGTCGCAAATATCTGCAAAGTTGTGATTAATTTGCGAGGAAAATATCGTCCGTAGCAAATGCCTCGCAAAATTGCGAGTAATTTGCGACGACAAGAGTTTCTGTAGCAAAGACGTTGCAAAATTGCGAGGCATTTGTTGCGAAATATATTTTTTAGGCTTTGCGACTGTTTGTGAGGATATTTAGCAAGTAGGTACAATACGTTTTCAATGATTTTCAACTGCTTTTTGCTACTGAAATTTTTGTCGCAAATGGGTAGCAAATTAGTAGCAAAGGCCTTGCAATTATTTTGTCCTAGCAAATTAGTAACAAATGTTGGTCGTAAATTAATAGCAAAAATTGATGATCCTCTATAAATAGCAAGCAATGGGGGAGACGAAAATCATAGCAAAAAATCTTAAATCTACTCACAAAAAAAAATTATTCCGCAAAAACACTATATAAATCCGATATTTTTTGTGGAGAGGTCGATAATCGATCATGTCTTGGCATCATGAGATATAAAAGGTTTGGGCATGGATGTATAACCGCCGAGATCTAGATACCGGTGAAGTGATGAGAGAATTTAGAGATGGTCTTGATCAATTTTTGACCCACGCGACAAATCAGTCATTCGCGGGAGACAACGGTAACAAGATTTTATGTCCTTGTGTTAAGTGCGAGAACATTGATCATCATGATCCAAACATTGTTTGGAAGCATTTATATATGAGGTTTTTTTTACCTAACTATTATGTTTGGTTTGCGCACGGAGAGGATTTTGTTGTTAATATTTCGGGTAGTTCAAGTACGAGTTATCATGGCAATCAAGATGGCGCTAATAATTTTGATAATAACTATGATCAGCATGCTCATCACCAAGCTTATAATGAATATGTATATGGTAATAATGATGGAAATATGTTTCATGACACGGTTACTGATGCATTTCATGAAACTACTGCCTCGTTTAATGATAATACTTTTGAAAAACCAAACCTGACTGCTAAAAAGTTTTACGATATGTTAGACGCTGCTAATAAACCCATCTACGAAGGATGTAGAGAATGGCTTTCAAAATTGTCACTAGCTTCTAGGATGATGACAATTAAAAGCGAAGATAACATTAGTGAAAATTGCATGGATAAATGGACTGCATTGTTTAACGAGTATTTGCCGGATGCTAATAACTCTGCAGAGAGTTACTATGAAATACAGAGAATGGTCGCGAGTCTTGGTTTACCGTCTGAGATGATTGACCGGTTTTGACGTACGCTTCAGGTCCGCTTAAAGATCAGAAGCTAGCAAACGCGGAACAAAAGATCAGATCGCTCAAGGAGGATCAAAGCTCAATGAGGGAGGAGCAGAACGCCTTCAATTTGATGTTTGTGTTGCTTGGGATACGAATCCTACGATTCGGGAGATTATGCGGAAGAAGAAGGAAGCCGCAGCTGCAGCTGCAGGAACATCCCGCAATGGTACTTTGGATTATCAAGATATCAAATAGCTAGTTTTTATTTTATTTTCGTTGTAAAAATACTCGGTTTGATATATAATATTAATTAAAATTAATTTAAAAAAAAATTATTTGCGAAAAAAAAATCGATTTTTAATAAACTAAATTAAATCATTTTTCGAGGCATTTGCGACCACCACTGCCACGCAAAATTGTCGCAAAATCTACTCGCAAATACCTAGCAAATTTTCCACGCAAATGCCTAGCAAATTCACAGACGCAAATGCCTCGCAAATTTCTAGTCGCAATGAAGCCGCAAATCATATACTCGCAAATGCCTCGCAAAAGTAACGTCCTCGCAAATTCGTCGCAAATATTTGGCAAGGATTTTGCGACGAATTTTCTTGCTTCGTAAATTTGCGACGCTGTTGCGAGAATTTTCATTTGCGACCACCTAATTGCGACCACCTAATTGCGACAATACTGATTTCGTCGCAAATACCTCGCAATTTGCCATTTGCGAGACATTTGCAACCAAATGAGGAGTTACAAATGGACCTGTATTCTTGTAGTGCTATATTTATTCTAAAAAAAATTAATCGGATGATAAAACATTCGGATCACCCTTGTTTATATAAAAAAAAACTTTATCTGTCTTTTTATACCCATGTTCATATATTAACTACCAATATCAAGTACATGTCACTTCCATTGCTTTGCTGTGATTTCTGCCAACGCAAACAAAATATCAAGACCGTAATGAATGAAAACTGGTTATCTGAAGTAAAACCAGATCTTTTTAGGAAAAATTAAATAACTTTAATGGTTATAACAATGTCTCACACCTCTCGCCACATAAATAATGATTTCGAGCTATTGAAAATGTAGACAAGAAAATTGTTCACAGATTTTGGATAAATACCGTAGAAATTCTGAAACTTTGATCCATAATCTTTTTCGATGATTGGAGTCAGCCGCTAATAGTATTACATTTAAGTCGTAAATCACTTTTTCCAAGTGGAATTGTTCACATATTTATAAAGAAAAAAATAATCTAAATATTTGTTGTAATTTGAAAACTAACTTTTTATTAAGTAATAAAACTATAATACCATTATAAGAATTGAGAATTTATAATTACAAAAAATAATTTATTTTTATAATAGAGATAATTATTCAATAATAATACAACTTCATTTAAAATATTTCATATGTTTGATTTATTTAAAGTATTTTGGTAATTTTAGTATATAATCCCTAAACTAACAAATAACCTTTTTAATAACTGGACCGTTATGAGTTGGTTCGCCCTAAAAAATTAACTTGGTTATTTGGACGAATTTTAAATTAATAGTGAGATTTGCAGTGGTTAGATGAATATCATCAAATATGCACCCAATGAATACTGGTATTTTTATGTTGGCACTAAAGTTAAAAAGAATTGAGTTGTTTTTTTTCAAAATCTTTTGTTACATCAAAGATATTTTAATCTAATTCTATTACAAACAATTATCTATGATCGAATCTATAGTTCAAATCTAGCTACCCGCAACACATGTAATCACGAGAAAAGACTCTACAAACACTCTACAACGGTATAGGAATCATATAGACTAATTCATAACTAAAAGTAACTATAATTCTTTATGATGTTACTATTAGTTCAAACGTTACATATTCTCATAATTGTATACGTTTTCATTTTCCTAATTTCTCCATCAACAAAAGTAGATGCTGCAAACCATCCGATTTAGAGAGTAATAGATAAAGTAATCTCATCACAGACATTTATAAAATTTTACATTTTCTCCGGTTTTAGTACGTTTACATAACAAGAGTACACCCTCAATCCATATACTTATACTATTACATACCAATTCTTCCACGATTCTATCGAATCGAAACTCGTTTCATATACATAATTCTAATTTGTAAACTTTGAGATAACGTACGGTTACTAGTTTACTACTACCTCCAGTGACGACCGCACCTATGACGAAGGTTCCATTTAGTCTCTGCCAAAGTCGTATTCCCCGACAAATTCTCTGACAAATATTGCTTCCAATCACGAAGAACGTCACTAAGATACCTAATTTTGTTGTTTAAACCCATGCAACAATTTGAATGCATTGTGTTCACTACATTGATATCTTGGCTCGCAAAACCCTCCAAAATAAAGAGTGTCGAGAAACCTTATTTTGATTCCGATTTTCGTGACAAATCGATCTTTTTTTATGAAGTTGAATATATATTGGTCATGCTTTATACCACGGAATCTTCGTCTAGAGCCACACCAAAAGTCATAGAATTTTGAGGTTTTGTTGTTCACCTTGACATATGTGAATCCGGAGTTCACCCAATTGCTCTTGTTAGAAGGTTTTCCGTTGTAACTGTCGCATGTAATTTGGAAATCCGCGTCTGGAAAAAACCGAGGAAATGGATCGCTAAACCACAAGATGTCCGCATCCTATAGATGCAATAAGAGTTGACATCATAAGATAAAAAACATAATTAAATAACGAATTATACTTAAAAACATAGATAAAAAACATCCTAGATGCAATAAATTGATTTATCTTCTGATCGATGTCAACTCTCATTGCATCTATAAGATATTAAAATAACGAATTATAGTTCTTACCATGAACCATGTAAAAACATAGGTTGTATAGATCGGAAAAACATCATAATAGTAGCATGTACGGAGACTATATTAGTATGTAAATACGTGTATTTTGATTATTAAAAACTGGTAAAACAAAAAGATTATGAGAAAGTATTGTGTACGTACCGTGAAGATGAAGTTGTAGCCTAGGGAACTAACTTCTCTTAAGAAATTCAATCGCCGCCAAACGAGCGTCAAATAACCAGGAGACAAGAACCCGTTCGGACCAGCGAGTTTGTCCGAACCAGTGGCGTTGATGAAGTAGCAATGAGGATGAACCTGCAAGCACCTGTCATATGCCTTTTTGTCCACGCAAACCCCAATCACATGTTTCAACAATCTTTCTGTTCCGATTCCGATGCAAAAACTCCGAAGAAACAAGTCGAATATCGAGTTTCGAGCTACCCATGCCTGGTTTAATGCTGTTATGATCACCGTCTTGTCCTCCATAGCCGCATTCATCAGTACTCTCTCTAGTTCTGAAACCGGTTTTCTCTATGGTGTCAACCAAATAAAATTAGTTAAGATTAGGGTTATTTTTTAATGATTAATAAATGTATTACATGTAAATTAAAAAAAATAACAGTTTTTTTTTTTTTGTACGTTTACAGATCAAAACAATATACAGTATTCTCACTTAAACTAAATAAAATATTAATTGTTTTATCGAACATTTTTCTGTTAGAAAATTTGTCTGCCGGTTACAGGGATTTCAAAGAGGAGGCCTTTCCGATTTGAGGCGGCTTGGTTAATACATGATAGTTTCAAGGACTTGTTACAAAATTCTTGGAATCACGAAATCTCAACGCCGCAAGCTTTGAGAAGGCTGAGTGAGAAACTCAAGAGATGGAATCGGGACGTGTTTGGAAACGTGTATAAACGTAAAGATGAATTGCTGGCGAAAGTAAAGCAGGTTCAAGATCAACTTGGTGTTTTTCAAACAACCGCTTTACTGGAAAGGGAGAGGGAGTTAATTAAGGATCTTGATGTGGTTTTAGAACAAGAAGAAATCCTTTGGTTTCAGAAATCACGGGAGAAAAGGATAGCGCTTGGAGACCGTAACACTAAGTTCATTCATACACGACGATAATTCAGAGAAGGCGTAATCGGATTGAAATGTTGAAAGACAATGATGGGCGTTGGATTTCTAACCCGATAGAGCTTGAGAATATGGCAGTGGAGTATTACAAAAGACTTTACTCTATGGCTGATGTTGAGCCGGTGGTTGATACGTTACCAGCAGTGGGTTTTACCGTGTTAGCTAGACATGATTCTCATGGTTTGAGTAGGCCTTTCTCAAACTCAGAGGTTGAGGATGCAATAAAGAGTATGGGAAAGTTTAAGGCTTCCGGACCGGACGGATTTCAACCGGGGTTTTGTCAAAAGTGTTGGGACGTTGTTCGAGGCTCGGTGCAAAAGTTTGTGTTGGAGTTCTTTGAGACGGAAATTTTACCGGAAGGATTGAATGATGTTTTATTAGTATTACTTCCAAAAGTGGGTAAACCAGAGACCATTACACAATTTCGTCCGATTAGATTGTGTAATGTAATTTTTAAGGTCATCACCAAAGTTTTGGTTACAAGAATGAAGATGGTGATGCCGCAGCTTATAGGGCCGGCCCAATCCAGTTTTATACCCGGTCGTTTGAGTTCGGATAATATCGTCATTTTCCAGGAAGCGGTTCATTCGATGCGGAGAAAGAAAGGACGTAAAGGATGGATGTTGTTAAAACTCGATCTTGAGAAAACGTACGATAGAATTCATTGGATTTTTTAGAAGATACGTTAATCGCAGCGAGGTTTCCAGAGAAATGGGTTTCTTGGATTATGAAGTGCGTCACGGGTCCGTCTATGAATGTGTTATGGAATGGGGAGAAATCGGAATCGTTTCAACCGATGCGTGGTTTAAGACAGGGTGACCCGCTGTCACCGTATCTCTTTGTTTTATGTCTTGAGAGGCTTTGTCATTTGATCGATCAAGCGACGTGTTCGGGAGGTTGGAAGCCGATTGCATTGTCTCGCGGAGGTCCTAAGCTTTCTCACATTTGTTTTGCAGATGATCTTATTTTATTTGCTGAAGTTTCTGTTGTGCAAATAAGAATCATTAGGCGAATTTTGGAGAGTTTCTGTGCCGCGTCGGGCCAGAAGATTAGTTTGGAGAAATCCAAAAAAAAATTCTCAAGTAATGTTAGCCGCGAATTGGGGAAATTAATAAGTGATGAGAGTGGTACTAAATCAACGCGGGAGTTAGGAAAGTATCTTGGGATGCCGATTTTGCAAAAATGGATTAATAAAACAACGTTTGGAGATGTTCTGGAGAGAGTTTCTTCACGTTTGGCGGGTTGTAAAGGGAGATGCTTGAGTTTTGCGGGGAGAATCACGATGACTAAAGCGGTTCTTTCATCGATTCCGGTTCATACTATGAGCACGATTTCATTACCAAAATCAATGCTTGAGAGTTTGGAGAAAGTTTCGCGGTCTTTCCTTTGGGGAAGTGATAATGGAAAACAAAAACAATATCTAGTGAGCTGGAAGAGGGTGTGCCGGCCGAAGTGTGAAGGGGGTCTAGGAATTCGTGCGGCGCCGGATATGAATAAAGCTCTTATTGCTAAGTTAGGATGGAGATTATTACATGATTGCCAAAGTTTATGGGCAAGAGTTCTAAGATGCAAATATAAAGTAACGGATGTTCATGATCCATCTTGGATGACTCCTAAGAGTAGTTGGTCTTCGACTTGGAGGAGTGTGAGTGTGGGGTTAAGAGAGGTAGTGGTTCCGGGAATGAGCTGGCCTATCAGTGATGGGAAGAAGATTCGGTTTTGGGAGGATACATGGCTGTTGGATCGACAGTTGAGGGAGTCATTATAATGCCTTTACCGGCTGGTTTTGAAGGAGTTCGGCTTTGTGATTTATGGCGGAATGGGACAGTTTGGTTGATCCCGTATATTGGTCTGTATGTCTCCGAGGATATTATTTTACGGCTTGGTTCGGTGGTGCTTAATAATGTAACCGGGGCGGAGGATATGATGGCTTGGGGAGGTAGTACGGATGGGCTTTTTACCGTTAAGTCGGCATACTCGAGGCTGATTATGGATGAGACACCGAGACAGAATTTGAGCTCATTGTTTCAGCGTGTTTGGCGGCTAATTGTACCAGAGAAAGTTCGTACTTTTGTTTGGTTGGGTGTGCATCAAGTGCTGATGAAAAATGTTGAGCGTCAAAGGAGACATCTAAGTGACTCGGGTTTATGTCAGGTTTGTAAGAGTGGTGATGAAACGATTATCCATATTCTCCGTGATTGCCTGGCAATGAAAGGCGTTTGGCAGAGATTGATACCATCTAGATCGAGAAGAGATTTCTTTACCATGACTCTTTTTGAATGGTTATACAGGAATCTCAGGGATTATGCAGTTTTGGGAGATAGTACGTGGTCTACATTGTTTACTATGAGTATTTGGTGGGGGTGGAAGTGGCGTTGTGGGAACATCTTTGGAAATTATGGGAAATGTCGAGATCGGGTTCGGTTCTTGAAAGAGTTGGCGCAGAAGGTATCTTTAGCTCACTTGAAGGAAAAGAATCACGTACAAGTTCATCTGGCTCGGATTGAGAGGTTGATAGCTTCAGTTAGACCAAGAGAGGGATGGATGAAGTTGAATACGGATGGAGCTTCGCGGGGTAATCCTGGATTGGCCACGGCGGGAGGGGTTTTACGCGATGGAGATGGGTTTTGGTGTGTGGGTTTCGCCTTGAACATAGGGATATGCTCGGCACCATTAGCTGAATTATGGGGAGTCTATTATGGTATGGTTGTTGCTTGGGAGAGACGAGTTACACGGTTAGAGGTTGAGGTGGATTCGGAGATAGTGGTGGGCTTTCTTAAGACAGGGATTAATGCATCGCATTCGCTGTCATTCCTGGTACGCTTATGCCATGGCTTTATATCGAGGGACTGGATAGTCCGTATTTCTCACGTGTATAGGGAGGCTAACCGTCTACCTGATGGGTTAGCAAACTATGCATTTATTTTACCGCTGGGTTTTCATTTACTGGAGTTGGTTCCTCATTTAGTTAATTTGTTGTTAATGGAGGATATGAGTGGGACTACAATTTCACGACAAGTCCGAATGTAATCGTTTAATTTTTTTAATAAAATGGGAGAGACCTTGTGTCTTCCCCTCCTTCGATAAAAAAAAATACATATTATTAAACCTCAATATATACGGGAATGTAAATTAAATGAAAAAAAAACAATAATTTTTTTGATTACCGGCTTAATGAAAGTTTGGTTTTGTGAAAACCAGTTGGTATTCCATGGAGGCAAAACCATTAGAGGATTATCAGAAGATTTATAGACCAAAAGGCAAGAAAGTGCCACGGTGGTGAACAGCAAGACCACTCTCGTCAAATCTCTTTGTGATCCATTTGACAACGGTTTGGTTCTGTCGCTATCTCTACCACCGGCTAGTTTATAACCGGCAGACGACGACTCGGAGCTCGTATTTTTCATTGGTTTATTAAAATTCTAATTGACTTTTTAAGATATTTTTGTTCGTCATGTTCTCATTATAGCTTCACCCACACCCTCCTATATATATTTGTTTTAGAAAAATTAACTAACATTTCATATTAGCAATTGAAATAATGATGTGTTTGTATTAACATCCTTTCTTAGCAATTGAAATAAATTCCTTTTAAAAAGCACTAATTCTTTGGCCACACATAATTGTTTTCTTAGAAATATTTCTTGGTTAGACCCGTTGATATAGAAAATTTTAGTCCATTTCAAAAACTTCAATTATAATCAAAACAAAACTGGTTTATTTGCATTTTCTTCTACACCAAAACAACTGGACTAAAAAGATTAAAAATTGCTCATAAGTCCCATCAGATCATTATGAATATTTACTTAGGTGATCTAGGATCTTGTGAGATTTGTTTAGCATTAAAGGTGGAAGGTGAAATTATAATATTCAACCATTTATTGTTACACCATATAGATAACATTGCTTTTTTTTTTTTTTTGATAATTTAGAGATAGATCTCAGGTTTATGGAAAGGTCCAGACTAATTCTCTAGGGAGAAGCAATCCACGGATAGGTCTTTCCGATTTGCAAATGGGCCGAAAGCAAGGGTCCATATCCGTGTGAGTGTCCAAGACAATATGTTTTTGTTTCGCATGGTAGATGGATCGAATTTATAGCGCTGTGACGCCTCAATCCCGTCTCCTTACCACTTGACCATAAGGTTCCGGACATAGTTACCATTGCTTGACAATCTTAAAAACCAAAATTTATCTATCTTTTTTTGTTTCTGTTCTATTTTTCTTTTCTTGTAAACATAAAAAAACTATTTCTTAAAACAGTCATTCACAACCATGGAATTATCAGAATTTCCCATCACATGGCTGCATTTAATTTTAGGCTTTTCCCCATCCATTGTAGTAATATCGATATCATCCATAACGATGTTTTTGCAAAGCTTGATTTTGCTGCAATTTAGCGTTATAACATCATCATTTGACGTTGTTCCTTGAAAATCGATGAATTTTACATCGCTAATCGCCACATCTTCTGAATTCTATTAAACAAAAACATAAACATTTTAAAGAAACTATATATTTTCAAAAGATTAGTTTTACGAAATAAAATCTAAATAAAACACCTCTGCCGATTCGAGACCACGACGTCCTTTATCTTTATATTGTTGGTCGATTATAATTGGATTTTTTGCATCAATGATGGTGATGTGCTCAAAAGATATATGCTTAACATATCCTTTTCCACCCTAACAAAAATAAAATAAAATGAAAAGTTATAACAAATAGGAAAATTGCATTCAATAACCAAAAAAAAACTATAATTAAAACCTTAACCATTTAATCTAAATTTAATGGTTGATATTTTGCCACATATACTAATTTGGTTACTTTCTTAACTATTAAATTTTTTTTGGTTAGTTGGCAAATTTACCCCAACAGATATTACTATGGGTTGAAGGAAAAAAAAAATAATACCTGCCAAGTTTTGATTCTAGCTCCATTTGTTGTCTTGTTGAAGGTGCAATGAGTCACTTGGACGTTCTCAACGTTAGCTTCTTGTCCATTAGCTCCTAAACTTCCGATACTGTAATTAATTATTAGGTATACATAGTAAATAACCTTGTTGTTTACAACTTTACATAAAGTAGAAAAATAATTTTAATTAGGGTCAATTTATTGAATAGCAAAGAAAAAAAAAAAAAATAGCAAAAAACTTAAATGGAGAGTGAGGATTGAGCCACATGGATACATTTGGTTAGATATTAAATTTGGTTTTTTTTCCTTTGCTATATATGCCAATTCCCCTTGTAATTAACTGTTTTTAATTAGATAAATAAATTTTGAATAAAATTACGAATGTATCTTCAAATATTAGAAATTTTTTTAAAAATGCTACTTTTCAAAAATACCATTTTTCTAAAATATTTTCAAACATGCCACTAAAATTATATCATTTATTCAAAATATCATTTATATTTAGGTTAACTATTTTATGTTAGATTTTAGTTTTTAGAGTTTATGGTTTGTTAGGAGGTCAAAACTCTTTTTAAGATTTATGATTTTAGAGTTTAGGGTTTAAAATTCCTTAATAAATGATATTTTTGAAAATGGACAACTCATGTGTCATTTTTGAAATTGATACATCAAAAGTGGTATTTTTGAAATTCTCCCAAAAATATTAAGGGTTTCACAAATGAATTTAAAATAAATAACATGTTATTTTATCTAATAAAATGCTATTTGATCATATGCTACGTCATTTAATATTTTTATAAAACACAATTCTGAGCGAGTGCGAAAGACATATATATTGGTCAACACATAGATTTCCCCTTCTACAATTTACCTAAATATGTTCAATATTTTGGCTATTAGCAAATAAGAGTTTATTTATTTATATATGAAAGAAAAAAAACTCATTCAAAATTTTTTTGACAAAAAACAAAACCTCATTCGAAAAATTTATTCTAAGAAAATCATTGAATTAAATTTAATTAATTGTACAATCACAAGTACCTTATTCCATGACCAGGTCCACAAACCACCTCTGTAATGTTGATATTCACACTTCCAGTGTTTATAGCTATACAATCATCTCCTGGAATTTTTTTTCTTCAAAATCTTGATTTTTGTTTTTCTCACAAAACTTTATTATATAATTACATGATTAAGATTAGTATATCAAATTAAATTTAATGGTGGTTACCAGTTCCAATGAAGGACTTAGATATGTTAACATTAGTTGAGGCGGATATATCAATTCCATCAGTGTTGGGACTATCTTCAGGTGCAAGAAGTTGTATATTCGATATCAGGACTATGTCACAATTGTTGATTGATATATGATTTCGCGGACTGTCTTTCGAAGTTATTCCGCTTATCTTGAGTTTATTACAGTTACTAAATTCCAATGCCTGTACAGAAAAATGATTTCATGAATCAATCGATTTCCCATTAATATTAATAAAATTAATAGAAATGTATATATTATTACTCACCGTAGGCCGTTTAGTTATTGTATCCTGGAATAGAAAAAAGTATCTATATGAGTTTGATAGATAATTATCTACATAAGCTGAATAGTTTGGTATAATGATATAAACTAGACTAGACGATGTTTATTTGTATATGTAATAGAAACTTAAGACACCAAATTTTTTTTTTGGGGTGTATATATTGCAGATTGGTAATTATATATAAACTGTTACCTCCCAAAAAGATGATCCAAATCCATTGATAGTTCCGGTACCAACGACTGTTAGATCGTTTACGTTCTCAAAAGTTATCCACCTTTGAGATTTTTGATCCAACGACCATTCACTTTTTTCACTAGGTGCAACAATGTCGCCATCCATCTGCAAAATTGGTTGTATTTATAAAAAATATATTTTTTTCTTCTTGTAAAGTTATTCCATGCATTTTTTTTCTATTTATTTTCCTAGTCGACCATAAAATCTTGGTTTTGGAAACTTGTTTTTAAAACAAAAGTGATGATTGATGAGTTTCATGGTTTCATGTCGTTTCACTATTTTTTTTCTTCTATTCAGAATATTAATGAGTAAGTTTTCAATTTTAAGCGAATCTAATGTGTGTATATATAATGCACGTGTTAAAAAATATCAATATAAATAAAATAAAAAGTCACTAATCTACAAACAACAGTCTTGAACATTTCACAATTATCTGAAAAACTCAACTCAACTTAAATGATTGTGATGTATTCCACAGTTCACTATTTATCTTTTATCTATACACACACATATATTTCAATTCATCGCTTAATTTTAAAGTTTTTACTATTCCGGATATTTATGGAAAAAACCCCAAAAAAGACTAAATTAAATATATTTATTTTAATTTAAATGCAACTTTTGCATTTGTGTTTGCATTAGATGTCAAAACATTATCTTCAATTTTTTTAAAGCATTTTTTTTTTTGAGAAATTTTTAAATTTCCTTTTGTGATACCCCTTTTAAAAAATATTCATGTTTGAAAATATTTTCATAAATACCCCTTTTCAACTTAGCATATAAACATTTGTAAAAAAATTTCATGTTAAAATATAACTTATAAATATTTATAAACATTATTTATTACTATAACTATTTTATTATGAATATTTAAAAATTTGAATATTTATATATGATCTTATAAAAATGTATAAAATGAGTATTTTTAAAAATTGACAGCAATAAGTAATATTTTTGAAAAATGGTAACATAAAAAGGGTATTTTTGAAATTTTCCCTTTTGATTTGTTTTCTTCATCAAATATTTTTGCAAGTAATATACACAAATGTGAAGTGCACAAATAATATTGTGAGAAAAAAAAAAAGGATTGGATATACGTACCTGAACCACAGGAGAAGATCCACAAGGACCTTGAAACTGAAGAGGTTGAAGTAAGAAAGTCTGGCCTGTGGGTAACTTAAGTGTTTTTGTGTCTCCTTCATCTCCACACATAGTTTTCCATGCTTTTATGAATGCCTTTATATTCACATAACATGTATTGGTTCAAAATGGTAAAAGAAATTAATGAAAAATCATTATAAAGTTATAAGAAAATAACAAAAACAGGAGAGAACATATATAAAAGAACAAAATAGAAGAATTCAAATTATAATTTACTTTCGAATCATCAGTTTCACCATCTCCCTTGGCACCAAAATCAAGCACATTATAGTCTCTACCGCATACAAAACCAAAATATAGAAAATTTACGAATAACACAACACGTAATATAATTTCCTACAACATGAAAAACAAAAACAAAAACCGTTAGAAAAATTAAGAATATAATATGTTATTAAAAAAAAAAACTATAGTTGATGTGTACCATTTTGAGATGATGGTTATTAGTCTATTGAATGTAAGGTAGTATGTGTATGTATGTTTTTTTTCATCACATATTTATACGCAATATGATGTGTATGTATATGTATAAGTCATTGATATAGTTTCCCATTTCTATTTATTTTTTGCGATTGACTTCAAAAAATTCCACCCAAGGTTTTTGAGTCTTTTTGTTGTTGAATATGTTACTCCTCTTTAAAATGTTTCCATTTGCTTGGTCATAAAAATTTAATGAGAAAAATTGTATTCTTTCTAACTTTTTTTTTTTTTTTTTTAGTTATAACGTAAAATATTCTATTCTACTTTTTTTTAGTCTTCTGTGATTTAGTAAAAGGATAAATTCCTCTCATCTCTTTTATTTCATTCCATAATTTTTATATTCAGTTAATGTATTTATATTAATATAATAAACATATATCAACTCTATTGAAAATGTAATGGAAACATGATAATATTCATGTTTTACTTTTAACATTTAACCAAAAATTATGTTCATGTTTTTGTTGACTTTTATAAAATTTATCACTGAAGGGGTAAAGTGGATTACTTTTTTTAATCCAAAAATTTATAATAGGAAAAAATGCAAAAAAACCTCCATATAAGAAAAAATGCAAAATCAATTTCGATTTAAAAACTTGTAAAGTAATCCTTCATCTAATTAAGTGCCATCATTTCGACCCTTTGACATTATCACCATTAAAAAAGTTAACGAAAATCTATGTTATGTCGTTTTGATATAAAATAAGATACATATTTTGCAAGTTAAAAAAATTACACAACAAAATATAATTATATATCATAATTTATGATAAAATAAATACAATATTCACACACTGTAAATATTTTGATTACAATATAAATCCAAACAAATCTTGAATTCATCTCCAAAATCGTATTTGTAAGATATATTTGACGATAAGGCAAATACAAATTGATTGAAAAATCCAATCAATCACACATCTCGAAACCAGCAGAGAAATGAAGCCATAATTACTTTTGAGTAAGAGATCATGGTTTAGATTATTTTAACTTCCAAAAATATATTTTATTTTATGTCAAAATGATATAGTATATATTTTCATTAATTTTTTTAATAATGTTAAGGTTGAGAGTTAAAATGATGATTTTTAATTAGATGTAAGTTTATTTTGCAGCTTTTTTTAGATCGAAGTTGATCTTGTATTTTTTTATTACTTGGAGATTTTTTTTTGTATTTTTCCCTTTATAATAAGCACTTGATTTATTTACACCGATTCTTTTTGTTGGTCAAAGTACACACACATTGTTTAATGATTCTGTCAACTTATTAAGTTATAAGATTTTTTTTTTGTTTTAGGTTCGTAAGTAATTGTACATAAACCCATTTTATTAATTCAACCTTCTTTTTTTCACCTTACTAATTTTTCGTCCATGTAACTGAAATCTGAATCTTTCATTTATATATATCAACAAATGCAATTAAAAGTAATTGTCGTGCAAATTAATATGCTTTATTGACTTGTGGTCGCTTCTAGGATTTCTTGCACACATTGCTGGACCTTCTGAGCCAATGTGACTTGATTCAGCACACTGTCCTCGCGCAATGGACCCTCCCTTTCTTCAGCAGACTCAGACCAAAATGGTCCGACGATTTTAGTATATATATATATTATTTTTAGTTTTAAAGGTAATAATACTAAATTAGAAACAATTAAAAGTTTAAAACTATACATAGATTTTGCAAACTTCCCTTCTACCTTTACCATCAATCTTACTTGGAACTTGATATCTCCACGTCTGGAAAGTATTTTTGGTGTGAATATCACATTTCAATCATGTGTTTTCTCTAATGGTTCGCCGTAAAAAATGACTAGCAACTAAAACAAAAACCCAAACTTTCAATATTACAAAAAAAAAAAAAAATTATTTGCAAATTATTGTTGTAACCTGACCTCATCAACCATCATAATAAGTACACCGAAATGAACTAAAATATGAAATTATTTCATTCAATCATGCATACATAATAATTGATAACATAATTGCTACATTCATCAGATAAAACTATTCCCAACATTGAAATTAATTAAATTTATTTCTCATAAATTTTCTTAAATTAAAATGGATAACTATTCCATGAAACAACCATCAATATCGCTAGCATTGCTTGACTTTCCGTAGACGTTAGTGCATTCAACCAAGGGCTTGTTTCCATCGACCGTAGTAATGTCGATTCGATCTAGAACGATGTCTTTGCAATATGTGACTTCGCTGCAATCTATCTTTATAATCTCATCGCCTCGTGACGTTCCACGAATATCCGCGAATGTCACATTGCTAATTGCCACTGCTGATTCCTAGTAAACCCAAAACATACAACCACAAAAACCAACCTAATTATAGTTTCAAACTTTTAATATTTTTTTAAAAAAAATCTTAAGATAATTTACCTCTACCTCCACGTCGAGACGGCCCTTATCTACATACTTTTGGTTGATTATAATCGGATGTTTTGTTTCTGTGAGTTTGATCCCCTTAAAAAGTATATTTTTTGCATATCCTTTTCCATTCTAAAAAAAAAATCAAAATATAAATCAGCAAAAAGTAAAAAATTATCACTATCATAATTTAGGTTTTATATAGACAAAACTAATTAAAAAACCATTACCGGCCATGTCTTAATTCTAGCTCCATTATCCGTTCTATTGAAAGTGCAATCAATCACTTGGACATTCTCAACCATAGATTCTTCTCCATCTCTTCCGAGACTTCCCACACTGTAATTTAATTATAAAGATAAAAAGAATAAAATTTATTAATATAGAATCTAAAACATTAGTAATAATATCTATGTTAATGGCACTAATTAATCACATATGTATATACCTTATTCCATGCCCAGGTCCACAATTCATTCTTGTGATGTTGATATTTATACTTCCATTGTTTATAGCTACACAATCATCTCCTGAAAAGTTTTTAAAAATTGAAATTCAAATAACCATTATGCCATTTCAGATTTTGTTCTTTTTCTTTTAATGAATGGACAAGAGAGATATCTAACTACGTACCAGTTCCAATCATAGTGTCGAATATGTTGACATCACTTGATTTTGAGATATCAATTCCATCGGTGTTAGGACTATCTTCGGGCGCAACAAGTTTTATCCTCGTTATTTTAACTTGTTCGCATTCGTTGATCGATATATGGTTTTTGGGGCTATTGAGCGAGGTTATTCCAATTATCTTAAGATTATTGCATCTATGAAAATGCAATTGCTACAAGAAAGATAAAAAACACTTGTTGTTAACAAAAAAAATAAAAAGACTTTCGTCATGAGTTTTTCGTTAAAGAATTTTTAGTCAATTTAGTGGGGGAAAAAGATATATACTCACAGTAGGCCGTTTAGAAGCTGACAATTTTGGCTGGATATAATGAATATGAAAAAACTTATTAGATTCACATTAAACAAATTTCATCTTTTTTAGTATAATATAAGAAAAAAAAATCACCTTCCAGAAAGACGAACCACGTCCATTGATTGTTCCCGAACCAATGACCGTTAAACCGGTTATATCCATAAAATCAATCCATCTAAGTGACTTATACTTTGACCATGCTGCTTTGTTGATAGGGGCGACAATCTTTCCATCAAACTGAAATATTGATCACATAGACATACCATATCCACACATGCATAAGTTTCATTTCTTTTTTCCAGCCGCGTAAGTTTGTAAATCGATCTAAAAATATCGATCTTTTGATGTTACCTTAACTTGTACGAAAGGAGATTTACAAGGGCCTTGGAACACTAGAGGTTGTAGTAAGAATGTATTGTTTGAAGGAATAAGGAGTGTTTTTGGAGTCCCACCACACCCACACATTGCTTTCCATGCTTCCACAAAAGCCTTTATAAAATAAAATAAAAATCATTTAAAAAAAAAGAATTAGCAGATAAATAACTACAATTTGGTAACAACAGTTATGATGTACTGTATGAAAGTAATAATATATGTATATCCTCAAGTGTTGGCTAGGATATATTTTTTTTGGTTTAATTGCAAGACCTTTTATATATAAAGAAATAGTAAATAAGTTTCGAAGCAATCATGATGAGAAACCTCATCACATCTTATACATTTTACAAACTGGTGAAGACAGGACTACAGGAAAACTATATATATTATCTAATGTATTAAATCGGATTCCAATTCAAAATTTATTTTTACTACAAGAAAACTATATATATAAGTATAATATCTATATACATCTTATTTCAACATCAAATATATGCTTAATAACAAAAATTGCAAATGGCTTTCAAATAGTTTTATACATTTTACTTTTACAAGATATATATGCTTAATAAAAAAAATTGTATATGGTTTTCAAATATTTTGAGACGGTTCTAAGTAAAAAACCAAAAATCTGAGTGTCAAATTTTTTTTTTTGAAAAAAACCATGATGTAACTTTATAACTTCTTATACTCTCTTAATAAACTAAAACAAACTTGTGAAGATCAATGAATACTCGTGTCATAATCTTTTTTCTTAATTAGAAAATTCAGATAGTTTCATAAAAAAAAACGAGATAATGTTTTTACAATATAATACCTCCGAATCATCGGTAGCACCATCTCCCTTAGCACCATATTCAAGCACATCATAGATTTGGCCGTTAATGAGACCAAAATGGAGTAAAGTTAACAAGAACACAGCCCGTAGTATAATTTCCTACAACATCCAAAGCAATGTTAGAAGAAAAGAAAACATATTAAGTTATAAAGAAACTTTATATGATTTCATATGTACCATTGTGTGTTGATGATCAGATGATTGAATGTAAGGTAGTGTATATATGTATGTGTTGTTCATCACATATTTATACACTCATAAATCATGAATATAGTTTTGAACTTTTCAGATTTTGTCCCTAAACTCATTAATCAACTATTTTATGGATATTTGTTGTGCATATAAGTGATAATATCTATCTTATTATATTATATTTAGAAATAAATCAGATTATGAAAATGTAAAAAATTGAACTAACAGAAAAAAATAAAGAATATACGCTAAAAGGAAATTAAAATTCACGAATCAAGGAAAAAATGCATATTGGAAAACTCAAAAATAGAATTAAATTTGGATGGAAATTGTGATTTGATTACAGTAACTTATATTTAACAAATACGAGCACTATTTTTTGTAATTAAATAGCCATTAACATTGAAAAGTTTAAAAATGTGGTAGGGTTTGAACTATGTAGGTAATTATTTAAAATAAAATAAAAATTGTTATTTTGAATTTATTTATTTATTAATGGATAAGATAATAAGTATGAAATTCAAAATATTTTATAGATTATTTATTCTTATCTTACCTTTATTACTATATATGAAATTAAATTTGAAGGAAGATAAAAATTTTAAAATCTTCCAATTGATTTATGCCATGTATTTTTTATTTTCTAAATTAAGATTACTTTGATTAAAATGAGAACATATATATATAAATATAAACAACAAATAATTTGCCTATCTTGGTATTTCTCTATATATTGTCATTATGGATGTTCCTTTCGAATAAAATTGAACTATTTCAATTTCGAGCCAAACCAAATGAACTGGTTCAAAGCATTTTGAGTCTTATTTTGGTTAGAATATTTATAAATTTGGAAACAGAAACCAAGATGAAAAGAAAAACATTGAACCAAACTTAAATTTCTTTAAAATATATATATATATATATATATATATATATTTTTTTTTTTTTTTTTTTCTTACAACAAAGTCAGAAAGGATAAACTGAACCGATCAACTTCAAGCCAAACAAAAAAAGCTAATTCAAAGCATTTTAACCTTATTTTGGTTAAAATATTTGTAAATTTTTACAAATCTGAAACATCAAAACTAATCTAGGACGAAAAAGAAAAACACAGAACCAAACTTACATTCTTGAAAATATTTAAAAAATGTTGTTAACAACCGTATTTGCATTATCTAACCACAGAAGATTGGAAAATTAAGTGACCAACATACTTGTTTTTGCCATGAACTATTCACAATGAAAAATATAATATGTTACATGGCCTTACTAAACCACATTATTTGTTTTGTCTTCTCTCCGAAATAAAAGGGTCACGATAGTTATGAGTTTGGGAATAGTGATTCCGATTTCGGCGAAAAAGAACAGAGCGGAAATTTGGCTATTTGACACCTCCAAAGAACAAAAATGAAATTGATTGTAGACCATTATTCAACGGAGATGAGTTCAATTCGAGGAATAGAAAGACCAAGGCGGGATGGTGGTTTGAGTTTCCAAAGGGATAGTGGTTCACTTCGGGTGGTGGTTCAGATTTCACCGAACACAAACAGAACAAACCATCTCTTTACAATTTGATCGTTGTGCACTTACAGCTAGATCAGATCATTGTGTCCTAAAGTAAAACCTGATACACGTCAACAATATCTCCAGATGTATTTAAAAATGGCTTCATTTAAAGCCAAGTAAAACCTGATACACGTCAACAATATCTCCAGATGTATTTAAAAATGGCTTCATTTAAAGCCCTCAGTGCTTCTCAAGAATTTACCGATCCGCCCGAGGATCTCCCACTTTCATGGAACCAGCCGATTTCAGTTCCCGGTCGCTTGTCTTTCCATCTCGAGATCTTTGAGTGAATGGAAGAATATGGAGGAAGAGTAGAAGACAAAGAATTTGTGACATACATCCTATCTAAGTGTTTAAAAATAGCGACAATCTCTCTTAGATCTACCTTCAATCTTGAAGAGAAACAGAAGATGATCGAGGAATTGGAATATATCCCTAGGATTTCGAAAGCATCTCAGCTTCTTTTCAAATGAAAAATTTGTATTGCCACTCGTATGTCGTGACCATTTTTCGACTCTAATCACATTTAGTCTCTACTTACGGGAATTTGCTAGTCTCTAAAAGTGATTGAGCTGTCTCTCACACAAGAACGTTCACATGAGATGAGATGATACAGCAAGAAGTGTTATTGAATTTTTGAACAAATCACTTGAGATGCCTAATACTGCATGATACATAGAGAGAGAGAGAGAGAGAGAGAGGATGTTCCAATATGACTGTTCTGATCGATTATTACCTTGGCCTCTTTCCATTCACCTTTCAAAGTAGCTTGATGCAGAGGAAGACAATGATTCAGGCATTTGGTCGAGTGATGACGTGTTTGGTCCTGCAATATCCATTCTCCCAGCTTCCTGCGTTGAAGCATCTAGTCCTTCAATTTCTTGAGAAGGCCCTCTTCCATCAAAATTGTTCATTTCCCAAGGCCGAGGTCAGTGAGGTTCTCCAAATGTGGCTTCAGATGATCTTGCAGCTCTTGTTAAAACCAAAAAAAATAGTAGTCAAAGAGATCATCAATTAAGTATCATATGTTTCTTATTAGCCAATTTAGTTAGAGCATAGTATTCTTCATAGAGTGTGACAGAGGTAAACAGCAAATATGGACTACCTTCAAGAACTGTCTCTGGTGCGGCCTAGTCTTCTCGACAAGTCCAAAAACAAGAAGCTTGTCTCTTGATTGAAGCAACATAGAACTTCTATTGGGAAAGCAACGAAGGGCTCTATCTACTCCATTGACGTAGCTGACTTATTCTTAGTGAATCTTTCTTAAAAAGACAATAATACGGCTCTAGAAAGAGAAGATACAATTGAATATGCAAAATCTATTTAGTTGGCGAGAGAAGAGGCTGGAGGAACACTAAGCACTTGTGTAAATCAACAATCCAATTTGGACATATGGTTTACTAACTTAAACACAACATCATTGAGAAATCAGATACCGGAAAAAAAATACTACAATATTTGCCTCAAAGGATCATATTCAGATGCAATTTTATTTCATTAATCTTCCAATTTTGAACAAAACGCTATGAAATTACAAGGAACAGAACATCTGCAATATCATTCTATTCCCCAATTAATATCAGATATGCAAAGAGCTAAACAAACACTATGAAAAATTACAAACATTACAACTTACAATGACAAACTGCAAAAAACTGTTTCTTCACTTCTTCTTCTTCTTCATTTGATCCATTAATGATTTAAATGTCAAAGTTCTCCATCTGGATACTGCTCTTTAAAGGCACATAATCACCGAGATACCCACCAAGATGATCGTGCAACGCCGATTTATCAATAGCCTGATGGTGAAAACTCTTGCAGACATAGTAAAACACACTCTGCACAAGCAATCCCACAAGATTCACAATCACTAGAATACCAACCAAGAAACCTCCAACCACAATCTTCGTAAACAACCCGACATCATCTCCTCCATGAACAACCACTCCTCCGAAAACTCCAGCAATGAATCCACAAAGAGCAAGATACATAAAAACCATCGAACAAGCCATATTAGTTCTCCCTTTAAGCAACTCATAGCTCTTCTTCATCGCAGCAATCCCATAGATTGGCTCAAGAACAGAGACAACACTAGCTAAATGCCACCAAGCAGTCATATAAACATGAACACCCAAGAACATAACGAAAATCACAACCATTGAGAAAACAGCGAGAATAAAGCTCTGTAAATCGATGGCTATGATCAAAACCACCAGAAACAACAAGAAAACAGAGTTGTACACGAGCATCAAGAGGGAAACCCAGAGGAAAGTGATGAATAGACGTTTCAGAACAAGAGGAATCGCTGACATTGTGGAGGAGAAAGAAACCGGTTTGCCTGTGTAGAGAGACGCGACGGTGAAGACGACGGCTGCCGTGGAGAGGAGAGAGAAGGCGAAGAGGAAGATTACGTAGCAGAATTGATAAACGAAGAGAAGGGTCCATTCGTGATTGGTCTGAGATTGATCGGAAGGAGGATTAGAATCGAGCTGAGCTAAGATCGGTTGGGTAAAGAGGGAATGAGCGAGGATTGCGAAGGAGAGAGGGAAGATTAGGGTTAGGGTAATGAGGTAGAAGGTTTTGGGGGAAAATTTGGGGATCGTGGTGGATTCACGCAATATACCTCCGATACTGAGAAATTGAAGCTCCTCCGCCGCGAGATCCATGGCTGAATTAGGGTTTGCAAGAGATCGGGAGATAAACGAAAGTGTTAAAGGAGGCGACTTTTTTGAAGATCTTGACGAAATTTTCAGAGAGATCTCAACAGAGGACAAGGAAGAAGGTCACATCATACATCATGGTTAAAAAAATTCCTTTCTTGGAAATGAAAGAAAACAAATATTCCTAAATTAAGATTTAGGAACAAAGAAACGACGACCAAAAAATAGGGTCAAACTGTCAAAGAAACGAAAATAAGTTCGCTAATTATTCATTAAATTACCTTCATTTCTTTAATTTAAAATATTACAGATAAAATAACTTTAATTAATTTAGATATCTAAAAAAATAATGCCGGATAAGGTTTTTTAAAATATAATGTAGATTTTTTATTTTGTCAACATATAATGTAAGATTATATAGAAAAACAAATGAGACTTTACAAAAATAAATGTTACATTAACTATTTTAATGTAACATTTAGTTCATGTTTATTTATATTTATTGTTATTTATAATTATTAGAGATTAAAATTAAATTAAAAACGAAAATAAATAAATAAATAAATAAGAATAGTATAGTTTTTACTCCGTCGTACTGTATATAGAAATTTGGAATAAACGATTTCATTTAAAAGTTTACACTTGGGTATTATGAAATATAAAAAAACTTGAAAATTTGAAACTGGTATAGTCTTCTGTTTCTAAATAAATAAGATGTCTCAAATTGTTACACTAAAGCAAAAAATAAACAGTCAATGGTCACGATATTTATGAGTTTCATAACAAAACACGCAAAGAGTGATATGTAATCTATGTGGCATATCTCATGTAGAAGTGTAATTCTACATCATGATCCGAGAGAAATACATGTTTGAGAATTCAATATTTGAATCAAATGCTTTGAACCCAAAGAATCAATAAAAACAAATCTTCTTTAAAATTTTAAGAGAAAGTAAAAATTTTAAATTATTATAAATTAAATTTTTATATTTGAATAAATATATTATGAAAAAATTACAGTAAATATACTTTTAGATATATTGTACTTTATTTGAGAATAATAAAAATATTATTCATGTATAATAATAATAAATTTTCATATATTTAAATACAAAGAATCATAAACATATAAAATAAGCACAAAAACAAGAGTAAATGAATAAAAGAATAGATAAACGACATGAGAAAATCTAAGAAAAAAATGAGCAAATAAAGTTAAATAAACAAAGCTCAAAACCGAGTGAAAACTGAAAGTCATGAAGTCGAAGATATATATAACAAAGGAGCAAAGATATCAAACTTCACTAAAGGATATTAGTAATCTCACTTAAGATGATAAAATAAGGTGTACAACTTTTTTTAATTTGCTTTTTGAAAAAATAGATGGAAATCTAAAAAAGACAATGGTGAGATGTTTTGATAATTTATGAATTGAGAAAAAGACTAAATGATGGTAAATTATCAAAACTTCACATGAAAAAGCGGCAGATTTAAAGTGCGCTAAATTTATGAAGGAAATAATGTTGGGGTTGTTGCGCGAAGTTGAGATCTCAAAAGAATAATCAGCACTACCACCAAGAAAATGAATGAAATCACAAATTACCATGTTTTGTATGAAACTAAGGGCTTGATTGGTTCATCCGCTACTACCCGCAAATGCTACGTTTTTCGGCAGTTGCGGTTGGTAACATTTGATAACAATCACAGAAACCGCTCCATTCCGCTCCGTACTACTTTATATCGCTTGGAATCGCTTTAAATCAAAAGCTCTTTCCCACGAGCGTTTGCGGTTGCGGGTGGTTGAAAAAATATATATTTTTAAAAATATTATCTTAAATAATAAACTAAATTTTACAAAAAAAATTATTTAAAAAAATTTACTTTTTATATCAAATATTATCATATAAAATTATTTACACTTGATATATATTTTATTTAAACTAAAATAAACTTGTAATTATTAAAAAAGTTATTGTAAAAATACTATTTAATTATTCTATGATTTATTTAAAATATATAATTTTAATTTTTTATAATAATATATTTTTGATTTCAATTTTTATTTTAATAATTATAAAAAATGTTATTGTATATATATAAAATGTTCCAAACATCTTTAAATTTTTTATTTAATTATTCTATGATTTATTTAAAATATATAATTTAAATTTTTTATAATAATATATTTTTGATTTCTATATAAATTATATATTATGTGTATTTTTTTGGTAATTTTATGTAAATCCACTATCGCACCCATTGTAAACCAGTCATAAACGTCTCGCAAACACATCCATTTTCAACCGTTTTACCAGTCGTATAAATTGTCCAATAACGTTAGAAACTGCTACCGCCCGCTTTCGCAAACTTCCGCATCCGCACCCGCACCCGCTGCGTTTAAACCAGTCAAGCCTTAATTCGTGTTCTTTGGTGTTGGATGTGTCATATTCATAACTATAACATATCTACTATTTTCTTCTGAAAAATCACCAAAGACAATAGAACATTGGATCTCTTTTAAAAATCATATCAAAATCTATATCGAATTATCTTTTATTTTGTAAATGAGATACAACATAGATGTTATATAAATTTTTAGCATTTGGATTTATCTTTAACTGATATGATTAAAAGATGTTGAGTTATAAAATTTATGTATCATGTGATTACATAACTCTTACCATTGCACTAAAAGATTTATTGTGCATGAATCGGTTGTATGTAATCAATTAGAAAACAATAAGGAGAAGGTAATTGCAGCGCAAAAGAAGGTAACAAGAATATTTTTCGGATTTGTTTTATATGTTTTTATACTTTTGGTAAGTTTAAGTTGTTTTATGAAATTATTATTATTTTACATTTTGATATTTTCAGACAAATAAATATCATACGACTATGAAGTCACTATGTATTTATTTTAAAACTTTCATTACTTATACTACCACCCCCTCTTTCCCACTTCTTACCACTTTTAACTTCTACAGTTTCGTTTGATATCCCAAATTAAATCATGATATTTTGAAATTTTATTGCTATATGAATTAAATTTAATTAAATATTTGAAGATAAAATATCAAAAAAATATTAATAATTAAAATACAATGTAATACTCTATTAAAGTGAAATTGCAATCTATGACAAAGATATATTAGATAATTGGCAAAATAACAAAGAGAAAATATAACACTGTTTAAAAAAAATTAATGACTATTGTGCCCTGATTCCTATGAGACACCGTCTTGTCCTCCCATTTATCTTCCTTTTCAAAACCCAACTCTTATTGCTTCGAATTTTGATTCTTCTTTCTCCTCGCACCATGATCGCGGAGACGAAACCGAGCCTCTTGATTCTTTCTCTTCTATGATTCTCAATACCGACGAGCATAATCGGAATTCCGATTGGATTTCTGATTCCAATCGGGATGTGCCTATTTCTCCACAACGGTAAGCTCCACCGCCCTTCCCCGACGATGATTCTCTTGTTTTTTGTCCGTCGACCATCTATAATTGGTTGATAAGAATTAAATTGTCTTTATGTTAAAGAAGGACAAATGATTTTGCTTTACTTGATTCATTGCAAAATAGATAATTTTTTTGGCTGTGGTAATTCATGGGTTTTGGGGTTTTCTTTTCATATTTGTTGATGTGATTCAGCTTTTGATACAAGATATGAAGACTGAAACTATTAGGAGTTCAGATTTAATACCACACTAGATTTTGATCTACGCCAAACGCGAGATTAAATGATTAGATAGGTTGACGAATCGATTTTAGCATATACAATTTTTTAATATTAAACGTGTATAACAAAGCATATGATTTCTAATATCTATAAACGTACAAAATGATATATATTGTGTATAAATGTAATAAAGTTAAATACTTTTGATCAAGGATATGTAAATGCCATTAGTTTTAATATTTTTATGTGTAAAATTGATTAAAAATATGAGAATGTTATTTATTTCAATATCTTTTATGTGTAAAATTGATATTTTTTTTTTCCATCTAAATTGATCTTCATAATAATAAATTTTTTGTTAATATATCATAAAAAATTAAAAATAGATATGGCAAGTCTAAAATATTATATTTAGTTGTGCTTAAATTTGTAAAATATATATTAATGGGCTTATGTTATAAAATTAATGAGAATATGTAGAGATTTCCACCATGGCATATATTTTTAATTGAAATGTTCTGATTGGTTAAAATTAAATGATTTGTTCCTTAAATTTTCCAGTGAGTGACACATTGGATTTTTCTTCTAATGTCTCTTCTATTGAAGATAATTGGCACTCTATGACACATTTTATTATCTTCGGATTTGTTTTCTTCATTATCACCTTCTTCGGATATGTTTCACGACGGGTTATTGATGTGGTTGTTGGTTGATGATTGACTGGAAATGACGTAATTGTTGGCCATTGTTAGACTAATTTTTTTCTTTTGCGAAATATTCAACCTTGTCTTGCAACTGTGATCTTGCATCTGTGATGCCAATATAAAATCTAATGTCGTTTCCAAATTGGTTTAATCTAGTGCGACATATATTTAGTTTGATTGCTTTGTTGCTTTGGAGGTGGACGGATAACCAAACAGAATCGGTGACGGCGGTATAGCTCGCTGGAGAAGATTATGTTTATTTTCATTTTAACTTGTTACAATTCCTTGTAACGCGATAAATATTATAAGTTCTTCGAAAACATAGTTTAATCCGGTGAATTATTGTTTTAGCTGAATATATATTTTAGTAGCGAGGTATATTTATTTTTAGCGAGTTAAATAAATTATTAACACTCATACACTACGAAATAAAAAATGTAATTTTTTCACATACACATACATCAATCTAAAAGTTAGCGTTTAATAATTTAGTTATCGCGTTAAAAGGAAATTTAGACGTGTATGTGCATGTTTATATTGTATAATAAATATTTGAACTTGTTACGAGTAAGGCCGTGCCTATAAGGTTAAAAAAGAGGCATTTGCCTCAGGCCTCCACATAATATATACATTTAGGGGCTCCAAATTTACAAATATTACTCATAGTGTAGTGGTAATAACTACCTTAATGAGCTCTCCCACCTTCCTGTTTCGAAACCCATCTTATTTACTTTAAACATTGTTTTTTTTTCCCAATTTTATTATTAAAAAAATATATCGAAAGCCTCTCATTATTCAAATTGGGAGCCTCATTATTCAAATTGGCCTCAAGCCTCAAGAAGTCTGGGCACGGCACTGGTTACGAGCAATTGTAACATGTCTATATATACGTGTATTTTTTCATATAACTCGACACTATAATGTTTACCCATGTTTTAAGCTACTAAACGAGATATGAGGCAAAGAGGGGAAAAAAGTAACTACACACCGAATTGTAAAAATCATTTTGGTCATTATGTCACATCTTTGTTAGTTTGTCAATTTCACTTCTTAAATGTGTTTTCTAGCAAATTGACTCAATATTAAATCCGTGCAACGCGCAAATCAAGTTTTAGTGACTACAACGAAAGAATAAACTCTCAAATTTGCCAAATGAGATAGGCGATTTAACAATATATAAAATTAGTTGTTTAACTTAAATGTAGATAAATGTTTTAAAATTATCAACAGAGCATATTTAATTTGTTTTTAAAACTAAAAATAGCAAAACATACTTTTTCAAAAAAAGAAAAGGCAATCAAAATTATTGTCGAAACATCTCAAACTGTCAAATAGAAGTAATGATTAAACAATACAACATTAATTAAAAATATAAAATATCTTTAAAAGATGGACAAATAAATAAGTTTGGCCATACATGGTTAGAAATTAAATTATAGAAATTTCAAAATATGTTTTCATAAATTTTATTAAATAATTTAAATCTGTAATAACATTGCCCGCGCGGTAACGCGCATGATTGTTTCCTAGTAGATATAATAACAAATGTAAACGCAAGTGGAAACTCTTTCTCAATAATTTACGAAGAGTTCATTAATATTTTTACAGCAGAGAAATATGGAGTTCAATGTAATTTAATGTCAAATTAGTGGAGGAAAATTTATAAAAGATTTATAGTATGGTGTAAGTAAGGCCGTTTATCGGGGTTTCATATGTCAAAAGTAAAACTGTCAAGTGTGAGTGTGGTACAGGGAGAATCGTTTATTGTGGATCTTCGTAGGCGAGTAGAAATTGTCCGTTATATACTCCTTCATATAATTGTTCACATAATTTATAACTGATAATAATTCAGACGACAAAAAAAAACAAACAAACGTAAACGCAAAGAATATGAGACGAGTTTCTTTCTGTAAGCATTGTCGTATTTCGGTAATTTTTATTAGATAATTTGTTGTTATTTATTTATAACTGGTTTACTACACATTCAGATTTCGAATAGTGACAGTGCGATACATGACATATAATATAAGTAACAAAAATATATATATACACATAAATTTAGATTTTTGTTGTTGTGGTGCAAGACGGTATGAAACGGTCTTCCTGTTCGAAGCCTCGTTATCAATGGAAAACGTTAGAACGAAGGAATTGAACAAATACTAATCACTTTCTTAAGAATTAAGATATAGTATTAATTACATAAAGACTTTGAGGGACATAGACTCTGCTGGCTGTGAATGATTCACAATACCAACTTTTATGATATATTATTGCTTATGAGCTGGAAATTGCCAAAAAAGATTTAACAAAAATCGACAAACAAAGGTCTCTTATTTATCTTCCATATTTATTGTGCAAAACGGTTCCCAAAGTCTTCGTCCATCTAATCCCAACTCAGAAGCAATTCCAAAAACCCAAGAAAGAACATCGTCTTGTCTCTCTTGACCAACGCTCAATGGTGGAGCCACAACCACGACCACGACCACCTCAAGTGTTTGTCAATTTAGGCGCAACCAAGTTGCCTGATGATTTCATCAGACATCTCGTGTTGAGTTTGACAGATTTAGGGATACTCAACGTTTTCATAGACAGAGAAGAATGGTGGGGAAGAAACCTAAACCATATATATACTTGTATCGAGGAGTCAACAATCGCGCTCGCTATCTTCTCTTCGCGGTATCCAGAGACAGAGTGGTGCTTGGACGAGCTTGTAAAGATGAAGGAACGTGCGAACGAAAAAAAACTCTTGGTGATTCCTATCTTCTATAATGTGAGCAAGAACGACGTGAGAAATCTCGAGGGAGAGTTTGGCGATCGATTCATGGAAATGAGACAAAGATATACGAAATACAAATACGATCCATTTAGGGTTCAAAGATGGGAAACTTCGTTGACATCTATTTCAAGAATGGAGCCTGGTTTTACGTGGGAAGCACAAAGGTACTAGAATTATATAATAACCCTAACCCAATGTTCTAATTAAGATCTTTTAGTTGACTACTCTGTAGACTCTAGTAAACCGACACACCTAATCGTTGATATACCATTTATTCACGTTTTTAAAACGTGATTTCTTATTTTCCACCATTCATCAAGTTTTCAATTGTTTGAAAACTGATCATAGTATATAAAATGTACGTGTTAAAAATATAAGTAAAAAATGTTATTATTCTACCAAAACAAGCATAAACTTTTGTTTAGATTAACTGTTTCCGTAATTTTATCATTTCGCTAATCTGATATCCATCTATTTTGTGTTTATGGAGTAGTATATTTCATTTTTTAGATTATAAAAGTCTTATAAACGTGATTCATGATGAAAGTTTTAAATTCTCATGAAGAAAGCATGCTATGTTATATAAAACTAAAACTACATTAGTAAAACATTAAAACTAGAAAAATATTATAACTCTAAATCAGCAGTCAGCCATCTACTAATTGCCTAGCAACTTTTAAAACATTGATATATAACATTAAAACAGTTCTTGTCTTATAGTCCTAAATAAACGTACGTACTCTCATCAGTTTCTCTCCCTCTTGTTTGCGCAGCTCGAATATCCCTCTTGTTACGGACATCGTTAGGGAGGTTAAGAGAGAGCTAGACATGGCTGCGGATCCGAGAAGAACAAAAATGGCGATTGTAGAAGTGTTTGTTTCAGCTTTTATTGCGGCTTTTGTCTTTAGTCTCTTCGTAGCTCGTCTACCTTTCACAGATGTGAACTTTTTCAGGACTGCAAAGTGGTTAGTAGGTTTTCCGGTTACAGTTGTTGTTTTACTTCAGTTATATTGTGTATTGACACAACGAAACAGACGATCATTCACGATCTTGTAGTTTGCTGCTTTGTTGTACAGCATTTTGTGTGTGTGTGTGTGTGTGTGTCTTTCTTATTAATGTTGTTAATCATTTACTACCTTGAAGAACAAAAATGTGTTTGGTACGACTCTTGGTTCTGTCTCTTATATACTACTTTAGGTCTCTTTCTACATTCGATGTAGGGATCGTAACATTTTTGTTCTGCAAACAACTTCATTGAGACTAAACATTGATTGACACAGAGCTTCCATAACACTGTAATGAATTAAAAGTTCAAGAAAAAACAGAGGATTAATGAATAATGTATTAGCCTTGCAATATATGTTTGTTTACTTACGATCTGATCTTTTATGAATTTCTCTCTACACTTCTGTTGAGGTTTTCCATTAGTGGTTGTTATCTTGCGCCATTACTACTGGAAAGACCCGAAACAACCAACGCCTTCTTGATCGGTTAAACCAAAGGGTTTGGTACTGTGTGGCTCCTGAAGTATGCTCGTCTCTTGTAATCTCTGTGTATTGTTTATTTCCTTTTGTACCAAGTGTTTCCTTGCCTGTTAGCTTCGTAACAATTTCTTCGTCCTTGATTCTTCATTGATAATGAACACATTTTGTTGCTCAGTCGCTTGCAATTGACTCTCTCTTGCCGCAATTTTCGCTGGTTTCAAGAGACCTGAACTAATGCTTATTGCATGGCCTTCAGACTTGGTTCTTGATTCTTCATCGATTACGTACTCAATCAAAAGGCTTTAAGCTAATAAACACCACGGATGATAGCGGTTTGGTTTGAGCATAAACAAGAACACTGCGGTTCACTTGATTCTCTCTTGATCATTCGCTTTTCACGATTGATCATGAGTTTGATTAGGGGTACCTTCTGAGTAACTTGTCTCCAAATCTCATTCACACTTCCATTTGGATGCGAATAGTCGAAATATCGTCTCACCTACACAAATCAAATTCACATTCACATATTGGTTTGTTTGGATCCACAAGTGAGCAGTTGAAAAGGAAGAACAAGAAACTCTCTTACCTCTTTCATAGCCTTTTGGTACTTTAAAATCTTTTCTGGTTTCACTTTTCTCAGCTTCTTAACCACAAACCCCGGTTTCAAAGCGGCATCACTCCTCAAGAATATAGAGAACTTTCTGTAATCTATAACATCTTCAAAAGGTAGCTCAATGGCATCGCTTACAATCACCGGGACACATAAACTCGCAATGGAATCAAATAATCTGCAAGCAGGAGTATCACCAGCCAGATGTAGACAAAACTTAGATGTGTGCATTCCTTGTTTAACCGCAAGCATATTCTCTCTTGATTGTGTTCCGTGTTTGATCACAACATCGTCTTCATTCTCAAGCAGCTTGAAAAGCAAATCTCTGTCTCTGCCTCTCTGTCAACCAAACAAACACAACAGAGCACATTAAGACCTATACAGTCCAAATAGCACGAGTGATCCCGGTCGTGGATAAAAACCGCCAAAAGTTTACGCCTTTCCGCAGTTTCTTTCATTTACTCAAAAATGGGCAAAATCCGGTTTTTTTTGGGAAATCTCTCACAATCTAACACAATTGACATTCAATTCCAATCCATAAACAAGAACACTACCAAGAAACTCTTTTCAAGATCAATAACAAAAGAGATCATTAAATCTTACATCTTTGCGATATCGGTTTCCCGTGAAGAACAACAAATTGTTCCTCATCTTCACTCCAAGCTCACCTTCATAAGCATCAATCCTATGAGAATAAGGTATGATTACGTCTTTCACAAGCGACCCTTGGTCAGCTCTTAACCGGCCAAAATCCGCCACGACCAAAACCGCATTCTTGACCCGATCCATGACCCGTTTTAACGCATTCGGGTCACCGGCGACAATCACATGGTCCCTCCCATTGTTCCTCCTCCACCATTCTTGACTTTCTAACCAACCCACCAAACTCTCCTGCATCTCCTGGTCACTGTAACCCGACCCGGAGTTATCGGGTCGACCCGAGTTCACAATCAAGCTTAGAGAAGAAAATGCCGAGACGTAGAACAAATCCGCCTCGGCGGGGTCAAAAACCCTGACAATTGGAGACCCGACCCGTTGGATTTCGGGTCGGGTAAGATCCGAAAAGAGATACCACTCGTGCATATGGTGATGACCCGGGTATTTCAACCCGGTGACGTCATCAGCTTTCTCTCCGCCGCGAGCTATGCCGTAAGTGAAATTCGTTGGCAGGTCGTACATGTAAACCCTCGTTTTAAGCGATTTTCTCGGGAAAAAATCGAAAATTTCTGGAGAATCGACGAGATTGCGCCGAAACGAAACCGAATCGGAGTAAAAACTTGGGTAGAAGAAGGTATTAACAAAGATGAAGAGTAAGAAAACAGAGAGAAGTGAAAATGCGACCTTTTTCGATTCGGAAAACAAATGATTGGGTTTTCTGATTTTGGGCTTTAATCTCTCTTTCATCTTGTGAAAATTCCAGCAAAAATCTCCTCTTTCTTTCTTCTTCTTCGAGATTTTTTAAATTGAAGAAAGAGTTTGAGCTTCGTGAGAATTCTAGCTCTAGTCGGTTTTCGATGTAAACAAAAACACAATTTTTGAGGAAATAGGGGAAAATAAAAGATATGCATAGTCACGACTCACGAGACTTGTTTTTGGAACTAAATATGCGTGTGATTGAAGATTTCTTGTTATCTTTATATCCCAAGTGAGAAGCCTAGGCCACAATTGATTCGCTATAAGAGGATTTTTATTTGGTTTGGTTTATGTCCATGTGGTTGTGTTGTTTTATAGACCTGCTTGATAGGGTTTTTGCCTAGTTTCATTTCAATGTAAAGTGTAGTAAACCGTGAGCTTTGTAATTCTTTTCTTCGTTTCTTCTTTCGGTTAATATATATTCTCAGATGAAAACTAAAAAAAGTTGTATCTACTATGTATATTTATTTTGATAAAAGTCAATACAATATTCTTTTAATCCTAAACTCTCATCACTCTATCACAAAGGAGTTTTCGACAAGTAAAAAACACAACTAAATGACGATTTGAAGTCCATCAAACCATCCTATAAGAAAATAAATCAATCTCTTTCACCTGTTAACCAAAAAAAAAACAAAAATCAATCTCTTCACCTAAAACTTATGACATGTTAAAAAACGGATTCAAACTATTAAATTGCTACTTGTAGTCACAAATTAAACGAGCAGATCAAACCAAGACCAAAACAACTGATTTAAATCTAAACCGATTTTTTTCTTTCTAAAATTTGAGGACAGGACGAAATGGCTATTTTTAAATCTCAAGCGGAACATTGACAAATTTAGAAACACAAGTTAAGAGAATAAACTTTAGAAAAATAAAACGTAAAAAATATACAAGAACCAGAGAGAAATGACCAAAGCAGAATCGACAAAACGTCTCTTAACCGTTAAATCTTACATCAGAAGATTCGTTCTCTTAAAAGTTAAATTTTAATATTGCAGAATAGATATCAAAAGTATCTCCAATCTATTATTTTATTTTTCACTCTGAAAAAAATATTCCAAATATATTCTCTTTCTATTTAATTATAATTTTTTAATAACACCCTTTTTTGTTAAATAATCACCACGATTTAGCCATCTATAAAATAATTTTAATCTCTTTTTAAAACACATCTATTTTATTATATGAAACTAGATTCTACGAAAATAAAATAAAAAATAAGAAGCACAAACCACTCTATATGAATTCACGAACCACAAAATTGCATCAAAATACTGAAAATCCTAATTTAGTTTTAGTTTCTTAATTTTCTTGGGAAGATTTTTCTTTATTTTTAGTTCTAGAAAAATTTACAAATTAAGGTTCTAACTATCAAATAGATACCTAAACTAATTGATATTTAAATTATTTAGGGTATTTATTAATATCTTATTATTATATAATGTAATAAAATTTACAAATTAAGGTTCTAACTATCAACTATCCAAATAATATCTTATTATTATATAATGTAATAAAATTGATAAATATCTTATTAATATTTACAAGCTGTTGGTTTAGCATATTTGTTGTTTTCACTGTTTTCGTTTAGATATTTTTTTAATGCTTTTGTTTTTTATTCTTTTCACTTTTGTTTTTCATTTCTTTAACTTTTTTTTTCCTTCAGATTTTAGACCAACACATTGATAATATTATGCATATTTAGGGTAGAATTGGTGGTTCAGGATGGAAACGAGCAAACTAAATTTGTTCTTTTTGACAAAGATGAAAGGAAGCTTAACAAAAAAATAAATAAAAAAAAAAGCAAAACATAAGAAAAATATAAGAAAAAAAGAAAAAAAAATAGAATTTATACATTAAATTTGAGACATTATAAATTCCTCATGATCGATTAGCACTTGCAAATCAAGTTTACTCTTTCTTTTACTCTCTCTTATTTTAACTTAAGTAAATACAAATCTAAGTTACTAATCTCTCATTAACATAACTACGGGGTTATACAAATCTAAGTTACTAATCTCCCAACCACATAGAATGATTTGTTGGATTTGGTATCTCAATTCTCAAGGAATAGAGGCAAAAGAGAAGATGTGCGTGGTTACACAGTTTTCACATATCAACACTGAGTTTCTGGACCACACATTGAGCATTGATAAAGAAGCAATGACAATCACGGGTTAGAGTGGTGTATCTCTACGCCAACTCATAGATGATGCTGCAAAAGTCGGACTTGCACTGAAAATGGCACCACACTGATGGGGACTAATAGTTGGTGGGATGATGTCTACGGGAGCCCACAGTAGTACTTGGCACGGTGATGGAACTGCCTTTCATGACTATGTTATGGAGATGCAATTGGTTACCTCGGCTGCACCAGATCAAGGATATGCCGTGGTTAGATTACTCAATTGCAGCACTTCTTTAAAATTGATAAATATCTTAGGAAGGAAAAGTAAAAATATAACACAAAAAGTATATATTCAAACGGTAGCGAATTCTTTCGTTCACATTCCATTTCTATTAAAAATATACGTTTTTATTAAAAGTTGTTTTTAACTATCTCATACTGAAACACATATAAGTTACATTGAATCTAGAATTACCAATATATAGTTCTACTTTTGTAAAAGGGCTTTTGTTTTTCTTTTACCGGATTCAGCTGAGTGATTTAATACACATCTCAGGACCGTTTCGTTTTTTGTTCTTCACCATATAATATAATATGCTGGCTCGATAATGATTTCTTCAATAAAAATAAAAATAAAAAAACATTTGTTTTATTAAGGTTTTTATATATTGTATTATCTTCTCCAGATGATATGGAAACTAAAAGGATAGGGAGAAAAAGTCGACAAACTATAGCGGCCAAAAAAAGTAAACTGATTGTAAAACTTCTAAGACTAATTAATGCAATCTCCCCCAATATTCTCTACTTTAGACAAACAAGTTGAAAATAGCTATAGATCATGTAGGTCGAGGGATTGAATATATCTTCATCGTCTGGCTAGAGGCAGTTTTATCCATAGAGAATTAAAGTCTTTAAACATACTTCTAGGAGACGGAATGAGAGCGAAAGTTTCTGATTTCGGGTTGCTAAAGATAGTACCACTACTATCATTTGTTTTTTTCGTTTTACATTAAATTATTCTTCATCGTACATCATTTTTCTCAAATTATCATGTTTCTTACATTTACCCCCATTACCAAATAATGATTCGGCATCCCAAGATAATGCATGACAACTTAATTTTCATTCCATTCAATGAAGTATGCCAAATGTAATAGTCTTCTTTTTAATAGAGTTTATTTAGGTAGTTGTTATATAATTTTTGTTATTCTTATTATTGTTAATGAAGTTGTTATGTCAACTGAAAAATAGGTGTCAAAACTTGTTTGAATGTTAGCATCTTCTAACTGTTCGTTTAATATCTATTGTATATACGTCAAAGAAAATAATTATAGATGATAACTAGTAAAGAAAAAACGTTCTTCAAGTTGTTGGTTTAGCAATTTTTCTTTTTACTGTTTTCATTTAGATTTTTTTTTCGCTTTTGTTTTTCTTTTTTTTTGCTTTTGTTTTTTTTTTTGTCTTGCTTTTTTCTTCAGATTTTTTACAACTATATATATAGTTATAGACAAACTAATTATTATTAATAAATTATGAAACTTGTTTTGATGGTTTTGAAAAGATATTTAACATAATTATATTGATTTTATAGAGTTTAATATCATTACATTTTTGAATATTAATCTTTGTGAGAGGGCAGAAATCTGATAAATCCGTTGAAATAATTTGTAGAAAAGACAACATATATTGAGAGTGACTTACGTTCTTGACAAAAACGGTGTCGTTCAGCTCATCTACAACAACCAATTCCAGCCAGAGAAACACATATTGACGAGACCTTAAAGTTCCTCAAAAGATATTTTCTCCCTTTTCTTTTTTCTTCTTTCATTCATGACTATGTCAAAAGAGTTACACAACAATAATCTATGACCTTCATAGCTAAAAAAAAAAAAAAACCATCTCAAATTAAAATTCTAAAAAGAGAGCTTAATTTACCAATTGATGTTTGGTTTAATGGCGTAAGGGCAACTCCAACCTTGACACTATATTTGGTGTTGAAATTACACCAAATTTGGTGTTTTGGTGTCATAATTTTTTTTTCATCTCCAACCACAACACCAAATCTCACACTAAAAAAATTATTGTTTATTATTATATTATTAAATTTAATTTTTTTTATTTGTAATAGTTTAATAAATACTAATTATTTTTAGAACTGGTTAATTATAAGTGAAATATAAGATTACAATCGGTCGACCAATAAAAAAATTACAATCGATAAATTAAAAAACGGAAAATAAATTACATCATACTAATTTTCAGAATTAATATATTGGGACCACAAGTGTTCAATTAACGCATTTCGAAGTTCAATATGAGCTTCTCGGTCCTTGATTTGCCTGTGTCGAGCTAAAAATTCCTGAAATCGAACATCATCATCACCCGTCATCTCAACTTCTGCAACTGGGACTTCAGCTCGTTCTTCAATTGATGCATCAAGATCATGTTCATCCTCTATGATCATATTATGCATTATGATACAAGTTGTCATTATATCATGTAACACTTTCTTACTCCAAAAACGTGCTGGTCCAGCCACAATTACAAATCTTGACTGCAATACTCCAAATGCACGTTCTACGTCTTTTCTACATGCTTCTTGCCTCTTTGCAAATAATTTTTTTTTTGGACCACGTGGATCATGAATTGTTTGAACAAGAGTGGACCATTTTGGATATATACCATCAGCTAGATAATAATCCATATTATAATTTTTCCCATTAATAACATAATTAGCGGGTGAAGCAGTTCCTTCAGCTAGATTAGCAAAAAGATGAGACGCCTCTAGCACATTAATATCATTGTTAGATCCTGGTAGACCAAAATATGCATGCCAAATCCAAAGATCATAATCGGCTACGGCCTCTAAAATAATAGTAGGAGATCCACTACGACCAGCATATTGTCCTCTCCAAGCTGTTGGGCAGTTTTTCCATTTCCAATGCATACAATCTAAACTACCCAACATACCTGGAAATCCTCGACGTTCACCAATATGGAGTAGTCGTGCAACATCGTTAGCATCAGGTGATCTAAGATAGCGGCTCGCAAACACCTTGATAACAGCACGGCAAAATCGCTTCAAACTTTCTATAGCTGTGGACTCGCCTATTTTGATATACTCATCGGTGGAATCCGCTGGTAAACCGTACGCCAACATTCGAAATACAGCCGTTATTTTTTGTAAACCAGACAATCCAAGTTTACCGACACCATCTCTTCGCTGGACGAAGTAACTGTCATGTCTTTGTATAGCATCATAAATACGCAAAAACAAAAGACGGCTCATCCGGAATCTTCGTCGGAACATCGTCTCAGGAAATAAAGGATTATCTGCAAAATAATCATTGAAGAGATTGCGAGAAGCATTTTCCCGGTCACGGTTGATAACTATATGACCGGGAATAGATCCACCATGGGAACTCTCTGAATTGATTAAGTTTTGAGCGAAGAGAAAATTATTGTTAGCAGTAATTTGAGCTACTGCCTGCTTTTCTATATCATCATAATAATCATTATCTGAAGATGAAGAAGAAGAAGAAGAAGAAGATGGTATATGAGATGAACTACCGTAGTTGAAATTCATCTTTTAAAAGGAGAAATAAAAGATGATGGTGATATTATTTTCCAAACAAGGTACCCATTTTATAGTGTTAGCAAATCGATATTAGCCGTTGAAATTATTTGGCCAAGATCTAACCGTTGCATTGATTAGTCACTTCGTGTCTTATCTCAATTATCAATTTTCAGAAAAATACGAATCAATCTAAGCCGTTGAAATTCTTTGGCCAAGATCTAACCATTGCATTGATTAGTCACTTCATGTCTTATCTTAATTATCATTTTTCAGAATACGAATCAATCTAAGCCGTTGAAATTCTTTGGCCAAGATCTAACCGTTGCATTGATTAGTCACTTCGTGTCTTATCTCAATTATCAATTTTCAGAAAAATACGAATCAATCTAAGCCGTTGAAATTCTTTGGCCAAGATCTAACCATTGCATTGATTAGTCACTTCATGTCTTATCTTAATTATCATTTTTCAGAAAAATACGAATCAATCTAAGCCGTTGAAATTCTTTGGTCAAGATCTAACCGTTGCATTGATTAGTCACTTCGTGTCTTATCTTAATTATCATTTTTCAGAAAAATACGAATCAATCTAAGCCGTTGAAATTCTTTGGCCAAGATCTAACCGTTGCATTGATTAGTCACTTCATGTCTTATCTTAATTATCATTTTTCAGAAAAATACGAATCAATCTAAGCCGTTGAAATTCTTTAGTCAAGATCTAACCGTTGCATTGATTAGTCACTTCGTGTCTTATATCAATTATCATTTTTCAGAAAAATACGAATCAATCTAAGCCGTTGAAATTCTTTGGCCAAGATCTAACCGTTGCATTGATTAGTCACTTCATGTCTTATCTTAATTATCATTTTTCAGAAAAATACGAATCAATCTAAGCCGTTGAAATTCTTTGGCCAAGATCTAACCGTTGCATTGATTAGTCACTTCGTGTCTTATATCAATTATCACTATCTCAGAAAAATACGAATCAATCTAAGCCGTTGAAATTCTTTGGCCAAGATCTAACCGTTGCATTGATTAGTCACTTCGTGTCTTATATCAATTATCAATTTTCAGAAAAATACGAATCAATCTAAGCCGTTGAAATTCTTTGGCCAAGATCTAACCCTTGCTTTTGCCTTCACTCCTCTATATAAATGTGTACTACTCTTTGAATGATCACACATCTTCCATTCATTTTCTTATCACTAATATTTCTTCTAAAATGACTACAACTCGCTCTGCGTCATATTCTATTGAAGAAGATAAACATTTATGTCATGTATATCTTGATGTTTCCCAAAATCCAATCATAGGGATAAACCAATCTCGAGATCAGTTTTGGGCAAGAGTTCAAACTGAATATGAGAAATCTGAGATTTCTCGTAGTCAACCAAGACCAAGAAGATCTTTACAAACTCGAATGACAACAATTCTTGCTGCAGTCTCCAAACTAAGAGGATGCGTTAACCAGATTGAAAATAAGAATCCTAGCGGCGCTTCCGAGCAAGACATTGTAAGTATATGTATATACATGGATTATTTTTATTTACTTATCTCTATTAATTTATTATACTTGCTAAGTTATTTACATTTTTTCTCTTGTCAATATTAAATTAGTTAAACCAAGCGAAGATGTTATTAACACAAGATGTCAAATACAACAAAGGATTCAAATTTGATCATGTATGGTATATCCTTAAAGACATTGAGAAGTTTTCAAATAACCAGACTAATAGAGCCGCTGCATTTCAAGAAGAATGTCGTAATGTTATGTCATCTCCATCATTCCAAGATGAGTCATCGCCATCCTCTGGTATGAATTCATTCGATCTAAATATGAATAGTGAAGAAGCCACTGTTAATATATCTCAAAGACCTATGGGTATGAAAAAAGCAAAGAGAAAACAACAATCCGAAGAACAATTTAAACAAATGATGGAGCAAAATGATAAGCTTATCAAAGCTATTGCTAAAGGTACTTCTGAAAGAAATGAAATTCAAAGACAGAAGGTCGAGGTACAAAGAATGAAACAAGAGAATAAAATATTATTCGCGAATTTGAATTCTATAACTGATCCAGCAAGTCGTGCGTATATTGAAAATCAAAGAGCAATAATTTTGAGCAAAAGAGCACCAACAAACCAATATGAAGAACACGGAGAAGGTTCTCAAAGCCAATATCATGGATCTCAATATCGAGCATTTCATTATCAAGGAGATCAAGCTCAAGGAGATCAAGCTCAAGGAGATCAAGTTCAAGGAGAACAAGTTGAAGGAGAACATGTTCAAGGACAACAATCTCAAGGACAACAACCTCGAAGTGAAAACCAAAGATCACCAAGTAACCAAGAAGATTATACCCAGTACTACCATTATCTTAGCGGAGCCGGAAATGATTATCCCGGGTATTAGATTATTGTTTAAATTTATATTATGTCCTTAAAAATTATCTTATTGCATTTAGTTTTATGTTTGTTTGGTTTTAATTTTGTAATTTTATGTTTACAGTGTTGTATTGGAACTTTAATATGTATTTTTAATCTTAATCAATTTGTGTTTTAATTTAGATATTTTGTGCAAATTAAATTTTTTTATTAATGATAATTAAAATTTCACATATTATTAAAAATTAAAAATAACAAATAAAATTAAAAAGTACAAAATTATTAATGGTATATTTATTTTTTAGTTGATAAAAATTAATTTAATTATATTATTAAATAAAAATACAAATAAAATAAGATTTTTTTTTTAGTGTTTTGTGAATAGTGTCACACCAAATATGGTGTGACACTATTCACAAAACACTAAAAAAAAAAATTTTACCGTCCATTCTACCGTTCGATTGGAGCATATTTGACACCAATTATGGTGTTATAACGTCCCGTTGGACGTGCTCTAAGCATAACATTTTCAAATGAGAGAGAAATTGTGGTTTTCAGGTTCGAGTGCTGTTTAGAAAAGACGTCGATTCTTGAAAGAATTGATCACCCGCTAGTCCCGGTTCACAGAAATTTACGGATTTCGGTTTGGATTTCAAAAATATATAAAAACAGTAAGTTAATCTAGACCAACAATTTTTTTTTAAACTAATAAACATACTTATACTTAGGAAATAGTAATTCAATGTCTATGTGGCAAGAAAAAATGGGAAAGGCCTTCCATACTTTGCATAAAAAGACCAGCAAAATATCAATTGTCAAAAAAAAACGAGCAAAATAGCAGCAATACATATAGTACTGCATCATATTCATGATTAATTACTCTTACAAATCAAGTGAATCATGCAAATTTGAATGAAAATGGTCGCGAATTTATAGATACATTTAGGTCTGTATGACTGATTTAAACATAACGGGTATGAATGCGTTTGCGGAAATTTGCAGAAGCCAACAGTTACGGTTTTAAACATTATCGAGCGATTTATACATGTTGAAAACGGACACATTTGCAGAATGTTTATGACTAGTTGACCACGAATGCGATTACGGTTTAACATAAAACTATTAAAATACATTCAATATATTATTTATATATTGGTAAGAATCTGTCGTACGATGTGCCTTGGTGTTTATCATCGACTCTGGAGTGTGTTACGATTAACAAACTGATTATGAAGGAGGAAATTGGGATTAAACTAGTTAATTACTTTCTTGAGAATTCAGCACTACTCAAGAAACTCAGTCTGAGTTTCACAGATTCTCCTATGACTTACCAAGAGCTAGATATCTACAGGAACCTTCTTACATCCACAAAGTGTTCTCGCAGATGTCAAGTCTTCCTTGATTGATTGATGTCATTGAAGATCAGTGTAGGGATCTTATGTTTTTTGAAAATAGCAGTTAGGCCTATCATTGTATAGACATATAACTTACTTTCTGAATCTTTGAATAGATCGGTACATTAATTGATTTATCTTATCGTGGATGACTAAAATGTTCTTATAATAATTGAAAATTTTGAACATATGTGTTTTCTTCATTTTCTTGTAAGAATTGACATAAAAGCAATTAACTTACAAAATTACGTTACAAAAGATCACAAATTCAACAAAGTTATAGGAGATGGACAAACTACACATGTGTGGAAGGACCTGTAGCTTTAGAAAATAACCACCACGATTTAGCTATCCATAAAATGGTTTTAAGCGCTTTCTACTTCTTCATTTTAGGTTTTCTCATTTTTGAACTAAATTTCGAAAATGTTTATATGAATTGACACATGTATCATAGTCTAATTTGACATATAGTAAAAAATAAATTTGAGAAATGTCGCACTACCATGAGATGCTTTATATAGTAAGATTTTCTATGTTGAGGTAAAATTTTAAAACTTATGGTTTATTTTTCTTTTTCTTTCTAATATGTAAAACTAATAAAAATTTAAAATTTCCATAATTATTGTATTTAGATATGGACTACACTTGTGCTTATACTTTTCCATTTTAGTTTTTCCAAATTGTTCTATCATTGGAAAAAATCATCCAAACGTCACATTTTTCTATTATTTCATTTTGTTTCTTCAAATTGTGGTAATTATTGAGAAAAAATATTGATTTGTTTTTTTTTTTTTTTTTGAATATGGACTTGTATATGCAAATTAAAAAATATAGATTTTAAAATAATCTCTTAAAAAAGTTATATCAATTGACAACTATAATAGTTTAATGATTGATGTTAGCTAGATATGTGTTGCAATATAGCAAATTATAAAAGTGACACGTGCCACACTGTCATGAAACACATTCAATTTTATGTAAAAGGAAGAACTTAAATTTGTAAACTTTGAAGAATAAAAATTCAAAAGACTTTTTGGATGATTAAAGTGTTTTTAATGAAAATTAAATGTAAAGTTTTCTAAAGGAAAGAGTACTAATAATAGTTAAAAATTATTTTGTCCGAGAACTATATATAAACATAGATCGATGAGTTTTGTTTCTCAAACTCCCTATAATCTTTCACATTGCAAACAAAAATTCATAGATACCAAGTTAGTTAGAGTATGGCACAAAATATCGATTTGGAATTGAGTTTACGTGCAAATGTTTCAAGGGTCATAAAGAAGAAACTTAGTAGTAGTGACATTTCTGAGGTTCAACGTCGGCTTTATCTACCGAAACAAGAGTTTGAACAATTTATACTTTCGGAAATGGAATGGGACTTGGTCGAAAATTTGGATAACAGTGTCGAAGTAATAATAAAGGATGTGAGAGGTACTGCTTACCATGTAACACTAATAAAATACTACACTGGTGAATATTATTTCACGGAAAATTGGATTAATATCGTGAGAGCAAAAGGTTACAAACTAAACGATGAAATTGCATTTTGGTGGGATAAGTCGAGTGAAAATTTCTATATTATGTAATTTACCTTGTTTTCGGTTTTTTTTTTTAATATCATAAAGCTTATTTAATATTTATATATGGGTTTAAATTAATTACAATATTTATTGTCTTTTATGAGTCTTGTGAGATTTTTTTTCAGAAAAAGAGTCTTGTGAGACGTTGTGACATATATAAAAGCAGTACTATTTAATTTTAGTTTTAGTTAATTGATCATAATTATTCTAATATATCCGCCAATGAAATAAAATCGCCAATGTGTCGTCAAAAAAGCCCATTTTCATTACTATGTTGATGCGGGATTGGCATTTGGTTTTATTTTGTGGTTGTTTCTTATTCATGATATAATTTCAATTCTAAATCAATAAAATTCCAGGTGAAAAAAAAAAAAAAAAATCGGAACTTTATGATTTTAGACCAACGCAAACGCTCTATTTGGTAAAAGTAGAGAGACCATAAACAACTTTGTTAAAAGGATGTAAAAAAAACAACTTTGTTAAAGGATATTTACACTAAACTAGATGAGAGCCCGCGCGGGTTATGGTATGTGATAATATTTTTAGTTATAAATTCTTATTATATTATAAAATTTAGTGTTTTAATGTTTTGCATGTTTAATGTTGAATACTATGTTTTGTAGACTTTTCAAAAACACACATAAATGTGGATTTTTAGGACCTACAATGGTTATTTATTAATGGTTGCATGGAAATTTTACGGAAGAGTCAATGTATTATTTTAAATTTGTGATTTGCAAAGTAATAATTTTTTGATGATATTACCATGTTGTAATATTTGGGTATAACACATTTTTCTTAAATATATAATTGTTGAAAACTGATATTGAAGTGTAATTATTGTTCGGAGAGAGCAGATAGTAGTAACTAAAATGTCAAATGTGATATTATATATTTTTTCATTATGTTTTTTAAGTTATTTGAGATATTTTTCTTATCATCGATTTCTTTTAAGTGTCAATCCATGGCTATAACCCAGTATGATATTTAAGTCATTAAGTGTTATTAATACAACCATCATATTTTCGCTTAAAACTTTATAGATGACCAAATTTTTACAAGTTATGTGATTGATATAAGGAAACGAAATTTTAGAACTTGTAAGAACCATAATTAGAATTAAGCAATACCTTACTCATGTATTATTAAGTTACATTTAAGATTCTCCATAAACGTAATGCATTGGCTCCCTCCCCGCTCCTGCAACTTTGTAAGAACGGAATGTCGATAGTGGATATATCATATATTATAGGAAAAATCGAAAATTGGTAGCAATATATCCTATGTATATGTGTAAGAAAACTACATAGACCATGAGAGCTATGTGAAGCTTTAATGCATTTGGCTGGCCTTTGACTTCGGTTAGGAGGTGTTAGGCGACTGCTTCTCTGTTTTTTCAGACTTGTGACAACTTCGACTTGATTTCAGTTTTAGAGCTTTCTCCTTCAACTTTTTTTCCTTGATAGCTTCCTTGCTCTATCCTCCAGATTCTCATAACTATGTTTTTTTTTAATGAAGCATATAATGTGTGGGAGCTGTCGATGTCATGACCATGTTTTGTATTTGTTTATTGGTTCCTAATGAAGGGGCATAGAATATAACGTAACTCAACCCCAAGAACAATTTAGCCAATGGAAAAGGAATAGTATAATGATACAAAGTTCAAAGAAATCTTTTGATAAACTGGCTACTTAACCTTTCACCATGACTTGCAGAGAGAAGTGCGTGCCTAGGAGACAAATAAAATGGAAATATGCATAAGAGATAATAAAGAAACAGAGAGAACATGAGTTTTATTAGGACTGCTCAATAGTTTCGAACATACCTTGGCACCGCCAGAGCAAAGAGAGTTCTTTCATCTGAGCATATACGCTTTGAAGCGTTATGCGCCAAAGACCTTTTATATCACCATTAGCCGACAGCGCCAACCACATACATATTTATCCAAATGAAAACTCTAGGCCTGGAGAGAAAGAGTAGTGATGTTTAGTCAATAGGTGAAGTGGTGAACAAGCCTATATAATTCATAGTTTGTTAGAAAGAAAACCATTAAGCCATTTCTTTACAGTATAGACAAATATGATTTGATTATGTTAGTTAGTAATCGCGTAAGGGATTTTTTTTCCTATTTTCAAAATTGTCTAAAGAGATTGTAAACATGTTATTTTCATCTTATGAATACGCACACAAATCATGTTACTAATAGAAGGTGTGATCTAGATGCAACTTGGAAAATCTGAATCATTTGTCGTTGGTTCCATTTTGCTGTTGACTGAAAGAATCAGATCGTAAAATAGATGATGAGATGACCAAGAAAAAGGTTAGATGATCAGAAAATACCTTAAGGTCTTGTTCTCTCTGACTCCAACCGAGGAAGATGATATGTGTATCCCAGCGGCATAAAAATCTCTCTTCACAATATTGTAATCAAGTGGGTTGATGAGTAACATGATGAGTAATGTAGAAAGAACATTAGGAGCTTTTAAAATCCTCCCGAAAGAGAAGTCAGAGTCAAGCATGCTCTTGGATATTTTTACTTAACTAAGTCTAAAACAAGAAGAAATTGTAGTACCTACCAACTAAATGCGAAAGACAAAGTAAGCGAAAGATAAAACCATATCTCAGTTTTCCCGTCGTTACAGACATTTCATCATTCAGATTTTTTTTGTGATCCCTAGTCTACTCTTATTTCAAGCTTACGATTTTGAAATATTTAAGAACTTACCTTGTCTAGATTTTTGCCGCAGTCGTGGTGATGTTCGTATGATTTTTCCTCGATTCCTTTGTTTCCTCATTTTGCAATGCTAGCTCCATTAATGTGCAGGTGTGAAATCTCTTGCCATAATACAAGATTTCATACAAGAATATGATCTTAAACAAAGGGACAATCTTTGATTCGTGAACATAAAATTCTAGCAGGAGATGATTATAGATGAACAAACCAAAAATACATCAAAAATTAGTTTACAACGATTGATACCAGTTTGTTGAAACAAAAATAACATTTTGTATGTTGTTTTACCTCATGAAGATCTGTTCAAATTTCAGAAACCGAAGAGGCAAGAGAGCTTCTAGAATGCCTAAGCTAGAAGGAAAAAGAGATGAAATTACCTCAACGTTCTTCTAAGCATTCTTCTTCAGAAAATACATCACCATCTCTTCCTCAGTCGGGTTAAAGACACCATAGTACGGTGAACCTATCCACTTGAAAAACGAATCGGGAGAAGAATCCACCATCTATGTAACAAACAGAACCGATCCCTAGCAGAACGTGTAGAAATAATCTCCACGATCACAAAACCCTCTCATATAACCCGAGGTCTTTCCGTTCGTCCAGCAGATAAGACGAATGAAACCTACATGATAGAAGCTGTCGGAATCGAACGAAACAAGAGCGACCATTGAAACTTTAGGGTTTGATCAACCAGATTGAAAAATGGAAATAGAAAAGGGAAATTTGATTCACTGAGAGAATGAATTAGAAATTTCTAGTAGAGAAAATTTGTTTTTTGCTGTTTCAGCTTCTCTGTTTGCTCGATCATTGAAAATACTTCGATAAAGACGATGGCGACGACCCTTGGAATTTTGGAAGACACGTGTCACTCTATCCTATGCTGAGGTGGCAGCTGCTGGAGAGTGCTTGCTGAAGAGTTAGCTCATTCGGAGAGTTATCTGATCAAGTGCTTGCTGGAGAGCAATCTCCTTTTTCGACATACCTTCCTCAGATGATCCATTTCCATCTGACTTAGATTTCTTTTTAGCTTCAAAATAAAAACAATAGGAGAGTAAATATCAAACACCTTAACTGTAGGAATGACAATGAGCTAAGCAATAAGGATATTGGCTTTTAGAATCCTCATCAAAACCATAAACCCATTTCAGTAAATCAATTCAATAGACACAAAGGTAAAAAGCTTTAATCAACCTTTGGCAGCAAAACCTCGGAGCTGAAACGATGTGCCAACCACACCTCTACTAAAAACCCTGGAAACCTTCTCAAAAAAATCACCCATAAAAACAATAAGGGAGCGAATTCAAGCAAAAAGCAGATTTGACAACAAAGAGACAACATTTGGGATATTATCTTATGAATATTTTGCTTTAATCAAGCACCCAAATAAGCCATCACTTCTTCCTCCGACATCATCATAAACGTTGTTTACACATTTAAATGACTAAGAATAGTTCTGGTTATGATCCTAAATTCCTACTTGGAGCTTGGGATTTTGCTTGAAGCTTTACGTTACTTTGTAGTCTTCAGTCTTCTTATCTTGCACAAACTCTTCCGCTTTCTCTTTGAGCTCATCTTCCTCTGACTCACTTTCATATCCTTCAGTTTCCTTCTAGAATTCCTCGTTACCAAGAAGCATTTCACCGGGAAGAATCTGAGGCCTTTCATCAACCCCAATCACATTATAAACATTCTCCTCACTGTCCAACAATCTCCAACAAAGATTCTTTCTTCGTCTTAAAGATAACCCAAAAAACAAAAAATTCAACACTAATACTTAATAGAGTCCATTTTAGTGAGTGCTTTGAAGGACCTATAGATGTCTTAACAGTAATAACAAATAGAATAAAAGAATCACATGGTAAGTAACATTTGACATATTATTAACTAACACTAATTGGTGGACGATGAGACTCGACAACCTTAAAATATAATATCCATAAACATCTAACTAATTGGATGGCTAGGAAAATACATAGCATAAAGACACCAAGAAATGCAAAGATTGGTAGAAAACCAAGAAAGGCGATTCCACGGGCTCGATAACAATAGAATGGCAGTAAAAGGTAATAATGTAAAAATGTGATAAACATATACGTTGCTTTCTGCACTGCTTTCATTGCAGAAACTCCACTCATCAATGCATCTACAGTTTTGGTTTTTGCTTTTGCGCCTTCTAACATAATCATCTGTATGAAAAGAGAGATGAGATCCCAATAATTCATCTATTTCTGCAGAAATTAGCAAACTTAGGACACTAATTAAAAAAAAAAACTCACTTGATAATGTATATGCAGCTGAAAATTACCAAGCTGCACAACGTATTGCTCATATAACCTCTTCTTTTTCAAACACTGTATAGCCGCTGCACAAGACCAATACAACTAAGGTAAGTACTACAGTTATAACAACGCACAGCAAGCTTAAGATTGTATATAAAGTCACAGGGAATTTGGTTTTACCGGGTTTGTTCATTGCACGGGTGTATTCTTCCATTGTTTCATTGTATCAATGAGCAATGATCACTGTAAACTTGGGATCCCATTTCTCATCAAGGAACTTGCACGCCTAATCGTCTTTCATTGGAATCGTCATCTTTTTTTGTTTTTCGGAATCAGACGAGTTGCTGCTCTTCTGTCTTTTTGCTGTTTGATAATGACTGCTTGGAGAACGACTTGTTTGGGCACACCAAGCTTGTCGATAACTCATGCCCGTGTCGAATCATAGTGAAGATCTGCTACACCAGGCACTTCAAATGACATATCCTGTATCTTCTCGCACTTAAACGGGTCTTCCAGCATTACTTCTAATGTCTTCGTAGTCGTCCTGGCTATCAATCACCCTCCACTTATGACACTTTTCGCATTGCGCCGCATAGGTATAGATCAACCTCCCTGGAGCAACGTCTTTCTGCAATTTTTGTCTCAGTCAAACAAAGAATAAGAGAGCTTAAATCTCACTCTCATCATAAAGAGGACGAAAGCAGAAACCCAAGACTAAGGTAATCTGAGATATCTCTAGTGACAAACTGAAATCTCAATCCTTTTAAAAATGAAGAGTCAAGTCTACGAAGCTTATAGTGACAAAAAAAATTTGATACACAGATGAGAGAAAGCTAACTTAACACACCTGCACGATGACTTTTTCTCACAAGTTCCTGTTCCACAAGAAACTACTCTAATAAAAAAATTGATTAAAGCCAATACACAAATTGTATGTTAAAAAATACATACCCTTATGGGGCATTCGAGAAGAGGAGCAGTACTGTGATTACCAAACATGAATTTGAGAATTTCGGTTTTGTTTTTCTGGGTGTAGATTGGATGATGGTGAAGATAAATCAATGGAGGTAAATGAAGATGAGCTAATTCTCGATTTCTCTTTAGGAAGAAGCTTCAAGGTTAGCGAGAAAATCCTCTCCTCTTGAGAAAATCTCGACGAAGTGGAACCGATTTTCCCAGATTCTGAGAAATCTCGACTTGTTTTTGACCCAAACCCACATCGTTGATTCTTCTCAAAACCAGAATTCACACTCAGTTTGCGTCTGTTTCCCGAGAAATCTTATCTTCTTGAGAAAACCTCGACGAACTTGAACCGATTTACCCAGAATCCGAGAAATCACCGCCTTTCGAATTCTTCTTCAAACCCTTATTCACACTCGGATAGCGTTTGATTCCGGAGAAAACCAGCGTTTCCTCAATAGTTGAAACCAACGTAAAAGATTTCGTACTTGGACTTCGCAAGTTGCCCGAGAAATTCCTATTTTCAGTGGTGGCGAGGAGAAACCCTATACGAAGAAGAGAAGTGCGAAGGAGAAGCAATTTTTGGGGATTTTTTTTAGTCGCTTGTTTTGTTATTTTTGGGTGGACACCTGTCGAACAGCTAGGAGGCCACGTGTCTATCTCTGGAGAGTGCTGGCCTCTTGTTATATAAAGATTAGATGACAATAAAAATGGTGATAATTAAGAAAATAATAATGGTTTATTATTCTAAAGAATATAGTGTAAATCACCCAAGAATATAAATGGGTGTTGACAAAAAAAAAAAAGGGCTAAAACGTGTTTGAGATGGTTTTACTTAATTATATCAATTAACTGTTGTGGTATACATTTTTTTTTCCTTAACATGCAATTTTTGTATATATATATGTACATCTAATTTATCAAAAGTTATGAATTTTTTACTCATACTCTAAACGTGTAATTTTCTTCTGTATCACGATCGAAAATTTTAAAAGATATAAACATATCAATAGCAACAACAATTTTACAAAAGCTAAACCCACGCGTAACGCAACTTTTCTCCCAATTGATGGCGTTAACAAATTGATGATTAAATTTTATAATTCTAATTAGAAATTTGATAAATGGCATTGATAGCTAAAAAACTGACAGAATTACGTAATACATAATTATAGTATCAGAAAGAGTCAAAAAAGTTTTTTTTCTCCCCCGAAAATGGTATAGATCTTGTCATTTGTCTCTCTAATTAACAGTAAAATCTAGTTTTTGTTTTATAAATCAACATTTTGAAGTATATAGTTAGAAAGCAAAACAATAAACAAATTTTTTTTTTTGGGCAAACCAACTTTCATATTACTTCAAAGATAAAACCTTACATATAGTCAAAGCTAAAAGATCTGAGAGCAGATTTTGCCAATGAATCTCCAGTCTCATTCTCTAAACGAGAAACAAAAATAATTTGGATAGAAGAAGAAAATGATCTCAATAGACGACAAATGTCAAGGAGAAGGCTTTTCAGCTCGTTGATCACACCACAGGAGTTGAGCATGATAAGAGATTGAGAATTTGACAACACATTGATATCTCTGATTTCGGAAGAGGAAGCTGCGATTAAGGTGGCTTTTAGAGCAAATACTTCTGCTACCAACGCTGAGGAGATAAACCTATGCGTAGTTGGACCTTGAAATTGAGTACTCTTACTCCCTATAACAATTTTCCTAAACACAAGTGAAAGATTTGGGAGGAAAATAAACTCCATAAAGGAGAAACCAGGGCAATGAAAGCCCAAACAAACAAATTTCACTGGAGGGATGCAATTAACAAGAGATTTCTTCCCAATCTGCCACAAAAGGAGAGTAACCAACATCAAAGCAACTACCATCAAAGCAAAAACGGAATGGACCGTGGATACTGCAGTAAGATATCGCACATATGCGATAAGGATGCCACCGGATGGCACAATAGAAACATCAAAAGACACCAAAGCAATCATGAATCAATGAGAAAAGGCTGGATCTACCAAGACCAGAGCCACCCACTCAATGAACCTCCTGCAATTTTTCAAAGTCGAAGAGGCAGAAGACAAAGAGCAGGAGCATACCTTTATCAGAGAAATGCACACAATGGCTGTTCCACCAGGATAAATGCACACAATGGATAAACCAACAGCTAACAGTGGTTTGTCTGAAAGTGGGAACAAAGGTACGCTGTAAAAGTTCGGCCGAATGGATGAAGCATGGGATGGCAAGCCAGGGGTCAAAGGTTGGGAAAGAGACGGCGGATCTGGAGGGATTGGCTGATCTGGAGGCACTAGTGGCAAGGGAGGGTGCGATGGCGCCAGAGATTCGTTGCAAACGGCGAAGAGAGAGAGCTGAAAGCACAACCATCAGAAGAGATTCATAGGCCATGAAGAAATCAGAGGAGAATACCAAGAAAGCTGAAAAGGATCTCGCCGGCGACAGCTCCGACGGAAGACTAGAAACGATTCTTCGGGAGCACTGCAGGTGACCCGAGAAGGAGGAGACGCGAAGCTTCAGGAGGAGACGCGAAGCTTCAGGAGGAGACAGACCAAGTGAAGGAGCAGCGGCGGAGGAGTTCTATCCTATCTCGGAGCAGAGTGGCGGCAACTACTTCGGGTATCGGGCCTGGGAGAAAAAAAATTAGGGAGAACCTGATTTATAAATTTGTTAATACAATTAAAAAAATATATCATTCAAATTAAACGAATAAAACTAAAATCTCTATAGACCTGAACTTTAAAAACTAAAAAACTCATTAAAAGTTATTGCCATTGGAGGCCACCAAAGGCCGATCTCTATTACAAAAATATTTGGTTAACCGAGAGGTCTCTAGATCCAGAGGTTAAGAATTGTGGTTTGGAAAACACTTTATTACATATTATGGTCACAGAGCTAAAAGATATACGCGTTTCGGTTCATAATATTCGTAGTTAAAAAAAAATGTCTTCTCGTTTTTTTTGTTTGAAAATGGAAATGAAATCGCGCTAGTTCTGGAGAAAATAAAACTGCTTCGATTGTGTATAAATTGACAGTCCTCAGAGCATTTATAAGAGCAAGACTTTGGTGTCTTTAAAGCTTGCAAATGTAGGGCTTGAGAATCCAGAGTTTGTTGTTTCTCTACCTTATCTCAAGATCATGCATCTTGAAAACATTTGTTATGGTAAATTAAGATTGATTATGGAAAAGCTTATCTCAGGCTGTCATGTTCTTGAAGATCTTAATGTGATAAGGAAATTTACTGATTTTCATAAAACTATGCGGTTTCTTCGTGTGAGGTCTCCGACTTTTAAGATCTTTCGTTTAACATTTGATTGGGGTTAGTAGAAATTTTTTGGTTGAGATTGATGCTCCAGGAGTAAAGTATATGAGTCTTAGAGATATTCAATATGATAGGATTGTGGTAAAGAATCTGAGTTACTTTGTTTAAGATAGACATTGATTCTGAATTTACTGGCAAGTTTGGCATCGCTTCTTTGGAACCAGAGGATTTAAGCAAGAGATATATTATCCGAGATTTTCTCAACGGTGTCTCTAGTGTAAGGCATATGACCATCTCTCAGCCTACTATGGAGGTATACATACATACCATGTGATGCATATCTAATAATTTAATTCTCTATGAAAAGATTTGGCTTAAGAACATTGTTGAACAATATAGTAAACTCAGTTTTTGTTTTTTTCGCAGGATGTGGAGCTAGAACAAATCTGTAACACCCCTATCCCTAGTCCAAGTGCCATTCCATTTTTCTGCAAATCCCGTTTAGCTGTTTCGGCCCAAAAGTCCAAAAAGAGAAGACCTAGGGTTTCTCATGCCCTATTTAAAGTGAGAAGACGTTGTAAAAAAATGTACATAGAAAAATCTCTGGTGAAGCCCTGCCGGATCTCACCGGAGCGGCTGCCATCAGCCATCGCGAAATAAAAGTCACCGTCATCGCCTAAAGGAAGTATAAGACAGATATGACCAGTTTTGGTGGTGAAGATAAACGGATAAAAAATAGATTGGATGAATCTGAAACTTTGTGGGTAAGTTGTCAACCCTTAGAGCTAGTCATAATCGAAAGCGGTTTGTCATTCTGAGTTGTGGTTTGGAAGTTACGAATGATTTCCCAGACCTGTGAAATGCGAATTTGCGACCAGTCAGTTGGAAAGAAGGGCTTGGAGGGTCAAAAATATTCCGATGAAGCTGAAACATTGTGAGTATCTCCGTGACACTTATATATAGTATGCTGGAAAATATATTTTCGTTTCATTCAGTAGTTTGAGAGTTATACTTGTATCTCCGGGACTATTCTGTGCAGAAACCAGATCGGACCAGCTTGTTGAGTTATGTTGTTTGGTTGGCCAAACGAGCTCGGAATGAGCTGAAACTTTACTGGAGCCTTCATGACTCATGTAGAAAGATGTCAGTTGAATGAAAACCGATTTGAAGTTCAGGAACATGGAGAAACATGGTGTCAAAGTGGAGACAGTGGATCTGTCTAAAGAAGAAGGAAGGTGAAAAATGTGTTGTCTTCTTCGTCAAAGTGGCCCAGGTGAGGGTGAGATATGTGAACGCATAATTTATATTTTCTTTTATTATATATTACATGATTCATGACATGTAGGATTGGATCTGATTACTAGGCTTAGGTTATATGATGGTATGCTTGATGATGATGGAATGTTATGATATGGTATGATATGATATGATATGGTATGGTATGATATGATATGATATGATAAGATAAGATAAGATGATGTATGAGATATGAGACGAAGAGAGGTCTTCCCATATGTTGGTCGACAGTAGATTTACGGATTCATTGTAGCTCATAAACGGCTGACGAGCCTGGTATGGGAGTGATTGAGCCACGAGGGCCAGCCTCTTGAAAGGAGGTTCAATGTCATCACGAGGATGGCTAAACCTAACAATATATGAATATCTTGCATAATGGAAAAGAAGAATGGTATGTGTGTTATCGCTTTGCAAGTAAAACAAGTTATATGTTTGCTAGTGTCTAGGTTTATGTGTTATGATGATTGTTGTATAGTAGTATAATTATGTATTATGTTTCAGTGGGCAGAGATGATCCTCTCACTGAGTAATTCACCCCTCTTTTCTCCCTTTTAGTGTCTTTTTAGTGTTTGCAGGTGTGTTGCTTGTGGTTCAAGATAGGACGCGAGACCTAGGACACAAGATGATTGGAGACGGGTGTCACAAAATCGACTTTACCAATGTGCCTCGGTGTTTAACATGGACTCTGGAGAGTATGTTGAGATTAACAAACTGATTTTGTAGGAAGAAAATGGGATTAAACTAGTGAATTACTTTCTTGAGAATTCAGCAGTACTCAAGAAACTGATTCTGAGGTTCACAAATTCTCCTACGATGCTTCAGATACTATCATGAAGCTTCTTACATCGACAAAGCATTCTTGCAGATGTTAAGTTTTCGTTTATTAAATTGCAGCTGATGATGCATGGTGAGCACATGAGCATTGTTTCATTGAACATCAGTTTAGGAATTATCTATTCTCATGAAATTGCAGTTAGGCTTTAGCATTTTAGCTCTAGGGATGGATTGCGATAGAATCAGTACATTGCCAGATTCTTTGCTAGCTAAGATACTCTTATACCTTCCGATCAGCGATTCGGTTAAAACGAGGGTATTATCAAAGAGATGGGAATTTCTCTGGCTAAAGGTATCCGAATTGGACTTAAACGCCATTGATTTCCTTCGTTACGGAGAAGCTTTGGGGAGTTTGATGGAAAGATTTCTGGAGTTTAACCAATGCCTACAAAAGTTTAAGATAAAGTATGTCCATTATCAAACACGGAGAGAGGCAAATCAACTATTTTCGGAGTTTTTTTCTCGTAATGAGAAGATGATAAAGCATGAAGATCCCATCGACTATAGCAAAAGAGTCATGCATGAAGTGGATAGCCGAAGTGGTTCATTGAGGAGTTGAACATCTAGATGTTGAGACCGATATGAGCATAATTGAATATCTAGATGTTGAGCACGGAATGTCTCCTCCTGCTATAGATCTCATGCTTAAGTATATGTATGTGAGCAAGACATTGATGTCTTTAAAGCTCGTAAACGTAGGGCTTGAGAATACCAAGTTTGTTGTTTCTCTACCTTGTCTCAAGATCATGCATCTAGAAAAGATTTATTACACGAGTAATGGTTTTTTTTTATCATTGGGAAGCTCATCTCAGCCTCTCCTCTTCTTGAAGATCTTACCTTGGTTAGAAACTCTGTCTCAACTCTCAAGATTCTGAATATCTTTCGCTTAAAGTTTGATTGGAATATATTGTAAACTCAGCTTTTTTTTTTCGCAGGACTTTCCTTTTTCAAGCCAGCAAGAGCAAATTGATTTCTAGCCAGATCAAGTCGATTTTCCGAAGTTATTTTGCGTAAAGAAGCCAAATGAAGTCGTATTTACCGATGTGCCACAGTGTTTATCATCGACTCTGGAGTGTGTTACGTTTAACAAACTGATTATGAAGGAGGAAACTGGAATTAAACTAGTTAATTACTTTCTTGAGAATTCAGCAGTACTCAAGAAACTTACTCTGAGTTTGACACATTCTTCTATAAGAAACCAAGAGCCAGAGACCTACAAGAAGCTTCTTACATCTACTAAGATTTCTCGCGAATGTCAAGTTTTCGTCTATTGACATATGCAGCTGCTTATGCCGGTGAGCATTGTCATTGAACATCAGTGTAGGTTTAGCTTGAGAATTGCAATTAGGCTTATTAGCATTGACAAAAGGCTTTTTTTTTGTTTTGTTTAGCTTGAGACATAGACTCTTGGATGATAGTGTCTTTCTTCAGATATGCTCTCATACTTATGTTTGGATTCTTTAACCATGGATGATTCTTATATGCTTAAAGGTCAGAATTCAGATTATCTAATTAACTTTTCTTGCTTTAATCTCAATCTTTAGTTTATCTTTTCTTGAGAACTAAAAACTGTTGGTACAACTGTCTTCTTGAGATTTTTTTCTTCTTACTTCTGTTTGAATTTTTTAACCATGGAATGTTTATATGATTAAAAGCCAATATTTATGCATTTTTATTGTGTTGGGTAACAAAATTTCTTCGAATCGGTTCAGTACTAGATTTTATACCATGGAAAATTTTATGCCTTTATTTGATTAACAAGTAAGCGTTCGTTCTTAAACCCTTACTCAACAATTCATCAACTCATTACTTATGTTCATTCTTTTAGGGTGTTATCTTACTTGTTACACAAGTCACCGCTGGTTTCTAACATTATAAATATTCTTTCACTTAATTCGATCATTTACTGCATTGTATACATGCTCTTACTTGTATAGAATCATGCATACTCGATCCTCAACATCACTTCTCAATACATAAATTAACATACGTAATCATTTTCATCCGATTACGTATTTATTTTAATTACTACACATTTTATCACTTTTTTTTTTTTGTTAAACCGTGGGAGTTCCGGGCCTTCGGCCTATAATCTCCCCGGTACCCAGAGGCAGGAGGGAAGACTTTAGATTTTCCGACCATTCGTCCTAACGGGGGATTGAAGAACCCGGAGCACAAGGAACCAACCCGGGAAAAACCGTTGTTTCACATGACTTTCCGGTTTCAACGGAGTTTACCAATGTGCCTCAGTGTGTAATATCGACTCTGGAGTATGTTGAGATTAAAGAACTGATACTGAAGGAGGAAAATGGGATTAAACTAGTGAATTACTTTCTCGAGAATTCAGCAGTAATCAAGAAACTCATTCTGAGTTTTATACATTCTCCTATTCCCAACAAAGCGTCAGAGATATACAAGAAGCTTTTGACATCAACAAAGCTTTCTCGCGGATGTCAAGTTTTCGTTTATTGAATTGCAGCTGATGATGCTGGTGAGCATATGAGCATTGTTTCATTGAAAATTGCAGTTAGGCTTAGCATTCTTATAGACATGGTTTATTAGGTTTTGCTCATCTTACTTCTGTTTGGATTTTTTTGACCATGTGGATGATTCTTATATTATGCTTTAATTTAAAGGTCAAAAGATTATACAACTTTTCTTGCTTTGATTTCAGTCTCAGTTTCTTGGAGGCCACTAATTAATGATCTTTGTATCATTGCCTTCAGGTCTTTATAGTTCATTAGATATGCTTATTGACAAGTATGATCACATTACTCATTATATGTTGATAATGTTTCCTAATAGAAGATCATAAACAAAACATCATCTAATTTTTCTTTGAATCGGTACAATGGTAGATTTTATAAATTGGACAAAATTGTTTGTTGGAGAAGAAAATAAGAATTCACATTGATTATATCAATGTAAAAAAGAAAACTCTTGTTGTAGAAAAAAGAAGATGCAAATGAAAGTAGGCTTAGGCATTGGTTCAGTTTAGATTTTCCGGATTTGAAAAAACAATTGAAAAGTACTACCAAATTTTATTCTGGTTCTATTTAAATTTTATTTATTTTGGTTTAGATTTGGTTCGGTTTTTGCATTATAAAAATTAATTTTAGTTAAAATAGTATATAATCTCAAATATTAAAACTTATTTTTTATATATTCAATTAAAATATTTTCTTAAATCAAATATTCGTTTATTGTCTCTTCAAAGATATTCAATTAAATTGAAACAATACAAAGAAGATTAGCATGACTTCTGTGCAAGTATGCACAAATCTAAAAATGGTCAAAAATTTTAGTTAACAAAAAAATTTCCATTTATTTGATTTGTTTGGTTGCAGAAAAATTCGGATTCAGTTTTAATTCGTTTTGGTTTATTTAGCATAAAATTGAAAAAAATTTAAAAAAAAAAATCGGTTCTGGAGTCATCACTATTAGTGCTTCTTTATCTCTGTGGACCTATTCTTCTAAACCAAATGCCCACCCCCCACATTACTCTTTATATTTCGGATAAAGTTTCCTAAAAAAAACTTCCTAGTCATAAGAAAAAAAAAGTTTCCTAAAAAAAGATTTGTATTAAACAAAAACTTTATCGAAATTTCTTTGAATGAGTCTAATACTAAATTTTAAATAAATTTTGCTCTCTTTTTTTCCCAAATTGGAAGAAAAAGGAAAGTCAATGAAAGAAATTACTAAAGAGAAGGAAGAAACTTAATGACTCAATCACCATTATATATATTTTCAGCCGTTACTCTCTTTCCTAATTCATGTACAAAAAAGTTTTGTATAAATCTCGTATGTACCTACCTAATCTTCTGAGTATTCTGTTTTCTCAAATTTGGTGAGTTCTTCGGATTCCTCTCTCGATTGTACTTTCAAAGTGCGGTGGCTATCGTGAAAACCATCTCAAAGGTGAATTCAGATAAAATTTTATGGTAAGTTTCAAGACATGTTAAAAGTAAATTGCGAATATGTTAAAACGCTAATTTTGTGTAATTTTCAAAAACTTATAAATTACATACTCTCATGGTAAGTTTCAGTTTTGCTTTTCTAGATATACATTTAAAAGAACCAGTTTAAATTAAATTTAGTCTTAATCTAAGTAGGTATATGAATAAATATAAACCAGCTTTTGTTTCCATTGTTCCTGTCTCGTTGATTGTTTGCGAGCTCCGATATCGTTTTTTTGTTCAGACATCATCGGATTGTGTATTGCTGATTTTGCTCAGGTTTGGTGTTTTTTCTTTTCTTTCCGATGTCTAGGGTTTGTATGATTCGATCGCATATCCATGTTTGGGTAGCGATTTTCATGCGTTTTACTGATGGTTTTCACTTTCAGGTCAATCATAAGAATATGAATGTTCAGATGCAAAATTCTCTTCTTTCTCCTCACCAGAATAGTTTCAATGACACATTACGGAAAGCTATGCGATCAAGGATGTAAAAAACTCTTATCTTCTTACTAGTTTGACTCACTTAGCATATGTAGTTTTTTTTTTACCGTGGGTCCGACAAGTTCGGCCAGGGCCATATGCTGGTACGGACATGTTTCTCTGTCGGGATTAAATCCCTCCCAAGCAGCTCCAGGGTCAGATTTCTCACTCTTTTTGAGGGGTACCCAAGAGCTAGTTGGATGGTAGTTTTATTGTTTCCGCAAAGACAATGTTCATGATGGTGCATGGCTTTTATTTTTCGTTTTCTGTCTCATTTGAGTGCTAAACCCTTATTTTCTCATTCTCTATCTAGTAATGCTATCTTACAACATAAGCTGCCTGGAAGGACTGATGCTGTCTCGCAACAAAAGTTTATCTCTCTTGCAAACTTGTTAGAGGCTGAACTGATGAATTTGACCAAATCAGAGGTTCCTAAACTCTTCATTCGTTCTGGACTTACCACATACAATTGCACAGAGCTGGTCACACTCTTCTTGATGATTTTGTCAGGAGGACTACTCAAATTTACGAGATCTTGAAGTCCGCATAGATTCTATTTGGAAGGAACTCCGAAGACGTTATTCTCAGCGGCGTGCTTGTCCTCCAAGTTCTGTTGTCATGAGCGTTTCAGACGGAATCAGCGCATTGCCGGATTCTTTGATAACTCAGATACTCTTAAACCTTCCGACCAAAGATTCGGTTAAGACAAGTGTTTTATCGAAACGATGGAGAAATCTTTGGTTAAATGTTCCAGGATTAGAGTTACACTCCAATGACTTCCCTTCTTTTTCCAAAGCTGCCATCATGAACTTCACTGACAGATTTCTCGAGTTTAACCGCGGGACACGTCTGGAAATGTTCAAGATAAAGTATGATGAATGCAATGTATATCTCTTTGGAATCAGCGAATTGATCGCTACTGCGATTAACCGTGGAGCTCAGCATTTAGATGTTGACACACTTGGGTGTCCTGTTACCAAAGATTTCATGCCTCTGGACATTTATAAAAGCAAGACACTGGTGTCTTTGAAGCTTGTCAACGTAGGGATGCCGAATCCCGAGTTTGTTTTTTCTCTGCCTTGTCTCAAGATCATGCATCTTGAAGACATTCTGTACAGTAAGGATGATCCTTTGATCATGGAGAAGCTTATCTCAGGCTGCCCTGTTCTCGAAGATCTGGCCGTGTGTAGGGTTTTTGGTGATAATGTACCGGTTTTGCGTGTGAGATCTCAGACTCTTAAGAGGTTTTGTGTAAGGTTTGGCCCCGGGACGAGACCAGGAGGTGTAGAATATGCGGTTGAGATTGATGCTCCGGGACTCAAGTATATGAACTACAGAGATGATCAATCTGATAGAGTCATGGCAAAGAATCTGAGTTCCTTGTTCTTGATCGATATTGATACAAGATTTAATGTTATGCTATATGTCACTACTTCGGAAACGAACAAAGGTACTATCCGTGATTTTCTCACCGAGATTTCTAGCGTAAGACATATGATCATCTCTCAGCGTACTCTCGAGGTATACATTACATACTCTCTGTTGCATATATAAACAATTAATGAAACTTCTCTATGAAACAAAACTCTTATCATTTTCTCTCTGTTCTTTTGGCAGGTCCTCTATCGTAACTTGAAACTAGGACCGATTTCCAAATTTCATAACTTATCTCGTTTAGAGGCTACGTTCTGCACCCTCTTATTACAAGCGTTGCCGGAGTTTCTTGAGAGTTTCCCAAATCTAAAACACCTCACATTGGTAATTCTTGCTTAAACTCTTGTGTTTTGTTTAAGCATTTCATAACTTTGTGCTTATTTTTCCTCTGTTTCTGTTGGCAGTACCTAGTTTATTTGAAGGAGCTAGAGCCAGAGAATCTTGAACTAACCAATGTGCCTCGGTGCTTACTATCGAGTCTCGAGTGTGTTGAGATTAAAGAAGTGATTACGGGAGTGAAAAGAGTGAGGAACGGTAAAAGAAGCAAGCACAAGAAGAAGATTTGGATGAAAGCAGTGAAGTATATTCTTGAGAATTCGTTATTACTCAAGAAACTTATTTTGTGTTTCTGTCCTAAAACCATCAAAGTGTCAGATATCTCCAAGGAGCTTCTTACATTCACAAAACGTTCTAGCAGATGTGAAATCTTCATTCCTTTGCCATTTCTTTGAAGATCAGTCTAGGAATCTTTTGTTATGAATAAAATTGCAGTTTAGGCATAGCATTTTAAACTCTCTGGTGATTCATCTTTATAGAACTCTGTCAAGTCATATCATATATATAGCAGTGCCAGTGGATGGTGATGGTGTGGTTTGTTTTATTAATCTTTATAGATCTTTGTGAAGTCGTATCATATATAACGGCTTGCGGCACAAAAAGACTTTCGCTGTCTTCTCTAAATTACAACAGATTTTTTCTCCGATGGCGGTGGTCATGCTTCTATTCGGTGATAGTCAGGCGGTGGTTTACTATAGGAATTTTTACTGCAACTACGATTGTGATTGTCCTAAACCGTGGTTTCGCTCGCTCCATAGCGTGAATTGTCGGAGGGACAATCTTCAACACTTGTGTCCATTCCGGATTGGTAATTGTTGATGGAAGTTGTAGAGATCGTGAAAAGTTATGGAGTTCTTTTCAATTGAATTACTTATTTCTACTAGTTTTCCATTCCCATATTATTTTGTCCGTTTGATATTGGCGGATTTTATCAAAAGACGGATGCAAGAAATCAATTTAGCGAAATTGGGTTTGAAAGTGATATGCCTCTTTTCGGGATATCTACATGGAATGCGAGTCAGAAGATGGTCATCACCATATCCACAATCATGGACGTTGATTATAACCAATGAAGATGCCATCTCCTAGCGTGGGAGATGTTTGTCTGGGCTGCAATGTAACAAATGGATTGCAGCCAATGATCTTTTTAAAAGCTTATTGGAGTTTCATCAATTAGATGATAGCCACGCAAAAAAATCAAGTCAGATTTAAGACGAAGACGAAGACGAATAAGGAAAATAACAGATTTGGTAATTTGTTAGCATTTAAGGTTTTCCCTGCGAAAGGAAGCAGCGTGTAAATTCACTTATTCGCTTATATCGTCTTTTTTAAGCATTCATAATGTCTTGGTTGTACTTATATGTTTTCACTGATAACTATGCAATCTCTGATTCAAGTTAACAAAGTAAGTATGACGGGAAAAACGGCTTGCAGCACAAAATAAGGACGGAAAATTTTGATCCACACTTTATGGAAGGGGTGGAATTATTATCTGGGATCCGAGATCCGATTCAGAATCCGCTACGATCCGCTCCGAAAATTAGGATATCAGGAGCGTCCGGATCCGGATAAGGATAGTAAATCTCGGATCCGAGAAAAACGGATCCGGATCCGGATAGTAAAATTTCAAGGTCCGGATATCCGGATCCGGATCCGGACGCATTAAATATATTTTTTACATATATTAAGTTATTTTTCTAATATATCATATTTATTTTGAAAAATATTATTCAAAATTTTAAATTATAATTTTTTAAAAGTTTTTAGTATTTTAATTTAGTTATTTTAATTTTTTTTTGTTTTTCGGATCCGGATATCCGCGGATATCCTGATTTTTTTGTCGAATACCCGAAGTCCGGATATCCGGACGCCACGGATCCGGATCCAGATATCCTGAATTTTAGGATATCCGAAATCGTCCCACCCCTACTTTATGGTTGTTACAAGAATGTGTTCGGGTTGTGATTTTTATTATTCTATTAAAAAAATTAGAAAAAAATTGTGTAGATTAATTTCATCAATTTAAAGTTTTATAATCCGTGAAAAAATCAAAATTAGAAAAATGAAATACAAAATCAAATCACACGTTAAGGTAGATAAAATAAGATTGAGAACGGCGTCGCGAAATCACCGATAGAGAAGTCTAACAATTATTTATTTATTTTGATTATTCTATTTTTATTCTATTAGTTGATTCCCAATTAAATTTATCACATTTTTCAAATATTTAATTTTTTCTATTCCTATTTGTTTGAAGTAGGTTTACTTTTTTTTTTTTTTGAAGAGAATATAAAATTTGTATTCAGATCAAAAAAACCGTTTGGACATCAAGTGCAATATATTCATTTATGAAAAACATAAATTTAAAACCATTTGAAATCTAGACGAGAGCAAATCTTCTAAGCAAGAAACAATCTCTACATTCAAACCAAACCACCATGCCATTGTCGTAGCGGTTATCGTTCATACGGATAGAGCTGATGCGGTTGCGAATCAATTTGTCGATGATTTTGATTAGCTGTTGAGACGTTGATCGAGTTTCTCCGTTTCGTCGTCGGTTACGTTCCTTCCAGACATGATAGAGAGTGGCTTGAAAGGCGTACCTAATGAGGAAGCTGTCAACATGGGATTGAGAATTATCCGATATAAGTCGAAGAATGGATGTCCATTCTTTTGTGTATTCCTGTTGAAGGAGACCTTGCGTTAGTGAAGGAGACCTTACTTTTTATTATTTAACTATTCATATATCTATTTTTTGAAACTTTGATGAATTGATTCTCATAATTCTACTTGAATTATATTTATTCTTTTTTTAAATCATATTTAACTTTCTTTTTCTTTTCTAAATCGATATATTATCTTTTTTCTAATCAAAAATAAATTATAACTATTTCATCATTTAGTTTTTTATTTTATATAATTTTTCCAACATGATTAATATAAATTTCTCCTCAAGTATTAATTTTGCAAACTTATATTGCGTCCACAATATAATGTATATTACTCATAAATATAATAATATTAGGTTTTTAATTCGTTTTTATAATATGATTCAAAAATATAATGACATTAGTTTTTAAAAATATATAAGATTTTTTTAAGGAAAATTCTCAAAAATACCACAAAAAGAAGTTTTTGTTCCAAATATACCTTTTTCAAAAATACCACTAAAAGTTTACTTTTCCAAAAATACCACAAAATTAAAAATAAATTTTAAACCCTCAAAATTAAACCATAAACCCTAAAACTAAACTCTAACCCCTAAAAATTAAACCCTAAACCCAAATTACTAAATCCAAACCCAAAATTTTAAATTATAAACCATTTAAACTCATCTTTAGTGTTTGTGGTATTTTTGGAAAAACAAAATTTTTAGTTGTATTTTTGGAAAAAAAACTAAGTGATGGTATATTTGGAACAAACACATATTTTAGTGATATTTTTGAGAATTACCATTTTTAAAAATGGTCAACAAATTTTATTTTTTTAAGATTTGTTTTTATTGAGTTGAAGAATTCAAAGCAAACTAAAATAAGCTCTCTCCATCTAAAGTGCCGCCGTCTCATTACCAATTTTTTTTAAATTACTTATTAATTTATCTTTAATTTATTATTTCTTTGTATATAATTGGTAAAATTAATCATGTGTAATTTTTAATTAGTTTATAATATATTTTCAATTTATTATTTATTTGGTTTTAAAAAAAATACCCTAAAATACCACAGTTTTTAAGCTTTTGTTCCAAAAATACCAACACTAGTTTTAGATTTTCAATTATAGCACACATTATTATGTAAAAATGATTGTTTACCCTAAATAAACTAAAAATAAAATTAAACATTATGTTTGTCTTTCATTTTTTCATTTTTTCAATTTAGATTTTATATTTATCCTATTAGGAAGGAATTTTAAATTATTTTGATATTAAATTTGTGCTATTATTGGAAATTTAAAATATTAAGGGCAATTATCAAAAATACCACACTTTGAAGTTTTGTTTCAAAAAATACCACTATTTGTTTTATATTTCAAAAATACCATCAAAAGTTTATATTTTCCAAAAATACCACAAAACTAAATTTAATCTTTAAACTTTCAAAACAAAACTCTAAACCCTAAAACCTAAACCCTACCCCCTAAAACTAAAATCTAAACATAAATTAGTTAACCCAAACTCAAAAATTTAAATTCTAAACCTTTAAAAATCACTTTTAGTGATTGTGGTATTTTTGGAAAACATAAATTTTTGGTGGTATCTTTGGAATATAAAACAAATGGTGGTATTCTTGGAAACAAAACTTCAAAGTGTGGTATTTTAAGGAATTTCTCAAATATTAATGGTATTTTTGGAACAAAAACTTTAAAAATTGTACTATTTTTTATATGGGCAATTTTCGAAAATACCACACTTTAAAGTTTTGTTTCCAAAAATACCACCATTTGTTTTATATTCCAAAGATACCACCAAAAGTTTATGTTTTCCAAAAATACCACAAACCTAAAATTAAACTTTAAACTTTCAAAACAAAACTCTAAACCCTAAAACCTAAATCCTGTCCCCTAAAACTAAACTCTAAACATAAATTAGTTAATCCAAATCCAAAAATTTAAATTCTAAATCCTTAAAAATTATTTTTAGTGGTTGTGGTAATTTTGGAAAATATAAATTTTTGTTGGTAACTTTGGAATATAAAATAATTGGTAACTTTGGAATATAAAATAATTGGTGGTATTCTTGGAAACAAAACTTCAAAATGTGGTATTTTAATGAATTTCTTCTTTTTTTTTTTTTATAATGGCCCAAACTGACGTTTAAAAATGGTCAACTAACACAATTTGTTGTTCTAAAATTCGTTTTTATTTAATTGATAAATTCAAAGCAGAGTAAAATAAGCTCTCTCCATCTAAAGTCTCGTCTCAATACCAATTATTTAAACCTTTTTTATTTATTAATTTATCTTAAATTTATGATTTCTTTAATATAAATGAGTAATTCAAACAAAATTGTTGCCTCCGGGTGTGAAAGTATCAAACAGTATTTGGTCTTTTGCTCGAAAGTAACAAAATCGAAGAAAGCGTTTTGATCAGATATGTGGAATCAAAGGCCGAGTTTCAGGTTTGAGATAGATAACTTGTCGGAGAAGGAAGCTGCGATAACGTCTAAGATATTCGTGAGTTGCGGATGCCAATGGTAAAACGAAAAGATCTTAAACTAGCTTTGTTCTCGAAGACTGTATTTAATTGAACATAGCGCTAAAAAAGGGCTTTAATAATCTTTGTTTTATGTTCTTTTAGGAATCTCAAAGTCTATCCGAAGGGAGATAGTCTTGCTGATGGTCACTTGTCTTTGTACCTGAGCGTTGGAAGTCCTAAATCATTGCCATTTGGATGGAAAAGGAGTGCTAATTATTACTTTGTTGTGCTGAATCAATCCGACAAAGAGCTCTACAGATCATCTATTAGTAAGTTGTTTTTTTCTTTTTTTTCCAATTTGTTGAAATGCCATTTTGTGCATGTTTTGAAAAGTGATCAGGAAGAAAAAGAGCTATGCGCCTATGCATGGTCTAGAGTAGATGATTTCAAAACAGCATAGGAAGAAACAAATCGAGGTTTGCTAGTGAAGACATTTTTATTTCCGTGGAGCCTATCAAATATCACATTTTTTTTGCCTATAATCTTTAATAACCATTGGGTAGATAAGAAATTCTCAATCAAGGGTGAAATGATCCGAGGGAGGAGCAGACTAGGCCAATTTGGAAATGAGGGTAATTAGGATCATAGTACTTGGCGGCATGAATAGTGATCGCCCATAATATCCCTAGAAGCTGTCATGTTTGAATCTTGAAGAAGAAGCAACTATACATAAGCATGAAGAAGTAACCTTTTTCGCTCGTTTATGTTTCATAGTTACAGAAGCATGCCAAGTGTTTTGCGCTGAGAACGCATCATGGGGTTTTCCGAAAGGCGGTGCCTCTTATAAAGTTTCAGAAAAAAGGGTTTCTGGAGGACGACAGACTCATCATTGAAGTCTACATTAAAATTAATGAAGATGTTGATGGAGAAGGCATAATAGAATCAGAGAAGAAAGAGACTGTGGATATCAATGGTTTTCAGGTCTTTTCTTCTCAGGTAACTTAATTTAAGCATTCTGTATTGTTTTTGAATAACCACATGCTTTATAAGGTTGCTTCTTGGCGTATATATAGACTCAGATTCCTTTTTCCGAGTAACATAAACATACTTTTTCCTTGGCAGGTTACTTCAGTGAGAAAGATATTCGCCGAGTACCCAGACATTGCAGAAGATTTCAAACCAAAAATCCAAGTGGTGAAGACAGCGTATATGGATGTCCTCCTCAACCTCATTGAGACACTAAACAAGCCTTCAGAGAGTCACTCAGAGACTGAGCTAAGCAACGCTCACAGCGAGTTGAGTGAGCTGATGGACGTAGGTTTCAAGCTGGATTGGTTGAAGTCAAAGCTTGAGGAGGTTTCTTTGGAGAAGAAGAAAGCAAATGATGATCGGGTCCAACAACTAGAGGCACACCTCAAGAATCTTGAACAAATAGGGTCCAACAACAAATAGAGTTTGACTTGTGATGGCGGTGGCCAAGTACATACTCCATCCATCCATCCGTTTTACAAAAAAAATGTCATTTTCACTTTTTGTGAAACGAAAATAAAATTTTAGAATGACATTCTTTATGAAACGGAGGGAGTATGATCTAACTTCATTAATAGTTCATTTACACCACTTGAATCTGAGTTCCTTGTTCATGATCGACATTGATACCAAATTTAATGTTGAGTTAATTGGCACTACTTTGGAAAATGAAGAAAGGTATTATCCGTGATTTTCTCACCGGTATTTCAAGTTTAAGACATATGATCATCTCTCCGCATACTTTGGAGATATATACATATGTAATCTGAGATTTCTGTGTGGAATCAACGAATATGCCTTAAAAACGCCTTCTTGAAGCCAATCCGATCCAAAATTGAAGATGAAATGGTAGAAATTCTCGTGGTTGTTTGATCAGGTGTTCGACGAAATGTCTGTGAGAGCTGAGACTCTGGAGCCTATTTTATTGTATTGTTGTTGACTTTCAAGGTTCTCTGTTGTTATCTTTACTAGAAAGACGTCGAAAATATCTCAGAAACTGCAACATTTGTCAAAAGAAAAGACTTTTCTTTCTCCTCTCTAACCCAATAAGCTTCTTCTGCGCGCCATTGTTGACTCAGTTTCACCTTTATTAGTTACCAACTTACCATGGAAGAAGACAACAATTGAAGACTCGCTACCTCATCCTGGTCAATTTCCTCCTGAATCATATCTTACTTTCATTATTGCATCAAGTGCATATTACTTTATTCATTCAAGTAATCACGACCCTTTTGATGTTTTGTACTAATTCTTGATCAAGTTCTTAATGTTGTTGTCAAGAAAAGTATCTTTGATGTAAGATCAACAACCGCTGAAGTTACTGGAGTGTTCTCTGGTTATGTTGTTGCAGTTTGATTTGGGTAATGTCTGGTTTTTCATAATGTTCTGAAACTGTGTTTTTTTTTCCTCCAGTGTATATCAACAATGGCTGCGTCATTAGCGAATGAAAAATCGGATTTTCCTAGAACTGCAACATCATTCCGCAACTTTGTTTCACAAAATCTTGATTCTCAGTTTCCAGCAGAATCAGGAAGATACCATTTATACATCTCCTACGCTTGTCCATGGGCGTCTAGATGTCTTGCAATCTTGAAACTCAAAGGACTTGACAAAGCAATAAGCTTCTCGGTTAGTAAAAACCGGTTTCCGACACATCCATTTCAAGTTTTTTTCGGAATATAATTTGATCTGTTTTGTGTAATCTTGTCACAAGTCTGTTCAACCACTTTGGAGAAAAACCAAAGAAAGTGATGAACATATGGGATGGGTTTTTCCAGATTCAGATACAGAGGTTCTTGGAGCTGAGCGAGACCATATCAATGGTGCGAAAAGCGTAAGAGAACTATATGATATCGCTAGCTCGAACTATACGGGCAAATACACTGTTCCTGTAAGTTTTTTAATCCATGGTGTGTCCTTATCTTAAGTCTTGTTCTGTTTCTTTATTAAATAACGGTTTCTTCGGTTTCTTCGTGTGTTAGGTTCTTTGGGATAAGAAGCTTAAGACTATAGTTAACAATGAGAGCTCTGAGATACTCCGAATGTTCAATACCGAGTTTAATCATGTTGCGGAAAACCCTTCTTTCGATCTTTATCCTCCCAATCTCCGATCCATAATCGATGAGACTAACGAATGGATACACGACGGGATAAATAACGGTGTTTATAACTGCGGTTTTGCTACAAACCAAGAAGCCTATGATGTGGTAAAGCAGCTTTGCGATTTGCTATCAGTATATGCTAATAAAATATGGATTCCAAGTCCAACAAATTTGTTTTCTGTTTGCAGGCAGTGAAACAATTGTTTGATGCATTGGAAAAATGCGAAGAAATACTCGGAAAACAACGGTTTCTCTGCAGAAACACTTTAACAGAAGCAGATATTCGGTTATTCGTCATTCTCATAAGATTTGACGAGGTATTTTAGCTTTATAATCTATGGTTCGTTCTTCAATTTACCATTTATGTATTGAGAATTTTGTTTTGCAGGCTTACGCGGTGATCTTCAAATGCAATAAAAGACTCGTAAGAGAGTATTCGAATATCTTTAACTACACGAAAGATATCTACCAAATCGAGGGATTGAGCAGTACAGTAAAGATGGATCATATAAAGCAAAATTATTTCGGAAGCTTTCCTTCTATAAACCCTCTTGGGATTATAGCTCATGGACCAAACATCGATTACTCTTTGCCTCATAACCGACATAGATTCTCTTCATAAACAGCTTCAAGACTCCATTGTATTGGTGAATTGTGTCTTCTTTTTTTTAATCTTTAAGAACTTTTTCTTCCATTGAGGGTTGTGTGTGTGTGTGTTTGTGTGTGTATTAGCGTTGTAAGTCAGGTTTGTGGTTTATGACTTTATCTTGTGCACTGTGAGCTATCTATATAATATTTGGCCTTTCTGGTCTATTAATGTTTTGTTTTCTTAAATTAAGTTTTGCTAAAATCAAATTATACATAACACGAAATATACCTTTTTCCTCAAATTTTCCTATGGTTGAGCATATATGGAGTGTTGGTTTGATTTATTTTGGAAGAAATTCGATATTCTATTATTCGGTTTGGGATTTTTGTTCGGTCGAATTAGAACCACATTCTTGGTTGAGTGAATAAAATTTTGATTGTGTTTATTTGCTTTTCGATTTTGTTTTGATTCAGTTTTTGATAAACAAACATTATACGTACGTCAATAAAATATTATTGGCTATTTTGCTAGTTTGTCACTCTACAATAGGTTTACTACCTAATCACTCATTTTTATACTCCTTTTGTTTAAATTAAGTTTTAATTAAAAATAAAAAAGTTCAATTGAATTTTAGTTTTTTCCTTCTGCTTTCAATTTTTTTCATGGGTGATTTGCAACAGTAACAAAAAAAAAAAACTATAATCTACAATCTAACCAAGTGGTTAGAGAGAGATAGGAAGAAATAGAGAGAGAAAAATGTAAAAATTGATTAGTTTGTAAATTATAGTTTTTTTGTTGGTTAGTGGATATAATTTCCCTCTTTTCATTCGATTTAAATGTGATATCAAATTGGTTTATAAGGAAAAAAAAAAGATAATTCATGTGAAGTATCTGTTTTCTTTTCATGTAATATAATAAAGTTGAAATATATGTTTTTTCATGCAATGCTTCGACTTTACTCATTTTTGAGAACCTACTCTTCGGACTTAGCTCACAACTTTGAAGCTCGAGTTCTACGGTTCCCTTCTCTCTTGGATACTTACAACTTAATCAATTTTTTCAAACCAAAACTGCTCTTCTCCAACTACGTTCTACTAATCAACTACCTCAGCTTGAGGTCCTTTATACTCAAACTTTCCCAATTTTTCTTCTCAGCGCACCATGTCTCATCGCACCAGGTCCTTTATACTAATCAACTACGTTAATTGGCACTACTTTGGAAAATGAAGAAAGGTATTATCCGTGATTTTCTCACCGGTATTTCAAGTTTAAGACATATGATCATCTCTCCGCATACTTTGGAGATATATACATATGTAATCTGAGATTTCTGTGTGGAATCAACGAATATGCCTTAAAAACGCCTTCTTGAAGCCAATCCGATCCAAAATTGAAGATGAAATGGTAGAAATTCTCGTGGTTGTTTGATTGATCCCATATGCAGATAAGATGTTCGACGAAATGTCTGTGAGAGCTGAGAAGTCTCTGGAGCCGATTTTATTGTATTGTTGTTGACTTTCAAGGTTCTCTGTTGTTATCTTTACTGGAAAGACGTCGAAAATATCTCAGAAACTGCAACATTTGTCAAAAGAAAAGACTTTTCTTTCTCCTCTCTAATCCAATAAGCTTCTTCTGTGCGCCATTGTTGACTCAGTTTCACAACAATTGAAGACTCGCTACCTCATCCTGGTCAATTTCCTTCCGAATCATATCTTACTTTCATTATTGTATCAAGTGCATATTACTTTATTCATTCATGTAATCACCCTTTTGATGTTCTTTGCTAATTCTTGATCAAGATCTTGATTTTGTTATCAAGAAAAGTATCTTTGATGTAAGATCAACAACTGCTGAAGTTATTGGAGTGTTCTCTGGTTATGTTGTTGCAGGTTGATTTGAGTAATTTTTCATAATGATGTTCTGAAACTTTTTTTTTTCCTTGTCTAGTGTATATCAACAATGGCTGCGTCATTAGCGAATGAGAAATCGGATTTTCCTAGAACCGCAACATCATTCCGCAACTTTGTTTCACAAAATCTTGATTCTCAGTTTCCAGCAGAATCAGGAAGATACCATTTATACATCTCCTACGCTTGTCCATGGGCGTCTAGATGTCTTGCAATCTTGAAACTCAAAGGACTTGACAAAGCAATAAGCTTCTCGGTTAGTAAAAACCGGTTTCCGACACATCCATTTCAAGTTTTTTTGGGGATATAATTTGATCTGTTTTGTGTAATCTTGTCACAAGTCTGTTCAACCACTTTGGAGAAAAACCAAAGAAAGTGATGAACATATGGGATGGGTTTTTCCAGATTCAGATACAGAGGTTCTTGGAGCTGAGCGAGACCATATCAATGGTGCGAAAAGCGTAAGAGAACTATATGATATCGCTAGCTCGAACTATACGGGCAAATACACTGTTCCTGTAAGTTTTCTAATCCATGGTGTGTCCTTATCTTAAGTCTTGTTCTGTTTCTTTATTAAACTTTCCGATTTTTCGGTTTCTTCGTGTGGTAGGTTCTTTGGGATAAGAAGCTTAAGACTATAGTTAACAATGAGAGCTCTGAGATACTCCGAATGTTCAATACCGAGTTTAATCATGTTGCGGAAAACCCTTCTTTCGATCTTTATCCTCCCAATCTCCGATCCATAATCGATGAGACTAATGAATGGATACACGACGGGATAAATAACGGTGTTTATAACTGCGGTTTTGCTACAAACCAAGAAGCCTATGATGTGGTAAAGCAGCTTTGCGATTTGCTATCAGTATATGCTAATAAAAAATGGATTCCAAGTCCAACAAATTTGTTTTCTGTTTGCAGGCAGTGAAACAATTGTTTGATGCATTGGACAAATGCGAAGAAATACTCGGAAAACAACGGTTTCTCTGCAGAAACACTTTAACAGAACCAGATATTCGGTTGCTCGTCACTCTCGTAAGATTTGACGAGGTATTTTAGCTTTCTAATCTATGGTTCGTTCTTCAATTTACCATTATGTATTGAGAATTTTGTTTTGCAGGCTTACGCGGTGATCTTCAAATGCGATAAAAGACTCGTAAGAGAGTATTCGAATCTCTTTAACTATACCAAAGATATCTACCAAATCGAGGGATTGAGCAGTACAGTAAAGATGGATCATATAAAGCAAAATTATTTCGGAAGCTTTCCTTCTATAAACCCTCTTGGGATTATAGCTCATGGACCAAACATTGATTACTCTTTGCCTCATAACCGACATAGATTCTCTTCATAAACAGCTTCAAGACTCCATTGTATTAGTGAATTGTGTCCTTTTTTTCCTTTTTCCTTTAAGTACATAGTCTTTCATTGAGGGTTGTGTGTGAATTAGAGTTGTAAGTCAGGTTTGTGGTTTATGACTTTGTGTGTGTGCACTGTGAGCTATTATTTGACCTTTCAGATCTATTAATGCTTTTTCTTTTTTTTGTAAAAAGGATTTCTATTACTGATCTATTAATTAAGTTTTGCTAAAAATCAAATTATACATAACACTAAATAAACTTTTTTCTCAAATTTTCATATGGTTGGGCATATATGGAGTTTTTGTTTGATTATTTTGGAAAAAAAGAGATAAATTATGTGAAATATATAAAATACTAGAGTTGACTGACTTTTTCAAATTTGAATTAATGTCCATATACTTTGGGGATGAAGTCAAACAAACAAAATGGAAAAATCGATCAAAGCTTAAAGAAGATCCACGAAGATTCCACTTCCAATGGCGGTTTCATCCTCCTTCTCCGACGAAGGAATCCCGCCGCAGCATCAAGTGTTCATCAACTACAGAGGAGACGAGCTACGCAAAAGCTTCCTCGGGTTTCTCGTAAAAGCCATGAGAGACGCCAAGATCAACGTTTTCACAGACGAGATCGAAGTCAAAGGTAGAGATTTACATAATCTTTTCAGTAGAATTGAGGAATCGAGAGTCGCGGTGGCCATCTTATCCGAGAGATACACCGAATCGACTTGGTGTTTGGATGAATTAGTGAAGATGAAAGAGCGGATTGACAAAGAAAAGCTCGTCGTCATTCCAATCTTCTATAGATTGGACGCTACAAACTGTAAAAGACTCGTGGGAGCTTTCGGCGATAATTTCAGGAATCTTGAGAGAGAGTATCGGAGTGAGCCTGAGAGAATCAAGAAATGGAAAGAAGCTTTGATTTCTATTCCTCTAAAGGTTGGCTTGACTTTGGCAGGACACAGGTACTAACGAACATTTCGAATTTGTATTTCGAATTCCGTGTTTAGGGTTTTTCGAACTCCGAATCGCTTCTATAGAATCGTAATTGCATTCCGAATCATGGCTTATTGATTATGTGCAATTGGAACTCTGACTTCATTGATTTTGAGTCACTTCTCTATAATCACAAATTGGATTTTCAATTCTGGATTTAAGATCCCTAGTCATCACCTCGGGTGTAAGTAGAATCCAAGACAAGTTTATTCATGTTCAAAAGAGCTCTAGTAGGATAGATAAATAAGTAGATTAGCTCATAAAAGTTTTATTAGGTGCAAGAAAAGTAAAGGAATCAAGGATGTGGTATGTTAGTGGCTAGCATATGGAGTTGGTTCTATTGTGTCCCTAGTTCGATTCCTCTTAGACGGATGGCTGACTTCGGACAATGGAGATTAAAGTTTAGACCCGAACTTCGAGGTTATAGAAAAAAGTAAAGGAGGGAAGATTAGTTGAAGAACACCAAACTTAGTATATTTTAGATTGATATCATAAAATAGGATGAAGCGAGTTGCTCAAAGTGGCAACTCTCTATAATACACTTCTAAATGTAATATCAAGCATATTTATACTAATCTACTTACAAAGAAACCTAAACATGTGTTTTTTAAACACTTTATTAGGCTTGTTGGCATTGCATTTGGTTTGTTCCATGTGCTTTATTACTCGGTCAAAATAACATTGTTTGGATATCAATTCAAGTGTGTATAAGAGTATCTCCAACCTCACTCCACTTTTTATTTCAAAATAGAGTGATGAACAAAAAATGGAGTAATGACATTAGAGCATCTCCAACCCATTCTCCAATTTTTAACTCCAAAATGGAGTTAAATTTTATTCCTAACCACACTTTATTTTGAAGTAAAAAACGGAGTAATGAATAAAAAGATGAAGTATTGAATATGATTACCCCAAATATGGAATAATCTTATTTTTTATTTTATTTTGGAGTAAAAAAAGAGTAATGAGTAAAAAAAAAAGAGTAACGAATAGGATTACTCCAAATTTGGAGTAGTTTTATTTTTTACCCCATTTTAGAGTTAGAAATGGAGTAGAGTTGAAAATGATTTTACTCCAAATTTAGAGTAGAAAATGTAGTGAGCTGGAGATGGCTCTTAATATGGAGTAATCCTATTTTTTAAAATAGAATAGAATTGGAGAAAATTTTATTCTAAAATAGACTTTGACGTGAAAATGGAGTAGGGTTGGAGATTCTCTAAGTCACATGAACTCCAATTAGTATGAGACCTTTTGGGAATAAGCCTAAAACCAAAAATGTATGAGGTTGACCATATGGTAGTGGATAATATCATATTAAATGTGGAGTTCATATGGGCTTTCAATGACAATATTCAAGTTCTAGCTTGAGAATTTCCTTTTCATTGATTGGGTAGAATCGTTCTTTATAGCAAAATTTTGCTTGGAGTTATTTAGAATTTTTAGATAATTTCTCACTTGTAATGGCCAGGGATGAGTCTGAATTGGTTGATTCAATCGTTAAGGAGGTGAAGAAAGTGCTAATCGATATTTCAAGCAAGGAAAGAGATAATTCTAAGAATTCCACTAACGCAGAAGGTTGTTTGTAAGATGTTAATTGTGTGTTATATTGCTTTTGAAGTATGATTGAGTTTTCAAAAATTGTAATGAGATCCATAGTTGTTTTGTGTGTGTGTGTGTGGGTGTTTCAGGTCAATCCACAAACCACCAAACCCAAAACAATATCATCTCGTCTTTTGAGCCTCTAATGGCAGAGCTAGACCGAATATCACCACGTCGCCCTCAAGTGTTTGTCAGTTTCTGCAAAGACGAGCTTGGTGACAACTTTGTCAGACATCTTGTGTGGGCCTTGAGAGACTCAGGGATCAATGTCTTCACAGACAGCAGAAGAGAACAAGAAGAGCAAAAACAAGTATTCACGAGTATAGAGATGTCAAATATGGCGCTGGCCATCTTCTCAAAGAGGTACTCTGAGTCAGGTTGGTGCTTGAACGAGCTTGTGAAGATGGAGGAGCTCGAAAAGGAAGGAAAACTCGTGGTCATCCCGGTCTTCTACAATGTTAATAAAAACGAAGTAAGAAGACTCGAGGGAGAGTTTGGAATACATTTCACAGATACGTATGAGAGATTTGCAACAAAGCCACAGATTGTTCAGAGTTGGGAAGAATCCTTGAAGTCTATCACAGGGAGGTTTGGCTTTAGTTTGGCATCATACAGGTATTAAGAACATCGAATCAGTTCTTGTTTTGTAGTAAGACATTGTGTTTAGTAGTTTCATCAGTTTCTCTCACACTTGTTGCAGAAACGAATTTGCTCTTGTCGGTGCCATTGTTAGAGAGGTTACAAGAATGCTACCAAACTCTCGGAGAAGAAGAAAATTAGGGATTGGAGAAGTGTTTTTCAGGGCTTTAACTGCAACTTTTTTCTTTGCTCTCTTCATTTCCCCTATGCCTACCCCTGACGTGAATTTTTTCAAAATTGGTAATTGGTTATTAGGCTTTCCGTTTCTGGTTCTTGTCTTGCACAAGATTTTATTTTAATAATAGAAACAACAAAATATATGATGTTTTTGTCGCTTGTGATCCAATAGCGGAAATAACTGAATTGAATAAAGTTTATGCAATGATTTTAAAACGCTAAAAAATTGGTTTTACTAGATTAATTAACGATGTTTTCGTTCATCTTACTTATTTTAAAACGCTCATAGAATACAACGAAATTACTTTTCAAAAATGCGAAAGCATGAAAAATTTGATGAATATTCTAAATGATAAAAAGTAGCCGAATCATGTTTTTAAAACGTGAAAAGTTATATACCATTCATCACCTATATAATGTTGTTTTTGTTGTTGCATTTTTAGCATGTATATGGTTTTGATTTTAGAAAATTACATTGATTTTCTTAACCACATTTTTAAAAAAGTAACACATCAAATATAAATTTCTAATAAATTTTCAAGTAGTTTGAGATTGTCCTCGTTGTAAAGTCTTTGCTTCTTCGGTACGAAGAACAAAATTTTGTCGACGGAAAAAGATTGTTTCAGTCTTTCGTGATTAAAACTAATTGTACAAACTATCTATAGATAAATTGAAAATTTAAAAAATAACAGTTATAAAATAAAAATTAGAAAATTAACAAAGATAATTTTTCTAAAATCATAAATATCCTTTAGATTTAGTTTAATTACGTAAAATACCATTGGTCGCCAACACTGTTCATCTGTCGTTGACACTGTTCATTCAATGCTACCGACATTGTTCATCCAAAACCGCCGCCGACACTGTTAACCACCGGATACATAAAACATACTGTGATTGTTAATAGATAACAAATTTAAGTAATATGATATTGCGCTAAGTTTACGTTTATCGGGTTAACTCAGTTGTTATATCATTCAAAATATGAAAATTCAAAAGATTGTGAATTCTCTTACAAAATTAACATGATAACAAGTATAATGATATGTTGTATCGAATGTTAACAATAATATCTGACATTTGTAACATGCTAACAATAATATCGGATGAGTGTTAGCACGTTACACTTAGATTACTTAGTGATTCTACTTGTTTTGCAGAAAACCGTAGAAAGTGGGAGCCCTAGTGGGACTGTTCGGACGTTAGACAAATCAGGAGTAGTTTGCACGTGCCTTTTGTAAGATAATCTTATGTGTGTGTTTGACTCGTTTCCATTTCGGTTTTTTTTTTCTGAACAATGGATCCATGCCTCGGCTTTGTAAGATAAATAATCGGATTTTTCTTGTAATATATATATATATATAAATCGAAGTATGTTTAATTAAAATTTTCAAGTACTTTCTGATATTTTGCTTTGTCCGAGCTAAACATAACTCTCGGCTTCGGTACGGGTTGGCAAGCCTTAGGCCGGAGTTGAGAAGGACGGATAGATGAATGGATGGACCGGAACCTCATATTTGTTCTGAGAATTTGGTATGTCCGTTTATCTAATCTGTCATATTGTAGCACTTCCGGGCTGGTCTATGTCTAGAACGGTTCGGGGTTGTTGGCAGATATTATTGTTAGCATGTCACAAATGTCAGATATTATTGATATCATGTTAACATGCGATACAACAAGTTATTATAATTTTTATTATGTTAATTTTGTAAGAGAATTTACGATTTTAATTTGAATTTTAATATTTTGAATGATATGACAACTGAGTTAACCCGATAAACGTAATCTTATCGCGATATCATATTATTTAGCATGTTAATCAATTTTTTATCTACTAAAATCACAGTCTGTATTATCTATCTGGTGATAAATAGTAGTCGGCGATTTTAGATGAACAGTATTGATAGTGGTGGATGAATAGTGTCGATGGTGACGGATGAACAGTATATGCGGCATATGAACAATGTTGACGACCAATGATATTTTACGTAATTAAATTAAATCTAAAAGATATTTATAGTTTAAAAAAAATTATTTTTGTTAGTTTTCTAATTTTTATTTTATCGCTATATTTTCGTAATGTTTCACTTGTTTTGTTCCTTTTCTTTTCACCGGTTATAACCATTATAACCATAACCTGGTTTAAACCGGTCCAAAAACCGCATTCTTGACCCGATTCCTGACTGCATTTTTAACGCTTTTTCCAGAGCTGAGTTAACTCGTAGGGCGTGGCAAAAGCAGCTGAGTTAACTCGTTGGGCGTGACAGAAGCAGTGACGAGTGACGACAAAAGGCAAAAGTCTTTTCTTTAATTCTTCTATCTTTCACTAATCTCCTCCACTATAACAAGACAACCTTCGTTAGCATTCTCCATTAAAGCTTTGACTTTTTTTGCATTATCGCCAAAACAACAAAACATCATTCAACAACATCGTGATCAGGTTTCTCTCTATTCTCCTATCTTCCTTTCTTCACGAATCATGATCGTGTTAAACTTCAAATTTTTGAATTTGATCTGGATTCTGCTCGAAATTTCTCAACTTTTTCTGATGTTTTGATTCGTTTCGTAATCCTTTCTTTTTGGGAAATTTGAGATTTGTTCATGTGAAGATTTAAGAAGAATCTTTTTGATTTTGTTTCATTATTAGAAAGAAGAAAAAAATGGCTAGGTCTGGGGTTGATGAGACATCAGAATCTGGAGCTTTTGTAAGAACATCATCAACATTCCGAAACTTTGTTTCACAAGATCCTGATTCTCAGTTTCCACCTGAATCTGGTAGATACCATCTTTACATATCGTATGCTTGTCCATGGGCTTGTAGATGCCTCTCTTACTTAAACATCAAAGGTCTTGATGAAGCAATCAGCTTCTCGGTTAGTACAAATCATCATGCTCTACTTCCTCGCTATTTTCCATATCGAATTAGACTGTTTTTTCTATGACTAAAGTCGAAGCATTGCTCGGTTTTTATATGATTTCGATTAGTCCGTTCACTCGATTTGGGGAAGAACCAAGGAAACTGATGACCATAGAGGATGGGTTTTCCCGGATTCGGATACTGAGCTCCCTGGAGCTGAGCCTGATTATCTTAATGGTGCAAAGAGTGTGAGAGAACTCTACGAGATTGCTAGCCCGAACTATGCGGGGAAGTACACTGTTCCTGTAAGTTTTGTCCTCTCTTGGTGACCCTCTCTTGTCTTGAAGTCTTGTCCTGTTTATTGAATCTTCGAGTCTTGGTTTTTTTTGTTTGTCAGATTCTATGGGATAAGAAGCTTAAGACTGTAGTTAACAATGAGAGTGCAGAGATAATCCGGATGCTCAACACCGAGTTCAATGGTATTGCGAAAAACCCGTCCCTCGACCTTTATCCTTCTCATCTTAGAGATACAATTGATGAGACTAATGGATGGGTTTTCAACGGGATAAACAATGGTGTTTATAAATGCGGATTTGCTAGGAAACAAGAACCCTACGATGAGGTAGTAGAAGATCCTCAAATGTATATATATATAGTTTCATCAACAGGGCGAAAACGGGAATTGATCCTTTTCTCTGCAGGCAGTGAACCAATTGCATGAAGCAGTAGATAGATGCGAGGAAATACTCGGAAAACAACGGTACATATGCGGAAACACTTTCACCGAAGCAGATATCCGATTATTCGTCACTCTCATAAGATTTGATGAGGTATTTGATTCAGACTTTCTTACTTTGTTTTCAACACATAATAAGACCAGCGGATTCTTGATTTCATCATTTTTGTTACTTTCCAGGTTTACGCGGTTCACTTCAAATGCAACAAGAGACTCTTACGAGAGTACCCGAATATTTTCAACTACATAAAAGACATCTACCAAATCCAGGGCTTGAGTAGCACTGTGAACATGGAACACATTAAGCAACATTACTACGGAAGCCACCCTACCATAAACCCGTTTGGGATCATCCCTCACGGGCCAAACATCGACTACTCTTCGCCTCACGACCGCCACAGATTCTCGTCGTGAAAAACCAAACATCAAAGATCAATGTTTTATCACCTGTCCTAGAAACAACAGCCTTGAAAAACATGTCTTTGTTTTTCAATTTAAAAGGCAATACTTGTGTGTTTTTGTGTAAATGTTGCAAGTCGTGTTATGTTCTATTCTACATTTTGCAAAGTGATTGTGTGTTTTGAGATTAATATAAAATTTGAAACACTTTGACAAAAATCATCTTCTTTTCCTTTCTCAAAAAAAAAAAAAAAAATCATTTTCTTTTATCTGTAGCTTTTTGATATGCTTTTTGTGTTAAAAATTTCTGTTGGTCAAGGAGAGAGAGAGAGAGAGTGAACATGATTGCTCTTCTTAGTGACGTTTTAGTGTGATCACACCATTTTGAAGATAAGTTTACGAAAAAAGCCTTATCGAATTTCTTTTGAATCTTTTATCCATTTCTTGATTTTTTTTTTTCCATGGACAAATTGCTTCTTTCAGGAATTATAAATGATATTAAGAATGATCTACTTATTTTTTCAGAAAAATAAAATAAAATAATCTTGTTGTTCAGAGAGCTCTAAGAAGAACTTTTTTTTTTTTTCTCTAAGAAAAACTTATTTGTCTGTATGTATTAATTGATTTGAAGATTCCGTAAAACTCATTGATTTTAAAATGTATGGATTTTATCTATTATTTAGAGTTCCGTTGTAAAATAACAATGTTTATCCGTTTTTGTTAACAATTGTAAATTTACTAAAATCCGAAATCAATTTTTCATTTTTCAAAGCATGTTATACGGGAATTTTTTTGGCGATGATTCGCAAGATTCGAAATAAAGCCGTGATGATATTATCAATGTCTCATTGAAAAATTCCGTTCTCATCAAATTATAGGTGTGGAAAAGACCATCATATATTTTGATTATGAAAAATACTGATTTAACAGTTTCTCCGTGATTTATTTATTATTTTTCTTCGGTTTTGTAACACCTTCCAATTCAATATCAAGAAAAAAAAACTTTTTATTTAGACATAACAACAAAATATTTTAAATATTTTTAAAAAATTATTTATATTTAATTTGAATTTTCTCTTTTTTTATATAATTTAAAATATAAACAACCAATAAAGTTTTCCAAAATAAAAATATATATATTGGCAAACAAAAGAGTCGCTCTTTTTCCTTCAATTTTGTTTCGAGAGATAAAAAATAAAGTCATCGTCGTCCACTCTCAAAGCTAAACGAAGTTCTTGGGTCATCTCTATTATTTGTACACTTCTTCCCTAAATCCGTTGTTTTCGATCCTTTCGAAAGAGTTTTTGTAATTACGAAATGAGAAAGATCTAAACACTACTGATCGGTTAGTACTTCTTTTCTCTCTGTCGAATATATCCCCAAAATTCCCAAAATTTCTCTCTGGATTTTGACTAATTACTCTGCTGTTTCACTCGATTTCTGAAAGCTTTTTCATGTTTCCTTTTCTGGGTTTATCATGATTTTCACTCTAACAAATAGTTTCCCAATAAAGCTCTAACCTTTTTAAATACATAAACTAATCTGGGGGGTCTTTGAGACTTTGGTTTGGTTTTGATTTCATTGATGATAAAAGCTTGATTGTGTTGTTAAATTTGGTTGTTTCAATCTGTTTATGTTTGGTTTGGAGGGATTTTATGAGCTCAAATTTTTAGTCTTTTTAACTTAATGTGCATGATTCACTTAGTAGGAGAAGTTAAAGATGGAAGGGAAAAAAAGATTGGATCTTAGATTTCATCACTCTATATCACCACAATCTGTGGAATCTGCATTTGATTTGGATAAAAATGGTTGTAATCATTTCAAAACGGCTTCTTCGCCGCCGCTTCAACCGTTTCCATCTGGCGGTCAGCATCCTGAAACCAGTGCTGCTGCTGCTTACTTCTCTTGGCCTACTTCAAGTAGATTGAATGATTCAGCGGAAGACAGAGCAAACTATTTTGCAAACCTTCAAAAAGGTGTTTTGCCTGAAACTTTTGACGGTTTGCCTACAGGGAAGAAAGCTACTACATTGCTTGAATTGATGATGATCAGAGCTTTTCATAGTAAGAATTTACGGAGGTTTAGCCTCGGTACAGCTATTGGATTTCGGATTCGACGAGGTGTTTTGACAGATATAGCGGCTATTCTTGTTTTTGTTGCTCGGAAAGTTCACAAGCAATGGCTTAATCCTCTTCAATGTTTACCTACAGCCTTGGAGGTGAAATATCTCTTTCCTATGATTTTTTACGGGTCTTATCTTGTATAAATTTTATAATGCCGCTTATTTAAGTTGGCTTTTGGAATCCTTTTTCCCTTAAAGTATCTTACTTTGACAGGGTCCTGGAGGAGTTTGGTGTGATGTAGATGTTGTAGAGTTTCAATATTATGGTGCCCCTGCGCAAACGCCTAAAGAGCAGGTGTATACCGAGCTTGTTGATGATCTGAGAGGCAGCGGTTCGACTATTGGATCTGGTTCACAGGTAAATTTTTGTACTAGACTTGCATATATGCTTGTATTATCGACATTCTTATTACATAACATCATCCGACCATGCCTTTCTTCTTGTAGGTGGCTAGCCAAGAGACATATGGAACCTTGGGTGCAATTGTAAAGAGTAAAACAGGTATCCGACAGGTTGGTTTCCTAACGAACCGGCATGTTGCAGTTGATTTAGACTACCCGAGCCAGAAGATGTTTCATCCATTGCCACCTAGCCTTGGACCTGGAGTCTACTTAGGTGCAGTGGAAAGAGCAACATCATTCATCACCGATGACCTTTGGTATGGCATTTTCGCTGGAACTAACCCAGGTAGTCCGGTAACAAAGTATATAATAACTTTGATGACGGAGTCTAATGGCGTAGCACATTCTCATTATCATTTTTTGTTTCTTTTCTGCAGAAACATTTGTTCGAGCTGATGGAGCCTTCATTCCATTCGCTGAGGACTTCAACATGAACAATGTAACCACGACTGTCAAAGGGATTGGTGAGATTGGTGATATCCATGTTACTGATTTGCAGTCTCCAATTAACAGTCTCATAGGAAGAAAAGTGGTTAAAGTTGGGAGAAGCTCTGGTTTGACCACGGGGACCATAATGGCGTATGCGTTGGAATATAATGACGAGAAAGGGATATGTTTCCTAACCGATTTTCTTGTTGTTGGTGAAAACCAGCAGACTTTTGATCTCGAGGGTGATAGTGGAAGCCTTATTCTGCTGGCTGCGGCTGATGAGAAGAATGAGAAACCGCGACCTGTTGGAATTATTTGGGGTGGAACAGCTAACCGGGGACGGTTGAAGCTAAAAGTGGGGGAACAACCTGAGAATTGGACAAGTGGAGTTGATCTTGGCAGAGTTCTTAACCTTCTTGAGCTTGATCTCATCACTTCCAATGAAGGTCTTCAAGGTCTGTGTGATCTCTTCGGGTTCTTTTTTCGGTACTTTTAGTGTACACTGTTTCCTTGAATGTCTCTTTTGCTGAGTGCAGCTGCTGTGCAAGAACAGAGACACGGTGTTATGTGTGCCGCAGTTGATTCCATGGTCGTGGAATCATCTCCCGGTGTGTGCAAGCCGTCGAGGTGTAAAACGGGTGAGAACTTTGAGCCTATTAACTTGAATGTCCAGCAAGTTCTTAGAGAAGAAGACAACTCAAACATTCATCCAGAGTTCCAAATAGAAGACGTGTTGGAATCAGCGGCTGTGATCGAAGAACATCAATTCATTCCAAGTTCAAGCAACAGCAGATCTCCACTCCATCAAAAAACCAATGGGAAAGAGAATTTTGAATCCAAGAACCTGTCTTCGCTGAAGGCTAGCGGCTCGGGTGATGAGATTGGCTTTTCTTTGCAGTTAGGTGAGTCAGATGCAAAGAAAAGAAAGCGAACTGATTCATCGGATGGTTCTCAAGAACCATGAAAAAGTGAAGGTTATGCTTGCTCTCACAGTTTCACACATGAGACTTCACAACATACCAGAGGATTCAACAGTAACATCACTATTCTTTTTCCGCTGCTTTTTTCTCCAGAGGAAAAAATATTCAGAATAGCATATTTGTAATGGCTAATGTCAAGGATAGTCAAAAGTTATGAACAGATATGTATTGGTGGATTATGAACACCTATGATTTTGTTGTACCTCAAGAACATCTTGAAGCATAAGCAGTTGCAATGAAGCCTCCCAAATGTCATAAAATCTTGTTATATTATTTAACACCATACATTGAGCTTTAGACAAAGTAAATACAAAGAAGCATCAAACTATTGCTGAAAACTCGTACTCGATAAACCGAATTGTGCTGTACTAATCTTTCTTGCTACTCACTAGTCGGTGGATACATTTGGCCAACCTTGGTCAGCCTGAAACTTTACAAATTCAGACAGCAGCTTGATTTCTTCATCCTGCAACCGCGGTCCAAAGGTACATTGTCCTCTTGGCGTGCATTTCTCCCCAAATCCCTGAGGGAAACCATCAAACATATATATCTTCAGATCATTTAGCTAAGTAGAGGTAATTCTCATTTATACAAAGAAGCTCTCGAAGGAGATCTCACTGGCATTCTTCCCTTTCCGTAGTAGGTAACACGGAATATCTCTTCCTCGGTGTCAACTCCATTTCTGTAAAGGTGAAAAACCATTGCAAATCTTGAGAGACAAAGATCTGTAGTAACCGATTTTTTTCCTCTCAGACAAGACATCTCTTCGAGCGTAGAGCATTGGCTATTTTTTACCTTTGGAGGTCACTTGTGAAAAGCGTTGCGCCCTGGAAAAGAGAAGGATATGACTCTAAAGGGAAATGAAAGATGACACGAGAAGAGAATGATTTGTTAAAACTCACTGGTTGAATAATGTTTCCACCTGTGTCGTGACACCCGATACAAGCTCTGTTAAACAATGTTGCTCCTCTTCGTATATCCAAAGTTTGACCAAGAGATTCTACATCACAATACCCACAAAAGCAAGAAACTTTCATCAACACATTTAAAGACTTTCATTCTCTTATTTTTCTATTCCAATTTACGCTACTGGACGATACACTGATCACAATCCGGATTCAGACTAAAAATCCAGATTCCATAAAAGTAGTTTCAACAAGAAAAGTAACAACAAAATCAGACAGTTTTTTTTCTCGAATTGCTCTTCAATTTCAAAAGCAGAGACTAAAGACAGACTTATAAAATCATTGAACATACGAGTCACTTAAAGAGAGGAGTTATTCTGCAATGTCTTAAACCAAAAATGAAACACACTCTAAAGTTGGAAGCTTGGGTCGGAGGAAAATAGGGTTACCTGGAGGGTAACAGATCGGAGACACCGCGAGAAGAACCGCCGTGAGCGGCGGAGCTAACTTCTTAATAAGAAATTCCAAATCTTTGTGCTTTACAGGAATTGGGTATTTCCATTCTCTTTCTCTTGCATTTCCCTTTCGAACAATATGATCTCATCGTCAAGAATTAAACCATATCAACCAAAATTTAGAGAGAGAGAGAGAGAGAGAGAGAGAGAGAGAGAGAGAGAGAGAGAGAGAACCTTGTCGGAGGAACAAAACAGGTTACAGGTGCGACCACAGGCAGAAGAGAGAAGACTCGTCATCTCTTGCAAGTGTGTTGTAGATAGATGAAGTTGGAATTCGCGTTTCGGCTTTTTTTTTTTTTCTTTCGACGTTTTAATAACCGGTTTGGTTTGGTACACTAGATTGGGTAAAACCAGATTGATTTTTTCAGAACAAGAACAAGGTAGTTGGATAATTTGTACATTTCAGAAAGCTAGAGCGTAGAACCATCTACAACAGCAAAAATAAATAATTGCCACACGAAGTATAGTCTAGACTATATATCCAGATTAAATTAATGTACACTAAAAATTGAATTTATATGGTGAAATACATAAACAAATATAAGAAGTATTTGTTTGTGTATGTCTAAACTATCCGAACATATCCAACTTAGAACCAAAATACCTATGGGTTAATTTATGTTTCGAGTATTTTTGAACCGATTCACTTGAGCTTTGGGTTGGGTCGGATATTTTTTATGAGTCAATTCGGATCTAACCGGACGGTACCAGATTCCGTCGTGCGGTACATCAGAACAGTGTCGAAAATGATGGTTCTGATGTTAGTCATATAACCTATGTTTGTTTGTGTATATCACCATGTAACTTCAATTCTTGGTATAGGTTTTGATACATTAATTTAATCTGGATGTATAGCTATGTGTTGAATCCTACTTCGTATAGCCGACAATCATTTTTCTCCATCTAAAAACATTGATAAATCATAGGGTTAATTATTAGTTTTTTTTTTAAAATTCTAGTAACCAAAGTTTAAGTTTTTATACATCTTAATATAAAAAAAACAAAGTAATTAAAAACCAAAACAGAGTAATGTCAAAAGCTGATATCAAACAGAGCTGGTCCTGATATTTGAAAGACTCAAACCCAAATTAATTTTGTGGCTTCTTTTATCAAATTATAAATTTATAAGAACAAAAAATGTAATTTTTTTTTTGGGTTTGAACCACTTACTATCACTCTAAAACTCCACTTGTATTAATCTACAAATCATATTATGTTTGATTTTAAAATCAATGGGACATGACAACTAAATATTGCAAAGATAATAAATTCATTGATCCGGATACTGAAATCACCATCAACTTTATTTCCGAAAAATTATAAACAACAACTTTATTAATAGAGCATTGCAACAACTTACCAAACTAAAATAGTAAAAAAAACTATAGAGATAAGATAAACGTATTCGCTTAATTAAAATAACTAGTGGAAAGATATTATATATCTCCATTAATGAACAATCAATTAATTTCCTTTGACAAGTATGCCCTTGGCCTCTTTCAATAAGCGTAACACATCCCTCATGTTGATCCGTTCACCAGCTGTATAGCCAGTGCAAGCCAAGCCAACTTCCACAATTTTTCTAAGGCAATCAAGTTTTGTATCAAGTTGTGCACCAGAAATATCAATGAGTCCCTTAAGTTTAGGATCAATCACTTCCATAATTGCATTCTTTTGAAACCAATAACTTATCCATTTTATTAGATTTTGATCTCCTTCGAAGCTCTCGTCCATTGGGCTTTTCCCACTAAAAAGCTCTAACAACATCACTCCAAAGCTATACACATCTCCTGCTTGTGATGGCTTTTCTCCAAGCCCATACTCTGCATATACAATAATAATAACACATATCTTATTATATAAAGTTTGATGCGTCAAACTTCGTAATTAACACGATTGTGACACGTGTCAGCCGTTCGATCGGATTTTGACACATGTAATTTTTTTTTCAATTAGATTTTAACATGTGTCATACAAATCTTATTTCTTTTTAAACTTATATATTTGTATTTATCAAGTAGATTATAAAAATCATATATATAAAAAAATAATTAGTTTCTAATAAATATATCATTAAAATAATTAGTTGATAAGAATAGTCTATTCCTTTAAATATTGACTTTATTATATGTCTCGGTTTTGTTTTTTTCGTACAACCATTCTTTTTTTTTTTCTCTTTTTCTTTACGTTTATTAAGATGAATTAAGTTTCGAAATCTTCTCATTAGAATATTAATTAACACACGTATAAAAAAATTTATATGCGGGTTTATAATTTATTATCTTATAATCTGTGAAAAAATAAAAAAAACACGAAAAAATAGAAAAAAAAAATCAGATCATCCGTAAAAAAAATTGAGAACTCTAATACAAAACCACTGATTGAGAAATTTAACAGTTATTTATTTATTTTGATTCATTTATTATCGAATTTTCAATTAAATTCTATAACATATTTCAAATAATTAGTTTTCCTATTCCCATTTGAATTAGATTTAGTTTTTTTTACTATTTTGCTATATCTATTTTTCAAAATTTTGATGAATTGATTATCATATTTTGCCTTTATATAACAAGCTTTTGTGCTCTCTCAGTCTTCTCACCAAAAAATTTCAAATTCAATAATCTCTTCCACAAATTTTATTTCAGCTTTTTTATTATAAAAAACCATCGATTACTCTCTTATTCGATAAAAACAACATATCTCAACATTTTTCAATTAGCTTATTTTAGTAATTCATTAAAAAAAATGTAAATAAGCTACACATATACACGCTTACATATACTTTGATTTTAAATAAAAATAGATATGACAAAAAAATCAAACATATTTTCTCATTAGAATATTAAATATACATGTAAAAATCTTTTGAATAGAATTAGGTTTACATACCCAAATCTTTAAGAATTATAATATTTCACCTTTATTTAAACAATTTTGTACTCTCTTGATCTTCCCACCAAACAATATAAAATTTCAATAACCTCTTATAAAATTTTTTGTTTCCAATTAGCTTTAGCCACATGTCAAAATAAAATGTACAAGTATTATCATTATATTTTGAAATGAGACTAAAAAATGTACATTGTATTGTGGTTTTTTTTTAAGACTTACCACTTAAAATTGATGTACGAAAAGAAAATTATTTTGAAAGTTTCTCATGTTGTGAAAATTATAAAAAGTAAGAAACCAAGTGATGAAACACATATAATTCGTTTTTCATTTGAAGAAAGATAATACTTGATTCATAAGTGAAAAAGAAAAATTTAAATATGATTAAAAAATGTGAGAAAGTATAATTCAAATAAAAATACGTAAATTGATTTGTCAAGAGTTAAAAAAAAAATTGAGTAGTTACATAATAAAAAGTAAACATAATTTCAATAGGAATAGGAAAAACTAATAATTTAGAAATATGTGAAAAAACATTAATCGACAATTCAGTTAATATAAATTTTTTTTATGAGAATCAAAATCAATAAATAATTTGTAGGCTTTTCTATGAGTGATTTCACATCGACGTTTTCAATCTTATTTTATTTATTTTTACGGATCATATGATTTTGTTTTTCATTTTTGTGCGGTTTATAAAATATTAAAGGAGTCAAAATAATTCAACTAAAATATGAGAATAAATTCATCAAGATTTTAAAAATGGATTAAAATGTAATATTGATTCAAATAGAATAGGAAAACTAATCATTGAAAGTATGTGATAAAATTTAATTGAAAATCAAATAATAAAATAATCAAAGTAAATAAATAAAAGTTAGACTTCTGAATTAGTGGTTTTGCATCAACATTCTCAATTTTATTGTATTTATTTTTACGGGTAATTTAATTTTAATTTCTACTTTTAATTGATTAACTTTTTTAAAATGTTATAAAATATTAGATTACAAACCCGCATATATGCGGGTCCTTTATCTATATATGATAGTCTATAAAATATATCATTATCTTAGATAGAAATCAGCTTGAGAATATAAATTTTGGTTTAGTTATAAAATGTACAATGATATTTTAGATGTGTGTGTTTTTTAATTTATTTACAAAATACCACATTGAAAAAAACAATTAAAAGGTTATTAAACGTTTTAAAGATCTCTTACTGTAATTATATATATAAAAAAATTAACCTAAATGCTTACATTTAATTGGATTAAAAATTGTAATTAGATAAAAAAAATAAAAAAATTACTGTAAAATATTAACCTAATTGCTAACATTTAACTGATCAACAAAAGAATTAAGTAGAAAATTTATGAAAATTTAAGTAATATCCCAAATATAGACGAGTTTAGCATATGTAAGATTTAGAAGTGAGTAACTAACCTGGAGGAATATAACCAATGGAGCCTTTCAAGACATGTGTGGAACTTATAGAAGCGTGATGACGATCATCAGATGCATCAAACAACACACGAGCCAGCCCGAAATCGCCGACCTTTGCAACCATTTCTCCGGTTAGAAGAATATTGCTTGGTTTTAGGTCACAATGAACCACAGGAACTTCACAATCATTGTGCAAATAATCCAATGCAGATGCAACGTCAATGGCTACATTCACTCTTTCTTCAAGACTTAACCCAACACTCCCATCAGAGTTTAACTTCCGACCTTTGATCCATTCTTCTAAACTTCCATTGCTTAAAAACTCATACACCAAAGCTAGAAACTCTGTGTTTTTGAAGTCTATACTTGAGCAAGAAGTTATTAGTTTCAGAAGATTCCGATGCCTTACATTCCTTAAAGCCTCACACTCTGCGATAAAGCCTTTATAGTATCCGTTTGCTTTGAGATCGATGACTTTTACCGCGACATTCACCCCTCGTATTACCCCTTTGAATACCGATCCAAAGCTTCCAACACCGAGAAGATTTCTAGGGTTGAAATCCTCAGTAGCTCTTCTGAGCTCATCGTATGAGACATTCATGAATGGTTGCTTGAGGAGTGAACTTGATGATGATGTAGATGTGATAGACTTTTTTGCTTTTCTTTTCAAAATCAAGAAAGTTACCATGCATATCGCAATTACACCTACCGCACAGGTAATAATGCCCACTTTCAAAAGCTTTCCGTGCATCCGAGATTTTCGACAACTGGTGTGGATGCATAGCCTTGGATTTCCCTCCATATAAGCTTTAGATCTATCCTTGAAAATCCCGTCACTTGGAATCCCTCCTTCAAGATCGTTGAATGAAAGATTCAAGAACTTCAAAGCTTGTAAATCTTGAAGTTTCAGAGGAATGAAACCGGAAAGTTGGTTTGAAGAGAGATCTAGAAGCTCTAGACCTTTCAATTCTGCTAATGCTTCCGGAATCGGTCCTAAAAGATGATTCCTAGCCATGTTGAGCTTCTCCAAACTCTGACAACCTTTGATAGATGAAGGAATGCTACCTGATAACTTGTTACCAGAGAGATCTAAGCTTACAAGGCTTTCGAGGCGACTTATATCTTGAGGAATAGGACCAGAAAATAGGTTGCTAGATAGATTCAAGACAGCACTCAAGCTAGGTAGGTTAAGAACTCCATTTGGTATGCTTCCATTTAGCCTATTATTGGATAGGTCCATGGATAACACATTCTTGAAGTTTCCAAATGATGGTGGGATCATACCTTCTAGTTTGTTCTGCGAAAGATTGATCTCATTCAACGCGCCAAGATCGCCAAAAGAATTCGGGATTCTTCCAACAAGTTGATTTCCCGCGAGCTCTAGCACTTGCAACCCTTTCAGATTCCCAATCTCTCGAGGGATTTCACCAATGAGTGAGTTGTCACTCATGTTAAGTAGGGTCAAGCCTGTGAGATAGCCAATAGATTCCGGAATCTTACCCCTGAAGCGGTTTCCTCCCATGAAAAGTTTTGAAAGATGCTTCGAAAGATTGCCAATAGATACCGGAATAACACCCTCCAATAGATTTCCATCAAAAGCAAGGAAATTAAGTTGGGAGTTGTTACTCAAAGACTCGATGAAATTATCAAGATTTTGATCTCCATCCCAAACTATCTTGTTGAATCCAACGTTGTACATTTCTAGGAATGGGAGATTGCCTAGTCCCGATGGTATGGTCCCTTCTAGAAGGTTATGCGCAGCGCGAATCACCTTAATGTTTGTGAGGTTATGTAGAGAAGCTGGAATCTCTCCGGTGAACTTATTGAAACACATGTTGAAAACCAAGAGATTTGGAAGTGTGTCTCCTATGTTGCTTGGAAATTGACCCCATAAGTTGTTTGAAGCAAGAACCAAAGAGACTAGAGAAGAGATGTTGTAGATAGAAGGAGGGATTGTTCCGGTAAGGTTGTTTATTGTGAGATCAAGGACTTGTAGCCTTTGAAGACGACCCAATTCGTAAGGAATTGGACCTCTTAGAGAGTTTGTGCCAAGGCTTAAAACGGTGAGTGATGAAATGTTTGAAATAGATGGTGGAATTGGTCCATGGAATAGATTTTTCCCCAAGTTTAAGATATTGAGGTTCTTGAGATCACCAAGTTGGTTTGGAACAAGACCCGTGATCGTGTTTGAGGTTAGATCAAGGATTCGGAGTTCGAATAACTTGCTTAGGTTGGAAGGCAAGGATCCTTCTAAGCTGTTAGAGCTTAAATTAAGAACCTTTAGACGGAAAAGATTTGTGATCTCTTTTGGAATTGGACCTCGAAGTTGGTTATTTTGAAGTTGAAGAGATGTGAGAAAAGAGAGATTACCAATACTCGGGCTTATGGAACCGGTGAGACCATGACCAGAGAGGTCGATGGAAGCCACTCTTCTGTTGCGTGTGTTGCAAGTCACGCCAGTCCAATTACAAGGAGATATGTTTTGGTCCCAAGAGAACGAAAGGGTTTGTGGGCTTTGGCTAATTTGGGACTTAAACGAGATCAAAGCTTCTCTGTCTGTATTTAAAGAAAAAGAAGCTGACACAACAACTGGAAATGTTGAAACTGAAAACATAAGAAGAAGAAGAAAAGACAGAAGAGTGAAATTGTGTAGAAGATGATGAACACTCAAACCCATTTTTATGATCTCTCTCTTATTGATTTCTCTCTTTTGCGTATGAAAATGAATCTAGAGAGGTTTGATCATTTATAGTGATTTATTGGAGTCGGAACAAATTTGAGTAGTTCGAGTTTTCTAGCATCGGTCAAAGAAACGTACGTAATCCTGACTTCTAAAATCAACACAAAAGTCCATGAAACTTGTCTATTTTGTCATTGTGTGGCCTGCATTAAATTTTATGTTGACAATGAATACACTCTTTGCGGCATCTTTAACCACAATACTATTTTGATAATAATTACAACTAAATTTGTTTTTTCTCCAGCCACAACATCAAATATCACACTAAAAAAAAATATTTTTTATTATTATATTATTAAATTAAAAATTTTCTTTATTATTTAATAGTTTTGATAGATATTCATTATTTTTATAATTAATTCATTAATTAAAATAAAATTACATGGAAAATTAAAAATAATGAAAAATAAATTATATTATACTAATTCTCAGAATAATTTTTATTTTATTTTGTAATTTTAAGTTTCCAATATTTTAATTAAACTTTATTATATATATTTTTAATCAATTTACGTATTTTTTATTTATTTTGCAAACATTAATATTTCATATTAATTAAAATCAAAGGACACAAAGATAATTATAGCATATTTATTTTTTAGTTACAAATCTTAATCACATTACTAAATAAAAATACATATCATATTTAATCTAATATAATTAAATAAACTATTTTAATACATTATATATTTAAAAAAAAATATATATATATTATATTTTACTACAGTGTCACATCAAATATAATGTAATATTGTAGCAAAAAAAAAAAAAAGAATCACACTATTATAGTGTAAAATATGCAGTTCTATTGGAATAAAAATATGCAGTTCCACCGGAGTAAAATAGAGTTTTGGAGTCCCGTTCCACGGGGTAAAATAGAGTTTTGGAGTCTATTGAAATTGGCCTTATCTCATTAACTTAAAACCAAACGTACCGTTCTTCTATAATCTCATGTCACTTCGTTGGGCGGTGTAATGCACAAATCGTATTTAGTCACCAGTCAAACAATTTTGTAGTTATTGCAATGACAATGTAGTAAGAAAGTTTTGTTTGGTGCGTAAATTATTTTGTTTTTCGTCTACATTCACACACGCACATTTTCAAAATTAACTATATATCGCACCGTGTAACACGGCAACAACCAACACTAATGTTATAACACGGCAACAACACTAATGTAATAAACAAATGGTAGTGGATTAGTAGTTTCCATTTAGAGAGGTTTGATTCCCCTTCAAACTTGGAATTATTAACTATTTTTATTTGGTCAGTCGAAATTGTGTCATTATTTAGACCTATTTAGTATGCATTTTTGATATATCATGGTTTTTACCGATTTTTAACCATGATATTCATCATTTTATCGAGTCTTTTCTACATTTTAGAGTTTTTTTAGGTTAAAACATGTTTGGATGGAATCTAAGACATAAGGAGTAAGGAATGATTGCAAACGGATATGTGAAGATGCATGATCCTGCGGAAATGTCAAAAGTTTGACACTCGTTGAATACGTTTCCACCAATGGATCGACCTGAAATTTTGACAAAAGATAGAGCGTCGAGTTAGTTTTTGTTTGGAAGTAATTTGAGGTCATTCAAACGGTGCGATCGAAAGTTATGCAAGTTTTAGTGAAGACATGTCCGTCTGGCGAGCAAAAGAAACATGTGCAGAAAAAAAGAAAATTTCAGGTTTTCCTTATTGGACTTGGATTTGCCAGAGATTTCGACAAGAACATTATCAGACCTATTTATATGTTATTTTTAGCCATTGTTTAGGCAACACTTTATTTTTCTAGTCAGACTTTTAGTTTATTCTCTTTGTAAGCTTTGGGGAGACGAATCTCTGACTCTGCAACGCTTGAGAAGATTTCTGAACCCCTTTGGATTTCTATTTATTTGATTATGAGTTTTTTTTCATCTCCTTCTTGTTTTTTTGCTTCCATGTCTGAATAGTTTTATAGTTAGGTTTAGGGTTTCAAGAGAATTTATGAATCATTGAATCATACATAGATAGGGATTTATCATCTTGTCTTCACCTATCGTTGTTCTCATTGCTTAGATTAAATTGATCACTTAATATCTGATTTTAGGTTTAACCTATTCATCAAAAGTGTTATAGGTTGCTTGATAAAACATAGGTGAACAGATTGTCTTTAGCCAACGAAAGCTGATGTTAAGTTAATTTATGAACATATCAAACCTACTCTTTAATGCTTGTTTAGAATTCTAAGATCAAACGATAGTTTAGATTCTTAGATTGCTAGATAAAGTAATTGATACCACGACAGTTGATTGGTTAAACATTCATGTTTGAGTTTAAGACTGCGCTTATTATTCCCTGAATAATTGTCTGGTTCATGATCTCTGAATTCCTGCGAATTGCAATAGACTTAATGCTTGTTTTTAATTGATTTTACATCGTTTTTACATTGCTATTTCGTTTCACTTTTCAACAAACAACCATATTGTCATCTTAGTTTAGTTTCATTCCTATAGATTCGTAGTGTGATACTTGGTTCTCGTGGATTCGATCCCTAAATACTATTTCGTTTACTGTGTACTTACATTGATAATTTAGGGTTAAAACTCTATGTATCAATTTTCAATATTTTTTTATTACTATGTTTATTATATGTAGTTATTTTGTTTCATTACGTTTGTTCTAGGTACTTGTTATGTTGTAAAAATTCTAATTTAAATATTAAATCAAAATTCCTATTCTATATGATGAGATTTTTTTCTTTTTTTAAGATTTATCGGGTATAAAATCAATTGTAAACTCATATCTGAGTGGTTAGCTCAACTGATTAGAGAAATATTGTTTTAGTGCTATTGGATACGAACGGAAACCTAAAATACAAGGTTTAAAAGAAATAATTTAATATATGTGCATTGGCCACAAATAGTATCATAAATATAGATGTATAAAACTTGAGCCCAAACGCCTTTAACTCTATGATTGAAAATTAAAACAAAAATATCTTTCTCAAATTCGTACTAATCTCGCGAATCCACATTTTTCAAGCTGTATAAACATGAATCGACGAGTAACTTTTTATAAATTTTTTTTTTTTTATCTGGCCGATCGAAATGGTGATATGCTTTAAGTCCATTAGAAAATCCGGTGAATGAGCTGCTCGACGGCTATACTCACTCTAAAGATTAGTCGGATAGTAAAATTCCAGATCATTCCTAATTATATAAAAAAAAACTTTTATAAACCCCAAAACCTCCTCCGATTAATAGCCACACCATTTTTCTTACAAATACATTGCAAGAAAAGAAAAAATCATTGGTCATTTTTTTTTTCTACAATGGAAAAAAAGTAATTTTCAAAAATACCACTAAAATATGATTTTATTCCAAACAAATCATCACTTAGTCTTTTTTCTAAAAATATTACTAAAAGTTATTTTTTTTAAAAATACCATAAAATTAAAACTAAATTTTAAACTCTCAAAATTTAACCCTAAATCCTAAAAACTAAATACTAGTTTTTAAAAACTAAACTCTAAATCCAAGATACTAAATCCAAACCCAAAAATTTAAATTATAAATTCTTAAAACTCATTTTTAATATTTGTGGTAATTTTAAAAAAAACAAAATTTTTAGTAGTATTTTTGGAAAATAACTAAATGATTGTATATTTGAAAAAAATATATTTTAATAATATTTTAAAGAATTCCTTAAATTTTTTTTTTTTTGACTTATTCTTCTTCTTGACTTATTATCTTTTTGCAGTGTACATGTAAAGATAAAAACGAAGTAAGACTTTTCAAAGGTTATTATTGAAAGAGATTTGTCGTAAAAAAAAAAAAAAAAAAAAATTTGAAAGAAAATTTGGGGTTCTTGCCTGTCACAAATAAACGCAACACCTGTCACAAAAAAGCATTACTTTGCAAGTAGGCTTCTTTTTTTGTTCTCTCTTCTCAAATAAATTAAGTGAATATGCAGTGAAAGTATTTGTTTTCTCTTCATGGTTGCCTCAATGATTTCTGGACCCTGAAAACAAGCAAACGAAATTCTTGGTTAGCTAACAAGATTCTAAAGATTAGAGACATGGCTTTTGGTTGGTTAAAACTGCGACTTGGAAATGGGAAGAGATAACTAGTCCCTTTTTGGGAGTCTACAACTATTTCTGAAACGGGAAGCTTCTTTCAGACTTGGTATACCTTTCAATGCAACGCTTAGTGACCTTTGTTCCGACGGTGCCTGGAGTCTTCCCCCGGCCAGATCCGATAATCAGGTTTCTGTCCATGCTCATCTAACAACTATTACCCTAGGAAATGAGGAAGACTACTATGAATGGATTGTAAATGATGTGGTAATGCAGAAGTATTCAACAGGGCAAATCTATAACACTATTAGGGAACATAGACCTTTAGTACCTTGGAAGCAAGCGGTCTGGAATTCTCGTGGGATTCCGAAACATAGTTTCCTCACTTGGCTTTTTGTCCTTAATAGAAGTCCCACAAGAGACAGGCTTCTCAGCTGGGGACTAACTACGGATCCGATTTGTCTTCTTTGCAATTCCGGTAATGAATCACGAGACCACCTCTTCTTCGATTGTAACTTTTCTTGGACGATCTGGAGAAGGGTTGGTCTGAGATGCCAATTACTACCTATCAGAAACTGGAGTGATAATATCCTAGCCATGCAATGCTTAACAAGACCTAAAGAGAAGAAGATTATTACCTTGATCGCCTGGCAAGCTACCATCTACATGCTCTGGTCTGAGAGAAATAACCGCCTGCACAAGAAGATATTCAAATCCACAGAGTCCATTCTTATCTCCATTGATGGTATTGTCCGGAATCGAGCTTCAAGTATCCGAGATTCAAATCCAGCTTTAGCCTCTAAGATGCTCCAATTCTGGTTTATGACTACTTCCTGAGAACTCATCTACCTGACATCTCAACTATGCCAAATCTACAGATCTGGCCTTCCGATACTATCAACTCTCCTTCGCCTTCTCAGAAGACGACTTTTACTCTTCTCTTTCAAATGATTCATTAGGTTCATTAGGTTATTGGGCTTTACTCTTGACTGATTTTTACTTTACAGTTTTATTATGGGCTAAGACCCAAAACACTATGGCCCGGTGGGCATGTATCTTCTCTCTTTCTCATGCGTTTAATTTGAAAAAGTTTCTCAAAAAAAAAAAAAAAGTTTTGTGGAAAATGTTGATATTGTGACATAAGTGTTAAACCCTCGTGGATAGCGGTTCGGCATGCGGATTTGAAAATTTAATTAAATAAAAATAAAATATTAGTTTTTTGGTAATTCTAAAAATAACACACTTTTAAATTTGTTTTTCCAAAAATAGCATCACTAATTTTTTTTCTAAAAATACCATTAAATTTTTATTTTTCAAAATAGCACAAAATTAAAACTAAACATTAACCCTCAAAACTAAACCCTCAAACTAAACCCTAAAAACTAAACTCTAAAAACTAAACCCTAATCCAACAATTTAAATTATAAATCCTTAAAAATTATTTTTAGTGTGTGGTATTTTTGAAAAGAAAAAACTTTTAGTCGTATTTTTGAAAGAAAAAAACTAATGATGATATGTTTGGATCAAAAACTTATTTTAGCTGTATTTTAAGAAATTTCTCTTTTTAATATTCAATATGCTAAAGAATATTAACTTTTCTTTGAAAATTAACTAAAATGTATCACATATACATTATGTATAAAAATTATATTCAAAAATATGTTTCTACTCTTTAAAATGATTAAATGAAATTTTTTTGAAATTTTAAGATTATACTGACTGATCCACAAAACTTACAATTATAAAGTGGATCACAGTTGGTGTTTCAAGGAACATAGACATTGGCAGACCGGTCTGCCAAACCCGTAAAATACTAGAACCTATCGAAACGCAGATTAAATGGAATGGAATGAATTAGATTGCCTTTGACATTCCTCTGCTTATTCGAGAATGGTTCAATGGTTCATTGCAATCCATTTATAAATTTTAATTCATTTAAAATAACACACGCTAAAAACTGTATTTTTTTTGTTGTTGTTGTAAATAAGTGTTTGTTTAGTTCTCTTGATTTATATCTTTGGCACGTCCATGTATATAGAGAAATCACTTTTCAAAAACGTAAAAGTATTTTGATGAATATTATAATTACTAAAAATAGCGGAATCACGATATCAAAACGTGAAAATGGTATACCATTTCTAACCAGTGTAAAAGTGTAAATAAATGTTTTCATAAAATGAGCGAGTAATAAAATTAATACAAAATCAAGTGGTGGTGGCCTAGTGGTAAAAAGGCTCAGGGAAAATAGTAAACTCTTTCAACATGAGTTCGATTTTCCTGTGAACACTTTCACCTCCATTTGATCAGTCAAAATGGTACTACGTTTTAGGTTCATTAGAAAACCCGGTGAGTGGGCTACTCGACGGCTACATTCATCCTGAAAAATTAGACGGATGGTAAAAATCTAGATCACCCCTAATTATAAAAAATAAAAATCATATTAATACATACAAAATGACTTAGATTTGGTGTTTAGGACGAATTACAACGCCTTTGACTATAAGCCCTGACCTCCACATATTGGCATCATGCTCATATAATGAGAAACTGATCTCTCCGACGTTGTCCTTCGACATCATGAACTCACCGGCCGGAATATCGATCCATTGCTTCCCTATGTGTTCCACAAAACTCACACTATGCTCTTGCGGTGTCTCATTAGAGCTAGTCACGACGAACTTTATCTTAACCGGTGCCCAGCCCCATCCGTAAGCGGTATCTTCTAACTTTACCATGAAAACCACCTCGTACTTTGTCCCTGAACGCAGATTTTTTGTGTCAAACATTCCAGACACATCTAACCAGCAAACTTCATTCAACACAGCGCCTTCAATGACTGCATCGCTGCATACACCAGTTTATATGGGTTTGATTGGCAGAGTTTTTAGAAGAGCATTATGTTTTTTAATATCCAATCAAAATTTGTTAGTAGAGCATAAAGAAGAGCATTTAGAAGTGGTAAATGTTATCTAAAGGCTCATACCCTCTATGCTCTAGTCTGGAACTTTTTGTAGAGCATTGGCCCCTCTTATATTAGAAAATTTTAAATCAATCTATATTACTAATTTATTTCGTTAAGATATAACTTAAAAATAGATTTATATTAAAATTTAATTAATTTTAGTTGTTCTATTATTTTTAAAATAATACTATAGTAAAATAATAATTAAATAAAATATAATTTAAATTTGAAAAATTATAAATTTTTTTATGTTATAGTTTATAAATATATTATAATGCATTAAAAATACAAATACATTTACTTTACTGGATAACATAAAAAAATTAAAATTAATATTTTTAATTAATATTTACCATTATATATATATATATATTTTTTTTTTTTGATAATAATATTATAATAAAAGAATATTTTCATAAAATATAATTTAAATTTGACAAATTATTAAAACAATATTTATAATTTATTAATAAAACATATTTATAATGCACTAAAAATATATAAATTATTTTAATATAATTAATTAAAAAAATATAATTATAAAATTAATCTAACAAATATAATTATAAAATTAATCTAATGCATTAAAATAGATTATATTATATTTAATTTTAATTTTTATATTTTTAATTTGTATTTACCATTTTTTTATTTATTATATATATACATATACCGTATAATGCATTATAATAATAAAAATAAACATAAAAAATATTTTTCTATAATTTTAGAGAAATTCTGAGATATGCCACTTTTCAACTGTCACTTTGCAAAAATGTCACTGTTTAAAATTTTTTACAAGCGTGCCACTCTTTTTTCTCCATATCTCCAGAGCCATGCGGTGGTTATGGCAAAAGAAACATATGCTTAGGACATCAATTTGGAAAGGAAAACTTAATAACATATATTTTATTAATTATTAATCTCAAAGTAATATAATATATATACATGGGCCTAAGTTTGAAATTATGTAGTAATATAGGCTGTCTACAATGAAAAAAAAGTTTATTAGCATAATTAATAGACAAATAATTAGATTAAAATGATTCTTCTAAAAAGTTAAAGAAAAAAAATTGTTAATTTTACAAAACTTAGAGAAACGAAAAAAGTTTGCCGTCGACTCTTTCTTCTACTTGCGATCGATTGAAACTAAGAGTTTCATATTCACAAAGCTTGTTCATCATATTTTCTGTCTTTCTCTCATAATCATTATAATTAAGGTAACTTATTCTTTTTGTTTTTCTTCTTCCAATAACTTTGTTATTTTTTTGAATACTTTTCAACTATTTTTTTCCAAAATTGTGAATAATCATCATAACCTTACTTTTTGATAGAAAGATGTCATCAAACAAAAGAAATCAACCATATGGAGCAGACAACAGAAAAAAAAAAAACAAAAGATGAAGAAGCAAAATCTCAAGAGAACGCTTTATTCAGGTACTTCAAAAAATCTGAAACTCTTGATAGCTTTGTAGAAAATAATGATGAACAACATGCTACTTTTGGAGAAGATGAAGTAGATGAAAATATAAATGAGTGTTATAGAGAAGAACCGAGTCCTGAGCCAGAGAATATGAATACAGTGAATGAGGAAGAGTTGAATGTAAAAGATGATAAGAATAAGAATGAAAGTGGAAAGACAGATAATCTGGAGGAGCCTTGTGGATTTATAGATATGTATGATCCTGGAAACTGGGAAAACATAAAAAAAGGATGGAATGAATGGAGAGATTTTATGGTTGTACAAGGTCCGACAAAAAGATTGCCAATTGATTATAACTTTCGCAAGGGTGGTCTAAAAAGTTATTCAAAGAGATTAAACAAGATCTTCTGTTTTTGTTGCAAATTGTTCAATGAGAGGGACAATTGTCAATTGGCATCTATGGGGTTCAACGATTGGAGAAATGTTTTGAAAAGGCTTAAAGAACATGAATCTGGTCGTGAACACATTTTGTGTATGAAGCAGTGGGCAGAACTAGATCTTAGGCTGCAAAAGAATCAGACCATTGACAAATATGCTCAAGATAAAATCAATAAAGAAAAAATCCATTGGAGACAGGTGTTGCTTAGGATAATTTCTGTAGTGAAAACTCTTGCTAAACAGAATTTAGCATTTCGTGGAAGCAATGAGAAGGTTGTGGGAATTTCTTAAGCTTTATAGAGATGATTGCTGATTTTGATCCTGTGATGATAGAACATCTTAGAAGATTTAAAGAAGGTGAATCTCGTTCTCATTATCTTAGTAACAGAATTCAGAATGAGTTAATAGCTTTGTTAGGCAATGAGATCAAAGGTATGATTGTCAAGAAAATTCAAAGGATTTTTTCTTGAGCTTCAAGATGTGTTGGTTGCTTTTGATTTGAAAATTGATGATGTGAGAGGAACGGTTATGATAATGGTTCTAATATGAAGGGAAAGCATAAAGGAGTACAAAATAGATTTCTTGAGATTAATCCCAGAGCGTTTTATACACCATGTAGCTGTCATAGTTTGAATCTTGCACTCTGTGATATGGCAACCACTTCTTCAAAGGCAATCTCGTGTTTTGGGATTATCCAGCGTACTTATTGCTTCTTTGCAGCTTCAAATAAGCGATGGAAAATATTTGAAGATCATGTAGATGGTCTAACACTTAAGTCTTTGTCGCACACTCATTGGGAGAGCCATGTTGAAAGTGTTAACGCAATACGATTTCAAGCTCTTAAAATCATGAACGCTTTAGTTTACATTGCTGAAAATAGTGAGGATCCACAAGAGCAGAGTGATGCTGAATGTCTTGCAACAAGTGAAACACATGGAATTGGAAGTTTTGAGTTCTTGGTTTCCATTGTTATTTGGTACAATCTTCTCTCTGTTGTTAACATTGTGAGTAAAATTTTGCAGTCAGAAGACATGAATATTGATGTCGCTATTGCTCAACTGAAGGGGTTGGTTTCTTATTTTCAAAAATATAGAGATTTAGGTTTTGAGAAAGCAAAATCAGATGCTAAAGTAATTGCAGAATCTATGGATATTGAAGCTGTATTTCCCAAGAAAGCAAAGTGGGTCATTAAAAGAAAAAGACACTATGGTGAAGATTCAGAGAATGTAGAGGGAAGTGTGACATTATCACCCGAGGAGAGATTTAGAGTTGAGTACTTCATCCAAATTATGGATCAAGCTCTCTACTCGCTTGGGACAAGATTTGAACAATTCCAGAAGTATGAACAAATATTTGGATTTTTGTTTGATTTGAAAAAACTGCAATCAGCGAGTGATGATAGTTTGATGGCTTCTTGTGCTAATCTTGAAGATTCTCTAACACATGGTGATCATTCAGATATCGTTGGTAGTGATCTTTTTGCTGAACTTAAAGTTCTAAGAGAAACTTTACCACAAGAAGTTAAGAAGCCTATTGAAGTGTTGGACTTCTTGAAAAGTGTTCAAGATTTTTATCCAAATTCATGGATCGCTTATCGAATATTGTTGACGATTCCAGTTTCGGTTGCATCTGCTGAAAGGAGTTTTTCAAAGCTAAAACTTATAAAATCTTATCTTCGCTCGACGATGTCACAAGAAAGATTGAGCGATTTGGCTATTTTATCCATCGAAAGATAACTCCTAAGGAACATTGATTTTGAAAGGTTGGTCAATGATTTTGTAGAAAAGAAAGGAAGAAAAATTATGTTTTAGAACTATTATTCAGTTTGTTGATTTTTTTTTCTGCTAAGTGACAATAATATTTACTATTGTAAAACATTTTTTTTATGAATGAGGGCATTTTTTTTTTAATTGCTTCTGTATGCTATTAGTGTTGGCACGGCTCTGCATATCTCCATATCCCCATATTACCATTTGACTCATTTTAACATAATTTTTTGTATTGATTTCTTCAAATCTTGTCTCCCAACTCGAGAATTCCTCTAACATCATCGTCTCCGATCTCAAATCTGTCCGTCTCCGATCTCAGATCTCTCTGTCTCCGATTTCGCCATCTCTGAACTCCGTCGCGATCTCCTCTGAGAAAATTCGAGAAAGAGTTGTTGCTGATCTAGTGGTGCGTTTGACGAAGAACACGGATCTGAGATTGGATCTGGTGGATTTGGAAAGAAGAAAGGTTGTTTAGCCTGATTAATGACCCGATTTGTTGAAGATCCGACCTGTGTTAGGTCAAGAATGATGAAAAGTCAACTTTTGGGTAATATCCAGGGAAGGTAGAAAAAGAAAAAGGAGGAAGAGAAAACGCAATCGCGGAAGAAGAATAATCGGAAACGCTTTTGAATAGCTTATAAATATTTTAAATACCATATAAAACTTTTTAAATAGGGTTTAGTTTTAAAGGTATAACACTTGGAGTGTTTGCGGGAGTCTTTTAAATACCTTATAAAATATTTTAAATACCTTATAAAATATTTTAAATGGATTATAAAAACTTTTAAATACTTTATAAAACATTTTAAATACCTTATAAAACCTTTTAAATAGGTTATAAAACTTTTTAAATACTTTATAAAACCTTTTAAATACCTTATAAAACCTTTTAAATAGGTTATAAAACCTTTTAAATACTTTATAAAACCTTTTAAATACCTTATAAAATCTTTTAAATAGGTTATAAAATCTAGGGAATAATGCAAAAGAAACTTCCAAGTTACAAAAAAATGCAAGATCAACCTCAAAGTAAAATAAATGCAAAAAAACTCTCTATCATATTGAAAACCAGCAATTTGAACCTCGGAGTAAACAGTATTTATTTTTTTGATGGAATTAAAAGCACTGTCGTTTAATCTAAATAAAAACGACATGACAAAGAAATGTAATGTCGTTTTGCTCTGCGAAAACGACAAATATTTTCACTGCATTATCAAATTTGTCATATTAAAATGAAGACCAAACGACAAGTAAGATCATTAAAATCATCATCTTTTACGGTATTACATTGCAATTTAAAAGAAAATAATTTTTGTCTAGTTTTTGGCACATGTTTTTTTGCCTAATTTTTGGCACATGAAAACATGGAATTTATGATTTGTTGAGTTTGATAATGCAGTGAAAATATTTGTCGTTTTCGCAGAGCAAAACGATATTACATTTCTTTGTCATGTCGTTTTTATTTAGATAAAACGACTGTGCTTTTAATTCCGTCAAAAAAATAAATACTGTTTACTCCGAGGTTCAGATTGCTGGTTTTCAATATGATAGAGAATATTTTTGCATTTATTTTAGTTTGAGGTTGATCTTGCTTTTTTTTTGTAATTTGGAGGTTTTTTTGTATTATTCCCTAAAATCTATTAAAGACTTTATAAAACCTTTTAAATACTTTATAAAACCTTTTAAATACCTTATAAAATATTTTAAATAGGTTATAAAATATTTTAAATACTTTATAAAACCTTTTAAATACCTTGTAAAATTGTTTATAAGATTATAAAACTGTTTAAAAATATTATAATACCTTATTGTTTCTTGTGATGCTTGACTTTGTTGTTACATAGTCTGATCAATTCTTACACGAATACTTTTGTTCTTGTTTTGTCTCTATTGATGCATATATATATATATATATATATTCTTCTGAGAGCACTTGGAGTGTTTGCAGGAGTCTTTTAAATACTTTTTAAATACCTTATCAAACCTTTTAAATACCTTATAAAACCTTTTAAATATCTTATAAACTTTTTAAATAGGTTATAAAGCACTTTTGTACACAGTTACAGAGATCAATCATCTCTAGCTTTAGAAGATGTCTATCTAACAGAGATTCTAACATCAAAATTAGGTTATAAAATATTTTAATTATGTTTTAAAACTTACAAAATATTTTAATTACAAAACTGTAAGATAAAAATAATGATCAAAAAGAAGAACGTCGTTTGATAAAATTAAAAGAAAAAAGTAGAGAAGAAGAACATTCAACAACAAAATTAATTCAGATTGAAATCAATACCAAATTGATAAATTGAAATATATCCCAAATACAACCCAGATTTATCACTACATTCAACCAAATCGAATAAAAAATCATAGTTCTGTAACCCATATCGAATCAAAAACTTTATATTTATAATCCAAATTGAGTTAAAAACTCAGATCTGTAACACAAATAAAATACTTGGAGTGTTTGCAGGAGTCTTTTAAATACTTTTTAAATACCTTATCAAACCTTTTAAATACCTTATAAAGCCTTTTAAATACCTTATAAACTTTTTAAATAGGTTATGAAGCACTTTTGTACACAGTTACAGAGATCAATCATCTCCAGCTTTAGAAGATGTCTATCTAACAGAGATTCTAACATCAAAATTAGGTTATAAAACATTTTAATTATGTTTTAAAACTTACAAAATATTTTAATTACAAAACTGTAAGACAAAAATAATGATCAAAAAGAAGATGTCTATCTAACAGAGATTCTAACATCAAAATTAGGTTATAAAATATTTTAATTATGTTTTAAAACTTACAAAATATTTTAATTACAAAACTGTAAGACAAAAATAATGATCAAAAAGAAGAACGTCGCTTGATAAAATTAAAAGAAAAAAGTAGAAGAAGAAGAACATTCAACAACAAAATTAATTCAGATTGAAATCAATCCCAAATTGATAAATTGAAATATACCCCAAATACAACCCAGATTTATCACTACATTCAACCAAATCGAATAAAAAATCATAGATCTATAACCCAGATCGAATCAAAAACTTTAGATTTGTAATCCAAATTGAGTTAAAAACTCAGATCTGTAACACAAATAAAATAAAACCAGATTTGCGAGAATAAAACTAGAGAGAGAGAGAGAGAGAGAGAGAGAGAGAGAGAGAGAGAGAATTTAAGAAGAAGAGTCACGAAGAAAACAGAGAGAGAGAGAGAGAGAGAGAAATCTGCAACAAGTGAAAGAGGAAGGGAGTGAATGATTTTTTCCAAGGCAAAATCGACATTCTGTTAATAAATAGTGGCATAAATGAAAATAGACATTAATGAGTGATACGCTTGTAAAACTGTAATTTTAAAGTGATATTAATATGCAAATAGACATGAAACATGACTAGGATCTCTATGAATAACACGTGAAATAAAATGAAATCTAAATATATAAACAATATGGACAAATCACTTATCTCCAATTGATTTTGAAGCTGAAACCAATGAATTTTGACATTGTCCATCGATAAACATATATATTCACTGGAAGATTTATATATTAATGAAGGAAAATTGGCATAGAAAACCTTCAAAATATAATGACCTCAAGCATATTAAACCTCCAAACTTTATCATTCATTTTAAACCTTTAAACTAACAATTATAATTAAATAAACTTTTAAATTAGACTTTTTTATTTGTGCCGACATTTTCCGGAACGAAATAGTTGACTCCATTAGCAGAATCGTTACAAATGATGACATGGCTTTAATTTATTTATTTGTAAATAAAAATAAATTTAATTATTATTTTATTGTTTAAAATTAACTAGTTGAATAACCACGTTAGCTAAACAAATTAGGTAAATGACTATAGTTTTTTTTAAAAAATTAAGTAAATAACTAAGTTACTATTTATTTTTGACGATGTTATTATCCTTTAGCCCCTAGATTTGTGATCTTATAAGATAATGATTATCTATTTTCAAGATTACATAATCTTTATAATATATATATATATATAAAATTCTGAATAGCTTTTTGAGTTAAATAGCTATATGACCATAGATTGTTGTATAATTAGGAGAGTAGCAACGATACTTCAGAAACTAAAATACACTGTATGATGGTTGATGATTAATTACTAAAGGAACTCCTTGGACTTTTGTATGTAAATGTGTTGGAAATAGTTAGGCACTCGCGAAAATATATTATAGGTCACTGTTGCATTTATAGATTACAAAATCTGAGCAAGATACACTTTTCTCTCTCTCTCACACATTTTCAAATCATACAAACTTGAAAATCAGAATCCAGTGGAAGTGACCGAAAGCACTTGTGGTGAAACGCTTGGCGAAAGAAGAAAAGAGAAAGAAAATAGATGAGATTCGTGGGGTGGAGCTACGCCGTGGATTCGTCAGCCATCTCGGCACCGCCTTGAAAAATCGTGATATTAAGGTCTTTATCGACGCCTACGAAGACAGAGGCAAAAATCTAGAAATACTATTGAAGAGGATTGAGGAGTCGACAATCGCTCTTGCAATCTTCTCAGGGAGGTACGCCGAATCAAGTTGGTGTTTGAGAGAGCTGGTGAAGATCAGAGAACGCGAGGAGGAAGGCAAAATCGTGGCTATTCCCATCTTCTACAAAGTGGATCCATCCACCGTGAGTGGGGTCAGGGGAGAGTTTGGTGATGCATTTAGGGATCTTGCGAACGGTGATGAGAGGAAGAAGATATGGAAGGAAGCTTTGGAAGCGATTCCTGAGGTACGCCGAATCAAGTTGGTGTTTGAGAGAGCTTGTGAAGATCAGAGAACGTGAGAAGGAAGGCAAAATCGTGGCTATTCCCATCTTACTACAAAGTGGATCCATCCACCGTGAGTGAGATTAAGGGAGAGTTTGGTGATGCATTCAGGAAACTGGCCAAGGATGATGAGAGGAAGAACGAGTGGGCGGAAGCTTTGGAGGAGATTACTGAGCTAACGGGCATCACGTTGAACGAGAACAGGTAACTGATTTTGCCCCAAGTGTTTGAGAACTCACCAAAAACTCGACCATTTATTCTAGAGTTTCACAATAGTGATTACAGTTTTTAGATGGATTTATACTCGAAACCTTTCTTTGGATATATGACCCAAAAGGTATAGCCTTGTATTAGTTACCTTCGATGGCGGATCTATTATTATTTTTACTGGAGACAAAATACAATAATAGTAAATTAAGTAAAATATAGTTTAATGCTAGTTGATTGATCTTATAGCAATTTTGTTTTCAAATAGTTTCTAATTTTGTATTGAATGAACATATTGGATTTCATTCAATCAACTTATAATTAATCAAATATGATTTTCAATCAACTTATAATTAATCAAATATGATTTTCCATTGTGGATATCAAAGAGATTAAATAATTAGTATATACACTAGATATAGTGATCCACAAAACACAGTGTAGTTTTCAGAACATTAACTAAGCTTATGCATAGCAAAACTTATTTGTGTTTGTGGTTTAAATAACACACCTGTCGAATCTTCATTTTATAATTTTATTCACTTATCTCCTCGGCATATTATTTAATTATTTCTTTTGTCATCTACTTTAACTGCATTATATTTCCATTGGAGGAGGGGTTAATTACGTCTAAGATCTGATTAGTACTTCCTAACATAAACGTTTAATGAAATAGCATAAAAAACAAATAAATTGAAAATAATAAAATCGGTTGGGAATAACCTAAAACATTATCATCTAAAACATATAGGATCTGATTAGTAACCTAACTTGTACATATTTTTTAGCGGATAGCGGAAGCTGTAAGCGGTTACAAAATAATTAAAAGTTATAAAAAATAGTGATAAAAGAAAGCGGACACTCCATACCGCAGCAGTACAGGGTAGGGCTGGGACGGATCCAAATATCCTGTAATTTCAGGGTATCCGGATCCGGATCCGTGATAAAAATATCCGTATCCATGGTTTCCGGATATCCGGACTTCGGGTATCCGACCAAAAATAAGATATCGGCGGATATCCGGATCCAATAATAATAATTAAAATAAAATTAAAAACCATTGAAAAAAATTATTAATTAAAATTTTGAATAATATTTTTTCAAAATAAATATGATATATTATAAAAAGAACTAAAATCAAAATTTTTATATATTTTAATATAAAATAACTTAATATATGTTAAAATATATATTTTTAATATATTAAATGTGTCCGGATATCAGGACCTTGAAATTTTAAAATCCAGATCCGAGATTTTACTATCCTTATCCGGATCCGGATGCTCCATATATCCTAATTTTCGGAGCATATCGGAACGGATATCAGATCGGATCTCGCTCGAATAATAATTTCACCCCTAGTACAGGGTCTCCAATCATACCCATAAAAGACCCATTAAAACTCAATATAAAGTGAATGCATGTTTTTAGGAGAAGCATAGATTATAGATTATGGCGGTCATTTTGTTTTAAATCGTTATGACCTTTAATGATCTAAGAATTCAGTTGAAAATATGTTCTGCTTTAAAAAATTGTTTGCAAATCATACAAAAGACAACAAAATAAAGAGTTTCTAATCATTAACTAAAAGATTAAGAATTTGATGAATCTTCTTTAATTCTGAAGAGTTTCATTGAGAAGAGATAATTTCATAAGCTTATCAATGACAAATTTTCATTCCTTTTTTAGCTCAACATAACGATTTCAAGATTGGTCATTATTTCTTTTACTTGCAACACAATTTTCACCCTATGTTTCTCCTTTGTACTCTTATTTTTCAATTTTGAACAACATGTCTAACTCATCACCATCATCATTATTTTTTTTATACAATTTAATATATTCTATAGGTTTCATATAAAAATATGTAAAATGGAATGTTATTATGTTTTATATAGAACGCGAGTTTTTCTTATAATTTTTTTATCCATTTTAAATGTATTTGTTTCAAAAAAAATTAAATCATAGTATGTGTAGAAAAAAATCTTCATTTTTTAGGAGTTAATTATGTTTAAATTGATTACTAATAACAAATATGATGAATGGAAGAGAATATATTTTCTCTCCGGAATAAAGAGAAGAATAATGCATGGGCACTTTTGTCATTTTCCAAAATATACAAAGAATATCATAATCCAAACTTTTAATGGTCACTTGAAGAATTATAAAAAAAATTGGTTAGTGGAACTAATTTCTCTTTGTTGTGAATTCGATCCTATAAAAGATTATAAAAGAAATGAAATATAGAAAGAAAGCAATATTGAGGCGAATATTTTTTTTCTAGGGGTTATTATTAATTGTGTAAATAATGAATTACAAATTCTTATGATCCCTTTATATAAGCCTCAAAACCCGATACAACAAGGAATAAGAAATATTCTATTTCTAAGATATATTATCCATCTTCCCACATGTGAACCCTAGTCCAACTAAGAATGAGATTTTAAGTCACCTAGAATAACAAACTCCACCTTGACGAAAAATCTCATGTACCATCACCTTTAAACCCTTTGTTCACTTCCTGGGGGATTTTTTCTTCTTTTTCTAGCACTGGAAGACATGGAGCAAATCCAAACAATGCTTGAACTACTCCGCAGTCACTGGCTTGGTCAACATGTCTGCTGCATTCTGCGACGTGTGCACATTTTCCAATAGAATATCACCCGAAGCTACCAACTCCCTGATCTTGTGATACCTCATCTGAATGTGCTTCGTCCTACCATGATACACTTGATTCTTAGCCAGATAAATCTCACTCTGACTATTACAGTGTAGCAGAACTCCACCTTGCTCAACACTCAACTCTGCTACTACTGAAAGTTTGAAGTGAGTCGCAAAGGTGTAGATGCTGGTTTTGAATTCGCCATATCAAACCTCTCTAGCACCTTCTGTATGTAGCTCTTTTGAGATAGCCATAATCTCTTAGATTCTCTATCCCTACGAATCTCCATCCCAACCTCTTTACAGCACCAAGATCCTTCATCTCAAACTCTCTTCCCAGTAATCCTTTCAATTCCATAATATCATCCATACTTTTCCCAGCAATGAACATATCATCAACATACAATAAGAGGAATATGGGAGTATTGTTTTCGAGATACCTTACATAAATGCATCAATCATACTCACACCTCTGATAGCCAATGTTCAACATATATGAGTCAAACCGTTTGTACCACTGCCTAGTAGCCTGCTTTAATCTATACAGAGACTTCTTCAATCTGCACACTAGGTTCTCCTTTCCTGGCATCACAAATCCTTCAGGTTGCTCCATATAGATATCTTCCTCCAAATATCCATGAAGGAAAGTTGTTTTTACATCCATTTGTTCTAAGTGAAAATCCCAGCTAACTACCAGTCCCAGCACAAGTCGTATGGAAGTGTGTCTAACCACATGGGAGAAAATCTCATCATAGTCTATCACCTTCTTCTGTGAGTAAGCCTTTGCTACTAACCTCACTTTGTACTTCACTGCTTCCTTCTCAGACCCTCCTGGTTTCACCTTGAAAACTCACTTACAACTAATCGCTTTCTTGCCCGTTGGTAGAGGTACAAGATCCCAATTCTGATTCTTCTTTAGACTTCCATTCTCTTCTATTGTAGCACTTATCCACCACTCTCTTTCTGGACTAGACATAGCCTCCTGAAAGCTAGATGGATCATCCGTACCAACTAGAAGCGCATAAGCAACCATGTCTTCAAAACACGTACATGACTGGTGGTTTTATCACAAGTTTTGGTCTGTTTGTAGATGTACTCTCCTCTCCACGTTTTTGATTACCTTTCTATCCTTCTTCGACAACATGTTCATCACTTATTGCTGCTGGTCCAGTTTCACTAGACTCCTCCTGAACTGCCTCAGAATCTGTGTCAGTCTCAATGTTAATAGGCCCTCATTCTGACCATGCATGCTGCACCATACTCTCTTCATCAAACACCACATCTCGACTGATCACCCTTTTCTTAGCCTCAGGATCCCATAACTTGAAGCCTTTTACACATTTCTCAAAGCCTGGAAAAATGCACTTCTTCGACTTAGACTCTAACTTAGATCAATTGTCGCTTGGAATCAGCACATAAGTTGGACTCCCAAAAATCCTCAAGTTTGATACATCAATATCTACCCCAGTCGAAACCTCTTCAGCGACTTTACCCTCTAGGAAAACCCTTGGCGATTTATTGATGAGATAAACCGCCATGTTCACTGCCTCTGCCCAGAACTGTTTAGAGAGCCCTGCATTCAGCCTTAAACACATAGCCTTCTCTGCAATCGAACGGTTCATTCTCTTACTGACACCGTTCTGCTGAGGTATTTTCCTCACTGTAAATTGCCTCTGAAATACCATGCTCCTCACAAAACTTCTAGAATGCACCATCAGTATATTCTGTTCCATTATCTGATCTCAGATATCTAACCTTTCTCCCTGTCTGGTTCTCTACTTCAGCCTTCCAAATCTTGAAATTTTCGAATACCTCAGATTTCTTCCTTAAGAAGTACACCCAAACCTTCCTGGAGGAGTCATCGATGAATAAAACAAAGTATCTTGATCCTCCCAATGACTGTTCCCGAGTTGGTCCTCACACATCAGAATGGACATAGTCTAAAAGACCTTTTGTCGTGTGTTCACCTGTCTTTAAAGACACCTTGGACTGCTTTCCAATCACACAGAACTTACAGAAATCCATCTTGCAGCTCATCATTCCATCCAGAAGACCCCTCTTATGGGTTTGTTTTCAAACCATGCTCTCCAATATTCCCCATACGCATATGCCATAGAGCCGTTCTATCATATTCAGATTTCGTATCTGCAGCTCCGCCTACAACCACGCTTCCTATTAATCTGTATATATTTCCAGCTGTAATCAGTCCCTTCATCACTGTCACACCTCCTTTACTAACCTTCAACACGTCTTCATCTTCATCAGCACTGAATCTGAATTCGTTTATGTGGAGAGTGCCCATGGAGATCAGATTCTTCTTTACCACTGGAACATGTCGTACATCAGTTAGCGTCCTGATTGTACCATTGTGCATACAAAACTTGACTTGTCCAACGCCCACGATATTACAAACCTTGTTATCTTCCAACTTAACTGACCCAATATTTCCAACCTTGTATGTTTCAAACCATTCTCTGTTCGAGGTCATATGGAATGAAGCGCCTGAATCAAGCATCCAAGAATCTGCATTTTTTCCTGATGTTACAGCGAGCATATCAAAGTGAATATCCTCTGAATCTTCCATTTTCTGGACCACGTTTGCAGACTTTGTAGAATACTGCAAATTTCTGTTACCGTTCTATCTCTTGTTAGAACAATCTCTTTTGAAGTGGCCTATTTTGCCACAACCATAGCAGATAGCCTTATTCTCGACTTTTGGCTTTGATTTTCTTATGCTATTACCTCCTAACTGCTTCTATTTCTGTCTCTCCCTATCCTGGTTGTAGTTTACATACAACCCATCGCCTTGAGATCTCTCTGAACCGCTGTTCTGTCGTCGCTCTTGATGAGATAGCAACGATGCAGTGACAGTCTCCAGCTCTATCGTTTCCTTATCACACGTTAAAGCTGTCAATAGGTTCTCATATGCAGGGGATAGAGAACACAACAAAATCATGGCTTTATCCTCGTCCTCAATCTTTACATCCACACGCGTCAGATCACCAATGATTTGATTAAACGAGTTAACGTGCTGTACAAGATCACCTCCATCAGGCATCTTCAACCCGTATAATTTCTGTTTCAGATACAGTTTTGTAGGCAGCAACTTCGACATATACAACGTCTCTAATTTATCCCACATAGCTTTCGAAGTTGTAAGATCCATTACCTGATGAGTAATCTCGTCTGACAAACACAGACGAATCGTCGCAAGTGCCCTCTCCTGCATATCATCCCAATCATCATGTGTCATCGCTTCTGGCTTTGCATATAACATCGTCTTCTTCATACCATGTTGTGTCAGCAGATCTTTCACCCGCCGTTACCATAGCCCAAAGTTTTCCTTGCCATCGAATCGCGGAATCTCGAACTTGAGAGAACTTCCTCTTCCAGCCATCGCCCTAGAATCACAACCCTAGCCTGAAGCTCTAATACCAATTGTTGTGAATTCGGCCTTATGAAAGATTATAGAAGAAACAAAATATAGAGAGAAAGCAATATTGAGGCGAATATTCCTTTGTCTAGGGTTTATTATAGATTATGTAAATAATGAATTACAAACTCTTATGACCCATTTATATAAGCCTCCCGATACAACAAGGAATAAGAAAATATTCTATTCCTAAATAGGAATTATTCTATTCCTAAAATATACCGTCCACCCTCCCACATGTGAACCTTGTCCAACTAGGAACGGGATTTTAAGTCACCTAGAATAACACTCTTAGTTATTTTCCCTCACTCGTATTGCAGCGACGAGAGCAAAAAAATCACTAAAATTGTGGCGGCAGTTGAGAAAGTTCTGATCAAAATCCAGTTGGAGGGAAGCCAAAAGGCCTCTGTGGATCTTTCAAAAGATATAGACACTGGAACTTACTCAAGCGGAGAAAAGGACAATACTTTTTTTGGAATAGAACAAAGCTTGAAGGAATTGGAAGAGAAGTTGGATCAAAAGACATACAAGGGAACTCGTATCATTGGAGTTGCTGGCATGCCCGGAATTGGTAAAACCACACTGCTGAAAGAGCTCTTTAAGAAGTGGCAGCCTAAGTTTACTAAGCGCGCATTTATCAATCAAATCAACCACTTGGAGTTGGAATGCTTGCCCACATTGCTTTTAGTAGAGTTACTAGCGTTTAGACATCCCCATATAGAATATGTTGAAGAACTATACGAATCGTACAAGGGCCAAATGCTCCAACGCAAAGTTCTTGTCATTCTTGACGATGTTAGTAAAAAGGAACAGATAGACGCTCTTCTCGGGAGACAAGACTGGATTAGTGAAGGAAGCAGGATTGTCATTGCAACAAACGACATGTCCTTATTAGATGATCTGGCTCATGATACTTACGTGGTCCGGAAATTGAACCACAGTCACGGCTTAAAACTTTTTCGCCATCACGCCTTTGATGATGATGATCAAGCCAATCCTCTCAATGGAGATTTCATGAAGCTATCACAAGATTTTGTTCACTATGCAAGAGGCCATCCACTAGCTCTTAAAATATTGGGTAATGATCTTCATGGGAAAAAGGATATAAAGCATTGGAAAGAAAAACTAACGAACTCGCACAGAATACCAGCCGTAATATTGGAAGTGTCTTCCAAGTGAGTTATGATGCATTGACTCGAGAGCAGAAAGATGCATTTCTCGACATAGCCTGTTTCAGATCGCAAGACGAGGATTATGTAGAAAGTTTACTGGCTTCATCTGAACCTGGATCTGCCGAAGCAATAAGTGTAGTAAAAGCTCTCAAGGATAAGTTCCTGATTAATACTTGTGACGGCCGTGTGGAGATGCATGATCTACTCTATACATTTTCTAGGGAACTTGATCCTAAAGCATCTACTGGTAGCAGAGAACGAAGGCTGTGGCTCTATGGAGACATAATCAAGGGACGGAATGTTGATGTACTGCAAAATCAAATGGTGAGACATGAAGTTCCTCCAGCATTTTATTGGTAAAAGCTTACAATTTTACTCGTAGCTAATTTCATGTTGGTTATTGTTGTTATTCATTACCAGAGAGCTCCCAATGTCAGAGGTATTTTCCTAGATTTGTCTCATGTGGAGGGCGAAACGAGCTTAGACATTGACCACTTCAAATATATGCGTAAGCTCCGGTATCTCAAGTTCTACAATTCTCATTGTCCTTAGGAATGTAAAACCGACAATAAGATAAATATCCCTGATAGACTTGAGCTAAGATTGAAAGAGCTCCGATGCCTCCACTGGTTGAAATTCCCATTGGAGGAACTTCCAAACGATTTTATTGGGATAAATACAAAAATATATATGTTATATTTCCTATTACGATAAGGACTAGGTTTTTAGGTTAAGCCGTCAATCTCTTTGTGTATATATACATGTTTTGTAAAGCTTAATAAGATCAAGTCAATTGAATACATATTCTACATGGTATCAGAGCAATTGATCCAATAAAAATCACCTACAAATCTTCTTCAAGCGTGATAGTTTCAGCTTGTTCTTTCAATCTTCTTCTTTTACTCTATATTCTGTTCTAAAGATTAATCAATATGTCAGAGATATCAATGGTTCAAACCGGAGCAAAAGTTGGAGAAGTTTCTTCAACCTCGCCGTATGCGTTACATGCTTCTGACAATCCAGGAGCTGTGATAACTTCGGTTCGTTTAAATGGTGAAAATTACAATGAATGGTCTTCAGAGATGCTCAATGCTCTTCAGGCCAAACGCAAGATGGGTTTCATCAATGGTACGATGAAGAAGCCTGCAGAAGACAACTCAGATTTGGAGAATTGGCTAACTGTTAATTCAATGATCGTGGGTTGGATTAGAGCTTCCATCGAACCCAAAGTGAAATCCACAGTCACATACATATCAGATGCGCATCAGCTGTGGGTGAATCTAAAAGAGAGATTTTCGGTTGGAAACAAAGTTAGGGTTCATCTCATAAAAGCACAACTTGCCTCGTGTAGACAAGAAGGACAGTCCGTATTGGACTACTTTGGTAAGCTCTCTGCCCTATGGGAAGAGTTGCAGGTGTACAGACCAATCCACGTTTGCTCCTGTGGAACTGGGATTGCGATGGCCAATGAAAGAGAAGAAGAGAAAATCCATCAGTTTGTGATGGGGCTTGATGATTCACGGTTTGGAGGAATTTGCACCACTATAATCGGACTTGATCCTCTTCCTTCTCTTGGAGAAATTTACAATAAAATCATAAGGGAAGAACAGAGGCTTACTTCAACCCGTGGACGTGAAGATGCAGTGGGCTTTCTCGTTCGTCGTGACAGCCATGTTGCATCTGAACAACAATCTGATTCAATCACTAAACCAGATTCGCAAAACATATCAGAAAACACAATTCTAAGATCGAGAATGTTGTGCTCTCATTGTGGACAAACTGGTCATGATAAGCGTGATTGTTGGCAAGTTGTTGGATTTCCAGAATGGTATTCTGAACGCAATGTTGGACGTGGTCAAAGCAGTGCTAGTCGCGGAAGAGGAGGTTGAAGTTCGAGTGGTCGTGGTCGTGGACAGGCTAATGTAGCTCATGCTACAAGCTCTAACTCATCAGCCTTTCCGGAGTTCACCTCTGATCAGTGGAAAGTTCTTACTCAAATGATCCAAGAGAAATCTGAAACCAAAGCTTCAAATAGACTGTCTGGTAAGAGTGAACTTGGTGACGTTATTCTCGACACCGGTGCTTCTCATCATATGACTGGTTCTCTGTCATTATTGACCAATGTCGAGATCATATCACCTTGTTCCGTTGCGTTTGCTGATGGAGGCAAAACTTTTGCTATAAGCATGGGTTCTTGCACACTTTCGCCCAAGATCACATTGTCGAATGTGTTATACGTGCCTGATTTAAATTGCACTCTGATTTCCGTTGCAAAGTTATTGAAACAAGTGAATTGCTTTGCAATGTTTACTGATACGATATGTGTTTTGCAGGACCGTTTTTCGAGGACTCTGATTGGAACCGGTGAAGAGCGTGATGGTGTATATTACTTCACGGATTTGGTCTCAGCAAAGAGTCATAGGGTCGTTGGTACTTCTGATCAAGTCTTGTGGCATCAGCGGTTGGGACATCCGTCTTTTTCAGTGTTTTCGGATTTATCTTTACTTTCCGGTTCAATAAAATCAGCTAGCTCTAGTCCGTGTGACGTTTGTTTTAGAGCTAAGCAAACTCGTGAAGTTTTTTATGATAGTTTGAATAAAACATCAGAATGTTTTTCACTTATTCATGTTGATGTCTGGGGTCCGTATCGTGTTCCTTCGTCTTGTGGTGCTGTGTATTTCTTAACCATTGTTGACGATTTTTCTAGAGCTGTATGGACATATCTTTTACTAGAAAAATCAGAGGTCAAAGACGTTTTGAAGACGTTTCTCGCATATACAGAGAGACAATTTGGCAAGCAAGTTAAAACAGTCAGAAGCGACAATGGTGCTGAGTTTATGGTTCTATCGTCTTACTTTAAAGATCAGGGAATAATCCATCAGACATCTTGTGTGGCGACACCTCAACAAAATGGAAGGGTTGAAAGAAAACACAGACACATCCTCAATGTTTCCCGAGCAATTATGTTTCAAGCTAGTCTTCCTATCAAGTTTTGGGGAGAAGCTGTTTTAACCGCTGCCTACTTGATAAATCGGACTCCGACTTCTATTCATCAAGGTCGCTCGCCATATGAAATTCTCCATGGGGTTAAACCAAATTATAAGCAGTTAAGAGTGTTTGGCTCGGCTTGTTATACACATCGAATGGCTCGAGATAAGGACAAGTTTGGTCAACGTAGCCGGTTGTGTATCTTTGTTGGATACCCTTTTGGAAAGAAAGGCTGGAAAGTCTACGATATAGAACGTAACGAGTTTTTGGTTTCCAGAGATGTCATTTTCCGAGAAGATATTTTTCCCTTCTCGGATGCTCCAGTGACAAAGTCAGTATCGTCCTCACCACAGGTGGAACTTGATGATGATTGGCTGATCACGCCAATCGCAAGGGGGAGCAACACTGCTCCGACGTCACCACTTGTTCCGACGTCGCCACCTGCTTCTCCTGCACCTACACATGTGTGTGAGGCAGATAAAGAGAAAACAAATGATGTCGAGGCTCCAGTGATCACGACAATCTATGAAACAGAGGAAACAGAATCACCTAAAGATAGTAATGAAAATTCGAATCCAAGTTTTGAGATTTCTGCAGATCTTGGCAGAGGCCATAGAGAAAAGACGAAATCAGTGGTCTTAAAGGATTATGTTCTTTATAATGCAGCCAGTCTTTCTAATACACATCACGCTCTTCCTCAATCCAATTCTTTGTCATCGTCTAACGCTCCAGGTAATTCATTATATCCTCTATCAGATTTTGTGTCGGATGATCAATTTTCTTCAGGTCACAAAGCATACTTAACGGCTATTACCACTGCAAAGGAGCCTAAGCATTTTAAAGAAGCTGTGGGTATTCAAGTTTGGGACAATGCCATAACAAAAGAAGTCAACGCGCTTGAAGATACTCATACTTGGGACATTACCGATCTTCCTCCAGGAAAGGAAGCAATTGGTAGTCAATGGGTGTTCAGAATAAAGCATAAAGCAGACGGTTCTATAGAACGCCATAAGGCAAGGCTTGTTGTACAAGGTAACAATCAGGTTGAAGGAGAAGATTATAATGAAACTTTTGCTCCCGTAGTAAAGATGACTACAGTTCGTACACTTCTGCGCCTTGTTGCAGCCAAACAATGGGAAGTTTATCAGATGGATGTACAAAACGCTTTCCTGCATGGTGATCTTGAGGAAGAGGTTTATATGAAATTCCTCCGGGATTCCGTCATACACATCCTGGTAAAGTGTGCCGATTAAGAAAATCTTTATATGGTCTTAAACAGGCTCCGCGATGTTGGTTTAAGAAGCTCTCAGATGCATTGCTTAAGTTTGGTTTCGTTCAGTCCTATGAAGATTATTCGCTCTTCTCTTATTCTTGCAAGGATGTCGAGCTGCGTGTGTTAATATACGTTGACGATCTTCTTATTTGTGGTAATCATGTTCATATGGTGCATAAATTTAAGGAATACTTGGGGAAGTGCTTTGCTATGAAGGATTTGGGAAAGTTAAAATATTTTCTTGGTATAGAAGTGAGTAGAGGACCTGAAGGCATTTTCTTATCACAGCGCAAATATGCGCTGGACATTGTCACAGAAACAGGAAATCTTGGGTCCAAACCCGCGCCTACACCTCTTGAGCAAAATCATCAACTTCCAACGGTAGAAGGTCCGCTTCTTGATGATCCAAAGAAGTATAGGCGTCTCGTTGGACGACTGATATATCTCTTGAATACCAGGCCGGAGTTATGCTATTCGGTTCATATCTTATCTCAATTCATGCAAGCTCCTAAAGAAGCTCATTGGTTAGCTGCTCTCCGAGTTGTCAGGTTTTTAAAAGGGACTTTGGGACAAGGCATTTTGTTACGATCAGACCCTGATCTCACGCTCACGGTGTATTATGATGCTGATTGGTCGTCTTGTCCACTGACGCGACGATCACTTAGTGCATTTGTTGTGATGCTTGGAGGGTCACCTATCTCATGGAAAACTAAAAAGCAACAAACGGTTTCTCATTCTTCAGCTGAAGCGGAATATAGGTCTATGGCAGCTGCTCTTCGAGAACTAAAGTGGGTTCGTAAGCTATTAAAGGAATTTGGCATAGACCAATCTACACCAACACGATTTTTTTGTGATAGTCAAGCTGCGATTCACATTGCCGCAAATCCAGTTTTTCACGAACGCACGAAGCATATTGAGAATGATTGTCACGCTGTACGTGATGCAGTTCAAGAAGGGATTATTGTTACTCAACACATTCATACGAATTCGCAGATTGCGGACATACTAACTAAAGCTCTTGGGCGTGTTCCATTTCAGCTTTTAGTATCCAAATTGGGCATTCAAAATCCTCATGCTCCAACTTGAGGGGGAGTATTGGGATAAATACAAAAATATATATGTTATATTTCCTATTACGATAAGGACTAGCCGTCAATCTCTTTGTGTATATATACATGTTTTGTAAAACTTAATAAGATCAAATCAATTGAATACATATTCTACAGATTTCGACCCGGTTAATCTCGTCGACCTTAAGCTGCCCTACAGCGAGATTGAACGACTTTGGGATGGTGTTAAGGTGTGTCTCTTAATAAAAGTTTTGTAGCCTTTCTGCGTTAAATTAACTTGGCTAGTTTTTCTGACTGTTGGCTAAATGTTTTGTTGTCGCAGGATACACCAGTCTTAAAGTGGGTCGATCTCAATCACTCAAGTAAGTTGAGCACCTTGTCAGGACTATCAAACCCTCAAAAGCTTCAAAGACTGAACCTTGAAGGGTGCACAAGTCTCGAATCTCTTGGAGATGTGAATTTGATATCTCTGAAAACTCTCAACCTCAGCAACTGCTCAAGATTCAAGGAATTTCCCTTGATTCCAGAAAATCTAGAAGCTCTACACTTGGACGGAACAGCAATAAGTCTACTTCCTGACAACATGGTGAACCTCAAGAGACTTGTCTTATTGAATATGAAGGACTGCAAAGAGCTGGAGAGTATCCCGACCTGTGTTGGTAAGCTGAAAGCTCTTCAAAAACTGGTACTCTCTGGTTGTTTAAAGCTCAAGGAATTTCCAGATACCATCAACCAGAGCTCTTTGATCATTTTACTTCTGGATAGAACATCTATAAAAAGGATGCCACTGTTACCCTCACTTCAGTATTTATGCTTAAGCAGAAATGATCAGATCAGCTGCCTTCCAGCTGGCATCAATAAACTTTCTCAACTAACATGGCTGGATTTGAAGTATTGTAAGAGTCTTACATCTGTTCCAGAGTTGCCACCAAATCTTCAGTACTTAGATGCACATGGCTGTAGCTCACTGAAGACAGTTGCAAAACCGCTAGCCTGTATCATGCCGACCATGCAGAACCATTGCACTTTCAATTTCACCAACTGTGGCAACCTGGAGCAAGCTGCAAAGGAGGAAATCACATCGTATGCTCAAAGGAAATGCAAGTTACTATCAGATGCTCGTAAACACTACAATGGGGTATCTCTCTATATCTAACTCTGTCTACCTGTGGCTCTCTCTGTATCCCTCTCTCTGATTCTTATATTTCAAGGAAACTTTTATGAATTTCCTTATTTTATAACTTTGCAGGGTCTTGTTTCAGAGGCTTTGTTTAGCACTTGCTTTCCTGGATGTGAGGTGCCTTCGTGGTTTTGTCATGAAGCAGTTGGATCTCTGTTGCAACCCAAACTACTGCCACATTGGCATGACAAAAGGCTTTCTGGAATAGCTCTCTGTGCTGTAGTCAAATTTCCTAAAGACCAAATCAGCTGCTTCTCGGTGACATGCACCTTTGAAATAAAAGTTGAAGACAAGTCTTGGATCCCCTTGACTTGCCCAATAGGAAGTTGGACTAGAGAGGGAGACAAGAAAGACGAGGAAGACAAGATTGAGTCGGATCATGTTTTCATAGGCTACACTAGTTGCCCACACACCATAAGGTGTCTCGAAGACGAGAACTCTGATAAATGCAATTTTACTGAAGCCTCCCTTCAGTTTACTGTGACAGCTGGTACAAGTGAGATGGGACAATTCAAGGTGCTGAGGTGTGGTTTGAGTTTGGTGTACGCAAAAGATAAAAACAAAAATAGTTCTCAAGAGGCAAAGTATGATATGCCTGTTGAAGTGAGCTCTCAAGAACCTCAAAACGGGATGATGGAGGAGCAAAATGAAATAAGAAAACAAGAAGTGATGATGGTCGACCTACGAAGAAGCGAAATACCAGAAGGGTTGATAATATCCAGTGTCACTCAAACTTGTGGTGCGAGTGTAGCTCCAAGAATGGAAGATAAACACAGTGGTCAAGCAAATGGTTGAAAATCTCCAAGGAGGGATGAATATGTTTCAGGTGAACCACATCCTTCTTACACAAAAATCCAATTATGTAATAATAAAGAAGACTGTGCATTGGTAAAAATGTGGTTCATGGTACTGATATCATTGGTGGAGCAAATCCTTCTGGAGCAGTTTGTGTTCTTTTTGCTCTCTGTGTAAAGCTAAATCACCTGTTTCCAGCCAATATCCCCTCATTTACCATCAAGCCAACGGATTTGTCAGAGTAGTGATTTTTGTTTACAAAAGATTCTGTTTTACTTACATTTTATTTTCATTTGACGATTTGCTTCTCTTGATGGTTTTATTTCTTGTAATGGGATTTTTCCAAGAAACTGTTAGCTTCCATGGCGAATATTGAGTTATGATTTTTTATTTTTCTCGAACTTATCACTGTCAAACAATACGAGTGAGGGATATCAATACATCAACTATTTTCTTTCTACTTACTTGGTTCCGTGTTCTTTTGCCAGTAATAGTTTTATTTTTCTTAATGAAGTCAAAATTAAATACGCACATACTCTGGACTAAACATAATTCAACTTCATATAATGATATTAACAAGCATACAGAGAAGATAAAGAATAGGCTTTTTGTTGTTGTTAAAGAACGATATATGAATAGATCAAGAAAAGTTGAGACTCAAAAGTTAGATTCTAACCACTAATTGTGGAATTACGTTTCATAACGTCAATGACCACCACGGCGATGATCAGCCACACCGTGGCCATCTGAACGAAGAACATCTTCTTCATTGTGGCCGCCTTTGGAACGTTTACTCTAGTGATTTTGCGTTTTGTTTATGAATGAGAAGATTTTAAGATGTGATCTGTGCAAATGTTACTTTGGGATTTGGTTTATATAGAAATTTATATTTTGAAATGATTAAATTTGATTATGAGTTTTCTCATTGATTAAAAAACCCTCAATTGTGATCATTCTTGGAGCTTTATCACCTAATCCACACATCAACTGTCTAATAATTAATTGATATAGATTTCGTTATTAGAAGACCAAAAAAAAAGTGAAGTCAAATTATGTCGAATTAAATCTTTAAGACTTCACTTTTTTTTAAAGGACGACCTTAATAAAGCCAAAACTGAAACAATCTTACTCAAATATAAATTCAAATACAAATACAAATTCAATGGTAAACATAAACACAGCCATATTACAAAGCATACAATCTTCAACTTTATTCATTTAAAGAACTATATATAGATTAGCTCGGATATTTAGTACATTTGCAAGATCTTTAAGCACGGAATTTCTATTCCACCGCACTGCAAAAAAAGTTGAAAAAGACCCAGTGGACTCGTTGACAAAACAAAACAAAAATATAAAGTAAGAACTTGATCTCTGTTGTTCCATCATTGCGGGTATGGAAACTGGCTTCAGATGATTGGACTGAGGCGTGGGATACCTGATGCATCTTCTCATAGCTCGTGATCCAGGATTCTGGCAACCGCTGCAACAGTTCTTCGCGGGTTATTTGGCGAGGGATCTGGATAGAATTGGGCGCTTGGGAAGCGGATGTTACTTCAAGATATAACGCATCATCAGACGAAGGTAGTGCAAGATCAAGAGCATGATCTTGGATTCGATAGACGATTTGATGGTGTAGCGTTGCGACTATACTTTTTTCTTGCATAGGTGCTCCGATTAGCTGTAGTTGAACCTTGAGTGTTTTGAGGAGAACTTCATAGTCGTTGATGTTGTTCTGATAGTCGTTATGGTGGATGAGAGTAGGCAGGGCATGGACTTTACTGGATTTGACGTTGACTTGAACAGGACGGTGAAAGAAGTAGATCGTATGAGGAGTTCCTCTTTAATCTTGGCGAACTCTAGTGACGGGAATCCTTCAATTGTAAACAGACGAGGTACGTCAAATCTGCGGATATAAAAGCGGACGCTTCAAGGATTCCGAGATCCATTATCACTCCACGTTCAAAGAAATCTTAGCAGTCAAAAGGGCAATTGAGAAGTTTGAGTTCCATCTGATTGGACATAAACAGAGGAGAACTTCATGTCATGGCAAACTACGAAAATCGGCGAAAACAACGGGCTTGCCATTCAAGAAACTCAAGAAACACGGAGGTCCAAATCCTTTTTTCAACCCTCATACGATCTACTTCTTTCACCGTCCTATTCAAGTCAACGTCAAATCCAGTAAAGTCCATGCCCTGCCTACTCTCATCCACCACAACGACTATTCCTGCATTTAATGTAGTTTGAACCGTTCCGATGCAAGCTTGTTGGTATGACCGTAGCCTTGAGTCGACTAGGGCGATACGTGCTACAACTGGTAAACCTTTTCGAGCGTGTAAGGTAACCTATTCTCACAACACCGAAGTGTAGATGAGTGTAGCCCTGCTGTTGCCACAGTCGTGGGAGATTTTCTGGAATGTTAAGAGAGATGAATTGCTCTTCTTCGGTGGCTGGGACTTGGCAAGATGAGAATTTGCTGGACTGGACATATTCCATGATTCTTCGATTAGAGGATGGTCATTCTCCTTGAATGGTAGCGAGACGAAAAACTCCGAGTTTAGCCATAACGGATTTTGGCACTTCTGAAGGAAGTCGGTGTGAGAATCTGCACACAAAAACGTCGTGAGTTCCTCTTTAATCTTGGCGAACTCTAGTGACGGGACTCTTCAACCGATTCATGACTAGAGGAGGAAGTGAGAGTCGGTTTCTTGATTGGGTTTACAAGAAACTCGGATTCTTTTGGTCGTCTGGGCTTAAGTCGTGATGGTTTTGGACATATCTACTGGGATGTTTGTTCGTGCACTGCTTGTATGAACACAACATTGGACTCCGACGACGACGATCGACGAAGAAGAACCTACGACTCCAGATCTGACGAAGCATCTCTCCCAATCCAATTCGGTATAGGCGAACCTTCGACTACTCCAAAGACCGAATCAAATATCAATGAGGTCTTTTCAAGCGATTGTCATCGGGGAACTCGAAGAGCGCTGTAGCTAGATGGGCTTGAGGTGCAAATTGTCCATCCTTAATTTCCATGCCAAGAAATTCGATGTTGGGCTGAGCGATGATCATTTTTCGGGATGAATTTGGCACAACATATGATGGTAAACACGTCCCAATTCCGAAGTAAAGAAGCCGAGACCACTTCTCTCAAAAACCAACTTACAGACCTCCAAAAGAGCCTCTGATACCAGGATCTAAAGGTATGCATAGATGGTCAGTCGTATTGACTAAGTCGTATTGACAAACGCGGGTCGAGTAATATTCCAGGTAAAGGGAGCTTTACGGTCGCTAGGGACACGTATCCTACAGACTGACGCAAGTGACAAATATTGGGGAGCAATTTTATTTGAAGAATTAGATGGCAAACGTCAAATCTGCGGATATAAAAGCGGACGCTTCAAGGATTCCGAGATCCATTATCACTCCACGTTCAAAGAAATCTTAGCAGTCAAAAGGGCAATTGAGAAGTTTGAGTTCCATCTGATTGGACATAAATTTCGCATCGAAATGGATATGTCCTCTTTCCCAAAGATGCCCGCTTGGTGACGATAACTACGACTTTATCGTTCACTATTCAAACAACCGGAAGGAACCTGAACAAATCATGATGATGCGCCCAGAGGGAAATCGTCTGGGCGCATCATCATGATTTGTTCAGGTTCCTTCAATAAAGCCTATGAAGACGGCCTCCACCAAGTGTTTTGTAGGTGTACCAATGAATTCCCGATGAATTTCGCCGAGTAGTAATGTGACTGTCGTTTGATAGACTTGCTGTTGTCTGTATTCACCAAGTGAATTCCACCATTCTTTGAGTGCCCCCGATAGTCTTGCGGTAAATTGTTGTATTACAAGCTCCAGTGGAGATGTAATGGCCTCGGAATTCATCCAGGCATGAAATTCGTCAAGTCGAGCATTCCATTTTTCAAAGGGAATATCATCGAATGTGAATGTCATGACTTTGGCAACGAAGGGCTTCGCTGGTTTACAAATTATATTGAAAATTAAAAAAAAATTGGAAGAATTTTGAAACAACAAAACACCCAAAAAAACCCCAAAAAGTACAATTCATGTGAAATAACAAAACAGAATACAAAGTACAGACCTTCAGAAACAGACCTGTATTTATTTTTATTTTTTTAATCAAATACAAATATTAGACAGACAAATAGAAAGATCCAGTATGGTTTGCTTTTGCGCATTAGTTCGTGGGACGAATTGCAACACCTTTGACGACGAGTCCCTTTTTCTTGTCAGTATCTACGTACTGATACATGGTGAAAGTGATCTTTGCGAGTGCATTACTCGGCGGTGCCACGAAAACTCCACCCAGAATATCAACCCAACCGTGGCCTATGTATTCCTTCAAGTTCGACGTCATTTTGATTAAAAACAATCTAACATTTAAAAAAAAAAAAAAAAATTTTATTAATAAATCCGAACCGGGAATTTGATATTGGATTACAATGTTTTAATAAGATAAAATACCGGATTAACCGGAGCAACCCAAACAAACCGATATTGCTCGACATGGAGAGTCCTCCATCTCCACCGCCGAGACCATAAATGAGATTGCCGAGAGGCCCGAGTCGCCGGAATCAAACCTAACCTTCAATCCGGTCGAAACAGGATCTTCTAGGCGAGAGACATGCGAGGATGGTGAGGAAACCAAACTTGCCACCGTCTCTCTCCGTAGACGCTTAGATCACCATAGACGAGCACCACAATCCTCCTCAACACGCGACGCGATTCACCGAATCGCCGGACAACTTCCGCCACCGAGTTAGACCATGAATCCACTCCGGAGATCTCTGCCTTAACTTCTCCAAAAACTCTCTGCCACCCCCAAGCAGATCTGAATCTAGATCCAAAAGAAGCCGATCTCAATCCTTTGCGAATATCAATGGCCACCGCTCCGCCTCGCCGTTATGTGGTGTAGTGGTGTAGAGTTTTATTCATGGGGTTTGTGATATCGTTTTGTTTAATTGGTCACTTGGCAAAGCATTAATTTTTTTTTTCTCGACACAGACATTCTATGAAGAAGAACCATCAAAAGATGAAGAAGAAGATGTTGTTTGCTCAAACGTTGTCGTTTTGGTAATTTTTTTTGTCAGATTATTTTTAATTAAAACGACGTCATTTTGGTCAATTTTTTCTCATACAAAATGACCAAAATGACGTTGTTTCGATTGATAGATTTTTAAAAAAAAATATAATGACTCAGCATCCACGTATGAAAATAATAACGGATTGACTAACGGAATTACGGTCAAAGTATGTAAAAACCAAAATACCAAAGTTTGGGTATGAATATTGAAAATATTTAGAATACATATATGTATTTGCACATGTCTTTTGTATAGGATCGGAATGAAACCGTGTACAACTGTTGAGATAGAAATCGGCCGTTTTCCCCCAAAATCTTTCGTAAAATACTATAATCCAAGTGTCAAAGACCCCTGCAAATTTTGTTTCCTTGTATTCTATAATCCAACTATTCAACTGTCATTTCAAAATTGCAACTCCGAAGAATCTCAAAAGTAACAAGAGAAGTTGACTTATTCAAAACATCGAAAGAAGCACTTGTGTTCTCAGCGAGGGAAGACCAGAAGAGGCTTAAAATTAGCTTTAATCTGACTTTTACATTGGGATGGTAATGTGTCGTAAGGGGAAAATGATTTTTAGAAAGGAAATTTTTTTCTTGCTACATGAATTAGAAAATATTACAAGATTATATATTTGAACTAAAATAATGTATTTTTAATTATGCCAACAAAAATATAATATATGGCGAAATAGACAAACTATATATATGACATTATACATCTACATATTTGAATTAAAATAATGTATTTTTAGCTACACCAACAAAAGTATAATGCATAGTAATATACACAAATAAAGAGAAATTATGTTGAAATCCATATTTCGGTTAATTTTGCCTCCATTTTTGGCTAGCCGTGATAAAAAATGTTTATTTTATATTAAAATTAAGTTAAATAAATTTAAAACTCGATCCAAATTCAATTTTCTAACCCAATAAAGACTATATGAATAAAATCCAAAAACAAAACCCACATTTAAAATAAACTAATTTTAAAAAATTCAATTGGTCAGGATTAATTATAAAATCGTACTCATATAAACTCATATTAAATCGGTAAAACCCCGTGAACCGGTGGTTGAGCGGACGGATTGAGTGTAATCCAAAATTTAATATTTATATTTTCTATTAAGTGTGTCTTTATTTTTCTTTTTTATCATATATATATATATATATATATTTTTTTTTTGTTATCTTCCTTATGTTTCGGGTGGAAAATACTATATATATAATTATTAATTTCTTTTATTTTAAAAGGGTTCAATTTGTTAAATTTATGTCTATTATTTAATCAATCATGATTATATGTATATTTATTGGAAAACTAAATATTTGTTTGGGGATGATTTTCATGAGGCCCAAACAGGCCCAATTGATCTCCCCGAGATGGCCCAACCGCGACTTCAGGGTATCATTTTTTGCATCGAACCTACCAGCAGTGAGCACATTAAATGTTGTGTGACTTGACCCATGCGTAGGTGAACAAACATGCGCCAAACCGAGAAAACGTGGAGTCGGAAGAAGACTGTCAAGGACAATGATCAATATTGCAGAGCAGGTAAGGTACATACGGGTCGGGTCGATACAACGAAGTCTCACCCTGGTATTCGAGCCATGTATTTCCTATGAATACCCCTTCAGAACACATCTGAAGGGGACATACAGACACATAGAGACACACGTGTATAAAAACACAGAAAAAACAATCGAGTAAAGCATAATAAACACAATCCCTTATACATCTCGATTCCTTAAGAGCTCTTCCGAACATTATATTCATCTGGGACCCTTACAGACCATTTGAGAACTTCACCCAAACTCTCCTCCTATCGTTCTGATATTCCATTCTCCATCTAGTCCAGAGTCTTGTTCTGAATTGAGCGTCGGAGAATAATCGGGAGGACAATTTTTTTTCACCCCGATAAACTCTTACCAATTTTGTACTTCAGGTCTCATTCATCCTTCCAGCATACGAACCTACTTTGTAGCTTAAGGACCGGATCATCAGTCAACGTCAGCCTACCCGAAATCTACCTCGAGCAATATATATTCATAAAAATCAAAATAATATTTTATTAATTAATTGTCCCCCGATTTGACCGATTCGACCAATGATCCGGTGATCCAAAAATCTTATGGTCCACCTTCCGGGTTTTTAACACATTGACTGAAACGAGTTAGCTTTCATTTGGAAGTGGTTTGAGATTATTCTAAAAGTGCGATTGAAAATTATGCCAGTTTTCGTGAAGATAGGTCAATTTGGAAAATTAGTTTGTTTTAAATATGAGTTTGGTAAGATTCATGTGTGCTTTTTAATTTGGGTCGGGTTTGAAATTTTTGGTTTGAGTTGAGTTTCAAATTTATTTAGTTTATTTTTATCTAAAATAACGGTTTTATCGCGGCTAGACAAAAATCGTGGCAAGATTATCAAAAATATGGTTTTCAACATAATTTTTCTTTATTTATGCATGTCACTATACATTATACTTTTGTTGGTGTAGCTAAAAATACATCATTTTACTTTAGATTTGTAGCTATGTAATGTCATAAAGTTTGTGTATGTCGCCATGTATTATATTTTTGTTAGTATAGCTAAATATACATTATTTTAGTTCAGATGTGTAGTCATATAGTGTCTTTTAATTCGTGTTACACATTGATGTTTATCATTTTTACCTCATTAAAGATTGCATATTCATTGTTTTTCATCCACTTTTGCATTGTACTTGTGTCATCTTGCATCATTTGAGTCTCATTTCGGTTTAGGATTGCATTTAGAGTTTAAGATCCATCTTCTTGCATTTTTGGTTTCCTTTTTAGGTACTTTGGAGTTGGCACTTGGAGGAAACTTTTATGAGCTAAATTGGATTCAAGAAATGGGGAAATTCATATGGAGCAAAGGAGTTTCAAGAGGATCAAAGAGCTAAGCAAAGAGGAGTAGAAGAAATGAAGTTTCAAGTGGGTCGATCAGCCGGTCGATCAGCCGGTCGATCAGGCGGTAATTGATCGACCCACAGGTCGATGAGCAGCTCGATCAGATTTGCCCAGGAAACGTGTTTGCTGCCTCATTTTGATCGACCCAACGATCGACCCATGGGTCAATCAGATTACTTGTTTCGTGCGTTGATTTTCCTGAATTTCTGTTGACTTTCCGGTTTGATCCGGGTCCGACCCGGTTTGTCTTGGGTCGGTCCGAGTACCTTTTTATGGGCCTATAAATATGTTTTTAGACTAACAATAACCTAAACTTGAATATTCTCATTGTCTCTTTTAGATCAAAAATATATTTCTATGTTTATGGTACTTGGATTTGAGAATATTTATTTATGATTTGCAAACTTTTATCTTAATCTCTTATTTACATAATGCTAGTCTTATATTCTCTTTTTGATGTTTCTTTAGCCATGTGTGAGTAGTTTATCTTCGAGGCTTGGGTCTAGTAGATTATGGAAGTTTAATGGATGATTAATGATGATTAGGCTTAGATTATATGTTTCCTCATGTTAGTTTGTACTTAATGCTAGTATTTGACATGATCAATCAAATTTAGAGCCTAAGTAGATTATCCCCCGAAAGGTGTTTGATGAAATGTTTGAACCAAAATTAACTTGGCTTTTCTTCTTTAACGAATGAAAATTGATGTTAGGGTGATTAGTGAACTTAGTGGACTTGTTTGTTAATGCTTATTAATTACCAAATTTGCAAATGAAAGTTTAGCTAAATGGGATAATTAGTTAAGTGATTAGTGCCATGAAAGTGGATTAGTCAAATTTATGTGATCCATGTTCTAGGATTGATCTTAATTAGTGTCTTTCATCATTGATTAGTCATCATACTCCTCTCAGTCCGTTGCTAAACTCGAGACTCATTGTTTTCCCATTAAGAGTTAGAATATTTTCTTGTTAATCATTTATCGTTAGTCTTTGATTAACTTTTGCTATTTGCTTATCTCTTGTTTATGCTTTTGTTAGTTTCATTTATGCAATTAGTAGTTTAAAAATAAAAAAACCAAACAAATGTCTTTTCCTTTAGCTTAAATAGATTTTTACAAGTTTAGTGAGTTAATTCAATTTCAATAGTAGATTCGACACCCAACTAGAATTACAAGTGACTAAACCGTGCACTTACGGTTTTATCGGGTTTAAAATTCGATCACATCACACATCTGAACTAAAATAATCAAAGATTTTTCCATTTAGAAACTGGTATTTTTTTAAGTGTTCAAATAATATCTATATTTGAAATCGTTGTATTGTTTTTAAAAACTTCAGCAATAAACATCATTTAAAAAAAAAAATGTGAAAACATGTTTGGAAATAAACCCTTTGTACCAAATAATCCTCGACTTTGTCTTGGCTCGAAGGGCGAAGCTGTTCCCATGTTAGCTTTGGTGAGAAAGCAGTTGTGGAGGAGCCAATGATAGCCCAAATAGTACCTGTAAGTGGGCATCGCATCGACTCAAAAAAAAAAAAAATTATTAAGAAAAAATTAAACATATATATAATAGTTTGAGACGCCTCTCATTGTTTTGAAATCTAATTAAAAACATCAGTGTAAAATCTGATATGACCTGCAAAGTCGTAGGATCTGCCAGAACCAAACTAAATTAGACCAATGGTCCATGTGATTAAACTCTAAAAACAAGACCTTAAACCATCAACTTACATTTGCTCATTATAATAGGATTTAAGATAGAGTGCCACTATACGTAGAAAGATCGACTAAATCATCAGCTTGTACCGTGGCTTGCGTATTCATTTGACTTAATTTATGGGACGAATTATAGCACCTTTAACCAGAAGCCCCTTAATCTTCTTCGGAGACCCACTCTGACACAAATAGAAAGCGATCTTCTCTCTATGCGGCTGTGCATCGAAAACTCCGGCATGAATCTCAACCCACTCGTTTTTTATGAGATCAACAAATTGAAATTCTCGTTCTTGCAGTTCGTTGTCGGGTACCATCAGTTCCGTCTTTGCCGGTTTATCCGATCTGGACATTGTATCCTCTATTTTCACCACAAACACCACCTCGTACCTTGTCCCGAATGTCAGTTCTCTGGTGTGGAACTTTCCGCTCACTTCTAGAACATAACACACTCTGATCTTTGCAACTTCAATTGCCGCCTCACTGAAAATAATAATAACCATCACATTTTGTATAAGAAAATGATCTAACTATATGTTATTATGTGTAAAATATAATCAGTTAACCACTCCACGATGTGAGAATTCTCACTTTGAATAGTTAGAAAAGATCTAGGAGAATCAACTGGTTCATGTATTTTAAAAACATTTTCAAATCTAAATAGATTTACTTGATTTTAAGGCTCGAAGAGCTAATTCATGCTTCCACATTGGTTTAATTATATATGAGGAAATTTTATAAATCATATAATCACATATGATAAAAAGGAGAACCTAGTCCTAGTATAGTAGGTATATCCACGTCCTTTCAAACATAAGTAGGTAGGTTACAAAAGTGGGATAACTAAACATAAGGAGATCTAATTGTTTTCATTGATGGAACCATTCCGAAAAGGATGATTGATTTATAATATGTCTGATAAGAGGGGTGGAATTATTCTACGGGATCCGAAATTCGATCCGGTATCCGCTCCGCTCCGAAAATTAGGATATCCGGAGCGTCCGGATCCGGATAAGGATAGTAAAATTTCGGATCCGTGAAATACGGATCCGGATAGTAAAATTTCAAAGTTCTGATATCCGGATCCGGATCCGGACGCATTAAATATATTGAAAAACATATTTTTTACATATATTAAATTATTTTTATATAAAATATATATAAAAATTGATTTTAGTTTTTTTATAATATATCATATTTATTTTGAAAAACTATTATTCAAAATTTTAATTAATAATTTTTTTAAAGTTTTTTTATGTTATTTTAGTTATTTTAATTATTATTTTCGAATCCGGATATCCGCGGATATCCTGATTTTTGGTCGGATACCCGAAATCTGTATATCCGGAAGCCACGAATCCGGATCCGGATATTTTTACTACGGATTCGGATTCAGATACTCTGCAATACCAGGATATCCGGATCCAGCCCAACTAATAAGTAATAGATGAATAGTTAAACAAACAAAAAAACTAATAGAGGAATAAGGAAATTATACATTATGATCAAGACATGGTTTCTGGTACTGCTTTTGCATACCACCCAAATTCAAAGAATGCATGTTGTTGAGAATTTATATATAACTCGTAACAAAACTCTTACTTGGATGACTCCGATGTAGACATAAAGGTCCATTTTCTGGCATTATGCGAATCGTTTATCTTGAGTTGCCTTACATTGAACGTAAACCCCTGGGGATTTACGGTCGGCTGTTGTATCTGAACTTGTTCAGGTTGTCTATTCTGAACTGCTATTGACTGTCCTAGCTGAACTGCTTCAGGCTGTCTGTTCTGAACTACTTCAGACTGTCGTATCTAAATTGCTTCGGATTGTTCTCTCTGATCTGCCTTTTTCTAATATGTTCCTGCGATTTCTTAGCCTCCACAGTCATTTTGTCTATGAATGTTCTATCGGACATGTGACTGTCATACGACGCAAATGAGAAGAAATCACTAGATCAACCACCTTCTCTTCATAGACGATGGAATAGATATATATATATATAATATTGTGAAATTTTCTAAAATATCATATTTTATGTTTTGTTTTCTTAAAATACCCAAAACAAAACAAAAATTATAAAAGAAACTCAAAAAATGTTTTTTCAAAGAGTTCAGAAAATTTTATGAATTATAGTCCCTACAACTAATTTCAGACAATTTCTGAAATTTTTTAGAAATTCTTCAGAAACTTTTTTGTGGTATTTTTAGAATATTTTAAAGGTTGTAGAATTTTTGAAAACCATAGCTAAAAAATCATATATCTTTTAAAATACTGCGTTTTTTACATCTTTCCTTTTTTCAGATTCAGATATTAGTATAGATTTTGGGTTTTTTTTTTTTTTGGGTCTGATAGTGTAGATTTTGGTGGTTAAGAAGTCTCCTTATAGAAAAAAGGAGAGAGAGAGAGAGAAGAGACGAAAGACAAACCCGTGTTCTAGCAACTCCACACCGTGCTTTTTCGTAATAGACGCTATAGCTTCCTCCCATTTCTCGGCTAGTACTGGATCGTCTCGATTTTCGTATTTTAGAGTCCAATTTTCGGGTTTCTCCGAATGAGTGATATCGATTTTCCTTGCATATATCATGGAACTATCTGTGTTTCGTTCCATTGGGATATTGTCCAGCAATGCCTTAACCCTCTTGACGATTGAGTTTATGAACTTTCTATCGGACCGGTCACTGTCATACGGTAAGAGTGAGAGAAATTAATAAACAGTTGCAAAATTCTGGCTCAAAAGTAAAAAAAAAAAAAAAAAAAAAATTCTGGCTCAATTGACAATTGACAATTCTAAGAGTTACATATTGGACTTAATATATACTTCATATCTTAGTTTCATAATAAATGTGGTTTGAAGACTTTATTTTTATTTCATAAAAATATTGTTCTATTTTTCTTGTAGACGGTTATACAAAATTCATCTTTTATTATAAGTGCATAAATTAATGGTATAAGAGAAAATTTTATTTTATGTTTTAAATATGTGTGAAAAAGTTTAAAACTATATTCATAAAGAAACAGATGTAGTATATAGTCTCAAAACACAGCCTTAATATTCCCAACTTGGTCGGGAGATAATATGAGTCCTTTCAATTATTGTTAGGTTTTGAGTTGCAATCCCATGAAACCTAATAAATTTTAAAGAAAACTGATTTTATTAGACCAAAATCATTAATTATCTTAATTAAATAGAGATATTATGCATTCATATATGTTTTGTTTAAAACTTCCCAATTGTACATGCTAAACTATGTATTTATAAGAGAAAAAAATCAATATAATTTGCGCATATATTAGAATATTCAAACCACACAATAAAATAGAAAAGTCAAATACATTAGCCACTTAAATAAAGTCATGCATGCATTAGTTATTAATTAACTTTTAGCCTCTATCTTCAATTTCGTCGCAATGGGCTTTTCATTACTATAATTATATTTTGTTAACAGCAATTCTATAATTTATAACTTTAAAGAAACATTAGTTAGTATAAGACACACGAAATTTCATCATCGTCAGTCTTAATTTTAATCAGAAATAATGTAAAACTTGCAAACAAGTTACTAAGTCTCAAATGCAAGTCTTTTACTTTCTATAGAGTTACATGTTATAGTTTTCAAGTGTTTTACTTGCAAACAAGTTACTAAAGTCTCAAAACTAATCCCAGGATATGTAAGAATCTAGGCTTTTCTGCCACATAAAGATATACGCAGTGATCAACCACTAGAGAGTAAGCAAACCACCATGCAGTGTTACAAGTCTAAGTTTGGATTGGGTACTTTCAGTAATAAATAAGAGAACGAGAAGGGACTAAGGAAAACCTTTCTTTTGATAAGTGCATGCCTTTTAGTTGCGGAATAGACGTTAAAGCTTCCTCCCACTTCTCGGTTTTTACTAGATCGTGCTGATTATTGCGTTTCAATCTCCTGAAATTATCACCAAATTTGTCTTCGAGATTGCTCACGACTGAAGTCTCCAGTTTGTAGAAGATAGGGATCCCTATAAGAGTGTCTTTATCCACACATTCTTTGATCTTGACCAGCTCGTCCAAGCACCATACCGAAGTAGTGTACTCTTCCGAGAAGATCGCCAGCGCGACCTTTGACTGTTCGATCTTAACGAACAGTTCCTGTAATTTTGTGCCCAGCTCCAAGTGGTCGTCTATGAAAACGTTGATTTTCGCTTCTTTCAAAGCAATCTCGAGATAGTCCACGAAGCCTTTGCGCAGCTCTTCTCCGCGGAAGTTGATGAACACTTGAGGGCCTTTTGAGAACCGTCCTGCACCAGAAGAAGAAGAAGCCGCCATGGTAGAGCTTTTTTTCTCTCAGGCAATAGAGTGTTTGGTTGATTGTTGTCTGACCCTTTGTTTTTGTTGAGATGACTTAAACCATAGTGCTAATCTGACGTATTAATAGACGTAAGTCCTTGTGATAATTTTGATAAGTACTCTACAATTTTTGGTAATTTATTAACCAATATTGAATTGGTCTTCAACTTAATCGATAAGTGCAACATAATTAGTTTATTCTAGTTGGTTTACTTGCTGGTTTGCACCCTCCTAAACTCAGTGGTTCACCTATGACTCATAGGCTATGAGTAAACCGACTCTTAGTACCTTCCTATGTTTCATTCATACTGTATTTAGGGCCTAATGAAACTTTTAAACATGCCAAGTTCATGTAAATATAATTCATATTTTATCAAATAAAATCCGAATATTGTTTTTTTTTCTCAATCAACATTCAGATTAATTTTAGGGCACTTCGTAGTGTTCAAATATATACATCAAATATGAACCAATCTATAACCTAAACCAACGGGACAAAATTGCTAAACTATAAACATTTCGGTTGCTTGAATTCCCAGATTTTTAAAATAAAATTCAACTAATCTTAGACCATTTCGCAGTGGCGAAATAGATAAACTATAAAGGAATCAATTTATGAACTCGACCAATGAATAAAAACCATTTTAAAAATAGCCACCGGTTGGTTATCAACACTAATTAACTTTTATCTACCTATATTGTGTGTGTGTGTGTGTGTATATATATATACATAACAATTAGGTAAGTATTCAAGTGTCCATTATTAAGATGATCGCATGAGTATCATTGGCTGCAGAGGTCTACTCTCATAAAGTCTTTCCTTATATTCCAAGTGTCTAAGACCTCTTCAAATTGTTTCCTTATATTATATATTCCAAGTGTCAACTTCACAATTAAATCCATCAACAACAAAAAAATCGTTTAACTTCCAAACTACAACACAAAACAATCCGGAAATTGTTATATTTGAATGTGCTATTAGTTTGTTTTGACAGTTGAATGTTAGAATTGTTATATTTTATTCGGTACCAAATATCATGCATATTATATTTTTTTCAATTTGCAGATTATAAATTTATAACATTAAATTCCACTTCACGGACAACAAAGAGCATGTCATGGTAATAATTCATCTAAACTTCGACCGAATTCATAACAGTTATCAACCCCTTCAAAATCAATTAAGGACTATAATACGAATCACATATGTTATTAATTTATTTCCAAAACTATTAAATCGCATACAAACCACGTATCTTTACTTAATACACAAGGAAACGAACACAATAACACAGGATTTTTTTTCAAAAATTCATTACTAGATCAAAACGTTAAGTGTATTTACAAGTTCCACTCACCAACTTCAATCTAGCCTCACACGTTCACAGATCTATACACGATTTATGAACCTCTCACTACCACTTAGCCCCTTTGATCAAGATCTCTTACAAGACAATCTCTAACCCTTTTGCTAAGAAATATGCTTTTAATCGTGTTAACGCCCTACAAGGCACACACTCCTATTTATACACAATAGGAAAAACGGCCAGACCCAGCCTTGATCTCCAAGTTGAGATTATATCGAATCTTCAACAATATAACATTCCTTATTCTTTGTCAAGACATAAGAAAAATCTCCAATGCTCCTTGATCCTTTCCAAGATGCTTCTCCAGCTCAGCTACTGTATCTTGGCTCGTTCATATCAGCTTAAGCCACCTAGTCCAAGCCCATCTCTTCAACCTTACTTCGTTTGATGCTTAACCCAGTCTGCTTGTATCACTTCCTATAGTACTTTGCACTGCTTCAATCAGCTGCATCTTCAATCTCTCCCTTTTTAACATTGTGTGTCTCACAAGCACCTGCGACAAATACACACAGCAACACACGAGACCAGGCAAACATAGGATTCCAGACAAGACTGAACAATACTGAATAACCTTGCAAAAGTCATACAGAGTCTTAGCCGAATTAAGGAGTTACAGGAATTCAAAACAACCAATGTTCAAAAACACATCCACAAACGCACAAAAACTCCTAACTCCCCAAGAATCCTATCACTCATGAACTGAATCATCAAGAAAAACCAAAAAATCAGATTCGGTCATGCTCCCCCACGAATCATAGTCATCTCCTAGCCACTTTCCTCATCATCTCCCCCTGCTTGTGAGCACACAAGTTAAAAACAAGACCGATCAGCGCATAGAGAATGAACACAAGGATTAAGAGAGCATACCTTCCATGGCCTGTCATAGATTCTGAACAACTTCTGTAAGCATATGTAGAACCAATGCAGAGCGCTCGAGAGCCTCACAAATTATTTTACGACTAGCAGGACCCTTTGGTTCACGTATTGACCCTAGCTGAACAATGTCGATAACTTTTTCATCCTCTGAAGACTCAGTTTCTGCAGCAGTTGATGTAGAGGGCTTCACAGACTTAGCTTTTCCCTTGCCTTTCGTCCTTAGCTTGGCTTCAGCAGCTTCCTTCTTGACTACATCCTGTCCAGTTCTTCTGTCTTTATGATAGTACACTGGGCTGATCAGCAATTCACCAAACTTAAGAGGGAGCTCACGTTGATCTTGTATCAGCCCGTAAATCAAGTGGGGAAACACAAGTTTCCGGCTATCATTCTTCTGAATGCCACGTAAACCCATTACCAGCTCATACACCATTAGTCCAAAATCCACACGAACACCATGTACCAACTTGTAGATTAACCGAGCTCGATCTTGGGAGACATGAAACCTATAGGTTGTTGGAAACCAATTGTAGGCAGCAAGTTGAGCCAAAACTGCATTTCTAGGAGGTAGATCTCTTGACCTTAAATCTGCAGATGTCTTCCCTCTCTTTCCAAGTAAGTAGCAGGCGACTTTGTTCAGACTGACTGAATCAGCCTTTGCAGCAGCTCGAACTTCAACAGGTGACAGCTCCGAAAGCTTGAGGAACTTGTTGATCCGAACCGGAGAAAACTCAATGAAATAACCTCGAAAAAACATGAACACTTCCTTTCCCATGCCCACATGCTTAACATCACCCAGATTTGAGTAAAACTCGGTGATTACCTCACGGACATACTTGGAGCGAATTGAGACAGTATGAGCAAATAAGGCATCATTAATGACAAGATGATAACCCCATTGAATGTCTTTTTAAAAATCCACCAATCTTTCAGCGATTATGTTCCGGTTAGATAAGGATTCGTACCTAGACTAAGCCTCTTCAGTGTAGAACACTCTTGAACGAATCTGTGATCTTGCAGTGATCGTTGTTTTCTGTTTCTTTGGAGATGGAATCCCCATGTTCCAAAATCTTCCTCTTAGACACTTTGAGTTGTTCCTGAACCGAGAGATGGGTTCATGATTCATAGCTATCGGATCCTGGCGGCTCCTCTCGAATCTCCTTTCCTTCCCTCTTGCCCAAATCATCTTCTTCTCCTTCAGATTCCAATTCGCCTTGCGATTCCTCCTCTTCGGACTTTGCTTCATCTCATGACTCGTCTTCTTCACTTCTAGGGTTTCTATTTTTGCCAGAATTAGAGGAGGCAGCGCCGTCAATGGCTTTTTCGTCGCCGGCAGAGGCGACATACCCACCATCGATACTTATCAGATCAGACCAAGTTGGTTCAGCAGCGATTTTAGTGCTCGGAATCTCCTCGCCATTGCTCGATTGTCGATTAGGTGTGGCCGAGCTTCATCGCCGGTTCCATGTCTCTTCTGATGCTCATATGAGCGGCTAATTCTCCCTTGCCTAGTCTCGTTCACCATTGAAGTACTTGAAGTTTTCTCTGTTTTGCTTCTAGGGTTTAGAGACGAAGAGGAAGAAGACTCTTTAACTTCTCCCTTTTGTTTTGCCGCGACTTATAACCCAAAAAACCAACCCAATTTTTCTTTCCTTTTTTTTTTTATTAAACAAATCCCTTTGGCCCAATTTTCTTTTCACTCTAAGCCCAGTTCAAAAATAACCAACAGACACAAATCCTCTTTTGTTTATTTTACGACCCAACTCTTCTTTTCTTCTCATTCGGCCCGTTATAAAACAACATCTATCCCAAATTAAACCAATCAATGAATCGGACCCGAACAATCTGTAATTCACTGCAATAATTTCTTTAAACAAAGACATCAATAGTACAGCACTTAGAACAATATCAACACAACCACATTTAATCAAAAACATGATGGAAATTAAACTTGCAGTGATACTCCATATGTCATTCTTTAAACTGGCCATGAAAATTTTTTGATACAGATTTTATTTACCTTTTGTTATTGAGATGCAGCATGAACTGACACAGCACTTGACACAGAGGCATATACTTAGCTCGAGAGGATTCACAGCGTCTGGTCATCTTTAACTTCAGTGGTTAGCTTTTACACTATCATACTGCAAATTTCTGTTACCGTTCTGTCTCTTGTCGGTACAATCTCTTTTAAAATGGCCTGTTTTGCCACAACCATAGCAGACAACCTTCTTCCCGACTCTTGGCTTTGATTTTCTTCTGCTATTACCATCTAACTGCTTCTCTTTCTGTCTCCCCCTATCCTGGTTGTAGTTTACATACAATCCATCGCCTTGAGATCTCTCTGAGCCGTTGTTCTGATGTTGCTCGTGATGAGATAGCAACGATGCAGTAACTGTCTCCAGCTTTATTGTTTCCTTATCGCACGTTAAAGCTGTTAATAGGTTTTCATATGCAGGGGGTAGAGAACACAACAGAATCATGGCTTTATCCTCGTCCTCAATCTTTACATCCACACGCGTCAGATCACCAATGATTTGATTAAACGAGTTAACATGTTGTACAAGATCACCTCCAACAGGCATCGTCAACCCGTATAACTTTTGTTTCAGATACAACTTTGTAGACAATAACTTCGACATATACAACTTCTCTAACTTATCCCACATAGCTTTCGAAGTTGTAAGATCCATTACCTGATGAGTAATCTCGTCTGACAAACACAGACGAATCATCGAAACTGCCCTCTCCTGCATCTCATCCCAATCATCCTGTGTGATCGCTTCTGGCTTTGCATCTAACATCGTCTTCTTCATATCCTGCTGTGTCAGCAGATCTTTCACCCGCCGTTGCCATAGCCCAAAGTTTCCCTTACCATCGAATCGCAGAATCTTGAACTTAAGAGAACTTCCTCCTCCAGCCATCGTCCTAGAATCACAACCCTAGCCTGAAGTTCTGATACCAATTGTTGTGAATTTGGCCTTATGAAATATTATAGAAGAAATGAAATAAAGAGAAAAAGCAAAATTGAGGCGAATACCCCTTTGTCTAGGGTTTATTATTGATTATGTGGATAATGAATTACAAACCCTTATGACCCCTATATATAAGCCCCAAAAAACCCGATACAACTAGGAATAAGAAATATTATATTCATACTCGGAATAGGAAATATTCTATTCCTAAGATATACCGTCCACCCTCCCACATGTGAACCCTAGTACAACTAGAAATGATATTTTAAGTCACCTAAAATAACACCACAAAATATGATTACGGACTAAACTTACAAGAAGAAACCCCATATATATCAGTTGTATGAAAGCTTCCTAAAAGACTAAAAAGATTTTTCAAATGCAATAGTGATATTTTTAGTAAACAAAGTTTTTCTGTGATATTTTAAAATATGTTTAGTAAACAATGTTTTTCTGTGATATTTTAAAATATTTCTCTAAAATTATATAATAATTAATGTAAGTAAGATAAGTTTTACTTTCGATTTTGGTTCGGGAGAGGGAGCCACGTCCAATGGTCAGGATTCTCCGACCACTCGATTGAGAGATCCCTTGCGTTGATCATGAAAACATTACCATTTGGTCTATTGATGACCCAGAATTTGAACCGAAGAAGATTAGTGGGGATCACTGTTCCCATAACTTCTGCTATTACATAACAAAACGGTTTACCAAAAATTATAATACTTAAGCAAATACATGGGCTAATCTTTACGATATAATAAACAATCCCCAATGGTTTGATATTTTAATACATTTCTATTATAGAATTAGTAGATAGGCTACAAAAGTTATAATATTTTTGGTTGGGTTTGTTGTTACCTTTGCTATAAATGTTCTTTTTATTTGTAACTAATTGGAAAATAATCTATATATTTTTGGCACCGAGGAACAGGGCCTTTTTTAGCATATCTAAGTGGAAGAATCGAACATAATTCTGATTCAAAAATGAAAAATTTCTAAAATATTTTTTAGATATATATTTATAAAGTGAGATTTATAATTTTAAAAAACTATTTTACCATATTAAATATATTTTTAATAAAAAATTAAAACAATAAATCTATATTTTCTAATAGAAATTAGAGATGATAATTTTTTTTGATATGATTTGACTGGAAAAAAAGATGGGGAGAAAAACTCAAAATTTTAGCATAGACCTTTGCTTTGTTTTATTTTATTTTATTATCATATGTTTGAGTCGCGACCTTGACGTAGCGATTTCTATGTAATCATTATCTACTAAATTAAATTAATAAATAATATGTTCTGGAAGAAAACTATATCTTTTATTTATTTATTCAAGTACAAAGAATTACATCGAGTGCTATCATCATCATCATTCATGTTTGGTTCATGTTGGTCAGTCATGAGATATGGATCGTGACAGCAAAACCTAATCTGTTTAATATCATCAAATAGAAATAGCAGTTGGATTAGTTATCAATTTAATTAACATCGCTTTTATTATTTTAAGCTTTTTGTGTTTAAAAGAAGAAAATAGTTTTTTCCCCTGTTTTTGGACACACAAGAAAATAGCTTAATGGGGTGTTTCTATAACCATAATTTATCTATAGGTCTTCAGGTATATAAATAAGCCAATTTTGTAAACGGGCTTTCATTTGTGTCAAAACTTTTCAGTGGGCCCAATATTGCGAAATATTTGATGGACTTTAAGGGCCCAATTAAGACATATATACTTTTTTTTTGAAAAACCGGTTTTTGGCCGGATTGTTTGTTTGAATTTACATTTGCGTTTAGGTTGTTTATGTTACAGTAGTTTATGTTATTGTCGTGACTCGTGCTTAAACAGAGCGCTCCACACTTCGGTTTTTTATTGATCAAAACTCAAAAGTTCGGTTTTGAATATTTCTATATGCTGTAGAGAGATGAGAAGATTCTAGAAGATATCAAATATATCCGTAAATATTATAAGAAGATATTCTATTGATTTGTGTATATCTTAGGGTGATTACATTAATTAGGTTTTAGGTTTTAGGCTAAGGTTACCACTATATAAGTGTATGTATCATATTCTTCATTCTTATGAGAGCAATATCAATTCTTCATATCGTCTCTCATCACTCCATCAATATGGTATCAGAACAGATTATGCTCAAGAGTTTTGATCTCACCATCAAACTCTCTTTTCTCATTTGCTTTAAGCCAAGTGCTTCCATTATTCAAGTCTATCATAGACCTCTGAATCATAACTATAGTGATCTAACGATCGGTTCCAGTTTCTTTTATCTTTGTTTTTATATGAAAAAATGAAGATTTCTAGCTATAGTCACATTTATACATGTTATAGTCGAATTTATATATAATTTAGTTTATACATGATAATAGAGCCGGGTTGATCACCCACCTTAAAGATCTGATCCGGATCCGAATCGATCCGGAAGTCTATTGGAATTCGCCCAAGGCGACGAACGAACTGAGAAGATATGGGCCGAGAAACCTCTTTTGATGAGTTCGGCCCATGATGACAAAACACGCTTGCGAATTCGGTCCAAACCCATAATGATCAGCCGACTTGGAGACTCCGAAGAAAAAAAAAAAAAAGATAACGATCAATAAGGAAATTCACAAAAAATAGGAAATCTTCTGATTTCTTGATTAGGTTTAATAAAACCGATTATCATATTGTATAAATATACATGTAAACTCATACATTAAAGTGATCGAATCATGAATACAAGAACACAAATTCTCGATTTCTTAACTTTCTGACTTCTTTGCTTTAGCTTTAGACAATAGATCCAAACTTACGATATCCGGATTCATCAAATGATATATAGTTGGATTTATATATGATATAGTCAGATGACTAAATGAATACATTCGATGGAATCGATCTCCGACTTCAATATCAATTGGAGGCATTTAATGGCAACTTCGATGAATATGGAGAAACCACTAAAATACAACTACCTGATTAGTATATACGATATAATTTGACCGACTCTTTTACCAATTTTGATCCAAGACATGGATCAATTAATTATTCGGCCAATTGATGTAAAGGATTCGAAACTTTCAAGAAAGATTACTAATTTGAGCTTCCCTTGAACCAATCAACAAAAATAACAAGATTTAACTAAAGTCAACTCTAAAAAATGTATTGATCAAGTTGCCAAACAAATATTATATTGTATTTTTGTGACTTAATTTATAATGTTTTTTATATATCTGTATAAGCCAGTTTCTGAATACCATTGTTGAACAAAAACACACACCTTAAATTCTTCTCATTCATCAATTAAACGCTGACAAAAGATAGAGGTTTGAGGGCGTCGACCACGATGGTGAATACGTATTTTGATCAGGTGGCCGCGACTTTCTACTTGTTTACTTATTTGTTTTCCTTATAGCGAAAGTTTAACCAAATCATATGTATCAAATAATCGGTTTAATTAGATCAAATATGGCTCCTAATGAGGATGATAATCTTTCGACAGAAACGCATGGTCTACGCAAGGGATCTTAGCATCGCATGGTCAGACAACATCGAGTATTGGTCATGGCTTCCTCTCCGGTATGAGATAACTAGGTAAAGACTTCTATAACTTTGATTTATATATTCTATAAACACATTATTATAGGACTATTGGTGTGACTTTGTGAGTGTCCGATCTTGTTTAACCGATCCAATCCAAACCGTATAGGAAAATCGGATTCAAACGGAAAAGGAAAACATCGACTAAGATCTTGATTTCTTTGAAAGTCTTTCAAATCTAAGACACTTATTTTGCTAAAAAAACTGAATGATCATCGTTTTCCATTTGGTATGATCTATATTTATAAGAAGAAAAATTCGAAACCAAAAACAACATTGGACTAAAATTTAACAAAAACAAATTCATATTGAACACTCCTAAACGAAATGTTCGCATAAATCAATGGAAACATGTTTAAACATTCTAGATACTAGTGTAGTCTCCGCGAGTGTATTTTATTATATGCAAATATTAAGTGTATATGATAATATGACTATATATATATATATTTGAATTATTTATTAATCTATGTAAAATATAAATATATTATCCTTTCAAGTAAAATGCTTTAATTTGGAGAACTTTTTCTCATACATTATCCCAACAAAAAAACAATAATAATAAGTGATCAAATCTAAAGAATTCTCTTACTGTTTTATCGAATTAACTTTATGTTTTTATCTTTAATTAAAAAAACTAAGGATAAAAAAGAGTAAATCCAAAATAACATTGTACAAAAAGATGTTCTTTTAGTCTATTAATTCCTATATATACATTAACCGATTATCTTTTTTTTTTTTAACCGATTATCTTTTGTTTCTTCAAGCGAGACACTCATTGAAGCTGCTGTGCTTGAAGCAGTTTGCTGGTTAGCGATTGACGGAAAGTTCGACACGAGAGAACTAACACCAGAGACAATGTACGAGGTGGTTTACGTGGTGAAATTAGAAGATACAGCTTCTGGATGGGAGACACCGGTTAACCTGAAGCTGATTTTGCCCAATAGTAGGGCAAGGCCGCAAGAGCGGAGTGTGAGCTTGAAGGAGCATATAGGGAAATGGTGGGTAGATATACCGGCAGGCGAGTTCATGACATCCTCAGAGAATGCCGGAGAGATCAGTTTCTCCATGTATGAGACCCAAACCGGCTGGTGGAAGAAAGGGCTCTTTGTCAAAGGTGTTGCAATTCGCCCTAAAACCTAATTAAGGCATGTATTTATATATGTATGTCTGATGAATTCTATCATCTGTTACATGTATGCACGCTCCGTTTGTTTATAAATTGATGAATGATCACCTATCTCAATAATGTAAGCATAACTAATCTCATCTAAACTTCGTGGTAATGATTAGTTTTCTTACACAATTTGTTTTTGGGATAAAATATCTTCTAATGAAAGTATGAGAAATAGAGCATATTACGACATGCAGCCCAAAGTGTTTTTATCCCAATTAAGTTCTAATTGGAATTGAAATTGAAAGTGGTACATATTATGATTTTGAATCGGATCTTCAGCGAATTTTTTGTTTGTCAACAATATGGATAAATTTGAATCCGGATGATAATACAACCACGTCATTAGTATAAACTAGTAGGCTATATGTGATATATCATGATTTTCACCGGTTTTCAACCATGATATCCGTTGTTTTATCGAGTCAAAGTGTGTTTTTAGAGTCTTTTATTTCTTTTATCTAGTCTTTACAGGTTTTAAGTAGTTTTGGACGAAACACAGAATTTCGGGTGCAATTGGACTTATGAAGATGTGGGATCATGATGAAGTTTTGGAAACCTGGTGTTATTTGAAAGGCTTTCCTTGATTGGATTGCAATGAAATTTGGAGACAAGATAGCCACTTGAGTTAGCTTTAATTTGGAGTTGGTTTGAAGTCATTCTGATCAACGGTTAGAAAGTTATGCAATTTGTAACAAAGATATGTCAATCTGGCGAGCAGAAGAAGCATGTGCAGGAGATGAGACCAGAAGGAGAAAGATCGATCCATCCAAATCTGGATCGATCCATCCAGAAAAATCTGGCGAGCAGGAATTTTCCAGACCAAGCCATATTGATCCATCCAAACCTGGATCGATCCATCCAGACAGATCTGGCGCACAAGAATTTTCCAGATCGATTCATCCAATTCTGGATCGATCCATCTGCTTCCCAGACGAAAAATGCAAATTCTGACTTTCCTTTTTAGCCCCAGAATCATCCAAACTCCACCAAATCCGACCATAGACCTATATATACTTATTTTAAACTACTTTTGGAGGCTACACTTTTTCTCTAGAAACTTTTATTTTCTACACAAGTTTTTAGTTTATTCTCTTTACAAGTTTTGGGAGAAGATCTCTGAACCCTATTGACAATTTGGAGAAGATTTCTAAACCCTCTTATTTATTTTATTGATTTCATCATGTCTTTAATTATTTCATCTTCTTGTTTCTTTGCTTACATGTCTGAGTAGTTTTATAGTTAGGTTTAGGGTTTCAAGGGAATTTATGAATAATTGAATCAAACATAGATAGGGATTTATCATCTTGTCTTCACATATCGTTGTTCTGATTGTTTAGATTAAATTGATCACTTAATCTCTGATTTAGGGTTTAATCTATTCATCAAAAGTGCTATAGATTGCTTGATAGAACATAGGTGAGTGAATTGTCCTTAGCCAACGAAAGCTGATGTTAATGCAATTTGTGAACATATCAAACCTGCTCGTTAATACTTGTTTAGAATTCTAAGATCAAACGACAGTTTAGATTCTTAGGTTACTAGACAAAATAATTGATACCACGACAGTGGATTGGTTAAACATTCATGTTTGAGTTTAAGACTGCGCTTATTGTTCCTTGAATAATTGTCTGGTTCATGATCTCTGAATTCCTGCGAATTGCCCTAGACTTAACGCTTGTTTTAATTGGTTTTTCATCGTTTTTAATTTTCTATTTCGTTTCACATCATAACAACCACCATATTGTCATCTTAGCTTAATTTCATTCATAATAATTCGTAGTGTGATACTTGGTTCTCGTGGATTCGATCCCTAAATACTACTTCGTTTGCTGTGCACTTGCAGTGATATTTTAGGGTTAAAACTCTGTGTATCAATATGTCATAGTAGAGTTATCAAAATGGGGTTAAACTTATGGATCGACTCGACTTAACCTAACCCATGATCCTAATGTGTTGAATATTTCGATCCTAATGGATTTGATGGGTCAAATGAGCTGAGTTATAATCCATTTGACCCGTTAATTTTTTTCTAAAGCTAAAAAAAAGAAAGTGTTATTAATTTGTTTATTAGATTCATCATCATGCCATAGTCATCACAACATCATCATCATAACATCATCTCAATATCATGATGATACTATAATAATCATAATACCATCATAATCATCACCACCACCACCAAAAATACGGTTATGCAATTTCGCCAAAAACATGATTACTCAATTTTGCCGTCCAAAATACAAATTCACGATTTTCTCCTCAAAAACGTGATTAAGAAATTCCTGCCGAAAATGCGATTCATAATTTCATGCCAAAATATGATTCTATAATTTTTATGTCAAAAAGCGATTCTGCATTTTTTCACCACACACGATTTTACAATCTTTTCGTCAAAAACATGATTCCATAATTTCCCGTAAAAAAAGCGGTTCCGTGGATTTTTCCGTCAAAAATGTGGAATCACAATATTACCTTAAAAAATCGTTTATGCAACTCTCGCAAACACTCATTTCGTGAATTTCCGTAAAAAATGCGAAACCACCATATTTCTAGCTAATAATGCGATCCCACAAATTTACGATTTTTCCACCAAACGCAAGTAATGTGCTTAATGGATTGGACCGACCTAAAACCTTTTAACTTTTAACCTATTGAAATCTTGGATTGGGTAAGGTTACTTATTTTGACATCCCTTTTTCTTGGTCAACTTTGAGGCAAATTTTCTTTCAACTACGACTCAATAAATTCCCGAAATTTAGAACAAATTGCTTTCCCTATTTGGCCAGAAAAGAAGTCAGATCTTACTTGTTTTTGGATACATTTAGCCAGAGAAGAAGTCAACTTGTTTTCGAAGGATTCTTCGAAATTTCTTTCTCATTTCACTACCATGTCGTCTTTTAAAACTTCCATTTTTGGCCACTCAAGTTTCCAGGAAAATACCAAAAGCATACTTTTCATAATAATAATAATGATAATAATAATGACGATGTCAATGACGATGAGAATGTCATCATATTAACTCTATATATTTTACAAAGATTACGTACTTTCAATTTCAACCAAACAGATACATAGGCAAGAAAAAACTACGCAAACTCCTTTTGTTTCTAAGAAAAAGCTCTCCAATGGCAGGAGCTTCTTCTTCTTCTTCTACTTCTTCTATTGTATCATTGATCCCAACGGGACCTCAAGTGTTCATCAATTTCCGGGGAAAAGATGTACTCAAAAGCTTCATCAGCTTTCTTCTGCCTGCCTTGAAAGATAAAAACATCAACGTGTTTTTCGACGAGCGAGAGGAGAGGGGCAAGTTCCTAATCAGCCTGTTTGATAGGATAGGCGAGTCGAAAGTTGCGTTGGTTATCTTTTCTGAGGGATACACCGAGTCGAAATGGTGTTTGGACGAGCTGGTACAAATCAAGGAATGCATGGATCAAAAGAAACTCACAGTGATTCCCATCTTCTACAAGCTTGATCCCACCAAAGTGAGAGGTCTTAGAGGAAACTTCGGCGATAAATTCAGGGATCTTGTAGATAGATATCAACATGAACCTTCCAGAAATGGACGGAAGCTTTGACTTCTGTTTTCCAAACGTTTGCCTTGTCCTTTTCAAAATACAGGTTTTTTTTCTTCTACTTTTATGTTCTTATCACTTAACAAATGGTAGATATGATTATTTGTGTGTTCGGATACTAGTTACAATATTTGTAGACATGTAGTACACTATACCAAGTGTAAAAGAAAGCTAGTTGACCCATTGATTTTTTTTTTGGGGGTCTAATATTAAAGTGACAAATCCGATAAAGATTTCATAAGATCAATCGTCAAGGAGGTTAGGAAAGTGCTGCCGGATATCTCCAAAGGAAGAAATGGAGAAATTAATGACGAAGCACCAAAGTAAGAGCATTTCTCACAATTTCATTGTTCCACCTAGACAATTTCTGATATGAATAGTAGAATCGTCAAATGATTGAATAGCAAAATCATATTTAGCTAATAGAATTTTCACAAAACTGGTTCAAGTAGATTATAACGTTTTATTTTTATAGTTATATTTGTAAATGCAGATTTGGGGCTAGATCTATGTTTGAGCGATGAGAAAATATAAAGATCGAGTGTGCATTAAAAAGAGACACAAAATTTGTTAACGAGGTTCGGTTTTCCCTATTCTCCGGGACCATGTCCATAACAAATCCAGTAGAACAAGACTGCAACTACAATTGCTTATGGTATCCAACACTACAATGCCTACCATTCTTTTCTAGATGAATTTTTCCAAGCCAATCGAATTCTGAGCCAGACTCTTCGCAAGTCTACATCCCTCTAGGATTTCGTGGCTCTCTGGTCTGAGCAAATACTATGCTCGTGCTTCTCTATTTATACATGTAGAGACGAGCACCTAATCAAGTTGGAGATAAACCCAAATCTCCCTTCAAGATTATCCCCTCCTTGATTTTCTCTTGGAGATAATCTTGGATCTTCGTGATGCGAATCACCTACAAGCTGATCCTCCACGTCTATAACCTCTTCTTGGTTGTCCAGCTCAGCTAACATCATCACTTTGTCTAGCTCAGCCATTTTGCTCCACATCTGAGCTACAAAGTCGCTTCCTGAGGTACTTCATGAGTGACACAGGATGTGCCACAGACTGCAGTTCCTTCAGTCTTCACATTTGGTCTCTTTCATATTAAAATTCAGGCAAAATACACTTTCAATATTCATTTCGATGTTTGGACATTATGTTCAGTGAGGAAACCGTTGAAGTTTCAGTGCTGAACGAACTTTACTGGCTAAACAACATGACTGAAAATTTACAGATAAGGAATCAGTCACCGGGGCCATCGTACGAGGTAATACATTTGCTTTTCTTTTTAGTCGATTTTCTTTATATGTTTATTATTATATTATTATATGAAATTGACATGGAGATATTTATATGGACAGTTCAAATTCTGTCATCAATAGACCAAATGGTAATGTTTTCATGATCAACGCAAGGGATCTCTCAATCGAGTGGTCGGAGAATCCTGACCATTGGACGTGGCTCCCTCTCCCGAACCAAAATCGAAAGTAAAACTTATCTTACTTACATTAATTATTATATAATTTTAGAGAAATATTTTAAAATATCACAGAAAAACATTGTTTACTAAAAATATTTTAAAATATCACAGAAAAACATTGTTTACTAAAAATATCACTATTGCATTTGAAAAATCTTTTTAGTCTTTTAGGAAGCTTTCATACAACTGATATATATGGGGGTTTCTTCTTGTAAGTTTAGTCCGTAATCATATTTTGTGGTGTTATTTTAGGTGACTTAAAATATCATTTCTAGTTGGACTAGGGTTCACATGTGGGAGGGTGGACGGTATATCTTAGGAATAGAATATTTCCTATTCCGAGTACGAATATAATATTTCTTATTCCTAGTTGTATCGGGTTTTTTGGGGCTTATATACAGGGGTTATAAGGGTTTGTAATTCATTATCCACATAATCAATAATAAACCCTAGACAAAGGGGTATTCGCCTCAATTTTGCTTTTTCTCTTTATTTCGTTTCTTCTATAATATTTCATAAGGCCAAATTCACAACAATTGGTATCAGAACTTCAGGCTAGGGTTGTGATTCTAGGACGATGGCTGGAGGAGGAAGTTCTCTTAAGTTCAAGATTCTGCGATTCGATGGTAAGGGAAACTTTGGGCTATGGCAACGGCGGGTGAAAGATCTGCTGACACAGCAGGATATGAAGAAGACTATGTTAGATGCAAAGCCAGAAGCGATCACACAGGATGATTGGGATGAGATGCAGGAGAGGGCAGTTTCGACGATTCGTCTGTGTTTGTCAGACGAGATTACTCATCAGGTAATGGATCTTACAACTTCGAAAGCTATGTGGGATAAGTTAGAGAAGTTGTATATGTCGAAGTCATTGTCTACAAAGTTGTATCTGAAACAAAAGTTATACGGGTTGACGATGCCTGTTGGAGGTGATCTTGTACAACATGTTAACTCGTTTAATCAAATCATTGGTGATCTGACGCGTGTGGATGTAAAGATTGAGGACGAGGATAAAGCCATGATTCTGTTGTGTTCTCTACCCCCTGCATATGAGAACCTATTAACAGCTTTAACGTGCGATAAGGAAACAATAAAGCTGGAGACAGTTACTGCATCGTTGCTATCTCATCACGAGCGACATCAGAACAACGGCTCAGAGAGATCTCAAGGCGATGGATTGTATGTAAACTACAACCAGGATAGGGGGAGACAGAAAGAGAAGCAGTTAGATGGTAATAGCAGAAGAAAATCAAAGCCAAGAGTCGGGAAGAAGGTTGTCTGCTATGGTTGTGGCAAAACAGGCCATTTTAAAAGAGATTGTACCGACAAGAGACAGAACGGTAACAGAAATTTGCAGTATGATAGTGTAAAAGCTAACCACTGAAGTTAAAGATGACCAGACGCTGTGAATCCTCTCGAGCTAAGTATATGCCTCTGTGTCAAGTGCTGTGTCAGTTCATGCTGCATCTCAATAACAAAAGGTAAATAAAATCTGTATCAAAAAATTTTCATGGCCAGTTTAAAGAATGACATATGGAGTATCACTGCAAGTTTAATTTCCATCATGTTTTTGATTAAATGTGGTTGTGTTGATATTGTTCTAAGTGCTGTACTATTGATGTCTTTGTTTAAAGAAATTATTGCAGTGAATTACAGATTGTTCGGGTCCGATTCATTGATTGGTTTAATTTGGGATAGATGTTGTTTTATAACGGGCCGAATGAGAAGAAAAGAAGAGCTGGGTCGTAAAATAAACAAAAGAGGATTTGGGTCTGTTGGTTATTTTTGAACTGGGCTTAGAGTGAAAAGAAAATTGGGCCAAAGGGATTTGTTTAATAAAAAAAAAAAGGAAAGAAAAATTGGGTTGGTTTTTTGGGTTATAAGCCGCGGCAAAACAAAAGGGAGAAGTTAAAGAGTCTTCTTCCTCTTCGTCTCTAAACCCTAGAAGCAAAACAGAGAAAACTTCAAGTACTTCAATGGTGAACGAGACTAGGCAAGGGAGAATTAGCCGCTCATATGAGCATCAGAAGAGACATGGAACCGGCGATGAAGCTCGGCCACACCTAATCGACAATCGAGCAATGGCGAGGAGATTCCGAGCACTAAAATCGCTGCTGAACCAACTTGGTCTGATCTGATAAGTATCGATGGTGGGTATGTCGCCTCTGCCGGCGACGAAAAAGCCATTGACGGCGCTGCCTCCTCTAATTCTGGCAAAAATAGAAACCCTAGAAGTGAAGAAGACGAGTCATGAGATGAAGCAAAGTCCGAAGAGTAGGAATCGCAAGGCGAATAGGAATCTGAAGGAGAAGAAGATGATTTGGGCAAGAGGGAAGGAAAGGAGATTCGAGAGGAGCCGCCAGGATCCGATAGCTATGAATCATGAACCCATCTCTCGGTTCAGGAACAACTCAAAGTGTCTAAGAGGAAGATTTTGGAACATGGGGATTCCATCTCCAAAGAAACAGAAAACAACGATCACTGCAAGATCACAGATTCGTTCAAGAGTGTTCTACACTGAAGAGGCTTAGTCTAGGTACGAATCCTTATCTAACCGGAACATAATCGCTGAAAGATTGGTGGATTTTTAAAAAGACATTCAATGGGGTTATCATCTTGTCATTAATGATGCCTTATTTGCTCATACTGTCTCAATTTGCTCCAAGTATGTCCGTGAGGTAATCACCGAGTTTTACTCAAATCTGGGTGATGTTAAGCATGTGGGCATGGGAAAGGAAGTGTTCATGTTTGTTCGAGGTTATTTCATTGAGTTTTCTCCGGTTCGGATCAACAAGTTCCTCAAGCTTTCGGAGCTGTCACCTGTTGAAGTTCGAGCTGCTGCAAAGGCTGATTCAGTCAGTCTGAACAAAGTCGCCTGCTACTTACTTGGAAAGAGAGGGAAGACATCTGCAGATTTAAGGTCAAGAGATCTACCTCCTAGAAATGCAGTTTTGGCTCAACTCGCTGCCTACAATTGGTTTCCAACAACCCATAGGTCTCATGTCTCCCAAGATCGAGCTCGGTTAATCTACAAGTTGGTACATGGTGTTCGTGTGGATTTTGGACTAATGGTGTATGAGCTGGTAATGGGTTTACGTGGCATTCAGAAGAATGATAGCCGGAAACTTGTGTTTCCCCACTTGATTTACGGGCTGATACAAGATCAACGTGAGCTCCCTCTTAAGTTTGGTGAATTGCTGATCAGCCCAGTGTACTATCATAAAGACAGAAGAACTGGACAGGATGTAGTCAAGAAGGAAGCTGCTGAAGCCAAGCTAAGGACGAAAGGCAAGGAAAAAGCTAAGTCTGTGAAGCCCTCTACATCAACTGCTGCAGAAACTGAGTCTTCAGAGGATGAAAAAGTTATCGACATTGTTCAGCTAGGGTCAATACGTGAACCAAAGGGTCCTGCTAGTCGTAAAATAATTTGTGAGGCTCTCGAGCGCTCTGCATTGGTTCTACATATGCTTACAGAAGTTGTTCAGAATCTATGACAGGCCATGGAAGGTATGCTCTCTTAATCCTTGTGTTCATTCTCTATGCGCTGATCGGTCTTGTTTTTAACTTGTGTGCTCACAAGCAGGGGGAGATGATGAGGAAAGTGGCTAGGAGATGACTATGATTCGTGGGGGGAGCATGACCGAATCTGATTTTTTGGTTTTTCTTGATGATTCGGTTCATGAATGATAGGATTCTTGGGGAGTTAGGAGTTTTTGTGCGTTTGTGGATGTGTTTTTGAACATTGGTTGTTTTGAATTCCTGTAACTCCTTAATTCGGCTAAGACTCTGTATGACTTTTGCAAGGTTATTCAGTATTGTTCAGTCTTGTCTGGAATCCTATGTTTGCCTGGTCTCGTGTGTTGCTGTGTGTATTTGTCGCAGGTGCTTGTGAGACACACAATGTTAAAAAGGGAGAGATTGAAGATGCAGCTGATTGAAGCAGTGCAAAGTACTATAGGAAGTGATACAAGCAGACTGGGTTAAGCATCAAACGAAGTAAGGTTGAAGAGATGGGCTTGGACTAGGTGGCTTAAGCTGATATGAACGAGCCAAGATACAGTAGCTGAGCTGGAGAAGCATCTTGGAAAGGATCAAGGAGCATTGGAGATTTTCCTTATGTCTTGACAAAGAATAAGGAATATGTTATATTGTTGAAGATTCGATATAATCTCAACTTGGAGATCAAGGCTGGGTCTGGCCGTTTTTCCTATTGTGTATAAATAGGAGTGTGTGCCTTGTAGGGCGTTAACACGATTAAAAGCATATTTCTTAGCAAAAGGGTTAGAGATTGTCTTGTAAGAGATCTTGATCAAAGGGGCTAAGTGGTAGTGAGAGGTTCATAAATCGTGTATAGATCTGTGAACGTGTGAGGCTAGATTGAAGTTGGTGAGTGGAACTTGTAAATACACTTAACGTTTTGATCTAGTAATGAATTTTTGAAAAAAAATCATGTGTTATTGTGTTCGTTTCCTTGTGTATTAAGTAAAGATACGTGGTTTGTATGCGATTTAATAGTTTTGGAAATAAATTAATAACATATGTGATTCGTATTATAGTCCTTAATTGATTTTGAAGGGGTTGATAACTGTTATGAATTCGGTCGAAGTTTAGATGAATTATTACCATGACATGCTCTTTGTTGTCCGTGAAGTGGAATTTAATGTTATAAATTTATAATCTGCAAATTGAAAAAAATATAATATGCATGATATTTGGTACCGAATAAAATATAACAATTCTAACATTCAACTGTCAAAACAAACTAATAGCACATTCAAATATAACAATTTCCGGATTGTTTTGTGTTGTAGTTTGGAAGTTAAACGATTTTTTTGTTGTTGATGGATTTAATTGTGAAGTTGACACTTGGAATATATAATATAAGGAAACAATTTGAAGAGGTCTTAGACACTTGGAATATAAGGAAAGACTTTATGAGAGTAGACCTCTGCAGCCAATGATACTCATGCGATCATCTTAATAATGGACACTTGAATACTTACCTAATTGTTATGTATATATATACACACACACACACACACACAATATAGGTAGATAAAAGTTAATTAGTGTTGATAACCAACCGGTGGCTATTTTTTAAAATGGTTTTTATTCATTGGTCGAGTTCATAAATTGATTCCTTTATAGTTTATCTATTTCGCCACTGCGAAATGGTCTAAGATTAGTTGAATTTTATTTTAAAAATTTGGGAATTCAAGCAACCGAAATGTTTATAGTTTAGCAGTTTTGTCCCGTTGGTTTAGGTTATAGATTGGTTCATATTTGATGTATATATTTGAACACTACGAAGTGCCCTAAAATTAATCTGAATGTTGATTGAGAAAAAAAAACAATATTCGGATTTTATTTGATAAAATATGAATTATATTTACATGAACTTGGCATGTTTAAAAGTTTCATTAGGCCCTAAATACAGTATGAATGAAACATAGGAAGGTACTAAGAGTCGGTTTACTCATAGCCTATGAGTCATAGGTGAACCACTGAGTTTAGGAGGGTGCAAACCAGCAAGTAAACCAACTAGAATAAACTAATTATGTTGCACTTATCGATTAAGTTGAAGACCAATTCAATATTGGTTAATAAATTACCAAAAATTGTAGAGTACTTATCAAAATTATCACAAGGACTTACGTCTATTAATACGTCAGATTAGCACTATGGTTTAAGTCATCTCAACAAAAACAAAGGGTCAGACAACAATCAACCAAACACTCTATTGCCTGAGAGAAAAAAAGCTCTACCATGGCGGCTTCTTCTTCTTCTGGTGCAGGACGGTTCTCAAAAGGCCCTCAAGTGTTCATCAACTTCCGCGGAGAAGAGCTGCGCAAAGGCTTCGTGGACTATCTCGAGATTGCTTTGAAAGAAGCGAAAATCAACGTTTTCATAGACGACCACTTGGAGCTGGGCACAAAATTACAGGAACTGTTCGTTAAGATCGAACAGTCAAAGGTCGCGCTGGCGATCTTCTCGGAAGAGTACACTACTTCGGTATGGTGCTTGGACGAGCTGGTCAAGATCAAAGAATGTGTGGATAAAGACACTCTTATAGGGATCCCTATCTTCTACAAACTGGAGACTTCAGTCGTGAGCAATCTCGAAGACAAATTTGGTGATAATTTCAGGAGATTGAAACGCAATAATCAGCACGATCTAGTAAAAACCGAGAAGTGGGAGGAAGCTTTAACGTCTATTCCGCAACTAAAAGGCATGCACTTATCAAAAGAAAGGTTTTCCTTAGTCCCTTCTCGTTCTCTTATTTATTACTGAAAGTACCCAATCCAAACTTAGACTTGTAACACTGCATGGTGGTTTGCTTACTCTCTAGTGGTTGATCACTGCGTATATCTTTATGTGGCAGAAAAGCCTAGATTCTTACATATCCTGGGATTAGTTTTGAGACTTTAGTAACTTGTTTGCAAGTAAAACACTTGAAAACTATAACATGTAACTCTATAGAAAGTAAAAGACTTGCATTTGAGACTTAGTAACTTGTTTGCAAGTTTTACATTATTTCTGATTAAAATTAAGACTGACGATGATGAAATTTCGTGTGTCTTATACTAACTAATGTTTCTTTAAAGTTATAAATTATAGAATTGCTGTTAACAAAATATAATTATAGTAATGAAAAGCCCATTGCGACGAAATTGAAGATAGAGGCTAAAAGTTAATTAATAACTAATGCATGCATGACTTTATTTAAGTGGCTAATGTATTTGACTTTTCTATTTTATTGTGTGGTTTGAATATTCTAATATATGCGCAAATTATATTGATTTTTTTCTCTTATAAATACATAGTTTAGCATGTACAATTGGGAAGTTTTAAACAAAACATATATGAATGCATAATATCTCTATTTAATTAAGATAATTAATGATTTTGGTCTAATAAAATCAGTTTTCTTTAAAATTTATTAGGTTTCATGGGATTGCAACTCAAAACCTAACAATAATTGAAAGGACTCATATTATCTCCCGACCAAGTTGGGAATATTAAGGCTGTGTTTTGAGACTATATACTACATCTGTTTCTTTATGAATATAGTTTTAAACTTTTTCACACATATTTAAAACATAAAATAAAATTTTCTCTTATACCATTAATTTATGCACTTATAATAAAAGATGAATTTTGTATAACCGTCTACAAGAAAAATAGAACAATATTTTTATGAAATAAAAATAAAGTCTTCAAACCACATTTATTATGAAACTAAGATATGAAGTATATATTAAGTCCAATATGTAACTCTTAGAATTGTCAATTGTCAATTGAGCCAGAATTTTTTTTTTTTTTTTTTTTTACTTTTGAGCCAGAATTTTGCAACTGTTTATTAATTTCTCTCACTCTTACCGTATGACAGTGACCGGTCCGATAGAAAGTTCATAAACTCAATCGTCAAGAGGGTTAAGGCATTGCTGGACAATATCCCAATGGAACGAAACACAGATAGTTCCATGATATATGCAAGGAAAATCGATATCACTCATTCGGAGAAACCCGAAAATTGGACTCTAAAATACGAAAATCGAGACGATCCAGTACTAGCCGAGAAATGGGAGGAAGCTATAGCGTCTATTACGAAAAAGCACGGTGTGGAGTTGCTAGAACACGGGTTTGTCTTTCGTCTCTTCTCTCTCTCTCTCTCCTTTTTTCTATAAGGAGACTTCTTAACCACCAAAATCTACACTATCAGACCCAAAAAAAAAAAAAACCCAAAATCTATACTAATATCTGAATCTGAAAAAAGGAAAGATGTAAAAAACGCAGTATTTTAAAAGATATATGATTTTTTAGCTATGGTTTTCAAAAATTCTACAACCTTTAAAATATTCTAAAAATACCACAAAAAAGTTTCTGAAGAATTTCTAAAAAATTTCAGAAATTGTCTGAAATTAGTTGTAGGGACTATAATTCATAAAATTTTCTGAACTCTTTGAAAAAACATTTTTTGAGTTTCTTTTATAATTTTTGTTTTGTTTTGGGTATTTTAAGAAAACAAAACATAAAATATGATATTTTAGAAAATTTCACAATATTATATATATATATATATCTATTCCATCGTCTATGAAGAGAAGGTGGTTGATCTAGTGATTTCTTCTCATTTGCGTCGTATGACAGTCACATGTCCGATAGAACATTCATAGACAAAATGACTGTGGAGGCTAAGAAATCGCAGGAACATATTAGAAAAAGGCAGATCAGAGAGAACAATCCGAAGCAATTCAGATACGACAGTCTGAAGTAGTTCAGAACAGACAGCCTGAAGCAGTTCAGCTAGGACAGTCAATAGCAGTTCAGAATAGACAACCTGAACAAGTTCAGATACAACAGCCGACCGTAAATCCCCAGGGGTTTACGTTCAATGTAAGGCAACTCAAGATAAACGATTCGCATAATGCCAGAAAATGGACCTTTATGTCTACATCGGAGTCACCCAAGTAAGAGTTTTGTTACGAGTTATATATAAATTCTCAACAACATGCATTCTTTGAATTTGGGTGGTATGCAAAAGCAGTACCAGAAACCATGTCTTGATCATAATGTATAATTTCCTTATTCCTCTATTAGTTTTTTTGTTTGTTTAACTATTCATCTATTACTTATTAGTAGGGCTGGATCCGGATATCCTGGTATTGCAGAGTATCTGAATCCGGATCCGTAGTAAAAATATCCGGATCCGGATTCATGGCTTCCGGAAATACAGATTTCGGGTATCGGACCAAAAATCAAGATATCCGCGGATATCCGGATTCGAAAATAATAATTAAAATAACTAAAATAACATAAAAAAACTTTAAAAAAATTATTAATTAAAATTTTGAATAATAGTTTTTCAAAATAAATATGATATATTATAAAAAAACTAAAATCAATTTTTATATATATTTTATATAAAAATAATTTAATATATGTAAAAAATATATGTTTTTCAATATTTAATATACTAAATAATATTAACTTTTTTTGAAAATTAACTAAAATGTATCACATATACATTTTATTATGTATAAAAATTAAATTCAAAAATATGTTTCTACTTTTTAAAATGATTAAATGAGAATTTTTTGAAATTTTAAGATTATACTGACTGATCCACAAAACTAAACTCTAAAAACTAAACCCTAATCCAACAATTTAAATTATAAATCCTTAAAAATTATTTTTAGTGTGTGGTATTTTTGAAAAGAAAAAAATTTTAGTCGTATTTTTGGAAGAAAAAAACTAATGATGATATGTTTGGATCAAAAACTTATTTTAGCGGTATTTTAAGAAATTTCTCTTTTTAATATTCAATATGCTAAAGAATATTAACTTTTCTTTGAAAATTAACTAAAATGTATCACATATACATTGTGTATAAAAATTATATTCAAAAATATGTTTCTACTCTTTAAAATGATTAAATGAGAATTTTTTGAAATTTTAAGATTATACTGACTGATCCACAAAACTTACAATTATAAAGTGGATCACAGTTGGTGTTTCAAGGAACATAGACATTGGCAGACCGGTCTGCCAAACCCGTAAAATACTAGAACCTATCGAAACGCAGATTAAATGGAATGGAATGAATTAGATTGCCTTTGACATTCCTCTGCTTATTCGAGAATGGTTCAATGGTTCATTGCAATCCATTTATAAAATTTAAGTCATTTAAAATAACACACGCTAAAAACTGTTTTTTTTTTTTGTAAATAAGTGTTTGTTTAGTTTCTCTTGATTTATATCTTTGGCCCGTCCGTGTATATAGAGAAATCACTTTTCAAAAACGTAAAAGTTTGATGAATATTATAATTACTAAAAATAGCGGAATCACGATATCAAAACGTGAAAATGGTATACCATTTATAACCAGTGTAAAAGCGTAAATAAATGTTTTCATAAAATGAGCGAGTAATAAAATTAATACAAAATCAAGTGGTGGTGGCCTAGTGGTAAAAGGGCTCAGGGGAAAGAGTAAACTCTTCCAACCTGAGTTCGATTCCCCTGTGAATACTTTCACCTCCATTTGGTCAGTCGAAATGGTACCACGTTTTAGGCTCATTAGAAAATCCGGTGAGTGGGCTACTCGACGGCTACACTCATCCTGGGGGATTAGTCGGATGGTAAAAATCTGGATCACTCCCTAGTTATAAAAAACAAAAATCATATTAATACATACAAAATGACTTAGATTTGGTGTTTAGGACGAATTACAACACCTTTGACTATAAGCCCTGACCTCCACATATTGGCATCATGCTCATATAATGAGAAACTGATCTCTCCGACGTTGTCCTTCGACATCGTGAACTCACCGGCCGGAATATCGATCCATTGCTTCCCTATGCGTTCCACAAAACTCACACTATGCTCTTGCGGTGTCTCATTAGAGCTAGTCACGACGAACTTTATCTTAACCGGTGCCCAGCCCCATCCGTAAGCGGTATCTTCTAACTTTACCATGAAAACCACCTCGTACTTTGTCCCCGAACGCAGATTTTTTGTGTCAAACACATCTAACCAGCAAACTTCATTCAACACAGCGCTTTCAATGACTGCATCGCTGCATACACCAATTTATATGGGTTTGATTGGCAGAGTTTTTAGAAGAGCATTATGTTTTTTAATATTCAATCAAAATTTGTTAGTAGAGCATAAAGAAGAGCATTTAGAAATGGTAAATGTTATCTAAAGGTTCATACCCTCTATGCTTTAGTGTGGAGCTTTTTTGTAGAGCATTGACCCCTATTATATTAAAAAAAAATTAAATCAATCTATATTACTAATTTATTTCGTTAAGATAACTTAAAAATAGGGTTATATTAAAATTTAATTAATTTTAGTTGTTCTATTATTTTTAAAATAATACTATAGTAAAATAAGAATTTAATAAAATATTTAAATTTGAAAAATTATAAAAAAAATTATGTTATAGTTTATAAATATAATTATAATGCATTAAAAATACAAATACATTTACTTTATTGGATAACATAAAAAATTAAAATTAATATTTTTAATTAATATTTACCATTATATATATATATATATATATATATATATATATATTTTGGGATAATAATATTATAATAAAAGAATATCTTAATAAAATATAATTTAAATTTGAAAAATTATTAAAAAATATTTATAATTTATTAATATAATATATTTATAATGCATTAAAAAAATATAAATTATTTTATATAATTAATTTTAAAAATATAATTATAAAATTAATCTAACAAATATAATTATAAAATTAATCTAATGAATTAAAATAATTAATTATTATTTTATATAATTAATTTATTTTGTGTGATAACATAAAAATAGATTATATTATATTTAATTTTAATTTTTATATTTTTAAATTTGTATTTACCATTTGTTTATTTATTATATATATACATATACTGTATAATGCATTATAATAATAAAAATAAATATAAAAAAATATTTTTCTATAATTTTAGAGAAATGATGAGATATGCCACTTTTTAACTGTCACTTTGCAAAAATGTCAAAGTTTAAAAACTTTTACAAACGTGCCACTTTTTTTTCCCCATATCCCCATATTACCTGATGAGTAATCTCGTCTGACAAACACAGACGAATCGGCGCAAGTGCTCTCTCCTGCATATCATCCCAATCATCATGTGTCATCGCTCCTGGCTTTGCATATAACATCGTCTTCTTCATACCATGTTGTGTCAGCAGATCTTTCACCCGCCGTTGCCATAGCCTAAAGTTTCCCTTACCATCGAATCGCGGAATCTCAAACTTGAGAGAACTTCCTCCTCCAGCCATCGCCCTAGAATCACAACCCTAGCCTGAAGCTCTGATACCAATTGTTGTGAATTCGGCCCTATGAAAGATTATAGATGAAATGAAATATATAGAGAAACCAATATTGAGGCGAATATTCCTTTGTCTAGGGTTTATTACAGATTATGTGAATAATAAATTACAAACTCTTATGACCCATTTATATAAGCCTCAAAATCCGATACAACAAGGAATAAGAAAATATTCTATTCCTAAATAGGAAATATTCTATTCCTAAGATATACCGTCCACCCTCCCACATGTGAACCTTGTCCAACTAGGAACGGGATTTTAAGTCACCTAGAATAACACTTTTAGTTATTTTCCCTCACTCGTATTGCAGCGACGAGAGCAAAAAAATCACTAAAATTGTGACGGCAGTTGAGAAAGTTCTGATCAAAATCCAGTTGGAGGGAAGTCAAAAGGCCTCTGTGGATCTTTCAGAAGATATAGACACTGGAACTTACTCAAGCGGAGAAAAGGACAATACTTTTTTTGGAATAGAACAAAGCTTGAAGGAATTGGAAGAGAAGTTGGATCAAAAGACATACAAGGGAACTCGTATCATTGGAGTTGTTGGCATGCCCGGAATTGGTAAAACCACACTGCTGAAAGAGCTCTTTAAGAAGTGGCAGCCTAAGTTTACTAAGCGCGCATTTATCAATCAAATCAACCACTTGGAGTTGGAATGCTTGCCCACATTGCTTTTAGTAGAGTTACTAGCGTTTAGACATCCCCATATAGAATATGTTGAAGAACTATACGAATCGTACAAGGGCCAAATGCTCCAACGCAAAGTTCTTGTCATTCTTGACGATGTTAGTAAAAAGGAACAGATAGACGCTCTTCTCGGGAGACAAGACTGGATTAGTGAAGGAAGCAGGATTGTCATTGCAACAAACGACATGTCCTTATTAGATGATCTGGCTCATGATACTTATGTGGTCCGGCAATTGAACCACAGTCACGGCTTAAAACTTTTTCGCCATCACGCCTTTGATGATGATGATCAAGCCAATCCTCTCAATGGAGATTTCATGAAGCTATCACAAGATTTTGTTCACTATGCAAGAGGCCATCCACTAGCTCTTAAAATATTGGGTAATGATCTTCATGGGAAAAAGGATATAAAGCATTGGAAAGAAAAACTAACGAACTCGCACAGAATACCAGCCGTAATATTGGAAGTGTCTTCCAAGTGAGTTATGATGCATTGACTCGAGAGCAGAAAGATGCATTTCTCGACATAGCCTGTTTCAGATCGCAAGACGAGGATTATGTAGAAAGTTTACTGGCTTCATCTGAACCTGGATCTGCCGAAGCAATAAGTGTAGTAAAAGCTCTCAAGGATAAGTTCCTGATTAATACTTGTGACGGCCGTGTGGAGATGCATGATCTACTCTATACATTTTCTAGGGAACTTGATCCTAAAACATCTACTGGTAGCAGAGAACGAAGGCTGTGGCTCTATGGAGACATAATCAAGGGACGCAATGTTGATGTACTGCAAAATCAAATGGTGAGACATGAAGTTCCTCCAGCATTTTATTGGTAAAAGCTTACAATTTTACTCGTAGCTAATTTCATGTTGGTTATTGTTGTTATTCATTACCAGAGAGCTCCCAATGTCAGAGGTATTTTCCTAGATTTGTCTCATGTGGAGGGCGAAACGAGCTTAGACATTGACCACTTCAAATATATGCGTAAGCTCCGGTATCTCAAGTTCTACAATTCTCATTGTCCTTAGGAATGTAAAACCGACAATAAGATAAATATCCCTGATAGACTTGAGCTAAGATTGAAAGAGCTCCGATGCCTCCACTGGCTGAAATTCCCATTGGAGGAACTTCCAAACGATTTTATTGGGATAAATACAAAAATATATATGTTATATTTCCTATTACGATAAGGAAGTTGCCCAATAGGAAGTTGGAAGTCTTGGATCCCCTTGACTTGCCCAATAGGAAGTTGGACTAGAGAGGGAGACAAGAAAGACGAGGAAGACAAGATTGAGTCGGATCATGTTTTCATAGGCTACACTAGTTGCCCACACACCATAAGGTGTCTCGAAGACGAGAACTCTGATAAATGCAATTTTACTGAAGCCTCCCTTCAGTTTACTGTGACAGCTGGTACAAGTGAGATGGGACAATTCAAGGTGCTGAGGTGTGGTTTGAGTTTGGTGTACGCAAAAGATAAAAACAAAAATAGTTCTCAAGAGGCAAAGTATGATATGCCTGTTGAAGTGAGCTCTCAAGAACCTCAAAACGGGATGATGGAGGAGCAAAATGAAATAAGAAAACAAGAAGTGATGATGGTCGACCTACGAAGAAGCGAAATACCAGAAGGGTTGATAATATCCAGTGTCACTCAAACTTGTGGTGCGAGTGTAGCTCCAAGAATGGAAGATAAACACAGTGGTCAAGCAAATGGTTGAAAATCTCCAAGGAGGGATGAATATGTTTCAGGTGAACCACATCCTTCTTACACAAAAATCCAATTATGTAATAATAAAGAAGACTGTGCATTGGTAAAAATGTGGTTCATGGTACTGATATCATTGGTGGAGCAAATCCTTCTGGAGCAGTTTGTGTTCTTTTTGCTCTCTGTGTAAAGCTAAATCACCTGTTTCCAGCCAATATCCCCTCATTTACCATCAAGCCAACGGATTTGTCAGAGTAGTGATTTTTGTTTACAAAAGATTCTGTTTTACTTACATTTTATTTTCATTTGACGATTTGCTTCTCTTGATGGTTTTATTTCTTGTAATGGGATTTTTCCAAGAAACTGTTAGCTTCCATGGCGAATATTGAGTTATGATTTTTTATTTTTCTCGAACTTATCACTGTCAAACAATACGAGTGAGGGATATCAATACATCAACTATTTTCTTTCTACTTACTTGGTTCCGTGTTCTTTTGCCAGTAATAGTTTTATTTTTCTTAATGAAGTCAAAATTAAATACGCACATACTCTGGACTAAACATAATTCAACTTCATATAATGATATTAACAAGCATACAGAGAAGATAAAGAATAGGCTTTTTGTTGTTGTTAAAGAACGATATATGAATAGATCAAGAAAAGTTGAGACTCAAAAGTTAGATTCTAACCACTAATTGTGGAATTACGTTTCATAACGTCAATGACCACCACGGCGATGATCAGCCACACCGTGGCCATCTGAACGAAGAACATCTTCTTCATTGTGGCCGCCTTTGGAACGTTTACTCTAGTGATTTTGCGTTTTGTTTATGAATGAGAAGATTTTAAGATGTGATCTGTGCAAATGTTACTTTGGGATTTGGTTTATATAGAAATTTATATTTTGAAATGATTAAATTTGATTATGAGTTTTCTCATTGATTAAAAAACCCTCAATTGTGATCATTCTTGGAGCTTTATCACCTAATCCACACATCAACTGTCTAATAATTAATTGATATAGATTTCGTTATTAGAAGACCAAAAAAAAAGTGAAGTCAAATTATGTCGAATTAAATCTTTAAGACTTCACTTTTTTTTAAAGGACGACCTTAATAAAGCCAAAACTGAAACAATCTTACTCAAATATAAATTCAAATACAAATACAAATTCAATGGTAAACATAAACACAGCCATATTACAAAGCATACAATCTTCAACTTTATTCATTTAAAGAACTATATATAGATTAGCTCGGATATTTAGTACATTTGCAAGATCTTTAAGCACGGAATTTCTATTCCACCGCACTGCAAAAAAAGTTGAAAAAGACCCAGTGGACTCGTTGACAAAACAAAACAAAAATATAAAGTAAGAACTTGATCTCTGTTGTTCCATCATTGCGGGAATGGAAACTGGCTTCAGATGATTGGACTGAGGCGTGGGATACCTGATGCATCTTCTCATAGCTCGTGATCCAGGATTCTGGCAACCGCTGCAACAGTTCTTCGCGGGTTATTTGGCGAGGGATCTGGATAGAATTGGGCGCTTGGGAAGCGGATGTTACTTCAAGATATAACGCATCATCAGACGAAGGTAGTGCAAGATCAAGAGCATGATCTTGGATTCGATAGACGATTTGATGGTGTAGCGTTGCGACTATACTTTTTTCTTTCATAGGTGCTCCGATTAGCTGTAGTTGAACCTTGAGTGTTTTGAGGAGAACTTCATAGTCGTTGATGTTGTTCTGATAGTCGTTGTGGTGGATGAGAGTAGGCAGGGCATGGACTTTACTGGATTTGACGTTGACTTGAACAGGACGGTGAAAGAAGTAGATCGTATGAGGAGTTCCTCTTTAATCTTGGCGAACTCTAGTGACGGGAATCCTTCAATTGTAAACAGACGAGGTACGTCAAATCTGCGGATATAAAAGCGGACGCTTCAAGGATTCCGAGATCTATTATCACTCCACGTTCAAAGAAATCTTAGCAGTCAAAAGGGCAATTGAGAAGTTTGAGTTCCATCTGATTGGACATAAACAGAGGAGAACTTCATGTCATGGCAAACTACGAAAATCGGCGAAAACAACGGGCTTGCCATTCAAGAAACTCAAGAAACACGGAGGTCCAAATCCTTTTTTCAACCCTTATACGATCTACTTCTTTCACCGTCCTGTTCAAGTCAACGTCAAATCCAGTAAAGTCCATGCCCTGCCTACTCTCATCCACCACAACGACTATTCCTGCATTTAATGTAGTTTGAACCGTTCCGATGCAAGCTTGTTGGTATGACCGTAGCCTTGAGTCGACTAGGGCGATACGTGCTACAACTGGTAAACCTTTTCGAGCGTGTAAGGTTAAACCTATTCTCACAACACCGAAGTGTAGATGAGTGTAGCCCTGCTGTTGCCATAGTCGTGGGAGATTTTCTGGAATGTTAAGAGAGATGAATTGCTCTTCTTCGGTGGCTGGGACTTGGCAAGATGAGAATTTGCTGGACTGGACATATTCCATGATTCTTCGATTAGAGGATGGTCATTCTCCTTGAATGGTAGCGAGACGAAAAACTCCGAGTTTAGCCATAACGGATTTTGGCACTTCTGAAGGAAGTCGGTGTGAGAATCTGCACACGAAAACGTCGTGAGTTCCTCTTTAATCTTGGCGAACTCTAGTGACGGGACTCTTCAACCGATTCATGACTAGAGGAGGAAGTGAGAGTCGGTTTCTTGATTGGGTTTACAAGAAACTCGGATTCTTTTGGTCGTCTGGGCTTAAGTCGTGATGGTTTTGGACATATCTACTGGGATGTTTGTTCGTGCACTGCTTGTATGAACACAACATTGGACTCCGACGACGACGATCGACGAAGAAGAACCTACGACTCCAGATCTGACGAAGCATCTCTCCCAATCCAATTCGGTATAGGCGAACCTTCGACTACTCCAAAGACCGAATCAAATATCAATGAGGTCTTTTCAAGCGATTGTCATCGGGGAACTCGAGGAGCGCTGTAGCTAGATGGGCTTGAGGTGCAAATTGTCCATCCTTAATTTCCATGCCAAGAAATTCGATGTTGGGCTGAGCGATGATCATTTTTCGGGATGAATTTGGCACAACATATGATGGTAAACACGTCCCAATTCCGAAGTAAAGAAGCCGAGACCACTTCTCTCAAAAACCAACTTACAGACCTCCAAAAGAGCCTCTGATACCAGGATCTAAAGGTATGCATAGATGGTCAGTCGTATTGACTAAGTCGTATTGACAAACGCGGGTCGAGTAATATTCCAGGTAAAGGGAGCTTTACGGTCGCTAGGGACACGTATCCTACAGACTGACGCAAGTGACAAATATTGGGGAGCAATTTTATTTGAAGAATTAGATGGCAAACGTCAAATCTGCGGATATAAAAGCGGACGCTTCAAGGATTCCGAGATCCATTATCACTCCACGTTCAAAGAAATCTTAGCAGTCAAAAGGGCAATTGAGAAGTTTGAGTTCCATCTGATTGGACATAAATTTCGCATCGAAATGGATATGTCCTCTTTCCCAAAGATGCCCGCTTGGTGACGATAACTACGACTTTATCGTTCACTATTCAAACAACCGGAAGGAACCTGAACAAATCATGATGATGCGCCCAGAGGGAAATCGTCTGGGCGCATCATCATGATTTGTTCAGGTTCCTTCAATAAAGCCTATGAAGACGGCCTCCACCAAGTGTTTTGTAGGTGTACCAATGAATTCCCGATGAATTTCGCCGAGTAGTAATGTGACTGTCGTTTGATAGACTTGCTGTTGTCTGTATTCACCAAGTGAATTCCACCATTCTTTGAGTGCCCCCGATAGTCTTGCGGTAAATTGTTGTATTACAAGCTCCAGTGGAGATGTAATGGCCTCGGAATTCATCCAGGCATGAAATTCGTCAAGTCGAGCATTCCATTTTTCAAAGGGAATATCATCGAATGTGAATGTCATGACTTTGGCAACGAAGGGCTTCGCTGGTTTACAAATTATATTGAAAATTAAAAAAAAAATTGGAAGAATTTTGAAACAACAAAACACCCAAAAAAACCCCAAAAAGTACAATTCATGTGAAATAACAAAACAGAATACAAAGTACAGACCTTCAGAAACAGACCTGTATTTATTTTTATTTTTTTAATCAAATACAAATATTAGACAGACAAATAGAAAGATCCAGTATGGTTTGCTTTTGCGCATTAGTTCGTGGGACGAATTGCAACACCTTTGACGACGAGTCCCTTTTTCTTGTCAGTATCTACGTACTGATACATGGTGAAAGTGATCTTTGCGAGTGCATTACTCGGCGGTGCCACGAAAACTCCACCCAGAATATCAACCCAACCGTGGCCTATGTATTCCTTCAAGTTCGACGTCATTTTGATTAAAAACAATCTAACATTTAAAAAAAAAAAAAAAATTTTATTAATAAATCCGAACCGGGAATTTGATATTGGATTACAATGTTTTAATAAGATAAAATACCGGATTAACCGGAGCAACCCAAACAAACCGATATTGCTCGACATGGAGAGTCCTCCATCTCCACCGCCGAGACCATAAATGAGATTGCCGAGAGGCCCGAGTCGCCGGAATCAAACCTAACCTTCAATCCGGTCGAAACAGGATCTTCTAGGCGAGAGACATGCGAGGATGGTGAGGAAACCAAACTTGCCACCGTCTCTCTCCGTAGACGCTTAGATCACCATAGACGAGCACCACAATCCTCCTCAACACGCGACGCGATTCACCGAATCGCCGGACAACTTCCGCCACCGAGTTAGACCATGAATCCACTCCGGAGATCTCTGCCTTAACTTCTCCAAAAACTCTCTGCCACCCCCAAGCAGATCTGAATCTAGATCCAAAAGAAGCCGATCTCAATCCTTTGCGAATATCAATGGCCACCGCTCCGCCTCGCCGTTATGTGGTGTAGTGGTGTAGAGTTTTATTCATGGGGTTTGTGATATCGTTTTGTTTAATTGGTCACTTGGCAAAGCATTAATTTTTTTTTTCTCGACACAGACATTCTATGAAGAAGAACCATCAAAAGATGAAGAAGAAGATGTTGTTTGCTCAAACGTTGTCGTTTTGGTAATTTTTTTTGTCAGATTATTTTTAATTAAAACGACGTCATTTTGGTCAATTTTTTCTCATACAAAATGACCAAAATGACGTTGTTTCGATTGATAGATTTTTAAAAAAAAATATAATGACTCAGCATCCACGTATGAAAATAATAACGGATTGACTAACGGAATTACGGTCAAAGTATGTAAAAACCAAAATACCAAAGTTTGGGTATGAATATTGAAAATATTTAGAATACATATATGTATTTGCACATGTCTTTTGTATAGGATCGGAATGAAACCGTGTACAACTGTTGAGATAGAAATCGGCCGTTTTCCCCCAAAATCTTTCGTAAAATACTATAATCCAAGTGTCAAAGACCCCTGCAAATTTTGTTTCCTTGTATTCTATAATCCAACTATTCAACTGTCATTTCAAAATTGCAACTCCGAAGAATCTCAAAAGTAACAAGAGAAGTTGACTTATTCAAAACATCGAAAGAAGCACTTGTGTTCTCAGCGAGGGAAGACCAGAAGAGGCTTAAAATTAGCTTTAATCTGACTTTTACATTGGGATGGTAATGTGTCGTAAGGGGAAAATGATTTTTAGAAAGGAAATTTTTTTCTTGCTACATGAATTAGAAAATATTACAAGATTATATATTTGAACTAAAATAATGTATTTTTAATTATGCCAACAAAAATATAATATATGGCGAAATAGACAAACTATATATATGACATTATACATCTACATATTTGAATTAAAATAATGTATTTTTAGCTACACCAACAAAAGTATAATGCATAGTAATATACACAAATAAAGAGAAATTATGTTGAAATCCATATTTCGGTTAATTTTGCCTCCATTTTTGGCTAGCCGTGATAAAAAATGTTTATTTTATATTAAAATTAAGTTAAATAAATTTAAAACTCGATCCAAATTCAATTTTCTAACCCAATAAAGACTATATGAATAAAATCCAAAAACAAAACCCACATTTAAAATAAACTAATTTTAAAAAATTCAATTGGTCAGGATTAATTATAAAATCGTACTCATATAAACTCATATTAAATCGGTAAAACCCCGTGAACCGGTGGTTGAGCGGACGGATTGAGTGTAATCCAAAATTTAATATTTATATTTTCTATTAAGTGTGTCTTTATTTTTCTTTTTTATCATATATATATATATATATATATTTTTTTTTTGTTATCTTCCTTATGTTTCGGGTGGAAAATACTATATATATAATTATTAATTTCTTTTATTTTAAAAGGGTTCAATTTGTTAAATTTATGTCTATTATTTAATCAATCATGATTATATGTATATTTATTGGAAAACTAAATATTTGTTTGGGGATGATTTTCATGAGGCCCAAACAGGCCCAATTGATCTCCCCGAGATGGCCCAACCGCGACTTTAGGGTATCATTTTTTGCATCGAACCTACCAGCAGTGAGCACATTAAATGTTGTGTGACTTGACCCATGTGTAGGTGAACAAACATGCGCCAAACCGAGAAAACGTGGAGTCGGAAGAAGACTGTCAAGGACAATGATCAATATTGCAGAGCAGGTAAGGTACATACGGGTCGGGTCGATACAACGAAGACTCACCCTGGTATTCGAGCCATGTATTTCCTATGAATACCCCTTCAGAACACATCTGAAGGGGACATACAGACACATAGAGACACACGTGTATAAAAACACAGAAAAAACAATCGAGTAAAGCATAATAAACACAATCCCTTATACATCTCGATTCCTTAAGAGCTCTTCCGAACATTATATTCATCTGGGACCCTTACAGACCATTTGAGAACTTCACCCAAACTCTCCTCCTATCGTTCTGATATTCCATTCTCCATCTAGTCCAGAGTCTTGTTCTGAATTGAGCGTCGGAGAATAATCGGGAGGACAAATTTTTTTCACCCCGATAAACTCTTACCAATTTTGTACTTCAGGTCTCATTCATCCTTCCAGCATACGAACCTACTTTGTAGCTTAAGGACCGGATCATCAGTCAACGCCAGCCTACCCGAAATCTACCTCGAACAATATATATTCATAAAAATCAAAATAATATTTTATTAATTAATTGTCCCCCGATTTGACCGATTCGACCAATGATCCGGTAATCCAAAAATCTTATGGTCCACCTTCCGGGTTTTTAACACATTGACTGAAACGAGTTAGCTTTCATTTGGAAGTGGTTTGAGATTATTCTAAAAGTGCGATTGAAAATTATGCCAGTTTTCGTGAAGATAGGTCAATTTGGAAAATTAGTTTGTTTTAAATATGAGTTTGGTAAGATTCATGTGTGCTTTTTAATTTGGGTCGGGTTTGAAATTTTTGGTTTGAGTTGAGTTTCAAATTTATTTAGTTTATTTTTATCTAAAATAACGGTTTTATCGCGGCTAGACAAAAATCGTGGCAAGATTATCAAAAATATGGTTTTCAACATAATTTTTCTTTATTTATGCATGTCACTATACATTATACTTTTGTTGGTGTAGCTAAAAATACATCATTTTACTTTAGATTTGTAGCTATGTAATGTCATAAAGTTTGTGTATGTCGCCATGTATTATATTTTTGTTAGTATAGCTAAATATACATTATTTTAGTTCAGATGTGTAGTCATATAGTGTCTTTTAATTCGTGTTACACATTGATGTTTATCATTTTTACCTCATTAAAGATTGCATATTCATTGTTTTTCATCCACTTTTGCATTGTACTTGTGTCATCTTGCATCATTTGAGTCTCATTTCGGTTTAGGATTGCATTTAGAGTTTAAGATCCATCTTCTTGCATTTTTGGTTTCCTTTTTAGGTACTTTGGAGTTGGCACTTGGAGGAAACTTTTATGAGCTAAATTGGATTCAAGAAATGGGGAAATTCATATGGAGCAAAGGAGTTTCAAGAGGATCAAAGAGCTAAGCAAAGAGGAGTAGAAGAAATGAAGTTTCAAGTGGGTCGATCAGCCGGTCGATCAGCCGGTCGATCAGGCGGTAATTGATCGACCCACAGGTCGATGAGCAGCTCGATCAGATTTGCCCAGGAAACGTGTTTGCTGCCTCATTTTGATCGACCCAACGATCGACCCATGGGTCAATCAGATTACTTGTTTCGTGCGTTGATTTTCCTGAATTTCTGTTGACTTTCCGGTTTGATCCGGGTCCGACCCGGTTTGTCTTGGGTCGGTCCGAGTACCTTTTTATGGGCCTATAAATATGTTTTTAGACTAACAATAACCTAAACTTGAATATTCTCATTGTCTCTTTTAGATCAAAAATATATTTCTATGTTTATGGTACTTGGATTTGAGAATATTTATTTATGATTTGCAAACTTTTATCTTAATCTCTTATTTACATAATGCTAGTCTTATATTCTCTTTTTGATGTTTCTTTAGCCATGTGTGAGTAGTTTATCTTCGAGGCTTGGGTCTAGTAGATTATGGAAGTTTAATGGATGATTAATGATGATTAGGCTTAGATTATATGTTTCCTCATGTTAGTTTGTACTTAATGCTAGTATTTGACATGATCAATCAAATTTAGAGCCTAAGTAGATTATCCCCCGAAAGGTGTTTGATGAAATGTTTGAACCAAAATTAACTTGGCTTTTCTTCTTTAACGAATGAAAATTGATGTTAGGGTGATTAGTGAACTTAGTGGACTTGTTTGTTAATGCTTATTAATTACCAAATTTGCAAATGAAAGTTTAGCTAAATGGGATAATTAGTTAAGTGATTAGTGCCATGAAAGTGGATTAGTCAAATTTATGTGATCCATGTTCTAGGATTGATCTTAATTAGTGTCTTTCATCATTGATTAGTCATCATACTCCTCTCAGTCCGTTGCTAAACTCGAGACTCATTGTTTTCCCATTAAGAGTTAGAATATTTTCTTGTTAATCATTTATCGTTAGTCTTTGATTAACTTTTGCTATTTGCTTATCTCTTGTTTATGCTTTTGTTAGTTTCATTTATGCAATTAGTAGTTTAAAAATAAAAAAACCAAACAAATGTCTTTTCCTTTAGCTTAAATAGATTTTTACAAGTTTAGTGAGTTAATTCAATTTCAATAGTAGATTCGACACCCAACTAGAATTACAAGTGACTAAACCGTGCACTTACGGTTTTATCGGGTTTAAAATTCGATCACATCACACATCTGAACTAAAATAATCAAAGATTTTTCCATTTAGAAACTGGTATTTTTTTAAGTGTTCAAATAATATCTATATTTGAAATCGTTGTATTGTTTTTAAAAACTTCAGCAATAAACATCATTTAAAAAAAAAAATGTGAAAACATGTTTGGAAATAAACCCTTTGTACCAAATAATCCTCGACTTTGTCTTGGCTCGAAGGGCGAAGCTGTTCCCATGTTAGCTTTGGTGAGAAAGCAGTTGTGGAGGAGCCAATGATAGCCCAAATAGTACCTGTAAGTGGGCATCGCATCGACTCAAAAAAAAAAAAAATTATTAAGAAAAAATTAAACATATATATAATAGTTTGAGACGCCTCTCATTGTTTTGAAATCTAATTAAAAACATCAGTGTAAAATCTGATATGACCTGCAAAGTCGTAGGATCTGCCAGAACCAAACTAAATTAGACCAATGGTCCATGTGATTAAACTCTAAAAACAAGACCTTAAACCATCAACTTACATTTGCTCATTATAATAGGATTTAAGATAGAGTGCCACTATACGTAGAAAGATCGACTAAATCATCAGCTTGTACCGTGGCTTGCGTATTCATTTGACTTAATTTATGGGACGAATTATAGCACCTTTAACCAGAAGCCCCTTAATCTTCTTCGGAGACCCACTCTGACACAAATAGAAAGCGATCTTCTCTCTATGCGGCTGTGCATCGAAAACTCCGGCATGAATCTCAACCCACTCGTTTTTTATGAGATCAACAAATTGAAATTCTCGTTCTTGCAGTTCGTTGTCGGGTACCATCAGTTCCGTCTTTGCCGGTTTATCCGATCTGGACATTGTATCCTCTATTTTCACCACAAACACCACCTCGTACCTTGTCCCGAATGTCAGTTCTCTGGTGTGGAACTTTCCGCTCACTTCTAGAACATAACACACTCTGATCTTTGCAACTTCAATTGCCGCCTCACTGAAAATAATAATAACCATCACATTTTGTATAAGAAAATGATCTAACTATATGTTATTATGTGTAAAATATAATCAGTTAACCACTCCACGATGTGAGAATTCTCACTTTGAATAGTTAGAAAAGATCTAGGAGAATCAACTGGTTCATGTATTTTAAAAACATTTTCAAATCTAAATAGATTTACTTGATTTTAAGGCTCGAAGAGCTAATTCATGCTTCCACATTGGTTTAATTATATATGAGGAAATTTTATAAATCATATAATCACATATGATAAAAAGGAGAACCTAGTCCTAGTATAGTAGGTATATCCACGTCCTTTCAAACATAAGTAGGTAGGTTACAAAAGTGGGATAACTAAACATAAGGAGATCTAATTGTTTTCATTGATGGAACCATTCCGAAAAGGATGATTGATTTATAATATGTCTGATAAGAGGGGTGGAATTATTCTACGGGATCCGAAATTCGATCCGGTATCCGCTCCGCTCCGAAAATTAGGATATCCGGAGCGTCCGGATCCGGATAAGGATAGTAAAATCTCGGATCCGTGAAAAACGCATCCAGATAGTAAAATTTCAAGGTCCGGATATCCGGACGCATTAAATATATTGAAAAACATATCTTTTTTACATATATTAAATTATTTTTATATAAAATAAATATAAAAAATTGATTTTAGTTTTTTTATAATATATCATATTTATTTTGAAAAAATATTATTCAAAATTTTAATTAATAATCTTTTCTAAAATTTTTAATTTAATTTTAGTTATTTTAATTATTATTTACGAATCCGGATATCCGCAGATATCTTAATTTTTGGTCGGATACTCGAAATCTGTATATCCAGAAGCCACAAATCCGGATCCGGATATTTTTACTACGCATCCGTGCCAGCCCTACTAATAAGTAATAGATGAATAGTTAAACAAAAAAGAACTAATAGAGGAATAGGGAAATTATACATTATGATCAAGACATGGTTTCTGGTACTGCTTTTGCATACCACCAAATTCAAAGAATGCATGTTGTTGAGAATTTATATATATAACTCGTAACAAAACTCTTACTTGGGTGACTCCGATGTAGACATAAAGGTCCATTTTCTGACATTATGCGAATCGTTTATTTTGAGTTGCCTTACATTGAACGTAAATCCCTGGGGATTTACGGTCGGCTGTTGTATCTGAACTTGTTCAGGTTGTCTATTCTGAACTGCTATTGACTGTCCTAGCTGAACTGCTTCAGGTTGTCTGTTCTGAACAGATTGAACTGCTATAGACTATCCTAGCAGAATTGCTTCAGGTTGTCTGTTCTGAACTGCTTCAGACTGTTGTATCTGAATTGGTTCGGACTGTCCTGATCTCTGGTCTGCCTTTTTTCTCATATATTCCAGAGATTTCTTAACCTCCACAATCATTTCGTCTATGAATGTTCTATCGGACATGTGACTGTCATACGACGCAAATGAGAAGAAATCAATAGATCAACCACCTTCTCTTCATAGACGATGGAATAAATATATATAATATTGTGAAATGTTCTAAAATATCATATTTTATGTTTTGTTTTCTTAAAATACCAAAAAAATAATAAAAAATTCTAAAAGCAACTCAAAAAATGTTTTTTCGAAGAGTTCATAAAATTTTATGAATTATAATCCCTACAACTAATTTCGGACAATTTCTGAAATTTTTAGAAATTCTTCCCTGACCTTTTTTGTGGTATTATTAGAATATTTTAAAGGTTGTAGAATTTTTGAAAACCATAGCTAAAAAAACATATATCTTTTAAAATACTGCGTTTTTTACATCTTTTCTTTTTCAGATTCAAATATTAGTGTAGATTTTGGGTTTTTTTTTTTGGGGTCTGATGGTGTAGATTTTGGTGGTTAAGAAGTCTCCTTATGAAAAAAGAGAGAGAGAGAAGAGACTAAAGACAAACCCGTGTTCTAGCAACTCCATGCCGTGCTTTCTCGTAATAGACGCTATAGCTTCCTCCCATTTCTCGGTTAGTACTGGATCGTCTCGATTTTCGTATTTTCGAGTCCTGAAAGCAAAGCCAAAATCTCCTGTGAGACCTTTGACGACTGAGGGTTTTATTTTGTAGAAGGTCGGAATTGCTATAAGAGTGCCTCTATCCACACAATCCTTGATTCTGGCCAGCTCATTTAAGCACCAATCTGAATTAGTGTAATTCCTCGAGAAGATAGCTATCGCAACCGTTGACTCTTCAATCTTCACCAATAGCTCCTGTAGATCCAGGCCTTTCACCGCGTCCTTGTCTATAAAGACGTTGATATTTTCAGTTTTCATTTTATCTACGAGAGAGTCGAGGAAGGAATTGCGCACATCTTCTCCCCGGAAATTGATGAACACTTGAGGTTGCGTCGAGGAAGAAGCAGCCATGTGAGAGCTTTTTTTTTTAGGCAGAAAGAGAGTTAGGTAGATTTTTGTTTGATCCTTTGTGTTTGTCAAGATGCCTTGGACCTTAACTCTAATCTAGGGGTTTTATAACTTAAATTGTCCAGATAAATTAATAGCTAACTTGGTCAACTTGTCGTACGACTAATTTATCAATTATCAAAGGAAAACAAGTTGTGGTAGTCTGAATAGTGCTTTTTAACTCTATCACTCGAGGCAACGCGTACTTTTTTTAGTTTTTTTTGTTGGTTAAGGGACAGAACACGTACTTTCTTATATATAAATGGATTTATATATGTACTTTATATATATACATAATATCACAACTTCCAATTTAGGATTCTTAACCCTATGATGATTGTTTCGTCCATCTCAAAACGAATTTTACTTTACGATTGGCAACATATCGACATATCCTATTTGGATCCATCTTTCTTGGATCAAACCCGGATTCTGATACTATATATACTCTCTCTGTTTCGTTTTATATAAATTTTTAAGTTTTTGGATACATATTAAAAAATCATTTAATTTTTAGTTTTACAAAATAAAACAGTTTTTAATTATCAGTCCAAAAAATTTCAACCAATAATAAAACAATATGCAGAATTTAAAGACTCAAAAATAATAAAAACATAATTAATTTTGCATAAAAATTTGAAAACATCACTTAAAATGAAACAAAAAAAAAACTCTAAAACCTCATTTAAACTGAAACGGAGGAAGTATTAAATTTTATAGGTTTCCAATTCAAAATCAATCGGTAATCAATGGATTGACTTATGTATCTTATATACCACTCAAGGTCCCATCACAATTTTTTATGTGACCGATCCCTAAAAATATACAATATATTAATATGCATATAATTAACTTCCCGACAAATATATATAGATATATGCCTAGTTTAGGAAACGATCACATATATTTGATTGGTTGCACCAGTCTAGTCCCCTAAAGGCTTTCCATAACTTATATAATTGAAAGTGTCAAAGACTTCTACAGAGTCTTTCCATAGATTATATATTTCAAGTGTCAAATTCAAAACTGAAACTGCTAAACATCTCCGTAACTATCACAAAAGGTTGACGTGTCCATATGAATGAAGAACTTCATCTTTCTAATAAACTCATCATGCAGTTTGCCATATAATTATTTTTCTGTCAACAGAGTTTACCGGACCATTTTCTTAACCTTTGGGAAGAGGTGGAATCGAAGAACTCCAGTAGGAAAAGTCGTAGAAGTGAACTTTTAACCACTTGACTAAAGACAAATTCTTTGCCATATAAAATTTTATGTTTATTACGGTTTATAGTAATCCAGTTCTTATAAGAAAGAAAAATACAAAGTTTAAATACAGATAAAACAGGGAATAAAATGTCTTTTAAAAGAAGACTCCCCTTTATAATTTCCATATATATATTCATAACAATAAAAATTACCAAAATTTATAATACAATTATTAGGTGCTCTCTTGTTAATTAAGATTATCAGATAAGATAGTTTGTTGCAAAGATATACTCTCCAAATTAAAGTCTTTCGTATATATATAGTATAATCCAAGTGTAAAAGACCTCTGCAAATTAATTGTGTTTTCTTCTAACTATTCGAGTGTCAATTCAAAATTGCAACTCCGAAGAATCTCAAAAATAACAAGAGAAGTTGACTTATTCAAAACGTCGAAAGAAGCACTTGTGTTCTCGAGCGAGGGAAGACAAGAAGTGGATTAAAAGTTTTTCTGGCTTATATACTGGGACGGTAATATATGTGATATAAAATGGAAACCAATGTTTTTAAAATCAGACCGGACACCGACTCGACGTGGTCACTGGATGGATGGTCATCATACCGGTTTAACCGGTCGGATCGAGTTTTTAAAATTTTCTGATTTTTAATTAAATAAAAATATATATGTGAAAATGAAAAAGAATAGACAATACAAAACTGAAAAATAGAGTACAAAAACACATTTAAATAAAAAATTCAATATCATAGTAATTACCATGAAGGGAATATACAAAAATTTAAAAGGTAGATAACAATTATATGCTATAGAATAAAAAATATAAATATGAACACAATGTTATGTACGATCACTAACATAAAGTTGAAGAGCAGAGGAAAATATCCTTTTGTGAAGTGATTTTTGAGAATATGTTCATATGTCATCTCCACAATCACGCTCATAAAAAAAATTATGAGATGACAAGACACTAGTCACTCTCGCAAAATAATTATGACATGGCATTGTCACCAAAAAAAATTTGGAAATATTTCTTCAAGGATTCTTCAAAAAAAAATCGAATCCCCTTCACATTATTTGTGAAGTGGTTTTTGAGAGCATGCTTATGTGTCATCTCCACAATCACTTTCACAAAAAGAATTATGAGAAGGCAAAACACTAATCACTCTCACAAAATAATTATGACATGGCATTGTCACCAAAAAATATTTGGAAATATTTCTTCACGGATTCTTTAAAAAAAAATTGAATCAATTAAACTAAAATCTAATAAAAAAAATTAGGCCACTATAAAACCTAAAGCCCTAGCCGATATTATGCCTCCCCCATTATATATATAATTGATGTGTGTCAAATTAAACCTACACTCTAGTTGTTGTAGCATAGCATAGGGTAAAACCAAGGAAGATCGGAATAACTACATTCAGAATCCAAGCAATCGATTAAGCTAAGCGATTCAAGATGATATTTTCGTGTGTTAAAATCCTAATTACGAAATAAAAATGAGCAAATGATAAAGCAAACGGAAGATAAATAAGACCAAACAAGTACTAAACAAGATCAAAGCAAGACAATTCAAGCATAAGGAAACTAAAACACAAAAGTCAACAAAAGTCAACCGTAAAGTCAACAAACAAAAACTTGATCAAATATGGAGAAGCATGGGCTTTGGACAAAGAAATTGACTCGGGATACTAACAATCAAACTCAATTCTATGGCATGAATCACACACAATATACTAATTCACTTCCATGACACTAATCCATTTAATTAAGCTAATTTTTCAATTGTAATTAAATGATCAATAATCATTAAGCATAAGTACATTAAGCCAACTAATCACATTAAACATCAATTCCCAGTGGTTAAGAATGAAAAGCAAATTTAAAGTTCTCCTAGACATTTCATCAAACACCTTCCGGGCATGAAATGTCCATGTTCTAGATTTTGATTGATCATGTCAAATCTAGCCTTAAGCACACTCTAAACCTTAGAAAACATAAAAATCTAACCCTAAGCATCACTAATCATCCATCAAATATCCATAATCTACTAAACCCAAAAACCCATAAGAAAACTACGCACTAATCATGACAATAAACACAAAGATAAACATAAACGTAAAATGATTGATAAAAGATTAAAGGAAATTTCACTAAATGTAGAAAATGGCAAAGATCCAAGTGATAATCATAAGAAAAGATGTTTTTGCATAAAAGAGGAAAAGAGCAATCCCAAAAACTCTTGTATTTTTGTGTCTAAAATATATATATATATATATATGCTAAATAAAAGGTTCCTGGGTCAATCCGGAACAACCCGGGTCGGCTCCGGGTCAAACCGAAAAAATCAACATTTTTCGAGAAAAGTCAACTGATGTAAGCTTACTCGGTGCTGCTCCACTTGGCTTCAAAACCGAGTTTAAAACGTCCTGACAACTTGTTTCTTGTTGTAAGCTCACTCGGTGCAGCTCCACTTGGCTTCAAAACCGAGTGTAAAACGTCTAGACAGCTTATTTCTTGCTTCCACACTCGGTTGCTCCTCACTCGGTTTCGACCGATTTCTCATGTACTCGGTTGCTCCTCACTCGATCATGACCGAGTGTGAGTGCATTTTCTACCCCATCCTTCCATCTCCATTGTCTCTCCCAAGCCTCCAATGCATCCACATGCTCCAAGAACTCCAAAAATACCTAAATCAAACCAAAACAATAACCAAAGAGCACAAACACAAGTCCTAACTCTAAAATGCATGTGAAAACTAAAATGAGACTCAGAGACTAAAATATGGTGCAAATATGTTACAAAAGATGGTAAAAAATGATGAAAACGTAAACTCAAGACGGTGTAAAAATACCAAATATCAATAAGCCATCCAACTTAAATTCGAAGAAAACTTTTACATTCTTATCAACAAATTTGTTTTCCATCAAATGATTTTTTTCTATAATTATGATAATGATATTGTGGATCTAAATAACTTTAAATATACATGGGGCATTCGAGTAAAGGTAGAAAATGATTCTTCTTTTTTCCAATGTAATTTTTTACAATTTTGATGAATTGTAACTTTTATTTTCTTATTTTAAGGTTATACGCACGATATCATGACTAAAGATCAAGCGACAAAATTTCAGATCTTAGACTACCTAATAAACATGTACGTACAAATTTATAAATCAGAACTAATATGACATATTTTGTTTTTTTTTTCAGTTATAGTCGTCGTCGTCAATTTTTAAGTAGCATAGTATGTGGTTCATAAAATTATCATATACCTTTTTGTGGAAATATGTATAGTTTATCACATATTCGTAAATAATATGTTGTATAGTTTGTGACATCGTTTTACTGCTAAATAATTATATCAAAAAATATGTATATTTTTTCCGTTTTAACAATACTCTTATCATGTGGAACTTTTTGTCACGGCCTTCTCTATATTTTTGTGTTTTTTTTTTTGCTTATGTATGATGAATTAATTGATATTTTGTTTATATTGATATGATTCCAGGAATCAATAAATCATACATCTTTAGCGAGTTATCAATTCAACAATTTCATGGTATTACATCACTTTGCACTGATAAAGGCTATAAATCATCGTGAGGGAATATTGTTTGATTACTCTACTAAATCAAACAGGTTTCCAAGCAAGAGACAACCTCTAAACATTCTTACATATGGAAAAAAAGATTTTTGAAAAATACTATATTTGTGTGTTTTTAATTTGAAAAATACATTTTTTTCTTTTTTGAAAACTAGTTCTTTTTATGTATGAAATATTTTTTTAATTAATTATTTTCTATACTACGATTAACCTAACTTAATCGATTTACTGTTATTTTTAATCAATAATTATAAGCTTACTTTACTATCTCAGTAAAATATTTATTAGAATGACTCACTTATAATTGAATAACAGAATATTATAAGTACTCATTTATACATACAAATAAACTAAGCTAATTGTCGGTATATATTTTCTTATAACTAAGCTAATTTTTTTTAAAAAACCCTTATTTAATTATATATTGTCGTTAGAGGTAAATCTAGAAAGCCTGGAACCAATAATATATTATCATAACATCACCTATAAGAAAATTTGTATAAGATCTTTCCGTTTAAAATTGATATAATTTTATCAAATTTAACCCTAACTTTCCGATATTATCATAACTTCAATATTACACACAATTTTTAATCTTGTAAATTGGTAAAAAACTAGATTATCGTTAACAGTCAATCTAACAAACCTTATTTCGAATAAAAAAATAATTCTCATAACTAAAACTTAAAAGAAAAGTCTAAGCCGATTTTTCCATAGATAATTGAAATCACAAATGAAGATTGTATAAGATCTTAAGTATTAGATTCTAAATTTCTTAAGGAATTTTGATTCTAAATTTAATCTAATCATAACTAAATCTCCTACGAAATCTTTCATAACTAAATTTATTTTTATTTCTTTAAAATTTTAATTTGAAAGTAACGAAAACCATGTATTCCATAAATAAATACTTACCAAATTTTGTGATTAAACTATAAAAATACGTATTCTTTTAATTAACAAATTTAAAAATGCTTGGTAACTATTTTTTCTTACATATTGAATTTTGACCAAAAATATACGTAAAACTATGAAGTTTGATGGAATTTGACAAACCAATGAGCAGTTCTTATCATGCGTTAAATTATTTGTTTTATATATTTTTGCAGTGCTCGTCTCAAGTATAAATTGTTTTGGTAAAAAGTAATTAATTTTATTTTCTTAAATTCAATTAAAAAGTATTAAATAATCGAATTAATCCAAAATCTAAAACAAAAAAAAATTAAAATTTATTTTCATCATTGCTATATTTTTCTTTAAAAAAAATTTCAAATCAGAAGTATTTAGAAAAAAAAATCCAAACGATATTTTAAAAAAAAAACAAACGATGAAGACGGTAAAAAGTGAAAAACATAGGAGATGGAGAAAAAGTGAAGAATCTATATCAAATATTATTTATCGAATTCTAAGACACAAAATATGTTATTTACAGTTAGGTATGACGTGGATAAAGTATTTTAATTTTCCATTTGTATCACTTTAGATAGATGATGTTTAAGGATGTTGCCCACCATTTAAAAAAAATATATATATAATTTTTATGTACAATCATTTATTATGTAACTAAAATTAATTCAACTAATCACAAAAATTACTGTAAAATTCAAATAGTCACAAAATAAATAAAAAATATTAAATTTTTACCTAGAAAAATGAAAATATCAACTAATTTGATATAAATTGTTTTTTTCTATCTAAACCATCAATTAATTTGATACAGAGAGTATGAGATAATAAACATGTATCTATGAAAATTTTCAATAATTATCAAAAATAACTTATACCATCTTATACGCAAAATATCAAAATTGTTTTAAATTTGTTTTTAAATTATTATCCCCGCATATAACGCGGGAAGTCACATAGTATCTTATTATATCAAATTGGAGGCATTCGACATGAGCGTGACACATATGCAAAATTATAACTCACCATATTGCACCTTGTGCCTTTGTTAATTTAGATTGTAACCCGTGTCAATATAATAATATTAAATTTCTTTTTGTTAATTAATTAGATCATAAAAAAAAATTATAAACCAATAATTGAAAATAAAAATTAGTAAATATTTTAATTATGGAAATTTCAGCATTTAAATTAATAAATATAGATTATGATAATAGTTGATATAATATGGGAGAATTTCAAAAATGCCACTTTTGGTTTGTCAATTTTTAAAAATGTCACTATGAGTTGTCAATTTTCAAAAATGCCACTCATTAAGAATTTTTTAAAACCTAAACCTTAAAATCATAAACCTTAAAAAGGGTTTTGAAATCTAACAAATCCTAAACCTAAAAACTAAATCCTAACATAAAATAGTTAATCCAAACATAAATGATATTTTGAGTAAATATTATAATTTCAGTGACATTTTCTAAAAATTTTTAAAAGGTTGACATTTTTGAAAATTTATATATACGCTAACAATTACAAAACCAAAACAGTCATCATCTTTATTCATTATTAGCTCGGATATGTTAGTATAAGTGGCATTACCATATCTCTGCAAAATCCTTGACCACAGAAGTTCGACTCCACCATCCACAATAAGTTGAAAAAGGCCTCGTGGATTCGTTGACAAAAAAAGAAATGTATATAGATCTACTCATTATCTAGTGTGCGTACATTCAACTTACTGCATAGGAGTTAGGACGAATTGCAACACCTTTGATCTGAAGCCCAGTCCGACTCATGTTTTAACAAGGTGAACGTGATTTTCAAAGCTCAATTACCTTAATATCAACCCTCTCGTTCCTTATGTAACCATGCATCAAAGCTCGTTACCATGTTACACTTGAGATGCTTGGGATTGGGATAGTCGTTAGGTGAATTTGAAGCTCGAAAACGGCATCAGATCTAGCCCAGGGGAATCGCCATCCATGTAAAATTTACTTATAAGAAACGGAGCATGACTAGTCTCTCAAAGCCAAGCTTTTTTTTTTTTTTTCCATCTGAATTAATTTTATATATCACTTTTCCACACAAGTAGCACAATGATGAAGATTCATCTTTACAACCAAAAACAAAGGCCTCAATTTTATATATCATTTTTAGATAGTCTCTCAAAGCCAAGCTATACCATAGAGTAGGAAACTAATTATATTGAAAATTTTAGGGAAAGTTATTATAATAACCTTGAAATGTATCAAAATAACTAAATTGAACCCTATGTTTATAAAACTACTAGAATATTTTCGTACCTATTATACCCCTATAATCATTTGTTAGGAGAAACGTATTTACGAAACTGCCATTACTATTTTTTTCCACGTCAGCAGAACTTGCATTTAATTACGAAAAAACCTGTTATTTAATTACGGAGGGTGCCATTGGAATTTTCAGATCACAACAAATCTCCGCAATAAATCTGCCGTTCCAATGGTGGCAGACTTATGTAAAAATGGCAGACTTATTTATGGATGGTGGATTTGTTTAGAGGACGGCAGATTTGTTTCGCATATTTATTTTCTTTGACAGAAGACTTATTTTTTGAGTAGATTTATTTTTCAATTGGCAGACTTGTTCGTCGGGCAGCAGATTTGTTTAGTGAATGGTAGATTTATTTTACTACGACATGGTAGATATTTTTATGTCTCGTAGATTTAAAGTGTATGACATATTTGTTTGGCGGATTTGTTAATAATGACGCCAGATTTGTCGGATATTGGCAGAGTTATTGAGTTTATTGGTAGCAGATTTATTAAATCGTCGCAGACTTTTTACTATTGGCGGCAGACTAATAGAAACTTATTTATTACTAAACTAGACTTATAGTGACAGCAGATTTAATTTTAGTGATGACATATTTTTATTTCACCGTTGATTTATTCGTATCGATAGCAGAGTTATGTCATCTTTTAACAGCAGACTTATTTCTTACTAGAATTGGCAGACTTATGTATTTATGTTGTGGCAGATTTTAAGTGGCAGATTTGTTAGTTTGGTAGACTTATTAACCACAACGGCAGACTTATTGGCAATTTATTTTTCTTCAAAATCCCAACATTTTTGTGAAATTCCAGTTTTGCCCCGGAAAAAACCATGGTTCATAAATATGTCTGCCGCATCAATACCAATAAGTCTGCGGCAATAGTGATATGAATATATTTTAACATATCAATTTTTTTTATAAGATATAATATAAAATAAGTAAAGTGGTAAATATTAACTTATGTATAAAAGCAAAAAGGCCCATTGTGCGTTTGAAATTCATGTAAATTTGAATTTGTGAACTTACATTTTTTATGTAAACGTATTATATGCTGAAATCGCATGTTTAAGAAATCAAGTAAAATAGATACGTAAAGTAGCCATCACAATTCACAACATTATGAATTTGAACTTAGACAGGTAGTGTAAATAAGTCTATAATTCGCCGAACTTGTAGCATGAGCCTGTTAAACTCATTTGTCTTGCAAACAGAGCCATGTTAAACTCATTTGTCTTGCAAACAGAGAATCCTCATTTCCTGAAGCATAAAGTCGTTTTTACTATCAACAAACGAAATTCTCAGTTTAGTAGCTGTTTTCTTTTGTCTCATCCTTGACGAATGATTAAACAGTGAAGTCACAGAGATAATGAGCACATAGAGATACTAAAAACACAAGAAAGGCTTTTATAGAAGATGACAAAAGGCTGAAAATAGTTTCATACAAACAAGATAATGTAGCTATTACGGTAAAATAACTAAAAAGGTATTTTTTTCCCCCAAAGGTGGAAAGGCTTGTCTTGTCTGTTGTTGTCATAAGCCATTTTTGCTTAGAATTTAAAAACCTTTCAACACACAAACTTTACACATTGTGTTATAGAAGACATGCAAGCAAATGTGGTTTCTTGGGGAAAACTCCTATCATTTCTCACCATCTTCGTCTTCTTCGTCATCAGAATCACCTTTTTTTCCCTAAAGTTTTGGTTTGGAAAAAATTATCAGGTCAAACTTACGATGGAAGAGTAGTTTCAGATATTACAATATACCAAATGTTCTGTCTCAGGATACGTCCATCTAATCTTTCATCTCATCATGCGCCATCGGCAATAACATAGATGCAATCAATATTAAGCAGAAAACCCAACCAAACAAAGGAAATTATATGACTTTTTTACCTCCTCATCTCCATCATCGTCTCCATCAAAATCCTCTTCATCAGCCTCCTACAAAGTTGCATAAAATTTACCAAAATCTTCACGCAACTTGTGTCCTCTAATCAAAGTTAAGTTTCGAGAATGAAATGGTGAATAGTTTACATTGTTGAAGTAGGTGAGAGGGTTGGGCCATAAATCTTCCTTGATTATATCCGCAACCTACTACAAGACGAATTTCTAAGTTCAAATTGGGCCAGACATGATGTTACTCTTACAAACAAGTCGTAATAATAATATAGGAGTATAACCTCGTCATGAATCTCTTCCTCAACATCTTCTTTGTGTTGAGCATCGCTAAACCAGGTAAAAAAACTGAAAAAGACATTAAAGATAGAGGTCATTAGACATGTAATTGCTAAGTAGACACATTCGCAGGTGTGAACTCCGCAACCGTGACTCTGTCCGCTGGACCACTCGCCGGAGAACATGTCTCCGGTGTAGAATCTGTAAACCCCACATCCGTGGCGAAGACCCTGCCTATACATGCCCTTGTAACGGCTGCCTCTGGCCCAGGTCTCAACACCAAAACCATCGTACTTGCCGTCAACCAAGTCGCCTTCATACCTTCCGCTCATGTAATAGTAATAGACGCCGGTACCGGAGCACTTGCCCTTGCGGAACTCTCCTTGGTAAACGTCTCCGTTCCTGTAGACCTGGATCCAGCACCCGGAGCTTCCCCTCTTGTCGGATTTAGGTATGTACCAGAAAACGAGCAAAGGGGTTCTAGACGGGGAGAGCAACGAGCGAGCAAGGAACAACCGGATTGAAGGGAGGCGAGGGAGGGCGATATTGAGGGAGAAAAGAAGGGCGGCGGAGAAACCAAAGGCCGAGAGGAAATCGACAAGGAAGGAGCGAGTGGGATTGGAAAGGAGGAAGTAGGAGAGAGGGAGGAGAAAGAGGAGAAAGAGAGGGAAGCGGCGGAGATACCTGAAGGAAGAGCGAGGAGGAGGAGGAGATAAGCGGTGTGTAAGGAGAGGACGCTTGTAAGGGGTGGCCGGGGAAGAGGAATCACGGTGGTGGTGGAGATGATGATGGTGAGGGAAGAAAAGAAGTGGAGGAGAAGGGTTGAAATCGGAAGAGACACCGCTGCTTTCTTTTCCGATATGAGTTTCTGATTTCTTTTGATGCATCACATAAATGGAAGATCCCCAGCTAAACGAAGAATGAGAAGAACGATTGATCCCTTTTCGAAGATTCACAGAGCCACACACAATCGACGCAAGGAAGCCACTAGCTCTGCGACAGATTTTAGAGTTATGGCGAAGAAGAGAACAATGGTGGACAAATTATGTCAGAATTCTGGGTTTTGGGCGAAGCCCTAACCTTCGTCGAAGAACAATGGCAAATGTCGAGAGAGAACATATTATATTGTTGTTTTAATTTTTATTTATTTTTTTCTAAAAAAATAAATTTTAATGGCATTATTTGTAATTAATAAATTAAAAGAAGGTTTATAGGTCTTTTGACAAAATATTAAGGTTATTTTAGTTAGCCCTTGTTCACCAAAGTTATTTTAGTAATAACCCAACTTTTCAAGGTTATTTTAAATAATTTTCCAAAATTTTTTATAAAAACTTACAAGAATTTCAAACAACAAAATACCAAAAAAAAACAAAAACAACAAAGAAGTACAAATTCATGTGAAATAACAAAACAGAATACAAAGTACAGACCTTCGGAAACAGACCTGTATTTTTTATTTTTCTTGAATCAAATACAAATATTAGAAAAATAGAAAGATCCAATATGCTTTGCTTGTACGCATTAGTTCGTGGGACGAATTGCAACACCTTTGACGACGAGTCCCTTTTCTTGTCAGTATCTACGTACTGATACATGGTGAAAGTGATCTTTGCGGGTGCATTACTCGGCGGTGCCACGAAAACTCCAGCCAGAATATCAACCCAACCGTGGCCTATGTATTCCTTCAAGTTCGATGTCCGGTCCACCCGATTATCGCTCCCATCTTGTTGTTCCACCTTCAGTTTCAGAGTCACTGGTTGCTCCCATCCACACGAATCATCTTCTAGTTTCACTAGAAACACCGCCTCGTACTGTGTTCCTGGTGTTAGATTCCCCGTCTCAAAAGTTCCGACTATTTTTAGCCAGTGAATTTTTCTCATCTTGGCAATTTCAAGTGCCCCATAGCTGGAAATTTAACAAAAAAATCAAAAATCAAAAATATAACCTTTTTCGAAAAAAATAATAACAATATGTAATTAGTATCACAATATTTTTAAGTAAAATATTACTTTGGTGCCTCGTAGATAGTACTCCAAATCCATTTTTGACCATTCTCAGAATGAGTGATTTTTAGTTGCCTTGCAGGGATCATGAGAGGAACCATGGAACCTCCTTGACGATTTGTTTCTCTTTCTGGTTGCCATGCAGGGACCATAGAAGGCACCATCGAACCACCTTGACGATTCGCTTCTTTTTCCGGTTGCCTTGCAGGGACCATGGCCATATAATCCAGCAACCTCTGAATCCTGATGACCATTGAGTTTATGAACTCTCTATCGGTCTTGTCACTGTGATACAATACAAGTGAAATATCAACATGAAACAAGTATTTAACCAACAAAAAAAAAAAAACCATGTAACAATCATCATTATAAGATTATAACAATAGACATACCAACTCAGAATTAGAAACTTCAATATTATGTAGACATACCAAGTACATATATAAGATAAAGATTCTAGATGTATCTACTTGGCTAGTGACTTATTTAACTACGAGAATTATTACTTATTAATCTAGATTTCAATACCATTATTGGGGGGGGGGGGGGGGGGGGGGTGTTAATTAGAGAGTTCTGGGCCAAAACCCTTCCTAAGCAAGGTTCAAACCTGGATTCTAGAAAGAAACATCTTTCGGGAAACAACAACGACTAGTAGAAGTACCTACACTTGGCAGGAATTCGCAGTTGTAGGAAGAAAACAGAGAAAATAAGCGACCAAATGAAAAAGTTAACCTTTGTTGTGACAAGGGCATGCCTATTGTTAATGGAATAGACTGTAAAGCTTCCTTCCATTTCCGAGTTCTTTCTGGCTGGTGTGGATGTTTGCGCTCCAGGTCCCTGAAATTATCGCCAAAGTCTCCTCTAAGATCTTTCACGGCGGAAGATTCAAGTCTGTAGAAGATGGGAATCACTTTGATACGGTTTTGATCCTTAAGTTCCTTGATCTTGGCCAGCTCATCCAAGCACCAATCCGAATTTGTGTAATCCTTGGAGAAGATCACCAGTGCGATCCTAGACTCTTCTATCCTCACGAACAGGTTATCGAGGTCTGCGCCTAAGAGCTCGTCCTCGTCCATGAACACGTTTATATTTGCTTGTCTCAAGTCATGGCTTAGAAAGCTTATGAAGTTTCTGCGCACATCTTCTCCCCGGAAGCTGATGAAAACTTGAGGCCCCTTTGAGGAAGTAGCAGCCATGTGATAGTTTTTTTGGGGGGGGGGGGAAAGCAAAAAGAGAGTTTTGGTTGATTGTGTTTAACCCTTTGTGTTTGTTAAGATGACTTGAGCCATCCAACGTGTTAATATTTATACACAAGTCCTCATAATTTTTTTGATGAATTGTCAAGTTGTGGTCATTGATAAGCCAACAAAACGTAATTTGAATTGGTCTTCAACTCAATCGGTAAGTCAAACATAATTAGTTTAGTCCAGTTGGTTTTGCACTCTTCTCACTCATTGGTTCACTAAACCAGCTCTTAGTACCTTCTTCCGTTTCATCCACGCTTTTTTCTTCTTTTTTGGTCTTCTTTGGGTCCAATATTGAAACTCTTTAGCCACACTAAGTTCATGTAAATAAAAACATTTTTTGGTAACTATAATTCACATTTATCCCCAAAAAAAAATCGAGGAATATTTTGGATAAATTTTGAATCGAAATTCATATTTATTTTAAGGCACTTCGTTTTGGTCAATTAGATACCTTTGTTATGACAGGGTGACCCACTCTCTTCCCACTTATTTGTTATGGCTATGGAGGTTTTTGCTAACTTGCTTGAATCGAAGTTCAGATCTGGAAACATAGGATACCATCCAAAGGCTGTCAATCCAGCCATAAGTCACCTATCATTTGCTGATGATGTGATGATTTTCTTTGATGGCAAGATGAGTTCTCTGCAGGAAATAATTCAGGTGCTTCAAACGTTTGAGGGCATATCGGGGCTTGCTATGCACAGAGACAAATCGGCCCTATTCACTGCTGGTTTGAGCGATGAGCAATCAGAGGATATGTCAAGGCAAGGTTTTCAAATTGGTACTTTTCCGGTGAGATATCTCGGGTTGCCTCTAATGCATAGGAAGCTGCGAAATTCAGAATTCTCTCCTTTGATTGATTCAGTATCCAACAGATTCAACCATTGGACTATAAGGACTCTCACCTTCGCCGGTCGATTACAACTGATATCGTCGGTTATTTACAGCACAGTAAATTTTTGGATGTCAGCTTTCATTCTACCTAAAGGATGTCTCAAGATTCTAGAGCAAATGTGTAGTCGTTTCTTATGGAAAGGTGACATATCAAAGGTTTCAGGGGTCAAAGTATCTTGGCATGCTATTTCTCTACCCAAATCTGAAGGAGGACTGGGATTAAGAAATTTTCTCATATGGAACAAGGCCCTAAATCTGAGATTAATCTGGTTATTGTTTACAAGTAAAGACTCTTTGTGGGTAGCTTGGAACCATGTCCACAGGCTGAAGACCAAGTATTTTTGGGCAGCTGAAATTAAGCAGGAGAGATCATGGCTATGGACATCGTTGCTCAAGCTACGTCCCCTTGCACGAACATTTCTCCGGCATTCCGTAGGGGATGGCAAAGACACAAGTTTCTGGTTTGATCACTGGACAAAACTGGGACCTCTAATTACCTTTGCAGGTGATAGCGGACCATCAAAGACAGGCATTAATCTTCATTCAACAGTCCCTGAGGCGTGCGGTAGAGGGGGCTGGAAATTACCTTCCCCTAGAGTCAGACATGCGCAATTAAAAACACTTAGGCAAGTCCTTCTTGACACAAGACTACCCAATGACAATATGGGGGAAGATAATTGCATCTGGGAAATAGAAAACTCCACCAATACAAGCTTCTCTACATCCCATACGTGGAACAAAGTGAGACCCGTGGCAGAAGTCACTCCTTGGTTTAAAGCAGTTTAGTTTAAGGGACATGTCCCCAAAATCGCTTTCACATTTTGGATTGCAAATCTCGACCGCTTGCCTGTACGGGCAAGATTGTCCGCATGGGGAATCGGATACTCGAACTCTTGTTGTACATGCAACAACCATATCGAAACTAGGAATCACTTGCTTCTTCATTGCGAGCTGAGCGAGCAAGTATGGACCAAGGTTCTTTTTCGTTTGGGACAGCCTCCGTTTATTTTCCAGAATTGGAATATCCTTATTGCTTGGCTCTCAACAACTTCTCCAAATGTCTCATTGATCCTCAAACGTTTAGTATGTCAAACGACAATCTACATGCTGTGGAAGGAGCGCAATATGAGGCTGCACAACAACATCTCCTCCCCTCCGGCCGTCATCTTTACTCAAATTGACAGGTGCATCCGTGACACTATCCTTGCTAGAAGAGATCGAGGGGACTTCAGAAATCTACTACAAGAGTGGTTCACTCACGAGTGAGTTTCTTCTGCTACTTCAACATTACACGATATTCCATTTAGGCTTTTTTTTTTTTTTCAGTCTAATGTAATCAATAAGCTACGCCAAGCATATGTAACACAAACCATTCTTTTAGGTAATGAAATTCACATTCTATCAAAAAATTAGATACCTTTAAAAGGAAATGACCCACAATCTCGACCAACAAGCCAAAACCACTAAACTATAAACATTTAGACCATGAATAGTTTAGTTTTAGAATGGTTTGAAGCCTAATTTCTCGGATAAACAGATTTCTAAGTAAAAACCAACTTTCGGGAATGATCAAATAAATACATCAAATATGAACCAAAACTGCTGAACTATAAACATTAGGATTTTTAGATAATCAGATTTTTGAAATTAAATTCAGACTAATCTTAAACCATTTCGCGGTGGCCAAATAGATACATTAAAAAGGATTTGATTCATGAACTCGACCGACGAACCAAAACAAGTTAAAAATAAAGCTGCCACTTTGTTGTCAAAAAAAAAAAATGGTTCTCAGTTACACGAAAAATGGAGTAATATGTAGATAATCATCCTAAATATAGAAACGTGCTTTAAACTACACCAACTAATATGCGAAACATACCGACATACACGAAGTGTATGCTGTCATGTTGCAAACTATAAATTGGGTTTTATAGAGCTTAAAAAAAATTTGGGGTTAAACTGTAATTATTTTCTTAATTATAATAATTTTTTAAAAAAATCAAAAAATATCCAAAAAATTCAAAAATTAAAAAAAAAATAATTAAATTTTAGATAAAAATTAAATTATAGTTTCAGTTTTATATTTTTTTTAAAAAAATTAAATTTGTAAAATCCCAAAATTTCTAAAATTACGAAAATTCAAAACTTCAAAAAAATCTTACATTCTAAAAAATAATTGAAAATATAAGGTATATAAGGTTTCAAAATATATATAATTTGTTAGAAAAAAAACAAAAAGTTAAAAAACGGTTATTATTATATGTTTTGCGAAGGCGTTAGAGAACATATAAATCGTTAAAAATTTGTAAAATCCCAAAATTTCTAAATTTACTTAAATTCAAAACTTCAGAAAATCTAGAATTATAATTTTTTTTGAAAATATAAGGTATATAGGCTTCCAAAATTATATATCTTGATACTAATTTAATTTGTTAGAAAAAATATAAAACAAAAAGTTTAAAAAATATTGGTCCACAAATATAGTTTAGAACATGGGTTTTAAAAAACGTTATTTTCAAAAAAAACATTTTGCGAAGGCGTTAGAGAATATTTGCAAAAACGTTTAAAATAGAGAAAAATAGATTTTTTGAAAACGTTTGAAAAACATAAGCATATTTCAATCCTATTGTAGCCATAGGCTAGAAACGGATTTTTGGATTAAGTCTGTTAAACCTCAAAAATACCGGAAATAAAATACTGCGATTTATATGTTCTCTAACGCCTTCGCAAAACATATAATAGTAAACATTTTTTTAACTTTTTGTTTTATTTTTTTCTAACAAATTAAATTGGTTTCAAAATATATAATTTTGGAACCTTATATACCTTATATTTTCAATTACTTTTTAGAATGTAAGATTTTTTTGAAGTTTTGAATTTTCGTAATTTTAGAAATTTTGGGATTTTATAAATTTAAATTTTTAAAAAATGTAAAACTGAAATTATAATTTAATTTTTATCTAAAATTTAATTATTATTTTTGCTTAAATTTTGATTTTTTTAAGAAAATAATTACAGTTTGACCCCAAATTTTTGTTTTAAGCTCTATAAAATTCAATTTGTAGTTCGTAACATGACTGCATATACTTCGTGTATATCGGTATGTTTCACATATTAGTTGGTGTAATTTAAAGCACGTTACTATACTTGAGATGGTTATCTACATATTACCTCATCTTTCGTGTAGCCGAGAACTATTTTTTTGTGTGTCAAAACTGACTTTTGTTTCTATCTAGTATATATAACTATTATGTAAATATTAAAGTGTTCATTTTTATGATCATATGAGTGCCATTGGTTGCAGAAGTCTACTCCCATAAAGTCTTTCCTTATACATATATACATCATTGTGCCTAAGACCTCTTCAAAGTGTTTTCTTAAATTATATAATCCAAGTGTCAACTTCAACATTAAATGCATCAAACAAAAAAATCGTTAACTTCCAACTTGTGACTCAAAAGAATCTAAAATAACAAGAGAAGATGACATTGAGATTCTAAGCCCTAAATGGTAACATACAAAAAAAATTCCGCAAGATTCAGCTAGATTCAGTAATTCCGCCAATATTATTTGTTATTTAAAAAAATTCCGTCATATTCAGCTAAATTCAGCAATTCTGCAAAACAAATTCAGCAGATTCAGCTATATTCAGCAATGCAGCAAAAAAAAATATCGCTAGATTCAACAATTCTTCCATCACCAAGATATGTTTATTTTGAATAAAAAATCGAATAATAACGGATATGGGAGTTGGGTAACAATATTTAGGATATTGAAAATCACATTTGAAATCTTTAAAATGGATCGAATATGTGTAATATTATAAATTAATATGATAGTTGGGTAACAATATTTGGGATATTGTATGCTACATATGTGTAATATTATAAATTAATTTTTTTATTACATTTTTCTAAATTTGCATGATAATTCTAAAAAAACGTTGTTACTCTAGATAAATTTGTAATGATTTTTAAAACGAGTTTACTAAAAAATATTTTAATTTTAGTAGCAAAATATTATATCATAAATTATGTATATTAATTTATTTTATTAATTAACTAGTTATATGTATCTAAAATTCAATTAATTAATTCGGAAGAAACTCAATTAGATAATATTTTAGGAAATAAAAATCAATTATAAGGAATAGAATGAGTATTTATTAAAAATGCCACTTAATATTATCATAAGTTTATTTAATTAATTATTTTTTCAAAAATTCAGCAGATTCAGCAGTTACCATTTAAGTTTGATGTTATTCCGCCAGATTCCGCAAGAAATCACTAAAAATTCAGTCAGATTCTGTAATTCAGCAAAATTCAGCAGAATTCAGCCGGTATCATTTAGACCCTAATTATATGAATCAAGAATCAAGACATCAACTAAACGTTGAATTGAGGATGTTCTATATTCACGTACGCGTTTTGTCCAATTTAGAATCTAGATACTACATTGAGATTCTAATTGTATAAACCAAGATATTATGGATGTACAATTGATAGTTTGGATGTTGGATGCAGAGTTTTAATTAGGGAAATTGGATTGGATATCACTTTTGGAGAACATAATTGAGTCCATAACATATTAATAAAATATTGTAGAAAGCATAAGTGGAAAAACCCAAAATCTCCCTCTACTACTTTAACTCTTAACATTCTTTATATATTCTAACATCATAAACGTTTTCCGTAAACTGACAATACTTCCTCTTTTCTACGTTCAAAAATTAAACAATTCAAGTGGGCTAAGCTATAGGCATGTGAATTTTGAAATTTGAACGCACGCTCCCAGGCCAGCTTCCCGAGGGGAGACTTTTCTGTCTTCATCTCTCGACTCCTTCTTCTTCTTGCGGTGTCGCTATCACTCTTTCCCTCTCTGTATCTTGCACTAGCACAAGCTCTCCTCCGCCTCCTTCGCCACCACCGTCCACCGCCACAACTTCACCATCTCCGATCTCATCTCCTCCACTTCTCTCTCAATCTCTCTGTTTCTCCTCTGTAACTCCTCCACTTCTTCCACCGCCCCGTCATAAATATTGAAGAAAAGAAAGACTCTCTCGAAGATAAGGCGATGAAGAAGGCGACCAAGCTTCGTCACCGGTAGAGTCTTCCGCGAAGTAACACCGAATGCTCTTTGGCTTCAGTCACATTTCTTCTTCTCTTCGAAAGACCTCAGGCGTGTCAACTACTAAATTTTTTTTATTGTTTCACATTGCTATATGTATGGAGTTTCAAAGATGAATTGATCTATATGCATTGTTAATAGCTGACTATTTATTGTTTATTTATGTCAATTTAGCTATAAATAGACGACTATTTTAATCCAAAGTAGATAATTATGTATTCGACGTAGTTGTCTATTCTATTAGATGTATATGCTCACAACATAGACTTGCTATATGACTATATATTGTTTATTTATGTCAATTTAGCTATAAATAGAAGACTACTTTAGTCCAAAGTAGACAATTATGTCTTCGACGTAGTTCTCTATTCTATTTAGCTGTATATGCTCACAAGATAGACGATTCTCATTTCAAAGATGAACTGATCTATATGAATTTTTAATAGATGACTATTTGTTGTTTTATTTAGGTCGATTTAGATACAAATAAATAGTCGACTACTTTGGTCCAAAGTAGATAATTATGTCTCTGAAGTAGTTGTCTAATCTATTTAGCTTTGTATGACAACATATAAGACTATTTTTTATTTATTTTTGTTTCACATAGCTATATGTATATATAGTCGACTATAAGTAGTCTAAGTAGGTGGCTTTAATGTATAAATATTTCTAAATCGCTTATAGTTGACTACTCTCAATAGATAGCTTAGTATGTCCCAAATAGACGACTATAATTTTAGTAACGGACTATTCTCAATAGATAACTATTAACATATTAATTTATCTATTATACTTTATAATTATTTTGATTTCATATATCATTTATGATTGTATCGGTGGTTCTTTATGGTTCTTTAACCAATGCAAACATAGAGAACTATATGTTATCGACACTTCGATTACCAGCTATTTCAAAGATAGAGAACTACTTCAGATCTCTACATTTTTATATCACATTTTCAGTATGATATAATACATAGTCAACTACATTTCCTCCCCCAAATAGTCTACTATTTTTGTAGTTCTCTATCTCATTTACATATGCATGGTTCAATAAGAAATTATGTATAAGACTATACATCGCCTGTTCCATTTTCCAAAATAATCCACTACATTATTTGTCTAGATTAAATGATTATACTGTCGTATTTGATTTCACATATCATTATGGTTGTGAGATAGCTGTCTATATTCCTAGAAGTTAATCATCATGAAATAGACATATATTTCATAAAATAGAGCTAAGGAGTAGATAACTATTTTTACATGTGTACATCATTTAGACCAACACATTCTTCGGTATGAATTTTCATATAACATTTTATTTGTGCCTTATAGTTGTCTACATTCACAATAATTGACTATTTTATTTTTGTCAAATAGCTGACTATATTTTTGTTTTTGTTTGGATTTTCATTAAAACCAAGTACTATGTGAAAATTATCCATTGATCTTCTTCTTCTTCTTCTTCTCCATTCTCTGCAATTTTAGTACCCTAGATCTATGGCCACAATTGATTTTCACTCAAAAATCATCGATATCACCTCATTTTTTGTGTAGACAATAGAAAACTTGATAAATCCACTTATACCATCCTTATTTAAACATCAAACTAATAAAGTTGTAGGCTTTCAGATTTGCAGATTTTGTCCAAAATCACTCATAATCCCACCAAAACTCTCGTTCGCTGCCTCGAAAAATTAACTTTGTCGTCCAACAAAACTATTTGTTGTTGTGGTGGTGGTCGTTGACGACGAAAATGTTGGTAATTGATGTGGTCATGGAAAGTAAATTGTTTGTCAAAAATAGAGAAAGATATTGACTAATCGATCAAATAAAAGAGAGAGAGATATTGAATCAGAATAAAAGGAGAGAAATTGATGAGGAAAAAGAATAGATATTGAATCATAAAATAATAAAAATGCCATGACGGTGTAAGAAAAAGTTGGTGGGGTAAGAGTTTTAAGGGTAAAATCGACAAATTCTTTCTTTTTGTTGTGTTGACTATTGTTAGATACCTAATTGACCAAACAAGATGTTACTTACTCAATTATGTATTCCAAAAGTATTATTCACCTAATTCACCCTTTTAATTAACCAAATTATCTTTATTTCAAAAAATGACAAAACAACCATTTCATAATAATATATAACCAAATTTTCCTTCTTTTGACGGCTCATGTTATTCTTATTATCAAAATAATATATAACATTAAATAAAAAGTTCAACTCATAAACAATAAAGTAGAGCATACGTAAGGGAAAAAGATACACAATATTTTATCAGAAATAAACTATCGTGGAATTTTATAATTTTATAAAATTGATTTCTATTTTTAAAATTATATTTCGTTCAATGTAGAATATCAACACAACTAATTATAGCATTAAATTCCACTTCATCCCCTTTATATTATTTGTGAAATCAGTTTTTGTTTTTTTAAATGTACATTTTTGTCCCTTGCTAATATCAACTTAGCAAATTGCCATTTACTTAATTGAAATTATCAATCTTGTCTTTTATTATATTTTCCCAAAATAATAAGGGAAAATGGTTTTCAGCTACACGAAGGATGGGGTAATATGTAGATAACAATCCCAAATATAGAAATGTATTTTAAACTACACCAACTAATATGCAAAACATACCAACATACACGAAGTATATGCAGTCATGTTGTAAACTACAATTTGGGATTTTTATAGCTTCAAACAAAAATTTGGGGTCAAACTGTAATTATTTTCTTAAAAAATAATAATTTTTAAAAAAAATCAAAAATCAAAAAATCAAAAAATATCCAAAAAATTCAAAAAAATTTTAAAAAAATTAAATTAAATTTTAGATAAAAATTAAATTATAATTTCAGTTCTATATTTGAATTTTTTTTTTTGTAAAATTCCAAAATTTCGAAAATTGAAAACTTCAAAAAAATATTACATTTTAAAAAGTAATTGAAAATGTAAGGTATATAAGGTTCCAAAATTATATATTTTGAAACCAATTTAATTTGTTAGAAAAAGATAAAACAAAAAGTTAAAAAATGTTTTTTATTATATGTTTTGTGAAGGCGTTAGAGAACATATAAATCGTTAAAAATTTGTAAAATGCCAAAATTTCTAAAATTACGAAAATTCAAAACTTCAAAAAATCTAGAATTATAATTTTTTTTGAAAATGTAAGGTATATAGGCTTCCAAAATTATATATCTTGATACTAATTTAATTTGTTAGAAAAAAAAATAAAACAAAAAAGTTTTAAAAATGTTGGTCCACAAATATAGTTTAGAACATGGATTTAAAAAAAAACGTTATTTTCAAAAAAGTATTTTGCGAAAGCGTTAGAGAACATTCGTAAAAACATTTAAAATAGAGAAAATTTCATTTTTTGAAAACGTTTTAAGAACATAAGCATATTTCAATCCGATTGTAGCTATAGGCTAGAAGCGGATTTTTGGATTAAAATTGTTGGAGTTCGAAAACATCGGAAATTATGAAATACTGCGATTTATATGTTCTCTAACGCTTTCGCAAAACATATAATAGTAAACGTTTTTTTAACTTTTTGTTTTATTATTTTTCTAACAAATTAAATTGGTTTCAAAATATATAATTTTGGAACCTTATATACCTTATATTTTCAATTACTTTTTAGAATGTAAGATTTTTTTGAAGTTTTGAATTTTTGTACTTTTAGAAATTTTGGGATTTTATAAATTTAAATTTAAAAAAATGTAAAACTGAAATTATAATTTAATTTTTATCTAAAATTTAATTTTAAATTTTTTTTTTTTTGGATTTTTGGATTTTAAAAAAAAAAAAAAATTTTAAGGAAATAATTACAGTTTGACCCCAAATTTTTATTTTAAGCTCTATAAAACCCAATTTGTAGTTCGCAACATGACTGCATATACTTTGTATATATCGGTATGTTTCACATATTAATTGGTGTAGTTTAAATTACATTTCTATACTTGAGATGGTTATCTACATATTTTCCCCATCTTTCGTGTAGCTTAAAACCATTTTTCCAAATAATAACTCTAAAAAAGAATTATCTATTGTCCTAGAAATATGGGAGTCGCTGTGTTGCACAAGAAATTAGTAGTATATTTTTCACAAAGTTTTTATTCTTTGCGACTTAAAATATATGATAATGTACTGCACTAGGGCGGCACATCTTAGAGTTGAAAGTATTTTTCTATTTATATTCTTAATTGTATCAGGTTTTGAAGTTATGTATATAGAGCAGAACATTTTGTAAATCATTATCTACATAATTGATGAAAAATCTTAGACAAAAATTTATTCACCTCAATAAATTTTTTTTTATCCGTGATTTCACAACAACTTTGAATTCAAAAATAAAATTTTCTTTCAAAGAAAACTTTCCTTTACAATTTTCGTATAGGTACATAACAAATAAGTTTATTTTTAACCATTATAGGTGCCCTCTTGTTAAGGTGATCAAATAAGTTTATTGGTTGCGAAGGTCTACTCCCCAAAGTCTTTCGTAAAATAGTATAATCCAAGTGTCAAAGACGTCTGCAAATTTTGTTTCCTTGTATTCTATAATCCAACTATTCAAGTGCCATTTCAAAATTGCAACTCCGAATAATCTCAAAAATAACAAGAGAAGTTTGACTTATTCAAAACATTGAAAGAAGCACTTGTGTTCTCGAGCGAGGGAAGACCAGAAGAGGCTTAAAAATTAGCTTTAATCTGACTTTTACATTGGGATGGTAATGTGTTGTAAAGGGGAAAATGATTTTTAGAAGGAACATTTTTTTGCTAGCTACATGAACTAGAGGATATTACATGATTTTTTTTATTTTTGTGCTAAGAATGTAAATATCATTAGAAATGAAAGTTTAAGGTTTACAAATTGGGTTCACAATTTGCTAAGTCTATGAAATTGGTTCCATGGCAAAAAATGATAAAAAAAAACATGAAAACAAAAACGATCGGTACTCAATCGGGGCTTTTTGCGGTGAAGCATCCGATGCCGAGGAAATAGCGATAATTGATTCTGAAAACTCGAAGAGAAGATGAAAACGTGAAGAAATCGTAAAAGGTTACATCATAAACGACTGGGAAAACGCCGACCACGCTAAAAAGAAGCTGTTTCACAGGTAGCCCGGAGCTAAGACCATCAAACTAAGGAGCAATCAAGACAACAAACAGAGGCTGTCCTCCAAACCTGTGAATCGAGTATCGACTAGGAAACCGAAGTACCAGAACTAAGACAGAACTACAATAACCGAAAGAAACTTAATGCGCTCACTCACTCTACCAAGATCTTTCTTCGATGTCGGCTAGCAAAAAGCCAAGCAGTACCTAAATCATCAACCTTACTAACTTCTCCAAAAGCAAAGTTAACGCTACATAACCGAACCCGAAATAACCCCAAGAAAGCTACACTAACGGATCGAAACTCATATTAGAGAAAACAGGCCACAACAAACCAAACCAACACAGAACGAAGACAAGCAAAGTCTTGGATGGTGGAGTGAACTAAGCCACAATAGACTTACCAAAGGCAGAGGCGGATCTCACACCAATACCACACAAATTAAAGGACATCTCCAAACATATAAGCCCACCACTGGACCTCTTCACCAGCGGAGAAGCCACGTCCTCGGGGACCCCTTTGCTATGTCTTCGAATAATCCAGGACCGAATCTAGCCTCACGAGCGACACCGTCGAGCTAGAAGACGATGCACGGCTAGATTCGTCAAGGTCAACACGGATAATACATGATTACACATCTAAACTAAAATACTATATTTTTAATTACACCAACAAAAGTATAATACATGGTGACATACACAATCTATATGACATTATACATCTACATATCTGAATTAAAACAATGTATTTTTAGCTACACCAACAAAAGTATAATGCATGGTGATATGCACAAATAAAGAGATATTATGTTGAAATCCATATTTCGGTTAATTTTGCCTCGGTTTTTGGCTAGTCGTGATAAAAATGGTTATTTTGAATTAAATTAAGTTAAATAAATTCAAAACTCGATCTAAATTCAATTTCTAACCCAACAAAAACTATATGAATTAAATTCAATAACAAAACTCACATTTAAAATAAACTAACTTAAAAAATTTCAACCATACATACTTTAACCCTTCTTATGAATAAGAGAGAGTTTTATATGAAAAAATAAATAAATATGAAGAAGAATAAAAAAATAAAACAAAACCCATGTTTTAAAACTCAGAACAAACCGGCTAAACTGTGGCCAGATTTATAGTTTGGTCAAGATTAATTTTAAAATCGTACTCATATAAACTCAGATTAAATCGGTAAAAACCTGTGAACCGATGGTTGAGCCGACGGATTGGGTATAATCAAAGTTTTAATATCTATATATTCTATTAAGTGTGTCTTCATTTTTTTTTTTCATCATGTTTTTCAATTTTTTTGGTTATATTCCTTAGGTTTCTCGTGGAAAATACTATATATGTAATTATCAAAAAAAAAATTCTAAAAAGAGTTCAATTTGTTAAATTTATGTCTACTATTTAATCAATTATGATTATCTGTATATTTATTGGAAAAGTAAGTATTTGTTGGGGGAAGATTTTCATGAGGCCAAACAGGCCCAATTGATCTCCTCAAGATGGCCCAACCGCAATTTCGAGGCATCATTTTTTGCGCCGAACCTACCAACAGTGAACACATTAAATGTTGCGTGACCTAACCCAAACGTGCGCTGAACCGAGAAAGCGTGGAGTTGGAGGAGGGTTGTTGTAACGCCCCGACCGCCACTGTTCGTGGGACCCCACGCCCACTCTCGGCCCGTGGGCCCCACCCTTGTCTGACGGCCGGTGCGTTAGTCCGGGAGGCTCGAAAGATTTGTTTACTGACCCTGCAAATCACCACGTGATCTTTCCCCGTGTTTTGTCCTCACTCGCACGGTACTGGAAATGACTTCCTAGTAGGTCACCCATCCTGAAATTGCTCCAGCTCAAGCACGCTTAATTCTAGAGTTCTCTCAGGACCAGTGACCGAAAAGATAAGTGCACTTTAGTGACATAGGTAGCCAAATCAATTCTTATAAGTCTCTCCGCATGCACCACATATTTCCAGAAATCGGGGTGTTACAATCATCCCCACTAACAGATACCACACTCATCAGGGTTCGGCTCTCATACCACTTGTAACTCACCGATCGCCACCGTTCGTGGGCCTCCATGTCCCCTCTCGGCCTGTGGGCCCACCTTCATCCGATGGTCGGTGCGTTAGTCCGGGAGGCTCGAAAGACTTGTTTACTGACCCTGCAAATCACCACGTGATCTTTCCCCGGGTTTTGTCCTCACTCACACGGCACTGGAAATGACTTCCCAGTAGGTCACCCATCCTTAAATTGCTCCAGCTCAAGCACGCTTAACTTTGGAGTTCTCTCAGGATGTGTGACGGAAAAGATAAGTGCACTTTGGTGATATAGGTAGCCAAATCAATTCTTATAAGCCTCTCCGCATGCACCACATATTTCCAGAAATCGGGGTGTTACAATTGTCAGAGGTAATGATCAATATTGCATAGTAGGTAAGGTACAGACGGGTCGGATCGGTCCAACACATCCGAAGGGGACAAACAGACACATAGAGACACACACACACGTATATTGATGTGTGTCAAATTATATTTGTACCTAACCCTTGCTTACAACACACTCTAGTTGTTGTAGCGGTCGAACCAAGGGAGATCAGAATAACTAAACTAAGAATCTAAGCAATCGATTAAGCTAACCGATTCAAGATGATGTTTTCGTGTTTTAAAATCCTAATTACGAAATAAAATGAGCAAATGATAAAGCAAATGGAAGATAAATAATACCAAACGAATAAGCAAGAGAATTTAAGCATAAATAAAGTCTAAATGCAAAAGTCAACTAGAAGTCAACAAAAGTCAACAACTTAAAACTTGATCAAATAAGGAAAAGCATGAGTTTTGGACAAAGCAATTGACTCGAGATGATTAATGACTAACTAATGACGCTAGAGAGACAATTCAAACTCAATTCCATGACATGAATCACACCAAGTAGACTAATCCATTTCTATGACAATATTTCATTTGCTAATCACTCAATTAAGCTAATTTCTCAGTTGCAATTAAATGATCAATAATTATTAAGCATAAGTTCATAAAGCCAACTAATCATATTAAGCATCAATTCTAGATTTTGATTGATCATGTCAAAATCTAACCTTAAGCACACCTTAAACCTTAGAAATCATAAAAATCTAAACCTAAGCGCATCAATAATCATCCATCAAACATCCCTAATCTACTAAGCAAAAAAACCCATTGGAAAACTACTCACTAATCATCATGCAAACTTCAAGGATAAACATAATAAAATGCATAAATATAAAAGAAATTATAAAGGTAAAAAGAAATTTCACTAAATAATGAGAAATCCCAAGATTCAAATACAAATCATAAGACAAGAGTTTGAAAGCTCAAAAGAGAAATAGCATAAAAAAACTTAGGTATTTTTTTTTGTTCTAAAAACATATAAATACTCCTAAAAACGTACTCGGGTCAACCCGGGATCAAACCAAGAAAGTCAACATAAAAATGGAAAAGTCAACACAAAATCATCGATCTGATCGACTCAGATTTCGACCACTGGTTCGATCAGATTGCACGCAGGAAGAGTGATTTTGAACCACTTTTGATTGATCCGTCGATCGACCCATGGGTCGATGGTAGGGCAGTCTGATCGAGCTTCTCATCGACCTGTGGGTCGATCAATTGCCGTCTGATCGACCCATGGGTCGATCGGACCCTCCTCACACTTGAAACTTCATTTCTTCTACACTTCTTCGTCTAGTTCTTCGACCCTCTTGAATCTCCTTCGCTCCGCATAAAATCCACACCTTTTTGCATCCATTTGAGCTCAGCAAAGGTTTCTCCAAGAGCTACTCCAAAGTACCTAAAAAGAAAACCAAAAAATGCACAAAAATGCAAGAAGATGGATTCTAGACTCTAAATACATCTTAAATCGAAATGAGACTCAAAGATGACAAAAAGACACAAGTGTTATGCAAATGCGGATGAAAAACCATGGAAATGTGATCTATAAAGAGGTAAAAACGCTATAAATCATATATAAAAATGCAGAGAAAACAATCGAGCAAAGCATAAAAAACACAATCCCTCATACATCTCGATTCCCTAAGAGCTCTTCCAAACATCATATTCATCCGGGACCTTACATACTGTTTGAGAACTTCACCCAAACTCTCCTCCGTCATTCTGATATTCCATTCTCCGTCCAGTCCAGGGTCTTGTTCTGACTTGAGCGTCGGAAAATAATTGGGAGGGCAACCTTTTTCCAACCCGATAAGCTCTTACCAATTTTTTGATTTCAGGTCTCATTAAAACTTTCAGCGGACGAACCTGCTCTGTAGATTTAAGGATAGGATCGTCAATCAACATCAGCCTACCCGAATCTACCCCGAATAGTAATATATTCCTAAAAATAATATTTATTAATTAATTGTCCCCCGGTTTGACCGATTCGACCAATGATCCGGTGATCCAAAAATATTATGGTCCACCTTCTGGTTTTCTTTTAACACATTGACTGAAACGAGTTAGCTTTCCGTTGGAAGTGGTTTGAGATAATTCTAATAGTATGATCGAAAGTTATAACAGTTTTCGTGAAGATAGGTCAATTTGGCAAATTAATTTATTTTAAATATGAGTTTTGTATGATTCATGTGTGCTTTTTAATTTGGGTCGGGTTTGAAATTTTAGGTTTGGGTTGAGTTTCAAATTTACTTAGTTTATTTTTGATCTAAAATAATGGTTTCTATCGCGGTTAGACAAAAATCGTGGCAAAATTAACAAAAATATGGTTTTCATCATACTTTTTTTTATTTGTGCATGTCACCATACATTATACTTTTGTTGGTGTAGATAAAAATACATTATTTTAGTTTAGATTTGTAGCTATGTAATGTCATAAATTTTGTGTATGTCATCATATATTATATTTTTGTTAGTATATCTAAACATACATTATTTTAATTCAGATATGTAGTTATGTATTATTTTTTAGTTCGTGTAGCTATAAAAAAGATTTCCATTTATAAACTGGTACTTTTAAAAAGTGTTCAAGTGATATTTATATTTGAAATCATTGTATTGTTTTTAAAACTTCATAAATAAACATCATTTAAAAAAAAAATGTGAAAGCATGTTTGGGAAAAAACCCTTTGTACCAAATAATCCTCGACTTTGTCTTGGCTCGAAAGTTGTGGATATGGCATCGACTCAAAACAAATATTATTAAGAAATATATATATATATATATATATATATATATTTGTTTTTAAAGAGTCTTCATTAAATTTGATAATTAAAAGGAAAATGCATTATAAACCAAATCATCCCAGACGGTATGGTTTGCAACTCGAACCAGCAGAAAAAGTTACAAAACCAACTTAACTGAAAGCCAAAAGCCGGACCCAAGCCCTGCGAAGCTTCGCGACGACGGCGACACAGCCTTTGCTCTTCCAATCTGTCCTAGAATAGAACCAGACCCGACGCCGGGAAAACAAATCTTTCCACCACCGGCAGCCTCAAGTGGAGAGAAGACCTCACCACGCCTTTCATACGCTGGTAACACCTCCGCCGTGAAAATCTCGCGAGTGGATAGAGATCTAATCACGCCACGCAACTTAGGAGATGAGTCACGAAATTAGTTTCTCGACGGAGAACATGCCGGAGAAGATGAGTCGTTCACCCGAGAAACCACCTCTGTTCTCTGGCAGACGGAATCTCGGGGAAGACACAGCCTCCGACAACAACGAAACCCTCGACCTCCGTGCCTCAAAACCTCGACGGTCCAACCCCACCACGGAAGCGCCTGAAGAACGAATCTAGCTTCCAAGTGTCTCGACAACCAACACCACTTCCAGATCTACTCTGCTTGCCTCATCCCGTCCTTACAGATCCAGACTCACCAATACAAATCTGCCGTGATACGATCGACAAGACCACACCAAACCACCGCAGCGAGACGGCCTTGTCGCCGTAAGATTCTAACCTAGACACGAATCACCACCGAAAACGAGCAAGCAAACCACCACATAAACTCGATTGGTGAAAGATTAAACAAAAAAGAAAAGCAGAAGGAAAAGAGAAGAGACCCCTCCCACAGTGTCGACAGGATTCGCCGTGCACCGGAGAGGGAAACAGAAAAGAGAATTTTGTTGCGGCTAAGACGAACTTGTTTGGGAGAGAATGCCGCTCAAAGGCTCTTTTAAGATAATTGAATATATTTAAAAATCTATTTTATCATATCTTATTATATAAAGTTTGATGCGTCAAACTTCGTAATTAACACGATCATGACACGTGTCAGTCGGTCGATCGGATTTTGACACATGTAATTTTTTTTCCAATTAGATTTTGACATGTGTCATACAAATCTTATTTCTTTTTAAACTTATACATTTGTATTTATCAAGTAGATTATAAAAATCAACATATATAAAAAAAAATAATTAGTTTCTAATAAATAATTCATTAAAATAATTAGTTGATAAACATGGTCTCTTCCTTTAAATATTGACTTTATTATGTCTCGGGTTTGTTTTTTTCGTACAACTATTCTTTTTTTACCCCTCTTTTCCTTTACGTTTATTAAGATGAATTAGGTTTCAAAATTTTTCATTAGAATATTAATTAATACACGTGTAAAAATATTTTGAGTTCAAATATACTTAGATTTATTATAATATTTTGTCTTTCTATATCAAGCTTTTGTACTCTCTCAATCTTACCAAAAAATTTCAAACTTCGATGATCTCTTCCACAAATTTTATTTCAACTTTTTTATTTGAAAAAACCATCGATTACTCTCTTATTCGATAAAAATAACATATCTCAACATTTTTCAATTAGTTTATTTTAGTAATTCATAAAAAAAATTTAAATAAGCATCATATATACACGCTTACATATATTTTGATTTTAAATAGAAATTGATATGACAAAAAAATCAAACTCATTTTTCATTAGAATATTTAATACACGTGTAAAAATCTTTTGAATAGAATTAGAATTTGCATACTCAAATTTTTAAGAATTATAATATTTCACCTTTATTTAAACAATTTGTACTCTCTCGATCTTCCCACCAACCAATTTAAAATTTTAATAACCTCTTCTAAAATTTTTGTTTCCAATTAGCTTTAGCCACATGTCAAAATAATTTTTTTCATTAAAAAAAATCTAATATCATTATATTTTGAAATCAGACTAAAAAAATGTACATTGTATTATGGTTTTTTTAAAGACTTACCACTACGTAGACATCCTATATATTGTAAAATTGATGTATGAAAAGAAAGTTATTTTGAAAGTTTCTCATGTTGTGAAAATTACAAAAAGTAAGAAACCAAGTGATGAAACACATATAATTCATTTTTCGTTGGAAAAAAGATAATGCTTGATTCATAAGTAAAAGAAAAAAAGTCAAATATGATTAAAAATGTGAGTAAGTCTAATTCAAATAAAAATACGTAAATCGACTTGTCAAGAGTTAAAAAAAGATATATGAGTAGTTACATAATAAAAAGTAAATATAATTTAAATAGGAATAGGAAAAACTAATACTTTAGAAATATGTGAAAAAAAAATTGAAAATTCAGTTAATATAAAAAAAGTAAGAGAATCAAAATCAATAAATAATTTGTAGGCTTTTCTATGAATGGTTTCACATCGACGTTTTCAATCTTATTTTATTTATTTTTATGGATGATATGATTTTTTTTCCATTTTTGTGCAGTTTATAAAATATTAAAGGACTCAAAATAATTCAACTAAAACATGAGAATAAATTCATCAAGATTTAAAAATGGATTAAAAAGAAGTATTAATTCAAATAGAATAGGAAAACTAATAATTTGAAAATATGTGATAAAATTTAATTGAAAATTAAATAATAAATAATCAAGGTAAATAAATAAATGTTAGATTTCTGAATTAGTGGTTTTGTATTAGCGTTCTCAATTTTATTTTATTTATTTTTACGGTTGATTTAATTTTGATTTCTACTTTTAATTGATTAAATTTTTTTACAGGTTATAAAATATTAGATTACAACCCCGCATATATGCGGGTCCTTTATCTAGTTAACTATATTTTTTAATAAAAAAATTGTACATGGATTACAAATAGTTTGAGACGCCTCTCATGGTTTTGGGGTCGAAATGGTAGCATAAATTTTTTTTTTGCAAGTTCAGGTAGATTCAGTAATTCTGCAAACACCATTTGCTATCTAAAACAATTTCGCCATATTCAGCGAAATTCAGCAATTCTGCAAAAAAAAAAAAAAAATCAAAATTCAGCAATGCAGTAAAAATGCATCGCTAGATTCAATAATTTTTTATTCTTCTATCACCAATTAATACATAGATATATTTATTTTGGGTAAAAAAAATCGGATAATAACGGATATGGAAGTAGGGTAAAAATATTTAGGATATTGAAAATCACATCTAAAATATTTAAAAATTGATCAGAAAATAGGAGTACGATATGGATGATTCGAATATTTAAAATCAATATCAAAAGAGTAATATAATTTTGATAAAAAACTAGAATTTAAAAAAAAAAAACGAAATTCAGCAACTTGCATTAATTTTGATGAAAATAATATTTTGGATTAATTTGCTCTATTTGTAAGATAATTCAAGCCATAATTTATTGTTTTGTTTAAATTTTTTATATTTATAACAAGTATTTTAGATATTTCATTTTATAGATAAATTAAATTATTACTATTAAAACTATCAATATTTAATTTTACTATTCGAAGTTGTTAGTACAAAATAGTAAGTTAAAAATTAAAATAATTTAATTTTAATAAAGAATAAACAGTTAATAATTAATTTTGGTAGCTTATGATTTTATATAGTAATTATGTTTGATAAAATTATTAAATATATTATTTTCATAGTCTAATTTATTTAACTAACATTGTTGACAAAAAAATTGTTTAACTAATTTTTTCAAAATTTTATTTAATTAACTAATTTATTCAAAAATTTAGCCATATTCGGCTGTTACCATTTAAGTTTGATGTTATTCCGTCATATTCCGCAAAAAATCACAAACAATTTAGCCAGATTCTACAAAATTCAACTGAATTCAGCCGATACTATTTATACCATTGAAATCTAATTAAAAACATCAGTGTAAAATCTGATATGACCTGCAAAGTCGTAGGATCTGCCAGGACCAAACTAAATTAGACCAATGGATGTGATTAAACTCTATAAAAAGAACTTAAAAAGTGCCGTATACTTGATAAAGAAGAATTAAATTTTAGGGAAACAACTATAATAACCTAAAAGTTTTATTTTATTACTTAACTAACCTTAATATTTGAAAAATGATTAGAATGTTTTTCATATCTTAACTACCTTTATAATACTTGTTAGGAAAAAACCTAATTACAAAAGTGTCATTACTTTTTAGTTAATCGAGACAATTATTTACGGAACTGCCACCGTTTATTTGTTGGACCATAACAATTAATTTGTTTGATGTAGAGTTATTAGGTATGTGGTAGATTTATATATGATATGTAGTTATTAGGTGGTATAGTAGATTAATTTTGTAGATTTATTATGTACGTTCCAGATATTTTGACAAAGTACGAATTGTGTCTAGTAGACTTAAAGTTGTTTGCAGGTTTTTGAGGAAGTCGTCATACTGTGCATATTTCTTTTGTAGATTTTTGTTTACAAGCTGCAGATTTATTATGTACGTTGCAGATATTTTGACAAGGTACAAATCGTGTCTAGTAGACTTACAGATGTCTGCAGGTTTATTAGGTGCGATGTAGAGTTATTAGAAATGATGATAGATTTGTATACTGTGTTTAGTTATTTGGAGGTATAGTAGATTAATTTTGTATATTCATTACGTACGTTGCAGATATTTTGACAAAGTATGAATCATGTCTAGTAGATTTAAAGATTTTTGCAGGTTTTTTAGGAAGTTTTCATATTGTGCAGATTTGTTTTGTAGATTTTTCGCTGCAGATTTATTATGTACGTTGCATATATTTTGACAATGTACGAATCGTGTCTAGTAGACTTACAAATGTTTGCATGTTTATTAGGTGCGATGTAGAGTTATTAGAAATGATGGTAGATTTTTGTACAGTGTTTAGTTGTTTGGAGGTATGGTAAATTAATTTTGTAGATTTATTATGTACATTGCAGATATTTTGACAAAGTATGAATCGTGCCTAGTAGACTTAAAGATGTTTGCAGGTTTTTTAAGAAGTCGTCATACTGTGCAAATTTGTTTTGTAGATTTTTGTTTACGCGCTGCAGATTTATTATGTACGTTGCAGATATTTTACAAAGTACGAATCGTGTCTAGTATACTTAAAGATATTTGCAGGTTTTTGAGGTTGTCTTCATATTATGCAGATTTGTCTCGTAGATTTTTGTTTACAAGCTGCAAATATTTTGGTTTAAACTAGATTGGTTATGCAGATTTAGTAAAATTGTTTGTGTAGAGCTATTTTCGACGAGCGTAGTTTGGTTGAGTTATTGGGTGCGATGTAGAGTTATAAGAAATTATGGTAGATTTGTGTACGGTGTTTAATTGTTTGGAGGTATAGTAGATTAATTTTATATCTATATTATGTAAGTTGCAGAATTTTAGGTTGTCGGGAGACTGTGCAGATTTATTGGTTTCAATTAGTGTGGTTACGCAGATTTAGCAAACTGAAGATTTGTTCTGTAGGGTTATTTTCTACGAGAGTAGTTTAGTTGAGTTACTTGGTGCGATGTAGTGTTGTTAGATATTGCGGTAGAGTTTTCTTCTGTGTAAAGTTGTTATGGTAGATCTATTTTGTAGGTTTATTATGTAGGTTGCATGTTTTTAGGCTTTCGGGAGAGTGTGCAAATTTGTATGGTCGATTTTTGTTTTCCCGCTGCAGATTTATTTGTTTCAACGAGTGTGGTTAAGCAGATTAAATAAACTGAAGATTTGTTGTTTAGAGTTATTTTCTACGAGAGTAGTTTTGTTTAGTTACTTGGTGTGATTGGTGCGATGTAGAGTTGTTAGATATTATGGTAGATTTTTGTTCTGTGTAAAGTTGTTATGTGGAATGGTAGTTCTATTTGGTAGATTTATGATTTATGTTGCAGGGTTTTAGGCTATCGGGAGACTGCGCATATTTTTCTGGTAGATTTTTGTTTTGACGCTGCAGATTTATTGGTTTCAACGAGTGTGATTACACAGATTTAGCAAACTAAAGATTTTTTTTGTAGAGTTATTTTTTACGAGAGTAGTTTAGGTGAGTTACTTGGTGCGATGTTGAGTTGGTAGATATTACGGTAGATTTTTCTTGGTATATTTAATTTTATTTCCATTGCAGATGTATTTGACTCCCTCGCATTTATCAACGCTGCCACTAACTAAATCATCTTTCTCCACCATCTTCTTCTTACCTTTATCGCTTTGTACAAAAAAATTGTTGATACTTTTATATCATCCTCAATTTCTTCATCCTTTTTAAGTTGTTTTAATTTCTCTTTTTTTCTTCAGAAAAATCGACTCCCTTGGTTTAATGACCTTAGAGAAAATCTTTACTGTCTGTGGGGTTTGGAGAATTGAAAAAACTGATAATAGTCGCGGATCTCGAGTTATTGCTGCAGATCGTGGAACAACCTTTATAGTTTAATAGAATAATGGTATATTTATTTTTATCATAATTGTATAAACCAAAGTAAAACTAGTTGCAATGGTGGTTAACTGGTTTTTAGTGAAATCGTAGATTTTTTTGAATACCAACTTGCACTTAGTGGTCTCAATACAAGCTTGCACATGGTGGTAGATTTGGTTCAATATCAACTTGGACATGGTCGTAGAGTTTTTTTGTCATATCATGGTATACTTATTGCAACTTGAACTTGGTGGTGGAATTGTTCATAGTATTATGGTAGATTTGTTTCAATCATAACTATAGCGTACGGATGACTTGTTTTTAGTCGTATAGTAGATTTGTGTCAACTACCAATAAGTCTACAACATCATAACTAAATTTTTACAACCATATAATAAGTCTTCTACAATATTAACCAAATCTGCTACTAGCAATCATCATGTATAATTAGAGAGACATAAATCTACAACTATGTTACAAAATAAATCTACGAATACATCGTGCCACCATTACAAAATAAGTCATCTATAAGTATCAGTATTACAAAAATAAATCTGCTACAAACTAGCATAATCGTGCCACCATTACAAAATAAATCTATATAACATAAATTTGCTTCACGTTCATAAATATACAATATAAAACTTCAAACCACGTGACATTTAGTTGTAGATTTATTTCCTTAAAGTAGACTTATTATATCAGCAGATTTTTTTTTCATTCAACCATTCTATCGAACACCTTTTATGCATATTTTTGTAAACTTTATGACAAAAACTAGTTGAGATGTTACGGATCTGTGATTGTTCAACATCAAAAATTGTAAATTTAACACAAAATAACCTAAAATATACATTATTGACATTTTTAATCTAATGAATTTGTATGAAATTTGATAAAAGGAAAAAAGAAAAAATATAGAAAAACAAAGCTTACTCAAGATTGATGATGTAAGAGAAAACGTTGTTGATTGATATGACGAATCTGGTATGGAGAAGTGCAATAAAGGAAGAAAAGTAACGAATCTGGCGATGAAAGATGTGCAAAGAAGAAAAACTAAAAAAGTGAAAATGAAAAGTCATGAATGAACTGAAAAAAAGATGAGAGACGATGTTGGAGAGTCCATAAAGAAATTGTGACAAAGATGTTTGAAAAATTTGGTGGCCATGGGGGACGAGATTTCTAGAATGGCGATGATGGTGGTTGCTAGGGTTTCTTTTTCAAACCTGAAAGAAATGAGAAAGAAAATAACGAGAGAGAAGTTAAAATATTAGATTTGTTTTTCTTCTAAAAAATAATACATAATGGCATCTAATGTAATTTTAACTTACTAATCTGATTATAATTTTTTACTAATTTTTTAGGTTTAGTTTAGTAATAAACCATAACTTTAGAGTTATTATAAGTAATTTCCTTAAATTTTAAGATATAAAAGTTATAAAACCATCGAATAAATATCATATGTATATTAAAAGCAATCTTATTTAAATTCAAATACACACACAAATTCAATCAATCATAAACATAAACACAACAGTTTAACAAAAAAAACCAAACTACAAAACAATCAACTTAAATTTGTTCATTAAAATAATATTTAAGATAGAGTGCCACTACACATAGAAACCAAACTACAAAACAATCAATTCCACTTGTACGTGGCTTGCGTATTCATTTGACTTACCCCATGGGACGAATTATTGCCCCGACTTCTTCTTCTTAGAGTCATGCTGATACAAATGGAAAGCGGTCTTCACTTTATGCGCCGTTCATCCAAAACTCCAGCCTGAATCTCAACCCACTCGTTTTCTTTTGAGATCAACAAATTGCAATTCCCGCTCTTGTCTTTTTCGGGTACCATTAGTTGCACCTTTGCCGGATTATCCCATATGAACACTGTATCCTCTATTTTCACCACAAACACAACCTCGTACCTTGTCCCGGATGTCAGTTCTCCGGTGTCGAACTTTCTGCACACGTCTAGATCATAACACCCTCACTAAATATAATATAACCATCAGGTTTGTATAAGAAAATGATCTAACTATATGTTATACACATGTTAAAGATATAACCATTTAACCACTCCACGATGTGAGGATTCTCACTTTGAAAGTTAGAAGAGATCTAGGAGAGTCTATCCGTTCATATATTTAAAAAAAAAAAAAATTCAAATCTAAATAGATTCAATTGATTTTCAAAATGTTTTCAAATCTATATATATTTACTTGACCGATATGGATTTGCAAATAACTACGATTGACCTAAAAATTTCTTTTATACTTTTAAACTAATAATCTTCAGAGGTTTGTTAAATTCTATAACTTGCAACAAAAAAACTTGATGGAATAACAATAAATGATAACTACTATATACGAATTATAAAAGAAATAACACCATTTTAATAAAAAATTAAAGTCAATATCGAATAACACCAATGTTAATTAACAAGTATTTTCAAATCAATTAAAATAAAAAATGCAATGAATTCCTGATCTTAAGCTAATATATAATGGCGCAGAGCTAAAAAAACATTTTTTTGCTAATTCATGCTTACAAATTAACTTGTTTTCCTTATTAGTTTAAGGCTCGAAGAGCTAATTCATGCTTACAAATTGGTTTAATTATGTTCGACGATATTTCACAAATCATATATGATAAAACGAGAACCGAATCCTATTATTATTGGTGCTAGATGAATACCCGCATATACACGCAGATTATTTTCAAATATTATTTTTGTAATATGATGGAATAGTGATTTCATTAGTTTCTTAGAAAATGTTTTGATCATCTTTGTTGTACAAAATTTTAGATTTGGTAAGTAACTCTGGTGATTTCATTATTTGCATAGTAATTTGTTCTTGAACTAACATCAGCATCACCTGAGACCCTATGACTCAGTTGTATTCTTTTGTCTAGTTATCTTTATCCATCTCCTTTTAATTAATTAAAAAAAAAATTAATTGTGTTAGCAAGTATTTAGTTTCAAATTGATTGTTTGAGAGAATGAAAATATTGATGATTTGTGTATTGCGTCCAATACGTGTAAAACTTGTTTCTGTGTTCATTAAGTTTTCTGAAAATTCTAGGTTTATTTATTATTTTATTTGTTGTTTAGCAACCGATTAAATAAAACATTAAAGTCCACTTGGTGTGGCTCAAATATCTCCTCGTGCATGTTGCAATGGTTAAAGCTTCGTCATAATTAGTTTGCACAATCTCAATCTCAGCATTTGTTATCGTTGCAAACATTTGCATCATCGTCCTCATTGTGGATGTGGTGTTCATCAGAATTATTTCTACTCCTTTTTAAATAGATGCATACTTCATATTGTTCTTCACCACCGTAATCGACACCACCATCATTGTACATGTATTCATGGTGATTCTCTTTTTCTTCTCCTTCAAAACTAATCTCAAGAAAACATCATTTTCATTTGGTCAATCTGTAGTCGGAAATCATTTAAATCGTAGAAATCAAACCTTAATTGAGGATAAAAAATTTATAAAAAGAGTATAAAATGGTGGGAAAAATTAAAGCCTTTTAACTTATTTGAAGACATTAAAAAAAAAATCCTATTATGATACCCGACTTACACATATCCGAAATGTAAATTTTACCATTTAAACCATTGAGAATGCGTCCTTATGTTTTCAAACATATCCATTATCGTCACATCTTCCTCCCAAGACATCATCAATAGAAAAATCCTGTGAAGTCTTCTCTCACAACTTTTAGTACTTCTTGGCTCTCTCCCTTCAATTATCAATCCCTTCCGTCTTTCCTTTTTCACCACTATATTTAGTTTTATAATATTATATGACTTAAAAAAGATTGGACAAACATTATTACAGTATCAAAACATGATTGAATAAAAGATTTTTATGAAGTATTGGGTCAAACGTAAAGTTACTCGGTCAAAATTAAAGGTATTGAACAAAACATTATTATATTTTTAAAAATTATTGGGTCAAACTCAAGGGTATTGGAAATCTAATTAAAATTTAACTATATTTAATTAAAATTTGACCTATATTTAATTAAAAATACAAAGCTGATGTGTCACAATAAAATGTGCTCATGTGTCAAATCCCTTGTGAGAAAAAACTCAACTTTTATATAGTAGATATCCACGTCCTTTGAACTATAAGTACAGTAAAACCTCTATAAATTAATAATATTGAGACTCTGAAAATTTATTAATTTAAATAGATATTAACTAAAAGATAAATTAATATTAATTTATAGAAAAATCTTTTTTAGATAATGATTTTCTTTAAAAATTTTATCAAATGATATTATATTAAGGAATTTAATTGAATTCATTTGTAAAAATGACATGCATTATGATTAATACTTTTGGTTATCGCAATAGAATATATGTTAATATCATAATAGACTATTCAGATAAAAATAGTACATGTTCTTAAGTACAAAATTTATAATAAATCATGTTTATTATTCTTAATGTTGATGATAAAGTCAGAAATGATATATACTACGATACATTTCGAAAGCATTATCTGTAAATGAATCGATTATCACATCTAGAATTTTTCACAAGTTTTAGATATATACAGAGAAAACAATCTTAAAATATTTTGATGCAATAAGTAAAATTAGAGATAAGCTCCAACGAGATTTCAACCCTACATCAAAACAAAATCACTGAAGCCATATTTTAATACATTATCATAGTTTTTTTTTTTTTGTCGAACATTATCATAGTTATATATGCATAATTATATATGATTATTAATTTATAATATTATTGGGACCATATATTTACATAGAAATTTCAAAAAAATTATTATCATGTTATCTTATCGAATTTTGTTAATTTTTACGTTGGTCGGACTCGGAACCGAAATTTTTTATTATTTTATCGTATTTATTAATTTATCGAATATTAATTTATAGAGGTTTTGTAGGTAGGTTAGAAAGGTGTCTAACTAAACATAAGGAGACCTATTCCAAAAAAGGATGATATATAATATGTACTATAATAAGTAATAAATGTTGGAACGTGTGTTTGAATGAGAAATGCTTGTGCTAAGTTGGACATAACAGATGTTGTGGAGAAGTCCTAACAAGGTTAAAGACTTTAGAAAAATTGTAGAGATGAGTGAACCTATACTAAACCATGCGCGCGTGCCAAGCTGAGCCAAAATGGACCCGTCTTAAGTTCAGGTTTAGGTGCGGATTCGGGTATATGGAACTTGGTCCAATAACCTATCTTTTTACATCAAATTTTTATTTGTATAATTGATCACTACATAAATTTAGACTTGGTCAAAAAGTAAATAATTCTCTTAGAGAATTAATCTTGGTCAAAAGTTAAATAATTCTCTAAATCAAATAGAGAATTAACTTGGTCAAATTTAAACTATCCTCTTCAATTGAATAATTGATTTCTAGAAATCAATTTTGTAACATCCACAATTGATGATAATGGCTCAAAATTAATTGAGATTAATTGAGCATTATGGACCAAGAGATGGACGTAAAAGAGTATAGTCTCTCTCATTCTTTTTTGCACAAGAACAACAATCTCTTACATTTCCTCTCTTTCTTCTTCTCTTCTTTTGTTTTTTCTCCATGAGAGTACAATACAGAAAAAGCATTCGTTAGATTCTGTTCTTGAGTTGTGTAAAACATAATTGATTGCAATTGTATCCTGGGATTCGAAACGCCACACAACCGTCACACTACGGGGCGTTTTCAGAATTAAGGAAAAAGTGTATCACCTCTGCAAATCCAAATCCGTTCTTCACAAATACCAGTTTGCCCATATTATAGTAATTGAGTTCATTCAATCTTAATTCTGAAAATTTTCGTTTGCATTATTGCACTAACAAAAACTTAGTTTTTGTGAAGTGTTTTTATCATAAAAATAGAAATCAGAGAGTGTGATCGATAATCAATCTTTTTCAATTGGATTATTCTCGGTTATTACTTTATAATTATGCAGATTTTCATTTAATTGCTGAATTATCTAAATTAATTCTTTGATTTTCTGCAAATTTATTCTAATTATTTTGCAGATTTTGCTAGAATTTTTCTGTGTTAAAAAAATTTAATATCTGATGTTTGGTAATTTTATAAGCTAAATTGCCTTTGTGGTTGTCATTTTCTAGAAAATCAGTTTGGTTTTTTATGCAATTAATCGTGTGATTCAAATTGCATAAGTATTTTCTTTGCATTTAAGTGGACTAAATTGTTAATTTTTAGAATTTATAAATTCTAGAAATTTAATTTTAGTTACAATTTATTCATATTTGTTTAAATTTCTTCATATATATTAGATTGAACTTCTAATTTTATGTACTAATTTGATCTTGGTTCTTTTGAACATATTTGATTTTAAGTACAATTATAAACGAGTTGACAGTTTAAATCGGACATATGTATATGACTATACATTTGTGTTTCCGATCTCTAAAGGCTGTCTAACAAAGATGATAACGGGTATGGTGAGTGGACAACTCAAACTGAGAATGGTCTACCACTTATGACCTTGTGTGTTATACGGACTACATCTTTGATATTTATTGGAATGGTCAGATCCTATTTACACAGATAGCGGTGGAGGTGTTATTGTTACAAGTCTAGTGAGTCGACGCACCAAATTTAGTTTGGTAGTGGTCTGCCACATATGACTGTGTCAAATTATGATTTTATCAGATTATCATGTTAGTGCCTAATGTTGTAAACATATGACTAATACTCGACAAATTCGATGGAACTTGGTTCATTATGTGGCAGGATAATATATTTATTTCTCTGACTATGCTGAAACTAGAGAAGTAACTCAAAGAGAATAGCATATGCTTTCTCTTGAGAATACTAACATTATAACTCTAGTCGGTGTTGAATCTTGTACCATTAAAAATATTCTATGCAAGGTTGGATAAATGCCGCCTGGAAAATTACTGTATAAATCTAGAGTGAGTTTAATACTTCTAAGGAACTCATGCTTCCGTGAGATGGAGTACAAGTCTAAGAACACACGTTCTAAGAAATTCGCAATGACGAAATTTCTGGACATTAAATTGGCGGGCTCTAAGTTCATCATATAAAAAATCAAAAGATGTCATTGATGATGAATGAGATAATGACTGGATGGATGTCAATTAATTTGACATACTAGGTTTGTTGTTTAATTGAAAATTTTCCACTAGCTTGGAAATATTTCAAGAATTATCTATGGCATAAGCGAAATGCTGAGAGCCTTGAAGACTTGATTGTCAGGCAACAGATTAAGTCTACAAACCGCAAAGCATATGGTATTCATATTTGTAGAACAAAGAAAAACGTAAAGTTTCTATGAAAACCTCTACTAGCTTCAGAAAGCATAACGCTTAAAAGAAGTTCAATGGAAAAACAAATATCGCAACTGTGGCATTATGGATGGTCAAAAGGCTTACGCATGTCATAACAATGCTAATGAATGTCGTACCACAATTGACCAGGCAAAGACAATGGAAAAATTCCAGACCAATCTGACTAAAACAAACAAATGTATTGTAGTTTCAGAAGTCAACCAGGTTGGGAACAATCGAATGGAATGGTGGCATTATGCTGCTACCACAATCAATATCTATTTTAATAGATATATACTTGCTAAGAAGTAAGAACATGCACTTGAAAAAATTCAAAGCATACAAGATGGAAATTCGAAACCAACTTGAAAAATCCATAAAAATTGATATATGTGATAAAGGAGGCAATTTTTGATGAACATTAAATGCATTCTTTACAAAAATGGCATTATTCATCGAAACAAAAACTGCTCCTTATTAACTTGAAACTATTAGAATTATGTAACAAAAATTCTGAACTCTTAAAGAGATGATGAATGCAAAGATCTATGATTTTAAGTTATCTCAAGAAATGTGGGGGGAAGCGTTGCTTACCACATAAAGTCATTGACAAAATGCCATATGAACTTTTGAAAAGGTAAAGTACATTTGTACAAATACCTGAAAGTGTGGGGGTGCCTCGAAAAATTCACAGTGCTACCTTCTCAAAAGGTCGCATTCAGACCAAAAATGGAATATTGTATTTTATTGGATATACACATAAAAAATTATTTATCGGTTTATGATTTATAAATCAGAAGTACCAGATATCCATGTAAATACAATCATAAAATCAAGAAATGCATCTTTCTTCGAACACGTGTTTCAGTGTAAGGATTAACAAAATCCAAAATGAACTTGTGAGAAAAAATAAAATACTTTATCACCTATGTAATTGAGGCAAGTACTTTTAGCACATTGTCAAATGATGCAGAAGTATCTGTAAATCTTTTGTAAAGATTTGTAATGGTCTTTCTCCGAGAGAATGCACCGTAACTTTTCACTAAATCCATGTCTAAATTAGACAATCCTTCGTGGAAGGAAAATGTCATTAGTGAGATCGATTCCATTATGCAAAACCATAGATGGGAGATAATCGATTTGTCACAAGGACTTAAAGTCCTAAGGTGTAAATGGATTTTCAAAACTGAAAACCGATGGCTTAGTCGAAAACAAAGTCTATAGACTTGTGAAGTCTTTTTCTGGGCTTACAAACGCTCTGAAATAGTAGCAAGAAATATTTAAAATTGTCAAATAGTTTTAGCATCAATGAATGTGATAAATTTATATATATATTAAAAGTACTCCACACGGACACATTTTGGTCAGTTTGCATGTAAATCACATTGTTTGTAGCAATAAAGACGTGGTCGAACAAACTAAGACTGTTCTTAGTGTGAAGTTAGACATGTAAAATTTGGGTTGAATGGATGTGGTTTTAGAGATTATGATCACATGACATTCCAAAGTAATAATCATATCAAGCTCGTTATGCTAAAACAATACTTGAGAGATTCAAGGTCTACTCAAGTTTGATCGGAAGTATAAAGTACTTCTTCGATCGATGGACTTAGTCCATGTACTAACTCGCTACATGCGTACAATCCATGTTGTAACAAACTCGAAATTAATAACTAGAGTATTGAGTTATGTGCAATATACTAAAAGTTATGGATTTCAATATGGTAAAATGCCAATAGTTTTGGAATGATACAATTATATTAATTGGTTATTAGATTTCACAAACTAATAGTCCACAAGTGGATATGTCTTTACACATTGTGGTTCAACAACATCATGAAAATCTTCCAAATTAGCTATATGGAACAGACTAATCATGGAACCTAAGTTCATAACTTGAGATAAAGCGAATGAAGCTTAGTGGTTTCAGCACTTGGTCAAAGATATCATGATGTGGAAACACTAGAGTGAGCATTACGACTATAGCTCATCATTGAGTTTTGTATATAATGGTTAGTCATATCTTTTAAGAAGATGGCATACAACCATTAGACAATTGATCTCAAATGGAGTAATCTCAACATATTATATCCAATTGAATGAAAAACTAGGATCCATTTATTAAAAGGTGTGTCACGAGATCAAATTGTAAAATCATCAAAAGGATTGGGGTTAAAGCCTATGACTTACGAGGATGTTTGATGGGAACCCTACCTACATGACTGGAGACCCCAGGAAATAGGTTCAAGGGGAAAACTAAGTCAAACTGATTCTGCTAAAAGTACTATGAGACTTCAATCTCTACCCAATTTCTAAGATGATGTACAGTGCTTCCTGTATAAAAATGATAAGCATTGATTTTATTGATATAAACCATAGCTTTGATATGTTCGTGGAGTACTACATGATACTTCATAAAACAAAAGCAGAAGAAATATCACCTAGTGAGTGTGAAATGAGGCCGTTTCTAGGAGAATGAATGAAAAGCTATATTCTCTAAATTCACTCACGATAACCAGACATGTTCAAGGCCACAATGAACACAATAGAGAACCTAGTTCTGTGTGAGAATGAAGCTGTGTTATAGTTGTTGTCTCGGTTTACATCAAATTCAGGGTGGTTCAAGACATCATGTTCACCTCCTGGTCAAGTAAACCCGATAGCTATTAACAATGATTGGTTCAAAGCTGAAAAAGATATCACCTCATATAAAGTGGATTTTTCGCTTTTACTCTCAAAAGTCCTTCTATCGAGTCTTCATTTATTTTGAATCATTTATATTTATGGGGGGGGGGGGTTGTTGGGACTTGTTTTTGAATGAGAAATATTTGTCCTAAGTTTGTTGCTTTGAAAAGCACGAAATGGGCATAACAGATGTTGTGGAGAAATCCTAACAAGGTTAAAGACTTTAGGACAATTGTAGAGATGATTTAACTCATACTAAGCCATGCGCGCGCGCCAAGCTGAGCCAAAATAGACTCGGGCTTAGGTTCAGGTTTAGGTGTGAATTCGGGTATATGGAACTTGGTCCAATAACCTATCATTTTGCATCAAATATTTATTTGTGTAATTGTTCACTACATAAATTTAGACTTCGTCAAAAAGTAAATAATTATCTTAGAGAATTAATCTTGGTCAAAAGTTAAAATGATTCTCTAAATCAAATAGAGAATTAACTTGTCAAATTTATACTCTCCTCTTCAATTGAATAATTGATTTCTAGAAATTAATTTTGTAACATCCACAATTGATGATAATGGCTCAAAATTAATTGAGATTAATTGAGCATTATGGACCAAGAGATGGACATAAAAGAGTCTAGTCTCTCTCATTTGTTTTTGCACAAGAACAACAATCTCTTACATTTCTTCTCTTTATTCTTCTCTTCTTTTGATTTTTTTCCATGAGAGTACAATACAGAAAAAGCGTTCGTTAGATTATGTTCTTGAGTTGTGCAAAACATAATTGATTGTAATTGTATCCTAGGATTCGAAACGCCACACAACCGTCACACTACGAGGCGTTTTCGGAATTAAGGAAAGAGTGTCTCGTCTTTGCAAATTCAAATCCGTTATTTTGCTAATTCTTGTATCGGTATTGTGTATTATCGATTTATTTATGTATTTCACTTTACAAATATCAGTTTGCCCATATTGTAGTAATTGAGTTTGTTCAATAGATGAATAGTTAAATAGAAAAACTAATAGATGAATAGGGAAATTATATCACTACAATAAAAAATTGGATTTCCGACGGTCAAAATCGTCAGAAATGGTTATGTTCTACGGATTTTTTGATGGATTTTAGTCCGTCGGTTTTAAGTTGTCGGAAATATAAATTTCGTCGACGACTAAATTCGTCGTAATTTCGGACGAATTATATAAAATTTAGAAAATTGAAATATTTACAAATTTATCAAAACATTCTATAATGTATAAAAACAGTGAAAAAAAATAAAAGCAATTATAATTTTTTCAGCTGTTGTATATGAATTGCTTCAGGCTGTTTGTTTAGAACTATTTCAGGTTTTATGGGACGAATTATAGCACTTTTAACCAGAAGCCCCGTCATTTTCTTCTCAGACCCATCTTGATATAAATAGAAAGCGATCTTCTCTTTATGCGGCCATGCATCGAAAACTCCAGCCCGAATCTCAATCCACTCATTTTTTATGAGATCAACAAATTGCAGTTCCTGCTCTTGCAATTTGTTATCTGGTACCATCAGTTGCGTCTTTGCCGGAATATCAAATCTTGACATTGTATCCTCTATTTTCACCACAAACACCACCTCGTACCTTTTCCCGGATGTCAGTTCTCTGGTGTGGAACTCTCCGCGCACTTCTAGATCATAACAAATGACCATCTTTGCAACTTCAATAGCCGCCTCACTGAACATAATATACCCATCAGATAATATAAAAAATTTGACAGATTTTTGACCATTATTTAACAAATATTCAATTTTGTTAGAAAAACAAATTATTGATTAAAAATTTGTCGGAATCTGTTAGAAATTTCTGAAGGAATTCTGACCAAATCAAACTCCGACCAATTTGAATAAAAAAATCATATAAAATCCATTGAAAAAGGGTCAAAACATTTGTCGACGAACATGTGCCGTAAAAAATGATCGTGTTTTTTTGTAGCTAGTGTATATTATGATCAAGACATGGTTTGTGGTTCCACTTTTGCAGACCTCCCAAATTTAAAAAAAATGCATGATATATATATAGGTGAATTGGTTAAATAACAGTACTGGATACTGAAGTTAAGAATCTAGCATGCATGGAAGAGAAAAAAAATTAAGACAATTGTACGCTTCATTTATTTTTTTCATTAAAACCAGTCGACTATTTGTAGAATAAGTAAACATATTTCTATGTGTAAAAATAGTTGATTATATTAAATATAAAAGGATATACCATGAATAACATTATATTATAAAATTGATAAATATATCAAAAATTGTCATTGTACTTTCTCATATAGACATTCTAATTTTTAACTTATAACAAAATTATTTTCTAATAAAGTTGCATATATTAGAAAGCACAATCACTATTTTTAATATCATTGTCTATTTTCGATAATATTTTGTTAGTGAGGGCATTCACTTTTATATCTGATATTAGATTAGGACCCGCGTAATACGCATGGTTTTAATTATAACTTATTTATAAATGATAAAAAGCAAAGTAAAACACATATTGTGGTAATCGATTAAATTTTATAAAGATAAAATTTATGAAGATGTAAGAAATATATGTTAAATCTTGTTGATGTAAATATTTAGATTTTGATTGGTTATTTGAACACTTATTTTGGATGTTGATTAGTAATTTTGTTTCAAACTGAATTTCAACTCCACGTATTTCATCTCGCAATACAATTCATTTACTTCTTCCATCATATTAAAACCATATTTTTACTCTTACATTTCTTGTCAATCAATAATACCCAAAATTTTCATATCAAAACAATATATGCAAAATGCATTCAATCAAATTTATGTCTATATATGTCATTAGTATTAAACAAATAGTAAAAAAATTATCAAAACATATTAGTAAAGAAAAATTTTAGAAATTAGAAATAATTTGTCTTATTTTCCTTTTTTAGTCTTTTTGATTTACTATTTCCTTTTAATTTTTTATTAATATATATGTCTTATTTTCTTTTTTGACTATTATTTATTTTTAGTTATACTATAGTTAGAAATAATTTGTCTTATTTTCTATTTTTTAGTCTTTTTGATTTACTGTTTCCTTTTAATGTTTATTTAATAATATGTCTTATTTTCCTTTTAAGCTATTATTTCCTTTTAGTTATACTACAATTTGATTTAAGAAATAATTAATGTAGAAAATGAAAATTTATATTTTATATTAATATATTGACACATGTCACGATCTAAACTAACAATAACATATGTCACGATCTGGTGAGTTACAATTTTGCCTACGTGTCACATTCACATTGAACAAATCATGTTTTATATAATAAAATAGTTAACTATTATTATACATAAAAACATGGTTCTGTTACGTTACAAGTAGTTGAAAGGATAAAATTGTTATTTTTTATTTATGTCAGATTGACTTATGCTAAAAACATAATTGACGTTTTCTATATACTAGTTACCTAATTTCACACCAAAAATGTTATATTTGCTAATTTCCTTATATATAACTTGTAAGAAAACACTTACTTGGGTGACTCGGATATAGACACATAGGTCCAATATCTGGCATTATGTGAATCTCTTATCTTGAGTTGTCTTGCATTGAACATGCAGCCCTGATGATTTATCTTCAGCTGTTGTATATGAATTGCTTCAGGCTGTTTGTTTAGAACTATTTCAGGTTTTATGGGACGAATTATAGCACTTTTAACCAGAAGCCCCGTCATTTTCTTCTCAGACCCATCTTGATATAAATAGAAAGCGATCTTCTCTTTATGCGGCCATGCATCGAAAACTCCAGCCCGAATCTCAATCCACTCATTTTTTATGAGATCAACAAATTGCAGTTCCTGCTCTTGCAATTTGTTATCTGGTACCATCAGTTGCGTCTTTGCCGGAATATCAAATCTTGACATTGTATCCTCTATTTTCACCACAAACACCACCTCGTACCTTTTCCCGGATGTCAGTTCTCTGGTGTGGAACTCTCCGCGCACTTCTAGATCATAACAAATGACCATCTTTGCAACTTCAATAGCCGCCTCACTGAACATAATATACCCATCAGATAATATAAAAAATTTGACAGATTTTTGACCATTATTTAACAAATATTCAATTTTGTTAGAAAAACAAATTATTGATTAAAAATTTGTCGGAATCTGTTAGAAATTTCTGAAGGAATTCTGACCAAATCAAACTCCGACCAATTTCGAACGGAATAAAAAAATCATATAAAATCCATTGAAAAAGGGTCAAAACATTTGTCGACGAACATGTGCCATAAAAAATGATCGTGTTTTTTTTGTAGTGTATATTATGATCAAGACATGGTTTGTGGTTCCACTTTTGAAGACCTCTCAAATTAAAAAAAAATGCATGTTATATATATATTAAATATAAAAGGATATGCCATGAATAACATTATATTATAAAATAGATAAATATATCAAAAATTGTCATTGTACTTTCTCATATAGACATTCTAATTTTTAACTTATAACAAAATTATTTTTTAATAAAGTTGCATATATTAGAAAGCACAATCACTATTTTTAATATCATTTTCTATTTTCGATAATATTTTGTTAGTGAGGGCATTCACTTTTATATTTGATATAGTGAACTATTATTATACATAAAAACATGTTTCTATTACGTTACAAGTAGTTGAAAGGATAAAATTGTTATTTTTTATTTATGTCAGATTGACTTATTCTAAAAACATAACTGACGTTTTCTATATGCTAGTAACTAGTTACCTAATTTCACACCAAAAGATGTTATATTTGCTAATTTCCTTATATATACACTCGTAAGAAAACACTTACTTGTGTGACTCGGATATAGACACATAGGTCCAATATCTGGCATTATGTGAATTGTTTATCCTGAGTTGCCTTGCATTGAACATGCAACCCTGGTGATTTACGTTCGGTTGTTGTATCTGAACTGCTTCAGACTGTCTATTCTGAATGGCTCCAGGTTGTCTGTTCTGAACTGATTCAGGTTGTCGTATGATCTGAACTGCTTCATGCTGTCGTATGATTTGAACTGTTTTGAGTTGTCCTCTCTGATTAGCCTTTTTTCTTGTATAGTCAAGCGATTTCTTAACCTCCACAATCATTTCGTCTATGAATGTTCTATTTGACATGTGACTGTCATACGACGCAAATGAGAAGAAACCAATAGATCAACCACCTTCTCTTCATATGCGATGGAATAAATATATAAAATGTTGACAATTTTTCAAAAATATTATATTTTATGTTTTGTTTTCTTAAAATACCATATTTTTTATTTAAAAAATTCTAAAAGGAACTCAAAAAAAAAATCAAAGAGTTCAGAAAATTTTATGAATTATAATTCCTACAACTAATTTGGACCAAAAAGTTTGAAACTCTTTCGAAACTTTTGTGGTATTTTTTAGAATATTTTAAAGGTTGTAGTACTGTTGTAATGCAATCTTTTAAAATGCCCTAAAATGCAATATTTTATTGATATAAGTTTATTCTTTTATTTTCAAATTTGAAAACATACGTAATAAGTTATTCTTTTCCATTTTATAGTGGTAAAATTTTAGTAATTTGTTTGTTATTAGAATCCATACACATGAATTCTATCAAAATTTAGATCTAGAAACTTATAAAGCACATAGAATTTTGTAATTTTACCACATGTTTATTTTGTAATTCATAGCAAAATATGACAAATCATTCAACTTAATATCGATTTCGAACTTAAAATCTCGAAAAATGATTTTTTTCTGAGAATTCGATTTTTTAGCCGATTATGGTAAAATCCCGGCGGATCCTTGCCGCCGAACGCATTTCCACCGCGGAATCGGCCGCATTGACCGCGTTTTTGAACTAATTATAGAATAAAGGGAGAGAGAAAAGACGAAAGACAAACCCGTGTTCTAGCAACTCCATGCCGTGCTTTCTCGTAATAGACGCTATAGCTTCCTCCCATTTCTCGGTTAGTGTTGGATCGTCTCGATTTTCGTATTTTAGAGTCCTGAAAGCGAAGCCAAAATCTCCTGTGAGACCTTTGACGACTGAGGGTTTTATTTTGTAGAAGATCGGAATTGCCATAAGAGTGCCTCTATCCACACAATCCTTGATTCTGGCCAACTCCTTTAAGCACCAATATGAATTAGTGTAATTCTTCGAGAAGATAGCTATCGCAACAGTTGACTCTTCAATCTTCACCAATAGATCCTGTAGATCCAGGCCTCTCACCGCGTGCTTGTCTATAAAGACGTTGATATTTTCAGTTTTCATTTTATCTACGAGAGAGTCGAGGAAGGAATTGCGCACATCTTCTCCCCGGAAATTGATGAACACTTGAGGTTGCGTCGAGGAAGAAGCAGCCATGTGAGAGCTTTTTTTTTAAGGCAGAAAGAGAGTTAGGTAGATTTTTGTTTGATCCTTTGTGTTTGTCAAGATGCCTTGGACCTTACCTTTAATCTAGGGTTTTATAACTTAGATCGTCCAGATAAATTAATAAGTAACTTGATAAACTTGTCATACTGATTTTATTAATTATCAAAGGAAAACAAGTTGTGGTAGTTTGAATAGTTCTTTTAACTCTATCACCCGGGGGATCTATCGCAATATCACCACCATCCATTCAAATATGACAGTGATTAGCAAAAATAAAAAAGGTATATGATAACTTGACAACTTAAGCTTGAGTCACTAGCGAGTGGGGGCAGGTAGAGAAATATTAAATAGGATGTTTTAATGGAAATTACGGGTATCCAACTTAAATTTCTCAATTTATGAGAGAAAATGCTCTCTTCTTCCCAAGTGAGCGTGGGAACAAAGAAAGATGGAATAAAGCACACAAAAACCCATCTCTCAAGACACATGCTCTATCGGAATATTCCTAAACTTTTTGTCACGGCCCATTTTAGGCTCACGGCCCATTTTAGGACCAAACGAAATTAGTCCATAAATCTAGAGTTGGTGGGAATGGGTTGGTGGAAATGGGTTGGTGGAAATGGGTTGGTGAAGTTGGTGGAAATGGGTTGGTGAAGTTGGTGGGGAGAGTTGGTGAAGTTGTTGGTGAGAGTTGGTGAGAGTTAATCTCCACCGTTAGATCGTTTTAATCTCCACCGTCCGTTTGGGATGTGAAAGTGTATATAAGGGGGTGAGATCCTCATTTGTAAATCATCCAACAATTTATAAAACACAAACACTTCTCTAAACATTTCTCTCTCTAGAATTCGTGGGTTTATCTCTCTAAGGGTCAAAGTCCGAGTTTGAGTAAGGCTGACTTAGCAACCGCGAGGGGCGGAAAGGTGCTAAGGCCGCACGTATCGATTCGGGAGGAATCAGTCCGTGACAAGTGGTATCAAAGCGAAGTTCGACCGGGGCTAGAGAGAAGTCTATCCGAGAGAATGGCTAAGGGAAGCAAAGATGTGAGTGCTTCGTCCGACGCCCATGACGAACGTGGAAGAGAAACCACGTCCGGCCAAGCGGGAAGCAAACGGGAAAAGAGCATTTTCCGTGATGCTTTGGGGGTGGCCGTGGGCGAAATGACAGATAAGCTTGAAAGAATTGAGCACACCGTCACCGAATTGGAGAATCATGTGTTCGGTGGGCTGGAAGAAGTCAAGCAGAACGCAGCCGATCTAGACACTCGGTTCGTTCGATTGGAGGAACTAGTGACCGAATCCATCCGGGCCTTGCAAGACAACATCGAGGGGATGAAGGCAAGGTTTGTCGCTGTGGAGGAGGATATGGCGCTATGCAAACGGACAAGCGCAAATGGAGGAACCGTTGCTGCGGCAGTAGGCGGTCGGGTTGATTTCCCGAGACCGTCGCGGTTCAACGGGGTAAGGGATGCTAAGGAAGTTGAGAATTTTCTTTGGCAGATGGAGCAATACTTCGACAATCTCAATCTTGGAGATGAGACTGCGAAGATTAAAGCTACGACGTCATACTTGACGGACACGGCGATGCTGTGGTGGCGGAGAAAATATGCAGACATCGAGCGGGGAACTTGCCGGATCGAGACTTGGAGGAGTTCAAGAAGGAACTTAAACGGCAGTTCTACCCAGAGAATGTTGTGTATGAAGCCCGCAAGAAGTTAAGGGAACTTCGACAAAAATGTACAATTTGCGACTATGTTAAAGAGTTTACCACTCTTATGCTGCAAATTCCTAACATGTCCGATGAGGATCTCGTCTTCTACTTCACCGACGGGCTGCAAAACTGGGCAAAGCAAGAGCTGCAGTGAAGGGGAGTTCAGTCCGTCGATGAAGCTATTGCGGTAGCTGAGTCGTTGACTGACTTTCGTACCCAAGGTCCCTCCGAGTCCTTCAAGAGAAAGGAGAAGGTCGTGACCAAAGGTGGGGGAGAAAGACGAGATAGTGGCCGTCCATCCAACTCAAGGCGTTATGAGAAGGGATCAGGACGAGAGGAGTTTGAGGCAAAGAAGAAGACGTTTGTCCCAAAAGGTGGGTGCTTTGTGTGCAAGGGGCCACACCTAATGAGGGAATGTCCGAAGATGGGGTCGTTGTCCGCAATAATGGAGAATCACAAAGGTGAGATCCAAGAGGTGGAGCCAGGCAAGATGGGGTCGTTACAACTCCTTATCGCTCTTAAGGCCGGTCCATCGTCTAAACCAATGAGCAAGGGGCTCATGTACGTGGAGGCCCGTGTTAACGGGAAGTCAACCCGAGTAATGGTGGACATGGGGGCCACTCATAATTTCATGGCTGAAGATGAAGCCGTGAGACTTGGGTAAAGTGGACCAAGAAAGAAGGTTGGATGAAAACAGTGAACGCAAAGGCACAACCCGTCAATGGGGTAGCTCGAGGGATTGAGATGCGGCTGGGCAGTTGGAGCGGACCAGTAAACTTCTCGGTCATACCCATGGACGATTTCAAAGTGGTGTTAGGTATGGATTTCATGAGGCAAGTCATGGCAATCCCTCTGCCCGCACTAAGTTCTGTGTGCATCCTCGAGAAAGGATCGCAGTGCATGATTCTAACCATAGAGGAGAAGTCCGAGGGGATAAGGCAACTCTCGGCAATGCAGTTCACTAAGGGGGTGAAGAAGGGTGAACCGACATTTTTGGCCGTGATGAAGGTGGAAGATGAGTTTGGGAGAGCTGAGCCAATTTCACCGGCTATTGAAACAGTCCTTGAGGAGAACAAGGACGTGATGCCCGCAAAGTTACCAGAAAAGTTACCCCCAAGGAGGGAAGTGGATCATCGGATCGAGTTGGAACTAGGAGCCAAACCGCCAGCAATGGCGCCTTACCGAATGGCTCCATCCGAGCTGGAGGAGTTACGAAAACAACTCGATGAACTCTTATCCATTGGGAAACTAAGGCCATCCAAAGCACCTTATGGCGCACCGGTATTGTTCCAGAAGAAGCACGATGGGTCATTGCGAATGTGCGTGGACTACCGGGCACTTAATAAGGTAACGATCAAAAACCGCTACCCTATCCCTTTGATCGCGGATCTTTTTGATCGGCTTGGAGGAGCAAAGGTGTACACAAAGATGGACTTGCAAAAGGGATATTATCAAGTCCGGATCGCAGAGGGAGATGAGCCAAAGATAGCGTGCATTACGCGGTATGGGTCGTTTGAATGGCTGGTTATGCCATTCGGCCTCACAAACGCCCCAGCCACATTTTGTACCCTTATGAACCAGATCTTTCAGCCATATTTGGATCGGTTCGTGGTGGCTTACTTAGACGATATCGTCGTCTATAGCAACTCGATGGAGGAACATGTGGAGCACTTGCGGATAGTTTTCCGAGTTCTCCGGGAAAACGAGTTGTTTGTAAAGAAAGAAAAGTGCACATTTGCCACCGAGGAAGTCCAATTCTTGGGCCACATCATTGGGCACGGGAAGCTCAAGATGGATGACGCCAAGGTGAAGGCGATTATGGAGTGGGAGGCTCCGACTAAGGTAACAGAGTTACGCTCTTTACTTGGATTGGTGAACTATTATCGACGGTTCATCGAGGGATATTCAAAAAAGGCAGCATCGCTAACGGACCTTCTCAAGAAGGGGAAGCCATGGGATTGGTCCGAGCATTGCCGGGAGGCCTTCGAGAAGCTGAAAATCGCGGTGAGTCAAGAACCTGTCCTTGTCTTACCAAATTTCAGTTTGCCATTCGAGATACACACCGATGCATCCAACTTTGCTATTGGGGGAGTCTTGATGCAAGAGGGGCATCCGATCGCGTTCGAGAGCCGCAAGCTCAATGATACCGAGAGGCGGTACACGGTGCAAGAGAAAGAAATGACAGCCGTGGTCCATTGCTTGCGGGTATGGAGACACTATCTTCTGGGATCACACTTCACGATCAAGACGGATAACGTGGCGACAAGCTACTTCCAAACCCAGAAGAAGTTATCCCCGAAACAAGCGCGATGGCAAGACTTCCTAGCCGAGTTCGATTACACATTGGAGTATAAGCCGGGGAAGGCGAATGTTGTAGCCGATGCGCTAAGCCGGAAGGCGGAGCTAGCAGCCATGAGCCAAGTCGAGGGGAACATTTTGGCTCGGATTCGAGAAGGGCTCGAGCGCGACCCTGTTGCTAAGGAGTTGATGAAGTTAGCAGAAGAGGGTAAGGCACATCGATTTTGGGTCGACAATGGCCTGCTTTATTCAAAGGGTCGACGACTCTATGTTCCGAAGTCGGAGAGTCTCCGCCGAGACATCATAAGAGAATGCCACGATACTCGGTGGGCAGGCCATCCAGGACAGAAGAGGACGTTGGCCCTAGTTGAAGCGGGGTATTTTTGACCACGGATGCGGGATACCGTAGAGCTTTATGTGAAGACTTGTCTTGTGTGCCAATAAGATAAGACGGAGAACAAGCAGTTTGCGGGTTTATTGGAGCCATTACCAATACCCGAGCGACCATGGGACTCGGTCTCGCTAGATTTTATCAGCGCGCTACCAAAGTCAGAAGGGTTTGGATCCATCATGGTGATTGTGGATCGATTCTCTAAGTATGGGACGTTTGTAGCTTGCGATCGGGACTGTACCGCGGAGGAGGCAGCGCGGGCGTTCTTCAAGAACGTGGTGAAGCTTTGGGGACTACCTCGGAACATCGTGAGTGATCGGGATCCTCGCTTCACTGGGCGGTTGTGGACGGAGTTATTTAAGATGCTTGGGACGGACCTGAGTTTCTCAACGAGCTTTCACCCGCAAACAGATGGGCAGACGGAAAGGTGAATGCCTTGCTTGAGTGTTACCTCCGACACTTCGTAGGTGCAAACCAAAGAGATTGGGCTAAGTTGATGGATATTGCCCAGTTCTCGTACAACTTGCAACGAAGCGAATCGACGGGACGGAGTCCGTTCGAACTCGCAACGGGGCAGCAACCTTTGACCCCGCACACATTGGCTACGCCTGCGACAGAGGGAAGAAGTCCAGGGGCGTTCATAATGGCCAAGCAATGGGAAGAACACGCCGACTTTGCCCGGGTATGCTTGGAGAAATCCCGAAAACGAATGAAGAAGTGGGCGGATGCGAAGAGATGGCCTTCAGAATATTCTGTGGGTGATTTAGTCTTTGTGAAGCTCATTCCCCAACAATTCAAAGCATTTTGGAGTCTACACAAAGGCTTAATTCGGAGATACGAGGGACCGTTCGAAATTGTGGCGAAGGTGGGAAAGGTGTCTTACCGATTGGACTTACCGGATACTCTTAAGATTCATCTGGTCTTCCATGTGAGTATGCTTAAGCCATATCATGGCGACGCAGAGGATCAAGACCGAGGCATTTCAACCCGGGCACCGCCTATCATGACCAAGTCTTACGATAAAGAGATCGAAGAGGTACTGGCGTCCAAGGAAGTGCGGAAACGAGGAGTTCCACGTCAAAATCACTTCCTCATCAAGTGGAAGGGACAGCCAGAGGCAGAGGCAACGTGGGAACCAGAACAAGACTTGTGGCAATTCCGGGAAGACCTCAAGGCGTATACGGCGACGAAGGCGTCACCGAATTAGGTGGGGGAGGATGTCACGGCCCATTTTAGGCCCACGGCCCATTTTACGCCCAAACGAAATTAGCCCATAAATCTAGAGTTGGTGGGAATGGGTTGGTGGAAATGGGTTGGTGAAGTTGGTGGAAATGGGTTGGTGAAGTTGGTGGGGAGAATTGGTGAAGTTGGTGGTGAGAGTTGGTGAGAGTTAATCTCCACCGTTAGATTGGTTTAATCTCCACCGTCCGTTTGGGATGTGAAAGTGTATATAAGGGGGTGAGATCCTCATTTGTAAATCATCCAACAATTTATAAAACACAAACCCTTCTCTAAACATTTCTCTCTCTAGAATTCGTGGGTTTATCTCTCTAAGGGTCAAAGTCCGAGTTTGAGTAAGGCTGACTTAGCAACCGCGAGGGGCGGAAGGGAGGAATCAGTCCGTGACAAAATGCTCTCTTCTTCCCAAGTGAGCGTGGGGAACAAAGAAAGATGGAATAAAGCACACAAAAACCCATCTCTTAAGACACATGCTCTACCGGAATATTCCTAAACTTTTTGTTTTCCAGCCTAAAAACCTTTACTCCACCGTACCCAGCAAAAAAAACACCCCAACCACCAAGCAGCAGCCACACCCTGGAAGATCTCTGAAGCTCTCTCTCACTCACAAGCTCTCTCTCTCTCTCTCTCTCTCACGGATACTCGGAAATCTTTGTTTTCGGCCACCACACCAGACCTGCAGCTCTCCCCCGGCACAAGGCATTTTTCTTCTTGCATCCACAACAGAAATCCTGGAATCTTAGTTAGCCTTTGCTTCTACACCAACAGTCTCCACTCAGCTCTGAGGAATTCCCACCCTCCTTTCCTTCAACGGAGAACACCCATTTTGTCACTCAAAAAGACCCAGATCTCTCTTGAGATTTACTTTCCAAAATAAAGAGTATAAACCTCTCATTTCTCAGATCTCCTTTGGGATTTGTCCTCAAAACTTTTGCTCTTTTAGATCTCCCTTGAGATCGAAAGTACCAAAAACTCAAGATTTCTTCCATTCCACTGGCCGCTTCTATGACAGATCGAAAGGGAAAGGGTATCCTTTTCGAAGATGACGATGATCCTATCGATATTCCCGAGCAAGATACCTCACACCTAATCCAGGGTTATGGCCTGTCTCTTATTGGTAAAGTGCTAAACCCAAAGAAACAAGATGTAGAGAAACTCATCGCCTATATGCCACAACAGTGGGGTCTTGAAGGGAAGATCTCGACGAACGATTTAGGCAATGGAAAGTTCCTCTTCAACTTTGAATCGGAAGAAGATCTTCAATCTGTTCTGGAAAAAGGTCCATTCCACTACAATCTGGATGATTGTCCTAGTTCGCTGGGAACCAATTGTGCACGATGAGTACCCATGGGAGCTAACTCTCTGGACTCAGCTTACCGGACTACATCTCCACTTTTGGCTTGAGGCGACAATGAGAAGCATTGGAGAAAAACTGGGTCATGTCCTCGAAGTGGATGAGGACGACGCGTGGCTCTGCCTAACGGTGGACAGCCGACAACCGTTGAAATTCACCCGCAAGATCCGTTTTTCACACTGGTGAACAAGCTACTGTTCAGCTAAAATACGACAGGCTCTTTAAATTTTGCTCCCACTGTGGACTCTTATCCCATGAAGCTCAAGTCTGTCCTATGAGGACTACTGCGGAGAGCCAAACTCGCCCTGGAATCTTCACCCGGATCCAGCCAAGAACGAGTATCTCCACTTCACCCAACAAACGCCCCCAACCGCAGCCGATACACATGACCAGAAGCATGAACCGTGAACTGGCCACCAAAACAACTAAACGTATGGACCAGAAAGCAGCTCCCCCACCACCAGAACGGGATAGAAGACACAACCCGGCTGGAGGACAAGAAAGACAGCCCCGAGATGACCGTACCTCGAGTCATCGACAAAAACAATTACGGCGGCAGGAATATCATCCCTATCATCGTAGGGATCATGAGGTTCACCGATCCACGTGGATTCGGAAAGAGCACCATAAAGAAAAAATAAGCCAACAAAAGCGAAAAGGCAACTATCACGGCGACAATGGGGTGCGAAAGAAGTTGATCCACAATCCTGATGTTGTGGATAGCCATCTTTCAAAATTAAGTTTGGGAGACACATCCCATAACCATGAACAACGGAAGGACCCTCCCACGGAGGAGGTGCAATCTAACCATCGGTCTACCCCGAAGACAAAGGGTAGTAGTGATGTGGACCCCACCCCATTGACCGATATCTCGTATCACCGATCAGACATGGAGGAAGATATTATCATAAAGGATCAGTCCATGAAAAACGCAGCACATGTTAACCAAATGATAGATGCTCTATGTCAGGATGAAGCTGGTGAAATTGGTGACAATGACGACCTACTTGGGGATGATTTGGCACAGTTTGAGGCGGACCAAAAATACGGACACAAGTCTTCTAGCACCTCACATGAGGACAGCTTGAACGTTACCATTACTGCCTTCAAGGCTAAAGTCAAGTCCAAATCTGCGAAAATCCCTCCGGTCCGCCCGTTGGCGCGACCCCCCCAATACAACGGCCAAAGCACCAAAACGATCCTTCACTCACGGTATTCTTAGCAAGAAGGTTGGGTTACTCCGTAAGGGCTCTCCGAGAAAACGTGTAGAGAGGACCACGACAGTCTCCTCTTTCCCGGGGCAACCGGATAAAACCCTTCTCACATCCAACAAGGACCCAACATTAGCTACTCTAGGATCAGCGGATGATCTCATCGGTTCGGTGGTTTTCCAGAAACCACCCAGTCCCTCCATATGAGGACAATCAGTTGGAACTGTCGAGGGATCGGGAATGACCTCACAGTTCGACGCCTAGAGGACATACACAAAAAGTATCGTCCAGGTTTACTTTTCCTATCGGAGACAAAAAATAAGAAGACCGTGGTGCAAGGGTTACAAGTAGATCTTGGCTATGACCACCTATTTACCGTGGAGCCTCATGGCTTAAGCGGAGGTTTAGCTTTATTTGCGATGGATGAGTTACAAGTGAATGTAATTTTCTCCAACAATCGTATGATTGATGTAGAAGCAACTATTGAAGGAATTAAAGTTTTTATCACTTTTGTTTATGGTGATCCGGTGTACGGAAAAGAGATCTTGTATGGGAAAGACTAACACGGATTGCGACCACCCGAAATAGACCATGGTTCATGATAGGGGATTTTAATAAGATTACTGGCCATCACGAAAAGCAAGGGGGGTGAATAAGACCTAATACCTCATTTATACCATTCAACCAGATGATTCAAGACTGCGGAATGCTAGAATTTCCATGCTCCCGGAATATATTATCATGGGTTGGGAACAGGGGAAGAACTCGGACACGTGTCCGATGTAGACTAGACCGAGCTCTAGGAAACGATGATTGGCACGACAATTTTCCTCACTCACATGTCCAATATCTTAGGCTCTGGGCTTCTGATCATAGACCCATTGTGGCAAACATCCTTGCAAAACCAATGAAAGCACGCAAAGCCTTTCGCTTTGATAAAAGATGGAATGAAAAAAGAAGGGATTGAGAGAATGATAAAGGAAGGATGGCACTCCCCATATTTGCCCTCTAACGCCACCATCACTGAAAGAATCGCTAGCTGCAGGCGGGCGATCAGGAACTGGAGAAGAGAAAATATCCCAAACTCAGAAACCCACTTGGCTGAACTTAAGGAGAAAGTGGACTCTCTTATGTCGGATGACACATCGACCCAAGAAGAGATAGACCTAGCGACCAAAGCTCTTCATGTTGCCTTACGAGAAGAAGAGTCTTTCTGGCAACAGAAAAGCAGGGTCCTTTGGCGACAACAAGGGGATCGTAACACCAAGTACTTTCATGCATCGACGAAACAACGCAGAGCCCGTAACCGCATCTCCCGCCTAATAAACCACCATGGAATAGCTGAAGAATCGGAAGATGGTATCACAGCAGTAGCCACTCGATATTTCAGAGAAATTTTCCAGACTTCGGATCCGTGAGGGATTGATCAGGTCCTAACACATGTTAGGACATCCATCTCCGATGCAGACAACGCAGACTTAACAAGGCCTATAACACAGACCGAGGTTCGCGGGGCCCTGTTTGCGATGCACCCGGAAAAACCAAAGGGACCTGATGGGTTGACAGCTCTCTTCTATCAAAGGTATTGGGAGATTGTCAAAGAAGATGTGACCCGTATGGTCAACGAATTCCTAACGGATGGTATCATTGTACCAGGCCTAAACGAGACAAACATATGTCTCATCCCTAAGACCGAAAGACCCCAAGACATGAATGAATTCAGACCGATAAGCCTTTGCAATGTGAGCTACAAGATCATTTCGAAGCTCCTATGTCAAAGACTCAAAAGACTACTTCCATCAATGATCTCTGAGACACAGTCAGCTTTTGTGGCGGGGAGACAAATTACAGACAATATTCTCATCGCACAAGAACTCTTTCACGCACTCCGAACCCACTCAGGGGGGAAAGTAAGGCGTATGGCCATTAAGACAGATATGAGTAAAGTATTTGATAGAGTTGAATGGTGCTTCATTGAGGCCATTATGCGAAAAATGGGTTTCGGAGAAACATGGATCACTTGGGTCATGCGATGTATCAGATCGGTGTCGTATCATGTTCTCATCAATGGAAACCCGAGGGGGAATATCTTACCTCACAGAGGTCTTCGACAAGGTGACCCTTTGTCACCTTTTATCTTTATCATGTGCACGGAAGCTCTTACTGGCTTACTGAGAGGGGCCGAGGAGAAGGGTACCCTAACAGGGATGAAAGTAGCCAGAGCAAGCCCCCCGGTTTCACATCTCCTATTTGCAGATGATAGCCTATTCTTCTGCAAAGCAGGGGCCCGAGAGTGCATGGAAGTGATGGAGATCCTACGTCTCTATGGACAAGCCTCGGGCCAATGCATCAACTTGGAGAAATCTTCAGTCCTCTTTGGGAAGAAGGTAGAAGAACACAAAAAAGAAGAGATTAAGGATGCAATTGCTATCACCTCTGAAGGGGGTATGGGGTCCTACTTAGGAATCCCGGAAGATATCAGCGGATCAAAGTGCAAACTGTTTGCCTTCATAAAAGACAAGCTCCATAACAGGATTAATACGTGGTCCTCCAAATGGCTATCTAAAGGTGGCAAAGAGATTCTTATCAAGGCTGTTGCTCTAGCTTTACCGACCTACGTTATGTCTAGCTTTCTCCTACCCTTAGACATATGTGAGAAGCTTACAAGTGCCATTGCCAAGTTCTAGTGGTCATCCAACCCCACTGCAAGAGGCATCCATTGGGCCACCTGGGAGAAGATGAGTACTAGCAAAACTCTTGGAGGCGCGGGTTTTCGTGCAATCCACGAGTTCAACTTGGCCCTTTTGGCCAAGCAACTATGGCGTCTCATCCAATACCCAGATTTCCTCCTTGCTAGGGTCCTTCGGGGAAGGTACTATAGGAATAGTACACCCCTTAGAGATACCTCTGAGACTATCCCATCTTACGGATGGAGGAGCATCATCGCGGCTAAGCCTTTGCTTACCCTAGGAATTCGTCATAAAATACACTCTGGCCTTAATACCAGAGTTTGGCAGGATCCATGGATTCCGTCTCTACCGGCAAGGCCGGCAAGGACGATAGTACCCGTTGTACATCCATTAATGACTGTGAGGGACCTAATTTCGATAGATACCCTGGATTGGAATGTGGATATCCTGGCGGAGCTTGTCTCCCCAGAGGACATACCACTTATCAAATATTTACCGGTTAGGAAAACTCTCCACGTGGATGGTTTTTGCTGGCAATATACCAAGACAGGCCTATACACTGTAAAGTCTGGATACTGGGTGGCTCGTAATATTTTGAAAAAACAAGGGGAACTAGTTTGTACGGAGCCAAGTATCAGTGCTCTTAGAGCACATGCTTGGAAAATCGATGCCCCACACAAGATCCGTCATCTTATTTGGCAGATACTGTCCGGATACCTACCGGTTACAAAAAAACTTAATACATAGAGGGATACGGTGCGACAATTATTGCCCTCGGTGTGGAGCTGGGGACGAGACCCCAAATCATGTCATTTTTGAATGTCCACCGGCGATACAAACATGGGCATTAGCTTTGTCACCACCCTCATCAGGGAGTTTTCCTCATAGCGGACTCTTTACCAACTTAGATTACCTCTTCTGGAGGAGATCGGAAGTGCGCATGAATGGACAACCGTTGGAAGACCAAGATCTATATCCATGGTTAATATGGTTCATATGGAAAGCGAGGAACGACAAACTCTTCCGCGGCATCTCACGTGAGGCCCCAGACATTGTCCGCCATGCCAAAGCCGAATGCTTTGCATGGTTTGAGGCAAATTCAAAGACGAGTCCCCTACCTTCAGCAGGAAGAACAATGAGACCTCAACCACAGAGGTTGAGGAACATCTGCCTTGTTGATGGATCGTGGTCCCCGCCCGACCGAAACAGTGGAGTAGGATGGAGCTGGTATGAGTCAAACGGAGTTTTACACCTGCAGGGGGCCAAAAATCATACACGGAGGATATCTCCCCTACATGCGGAACTAGAGGCTTTGATTTGGGCAATGGAGTGTCTACGCAATTCGAGCGAAAAACCAGACTTTGGTACCGACTGTCAAGATATCATCAAGATGATAGCGAACCCAGAAGTATGGCCGAGTTTCTCTACTGAGCTACAAGAATTGGCACGCCTAAAGAACCGCTTTCCAAACTTCTCCATCACATACTATCCTCGGGCAATCACCTTGCAACCAGACCATCTAGCCCGTTTAGCTAGACTTAGTCCATTTGATGTAAACTTTGTTGGATTTTCTATTCTGGTGTGGTTAGCCATACCATCTCGAGTTTGAGTAATGGAATTTCTTTTTGATGTCAAAAAAAAAAAAAACAAAAAACTCTATCACCCGGGGTAACGCGTCCTTTGATTTGTTTTTTATTTTATTTTTTGTTAAGTGACAAACACGTACTTTCTTATATATAACTGGATTTATATATAACTTAAATCGTCCAGATAAATTAGTAAGTAACTTGGTCAACTTGTCGTACGACTAATTTATTAATTATCAAAGGAAAATAAGTTTGAATAGTTCTTTCAACTCTATCACTCGGGGGAACGCGTACTTTTTTTTGTTTTTTTGTTGGTTAAGGGACAAAACACGTACTTCCTTAGAAATAACTGGATTTATAACACAAAACTCAGGCTAATTTTAAAATAAATTAGATATATCAATTAAGAATCAATTTACGACCATGGACTGAAACCATTTAACTATAACTACTTGGTTGCCAAGTTCGAGTTTTAGGCAATCTAGTATAATATATGTGATAAAGTTGGATATATTTTTAACTTAAAATAAAATCAATTGACGAAGAATAAGTGGTTTATGTACTTATATATATATCACAACTTTCAATTTGGGATTCCTAACCCGACATCTCGAAATGATGATTGTTTCGTCCATCTCGAAACGAATTCTACTTTACGATTGGCAACATATCGGCATATCCTATTTGGATCCATCCTTCTTGGGTCAAACCAACATATCGGCATATCCTATTTGGATCCATCCTTCTTGGGTCAAACTAACATATCGGCATATCCTATATGATACTATTTAAATTAAATTTTATAGATTTCTAATTCAAAATCAATTGGTAATTAGTAGATTGGCTTATTTATCTTATATACCACTGAAGGTCCCATCACAATTTTTTATGTGACGTGGGATCCTAAAAATATACAATATATTAATATACATATAATTAACTTCCCAACAAATAAATATATATATATGTGTGTGTGTGCGCGCGCCTAGTATAGAAAACAATCACATATATTTGATTGGTTGCACGAGTCTAGTCCTCCAAAGGCTTTCCATAAATTATATTTTACTACACCCCCTCAAATCTTGTCGTCCAAATTATCTTCTCTCAAACTATTAAGCTCATCGTTAAATTCTCCAAACTTAAAAATTTAATCACTAACCCATTTAAATTATCCAATTCTAACTAATCCACATTACTAATAAAATTCTGTTAATTGCGTTTAGGTACCCAATATTACATTTAAAAATTTGTGTTTGCCCAAATCTGATTTTAATACTAATTCGACAATAAAAAATCAACAATCTGACCAAACTTTCTATTAACTCAAACCTCATCACAATGGCTGTATCATGTATATCCATCACCAAGAAGAAGAAATACCACCTGCTCCGAAGAACAAAATAGATAAATGAAATCAAGTATTTTAAATCTAAAGATGAGACCAAATTAATTAGCTATATAGAAGATTAAAAAATAAAATAATAATAAAAAATTTCTAAGATCAACAAGAACTAAAGATGAGACACAATCGTAATTTACGGTGGGCAATTCCAATTAAATCTCAAACACCACAAGGCCTTAACAACGAAACCCAGACACAATTTTGATTCACAGTGGTTATTTATCAAAAGTCATGAAATTGGTAAAAGAAAATCAAATCTGGACAGAAAAACAAAAACAAAACTGAACCTTGAATGGTAATTAATCTTCTGGGTTCGTCTCTATGAAAACCTTACACGAAGAACCCCATCGAGGTCACTATTTTTTTCTTCCCAATTCTATTTTGAAAGTATTTATTTCAATTAGTGTTTTTTATTATGTGTTTTTTAATTAGGTCGAATTGTGTGTAAAATTAGGTTGGATTTGGGCAAACGTAAATTTTTAAACGCCATTTTGTGTAACTAAATGCAATTAACTGAATTTCATAAGTAATGTACAATTAATTAGAATTGGATAATTTATGTGGATTAGTGATTAAATTTTTAAGTTTAGGGGATTTAGCGATGGATTTAATAGTTTGGGAGAAATAATTTGGATGGCAAGATTTGAGAGGATTAGCGAAGTCAATCATAAATTATATAATTGAAAGTGTCAAAAACTTCTCCAGAATCTTTCCATTGATTATATATTTCAAGTGTCAAATTCAAAATTGAAACTGCGAAACATCTCCGTAACTATCACAAAAGGTTGACGTGTCCATATGAATGAAGAACTTCATCTTTCGAATCAACTCATCATGCAATTTGCCTATAATTATTTTATCCAACAACAAAAAATTTTGCCTATAATTATTTTTTCTGTCAACGAAGTTTATCGGACCATTTTCTTAACGTTTGTAAAGAGGTAGAATCGAACTTCAATAGAAAAACCAATAGAAATAAACTTTTAACCACTTGACTAAAGATAAATTTTTTGCCATATAAAATTTTATGTTTACAAAATCAATACGTTTTAACTAACTTCGACCGATTGGAAGATAGTAATCGAGTTCTTATAAGAAAGAAAAATACAAAGTTTAAATACAGATAAAACAGGAAATAAAATGTCTTTAAAAAAAGACTCCCCTTTATAATTTTCATATATAGATTCATACAATAAAAGTTACCAAAATTTATAATACAATTATTAGGTGCTCTCCTATTAATTAAGATTGTAAATAAGATATATATATATTTTTTTTTTGATAAGAAAATATATAAGATAATTTGTTGCAAAGATACTCTCCAAAAGTCTTTCGTATATAGTATAATCCAAGTGTAAAAGACTCTGCAAATTAATTGTGTCTCCTTAAATTATATAATCCAACTACCAACTATTCGAGTGTCAATTCAAAATTGCAACTCCGAAGAATCTCATAAATAACAAGAGAAGTTGACTTATTCAAAACGTCAAAAGAAGCACTCTTGTGTTCTCGAGCGAGGGAAGACAAGAAGTGGCTTAAAATGGAAACCAATGTTTTGAAAATTAGACCGGACACCGACTCGACGTGGTCACTGGATGGATGGTCATACCGGTTTAACCGGTCGGATCGAGTTTTAAAAAATTTCTGATTTTTAATTAAATAAAAATATATATGTGAAAATGAAAAAGAATAGACAATACAAAACTGAAAATAGACAAAAACACATTTAAATAAAAATTGAAGGGAATATACAAAATTAAAAAGGTAGATCATAAATTATAACTCACCAGATTGCGTCATGTGTCATTGTTAATTTAAATTGTAACATATGTCAATATAATAATATTAAATTTCATTTTGTTAATTAATTAGATCATAAATATAAAAAAAAATTATAAACCAATAATTGAAAATAAAATTAGTAAATATTTTAAATATGAAAATTTCAACATTTAAATTAGATTATATAGATTATGACAAGTGTCGATATAATAATATAAAAAAAAAATATGTTTGTTAATAAGATCATAAAAATGAAAAAAAAAATCTTAAAACAAAAATTGAAAATAAAATTACGAGTTAATTGCTTAATAGCCAAGAAAAAAAAACCATTTACTATCTAACCAAAATCCCCATGTGGCAACATCATGGCCACTCATTTTAGGGGTTTTGGTTAGATTTTTTTTTTTTTTTTTGTTATCTAGCAAAATCACCCTAAAATTAGTAAATATTTTGAAAATGGAAATTTTAGCATTTAAATTAGTAAATAAAAACAAGAGGTGTTAAAAATAGTAAATGAAAATTTATATGTGATTAAATTTATTTTCAAATATAAAATATTTATATCTTATTATATAAAGCTAGACACGCGAACGCGACACATATGCAAAATTATAACTCACCAGATTGTGTTATGTATCATTGTTAATTTAGATTGTGACATGTGTCAATATAACAATATAAAGTTTTGTTTTATTAATTAATTAGATCATAAAAACGAAAAAACTGAATTCTAAAGCAATAATTAAAAATAAAATTAATAAATATTTTAAATATGAAAATTTTGGTATTTAAATTAGTAAATGTAGATTATGACACGTGTAGATATAATAATATAAAGTTTTCTTATGTTAATTAATAAAATCATAATAATGAAAAAATATAATCTTAAACCAAAAATTGAAAATAAAATTAGTAAATATTTTAAAAATAGAAATTTTTTTGCCGTTCAGTCATTACAGGTTTTTATTTTATTATAAATGATAATTTATCGTTTACAAAAGACGAATCTATTTTTTTTTTTTTTTGACATCAAAAGGAAATTCCATTATTCAAACTCGAGGTGGTGTGGCTAACCACACCGGAATAGAAAATCCAACAAAGTTTACATCAAATGGACTAAGTCTAGCTAAACGGGCTAGATGGTCTGGTTGCAAGGTGATTGCCCGAGGATAGTATGTGACGGAGAAGTTTGGAAAGCGGTTCTTTAGGCGTGCCAATTCTTGTAGCTCAGTAGAGAAACTCGGCCATACTTCTGGGTTCGCTATCATCTTGATGATATCTTGACAGTCGGTACCAAAGTCTGGTTTTTCGCTCGAATTGCGTAGACACTCCATTGTCCAAATAAAAGACGAATCTATTTAACTACCTTGTACATAAGATAATGATAATAATTAAATAGAAACATCCAGTATAGCTTACTTGTGCCTTATTTACTGCATGGGACGAATTGCAACACCTTTGACCATGAGCCCGTTCTTCCGATCACTGGTCACGTATTGTTACATGGTGATAGTCATCTTTGCCGCCGCGTTCCTAGGAGGTGCCACCAAAACTCCAGCTTGAATATCAACCCAGTTTTCGCCTATGTGACCTTCCAAGCTTATTGTCTGCTCCTGCAAACTCTCGGTTCCATCTAGATTAACTAGTTTCAAGCACAGGTTCACCGGCTGCTCCCATCCTGAAGATGTATCCTCTAAGCTCACCAGAAACACAACCTCATATTTTGTACCTGATGTCAGATTTCTTGAGTGAAAATTTCCAGACATGTGTAGCCAGTAAACTTCATTCAACATCGCAATTTCAATGGCAGCTTCACTGAACATTATAAAACCATTGGTTCTTGTATACCAAAAGCAGTCTAGCAAACAAATACAGTTAACTCAATATGTAAACTATATACTTACTACATGATTCTATTGAAAATATATACTTCTACATGATTCTATAGTTTTACATGATTCACGATTTTTTGTTAATTGTCTATTTAAAATTGCTAATTAATATTCCTCAATAGTTTAAACTAATGGTTATGTACTGACTTAACCCATTAAAAAATTATCAGAGAGAGAAATAAAAATAAGCCAAATGATGCATTCATATTTTAACATCCTTAGCATACATTTTTCTTAGCTTTTATAGTCATTAGACTTGCATTTTGCATATTTCTCCTAATTTTGAGTCTCATATAGAATATGTTAAGTACTAGAGTCCTAGGCTTCATATTATGCATTTGCATTGCATTTTTAGTCTTTTTCAGGTACAATGAAGGCTAAGGAGTTGGAAGAACCAAATGAAGTTGGAAGAGCATGAAGGAGAGTGAAGAAAACACAAGAATGCAAAAATATGCAGATGCAGTCCGAACAGCTCAAAGATCATATCTGTTGAAGGCCTTCCCTTGATCGGATTAATCTGAAATTTGGTGGGGAGATAGGAAATTGAGTTAGCTTCACGTGGGCGTTAGATTCAACTCATTCCGAGTTGTGGTGCAAAAGTTATGGGCAATTTAGTGAAACCATATTCTGCTGGAAAATGTCATCGGGTACCTCCCATCGGCCATGACAGACCAGAACAGCCCGATGGCAGAAACCAGAATATTTATTTTGCCTGCAGTTTTTTAGATCCGACCCGGTTTGTCCCGGGTTGACCCGGGAACGTTTTTAGGACCTATAAATATGTTTTTAGAACAGAAAAACCTAAGTTTTGATCTGATATTTTCCTCTTCTATGCTACAACTCTTCCTTATGATATTTGGCTTGGATCTTTGCTCTTTTCACCAAATTTAGTGAAGTTTTCTTCATCTATCTCTATCTCAACTTTCATTATGTCTTTATATATGTTTATCTTTGTGTTTTGCATCATGATTAGTGAGTAGTTTCTCAATGGGTTTTTGGGCTTAGTAGATGAGGAATGTTTGATGGATGATTAGTGATGTCTAGACTTAGATTCTTATGATTTCTAAAGATTAGGATGTTCATAATGCTAGATTAGATTTAGCTAATCAAAATCTTGATCATGGACATTTTATGCCCGGAAGGTGTTCGATAAAATGTCTAGGAGAATCCTAACCTTGCTTTTCATTCTTAACCAATGAGAATTGATGTTTAAGGTGATTAGTGGCTTATTGAACTTATGCTTAATGATTATTGATCATTTGATTGCAATTGGAAAATTAGCTTAATTGAATGGTTAATAAATGGATTAGTACCATGGGAATGGATTAGTCTAACAATTCAAACTCATGTCATAGAATTGAGTTTGAATTGTTAGTCCTAACATCATTAGTTAGTCATTGATCATCCCAAGTCAAATGCTTTGCCCAAAACCCATGTTTTCATATTTGATCAAATTCTTGTTTGTTGACTTTTTATTGACTTTTGCATTGTGTATTTGTTTAAGCTTGGTTATGGTTTTCTTTGATCTTGTTTAGTTTCTATTTAGTTGTTTAGTCTTGTTGATCCCCTTTTAGCATTCTCATTTCACTATTTTTACTTAGTTGCATAATTAGGATTTTGAAAAAACCAAAAATATCATTAGTTTGGCTTAGTTAATTACTTGGATTCCTAGTGTAGTTATTCTTAACTCCTTGTGGTTCGACCCTATGCTATGCTACAACAACTAGAGTGTGTTGATAGCTAAGTCTAGGTATAAATACAATTTGACACACATCACCAAACAAGTTAAATATATATTGCACTTACTTTGGTGCCTCGTAGATAGAACTCCACGTCCAATTTCTTAGCTTCTCCGAATGACTGATCTGGAGTTTCCTTGCAGGAACCATGAAATATTTGCTATTTGCTTCTCTTTCTTTGTTTACTCCCACGGAAATATTTCCAAGCAATCTACTCAATTCCTCCATGACAGAATTTATGAGATCTTTCTTGGTCTTTACGCTGTTATATGAAATGAGTTGGAAAAAAAAACAATAAATAAGGGTGTTTATAAATTAAAGTATGTTGCTCGATTATGTTCTGGCCGCGATATAGGATCCAGTTCTATTTACATGTATAGCATTTTATTTTGTTTGTTTAGTACAATAATATGTAATAGATACAATTCACATGCTATTCTATGAATTTTAAATAGAATGAGCAATCTTATATCCATTTTCAATTATTTTATATTCATTTTTAAAAATTCAAATCATGACATATGTGAAAAAAATCTAAATGCTTTTTTCTGGATAGTGATATTGATTCAATTTTTATGAAGATATCCAAGCAAAAAAAATATGAGAGGGGGTAAAATAAATTCGGATTTCATATGAAAGAGAGAAGGTTGAAGAAGATTATGGGCGAAAATATTTTTATTATATGTGTGGTCAATTAATGGTCATTGAATTAATTTTAAAACTCATATAGACATTGACTTAGTTAAAAACCATTTGATGGTCATACCACACAATTTCTCTATAGTGACTTAAGATGATATAATTTTACTTATAATCTATCTAGCTATGTGGAGGACAATATTAATTTCAATATTTGGAGAATGAAATATTTCTAATATTAGAGAAAAATATATTCTCAAAGACAAAACCAAAATCCAAGATCAAAGAAATGTCTTCAACCAAGAGCAGAGGAAAAAGAAGGACCTGTTTTGGAGATCAGTCAAGTCTCTGTTAAGCTTCTTAACAGAAATCGCGTCGACCTTGTAGAATATAGGAATTTCTTCATCGACGGGTTCTTTGATCTTCGGTAGCTTGTCAAGACCACATTTTGACTCGGAGAAGATGGCCAGTGAGATCCTTGAATCCTGGATTCTTTGAAAAAGGTTATCTATATCTCTGTCTCTTACCTCTTCCTCGTCTATTAAGACATTTATATTTTCATTTTTTAAGACAGGCACGAGAAAGCTTATGAGGCCTTTGCTTACATCTTCCTGCTCGAAATCGATGAACACTAGAGGGCCGTGTTGAGATCAATCCTACAACAGAAGAAGAAGAAGAAAAATAATAGGTAGAAGCCGCCATGGGATAGCTTCTCTTTTGTTTAGGGAGAGAGAGTTTTTGATTGATTTTTCCTTGTATTATTTGTTTGAATCTTCGAAATAATTCAACAAGCAACTTGTCACCATTTGAATTAGTCCAAAAGTCAAAGCTGGAATCTATCTTGATTGTAGTATATCTTTGTTAATGATCTTATATGTACAATTGGCTGTCACAAGGAATCAGATCAAACCCATAAAAACACATACTTTCGTAAAAGTAGAGAGGTGAGAAGAAGAACCAATTAATTAAGCCCACAAGGAATCGAACCTTTTTTTTACTTCAGCGATATATGAACTTATGATCTCTGCATGATTTTTATCCAGTGCTACTGGATTATAAACGTTATAAATATAGATATTCACAAATTTGGTTTCTCTTGTACAAGAGAAACCAAATTTGTGAAGTTTGATGTCTCTTCGTTTATGTCTCTTCGTTTATGCTGAGAAGTTTGATGTCTCTTCGCTTATGCTTTGAGCCACAATTGAACCCTCGACTCTACTTAAGTTTTTCACCTTTTTCTTGAGATGGAACATGAATCGTTCGAATGGATACATCCATCGATATTGGATAGGTCCACCAAGCGCAACTTCCCGAGGGAGATGAATAGGAAGATGTTCCATTACATCAAAAAAAAGACGGTGGAAACAGCTTTTCCAAATTGCAAAGGAGCACAGGTATATTATGTTCCAAGTGTCGAATTCCATCACTTGTAAGTGATCTCGTACATAGGTCTCGGAAAAAAGCACCAATCCCTGAAATTGTGTTCACAACATAAGAAAAAAAAAACATAAATGATTAAGATATAATGTATTGAAGGAATATTAATGTATTGATCAATTTAATTTTACCTGCAACTGCTTCATGCACGTTTGTTGGTAGTAGCTTTTTAAAGGCGAACGGAAGTAGGCGTTGCATGAAAACATGACAATCATGGCTCTTCATTCCAGATAACTTACCATTTTGAGTGTCAACGCAATTTCGTAGATTAGATGCATACCCGTCAGGGAATTTAACACAATGGATAATCCATTGGAAAAACTCAACCTTCGCATCTGCATTCAATCTGAAAATGGGTATCGGACCTTTCCCATTTTCATTCACATGAAGCTCCTCACGCTTGCAGAGTTTCAGCAGGTCTAGCCTAGATTTTAAATTATCTTTCGTCTTGCCTTGGACATTTAAGATAGTATTCATGATGTTATCAAAGAAGTTCTTCTCTATGTGCATAACATCGAGATTGTGCCTCAAGAGATGATCTTTCCAATATGGTAAATCCCAAAAAATACTCTGTTTATGCCAGTTATGATTCACACCATAACCATAAATAGGAGAATGTCCATTTCCCCCGCAATTAGCAGTCTTCTCTGCACCAAAATCTCTCAATTGTGTTCGTAGATTGTAACCATCTAACTCAGGAGGTGGAGATGAATCCTCAACTTTGTTCTTGAGAAATAACGTCTTGTTCCGACGATATGGATGGTTCATCGGCAAAAATCGCCTATGACAATCAAACCAACACATCTTCCGTCCATGTTTTAGTTGGAATGCATCAGTGTTATCCTGACAATACGGACACGATAACTTTCCGTGCGTCATCCATCCCGATAGCATTCCATATGCTGGAAAATCACTGATCGTCCACATAAGCATGCTTTCATCACAAAGTTCTGCTGGCATGAGATATCGAATGTTGTAACACCATGATTCCACAACTCTTGCAACTCATGAATCAAAGGCTGCAAGAACACATCTAGAGATCGCTTCGGGTGTTCTGGACCAGGGACTAGGATGGTGAGGAACAAAAACTCTCTTTTCATGCACAAACTTGGCGGCAAATTGTAAGGTGTAACAATGACAGGCCACAATGAATATTGCCTACCATGCTTCCCAAACGGATTGAAGCCATCTGTACATAATCCAAGGTAGACGTTCCTACTCTCACTTGTAAAATCCTGATATAATGATTGAAAATGTTTCCATGCTTCTGCATCAGAAGGATGCGCAATTTCACCATCGGTTGAATGCTCTGCATGCCATCTCATAGACCCCACCGTTCGCTCAGATTGATATAATCTTTTCAGCCGTGCTGTTAATGGTAAATACCACATACATTTATACGGGACTCGAACTCTTCCACCTGTCACTTGAAACCTTGGTTTGCCACAAAATCGACAAGCCAACCGACTTGCGTCCACATTCCAATAAATCATGCAGTTGTCGATGCATACATCGATCATCTGAAATGGTAACCCAAGACCATTTACCAGTTTCTCTATCTCATAGTAGTTCGCTGGAGATAGATTCTCTTCTGGCATATACTCTTTCACAAAATCAGCAATTGCATCGACGCAATCTTCGCTCAGATTAAAATCCGTCTTTATGTTCATCATTCTAGTTGCAGCTGATAAAGGTGAATGACCCGCCCTGCAACCTTCATATATCGGATGTTTTGCTGCATCTAACATATCAAAAAATTTCCTCGCTTCTAAATTCGGTTCCTCTACTAAATTTTCGCCATCCATGAACGACGGAATATTTTCCCTATACGCATCTGTCACCATCTGAGCAGTATCTAAGTTTCCCCTCTGTATAGTAGATTGTTCAGATATATCCGCCATATATTCACTACTACTAGGCACAGTATATGAATCTTCCCCATGAAAAAACCATACAAAATAATTTGGTCTAAACCCATCTCTAAACAAGTGATTCCAAACTTTGGTAACATCTTGACGTTTTCTATTATTGCAACGAATGCAAGGACAGACAATCTTACCAGGGCCGTCCCGAGTGGCAAATCGCATGAATTCGGTAAGTCCTTCTCCGAACTCTTTTGTAATTTCTCCCGTTTCTGGATTCCGGTGTCTGTACATCCATTCTCGAGGATTATAAAAATTAGAAGACATTTTTTGTTGATTTGTTGTATATGATACGTTCTGAAGCTGAGATAGGGGAGGAGGTGTTATATATAAAAAACACTTTTGACCCTTTTTTGACCGTTTTTGACCAACTTCAAACGGCTATAATTTGGTCGAAAAATGGTCATAATTTTTTGACTAATTATTGACCAAATTTTGAAATGGTCAAAACGTGATCAAAAATTTCTGATAACTTTTCGACCAGTTTACAACGGTTACAAACGTCATAAAATTTTATTATTCCCAATCAACAACGGTTAGTTTTGTCTGACCGTTTTTTGTCCATTTATTGACAACAGTTTTAATTGGTCAAAAATTGGTCGAAATATTTTGACCAATTTTCGACCATTATAAACGGCTACATATATGGTCGATAATTGGTCGGTAATGTTCCGACCAATTAATGTCAGGGGTTGTTCGTCAAAAATTATCGACTATTTTTCGACCAAAAATTATTTTTGTCGATATCTGGTCATAAAATATTGACTATTTATCGACCATTTATATGGGTCAAAAATTTTTGATTAATTATCGACCAATTCAAATTTTCATCATATTTTGATCGAAAATGTGTCAGTAAACTTTTTGACCATTTTGCTAGTCAGAAATTTGATCGAAAATCAACATATTTTCTTGTAGTGTGTTATCCCTTTTCGATGTTAGTTAGTTTTCTCTTTATTTGCAGACATTGGTTGTTTCAGACATTATTATAATTATAAATTATGGCCCATGGTTCAACTACTACATACGGATGTAGTTGAGACTCATAATTCATCATCTATTTTAGAAACATTAAGACATTGGAAGCATGATTATAGCTCACAAAGCCAAACTTTATTCCCATGAAACTATATATCAATGAAATTATCCTATCTATATATATATATATATATATATATATATATTAATTGAGAAGACATAAGTGTAAAAAATCTTGTGTCGATCAAAAAAAAATTTAAGGGACACATCAATTAAATTAACCAATTAAAATATTCCAATTAATTATATATGTCATGGTGGAAATCTCTATATATTTTCATTAATTTTTTAACATGAACTCGCAAATACATGTGTTGCAAATTTAAATCCAACTAAAACGTAACATTTTAATATTTTAAAATTTTATATAACGTAATGTTTTAACGATGAATCATTTACAAATGTCAATTACTTTATAAAAATTGTATTAATATCCATTTGGATACCATATTTGAAAATATAATTGATCATACAATTTTTTTTTAATATCGCTTAATTGTATCCATATTACTCTAATTAAAGTTGAGATTTTGTTATAAACGTACAATTTTACAAATAAAATAGTTTTTACAATTTTTATAGAAAACATTGATAGGTTTATTGATAGAATTAAAGATATATATATACATATATAAGGTTTTGATCATTTCTATTTTAAGACGATGCAAAAATCATTATTTTGTTTGCTATCAATCAAACTGTTGGAGCTTATAAAATTATCAACCATATGTACGAGTTGTCAATATTGGTGAAATCCAAACAATTCATATAAAATAAATTGAAAATAAAAAATTAATGCTGGAATTTCGAAATCATCAGTTTCCCTTTTTTATTAGTTCTTTGATTTTTTATTTTAAAAGATTTTTTACATACTAACGCGATATTTTTTTTTGTTTTGGTGAACTCAAATAAATTTGAGAGAATCTATAATCTCAAATGTATTCGATTTATACCAAAAATTCTTACATCCAAATCAAATGTCATGCAAATTAAATTTTGTATATATATATATATATATATATATATATATATTTATATGGGAGATGTATAATTGATCTTTTCTTTTCAAATATTCAAATCCCGCGTGTGATGCGGGTCAAAATCTAGTAAATAAGTAATGTGTAAGATTAAATAAAGGTTTACATTTAACCAATAAAGTATGCATAAGAAGATTATAAAATATTTGTAAGATACAAAAAAATATTTCTAAAAGGAATGATATAGATCCAATCTCAATTTTATTCTTATAACCTGATCCAACATGCTTCTCCGTTCATATAGTGACTTGCTCCGTCGGACGAACTGCAACACCTTTGACGACGAGCCCATCCTTCCGAGTTTCCACGACTTGATGCAAAGAGAAAAAGATCTTTGCCGCCACACTCTTCGGTGGCGCCTCAAACTCTCCAGCTTGAATATCCAACCAATTGTTATTGCCTATGTAGTCATCCAAGCACAAAGTCCGCTCTTGTATACTTTGGTTTCCATCACGATATTCCAGCGTCAGCTTTAGGGTCACTGGTTCCTCCCATCCGAATGCTGAATCATCTAAGTTAACCATGAACACTACCTCGTACTTTGTCCCCGGCGTCAGCATCCTCGTGTGAAATTTTCCGTTTATTTCTAGCCAGTAAACATATATCAGCGTCGCAACTTCAATGTTTGCTTCGCTGAAAACATAATCAAATCTAATTTAACCCTCTAGGGAAAGGAAAAAAAACACTCTGTAAAATATTTTCCAACATAGAACTCCAAGTAGCACTATACAAAAAAAATTGATTGTGAGAAAATAATCATATGTTACTATACTACCTTTGTGCATCGTAGATAGAACTCCATTTCCAATTTACAGGTTTCTCTGAATGAGTGATGTCAAGTCTCCTTGCAGGGACAAAGAAAACTCCTTCATTAATTACTTCTCTTGATGGTTTTCCATTAATGCGGATGTTCGCCAACAATCTCTTAACCTCCTTGACGATTAAGTCAATGTATTCTTTATCGGACCTATCACTGTCATAAGGAGTGATAAGATATCAATGGATCAACTAGCTTCTCCTGACTGGAGTCAGAATTCAAAAATGCACATACTTTGGACTTAACATAGTTCAAAACACAGAAGTGGATCCCGTGCCCTTGACAAACACCGAGTTTGTCCATGCATGGCAACAACATCTCTATGACTTCTGAAAGCTTGAATTTTTTTAAATTCGGTTATGCAAAAAAAAAATATTTATACCTTTTAACTTTTAAGTATCCTAGTCTTGTTTTGAATTATTTCATAAATTTAAATAAAATTATTTGAAAAAAATTGTGCCACCTTTTTCTATCATTGGGTCTTGGACAGTTACACTCAGGGGCGGACCCACATTATAGGAAGTGGGGCACGTGCCACATACTAAAGATTATAAACCACTTATGTAAGCAAATCTGAGAAATCGAATTTAGCGCAACTGGTTTCTAGCAACCAGAGTTTTAGCATCCCTCATACCTTTTCAATGCCCTTTTTAATTTAAAATTTTTTAAAACAAACTCTTTTCTCACTCTTTTCTCACTCTTTTCTCACGTTTCCAACTTTCCATAAACGTTTGTAATTTTTTCTTCGTTTTCCAAAATTTTATAATCTCTTTATACTGTTTTTTTTGTTTTTACTAAAAATTGTGTTCCTTTTTCATAAATGGTTTTTTCCTCTCTTTTATTTTGTTCTTATTTTTCACTATTTATATAATAACATAAAATTAAAACGAATATTTTTTTATAAAGATGAAATTATTATGAGCATAAAAGAAATTTTAATAAAAGTGTTTGTTCTTCATTAATATTAAAGTGTATTGATACCATAAAAAAAGTTTTAATAAAAGTGTTTGTTCTTCATTAATATTAAAGTGTACGATACATTAGCCTTATGTACTATCTTCCACCTAAGCTAATACACATTGATATATACATGTATTCTCTCTATATACACTCTATTATGTACCATATAATGTGTACATCTATTAGAGCAATATACAATACAATGTTATACCACTAAAACTGGATATTTGTCATTTATATTTTATTTTGCTCATACTATTTTTATTTTTATAAAAATAATCGTTTTAATTGTTATGTTTATATAAATACTGGAAAAATAAGATTGTTTTTAAATAATAAATAATGAAATTTTTAAATGTAAAATTCTGATGGTTACACTCGCCCACCTATAAATGCGAACCCTGGAGCCGGGTTGACCCATGAGCTTTTGGTCCACTGCAACATCTCTACTCGATGTGGTTTTTAACTTTTTTTGTTACAATAAAAAAATAACATTTCTCTGTAAAAGCTATTGCAACCACACCACGGAATTTGTTTTTGAAAAATCAAATGTGTTATTTATGACCAAAATAGACTTTACAATTTGTTTTTCTTATAATTTAAAACCATGATACAAACGGAAAAAACTCAAACATATTTATGTTAAGCCGGTATGTGAATAAATGTTAATTTTGATATACAAAAAAAAGTTTTTCTAGACGGCAATCGCGATAATATTTGATAAAGAAAAAGTGACATTTTTCGATATTTCCCAAACAAAATAGAGAAGGACCAAAGACAGACCTTTGTTCTGGCAAGCGCATGCCAATTGTTTGAGTAATAGAGGTTAACGCTTCCTCCCATTTCTGTGTTTTCACTGGCTCGTGTTGATGATTGCGCTTCAGATTCCTGAAATTATCGCCAAAGCTTCCTTGAAGATGTTTCACGACAGAAGGTTCCAGCTTGTAGAAGATAGGAATCACTTTAAGACTGCCTTGATCCTTACACTCTTTGATCTTTACCAGCTCGTCCAAACACCATACCGAACTGGTGTAATCCTTCGAGAAGATCGCCAGTGCGACCCTTGACTCTTCGATCCTCACCAAGAGGTTTTCTAGGTCTGTGCCCATCAGCTCTAGCTCGTCTATGAAGACGTTTATATTTGCTTCTCTCATGGCAGGCTCGAGAAAGGCGATGAAGCCTTTGCGCAGCTCTGCTCCACGAAAGTTGATGAACACTTGAGGTTGTGTTGCGGTACCCATCAGTCTCACAGAAGAAGAAGAAGCATCCATGTGAGAGCTTTTGTTTAGTCCAGAGAGTCTGCTTAGAAGAATGACTTCACACACACAAACTATTTTATTTTAGTTTGATTATAAGACACACACACATATATATATATATATATTTGTCGTCAAGAAAAAATTATCTTTGTAAACTGTCGTCGATCCATTCGTATTCATTGGTCTTTAAATTCGTTTTTTATTTAATGCCTTTATATTTTTTGACCAACCAAGAGTACTTTGTATACTATGAATCTTCTTTGGAATTGATATTCCAAGACATCTAACAATTTAGATTAATATATTTAAACTATATAACAAACCTCTATTTAGTTTGCAATTTAACTTGGCACTGCAAAATTTTGTATGATCATTTCGTTACAACATTTAAATTTTTAGTGAAAAACTTGCATTTCCATATACTCAAATATGCAGGAAATATTTAGTGAAAACTTGCATGTAGCCTAATTTTGAACAATATTCGCAGAAAAAATGGATGGTGAAATGATAATTAAGGGAAGTATTCTTCTCTGATTTTAATGAATAATGTGAATCATGTATAAATTATGTGTCATATTAAAAAGAGAAATCGGGAGAAATAGCCAACAAAAAAGTTTACAATCGGTCAAATGATATGGTGGTCATGGCTAGAATATAATTATTTAGCCGATCATTGCTATATTTTCACTATTGGAAGCTTCTAACAGTTCCTGAAAATTAAGACGAAGTCATAATTCATTACTTTAAGCACACCATTGTTGTACAATGATGGTGAGTAACGACGAATGGTCTTGACTAGCGACAAGGTTTCACTACAAGAAAACATGGCTATTTTGGACGGTATTTCGGACGGATTTTAACCCTACGAAATTTCAGACCGAATTCGGACCGATATTGGAACGAATAGCAACGGACAAAGTCTCATTGGAAATCGGTGGAAATGTTCCGATGGTGAACAAAACCGTTGGAATTCGATAGGAAAAATGGTCTGAATTCCGTGGAAAATAGATTTCGTCGGAAATCGGAAGAAATAAATAGTCGTTGTTATAGTCGTTATGTATCCGTTTGAACAATTGAATTTCCGTCGGAAATTCGTCCGAAAAATCGCAGAATTCTTCTATACATACTCCCACACCTTCATTCACAAAACAAGTACAACAAAAAACAATAGTTAAAATGGAACCTTCAAATAAAGATCAATATTTTCGAGCGTGGATGGACAGACCTTCGCATGATCCAGCGACGGGTCTACTTACGGATAAGTTCTACAATGGAATTCAAAAATTTATGGGTCTTGCACTAAACCAACCGAGAACCATTGAAGAAGGTAAAATGTCATGTCCTTGTTCTAAATGTCAGAATCGTAGAACGAAAATTATGCGTAAAATCTGAGATCACCTATATAGAGACGAATTTGTGCCGGGATACAAGATATGGTATTCGCATGGAGAAGATGATTCAATGGTGAATTATGGTAGTACTAGTGCGAATAGGTTAGAGGAACCAAGAACGGAAGTAGATGAAAATGTAGGTATGGAGCAGATGGTTAACGAAGCATTTCGCGAGAATTTACCGTCATTCTTTGAGGATGGAGATAGAGTAGAGAAACCAAATTTAGATGCCCGGAGGTACTTTGATATGGTAGATGCATCAAATGATCCGTTATATGCTGGTTGTAAAGAGGGTCATTCATCTTTATACTATGCATATAGAATGATGAGTATAAAGACGGATTTAAATTTGTCCGAGGATTGTATGGATGCGATAGCTGATTATGTGAAAGATATTCTGCTTGAAGATAATCTTCACCCGGGTTCATACTATGAGATACAAAAACTTGTAGCTGGGCTTGGTCCGTCGTATGAAATGATAGATGTGTGCATGAACAATTGTATGATATACTGGAGAGAGAATGCAGACCGCTTGACATGTCGCTTTTGTCGCCAACTGCGATTTCAAGACACAAGTGGAAGAGTTCGAGTTCCGTATAAGAGGATGTAGTATTTGCTGTTAACCGAGAGGTTGAAGAGATTATATAAATCAGAGCGCATGGCAGGTCCTATGAGATGGCATGCAGAGCATACATCTAATGGAGAAATTGCGCATCCCTCAGATGCATAAGCATGGAAAAATTTCCAATCATTGTATCCTACTTTTGCGGAAGAACGACGAAATGTATACCTTGGGTTATCTACGGATGGTTTCAATCCTTTTGGGAAGCATGGGAGGCAATATTCATTGTGGCCAGTCATTGTTACACTTTACAATCTGCCTCCATCTTTGTGTCTGAAACAAGAGTTTCTATACCTCATTATCCGTGTTCCCGGTCTAGAACACCCGAAGCGTTCGCTTGATGTCTTCTTGCAACCATTGATTCATGAATTGCAAGAGTTATGGGAGCATGGTGTTCAACAACAAACTCTGAGAATCGAAAAAAAAAATCCTCGAGGTACTCACAACTCCGGAGCAACGAGTTTTAAAGCTCGCGAGGACGAAATGGTAAGCTTACTTGGAATTTTTTAGTATCTTTTTCAGTTTTTTTTACATAAATAATATTTGTGATTACTTTTGCAGATTGAAGAATATGGAGGTGTGCGCCCATCTTTAGATGCTGTAACTAGACGTACGCACACCGACAAAATAACTGGCAATATCGACTACCCGAACATTGCTGAAGTCCTCGAGAAGGTGGAGAAGAGGAAGGAAGACAGGCTCACGCAACTCTCTCTCTCTCTCTCTCAAGGTTTGGATGGTTCAACATCGTCGAACGAGTTGGAGGTGCCCCGAGAGGAAATCGACAACATGGTCCTTCAGGTATTTTTTTCTTTTAATCATACATACATTTTTCGTATTTTCATAATTTCTTACATTGTTTTATTTTTCATAGGAAACGCTAATGCGCAAGGATCATCATCCTGGATTAGGCAATCTAGTTTCCACTATTGGGTCCAGGTCTTCGTTGCCGAGGGATCCCGAACTCCTCGAACAAGTTGAAACATTAAAAGAAGCTCTCGGGCATAGAGACGTGGAAGTTGAAGCATTGAAGGCTCAGAACGCGACAACCCAAGAGACCGTCGCCTCAACCCAGGAGTTTCTCGCCGTATTGAAGGCTTTCATGAAGACGAAGTATTCGGATTTTCCGTTATGATGTTGCAATTGTTTTTATTTATGTTGGATTTTCTTGTTAAACACTTTTTTTTTAAATGTTTAAAATAATTTTATATTTTAATATTAGATTCTGAATTTAAACTATCTTTTGGATATATTTTTCGATTATAAATATTTTTTAGATTTACAATATTATATATTAATTTTAGTTATAAAATTTATTGTTGTTTGAAATCCGTAGGAAACTGTTGGGAAATGTGATGTTTGGCATTTTAATCTCTTTAAAGATTGCATATTCATTATTTTTCATCCACTTTTGCATTGTACTTGTGTCATCTTGCATCATTTGAGTCTCATTTTGGTTTAGGATTACATTTAGAGTTTAGGATCCATCTTCTTGCATTTTGTGCATTTTTTGTTTTCTTTTTAGATACTTTGGAGTTTGCACTTAGAAGAGACTGTTGTGAGCTAAATGGGATTCAAGAAGTGAGAAAATTCAAATGGAGCAAAGGAGTTTCAAGAGGATTGAAGAGATGGACCAAAAGGAGCCAAATAAGTGAATTTGCAACTCCATGAAGACAAATTTCGACCTGCAGGTCAAAATTTAGATCGATCAGATCATGTCCAGAATCACCATTCCTGCCCACCTTTTGATCGACCTGTGGGTCGATCAGCCAGTCGATCAGACGGCAATTTCGACCCACATTTCGAGCTGCAGCTCGATCAAAACGCCAACCCATCGACCTCCAGGTCGAAGTCCAACTCGATCAGAATTAGGCCAGAAACACCCTCCCTGTGTGCAATCTAATTGACCTCCAGGTCGAAATCCAGGTCGATCAGATCGATGTTTTTATGTTGACTTTCTGTTTTTATGTTGACTTTCTTGGTTTGACCCGGATCCGGCCCGGTTTGTCCCGGGTTGACCCGGGAACCTTTTTCTAAGCCTATATATGTGTTTTGGGGTTAAAAATACCCTAAGTCTTATCATGTTATTTCTCTCTTAAGCTTTCAAACATTTTCTCATGTTTTGTGTTTGAATCCTTGGGATTGTCATTATTTAGTGAAGTTTCCTTTTATCTCTATCATTTCTTTTATGATTATGCATTTCATTATGTTTATCTTGAGTTTAGCATGATGATTAGTGAGTAGTCTTTTAATGGGTTTTGGGCTTAGTAGATTAGGGAGGTTTAGTGGTTGATTAGTGATGCTTAGGCTTAGGTTCTTTTGATTTCTAAAGTTTAAGGTGTTCTTAATGCTAGATTTGACATGATCAATCAAAAATCTAGAACATGGTCATTTGTGCCCGGAAGGTGTTCGACAAAATGTCTAGGAGAACCTTAATTCTTGCTTTTCATTCTTAACCAATGGGAATTGATGCTTAAGGTGTTTAGTTGGTTATATGAACTTATGCTTAATGATTATTGATCATTTAATTGCAATTGGTAAATTAGCTTAATTAAATGATTAGTAAATGGATTAGTGTCATGGAAGTGGATTAGTCTACTTTGTGTGTTTCATGCCATGGAATTGATTTAGAATTGTAGTCCTAGCATCATTACTTAGACATTGATCATCCCAAGTCAATTGCTTTTCCCAAAGCTCATGCTTTCCTATATTTGATCAAATTCTTGTTTGTTGACTTTACGGTTGACTTTTGCATCTTAATTTGCTTATCCTTGAATGCTTTGCTTTGATCTTGTTTAGTATTTATTTAGTTGTTTAGTCTTGTTTATCTTTCATTTTGCATTCTCATTTCGTATCTATCACTTAGTTTCATAATTAGGACTTTGAAAAACCAAAAAACATCATTAGCTTGGCTTAGTTAATTATTTGGATTCCTAGTGTAGTTATTCTTAACTCCTTGTGGTTCGACCCTATGCAATGCTACATCAATTAGAGTGTGTTGTTAGCTAAGTCTAGGTATAAATACAATTTGACACACATCAAAATGGCCCCTCCAAAATCGGTGGGAAACTAATTCGTCGGAAACCCGTAGAAAATATTGCCAATAAATTTCCAACGGTGAAAGTGGTCGGAAATTCCAACGGCGTTTATGACGGAAAAATGCGGTTAGAAATCCGTCCAAACCTACATCCGTCGGAAATTCGTTGGAACAAAATACGATGAATTTCCGACGGATACAATGGTTGGAAATACCGACGGCATTTCCAATGATTAATTGCTGATGGAAATCCGTCTGAAATTTTCTACGAATTTTTGACCAAGTAGCGATTTTCGACGACCTGGAACCGACGGCCAGTTTGGTTGGAAATCCGTCGGAATCAGCTGTTTTTGACGGATTTCCAACCATATTGTCTGTCCGAAATAGGCTTTTTCTTGTAGTGTTTGGGTTATGGGTTAACCATCGACCAACAATTTTTAATGTCAGTTTACCAATGATCAACGATTTGGCAAATCAACTGATTCCCACTTACGATATAAAAACTTATTTTTAAGGGAATTATGGTGAACGACCGACAGACACTCCTATTTCTAAGAAAAATATGACGAATGATCGACATAAGTTCCTAATCTTAAGAGAATAAATATGGACCAACAACAGACGAGGCCCAGTCCAACTAGAATTAAGATTTATGAAAACCTATAAATAAGGAAGTTCCAAGACTAAGGAAAGGGAAGACACAACAAATACAAAAATCCTAAAGAACTAAATTCTTACCGCCTCTCAACGACGAACGGTGAACGACTAACGAGATTTTCTTTTTACGATTTTGATATTGATTCATTGTAATTCATGTCGATTACTTATCAAAACTAGTTGATCAATAAAGTATATCTCTTCTCATCATTTAATATGATTGTATCAATTCGAACTGGTTAAAATTTGCCCAAATTTGTAAAAATACACATAATGAAATGTTATTTTAGTCTATATCATTTCATTTTATGTGTTCTATATAGAAAAAGATATGCTAAATCAAAATTACATATACATTTTTTGTTGTTTTTTTAAATTCAAACTATGACATATGCAAAAAATCAGTGTCTTTTTTAATCAGATCGTGAGCTTGAATTTTTTTTGGAGGCGATCCTAACCAATCAAAAGTGAAGGGTGAAATTGTTTTTTGAAGAAATCCAAACCAATCACCTCATCTTGATCTCTCTTGCCAGCGTAGTTTTCTGAAAAATGGAGATAGAATGGGCATTATCTAAGTGACTTGGTTACTAGCTTAAATTATATTTAAGCAAGGCTATATTTTATCTAAGTGACTTGGTTACTTGCTTTTAAGCAAGGCTATACCCATGCAAATTTTAAAATATATCTTGATTAATGAAAAAAAGTAATGGAAAAGAAACATGTAAAGGTATTCTCGTTTAAAATTTTAACGAACAAGATTAAGCCAGTGTATAATCTAAATTTATTTATAAAATAGTTAAAACATTTCTATTTAATTAAAAGATACGTTATATAATGACAAAAATAATATATTCTCTAAAATTATTTATCATCTTAATTAAAATCTATTTTTATCAAATTCATGACCACCTCAAACTATTTGTCTGCTATGTTCTAAAATAATTTTGATAATTTGTATATTAACTAGTTGTATTTTTGAAAATGTACAAGAATTCATTGTTATTTTGCAAATTATACCTAGATTTTATGGTATTTTGGCAAATCCTCCAAATCAATCATATAAAGTTATTATTGATCTCAAAAGGCAAAGAACTAATAATGAAAATAAAATAATGATAATCTCTCTCTCTCTCTCTCTATATATATATATATATATATATAACAAATAATAATTTCAACTTTTAAGAATCTTTAAACAATCAAAGTACGAACCTTGTGTTAGAACAAGAATTTATTACACACATGCACCGTTTACCAAAATATAAATCAGTTTTTTTTTTCTTTTAAAACGAAATAAATATAGAAAGATCAAACATGTTTTTGCTTCTGCGTTTTAGTCCACCTCACGAATTGCAACACCTTTAACCACAAGCCCGGTCTTACGGATGGTGTTGTCATATTGAAACATTGTGAAAGAGATCCTCGCTGGTGCGTCCTTCGGTGGTGCCACGAAATCTCCGGCCTTAACCTCGGCCCATTCGTCACCTATACAGTCTTCCAAATAAAATGTCTGCTCTTGTAGAATCTCGCTTTTATCGCGCATGATCAGGTTCAGATTCAACTTCACTGGCTCATGCCATCCAGTTGCAGTGTCTTCTAGCTTCACCACGAACACCACTTTGTACTTTGTCTCTGGTGTCAGTTTCCGAGTATGAAAACTTCCCCTTATGTCCATCCAGTAAACTTCATTCATTATTGCAATTTCAATGGCTGCTTCGCTGAAAAGTATTTCGAAAATGTGACTTTTTAAATAAAATAAATAAATAAATAAATAAATTAAAATATATATATATATATATATATATATATATGTATGTATGGCCATAAGCCCATAAGCAAGCTAATTATTTCGTTTATCAACTAAATTATTAATTATCCAATGAAGCAAGAGAAAAACAAAGTCAATTCTAACAGGTTTATATATTGAGCTTAAACAAAAAAGTAATCTATGATTGCCGATTCTAACAGGTTTATATATTTCGTTTACCTATCTTGTTTTGAATCTCTACTTACAAAATTAAGAACATATTCTTGTCGAATGTTATTTTAGATATACTCTTTTTATCGTAAGTTTTGTAAATTGAAAGTAAAAATGGTATTTTGGATTGGGTTAATTTGGTGAATAGCAAAAAAAAAAAAAAAAAAAAAAAAAAAAAACCTAATAACTAACAAAAACCACCCATAAATCCAACGGCTAGGATTTTGTCACATAGAGAGTTTTGGTTAGTTATTAGATTTGTTGTTTTTTTTTTTTTGCTATCTCACCTAATTTCCCTTTTGGATTTACTCTTTTTTATCGTAAGTTTTTTAAATTGAAAAAAAAAAAGTATAGTTAATTTGAGAACAGAAAGATTTTGTATTGTTTGATCATAACAAGGATCAGTTTTCAAGGGATAATGTGTATGGAAACTTTTCTCCAAATTAAAGCATTTTCTTTTCATATGAGAAAAATGTCATTTAAGAGATTTTTAGATTGCACGTTATAAAAAAAAAAAAAGTTCCCGTAAATAAAATCTTACCCTGGCGCCTCGTTAATAGAACTCCAAACCCATAATTTAGAGTCCTCAGAATGAGTGATTTCTAGTTGCCTTGCAGGGACCATGGAACCTCCCTGACGATTCGAGATTGTTGCTCGGCTTCCTCTCATGTCCTTATCCGCGAGCAATTTTTGAATCCCGATGACCAACAAGTTTATGAATTCGTGATCAGTCTTGTCACTGTAATACCATACAAGTGATAGAAATTAAAAGCTTGTTCTTTCTATTTATTTGGTTCTACAAGAAACATGTATCCGGTTTGGTCTGAAATCAGAATATGAATTTGCAACTTACTTTAGACATACCAAGAACATAAGATTCTAGATGTACCTACTTGACTACTTAGATTTCATTTTGGTATATTCATATATTAGAAAGAAAGAAAAAAAACAGAATATAAGGGACCAAAAGAAAAATCTCTTGAGAAGCGGGAAAGATGTAAACTCGTTTTTGCCTCGTTCAACATGCATGTAGGGCCAGTTGGTTCTGGGCTTCGGTCTAGATGTTTCACATGGTGTGTTTGTACCCAACAGGTTTGCACACCCTAGGATTAGTCGGATTTCGGTTATCTTGGAAAAAAAAAAAGGACCAAAAGAAAAAGAAAAAAAAAACCTTTGTTCTCCCACGGGCATGCCTTTTATGTCAGGAATAGACACTAAAGCTTCCTCCCATTTCTGAGTTCTTTCTGGCTGGTGTAGATGGTTACGCTTCAGATCTCTGAACTTATCGCCAAACTCTCCTCTAAGTTGTTTCACGACGGAAGTATTCAGATTGTAGAATATGGGAATCGCTATGAGACGACCTTGATCCTTACGTTCCTTTATCTTGGCCAGCTCATCCAAGCACCAATCTGAATCGGCGTAATTCTTTGAAAAGATTACCAGTGCAATCTCGGACTCTTCTATCCTCTTTAACAGGTGAGCTAGTTCTGTGCCGAAAAACTCGTCCTCGTCTATGAAGACATTTATATTCGCGCCTTTCAAGGCAGGGGCGAGAAAGCTTACGAAGTGTTTGCGCACATCTTCTCCCCGGAAGTTGATGAACACTTGAGGCCCCGTTGGGGTTGCAACCCATGAAGAAGCAGCCATGAGTTAGCTTTTTTTTTTGTGGGAAGAAAGCAAAAGAAGAGTTTTGGTTGATTGTTGTTTGGGACTTTTGTGTTTTGTCAAGATGCTTTGAACAATAAAGCTAATGGGACAACCTTAATTTATGCATATAATTTAATATGTAAGTTGTACATGTGGTTAATTAACCAGCAAACAATTAAATAACATGTCATCGAAAATTGAATTGGTCTTTTAAGTCAATCAGCATTACTACGATAGAACCCATCCAAATTTTGAGTTAAAACCCATACAAATTTGATAGTATCAGTAATTGGTAAATAAGTACATCAAATATATATCAATCTATGACCTCGATCAACATGAATAAATTAACCACTAAACTATGATCATTTTGTCATCAAAACTGAGTTTTATTATAATCGATTATATATATATATATATATATATAATTATAAATATAAATAAAGAAGGTGTATGTTTGATTGGTTGCATAGGTCAAATAGTTAGTTACAAAAAAAAAAAAAAAAAAAAAAAAAGAAGGAAACGACCCACAATTTCGACCAACAAGCCAAAACCACTGAACTATAAACATTTGGTTTCTAAGATAATCAGACTAAAAGTAAAAATCATGCCAAATGGATACATTGAAAATGATTCGATTCATGAACCCGACCGACGAATCAAAACAATTTAAAAACATAACCACCACTTGGTTGTCAAAACTGACTTTTGTTTCTATTTACTACATATATAATATTAGGTAAATATTAAACTGTCCATTTTTAAGATGATAATTATATGAGTATCATTGGTTCAGAAGTCTACTCCAAAAAAAATCTTTCCAGGTATTATACTAAATTAGAACCCGCGTAATACGTAGGATTTTAATTATAACTTATTTATAAATGATAAAAAGCAAAGTAAAACATCCATTATCGGTAATCGATTAAATTTAATAAAAATAAACTTTATAAAAATGTAAGAAATATATGTTAAATCTTATTGATGTAAATATTTAGATTTTGATTGTTACTAGCACACTTATTTGGATGTTGATTAGTAACTTTGTTTCAAACTGGATTTCAACTCCACGTATTTCATCTCGCAATACAACTCATCTACTTCTTCCATCATATTAAAATCATATTTTTACTCAATGCATTCTTTTTCAATCAATAATATCTAAAATTTTCATATCAAAATAATATATGTATAATGCATTCTATCAAATTTATGTCTGTATATGTCATTAATATTAAACAAATAGTAAGAAAATTAACAAAACGTATTAGTAAATAAATTAAAAAGTATTATAAAAAAATATCAAAAAGTATATCAAAATTAAAATTTTGACACATGTCGTAATCTCATGAATATCAATTTTATGACGCACTAATACTTTTAGAAATTGGATATAATTTGTCTTATTCTCTTTTTTAGTTTTTTTTATTTATTATTTCCTTTTATTTTTTTAATAATATGTCTTATTTTCTTTTCTTTTTACTATTATTTCATTTTAGTTACACTACAATTAGAAATATTTTCTTATTTTTATTTTTTTAATCTTTTTGATTTACTATTTCCTTTTAATTTTTTTTAATAATATGTCTTATTTTCTTTTTTAGACTATTATTTCCTTTTAGTTACACTACAATTTGATTTAAGAAATAAATAATGTAGAAAAAGAAAATTTATATTTTTATATTAATATATTGACACATATCACGATTTGATAAATTATGATTTTGCCTACGTATCACGCTCATGTTCAACATATCCTGCTTGACATAATAAAATAATTCAATTGTCTACAATCTTTTCGAAGTGTTTCCTTAAATTAAACTATATACATCCAAGTGCAACTTCAAAATTAAAATCTATTAGCCAAAAAAATGTTAACTTCCAGGAGGTACCAATTGACTTCAAAATTAATATGTGTTTTATATAAATATCTTATATATAATTCTTGAAACTTTTTATATGATTTCAAACGCGTAAAATCTCCAATTAGATGGCAAAGTTATAGAGCACAAACTATTCAAAAGATATTATCACACCCGAGAGGCCGACTTGAACTGTAACGTACACCTATTGGGTTGAAAATCTTAAATCTTAATTTCATAAATATATTATATATCCATGAAATTTTAATAAACAGTGAATAAAATTAAAAAAAAGCTCAACTTTTAAATTAAAAGTAGAGTGTAAAAAAGGTATCAATTTTTATCAAAAAGAAAAAAATGTAGAACTTTAAAAAATAGATACAAATATTTTATCAGAAATAAACTAGCATTTTTATCTTTTTTATATAAAAATGATTTCAGTTCTAAATTGATATTTTATTCAATATTGAATATCATGGCCGAGTCGTGGTCTAATGGTTCTCTTGCGTTTGCATTTTGGAAAACCCTAAGTTGGAGTCTTTTCAGTAGTGAAATATTAAAAATCTTAACCCACGGTGTGGAGCGGAATGATTCCACAATTTTGTTGGTTACCAATTTTGTTGGTTACCAATTTTGTTATTAATTTTCTATTTTTATCAATGTATTATGGGGATCTAATCAAGTAATGTATAAACTAAAATGGAATAAAAGTTCAACTTTTAAGAATTTAAAACAAATGAAGTATCAAAAAACAAATGAAGATGATTCCTAGCGAAGAAGCAAGTTGAAGTACTTTGAATTAGTCTTTAACTCGTTTTTTCTTGAATGCCTTTAATTTTTTGACCAACCAGTACTTTCTATACAATGAATCTTCTTTGAAACCAGAATGAAAATGGAAACTTTTCTTAAAAAGAATAGTCAATTGTTGTAGAAAATAGGTGTCTCTGTGTAATAGTGTTGCAAAAAATAGGTCCCTCATTTCGGACCTTCTCTAAAACTTTGTTTTGGTCAACCTTAAAAGGTTAAATATATTGTTGAAAACTAATTCTACACAGAGGAATGTAAAACTACCTCTTAATTTTAGTCTTAAACATCAGTTGTACCTTTTTTTAAAAGCAAAACCGTCTATCATTTTTGTAAAGCTTCATTTCCTTATATTTTAACTAATTAACCCCAAAAAAAATTGGACAATTCTTAAAAATATCACAAAAATAAAGTTTTGTTCCAAAAATACCACAAAATTAAAACTAAATTTTATGAATAGTAGTTTAGTTTTTGGAATGGTTTGAAGCCTAGTTTCTCGATAGATTTCTAAGTAAAAAACAACATTAGGAAATTTGGTAGTGGTCATCAAATATGAACGAATCTATAACCTAAACCAGCGGGACAAAACTGCTGAAGTATAAACATTTGGATACTTGGATTCCCAGATTTTAAAAATAAAATTTAACTAATCTTAGACCATTTCGCGGTGGCGAAATAGATAAACTATAGAGGTATGATTAATGAACTCGACCAATGAATAAAAACCATTTAAAAAATATAGCCACCACTTGGTTATATATGAAGAGTAACTTTTGTTTCTATATCTAGTATATATAACAATTAGGTAAAATATCCAAGTGTCCATTTTTAACATAATCGTATGAGTATCATTGGCTGCAGAGGTCTACTCCCATAAAGTCGTTCCTTATATTATATATTCCAAGTGTCTAAGACCTCTTCAAATTATTTCCTTAAATTATATAATTCAAGTGTCAACTTCAAAATTAAATCTATCAACAACAAAAAGCCGTTAACTTCCAAATTGTAACTCAGAACAATACAAAAACAACAAGAGAAGTTGACTTGTTCATATAGAACTTCGAAGAAGTACTTCAACCAAAAGCCGAGGGGGAACCATAATCGACTCATGGCTCAAAATATTAATGTTTTTTTTTTGGTTAAAAGATTTAGTATTTAAGGAAAAAGAAATAAATGTTTGGGAAAATTGGCCAAATAACATTAAAATAAAACAAACCTAAAATCTAACCAACTCCATCCATGTGTCAACATTCCAATCCCTTATTTTAAGATTTTTTGCTAGATTTTTAATTTTTTAATTTTTTTTGTTAATGTGCAAATTAACCCTAAATGTTTTACAAGTCCAATGGCCTAGTGGCTAAGTAGCCTTGTAACACAACACGTATGCAAGCCCAGCCTTAGCTCAGCGGCTAACATTTTACTGGATTTTGACATAATTATATGAGTATCATTGGTTCAGAAGTCTACTCCAAAAAAGTCTTTCCATATATTATACTAAATTAGAATCCGCTTAATACATAGGATTTTAATTATAACTTATTTATAAATAATAAAAAGCAAAGTAAAATATTCGTTGTTGGTAATCGATTAGATTTAATAAAAATAAACTTTATAAAAATGTAAAAAATATATGTTAAATCTTGTTGATGTAAATATTTAGATTTTGATTGTTATTAGCACAATTATTTGGATGTTGATTAGTAACTTTGTTTCAAACTGGATTTCAACTCCACGTATTTCATCTCGCAATACAGCTCATCTACTTCTTCCATCATATTAAAATCATATTTTTACTCAATGCATTCTTTGTCAATCAATAATATCCAAAATTTTCATATCAAAATAATATATGTATAATGCATTCTATCAAATTTATGTCTGTATATGTCATTAATATTAAAAAAATAGTAAGAAAATTAACAAAACGTATTAGTAAATAAATTAAAAAGTATTATAAAAAAAATATCAAAATTATATCAAAATTAAAATTTTGACACATGTCGTAATCTCATGAATATCAATTTTATGACGCACTAATACTTTTAGAAATTGGATATAATTTGTCTTATTCTCCTTTTTTGTTTTTTTTATTTACTATTTCCTTTTATTTTTTTAATAATATTTCTTATTTTCTTTTCTTTTTTACTATTATTTTATTTTAGTTACACTACAATTAGAAATATTTGTCTTATTTTTCTTTTTTTAGTCTTTTTGATTCCTTTTAATTTTTTTTAATAATATGTCTTATTTTCTTTTTTAAACTATTATTTCCTTTTAGTTACACTACAATTTGATTTAAGAAATAAATAATGTAGAAAAAAAAATTTATATTTTTATATTAATATATTGACACGTTTCACGATTTAATAAATTACAATTTTGTCTACGTATCACGTTCATGTTCAACATATTCTGCTTGACATAATAAAATAATTTAATTGTCTACAATCTTTTCGAAATGTTTCCTTAAATTAAACTATATACATCCAAGTGCAACTGCAAAATTAAAATATATTAGCCAAAAATAAAGTTAACTTCCAGGAGGTACCAATTGACTTCAAAATTAATATGTGTTTTATAGAAATATCTTATATATAATTCTTGAAACTTTTTATATGATTTCAAACGCGTAAAATCTCCAATTAGATGGCAAAGTTATAGAGCACAAACTATTCAAAAGATATTATCACACCCGAGAGGCCGACTTGAACTGTAACGTACACCTATTGGGTTGAAAATCTTAAATCTTAATTTCATAAATATATTATATATCCATGAAATTTTAATAAACAGTGAATAAAATTAAAAAAAAGCTCAACTTTTAAATTAAAAGTAGAGTGTAAAAAAGATATCAATTTTTATCAAAAAGAAAAAAATGTAGAACTTTAAAAAATAGATACAAATATTTTATCAGAAATAAACTAGCATTTTTATCTTTTTTATATAAAAATGATTTCAGTTCTAAATTGATATTTTATTCAATATTGAATATCATGGCCGAGTCGTGGTCTAATGGTTCTCTTGCGTTTGCATTTTGGAAAACCCTAAGTTGGAATCTTTTCAGTAGTGAAATATTAAAAATCTTAACCCACGGTGTGGAGCGGAATGATTCCACAATTTTGTTGGTTACCAATTTTGTTAGTTACCAATTTTGTTATTAATTTTCTATTTTTATCAATGTATTATGGGGATCTAATCAAGTAATGTATAAACTAAAATGGAATAAAAGTTCAACTTTTAAGAATTTAAAACAAATGAAGTATCAAAAAACAAATGAAGATGATTCCTAGCGAAGAAGCAAGTTGAAGTACTTTGAATTAGTCTTTAACTCGTTTTTTCTTGAATGCCTTTAATTTTTTGACCAACCAGTACTTTCTATACAATGAATCTTCTTTGAAACCAGAATGAAAATGGAAACTTTTCTTAAAAAGAATAGTCAATTGTTGTAGAAAATAGGTGTCTCTGTGTAATAGTGTTGCAAAAAATAGGTCCCTCATTTCGGACCTTCTCTAAAACTTTGTTTTGGTCAACCTTAAAAGGTTAAATATATTGTTGAAAACTAATTCTACACAGAGGAATGTAAAACTACCTCTTAATTTTAGTCTTAAACATCAGTTGTACCTTTTTTTAAAAGCAAAACCGTCTATCATTTTTGTAAAGCTTCATTTCCTTATATTTTAACTAATTAACCCCAAAAAAAATTGGACAATTCTTAAAAGTATCACAAAAATAAAGTTTTGTTCCAAAAATACCACAAAATTAAAACTAAATTTTATGAATAGTAGTTTAGTTTTTGGAATGATTTGAAGCCTAGTTTCTCGATAGATTTCTAAGTAAAAAACAACATTAGGAAATTTGGTAGTGGTCATCAAATATGAACGAATCTATAACCTAAACCAGCGGGACAAAACTGCTGAAGTATAAACATTTGGATACTTGGATTCCCAGATTTTAAAAATAAAATTTAACTAATCTTAGACCATTTCGCAGTGGCGAAATAGATAAACTATAGAGGTATGATTAATGAACTCGACCAATGAATAAAAACCATTTAAAAAATATAGCCACCACTTGGTTATATATGAAGAGTAACTTTTGTTTCTATATCTAGTATATATAACAATTAGGTAAAATATCCAAGTGTCCATTTTTAACATAATCGTATGAGTATCATTGGCTGCAGAGGTCTACTCCCATAAAGTCGTTCCTTATATTATATATTCCAAGTGTCTAAGACCTCTTCAAATTATTTCCTTAAATTATATAATTCAAGTGTCAACTTCAAAATTAAATCTATCAACAACAAAAAGCCGTTAACTTCCAAATTGTAACTCAGAACAATACAAAAACAACAAGAGAAGTTGACTTGTTCATATAGAACTTCGAAGAAGTACTTCAACCAAAAGCCGAGGGGGAACCATAATCGACTCATGGCTCAAAATATTAATGTTTTTTTTTGGTTAAAAGATTTAGTATTTAAGGAAAAAGAAATAAATGTTTGGGAAAATTGGCCAAATAACATTAAAATAAAACAAACCTAAAATCTAACCAACTCCATCCATGTGTCAACATTCCAATCCCTTATTTTAAGATTTTTTGCTAGATTTTTAATTTTTTAATTTTTTTTGTTAATGTGCAAATTAACCCTAAATGTTTTACAAGTCCAATGGCCTAGTGGCTAAGTAGCCTTGTAACACAACACGTATGCAAGCCCAGCCTTAGCTCAGCGGCTAACATTTTACTGGATTTTGACATAATTATATGAGTATCATTGGTTCGAAAGTCTACTCCAAAAAAGTCTTTCCATATATTATACTAAATTAGAATCCGCTTAATACATAGGATTTTAATTATAACTTATTTATAAATAATAAAAAGCAAAGTAAAATATTCGTTGTTGGTAATCGATTAGATTTAATAAAAATAAACTTTATAAAAATGTAAAAAATATATGTTAAATCTTGTTGATGTAAATATTTAGATTTTGATTGTTATTAGCACAATTATTTGGATGTTGATTAGTAACTTTGTTTCAAACTGGATTTCAACTCCACGTATTTCATCTCGCAATACAGCTCATCTACTTCTTCCATCATATTAAAATCATATTTTTACTCAATGCATTCTTTGTCAATCAATAATATCCAAAATTTTCATATCAAAATAATATATGTATAATGCATTCTATCAAATTTATGTCTGTATATGTCATTAATATTAAACAAATAGTAAGAAAATTAACAAAACGTATTAGTAAATAAATTAAAAAGTATTATAAAAAAAATATCAAAATTATATCAAAATTAAAATTTTGACACATGTCGTAATCTCATGAATATCAATTTTATGACGCACTAATACTTTTAGAAATTGGATATAATTTGTCTTATTCTCCTTTTTTGTTTTTTTTATTTACTATTTCCTTTTATTTTTTTAATAATATTTCTTATTTTCTTTTCTTTTTTACTATTATTTTATTTTAGTTACACTACAATTAGAAATATTGTCTTATTTTTCTTTTTTTAGTCTTTTTGATTCCTTTTAATTTTTTTTAATAATATGTCTTATTTTCTTTTTTAGACTATTATTTCCTTTTAGTTACACTACAATTTGATTTAAAAAATAAATAATGTAGAAAAGAAAATTTATATTTTTATATTAATATATTGACACGTTTCACGATCTAATAAATTACAATTTTGTCTACGTATCACGTTCATGTTCAACATATTCTGCTTGACATAATAAAATAATTTAATTGTCTACAATCTTTTCGAAATGTTTCCTTAAATTAAACTATATACATCCAAGTGCAACTGCAAAATTAAAATATATTAGCCAAAAATAAAGTTAACTTCCAGGAGGTACCAATTGACTTCAAAATTAATATGTGTTTTATAGAAATATCTTATATATAATTCTTGAAACTTTTTATATGATTTCAAACGCGTAAAATCTCCAATCAGATGGCAAAGTTATAGAGCACAAACTATTCAAAAGATATTATCACACCCAAGAGGCCGACTTGAACTGTAACGTACACCTATTGGGTTGAAAATCTTAAATCTTAATTTCATAAATATATTATATATCCATGAAATTTTAATAAACAGTGAATAAAATTAAATAAAAAGCTCAAATTTTAAATTAAAAGTAGAGTGTAAAAAAGGTATCAATTTTTTTGTCAAAAAGAAAAAAATGTAGAACTTTAAAAAATAGATACAAATATTTTATCAGAAATAAACTATCATTTTTATCTTTTTTATATAAAAATGATTTCAGTTCTAAATTGATATTTTATTCAATATTGAATATCATGGCCGAGTCGTGGTCTAATGGTTCTCTTGCGTTTGCATTTTGGAAAACCCTAAGTTGGAGTCTTTTCAGTAGTGAAATATTAAAAATCTTAACCCACGCTGTGGAGCGGAATAATTCCACAATTTTTTTTGTTACCAATTTTGTTATTAATTTTCTATTTTTATCAATGTATTATGGGGATCTAATCAAGTAATGTATAAACTAAAATGGAATAAAAGTTCAACTTTTAAGAATTTAAAACAAATGAAGTATCAAAAAAACAAATGAAGATGATTCCTAGAGAAGAATCAACTTGAAGTACCTTAAATTAGTCTTTAACTCGTTTTTTCTTGAATGCCTTTAATTTTTTGTCCAACCAGTACTTTCTATACAATGAATCTTCTTTGAAACCAGAATGAAAATGGAAACTTTTCTTAAAAAGAATAGTCAATTGTTGTAGAAAATAGGTGTCTCTGTGTAATAGTGTTGCAAAAAATAGGTCCCTCATTTCGGACCTTCTCTAAAACTTTGTTTTGGTCAACCTTAAAAGGTTAAATATATTGTTGAAAACTAATTCTACACAGAGGAACGTAAAACCACCTCTTAATTTTAGTCTTAAACATCAGTTGTACCTTTTTTTAAAAGCAAAACCGTCTATCATTTTTGTAAAGCTTCATTTCCTTATATTTTAACTAATTAACCCTAAAAAAAATTGGACAATTCTCAAAAGTATCAAAAAATAATTTTTTGTTCCAAAAATACCACAAAATTAAAACTAAACTTTATGAATAGTAGTTTAGTTTTTGGAATGGTTTGAAGCCTAGTTTCTCGATAGATTTCTAAGTAAAAAACAACATTAGGAAATTTGGTAGTGGTCATCAAATATGAACGAATCTATAACCTAAACCAGCGGGACAAAACTGCTGAAGTATAAACATTTGGATACTTGGATTCCCATATTTTAAAAATAAAATTTAACTAATCTTAGACCATTTCGCGGTGGCGAAATAGATAAACTATAGAGGTATGATTAATGAACTCGACCAATGAATAAAAACCATTTAAAAAATATAGCCACCACTTGGTTATATATGAAGAGTAACTTTTGTTTCTATATCTAGTATATATAACAATTAGGTAAAATATCCAAGTGTCCATTTTTAACATAATCGTATGAGTATCATTGGCTGCAGAGGTCTACTCCCATAAAGTCGTTCCTTATATTATATATTCCAAGTGTCTAAGACCTCTTCAAATTATTTCCTTAAATTATATAATTCAAGTGTCAACTTCAAAATTAAATCTATCAACAACAAAAAGCCGTTAACTTCCAAATTGTAACTCAGAACAATACAAAAACAACAAGAGAAGTTGACTTGTTCATATAGAACTTCGAAGAAGTACTTCAACCAAAAGCTGAGGGGGGCCATAATCGACTCATGGCTCAAAATATTAATGTTTTTTTTTGGTTAAAAGATTTAGTATTTAAGGCAAAAGAAATAAATGTTTGGGAAAATTGGCCAAATAACATTAAAAAAAAACAAACCTAAAATCTAACCAATCTCATCTCATGTGTCAACATTCCAATCCCTTATTTTAAGATTTTTTGCTAGATTTTTAATTTTTTAATTTTTTTTTGTTAGTGAGCAAATTAACCCTAAATGTTTTACAAGTCCAATGGCCTAGTGGCTAAGTAGCCTTTTAACACAACACGTAGAGGAAAGGAACCCAAAATATTAGTGAACCAAATGCAAGCCCAGCCTTAGCTCAGCGGCTAACATTTTACTGGATTTTGACATAAGTTATCTTCTTGTCATTTTTCCATTATTAAAAAAGCATACCCAATATCTCAACAAAAATAATAATAATAATAAAACATGTAAGTGGTGTAAGTGACAGAGGAACAGAATTCGACGGTTAAAAAAGGTTGGTGAAGAAACAAGATGTCACATCCCTATCTTAGTCCAAAGTGTCATCACATTTTTTTTTTCAATGCTCGTTACATTGTTTCGGCTCAAAAACCCAGGAAATGGAAGACCTAGTTAGGGTTCATCTCTATTTAAAGAGAGAGAACATGCATTACAAAAAAACAAACGTTGAGTGACTATGGGAAAGGTCACAAAATGATCGCAAATCCGTTATTTGCGACTAATTGGAGACTAAAATAAGTAGTTGCAAATTTTTAGTTGCAAAATAAAACAGTCGCATATTAGGAACTAAAGTGTGACTATATTAGTTAGTCGTAAATAAACGACTAATTGGAGACGAAATACAGTAGTCGTAAATTAACGACTAAATACAGACGACATGGACATTGCGACTACTATCAGACCGAATATTGTAGTAGTTAAATGGAGACTAATTTGTGACTTTTTATGTAATCGTATATTTGCGATATTTTTAAGACGTAGAAGGTAGTGGCTAAATGGAGACTAATTTGTGACTTTTTATGTAGTCGTATATTTGCAACATTTTTAAGACGTATTAGATAGAGGCTAAATGGAGACTAATTTGTGACTTGTTATGTAGTCGTATATTTGCGATATTTTTAAGACGCTTACGATAGAGGCTAATTAGCAGTTTTGGTCGCAAAATCATCCTTAAACCGTCATGTATTAGCAACTAAAATGTCACATTTTGGTTGGTTTCTTTAATGTTGTGGTCGCAAAGTAGTCACAAATTTGCAACCTTTTTGCTACCTTATTTTCCAAAAAAATATATACATATTTAGCTATTTTATATATTTTTTGAATTTAAATACCTAAAAGTTAAAAGTAGAATAACCATAAAGTACAAAAGTAATACACTAAATAAACCAAGTCTTCACCCAAAACAAATTAAACATAAGTACTCGAAGTAAGTTGAAACACATAAACACATAATAAATAGGTTCAAGACATAAGAAATAAGTTATAACAAAATCGATTTAAAGAGTTTATGGCTAGGGGTCGATGGCAGGTGTGTTGCCAGGTGCAGAAGGTGAAGAGGTGCCTGGTGCGGTGGCTGGTGAAGTTTCCAAGACTGGTTGTTCACTCATGAAAGCTGCGAGGCGGGGATCATTGGTCTTCAAGAACGTGATCAGCTTCTCCATTTCAGAGATCCGAGATTGAGCTTGCCATTGCTCCTCATCACGTCGAGCATTATCCTCTTCTTGTTGAGCTATCTTACGACGAGCTGTCTGAAGCTGTTCCTGGATCTCAAATAGGTCAGACGCAGCAGAGGTGGAATAACTTTCTTTCCTTTTACCATTGTCAACCAGCTCACTAACTTATCCAAGTCCAAATGGGTTCCCCCTCTAATCTGTTTGAGTACACTCACTACAAGAAAACAGCTGATGAGTGACTACTTTTTGTAACTGTTTTTCGGTCGCAAAACTTACGACTATTTTGGGACCACTTTGCGACTAATGAGCGACTACGGAAGATATAGAAGTAAATCAGTCGCATATTTACGACCGAACTGTTCAGTCGTTTAGTAGTCCTAAATTAGTGACTGAATAGAGACTATTATTCGACTGTTTAAATGTAGTCACAAAAGAGTCGCAAAGTGAGACTCTTTTGCGACTCTACTTTTAGTCAGTAAATATAGTCGTAAATCAGTCCCTAAATTGCAACCTATTTGCTACTTGTGGTGAGCGTGGCAGTTGTGTCACAAATTAGTCACTAAATTAATGTTTGTAATATACTTATCATATTTATATATAAAAAATACCTACTAATTTGTGACTAATTCGCGATGGTAATTTGAAATTGTGACTGCTTTGCTTCAGATTACCAACTCATCCGTATGATTTTTTTGAAATTCAACAAAAGATAATGGTAAATAGATTAGTGTTAAGTATGTACATAGATTTTAACTACTTGTTATACTAAATATATTATATAATAGTGAAAATATTTAACTTTCAATTTGATGAACTAATCTTTGTGTCATCCATAACATGTCTTTAGATAAACTACATGTGTTTTCCATCTAATGTTTGTTAAAATTGCATAATTTTCAAAATTTACTTAATTAGTATTAGTTAACACTATATACCGAAACATATACTTAAGAAATATAAAAAGAATCATTGGTTAAGCATGTGTATCAATTTTTTTGCTCTAAATATTTAGGGTTTAGATTTGTGACTCATAAAAAATGTCACAAAATAGTTACACTTTGCTACTGTCATCTCCTATTTGCAACTAATTTGCTACTAACTTGATTTAAACTACTTTTCTAATATATATAAAAAATTGAAAATTTTGGGTTTTAGTGAAATTTTAGGCGGTATTTATCCCCCCCCCCCCCAAATTTAGTTTGCGACCAATTTGGGACTTTTATTTTTTTTTATGAAAAAAAATTAAAGCATCTCCTTCCTCTTTCTCTCTCTCTCTCCATAAGACCCGCTCTGCCTTCGATTTTCTTCTTCGTCTTCTCGCTAGGGTTTTGATTTCTTCAATACAGACCCAAATCATCTGCGTTTTCATTTTCTTCTCTCTACGATGACCTCGACTTCTGCGAAGAACAACGGTTTGTCAGCCGCGCTTGTCTCGAATCTCCAGAATGTGCTTTCGAAGAGAAGAGGAGGGAACGAGGAAGTAGTTGGGAGCGATGGATCGGCGGAGGAGGCTCCATCTACTTCTTATTCCGTCGATGTTGTTACGGTGGAGGAGGAGATCGATGACTCCCAAACCCATCATTTTAGTCACGAATGGCGATGGAATTGATTCGCCTGGGCTCGTCTCTCTCGTTGAGGCTTTGGTTCTCGAAGGGCTTTACAATGTCCATGTTTATGCTCCTCAAACATTCGGTTTCCCCCTGTTTGATCACGAATCCGATTGTTTTCGATTGTTAATTTGGTTTTGATTTGTTCAACACGCGTGACCCAAAGGGCTTGTGAATTGGAATTTGCAGGGAGAAATCAGCTTCTGCTCATTCTATGACTCCTGGAGAAACCATTGCTGCAAGTTCTGTTAATATCAAAGATACCACAGCCTTTGAAGTTTCAGGTATGCGGATTTGATTGATGATTGTTAATACAGTTTTATGAAGTTTCACAACATCTATAAGCTTGAAAAAAATAGGATATCTAATGTGAAAGTTGGAGTCTTTGTTGAAACAAGATCCATTGATTCTCAAGTTTTTGGAAAAGTGTAGATTGAGTTTTTCCCTTTTTCGCTAGTTTCATGTCTTAATACATAGTGTGAGTACCGTTTTTGTTCATAGGCTTTGAGATTATACATTTTGTCTCAGGGACTTCTGTGGACTACATCTCATTAGGATTATCAAATGTAAGTGCTTTTGTCTTGTATATAACTGGTTGTTCCTTGTCTGTCTTTCTGCTATGTGTTTCATGATTTGAGAATCCTCTAGGTTCTATTCAGGTGTTGTTGCTGGAGCCAGAGAGGCTTTGATTTCTGGAGTACCCTCTTTGTCAATATCCTTGAACTGGTGAGTATATCGCGGGAATGCGTACGGCTTCATATCAAAATTGTTTGGCCATAATTTTTCTTATATATTGTAGGAAGAAAGATGAAAGCCAAGAAAGTGACTTTAAGGATGTTGTTGGTGTCTGCTTACCTTTGATAAACGCAACTATCATAGACATTGAGAAAGGGGTTTTCCCTAAAGACTGATCTCTCAGCATAGAAATTCCAACATCACCCTCATCAAACAAGGTTTGTATTTCTAACAATACTCGTCTCATAAACTGATTTTGGTTCGAATTTTGGTATGCTAATAACATGATCTATGCTGGCAGTTGCTATTATACTCTTTGATGTTGTAAAGTTAAAGCCTCATCGGCCAATGGTTTAGGGAAGTTTGACGTTTCGTGACATATGAATAAGATTTCAAGGTAACAAAACAAAGCATGTGGAGGCAGAGTCTTAGCTGGCAAGCTGTTTCAGCTAACCGTCATCCCAGTGCTGGGAATTTCATGTCCAACCAACAAAGTCTTGGAGCTCAACTTTCCCAGCTTGGTAGAGATGCTTCAGCTGCTTTTAGTTAACTCCTCCTATTCAATTTTTTTTTGAACCTCAACTTTGTCTTTCACAGACACCTCGTGACGATGCTGCTGCTTCTTCTAACCCTCAGGCTACTTCTTACCGTGGGAGGAGTCCTAGTCCCGGTCCTCACCAGCCACTACACCTTAGTAGACATTATCCTCTTCTTTCTTTTAAATGATTTTTGTGTTAGAACATGAACTTATATTATCTTTTATTCCATGTTTGTAGTACTATGAAACATAAGTTATGGATCTTATATGTGATGTATCTTTTGCGTTAAGAGTTTCAAAATTTTGGTTTTTCTTTTTAATTTTAGCTTTTCAAATTTGAAAAAAAAAAATATATTAATTAATTGATTGCAAACAAGTTGCTAATTAGCTTCTAACTTATCAGTCTAAAAAAAATCGCACATCTACGACTACAAAAGCACTTACAAATTAGTCTCAGAAATATGACTACCAACATCTGTCACTATTTAGTCTTTAATATACGACTACTGAATGTTGTCTCAAAGTGGTCGCTTATTTACGACTAAATTTTGTAGTCACAAAAATAGTCTGTAATACGTGACTAATTTGCGACTGTTTCAATTAGCGACCAAAATTTAGCGACTACTTTTTTAGTCTCAAATCAGTCACTTATTGCAGATTAGCGACCATTTTGGGACCGTTTAGGGAGTCACTCATGCTATGTTTTCTTGTAGTGACTAAAACAAAAGAAAAGATATTGATAGTCCACCAAAACAAATACAATCCTTAAGAAGAAGGTAAAAAACAAGTATATAAATTGAAATGGAACATAGCCAATATCAGAATGATTGAGAACTAAAACACTTGATGCTCACAGACATGAAGTATTTCAATTTACAGTCCATACAATTTGAATCACTCAATCCAGCAAAAGTATTTCAAAATATGCTAACAATTGATGCTCACATACATGAAGTATTATTCAAGCTCGGAATAAACCAGTATACATGAGAAAAAGAAACATTTGATGAAACCAAATTCAAACAAGAATAGTAGCCACTCATATGCAAAGAAACCAGAAAGGAAAACAAACAAAATCCTATGCTATGAAATGAGAAGACAAATAAAATTACCTTTAGAAAGATGGCATTCTTTTTTTCTATGGTGAGGTTGCGTTGAGTAGAATACTCAGACAAGTTCTCTGAGGTTTCCGGACCTTCGGCAGCCTGTTGATCTATCACATCTGCTATGTTCTTCTCATAGGCCTCAGCAACCTGTTTGGCTTTGTGATCAACAAATCTCCCATCCCCCCTTATATGTGTCCTTAGAAACACTTCTCCAAACGAAACAGGACGACCTAATTCCTCCTCCTGTAATCATACAAAAATATATGTGTAGATGTGTAGTTTCTAATTAGCAAGGAAGGATAAACGGATTACCATTTCTTGTTGAACTCGCAAGTAGGATTTTTGACCTAATACATGTTTCTGGGCTCCTAGACCGCCACGATCATAGTTGCGGGACTGTGAAGCAGTAGAGCTCATATCCAATGCTTCAGGAGTGTTCCAATGCTTCCACATTTGAGCCCACAGCGTAGAACCAATCCAAGGTGGTCTTACACCTCCGATCTTAGCCTGACTAACAATGCCTTTCATCCTGTTCTTGGCAATCTTCAAAAAATGGCCCTTCACAATCTCAGTAATCCCGGAATCCCAATTGTACTTCCGCTACAGAATAGAATATTGGTTAGTAGTGATAATACTTAGGCAGTACAACTGAGATATAAAAGAAGCAAAACTCTAAAACACATACCGCAAAAGTTCTGAAATATCTTTCTTGTATGTGAATTGGTGTAACCTTCCAGCTAAAGTAAGAACCATCGAACTTTCTTCGAAATATTCTAGCAATCACCCGAGTCAATTTCCCTCCATCCCTAGTGAACCTATGACACAAATATAAACACATGGTTAAGTATCAGACAAAATTGCCTTAAAGAATCTACTGACCTGTACCTAAAGCCATGAAGAAGTAGTATCTAAATTAATGAGCTATTGCGTGTATCATGAAAAGAAACCAGAATGATAACACAATGCTTTATCTCTATATCAATTGTTTCTGTGTGATGATGCAAACAGAAACAATGATGCAATATTTCATCTTCACAAAGCTACAATCCGGCAAACACATAGAGTGATTCATTTAGAAAACATGATAGAACTACAATGATGCAAATATTAGCAGACCGATATAGTAAATCAGCAAAACATACTAAGGATGATACAACTAAACTTAAGCTTCAGCAGACTCAGACAACGTCACTGATACTTTCTCAAACCACACAACTACAGTAATACAACTAACTACACACCTAAGCATTATCAAACCACAAAAATCTAACTGATACTTTCTTTAAGTATCTAAATATATACAAAATAAGACAAAGTAAAACTAAAAAAGTACAGGAACTTACCATGTCGTCTTGACGTTGGGCATTGGATACTCAGACAAGATAGGTAGATGTTTAATATGTAGTGTTTTTACACCATTAAACTCATGATTTCCACCCATTGTCCATCACTTCATAGCATTTGCATCACATTTCTATCATTTTGTTTCTATTTAGTGATTAGATGCATTTTAGAGTTGAGATTTGTATTTGTACACTTTGGTCCTCGTTTTCATTGGTTTTAGGTACCTTGGAATTTTTGGAGCTAATAATATGTATTGAAGGCTTAGCAGATGCAGTCCGAATCAGCTCAAAGATCATGTCTGTCGAAAGCATTCCCGTGATCAGATTAATTCGAAATTTGGTGGGGAGATAGGAAATTGAGTTAGCTTCACGTGAGCGTTAGATTCAACTCATTCCGAGTTGTGGTGAAAAAGTTATAGGCAATTTAGTGAAGATATATTCAGCTGGAAACTGCCATCGGGTACTTTCCATCGGCCATAACAGACCAGAACACCCCGATGGCAGAAACCAGATTTTGTATTTTGCCTGCAGTTTTTTAGATCCGACCCGGTTTGTCTAGGGTCGATCCGATGCTGTTTTATGTACTATAAATATGCTCTTAGACATAAGAAAACCTAAGTTTTGATCTGATTTTTTCTCTTTTATGCAACTCTTCCTTATGATATTTGGCTTGGATCTTTGCTCTTTTCACCAAATTTAGTGAAGTTTTCTTCATCTATGTCTATCTCTACTTTCATAATGTCTTTATATATGATTATCTTTGTCTTTTGCTTGATGATTAGTGAGTAGTATTTCAATGAGTTTTTGGGCTTAGTAGATTAGGGATGTTTGATGGATGATTAGTGATGTCTAAGCTTAGATTCTTATGATTTCTAAATTTTAGGGTGTTCTTAATGCAAGATTAGATAGGATCAATCAAAATCTTTATCATGGACATTTTATACCCGGAAGGTGTTCGATAAAATGTCTAGGAGAATCCTAACCTTGCTTTTCATTCTTAATCAATGGGAATTGTTGCTTAAGGTGATTAGTGGCTTTATGAACTTATGCTTAATGAATACTGATCATTTGATTGCAATTGGAAAATTAGCTTAATTGAATGGTTAATAAATAGATTAGTATCATGGGAGTGGATTAGTCTATAAGTGTGATTCATGTCATAAAATTGACTTTGAATTGTTAGTCTTAGCATCATTAGTTAGTCATTGATCATCCCAAGTCAAATGCTTTGCCCAAAACCCATGCTTTCCTATAATTGATCAAGGTCTTGTTTGTTGACTTTTGCATTTTAATTTGCTTATCCTTGAATTGTCTTGCTTTGATCTTGTTTAGTGCTTGTTTACTTATTTGGTTTGGTTTTCCTTCCATTTGCATTATCATTTCGTTTATTTTACTTAGTTTCAGAATTAGGACTTTTAAAGTCCAAAACACAACCTCGAATTGCTTAGCTTATTTGAATACTTGGATTCTTAGTGTAGCTATTCTAATCTTCCTTGGTTCGACCATCTGCTATGCTACAACAACTAGAGTGTGTTGCTAGCTAAGTCTAGGTACAAATACAATTTGACACACATCAATGTTCTCTGCCAGGAAGAGCCAACAGATTGTCCAACAACTATTGGTAGTCTTGCGCCTCAGGCTTCTGATCATCAATTGGTAGGTCATCCTCGAATTCAAGTTCATTGTTTGGGATGTGATCATGAACTTCATCTTCCTAGGGAAATTGATCATGAGGAGCTTGTTGGTGGGGAATCTGGACTGCCGGATGTTGTGGAGTTTGGATTTGATAAGGAGGAGGTTGTTGGTTCGGGATCTGAAACTGGAGTTGATGAGAGGATTGGGGTTGTGTCGACGGTGGATACTGTGCTGGAAGTACTCTGGATCTTGACACAGAGACTATGGCCTGAGATGATGTCGGGTTAGATGACTGTGAAGATGCTCCATGATCTCCGCTGATTCTATCTCTGACGGATCTTCCACCTCTGCCTGTAGGTGTAACTTCAGCGAGGTTGGCTCCACCACCACCGCTGTTGGCTCGACCACCTTCGACTGATGTAGCAGCATCTCCGGTGAGGTTGGGTTGACCACCACCTCTGTTGGGTCGACCACCTCTGACTGAGGTAACAGAACCACAGGCGAACTCCGCTCAACCTCCACCGCCGTTGGCTGGAGCAGGTTCACCAAGTCTGGAGTTGGATCTACCAACTCTGCCGTTAGATCTACCACCAGCGCCTCCTTTAGCACCTCTCCCTCGAGAGGTTTTCGCTTTTCCACCAGCCATCTGGGTTTGTGTTGGAGAATCGAAACAAAAAGATGAAGGATGAAGAAATCGAAACAGAAAGATGAAGATTAGAAGATGCAGAGATTATTTGGTCGATTGGAGAGGGATTCGAGATTGAAGGATGAAGAGAAACAGATTAAACAAGAAATCGAAAGAGAATGATGAAGAAATCGAATGAGAATGATGAAGAAATCAAATCGGTTCTAGAGATATAGCGAAACTTTGGGAATCTTATTTTTTTAGGGTTTGCATATAATAATTGGGGATCTGGTTATTTTACTCGTGTAAAAAACAAAGAGTCTCATAACCAAGGAGAGAAACGACGTCGTCGCTCCTCTTAACGGAAAATGCAACGGCATGATTTGTGAAGGCGTCGCCGTTAATGCGGCTGTTGCGGTTGCGGTGTAGACACCGCGACGAATTTGGGACTACAATTAGGAGTCACAAAAGTTTGGTGAGCTACCTAACTTTCATATTTTCCACGTTTTCACCTATTTTTAGTGACTACTTTGTGACACTTCTGCCACCATACGAAGGAGTTGCGAGTAAGTCGCAAATTTGGGACCGTTTTGTGACTACACTTTCGGACTAAAAAACAGTCGCAAAATAGTCTCACTTTGCGACACTTTTACGACTAAATGTACTCAGTCGAATATTAGTCTTAATTCAGTCGCTAATTTACGACTATTAAACGATAGTACTATTTAGTCGTAAATATGCGACTGATTTGAGACTGTATTTCCGTAGTCGTTTATTGGTTCGTAAAATAGTCCCAAATTAGTCGCAAAAGTTTGCGACTGTTTTTTTAGTCGCAAAAAGTAGTCACTCATCTACTGTTTTCTTGTAGTGGTGGTAGGCAGAAGTACAGAGAGTATTCCATGGCGAAGTCCTGCCGAAATTATGCCGGAGCCGCCATCATCAACCACCACGAAATAGAAGTCACCGCCATCACCTAAAATAAAATATAAGACATATATGACCTTTTTGGTGGAGAATATATGCCGATGGGCAAACCAGATCGGATGAATATGAACTTACTAGGTAAGTTCTCAACCATTAGAGCTAGCCATAATCAAAAGCGGTTTGTCATTCCGAGTTGTAGTTTGAATGTTATGAATGATTTTCCAGACCTGATCTGTACAGTGCTGTTCTGTGACCAGTTAGTCGGCAAGACGCGTTTGGAGGGTCAAAAGTATTCCGATGAAGCTATTTGTGAGTATCTATGTGACCCTTAGATATAGTATTATGGAAAAGATCTCCTCGTTTCATTCAGTAGTTTGAGAGTTATACTTGTATATCCGGGACTATTCTGTGCAGAATCCGGATCGGACCAGTTGTTGAATTATGTTGTTTGGTTTGGCAAATGAGCTCGGAATGAGCTTAGACTTCACAGGAGCTTTGATAACTCGTGTAGCAAGGTCTCAGATGAATGAGAACCAATTTGAAGTTCAGGAACATGGGAAAATATGATGTCAAAGTTGAGACAGCGAGTCTGTCTAAAGAAGAAGAAAGGTGAAAAATGAGTTTAGGCTTCTTCATCAAAGTGGCCAAAGTGAGGGTGTGATATGTGGAAGCATAATTCATATTTTCTTCTATTATATTACATGATTCATAACATGTAAACTTAGATCTGATTGTTAGATTTAGGTTATATGAAGATGTGATGATATGATATGATGATGTGATGATATGATATGATGATATGATGTTATAATGTGATAATGTCTGAGAGATGAAATGAAGAATCAAGCTATGGGCTATGGTCTTCCGGGATGTTGGTCTGCAGTAGATTGACGAATTCATTATAGCTCATAATCGATTGACAAACCTGGTATGGGACTGACTGAGCCACGAGGGCCAGCCTCCACGTATGAGATTCCAAGGTCATCACGAGGATTGTTAAACCTTACCGGTGTATGAATGACTTGCTAAGGGCAAGAAGCATGAGATGTATGTTATAGCTTTGCAGGCTATGTAATTGTTAGTGTCTAGGCTTATGTGCTATGATGATTGTCGTATAGTAGTAGAAATGTGTATTATATTTCGGTGGACAAAGATGATCTCCTCACTGAGTAATTCATTACTCACCCCTCTTTTTTTTTTTTTTTTAAAGTGTTTGCAGGTGTGTTGCTTGTAGTTCAAATTATGACACGAAACCTAGGGCACAAGATGATTAGGGATGGGTGTTACACAAAAGCCGGTCCTGGAATTTATAAAGCTAGAAGTGGCGACAAAAAAAATTGGCTCCTTACACAAACAAAATATGGCTCCTTACATGATAAAATGTTTAACTTAAAAAAAAAAGAACTGGTGTTAAACGATATTAACTGGCGTAGAGGACTTAACTCGGGACTCAATATAAGTATCTCAAGAATCGAAACCATCTGAACCAACTAATCTATAGACAAATTAGCCCTTAATTTTTTTTTAAAAGTCATCTGCTCCAAGCAGATACTTCACGGGCTTGTACCCAGGGCTGGGTCGAAGCATGTTTTCATGGTGGAACCAACTTGAGATTCGGTAAAATTATTGGTATTGCCGGAAATATTAGCTTATAAATGACAGTGTTTGGGACGAATTACCACACCTTTGACGAAAAGCCCTGACTTCCACAGTTGGCACTCGTGTTCGTACATTGCGAAAGAGATTTCCCCGATGTTTTTCCTCGATGTAGTGAAATCGCCAACCAAAATTTCAACCCATTGGTTACTCATGTAATCTACCATGTCCACACTCCGCTCTAGTGGTTTCTCCCTAGTACTGGGCAAGACCAGCTTTAGCTTCACCGGTGTCTCCCATTCGAATGTGGTGTAATCCAACTTCACCACAAACACCACCTCGTACCTTGTCCTCGGGGACAGATACCGTGTGTCAAAATTTCCGGCTACGTCTAGCCAGCTAACTTTTCTCAAAAACGCAGTTTCGACGACTGTTTCACTGGAAAATATTGTGTTTAGTAATAGACAATAAATCTTGGAACATATTTTTAAAAGGTATATATTTTCGTGATAATTATCTTGTTTGTCACTTGAAAAAATTATAATCAAAATTAACATTTATTGTACATATAAGATAAATCATAATCATAATATTAGTAGACATAGTTGACAAGTATTCTCTACGCCAGTTAATATCGTTTAACACCAGTTCTTTTTTTTCCAAAACTCTATGGAGCATTTTCAAAAATACCACAATTTGTTTTACTAAAAATACCACAAAATGTGTAGAAGACCTTGCTAAACTTATAAGGAACCTCCATAAAATCAGTTGTATGAAAGTTTCCTAAAAGATTTAAAAGACTTTTCTAAAATGCTATTGTTATATTTTAGTAAAAAAAGTAAATATTTCTCTAAATTTCTATAATAAATAATGTAATTAAGAGAAGTTTTACTTTGGATTTTGGTTCGGTAGAGGGAGCCACGTCCAATGGTCAGGATTCTGCGACCACTCGATTGATAGATCCCTTGCGTTGATGATGAAAACGTTACCATTTGGTCTATTGAGGTCCCAGAATTTGAACTGTCGATATATAAATCTCCATGTCAATTTCTTATATAATGATACTAGATTAGGACCCGCGTAATACGCGGGGTTTTAATTATAACTTATTTATAAATGATAAAAAAAATAAAGTAAAACGTGTCGGTAATCGATTAAATTTCATAAAGATAAAATTTATGAAAATGTAAGAAATATATGTTAAATTTAAAAGTATTAACAAAACATGTGGTAATCTCGTGAATATCAATTTTTTATATGCCGCACTAATACTTTTAGAAATTGAAAATAATTTGTCTTATTTTTCTTTTATAGTTTTTTTTAGTACTCCCTTTTAATTTTTTAATAATATGTCTTATTTTCTTTTTTGACTATTATTTCAGTTTACTTACACTATAATTATAAATAATTTGTCTTATTTTTTTTTTTAGTCTTTTTGATTTACTATTTCCTTTTAATTTTTTTAATAACATGTCTTATTTTTTTAGACTATTATTTCATTTTAGTTACACTACACTTTGATTTAAAAAATATATAATGTAGAGAAAGAAAATTTATATTTTTATATTAATATATTGACACGTGTCACAATCTCAATTAAAATTAACACATGTCACGATCAGATGAGTTACGACTTTGCCTACGTGTCACACTCACGTTGGGAAAAAATTAAAGTAAAATAGCTTTAATCGATTTGTGGAACTCTCGAATTCATGATTTGTTTGAATGATGTATTTTTTTTTTTTTTCTCCATTAGTTATGACATTTTTCCTTTTTTGTTTCTAAGCGTATTGACATGAAACAAATTTTCTTTTTTTAATGATATTTTTTTTTTACAAATTTTCCCTTTTACCTTTTTTAATAACATTTTTTACAAATTTTTCCCATTTACCTTTATTTAATGACAATTTTTTTACAAATTTTTCCAATGATGTATTTTTTTTCCTTTCTTTCTCGATTAATTATGGCATTTTTTCTTTTTTTATTTTTAAACGTATTGACATAAAAATAAATTTTCCTCTTTTTTAATGATATTTTTTACAAATTTTTATCTTTTACCTTTTTTAATGACATTTTTTACAAATTTTCTTTTTACCTTTTTAGTGACATTTTGTTTACAAATTTTCTCTTTTTTTAATGCAAATTTTTTTTACAGAAGGACATTGACTTTTTTTGTTACGTTAGGACATTTTTTTTTTGGCGATGATGTATTATATTTTTATATTAATATATTGACACGTGTCATAATATCAATTAAAATTAACACATGTCACAATCTGGTGAGTTACGATTTTGCCTACGTGTCACGCTCACGTTGGACAAAATTTAAAGTAAAATATCGATTTGTGGAACTCTCGAATTCATGATTTGCTTGACTGATGTATTTTTTTTCTTTTCTTTCTCGATTAGTTATGACATTTTTCTTTTTTTTTGTTTTTAAACGTATTGACATGAAACAAATTTTTCTTTTTTAATGATACATTTTTTTCAAATTTTCTCTTTTACCTTTTTTTAATAATATTTTTTACAAATTTTCTCTTTTACCTTTTTTTAATGACATGTTTTACAAATTTTCCTTTTACCTTTTTACTGACATTTTGTTTACAAATTTTCCCTCTTTTTAATGACAATTTTTTTTACAGAAGGACATTGACTTTTTTTGTTACGTTAGGACATATTTTTTTGGCAATGATGTATTATATTTTTATATTAATATATTGACACGTGTCACAATCTCAATTAAAATTAACACATGTCACGATCTGGTGAGTTACGATTTTGCCTATGTGTCACACTCACGTTGGGAAAAAATTTAAGTAAAATAGCTTTGATCGATTTGTGGAACTCTCGAATTCATGATTTCCTTGAATAATGTATTTTTTTTCTTTTCTTTCTCGATTAGTTATGACATTTTTCCTTTTTTTTGTTTTTAAACGTATTGACATGAAACAAATTTCTTTTTTAATGATATTTTTTTTACAAATTTTCTCTTTTACTTTTTTTTTAATAACATTTTTTACAAATTTTCCCATTTACCTTTATTTAATGACATTTTTTTTTACAAATTTTTCCGATGATGTATTTTTTGTCCCTTCTTTCTCGATTAGTTATGGTATTTTTTCTTTTTTTGATTTTAAACGTATTGACATGAAACAAAATTTTTCTCTTTTTTAATGATATTTTTTACAAATTTTCTCTTTTATCTTTTTTAATTGACATTTTTTACAAATTTTTCTTTTACCTTTTTAGTGACATTTTTAACTTTTAGATAAAAATGAAATATTATTTAAATTAAAATTAACTTTAATTTGTAAAATTAACTTTTAGACATAACAAATTTATATATATCAAGCGTACATATTTTATTGATTTCCAAATTTTTCAAATAGACTATGTCTTTTTTTGGAGCAAATAGACTATGTCTAAGCTTTTAGTTATGACATTTTTTTTTTTTAAAACGTATTGACATGAAATAAATTTTTCCTCTTTTTTAATGATATTTTTTACAAATTTTCTCTTTTAACTTTTTTTTTAATGACATTTTACAAATTTTCCTTTTACCTTTTTAGTGACATTTTTAATTTTTAGATAAAAAGGAAATATTATTTAAATTTAAATTAACTTTAATATGTAAAATTAACTTTTAGACATAACAAATTTATATATATCAAGCGTACATATTTTATTGATTTCCAAATTTTTCAAATAGACTATGTCTTTTATTTTGGAGCAAATAGACTATGTCTAAGCTTTTAGTTATGGCATTTTTTCTTTTCTTTATTTTAAATGTATTGACATGAAACAAATTTTTCCTCTTTTTTAATGATATTTTTTACAAATTTTTTTTTTTACTTTTTTTTAATGACATTTTTTACAAATTTTTCTTTAGCCTTTTTAGTGACATTTTTAATTTTTAGATAAAAAGGAGATATTATTTAAATTAAAATTAAATTTATACATTAGTATATTAACACGTGTCATCATCTCAATTAAAATGACACATGTCACGATCTAATGAGTTATAATTTTGAGTGCATTCTTCTTTATATAATAAGATAACAATAAACATATATAAAGAAAATTAACCAAAACGAAAAAGCAAATGCACTTTCTTAACCTCCTTGACGATTGAACTTATGAAATCTTGATCGGATTTGTCACTTTGATGTAACCCAAAAAAAAAGTTAATGAGTCAACTAGCTTTCCTTTATACTTGGTATAGTGTCTATAAGAAAAAGACAAAATATTTTTTTTTGTTAACCGGAGAATCCCAAGTCGAGACCAAATTAATCTCCGGGACATGGTTTTTTGCCATTTAAGACGTCCACAAGTGCTCAACCATGGACTTGAACCCTGGTCCTTAACTAACAAACTTAGTGAATATTCGTCAACTACTAGCCCACCATGAGTTGGTATAGACAAAATCTTATAGAGTTATTACTGTAACCAGTATCCGAACACACAAATAATCATATCTACCATTTGTCAAGTGATAAGAACATAAAAGTGGAAAAATAATAACCTGTATTTTGACAAGGACAAGGCAAACGTTTGGGAAACAGAAGTCAAAGCTTCCGTCCATTTCTGAAACCTTTCTGGTTCATGTTGATATCTATGTCCCAGATCCCTGAATTGATCGCCGAATTTTCCTCTAAGACCTTTCACTTTCGAGGGATCAAGCTTGTAGAAGATGGGAATCGCTCTGAGTTTCTTTTGATCCATGCATTCCTTGATCTGTACCAGCTCGTCCAAACACCATTTTGACTCGGTGTATCCTTCAGAAAAGATAACCAACGCGATTTTCGACTCGCCTATCGTATCAAACAGGCTGATTAGGGATTCTCCCCTCTCCTCTTGCTCGTCTATAAACACGTTGATGTTTTTCTCTTTCAAGGCATGCACAAGAAAGCTGACGAAGCTTTTGCGTACATCTTTTCCCCGGAAATTGATGAACACTCGAGGTCCCGTTGGGGATCTTGGGATCACCGATACAACCGAAGAAGAAGAAGCTCCTGCCATTGGAGAGCTTTTTTCTTAGAAACAAAAGGAGTTCGATCGAAACTGTGTATCTGTTTAGTTGAAATTTAAGGTATTATCGTCATTGATCGTCATTACTATTTATTCTTAGTATGAAAAGTATACTTTTGGTAAAGTCCCTGGAAACTTGACTTGCCAAGTCGCAGAAGACGACATGGAGGAAGAAATTTCAAAGAATATATGCAAAACAAGTTGACTTGACTTCTTCTCTGGCCACGCGCAAAAATAGGGAAAGCAATTTGTTCTAAATTTCAGGAATCTATTGAGTCGCATTTCAGAGAAAATTTGTCTCAAAGTTGACCAAAGATACTGATATTTGGTGTTTTTACACCATTAAACTCATGATTTCATGACCTCTTATCCATCACATTCATAGTATTTGCATCACATTTTTATCATTTTGTTTCTATTTAGTGATTAAATGCATTTTAGGATTTGTATTTGTGCATTTTGGTCTTTGTTTTTGTTTGTTGTATGTGCCTTTGGAGTTCTTGAAGCTAAGAGGATGAAGAGGAGACTTAGGAGATGCTAGGGAGTTGCAAGAATGGATCAAACAAGCAAGAAAATGAAGATTTATCCGAAAAAATAAGGAGGATAAAAACAGAGAGAATATCGAACCCCTCATTTCTAAGGGGAGGGATTCGATATGAACCATCAAGAAGAAAACAACAAAAAAATAGAAAAAATATCGAACCCTCATTTCCAAGGGAAGGGGTTCAATATGGACCAAAGTTTTTTCAAGATCCAAGGTCCGACCCAATTTATTTCGGATCGACCCGGTATTGTTTTTATTCACTATAAATATGTTTTTTAGACGTAAGAAAACTTAAGTTTAATTTTATCTTTTCCTCTTTGAGACCCAAAACACATTTTGGATGATTTGTGGTTGGATCTTTTGTTCTTTCAATTCTTAGTGAAGTTTTCTTTAATCTTTCATCTTTTTATTTATGATTATGTCTTTTACCATGTTTATTTTTATGTTTAGCATGATTAGTGAGTAGTTATCTTATGGATTTTTGGGCTTAGTAGATTAGGGATGTTTGATGGATGATTAGTGATGCTTAGGGTTAGATTCTTATGATTTCTAAGATTTAAAGTGTGCTTAAGGCTAGATTTGACATGATCAATCAAAATCTAGAAGATGGACATTTCATGCCCGGAAGGTGTTTGATGAAATATCTAGGAGAACTTTAAATTTGTTTTTCATTCTTAACCAATGGAAATTGATGCTTAAGGTGATTAGTTGGCTTAATGGACTTATGCTTAATGATTATTAATCATTTAATTGCAATTGGAAAATTAGCCTAACTAAATGGTTAGTAAATGGATTAGTGTCATGGAAGTGAATTAGTCTATTGTGTGAGATTTATGTCATGGAATTAAGTTTGATTGTTAGTCCTACCATCATTAGTTAGTCATTAATCATCCCGAATCAATTGTTTTGCCCAAAACCCATGTTTTTCCTTATTTGATTAAGTTCTTGTTTGTTTGACTTTTGGTTGATTTTTGTTGACTTTTGCGTTTTGACTTTGTTTATGTTTAATTTATGTTGCTTTGATCTTGTTTAGTATTTGTTTACTTATTTGGTATTGTTTAGCTTTCATTTGCATTATCATTTGCTCGTTTCACTTAGTTTTATTTCGTAAAATCAAAAATATCGAATTGCTTAGCTTAGTCTTTTGCTTGTATTTTTAGTGCATTGTTCTAAGTTTCTTTGATTCGATCCTATATTATGCTACAACAATTAGAATGTGTTATTGGCTAAATCTAGGTATAAATATAGTTTGACACACATCAGATACATAGGGATGTCTAAATGACCAACCTAACCCAACCCATAATTTTAAATGGTGAAGAGTTAAGTGGAGTATTGGTCGATTCAATCTATTTAACAAATTAGTTATGCAAATGGCTAAATGATTGTTTGACAGGCAGAATTGTGTATTTTGGAAGAAAAATCAATTCTATGTTTGGTAGGAAAATTACAAAATCGTGTTTTTGACAAAAATAAAAAAAAAATTTAAATTAATGAATCACATTTTAGGCAGAAATTACAGGAATGCATTTTTGGCAATAATATCACATAATTGCATTTTTTCAGATAATTCGCATAATCGTGTTTATTGTGGAAAAATTACGGAATTATGTTTTGACCAAAAATTGTGAAATTGTGACGACAAAAAAAAAAATCACAAAATCCCGTTTTTGATAAGAAATTTTCGGAATCGGATTTTTGGTGATCAATTGCGTAATTGTATTTTTCATGGAAAATACAAAATTACGTTTTTGCGAAAAAAACACAAATTTTTTTGTAGGAAAAATTTTGGATCTCTGGCGAAAAATTGTGTAATTGTGTTTAGGCAGAAAAATGTAGAAACACGTTTTTAGTGAAAAAATTGTATGATCACGTTTTGGCAGAAAATAACGAATTTTGTTAAGTGAGATTGTGCAATCGTGCTTCTGGCAAAAAAACAAGGAATCACGATTGTGTAATTTGTGTTTTTTTCGACATAATCACTTTTTTATGGTGGTGATGATGGTGATGATAGTATAATGATGACTATGATGGTATGATTATGGTATCATGATGAAAATGATACGATGATGATATCTAGATGATGATATGATGATGATGGTATGATATATGATGATAGTATGATGATGAATCTAATAAATAAATAAATAACATTTAATTTTGTTTGGTTTAGTTTAGTGATATATCATGGTTTTTACCGGTCTTCAACCATGATATTCATCGTTTTATCGAGTCTTTTCTACGTTTTAGAGTCTTTTCAGGTTGAAACATGTTTGGATGGAGTCTAAGGCATAAGAAGCAAGCAATAGTTGCAAACGGATATGTGAAGATGCATGATACTGCGGAAATGTCCAAAGTTCGGCACTTGTTGAATACGTTTCCACCCATGGATCGACCTGAAATTTTGACACATGATCGAGAGTCGAGTTAGCTTTCGTTTGGAAGTAATTTGAGGTCATTACAACGGTGCGATCGAAAGTTATGCAAGTTTTAGTGAAGATATGTCCGTCTGGCGACCAAAAGAAACATGTGCAGAAAAAAAAGAAATTTCAGTTTTTCCTTATTGGGCTTGGCTTTGCCAGAGATTTCGACCATAACATTATTAGACCTATTTATATGTTATTTTTAGCCATTGTTTAGAAAAAAAATTATTTTTCTATTCAGACTTTTAGTTTATTCTCTTTGTAAGCTTTGGGGAGACGAATCTCTGACTCTGCATCTCTTGAGAATATTTCTGAACCCCTTTGGATTTCTATTTATTTTATTATGAGTTTTTCTTCATCTCCTTCTTGTTTCTATGCTTCCATAGCTGAGTAGTTTCATAGTTAGGTTTAAGGTTTCAAGGAAATTTATGAATCATTGAATCATACATAGATAGGGTTTATCTTGTCTTCACCTATCATTGTTCTCATTGCTTAGATTAAATTGATCACTTAATCTCTGATTTTAGGTTTAATATATTCATCAAAAGTGTTATAGATTGCTTGATAGAACATAGGTGAGCAAATTGTTCTTAGCCAACGAAAGCTGATGTTAAGGCAATTTGTGAACATATCAAACCTGCTCGTTAATGCTTGTTTAGAATTCTAAGATTAAACGACAGTTTATATTCTTAGGTTACGAGACAAATTAATTGATACTACGGCAGTGGATTGGTTAAACATTCATGTTTGAGTTTAAGACTGCGCTTATTATTCCTTAGTAATTGTCTGGTTCATGATCTCTAAATTCCTGCTAATTGCCCTAGACTTAACGCTTGTTTTTAATTGATTTTACATCGTTTATACATTGCTATTTCGTTTCACTTTTCAATAAACAACCATATTGTCATCTTAGTTTAGTTTCATTCATATAGATTCGTAGTGTGATACTTGGTTCTCGTGGATTCGATCCCTAAATACTACTTCGTTTGTTGTGCACTTGCAGTGATATTTTAGGGTTAAAACTCTGTGTATCATTTAGGAGAAAAGAAACTGACTAATCAAATGGATAGTCCTTCAATCCATTAGAATCCAACCTATTTGATCCATCAAAAGATAAAGATCAGATTTTTTAACACATTAGGATCAATGTTCAAAAACTCGCTAGGCGCTAATCGGCCGTCCGGGGTGGACCTAGCGCCTAATGAGATAATCGGAGATTAATCGGGGACTAGTTTTTGAATTTTTAATGTGTTTTAATCTCTTTTAATTTCATAAATACATTTATAGTTTTTATATAATAGTGTTTAAACTTCATAAACGTATCAATAAAAGAAGAAGTTAAAACTTTCATAAACTTCATTTAACAAGGGTTCTCTCAACTGATATTGACTAGGAGTAACCCAACGAGGTCTAAATTGTCCCAATGCTTAACAAAATAGCCTAAAAGGTTCATTATCAATTGCATTGAAGGGAATACTTGACTGGTACATCCATCTAGCACAATATTAACGAACAACATGTGTCTTCTCTTCAGAAATCGCATCATGAATATTCTGCTGCCGTTTTGTGCACCCAAAGAACCTTCAGGGTTAATGCAGCTCGCAAACTTATCCATACGACCTTGCAAGTGAGGATTCCTAAGAGTTTGAAGCACTCCTTGCAGTTCATCATATATCTACAAGTGGTCTATCTATATTAACCTCTGATCTAATAGCTTGCTCATGTTTTCTCTTCATTGTTTTCTTGTTCTTTGCTTCCATAAGCGCATTCTTATACTTATCTTGATCCTCTTTAGTTGAAAATGGACAAGCATAAACATTCCCTTTTTGGTGAGCAATATGTTCCTTAATTCTATACACTCCACCAGAAAATTATTTCCCACACAATTTGCATTTCACCTTATCTGGATTTTTTGGATCACACAACACTTCATATTCCCATCCTACATCAGAAGAGTTCCGTTTTAGTTGTGTAACTATAGGTGGAGGATCCATTGGAACCTGAAATTGATCATAAGACAAAATCTATAACAGAAATACACTTCTAGTGATTCAAGTTTTATGATGACACCAATAATACAAATACACTTCTGATGAAATACACTTATGATGAACAAACACTAGTCTATGACAAATATACACTTCTAAACCTCTATCTCCTCTAGATAATTCAGACAAAGATTTAAACAAAAGCAAGCTTTAAATAGAAACACTATCTCAGATTTTGTAACGAAACCAGAGCTTAAAGAGACAACAAGAGGAAGCATAACCAAACTGTAATATATATAGAAGACATACAAGCAGCATTTAGAATCAATAACGCACGTTATTACAATTACGGAGTCGACTCAAATCACTTCTAACATCACAAATTTGAAATTCTAAGTTGAACTGAATTTTAGAGATAAAAAGCTATTACCTACAGATTCACGAACAGAGAGGTAAGAGAAGGTCAAACTCAAATCTAATTCAGTTAGAGTTAGCTTGAATTTGTGAGAAAAGTGCTTATCTCTTTCGTCTGATCGAGAAGAGGGAGAGCCAAATTATTTAGGGTTTCAATTTGGGTACAAAAGTAAACGACGAGTTTTTACTTTTTAGCTTAGTAGATATTTTTTTATCATTAACATATTATATGATTAAACCAACAAATTCAATCGGATAAGTGAAAAAAAAAGAACGAGGAATCACTTTAATCACCGTGTAATCGGCTTAACGATTAATATGACCGCTTAGACCATAATCGCGGCGAAAGGTGTTTGCCTAGCGACTAGGCATCCGATTACTCGGCTAGGCGCCCGATTTTTTGATTGGATCGATCTATGAATTTTTGTCCATTTTGACATTTCTATGAAGACATTACAAGAGAAAACATGTTATTTACGATGGAAAAAAATGGGTAAAAATTCATGGCCATTTGTGATGGATTTCAACCCGTTGCATAGGTTTCATTGCAAATTCATCACCATTTGCCATGGATTTTGTGCCGTTGGTAATCCATCGCAAAGTCATAGTAAAACTGCGACGGTAAAACGACGGAAAAATATATTGCAACTCCAACGCAAATTTGTGAAAACAAAAAAAAAGTTGGGTGTCACAAAACTTTCATATTTGTGATGAATTATTAAAAAAAGTCTAAAAAAAACATACAAGTTAAATAAAAAAAACACTGAAAATTAATTTCAAAAAATTATTTAAAACATAATGTCATTATACAGCATATTTAAATACAAAAAAAAATATTAAAAATATTAAATTTATAATATAATCTTAATATTAATTTTATAATATAATTTTTACAGTTATTACAATCTAAAATTGCGATTCTAAAATTAATATCCAATACTAGAATTACAATTCATAAAATTAATATCCAATCCTACAATTACAATCCCTAAATTAATTTCATTCTACAAATATATTACAATCCCTAAATCACATTCTACATGTTACTAACCTAAACTATATTAAAAATTTACAAATAAAAATAAAGCAAAATTAGAATTAAAATTTTTACCTTAGTAGCTAGAGAAAAAAAAAGGGTAGAGTTAGGGAGAGAATGAGGTTTAAGGAGCTTGTGCAAAAATGGTTCGTGTACTATATATAAGATTCTGGATCCGTCGCAAAATTTTAAAGTTTTATGAAATTTTGATTGAAAATAGGTAAAAACTATTTTAAAACTTCAAAATCCAAAATCAACAACGGATTTGTGACAGATCCAAACTGACCTGAAGTTACTATTGTGTGATGCTGCTAACAAAACTAGAACTCACCTCTATTTCGACTGAACTTCGGATGGAGTATTCATCTTCTTAGGAGTTGGGATGATATCTATATGGCGCTATGATCAACATCTGGTAATAGTGTCAGATGATACTTAACATTCCTTGCTTTGGCAGGCTACCGTCTACAACCTTTGGGTGGAGCTACATCATCGGCTTCATTGCAAATAATATAAGTCAGCCGACTTAATCATCTTCCTCATCGATGGCAATACATGTAAAACTTCTATAAATTAATAATGTTGAGATTTTAAAATTTTAATAATTTAGAAAGATATTAATTAATCGATAAATTAATATAGAGATTTTTTGTAGTCAATCATCTTCTAAAATCTTCCCTCAAATAATGTTATATTAAGGAGTTTAAATGAATTCACTTGTAAAAATGACATCCATAAAATTTAAGTTATTATTAATATTCTCGGCTATTACAATAGAATGAATGTTAATAGCATACATGCAGGACCGGCCCATGGTGGTGGGGAGCTAAAGCAAAAAAAAAAATGTTGGCCCATTAACAAACCACTAATCTAAAAACTTCATTAATTATATGTTTGAGGGTTCGAACTCATAAACTAGTGCCTTCCAAAACTAAACTAGTGCCTTCCAAAACTGAACTTAACCATTTTACTACAAGAAAGTTTAAAAAATTTGATGCCCTCAAAATTAATATATCTATGTGATGCATACGATTCATTTGAAAGCAGTTACGCGTAGAGAATCAATTATCGCATCTACTTATCTTCACAAGTTTTGAATGTAGATCCAGAAAACAACACTAAGAGTTTTGATGCAATAAGTAAAACTAGAGATGAGCTTCAACAAGATTTTAACTTTAAGTGGAAACAAACATCAATAGAGTCATATTTTAGTATATTATCTTAGTTATGTATACATAAATTTATATATTATTAATCTATGATATTATTAGGACCATATATTTGTAAAGGAGTTTCTAAAAAAATTATTATCTTATCGAATTTGCTAATTTTTACACTGGCCCAACTCGAAACCAGCGAAAATTATTATTTTATCGTGTTTATTAATTTATAGAGGTTTTACTGTATTTGAAATCGGGCATCGAGCTTACGTGAAGCAAGACCGACTTTCTCCTCGAAGATCCTCCGACTCTCGTTTCAAGGTGATTCAGCGGCAAGCTGAACCAGCTTTAAGGGATCCCAATCTACCACTCTAGGGTTTCTCCATCTCAATTTGGTCTCCTTGCATTCCCCTCTCTCTCTCTCACTTCAATGAACATAAGACGGTTGGTACGGGTTAATGCATCCTACCAACTTTCCCACTTAATTATGGTTAGCTCCAAATGTAAATGGTGGTTGGTTCGGGTTCAGTCTCAACTCTTGTTCATCACATTTCTTTCACTTCCAATTAGAATTTAATTAGGTTAAAAACATTTGGGCTAGGCTTTGTAATGCTTTTTTATTTCTCAATAGAAGATATTTTATCCCCAAAAAAAAAAAAATTGTGTAAGAAAAGTAGTCATTACCACGAAGTTTAGGTGATCATTCTTCAATTTATAAACACACGGGGCACGCAAACATGCATCAGATGATATAATTTAGACATACATATATAAATACATGCCTTAATTAGGTTTTAGGGCGAATTGCAACACCTTTGACAAAGAGCCCTTTCTTCCACCAGCCGGTTTGGGTCTCATACATGGAGAAACTGATCTCTCCGGCATTCTCTGAGGATGTCATGAACTCGCCTGCCGGTATATCTACCCACCATTTCCCTATATGCTCCTTCAAGCTCACACTCCGCTCTTGCGGCCTTGCCCTACTATTGGGCAAAATCAGCTTCAGGTTAACCGGTGTCTCCCATCCAGAAGCTGTATCTTCTAATTTCACCACGTAAACCACCTCGTACATTGTCTCTGGTGTTAGTTCTCTCGTGTCGAACTTTCCGTCAATCGCTAACCAGCAAACTGCTTCAAGCACAGCAGCTTCAATGAGTGTCTCGCTTGAAGAAACAAAAGATAATCGGTTAAAAAAAAAAAAAAAAAAGATAATCGGTTAATGTATATATAGGAATTAATAGACTAAAAGAACATCTTTTTGTACAATGTTATTTTTTAATTAAAGATAAAAAATAAAGTTAATTCGATAAAAAAAGTAAGAGAATTCTTTAGATTTGATCACTTATTATTATTGTTTTTTTGTTGGGATAATTAAAGCATTTTACTTGAAAGGATAATATATTTATATTTCACATAGATTAATAAATAATTAAAATATATATATATAGTCATATTATCATATACACTCAATATTTGCATATAATAAAATATACTTGCGGAGACTACACTAGTATCTAGAATGTTTAAACATGTTCTAAATCCATTGATTTATGCGGAACATTTCGTTTAGGAGTGTTCAATATGAATTTGTTTTTCTTAAATTTTAGTCCAATGTTGTTTTTGGTTTCGAATTTTTCTTCTTATAAATATAGATCATACCAAATGGGAAACGATGATCATTCAGTTCGGTTTGATATTGGTTTTGGATTCGGTTTTTTTTAGCAAAATAAGTGTCTTAGATTTGAAAGACTTTCAGAGAAATCAAGATCTTAGTCGATGTATTTCCTTTTCCGTTTGAATCAGATTTTCCTATACGGTTTGGATTGGATCGGTTAAACAAGATCGGACACTCACAAAGTCACACCAATAGTCCTATAATAATGTGTTTATAGAATAGAATATATAAATCAAAGTTATAGAAGTCCTTGTTGGAACTCGTTTTTTGACAAAATAATTATAGACCAATGTCCGGTGAATTTTCCGGTGAATTTTTTGGTGAAGACGTTCATCGAAATAACCGGATTGTGGGTACTATATTTATTTGTCAAAATCGAAGTTAGTCTGAATGAGAAATTGAGGTCTAAAGTGGGTGACGTTAAAATTGGCTGTGTAAAAACTAGCAAATGTCACACAGTGGAAGTTAGAGATGAAATGTCTCAAGTATATAAAGTGGAGAAATCATAACAAGATTTAAAACTTTGTGTACACTTTGGTGTATTGGAGAAATGAGATTTCCGAAATAAACTTCGTTTTTGGGTTTCGGAATTTGGCAAATAAGCCAACGGACCATGTAATTAATCTTTTGATCCAAATTTATTTAGGCAATATTTTGTTGATTCATTCAACAAATATTATGTCTGATTTTAAATCATGGGTTGATTGATTTTTATAATTATTAAAAATAATTCTGATTGAATAAAAAAATTCAATCACTCCCTCTCCACTCAACTCCACCCAACTCCACTCACCATTTTTTGGGGTTTCGACCGTTGGGGTTTGTGAATATAAGTCACCATCCTCCTCTATCTCTCTGAGGGACAATCTGATGATTATCAGAAATAATCGGATGATGATGATCAACAAAAGAAAAAATCCCTCAGCCTCTTTTTTCCTCTGTTTTTTTTTTGTGTCTGAGAGTACAACACAATTATAGGGTTCGTAAGCTTTATTTTTGGGTGTTGCGAAAACAAAGAATTCATGCAGTTTTATCCTGGGATTCTTGAGCGTATCAAATCGGCACACTACGGGCGTTTAAAGAATTAAGGAGAGAGATCTTAATCTCGACTCTGCATACCTCTATTTCAAATCCGTGGTGTTTATCATGTTTTTTCCAGATTCATATTGTTCTAAAAATGCTTCGTATGATATCAGTTTGCCCTTGTAATATTTTGGGTCTAACAGTCTTAATTCTTTAAAGTTTCGTTTCTGTTTTATTACACTAACGAAACTGATATCGTTGAAGTTTTTTTTTAAGAGCAGGAATATGGGGATAAATGTTATGATAATCAGAACTACGTTTTCTGATAATCAGAAACTTTCATCCTTGTTTCACTGGTTTTTTCTGAAACTTTTTGGCTCTCGCTTGCATTTTTTTTAGATTCAATAATGCTTTGATATTGGATCTTGTTTTTGCACTTGAGTTCTCTGACTTGCAGGATGTTCTGGGTTTATTAAATTCGGGTGATAATCCTTCTGATAATCAGAACTATGTTTTCTGATAATCAGAAATTGTTCATCCGTTTAATTTGATCTGCTGCATATATTGTTGATTTATTTGCAGGAATTTATTCTGATTTATTGATTAATCTGCATACGGGATTCTGGAAATCAAGCATGATTTTCGTTGTTTGTTGCAAATCAACTCAATAATAGTTTGTGATATAATAATCTATTAACAAAAGGCATTATAATCGCCGTGTTTCCTGCAAAGTTTTTTGCTTTGTCTAGAAAAGCTCAGCTTTAGTCTAGCACATTAGGCATTATTATAATTAGCCAATTGATTATTTCTGAACTATTTTAATCACTGAAATACTGGCTGGTGGAATAGTTTAGTGGACGTGATTTCAGCAGTATTTTCCAGAATTGATAGTTTCTGGAATAATTTATTTAAATTGTCTTTGCATTTATCTTAATTAAATATTAATTTCTGAAATTTATTTTTCCGAAATTTTGTTTAATTATTTACAATTTATTCATTATATTGTTTAAATTGTTGTTCATTGAACTTGTGTGTTTGGTATTGTTTGGTATACTAATTCGTTTTATTCTTCGAGGACAGATTCAATTTTAGTATGACTAATAACAATGACAACCAAACTATATTCGATGCTCAGATGCATTGATGTAACCGTTGGAGGTGGTTCTGATCGAAACGGGTCAAATGAGTCGACGCCCTAAATTTAGTTTGGGAGTGGTCTACCATTTGTGAACCCGTTAGTGCCTGGCGCTATAAGCGTAGGACTGATGCCGAAAATTTTCAATGAGAATGGGTTTAAGACGTGGCAACAAAATACGTTTTTATGTTTGACCACCTTGAACCCGGACAAGTATCTGAAAGAGGATGCACTTGTCCTCCCATCGGGGAACACATATACGCTACTTCTCATAAGTATGCATTCGTGGACCCATTCGGACTTTTTAAAGGCTGGATTTTAAGCCGCTTGATTGACCCGATGTACGCTGTGTACACTAAGGTGAAATCCTCTAAGGACCTTTGGGGTGTTTTGGAGAAGAAATATAAGTCTGAGGACGCTGGCAGTCAGAAATTCGCTATGGCGAAGTTTCTACACTTTAAAATGGTGGATTCAAAATCCATTATGGACTAAGTGGAAGTACTGCAGTTGATTACGCATGAGATAGTAGCTAACGGCAAGTCGAGTTGTGATTTTTTTCACTGTCAATTGCTTCATTGAAAAGCTACCTCCGAGTTGGGTAGACTTTAAAAACTACATGACTCATAAACGTAAAGGGAGTTCTCTTAAGGACTTGATTTCTAAGCTGTGGGCTGAATCCCAAAATCGCAAGTTCGATACCATTCTGATTCGTGAGAATCACGTGAACATGGATGACTATAAGAGGAAGGAGAAGAATGAGATTCTTCCTCAGACCTCCTCAAGCTTCAAGAAGCATACGGTTGCTAAGATGTTCAATGGAACTTGTCACAAGTGTGGCAAGATGGGTCATAAAGCTAACGCTTGTTGAAGCAAGGCTGACCCACGCAAAGACAAAGGGAAGTCTCAAGCGAATATGATCGAAGATGACCTATGTGTTGCATAAGTCAACGCCGTTGAGGATAACCCGATGAAATGGTGATACGGCATAAGTGCCACTACTCACATATGCATTGATAAGGAGATGTTTAAGACTTATCAAAAATGCAAGAGTAAGGAGCGGTTGTTAATGTGTAACACCGGCTCATCAAATATTGAAGGTCATGGCACAGTGGTGCTGAAGATGACTTCGGGACGTGAGATCATGCTAAAAAAATGTGAAGCATGTGTCAGATATGCGGAATAATCTGATGTCCGGGATGCTAATTAGCAAGGCTGAATTTGCAATTACTTTCACGTCTGACAAGCTTGTTTTTAAGGGTAATGGGGATGTACATGGGAATCTGAGTTAGCCCATAAAATGTGGGGGGAAGCGTTGCTTACCACAAATTATATCCTCAACAAAATACCGCACAAAATCATTGGCAAAACGCCATATGATCTTTGAAAATGTAATGTACCTTTGTACAAATACCTGAAAGTGTGGGGTGCCTGGCAAATGTCATAAAGCCACCTCCTAAAAAGGCCGCAATCGGACCTAAAACCGTGGATTCTATTTTCATCGGATATGCACACAATAGTAGTGCTTATCGATTTCTGGTTTATGAATCAGACGTACCGGATATCCATGTAAATACAATCATGGAATCAAGAAATGCATCTTTCTTTGAACACGTATTTCCATGTAAGGATAAACAATATATGGAGCGAACGCGTGAAGAAAGAGACGCAAATACCTTTGTGAAAGAGGCAAACACTTCTAAAACATCATATAGTGATGTAGAAGAAGTTACAGATGAACATAGACGTAGCAAAAGAGCTCGTAAGGAAAAATCTAATGGTGAAAATTTCTTAATGGTCTTTCTTTTAGAGAATGAACTGAGAACATTCACCGAAGCCATATATACACCAGACGCTCCTTATTGGAAGTAAGCCGTCAACAGTGAAATGGAATCCATTATGCAATACCATACATATGAGATTACCAATTTATTACAAGGTTTTAAACCTATACGGTGTAGATGAATTTTCAAAACGAAATTGAAAACCGATGGCGCGATTGATAAGTACAAGGCTAGGCTTCTGGTGCAAGAATTATGCCAAAAAGACGGCTTAGATTTCTTTGACACCTATTCTTCGGTAACGAGAATAACTTCACAATCAGAATGCTCGTAGGCATTGCAGCCTTACGAGATCTTGAAATACATCAAATGGATGTGAAAATTGTCTTTCTAAACGGTGATTTAGGAGGAGATTTAGATGAAACAACCTGAAAGATTTGTTATCCCAGGACAAGAACACAAGGTCTGTATACTTGTGAAGTCGTTGTATGGACTTAAACAAACTCCAAAACAATGGCATGAAAAATTTGACAATGTCATGATGCCAAATAATTTCAGCATTAATGAATGTGATAAGTGCATTTACATCAAAAGTACTCCACACGGTTATATTTTGCTCTGTTTGTACGTTGATGACATGCTCATTATTGGTAGCAATAAAGACATGATCAATCAAACTAAGAACTTGTTAAGTGGGAAGTTTGATATGAAAGACATGGAATTAACATATGTCATTCTAGGGATTAAAATCACTAGAACTTCTGAAGGAATTACATTATCTCAATCTCATTATGCTGAAAAGCTACTTGAGAGATTCAAAAACTACTCAAGTGGAAATGAAAAAATTCCAGTTGACCCGAGTCTTCACCTGACTAAAAATCATGGTAAAGAAGTGTCACAGTTGGAGTATGCACGTGTAATCAGAAGTCTAATGTACTTAACAAATTGTACTAGACCTGATTTGGCGCTTACAGTCAATGTACTGAGTCGTTATACGAGTAATCCAAGACATAATCACTGGAAAGCCATAACTAGAGTATTGAACTATGTAAGTTATACTAAAAGTTATGAGCTGCACTATGGTAAAGAATCCGCAGTTTTGGAAGGATACAATAGTGCAAACTGGATTTCTGATTCCAAAAACTCAAAATCCACAAATGTATATGTCTTTACGCAAAGCGATACAACAATGTCTTGGAAATCTTCCAAACAAACTCTGTTGGCCAGATTGACCATGGAATCTGAGTTCATAGCTTTAGATAAAGCTGCAGAGGAAACATAATGGCTTCAAAATTTTCTGGAAGATATTTATATGGGGATAAACCAGTGCCGACATTATGTGTACACTGTGATGGCCAATGGGCTATAGCTCGGGCACTGAGCAATATGTATAATGGTAAATTTCGTCATACACGCAGATTACATAAAACCATTAGACACTTGACGTCAACTGTTGTAATCACGGTAGATTACGTTAAGTTGAATGACAACCTAGGATCCATTTATTAAAGGTGTGTCACGAGATCAAGTGGTAAAATTATCAAAAGGAATGGGTTTAAAGCCTATGACTTAAGAGGAGGTTTGATGGAAATCCCACCTACGTGACTGGAGATCCCAAGATGTAGGTTCAAAGGGAAAACTAAATCAAACTGATTCTTGTAAGAGCACTGTGAGACTTTTGTCTCTACCCAGTTCCTAGGATGATTGTACAGTGTTACCTGTATGTGTAGAGGATAAGCTTTTACTTTTAATGATTTGAGTCCATAATTTTGAGATATACGTGAAGTATTACAGGATACTTCTTAAAATAAAGTTAATGGCAAATCACCTTGTGAGTGTGAAATGGGGCCGTTTCTAGGAGAATGAACGAATGGCTATATTCTCCAAGTTCACTCATGATTAACCAGGCATGTTCAAGGCCAAAATGAACACAATAGAGAACCTAGTTATGTGAGAAAATGAAGCTGTGTTATAGCTGTTGACTTGGTTTACATTAAAGTCCGGGTGGTTCAAGACATCATGTTCACTTCCTGGTCGAGTAAATCCGACAGCTATTAACAATGACTGGTTCAAGGCTGAAAAAGCTACCAACTCATAAACAGTGAATTTTTCGTTTGTACTCTCATAAGTCCTTTTATCGAGTCTTCTCGAGGGGTCATGTGGATAGAGTCATTTCTATTCATGTGGGGGATTGTTGGAACTCGTTTTTTGACAAAATAATTATAGACCAATGTCCGGTGAATTTTTCGGTGAAGACGTTTATCGAAATAACCGGATTGTGGGCACTATATTTATTTGTCAAAATCGGAGTTAGTCTGAATGAGAAATTGAGGTCTAAAGTGGGTGACGTTAAAATTGGCTATGTGTAAAAACTAGCAAATGTCACACAGTGGAAGTTAGAGATGAAATGTCTCAAGTATATAAAGTGGAGAAATCATAACAAGATTTAAAACTTTGTGTACACTTTGGTGTATTGGAGAAATGAGATTTCCGAAATAAACTTCGTTTTTGGATTTCGGAATTTGGCAAATAGGCCAACGGACCATGTAATTAATCTTTTGATCCAAATTTATTTAGGCAATATTTTGTTGATTCATTCAACAAATATTATGTCTGATTTTAAATCATGGGTTGATTGATTTTTATAATTATTAAAAATAATTCTGATTGAATAAAAAAATTCAATCACTCACTCTCCACTCAACTCCACCCAACTCACTCACCATTTTTTGGGGTTTCGACCGTTGGGGTTTGTGAATATAAGTCACCATCCTCCTCTATCTCTCTGAGGGACAATCTGATGATTATCAGAAATAATCGGATGATGATGATCAACAAAAGAAAAAATCCCTCAGCCTCTTTTTTCCTCTGTTTTTTTTTTGTGTGTCTGAGAGTACAACACAGTTATAGGGTTCGTAAGCTTTATTTTCGGGTGTTGCGAAAACAAAGAATTCATGCAGTTTTATCCTGGGATTCTTGAGCGTATCAAATCGGCACACTACGGGCGTTTAAAGAATTAAGGAGAGAGATCTTAATCTCAACTCTGCATACCTCTATTTCAAATCCGTAGTGTTTATCATGTTTTTTCCAGATTCATATTGTTCTAAAAATGCTTCGTATGATATCAGTTTGCCCTTGTAATATTTTGGGTCTAACAGTCTTTACCTGGTTGTCTCATACCGGAGAGGAAGCCATGACCAATACTCGATGTTGTCTGACCATGCGATGCTAAGATCCCTTGCGTAGACCATGCGTTTCTGTCGAAAGATTATCATCCTCATTAGGAGCCATATTTGATCTAATTAAACCGATTATTTGATACATATGATTTGGTTAAACTTTCGCTATAAGGAAAACAAATAAGTAAACAAGTAGAACGTCGCGGCCACCTGATCAAAATACGTATTCACCATCGTGGTCGACGCCCTCAAACCTCTATCTTTTGTCAGCGTTTAATTGATGAATGAGAAGAATTTAAGGTGTGTGTTTTTGTTCAACAATGGTATTCTGAAACTGGCTTATACAGATATATAAAAAACATTATAAATTAAGTCACAAAAATACAATATAATATTTGTTTGGCAACTTGATCAATACATTTTTTAGAGTTGACTTTAGTTAAATCTTGTTATTTTTGTTGATTGGTTCAAGGGAAGCTCAAATTAGTAATCTTTCTTGAAAGTTTCGAATCCTTTACATCAATTGGCCGAATAATTAATTGATCCATGTCTTGGATCAAAATTGGTAAAAGAGTCGGTCAAATTATATCGTATATACTAATCAGGTAGTTGTATTTTAGTGGTTTCTCCATATTCATCGAAGTTGCCATTAAATGCCTCCAATTGATATTGAAGTCGGAGATCGATTCCATCGAATGTATTCATTTAGTCATCTGACTATATCATATATAAATCCAACTATATATCATTTGATGAATCCGGATATCGTAAGTTTGGATCTATTGTCTAAAGCTAAAGCAAAGAAGTCGGAAAGTTAAGAAATCGAGAATTTGTGTTCTTGTATTTATGATTCGATCACTTTAATGTATGAGTTTACATGTATATTTATACAATATGATAATCGGTTTTATTAAACCTAATCAAGAAATCGGAAGATTTCCTTTTTTTTTTGAATTTCCTTATTGATCGTTATCTTTTCTTTTCTTTTTTCTTCGGAGTCTCCAAGTCGGCTGATCATTATGGGCTTGGACCGAATTCTCAAACGTGTTTTGTCATCATGGGCCGAACTCATCAAAAGAGGTTTCTCGGCCCATATCTTCTCAGTTCGTTCGTCGCCTTGGGTCGAATTCCAATAGACTTCCGAATCGATTCGGATCCGGATCAGATCTTTAAGGTGAGTGCTCAACCCGGCTCTATTATCATGTATAAACTAAATTATATATAAATTCGACTATAACATGTATAAATGTAACTATAGCTAGAAATCTTCATTTTTTCATATAAAAACAAAGATAAAAGAAATTGGAACCGATCGTTAGATCACTATAGTTCTGATTCAGAGGTCTATGATAGACTTGAATAATGGAAGCACTTGGCTTAAAGCAAATGAGAAAAGAGAGTTTGATGGTGAGATCAAAACTTTTGAGCATAATCTGTTCTGATACCATATTGATGGAGTGATGAGAGACGATATGAAGAATTGATATTGCTCTCATAAGAATGAAGAATATGATACATACACTTATATAGTGGTAACCTTAGCCTAAAACCTAAAACCTAATTAATGTAATCACCCTAAGATATACACAAATCAATAGAATATCTTCTTATAATATTTACGGATATATTTGATATCTTCTAGAATCTTCTCATCTCTCTACAGCATATAGAAATATTCAAAACCGAACTTTTGAGTTTTGATCAATAAAAAACCGAAGTGTGGAGCGCTCTGTTTAAGCACGAGTCACGACAATAACATAAACTACTGTAACATAAACAACCTAAACGCAAATGTAAATTCAAACAAACAATCCGGCCAAAAACCGGTTTTTCAAAAAAAAAGTATATATGTCTTAATTGGGCCCTTAAAGTCCATCAAATATTTTCGCAATATTGGGCCCACTGAAAAGTTTTGACACAAATGAAAGCCCGTTTACAAAATTGGCTTATTTATATACCTGAAGACCTATAGATAAATTATGGTTATAGAAACACCCCATTAAGCTATTTTCTTGTGTGTCCAAAAACAGGGGAAAAAACTATTTTCTTCTTTTAAACACAAAAAGCTTAAAATAATAAAAGCGATGTTAATTAAATTGATAACTAATCCAACTGCTATTTCTATTTGATGATATTAAACAGATTAGGTTTTGCTGTCACGATCCATATCTCATGACTGACCAACATGAACCAAACATGAATGATGATGATGATAGCACTCGATGTAATTCTTTGTACTTGAATAAATAAATAAAAGATATAGTTTTCTTCCAGAACATATTATTTATTAATTTAATTTAGTAGATAATGATTACATAGAAATCGCTACGTCAAGGTCGCGACTCAAACATATGATAATAAAATAAAATAAAACAAAGCAAAGGTTCTATGCTAAAATTTTGAGTTTTTCTCCCCATCTTTTTTTCCAGTCAAATCATATCAAAAAAAATTATCATCTCTAATTTCTATTAGAAAATATAGTTTTATTGTTTAAATTTTTTTATTAAAAATATATTTAATATAATAAAATAGTTTTTTTAAATTATAGATCTCATTTTATAAACATATATCTAAAAAATATTTTAAAAAATTTTCATTTTTGAATCGGAATTATGTTCGATTCTTCCACTTGGATATGCTAAAAAAGCCCTGTTGCTCGGACAATGAGTGAGGATTTGCCAAAAATATATAGATTATTTTCCAATTAGTTATAAATAAAAAGAACACTTATAGCAAAGGTAACAACAAACCCAACCAAAAATATTATAACTTTTGTAGCCTATCTACTAATTCTATAATAGAAATGTATTAAAATATCAAACCATTGGGGATTGTTTATTATATCGTAAAGATTAGCCCATGTATTTGCTTAAGTATTATAATTTTTGGTAAACCGTTTTGTTATGTATTTATATGAGTGCATGCATCTTGACGGATCATATTAAATTATAATCGTCTTCAAATTAACATTTTGCTGGCTCATATTGATTTTGACGTTTAACTAATTATCTTAGAATCATGTTTGATTAATTGGATTTAATTACTTATAATAGCCGCCTAAGATCGTCATTTGGTTGGGCTGCTTGATATTATTCAATGTTCTTTCCGTCATCTTTAAGAAAAACTATTGATATTATTTTGCGTTTAGAACAATCAAATCATAATTATTTTGTGTCAATCCTTAATCCGAGAAAACATCATTCACATCAAAAACATGAATGTTGATTCCTAAATAATTATTTTGATTAATTTCTTACAACTTATAAATTAAAATCGTATATACATTTTAGAACAATCAAATCATAATTATTTTTTGTCAATCCTTAATCCGAGAAAACATCATTCACATCAAAAACATGAATGGTGATTACTAAATAATTATTTTGCTTAATTTCTTACGACTTATAAATTAAAATCGTATATACATTTTATTCGACAGCATACAAAATAATATATATATACACGACTTGTTTCGTATTCATATTATTGCTGTCAGTGTTATTTTATACTATTCCGTCTATTAATTAATCAGGTAGATTCAATATGTAATGTTCACAATTTCATGAAATGGGTTTAATTAAAAAAAATTGCAGCAATCTTATTTCAAATCAGATAACAAAGTTATTATACAAAATTTTCGAAATGCAAATTATTACATAAACAAAAATATGTATCATATATTGAAGATGATAAAACAAGAGAAGTGAAACTACACACGATGTTTTCGTAGTAAAATTTTATTCACTAATAGATTATCTATTATTTTTCTTTTTTGTAATTGATTTCACTCTGATACGAATTTTGTGTGGTACTATCTCTCGAATGAAAGTTTTATATTGTACACTGCATGACAAAACCTAATGTCTCGTAATTAATTAATTAGATTAGTAAATTAGCCTGAGAAGTAGGTGAAGAAGCTTCCCGATGGCCTCTCAAATATGATTGTTATGCAGAACTAATAGTGATTTTTAACAGTGCGCTCCTTTGAACATTAATTAAAGCAAATTAAATACAAGATTAGCACAGTGGTCTATTGTCCGTCCGAATCATGACAAGATATATATACTAACAATTAAGTAAATTAATCGTGATAGTGATTTCAACTTTATGTCATAAAATATAGTATGCGATATATGCTTTATATTAATAAGTGATTAGATCTGACTCCGTGTCGTGGTTAAACACTTAGGCGGCGGGATTAGTGGGGACAAAGAGATTATGGAATTGGAGTCATTCCATTTAATATAGTGACTGCTAAACTTTAACCTAATGGGTAAATTTTCTACTTTTACAATTTAAATATGGATAATTATGAAAATAGTCTAAATTCTATATCAAATTTAGGAAAATATAGCTAAAATGTTTTAAATTAACAAAATTTTCTAAATCTAATCTTTAAAATTTAAATTCAAAAAATTATACCATAAATTCTAAAAAAACTAAACATTAAACCATAAAATATAAAATAAAATACTTGGTTTTCCTTAATTTTTTTATAGATTTTTTTCAATTATACATTTAAATATAATATATTCTTTCACTTAATATTTAAATGATAATAATGAATTTTGACTATTGATACTGTCAAAATAATCGATATGTAATTAACGTGATTGGATTAATTGCATTTGTTGTAAACATTCTATCTAGAGCAGTCAAATAGTTTTCGCGTCCAAATGGATACATCCACACAGATATTTTAATTGGCAGGCTATAATTTGATCGGTCCATGTGGACATCGAACCAAAACATATGTGACTGCAATATTTGGTGGACAAATTATGGACCGCTTTGATGGATAGACCATAGACCGTTCGCGGTCTAGAATTTGTGAGTGATTTAAAAGACAAAATATGGACTAAATTCTAAATAATTTTACATTTAAATATGTCTGATGATCGCGCGGTTAAATCCGCTTTTAATTGCGGGTTACTTTGAATTCATTCTCTCTAAATCATTACGACTTGGCAGCAACGATAGAGACGTCTAATCAAACTTCAAAGATGGAAAATTCATGGGCAGTTACAATCCCTCCGCGTAATTACGTATAGTCATCCGCCTCAAACGTTTTTTTTTTCTATTTTACACACTTACCCTTAATTATTTGCTTCTTCTTTTTCTTTTTTTTTTTATCAATTTGGTCCGTAAAGACAAAGTAATCAATCAACTCATCATTTAATATTTTTGAAACGTAGTTGTGTAAGAGACCCACTCCATGACTTTGCCTTGTGTTTTCTTTCTTCTTTTCTTTGAAAAAAATGGGGGTCTATAATAGAATGTCCAATCATGTATACAAATTTACTCAACTATTCGTAATTGGAGTAAAAGAAAAATTAAGGTCCGAAACTAACTATGCTAGTAATTAAATTGATAAAATAAATATAAGTATAGTCTAATGTGTGAATTATAAATGGCTAAAAACTATGGCTAGCTTTTATTCTATATCATTCTATATCGAAAGTTATTCTATATGTAATGTATAATAGACTCTCTTTTGGGAATTTAAGAAGTACTATTTTTTATGTTTATTAAAATTCCTAAAAACCATTAAAAATTGTGGAAGGGTATTAAAATAAATTATAACTTTTACTCTAAATTATTTAGGATCCTTTATGAAGAGTTTTGAAAGGAAAAATCTTTTGTTGTGGTATCATATTTTAAAAAAAATAATACCTTTTTTTGTCGGCAAACCATTCATTAATATTAAGAAGCATTGTTCCAAGATATTACATGATTACGAAGTTTTGTTCTAGCAGTTTTGGCTATTACATCAGCTACACCATTTACTTCCCTTGGGATCTTCATGAAGTTATATTCGTCTTCTCTTTTAGCAAGCTCCAATATGTCCCTTATGTAGGTAGAATTCACTGAATGCTCCCATCCTAGAGGCTGTAGGCTAGATTTTTGATCAGCTAAGGGCTTATATATGTTTGCTGAGTCTCCAAAGAAGGTAACCTTGCAGACCAAGCCTTCTGATTTGAATCAAAGCCATTCTCAAGGCCTCGGCTTCAGCCTCCGTAGGTGTGCTTGTCGGGCTAATAGCTGCAGCACCTCTTCGATCAGATTGGCTTCTTTGTTATATAGTGTCCAACCTATTCCTGCATTTTGATTAGGGGAGATCCATGAGCCATCAACAAAGCAACAATAGCCATTAACCATTTTGACAACTTCTTCTAGAGCTTTTGGTTTTGCCATGTTTGTGGTATTTCTCTGAGAGTTTATGCCCTGCAATTGGTTAACTTGCAAATTCTCAAAATTTACCGCTTCAGCCCATATATTTAAAATCAGATATAGCTTTGTTGATTATATCTTTAAAATAGTACTTTAATTTTAGAATAATTCATATTTTCCAAACCGCACAATTATCAATATTTTAATTTTTAAAAGCAGTTTTACTTAACTTTTTTCATATTGTAGATGGATGGAGAAGGGAGCTAGAACCATCCCTCATCAGATCAATCGCACTTTATAAAGACCTTGTCCCAAAGAAGAAAAAATAAAACGAAAATTGAATAAAAATATGAGATATTCTAATAAATAAAACGACAGAAACCTGAAACAAGTCAGAAGAAAATCCTATAAACAAAAGGTTGACAGTGAACATTAAGATACTTTCACTAAACAGTGGGTCCTCCTATCTGGTTTAACGTTAATTTTGTAATCATAATATTAGAAATCAACTTGATTTCGTATCTTAGAGTTTTTTATTATTATTTGTTTTCTATGTTTCTTCTTTTGTCCCGAGGACTTGGCAGACACGAAGGGAGAAAAAGTAAAATACATATAATTGGAGAAAGTAAAAGATGAGATGCTGAGTATACTCATAGTGGGACGTGCAATTATCATCGATTCTCTTGTTTCTTTTTTTCTTCTAATAAACATCTAAAAATCGAAAGAATTGAAAAATTAACTAAAAAATAGGTTAAAAGGTAAAGTACATTTTTGCTTTCTCAAGTGTAGTCCACCGTTTCATAAATTAGGGTCCACTATATTTAACAGCAAACCAAACCATATCACATATCTACACATTTACATTCCTAATTAAATATATAATATACTCAAACAATAGCTTCAAGTCTTTTTCTGTGCCCGGTGATTGATATTTATTTTGAGTATAGTAAGTATTTGATTGTTTCAAATGAAAACTTCCATTGTGTAACCAAAATATTTGAATATTGCAATGCTTCTAATGAATACCAAACTTAATAATAATAATCTATAGCAAATTTATGTGATTATATATAGATTCACAGTAGTCATTTAAAATAAAAACGTAGTTCATTTTTAAAAAAAAACAATGTATATTTTCTTAGTTATATATGTATTGTTTTCATTAATTATATCTATAGATCTCCAATATCCCCTTTTCCAATATCGTCTCAAGAGACATATTAATTTTGAATCAGATTGTTTAATTCTTACATAGTTATACTAACTAACTATGCACACTCATGTTTAACTATTGCATAATCTTTTTCTTTTTTTAATTGAATGTAAAATTGTATTCAAATCAAATCATTTTGTATAATGAATGTTTATTTTATGCTGAAAAAATCAAAAAGCAAAATCATTCGAAGAGAAAAATTTTAAAACCAGAGCATAACGTAGAGTGACTCAAGTGCCAGTGACAAGCCACACTTCCATGGCCTCAGAATAACCATGGTCCCCCATGTTACGGATTGAGATAATACGGTTTTGTATGTTCTTATCGATTTGTTTGATTAGGATCCTCGATGACAAAGCAACTTCTCCATGTCTTCTTTGATTTCTCTCCCTCCATATGTGGTATATGGTTGATTGGAATGCATACCCAATGAGAAACATATTATACTTGGGCCGAGATGAGGTAAGAAGATCGATAACCTCATTCCAACCAGTCGTATAACCAGATCCGAGAATTTTTGAAGTAATATTCCTCCATATTACTCTCGAAACACGACAACCAAAGAAGAGGTGATTTCGAGTGTCCTCTGCAATCCCACAAAGCTTGCAATTTGTGTTCAACCCCTGGTTCTAGCTTTGCATCTTATCCCCAATTGGTCATAGATAGCAAGCCAAACGATAAATGAGTACTTGGGAGTTGCATATGTGAACCACACTCTTTTGTACCAATTTTTTGTTGGTTGTTTTGTCCGAATAAGATTCCACGTGTTCTTTGTTACAAATCGATGCTTGAAAGTATCATCCGCATATTTCCAGACTGAGACATCCGCCTCTAGTTTCCTTTCTCTTTTGGCCTTTTCAATCGCCTCTTCAATGTTGTTTAGATAAACAACCCTATGATTTCGGCGATGATGATGCATAAACACTTCTTCCATGATGGCAGATAAGGAGATCCCCATATCGATAGCTCTGCGTTGTCCTGTTACATCATACAGCCTTCCCAATTGAGATGAATGATCAAATCAAAATGATGTAGTTTTTCCATCCCGTATTTTGATTTTATGAATTTTTTCGCAAGCTCTCTGTACTTTAATAGCTTTCGCCACATCTATGATATTTTGGTTGTATTTTCCTTAATCGACCATAGACAATCTTTTCCAATTAGCATCACTCTGGCCCACTTAACCCACAGAGATGGTTGAGCTGATACGGGTCTCCATACTAGCTTCAAGCAGCTAACTAGATTCGCTTTTTATCGATTTGAAACCCAGACCACCCTGAGCCTTTGGTTGACATACCTCTGTCCACGCTACATTTGCCTTCCTCACGTTCAAATCTGGACCTGACCAAAGAAATGCGGCACATAGTTTGTTTATTTCCTTGATAAAACCAATCGTTAGCTGAAATGCGGACATCCAAAAGTTCGTTATGCTACTTATCACCGAGTTGAGTTATGCCAGCATATGATAGATATCTAGCTGTCCAAGAGCTTATCTTCGATCGGATCTTCTATAGGAGAGGACTATAGTCAGCTGGCGCCATCCTCTTGATTAGGAAAGGCAAGCATATGTACTTTACCGGAAGTTGTCCGATTGCAAAAGGGAATTGCGAAATAGTGCTTTCTTTTTCTCGTTCTGAAATTCCTGCAAAGTAGAGAGTAGATTTCTCCAAGCTGATTTTTAAACCCGACATAGTTGCAAAGTCATCAAAAAATTTCAGCACACCCTCAATTGATTTTTTTGTCCATCGATAAAAATCATTATGTCATCAGTGAAGCACAAATGTGTCATTTGACTGTTTTTTCACTTGGGATGATAGCCGACTCTCTTCTCTACAGCCGCTTTATCAATCAAGCATGACAACACATTCATACACATAACAAATAAATAAGGCGAAAGAGCACAACCCTGTCTCAAACTTTGTTTGCTTCGAAAAAATCCAGCAAGTTCTCCATTCACTTGGCACTTGTGTTGAAAACAACACTGTAGTAATACATAATCGAATCCAGTGTATAAAAGTCTCCGGAAAATTCAAAGCCGATAGAGCGTTCAGCACAAACTCACTGAACATAATCAAAAGCTTTTGATATGTCAATTTTCATGGCACACTGAAAGAAGATTTATTCCTTATGGTAATCTTTTACCATTTCTGTTGCATGAAGCATATTCTCCATTAATAATCGCTGCTCAACAAACGCATATTGGTTAAGAACTTTTTTTTTTAACTATTGCATAATTTAAGGTGTCTAAATTAGTTTTTGATTTGATTTAGGTTTACTTTTTTAATAACTTTTTAAATTTATAAAATATTATATAATGAATCGGTTTTCTGAAAATGACTATATCTTCAATCTCGAAAATTTTAACTTGATTTTAAGATACTTAAATTCGAATTTGCTTGGAAATCCTAATTTGTGCTTATGAACGAACTAGTCTTAATATAACAATGTGTGCGAGCGATGATCAAGTTCCCATGTATGAATTACTTTGTGTTTTCGGTGTCATTCGTTAATGGTGGCATGTGAATGTGATGATTATTAGTATTATTTTACTCTAATTATATATTTATCTTAGCCATCCATAATCTTCCATTTCTCCTAATAAAATAGTACTAAAAAATAAAGACAATTTGGTCATATGATGAAGCTTTATAGGTCTCTTTTTATTATCTAACTAATTAAACATTATGCTGACACAATCATACAGACAAATTAGCCTTAAGTTCTGATCAATCTCCACTAATTTTATTATTTTTTATGTTCAGCATGTGTTTCTAAAAGTACACAAAATCTTTACCTAATATGCTCTCCATTCTCCAACTTAGCAAACACTTATTTGTTGTATTTGTTTCTCTTATATTACATTATCAGTATTAATGGAAAGTCTAGATCACTACCTAGTATTATAATATCTTGATTAATTTAAGAAGATGCTTTAGTTAATTTTGCGATTAGATTATATCCAATTATTTGGTCATCCGACATTGTTTTATGTTATTGCCTAGTTTCTTCTTTACCTATATTCGATATATATCAGTATTTTAATCATCTTCGACAACGCATTTTTAAGCGTCTATAGCAAGTTTCAATTTCAAAACAATTCTATCTAAAATTAAGTGGCTGTATTATAGTAACCTTTTCGGTTAAAGTTGTTTTATTTTACGAGTAGTCGTTTTTGTTGGACACACATAACTCATAAATGTGGAATTAATTCGGTTTCATGATCAGTCCTACATGCCTCAGACTAGTCCAAATCTGGCCTATAAAACTAGTTAACCAATATTTTATTACTCGACTAGTTGACCATTCAAATTACATATATATATATATATATAGAAACGGTGGTGGATACCGAGAATCCATCAATCTCAATATATGCCACCTTTTCTGGTGGCATCTTTATTTATGATTTTCCATCACTCTTGTCCATTAAGATGTACAACTATTTATGTTTAATTATTTTCTATACATATATATATCCTAGGTGTATGTATATATACATACATGTGTGAGGATCTTTTTGTACCTTTATTTTTTTGCCAGTGCTTTAGGGAATTTAAGACAATGCTAGCAAGTCTCAGACACATTATGTAGTGGGGATCACTGTTCCCATAACTTCTCTATTTTTGAATTTTCTTTAACCTTTGTTTTTATTCTTTATTATTTCCTTTTTCTGTGCTTAAGGATCAATGACCTAACAAGCTTGTGCAATAGTGGGTGGTGATGGGGACCAATTTGATTATTTCAACAATTTCAGATTTTGTTCCATCACTCTGTCTTTTAAATATATAAGTTCTTAATTTCTTATATATATGTAAATTTTGTAAAATCCAAAAACAATTAATAATGAAAAATCAAGGACAGGAAAAATGGTACCTAGACATGCACATGTGTTTAATGGGCGTGAAAGTGTCTCGTGAATAAATTTATGCAAATTATGCAAAACCACAAAAAAAAAAACATTTAATAGTGAAAGGGACAATGAAATTGGTTGAGAAATGTGATGAGCAAACTCATCCACGATGTGAAGGAACCTAATAAATATAAACTATTGAAATTACAATTCATAATAATCTTTTTTTTTATCATATTTATTATCATGTGGGCGCATTTCCGCAAATACAGATGATGAGCTTGGCCACGGCCCTAGTACTCTTGTCTTGTTCTTGTCTAAACTTTTAGTTAATCAACTAATTAGTTTTTAGTATTTAAATATATATATAGTATTAAATGAATCTACAAACTTATAATGAGACGAAACTGTGCTCATAAATCTGGTGGAGACGTGTCATTAGCTTGGAGATCGATAAAAGGATTAAGAGTTTTTGCCTTGTGGTTTAGAGTTTTTTTTTTTAAAACTCGAAATGATTCGGGTTTTTATCATCCAACTAGTTTCTCAAGATGAATATAGCCGTCGACTAATTTATTCACCGAATTTTTTAATGGATCTAAAGCATGACATCATTCTGAGTGGTCAAACAGAAGTGAAAGAATTCATACTGAAAATCAAACTCATGTAGAGCGAATTTACGCATTTTTCTAAATTTTTTACCACTAAACTACCGCCATTCAATTCTTGTGGTTTATAGTTTAAATGCTAAACTTTATAAAGACCTAGGAATTTGATTATATTGGTGATGTATTTTACCATTCAGTGCATAAGTTATAGATATATTTTTAAAATCTTTATATATTTTTAAAATCGTAAGTTATAAATATATAAATCGAATAGTCGATCTATATAAGAATTTAAGATTTTCATATAAGAAATGTTGATGTAAGGGTATAGAAAAATCATCTATATCATTAACAAATTATGACTAACCAGAATTGATGATTTTGCTATTTATTTATTTACTTATTATTGATCGCCTTAATGGCCATGCCTAGTATATGGCACTCCTACCCACTTTCTCCATCATCAACTTCCAATCTTCATCTTCGCTTCTCCCATCACTTAACATTTTTTGTCGACACGTAACATTTGATTACGTTTAATATATATACACACACACACACACAAATTAAGTTTATTTGATCGGTTAGAGTTTGCGCTTGGTTTTGGTTTTACTGGATCTGAAATGAACATGAACCTAAATTTGGAGAGATTAATCAACATCTTGTAGAACTACCAATATTGTGTCATTAAATTGATCTCAGATGTAGAACAACGTAACTATGTATTAGGTTTGAAAATTCTTAAGCTAGATTTTTTTTGTCATCAGCTAGAAATATTAGAAAAGGAAATTAATTTATCTAGTTGTGTGAGATTATATATTTTAGTTATGATTCTGAATTTGAGCTTAATTATAAATTTGGATAGATATGATCGATATTTTATGGGAGAGTGATGAAAATGGCTTAATTTTTATGTCAATATTAGAAAACTAGTCTAAATTTCTATAAATGAACTTGACAAAGAAAAATAGTTTATAATATAACCGCTAAAAACGGAAATTTAGATCTTAAAAAGTAATCTCCGAACCGTAAAACTTAAACCCTAGCTATAACCTAAATCTTAGCTTAATTAAAGCCGTAAACCCTAAGCTATAACAAAACTTAAACCCTATCAACGTTAACAAATTGCTAATTTTTCTTCTTTAAAAAAATTAACCTACATTACTTTTTAATTGATAGTCTAAAAAAAAAAACAAATTCCGATTTATCCCATATTTCGTGGACCAGCGTATTGTTATCTATTCATCTCAAATCTAGATAAATTACATACTGACGAAAAAATATACTTATAAGTATTATTTCTTCTTGGTGAAACATATCTATACGTATGAGAGAGAGAGAGATTCGCCTGTATATCTAACAATGACTTTAAGACAATAAATACACAGAGACTCGCATGAATGAGTCCACAGACATAAAAATAGACATTTTTCTCGTGGTCCACCTATTTATCCCACAACTTAGAAGAAAAAACAAATCATTTTATTGTCCGTACACAGTGTTAAAACATTATCGGATAATTTTCAAAAAAAGAATTAATGACAACTTTGATTTTGTTTTATTGATTAAAAGAAAAAAAGAAAAGCAACGAGACGACAAACCCTTTCCCAGCAAAGCATGGAAAAAAACAGAGTTGTTTCTTTGGTTTCACAAAAATAGTAAAACGAAACAGGGAAATTTTTGATGGGTTCCACGAAAAACGTGGCTTCTGTTGTTTTTTCCCATCATGGCCCCCACACGCTTGGCACGTGTAACTATATATACTTACTTGCTCATTAGGTCGGGAAAAATGAAAAAACAAATCGGAATAATTAAAATCCAACATTTTAATCTAAGGCAAATAATGAATATAAACTTCTAAATCAGACCACTAAATTACCATATAGTCTTTAAATCTGTTAATGATTTAAAAACGTTTATTTTCAAGATTTAATTTGCTTTAAATTAAATGTTGAAGTTTAATTTGCGTTAAACTAAAATGTTAAATTTTAATTATCACCATTTTTTTATTGGCTTTTCTTTTACGTAAAACAAAAATTCGTTGGATTTTTTTTGCATTTTTTCTCATTAGATCTGTTTCATAATATTTCTTACTATAATTTATGTATTAGCTTTCATAATCTTGCAGAAACATAAGAATAATAAATTTGTCATGGTTCTTATCAATTTTATAAAAGTTTTCAATTGGGTTCGGATTATTCAATTTTTTGGATTTTTGGTTTTAGATTAATTTACCGAACAGTGACAAATCATTTTATTGTTTAAATTTTTCTTACTAAAGAGTGACCAATCATATCTCACTATTTTACGCATGTAGCATATGCGATGTGTCTACCTCCAAGGGCTAGGCAAAATATCTCTTAGATTTGTTTTGATTTGTGGTTCGTTTTGATTCGATCCAAAAAATTTGGATATTTGTAACTCTACGACCAAATTAATATTAGTTAAAAATAAGTAAATTACAAATATTAAAAATTTTAAAAAGATAATTACATTTATAAATTAATTATATAATTATTATATTTATATGTAAATTTTAAAAATTTCTATTCATCAAATTAATTATTTAAATATCATAGTTAAAAAATTAAAAATATTTTTTTTTAATGAAAAATTATCATTTTTGCGGAGATACCGATTGGAAACGTAATGATCTGGACGGAACGGAACGGATTATGAATACCACCAAAATTCAAGATATTTGTTATGTACTCACCCCTAAGTAGGGCTGGGACGGATCCGGATATCCTGAAATTTCAGGATATTCATATTCGGATCAGGATCCAAAAATAATAATAAAATAATTAAAATAACTAAATTAAAATACTAAAAACTTTAAATTTTTTATAAATTAAAAATTTGAATAATATTTTTCAAAATAATTATGGTATATTAGAAGAAAGAACTAAAATCAATTAATATATATTTTTATATACAAATAATTTAATATATGTAAAAATATTTGTTTTTTATATATTTAATGTGTCTAGATCCGGATATCCAGACCTTGAAATTTTACTATCCGGATCCATTTTTTCGAACCCGAGATTTTATTATCTTTATCCGCTTCCGAACGTTTCAGATATCCTAATTTCCAGAGCAAATTCCGGATCGGATCTCGGATAATAATTTCATCCTTATTTTTAAGTAGCTCCGAGTTCTTCATCTTATACTACCTTCAGCGAATACATTGAAATTTTTTTTTATCAAACAGTACCAATCATTTTATTGTTTAAATTTTTCTTTAATTGTTTTAGTAAATCGTTCCTATTTTCCGTGTAGTCAAAAGAAAACTAAAAGGAATGTTTTAAATGTTCTTTTAACTAATTTAGTAAATGATTCCTTAATTTTCTTGTAGTCAAAACAAAATTGAAAGACAAATCTTAAATTTAGGTAGATTCTTATTTACTTTTGTTAGACCCCGTATATAATATAACAAGTTAAAAATAGCATTCAATACTATAACACGGGAACATAACAGATTTCATGGAAAATAGCTTAACACTTTCTTTTTTCGAACGTTATTAACAATAAACTTAAATCTTGATATTTACAAAAAATTAGGAATAGAAAAAAATAATATTGATACGATTAATAGTACAAGTCAAGTCAAACAAAAAGCTATATACGGTCACATGTGCTGGTGTTTGTTAAGATATTTGGGATTATTAAAAATAAAAGGAAAATAAATTAATTTTAAAAATGTAAATTTGGTAAAAGGATAAATTATTCTCTTTCTAGAAAAAAAAGAGAGAAATACCATCAACAAATCGTTTTTTTATAAATTATTTAAAATATTTTTGACTTTTTCTCTCTCTCTTCCTTAAATAAAACCCCACCCTCCATAGATTTTCTTCACCAGTCGCCACAAAACTCTTCTCTGTAAAACTCTTTTTCTCTCTTAACCTTAAGAAAACGCATCAATGGCTGTTGAAGCAAGACACATGAATCTATTCGCTTCTCAGTTTATCACCAACAGGTTTAGATTTCTTCTACATACGATTTCTTCTCCAATCGATTGGTTTTGCAGTTTATTTGATTTTGTTTTCCGATCTGTTTGTTTTACAGAGAATGTGTTAAATCTCAACCCAATGGTCAGATTGAAATCTCCGGCGGTTTTCCGGTAACAATCGGAGATCGTCAGTTACCGTACATACAGTCTCCGATTCAGATTCCATCAAGCTTCAACAAATCAGAAAGCGATCTCACATATAATTTCAACCAATCTCCAGCTCCGATTTCAAAACGTCAGAGAGATTCAACGTTTGATTCCGACGCTCTAATCGGAGCTCAGAAACGGAGATCAATCGCGTTTGAAGCGTCTCTAATCGACGCGGAAATCGTTTCTCAGATTCAACAACAACAACAATCAGAAATCGATCGTTTCGTTACTCAACAAACGGAAACGCTGAGATTCGAGTTAGAAGCAAGACAAAGAACGCAAACGCGGATGTTAGCGTCTGCGTTACAAACCGCGATAATCAAAAAGCTGAAAGCAAAAGACGACGAGATCGTACGAATGGGGAAATTAAACTGGGTTTTACAAGAACGAGTGAAGAATCTCTACGTTGAGAATCAAATCTGGCGTGATTTAGCTCAAACCAACGAAGCTACAGCTAACAATCTCAGATCAAATCTGGAACAGGTCCTCGCTCAGGTCGATGATTTTCCGGTAACCGGAGAACAAATTTGTCGTCCTTTGGTAGAAGATGATGCGGAATCGAGCTGTGGAAGCTGCGACGGCGGTGATGTTACGGTGGTTAACGGCGGATGTAGACGGTGCGGTGAAAGGACGGCGAGTGTATTGGTGTTGCCTTGTCGTCATTTGTGTTTGTGTACGGTTTGTGGATCGGCTTTGTTACAGGCGTGTCCTGTATGTGATATGGTCATGAATGCTAGTGTACATGTTAACATGTCATCATGACCATACACTTTTTTTTTTTAGTGGAGGATTTAAGAGGAAAATAGGTGAAAAAAGGAATATGACTCTTTTAATACGTTTTTGGGATATTAGTTATGGAATTTGATTAATTTGTTTGTAGTTTTGTACAATCATTTTTTTTATTTGGGTAATTACAATTTGTTTTTCTTCATCCGTACGGAACTATGTAGATAAATATTTGTTGTTTTGAATCAACGCGACATCTTTGTGAAAAAAATAGTATGTTAGGATTGTGGGATAATTATTTAAATTAAAAAGTCTGATTAAATCTTGAAATCACATAATAATATAATTACTGTAATATGCAAGTTTGAATACAAGTCACTAGCATAAACCACTTAACATTACGTTTTTTTTTTTTATAGAAAAAAATAACATTTCATATTACGGTCAATAAAATGCGTCGAACCGTATAATTAATGACTTAACACCGGATATTGATTCGACGTAATTGTATGGATTTTTCTTTTTGAAATTAGGAATCAATATCATTCTTTATAATCATGTATACTCTTGAAAGATAAGAAATACGTAGAATAGAATTACGGAATTATATTAAACCAAAAAGTTAAATTTTAAAATCATAGAATGGTTCAATTTCTTTAGTTTGAACACTAACCTCCTGAAACCACATAATGACATAAAAATACTAAATAAATCGCAGTTCCGCATAATTGCATGGTTGATAAAATTTTATAGAATTGTGGAATCATATATACCATTATTATTTTTATTTTTTATTTACAGGATTACCAATTAAAACCAATAAAAGTGTTAAAAGGTTACATTTGACTGATGGTGCGTCCAATATAAAAAGAATGATGTTATCACAACTCACAATATCGATTTTATTGTAAATTAAAATAAGATAGTAAACAAAGTTCACTGTGTTTATGTTTCAAAACACACTAAACCACTAAGCTACATGCAAACTCGTATTTTTGTGTGTTCATGCATGTTTTAGAACGCACTAAACCAATTTTATCCTTCAATGCCATGTTGGCTAGCTAGTGTCTTCCTACAAATATCAACTGTGTATTTGTACATTAGGCAGGAAAAAGTTTCTTAATTTGTTTATAGTTTTTGGTTAAAGACTTAAATCACGATGCAATCTTACTGCATTGGTTTAAAACTTTAATCTACTTCCTTAGCCCTTACGTTTATTCTAGATAATATTTGAAAATAAAACTTTGTGAGATATATAGTTAATCTATTGACATTATTTTCGTCATTGTTATCTATCAAGATTATTAAAATATACTTTTTGGTTAATTATTTTCCTGGAAACTTCAGTGGAAGCCAAAAATGGAAGTTACAAAAGAAGACATAATAATTGAATGGGGAAAATAAATTTTGAAGAATCTCTCCAAAACATGTGAGGTGGTCCTTGGCCTTTGACTTCTTCTGTGGCCAAGCTATTACATTATATAACAAAAATAGGACCAACAAAAAAATGGTTCTAAATTTCAAGAATTTACTGTGTAATTTAATTCGCAGTTGAAAGAAAATTTGACTTAAATTTAGAAAATATCAAAGGCATAATGAAATATTTTTACTTATCTGAGATTTTTTATCGAGATATCCATTATTTGGCCATTCAAAATATTACATCGTAACGGTTAAATTTTTTTTTTTTGTAAAGCTCATCTTTAAAAAAAAATTAATATAGTAAGTTCGGTACTATTTCTTAGTCAGATTCGGTTTGAGATATTTAGCATAATTTTTTCTTTCTTTTTGAAACTGTTTTTAATAAGTTGATGTTCTAATAAGTTGATATTTTTTTTGGCTTGCTTCGATTTCGATTACGGTTTGTTGTTTATATGAAAAGAAAATAGGTTTAATTATATTTTTATTTGGTTTTTGATTGTGTTTTTAGATATATATGCACAGATTTAATTAAACTATTAAGAATGTTATTAAAAAGCTAAATTATTAAGCATCCCTAAATTTTCAATTATGTTTGATATTGACTCAAAGTGTAATTAATTGGGATTTTTTAACTCAAGAAACACAATATTCAAAATTTGATCGGTGTCTTTTTTTTTTTTTTTTGTTATTTCAAAATTCGAATTTCAATGCTGCTTTCTTTAAAATACTCCATTTAACTAAAAAAAAATGCCACCTTCTAAAGATTTATGTATAAATGTCACAATCACTAATAATGAAAATTGTCTAGTGACGTTTAAGTTTAACAACAAAGAAAATGTAAATAAATTAATTTTCTAAGAAGAATCAAATTTCGCTATCCCAACTATAAAAAAGTAGAAAGGAAAACGTCATAAAAAGCAATAGTCTGAAATTGATACCTTCTACGACATTTGCAAATTCAAAGTCATTATTATTTGTCGTGTTACAAACTTTAAAATTTGGGGTCGTATCTTGTGCAATGCATATAGACAAAAAAAAGACCCCATAATTATATATATACAACCATATTAATAGTAAAATAATTATTATATATAACATTTTAAGTGTAAATCAGAACGCAGAACGATGAATACGATGTGTGAATTCACGATTTACGATGATTGCGTCCAAGAAACGTTACAATGTCGCCATCAAATATTTATATTTTCCCCATTTAATTAAATAATGCGTCCAACAACTTTTTAGTGATTAAATTTCGATATTTGGTTTAGATGATTCACATGCTTTCACATCTTGACTAAACCCTATTCCCTATAAAATTTCAATTTTTTTGTCCTAATTAACACTGATTGCCTATCGTTTTAAATGGAATTTTCATTTTACAAAACCCACAATTGATGGCATGTGAGTTGACAACCTATAGTTTCAAAATCTAAATTCGAAAAGATTTTGGATTTGATTTTTCTGTCAAATAATTGAATTGCACGTGAACAAGGAATTTGAACCGAGTTCTTTAACATGATAGATTAGTAAAGTGAATGAACTTACTCATCCATCAAATTAGTCAGGTTAGATCAGATTACCGATGTAAATAAAAAATGTTATTTTCCAAATATTTTTGTTTTAAAATAATTATCGTTTAAATGGATGCCATTTTTTTTCTTCAAAAATACTTTAGTTTATATCTAATCAAATTAAATCATTGAGAATATCAAAATCACACATTTTTAATAAAAGTATAATAATATATTCATTAGTATTTATTAATTTCACGTGAAAATATATTAATTTTATAAAAAACAAAGAAATACACACTGGAAAAATAACATAATAAGACAAGGGTAATTTTTAAAAATATCACAAAAATAAGTTTTTGTTTCAAATATATCATTACTAGTTTTTTTTCTCTAAAAAATATCATTAAAGTTTTATTTTTCCAAAAATATCACAAAATTAAAACCAAACTCTAAACTCTAAACCTCTTAATCCCAAAATACTAAACCCAAATCCAAAAATTTAAAATATAAATCATTAAAATCATTTTTAGTGTGTAGTATTTTCGAAAAAACAAAACTTTTAGTGTTATTTTTAAATTTTTTTTTAATGATGGTATGTTTGAAAAAAAAACATATTTTAGTAGTATTTTAAGAAATTTCTCAGAATACAATTATTTTAAAAAAAAATATGTATCATGCAATCCTCAACATATAAAATCTACATTATTGGTAATTTATTAGTCAAAAATAATAATAAATTTTTGGACTTAGATCCGAAGACACAAAATTCAGAATATGCATTGTGTACTTGATAATGCCAATGGGCTGTTTCTGTGAAGGGCCCGACCTCTTAATTGTGCAATTTATTTTGCCAACAATAATTGGGCAATTATTCCCCATCATATTTAATTTATGGATTTTCTGCAAATTTTTTTTTTTACAATGTTTTGTTTTTGTGCAAAATTACTCTTAAACTTAAAAAAATACAGGTCAATGTATCCAACTCAATGGTCGCCTTAATATAGCTCTTACCGTGTATATATTTTTCAATCTGTATATGCCGTGTATCTGTCATCAAAATTACGTCGTTTTGATAATTTTAAATAGAACAAAAGAATGCATTGAGAGGATTCAAACCATTGATCTCTGGGATAAACTCACAACACACAACCACTTTACTATCTACATGTTTTGTTTAATTCACAAACATATACACATATAATACGATTTTTATAAACTAAACGAGCCGGCAATGTGTCAAAAATCCGAATCACCTTGCAATTTAGTGTATGTCATGATTTAACATCAAATAGTGATTCGACGTAATTTGTATGGATTTCTTTTTTAATTAGGAATCAATATTATCTTTTGTAATTCTAAATCATGTATACTCTTGAAAAATAAGAAATATGTAGAATAGAATTGTGGAATTATGTTAAACCAAAAAGTGATTAATTTTTAAAATCGTTGAATGATCCAATTTCTTTAATTTGAACACTAACCTTGCATAATGACTTAACATCAAATAGTGATTCGACGTAATTTGTATGTAATTTTTTTCTTAATTAGGAATCAACATCATCTTTTGTAATTCTAAATCATGTATACTTTTGACAAATAAAAAATATGTAGAATATAATTGCGGAATTACGTTAAACCAAAAAATGAGTAATTTTTAAAATTGTTGAATGATCCAATTCCTTTATCAAAGATAAGTGGTTTCAACCGCCGAGATTTCATGGTTTCCGAGGCGGCTGAATGCGCTGTCTGTGAGAAAGTTTCTACTAAGAAGTGCTCTCGTTGTAAATCCGTTCGATACTGGTATGACCTCCCTTATCTTTGAAAAAAACTTCTAATTGCTCCTTATTAGTGGTTCTCGATTTGATTTAGACGTAGCTGGAGATAGTATTGGAGATAGTATTGGAGCCTGGTCGATACTAATTGCATCAGTTTTGAGAAAGTTTATGATTTTAGTGCATCTGCTTTTAAACTCGTTTCTTTGTTCCCTATGTTCTTTGCTACTAGCTCTCCGGAGTGCCAAAAGTCAGACTGGAACTTGGAACATAAACTAAATTGCAAGGTGTTTCAGATTTTTGACGCATCGCCGGTTAGCTTAGTTTATGAAAATTGTATTATATGTGTGTATATTTGTGAATTAAACAAAACATGTCATGGCAAAGTGGTTGTGTGTTGCGGTTTTATCCCAGAGATCAATGGTTTGAATTCCCTTAATGCATCATTTTGTTCTATTTAAAATTATCAAAACGACGTAGTTTTGATGACAGATACACGGTCATATACAGATTGAAAAACCTATACACGGGTGAGAGTTATATTGTGGGTGACCATTGAATTGGATACAATGACTTTCATTTTTTAAAATTTAAGGGTAACTTTACAAAAAAAATATTGTGGAGATTTTTTTTGCAAAAAACCCTTAATTTATACTTCTTATTATTATTATGGGTTCATACCTTTCTGTGGACACAATATTACTGGTTTGCTTGTTTTTTTTTTTTTTTAAATACTTGAGGGTTAACACTATTCGTGAGAATCGTGACACATTTTTTTTGTCAACAGTAACTTGGCTTTTGTTCACAATCATATTATCATTTTGAAATTGTTTATAGTTATTTTTTAACATTTGACTATTTGTGACTATTTGTAGATCATGATCTGACATTGCTCCTCGATCGGATTCGGTTCCGGACCAAATATGATGAATTATCGAGTATTCGAACTGTATCCACCCATGCAACCATGTTATTTCCATATTTGAAAGAAAAAACAGTTTTTAGAATGTTAATATCAACGTTTCTTTATAAGATTTACTTGTTTAAATTAATAATTAATTAAAGTAGCTAAAGTTCTTCAAAACCCTCTTACAATTGTCGTTTATTTGTAATTTTTAATTAAAAATAAATAAATGCTCCTAAAAATCTTCTGTAATAAACACATTAACTTTTATTTTTAAAATCCTCTTAATGTCATACTCCGGTGAATTTTAACAATTTGTCAAGTTCAAAATGGATTTTCTGAAGAGGTACAGCAAAATTACCTTAAATTTGTACTCGTCAGTCCATTGGTGAAAACTGATCGATGACAGTTTCTTAATGAGGTTCAGTGTCTTATGGCCACAGGCCAGGCCCGAAAGGTAAAACAATAATGAAAATTGTAATGTGATTGAAAATACCAATAAAGAATAAAATAAAACACACCCAACAGAAAAAAAGAATGAAAAAATTGAGAAAAATGACAAAAAGAGAGGGTTTATGTTTAATTCGTAAACCGGTAACAAGTTGTAGGGACATCACAACCTCGTCGATATGGGTAAGCCGGATGAGGTTTACCACGACCCTTATCTGGTACGTTGTTCTTCAATGCATCATAGCTTATATATCTCGCGGCTTGAAGAATCCTACGGCTCACATCCAAACCGGATCTCATGATCTTCATGATCACTTCTTCTCCATCGTTGATGCAATTTCCAACCAGTTGGTCACATTTTACCTGTCGAGATCGGACCAACGCTGGAAGAATGATCATAGAGATGATCAAAAGCTTCATATAATTCATCATAGAGTCAAGAGAGAGTAAAATGGAGAGTGATTGATTTGATTATACTAATTAGTGATTTGTAATTAAACAGTAATCGATTAATCAACATTCTTATAAAGGTTCTTTTTTTTGGTATTTACTGCAACGTATTCATTTCTTATTCCCTGGTTCATCGAATATTTGACTTAGTAAATTATTACACTACTATTGGCAATATAATCTTGGTTCATTGGACTTGCTTTGATCCAAGGAAGAATTTGTTGAAATTAAGCCAGTCAATTCGCATAATTTAACCGGTCAAAAACTTAATAACGATATCCATATATGACAGCATCAGATACATTTATGGTACAACAAAACTAAGGGGATGTATGTAATGGGATCATGAATTTGTAATTATTTGGAGGGATATCGGATTTAGTGGAACTTTTACAAATTTTATTGGTCACTTGAAAATATTTTTCATAAAACTCCCCCTAAGAACTTATTGCAATTATAATTTTTTTATGAGATGGAGCAAAAGTTATATAGCTAATTCTAAGTTGAATAAGTCGTCTCATTTATTAAATTGGAAGAAGAAGAACTCAAAACTAATAAGAAACGAACAGAAGGACAATTATGTAATTTAGTGAATCAAAGACACATATTTTTATCGAATTATCATTGCTAATTTGGCTGATTTCTGACAATAAAATCACTAAAAAATTTCGCCAATTAACTGTAACTGTAGTTCTTTTACATTTTCTCTATTTATTCAAAATTTTCTTATAATTCTTTTTAAGAAACTAATTATTCTTCAAAACCCTCTATGTTTTACACATCATTATTTTCTATTTAAATTTCTCTCTGTCATTATTTTCTATTTAATTTTCTTTATTGATGTAAAAAAAATTATTTCATCGCTCTCATATAATATATACTTCCTCCGTTTTATAATATAATATGTTTTAGAGATTTTTTTATTTTAAAATATAAGATATTTTTATATTTCTATGCAACTTTTAACTTGATTGTATATTGTGGGGTGACCAATAATATTATGCAAATTTTACATAATTGGTTTAATTGTTTTATTTTATATAATAAATGATATTTATTAAAAAAAAAAAATTTCAATTTTGGTGTTTTTAGCTAAAACATTTTATAGGAGTATTTGAAATGGAAGGAGTAGAAAATACATAGGATCTCGAAATTTCATTTCCTCATACTCCATTACACAATTATTCATCACACAACATGACAATCAATATGATAAATAAACAACAAAGGAGAGAAAAAACACTTCATGCGACATACTAAGATCAAACAACATTTTCTTAAACCGAACTTAACCAAACTCTTTTAGAATTATGAACACCAAGATTGATGGATAAATTTGGTTCTAAGCCCACTTGGCAAGGATTGACATTCCACCACATCCAAGTAAAGCGGCAAAGAAACACTTAATCTGAAGTTTGATGCTGCCTTGGAGTTTTGGTCCCATGAACTCGGCCGCTAGAAGGTCGACCAGGGCCATATAGATGAGCAGTCCTGCTGAGCAGGCATTGAGCAGCCCGACAGTAATCAATGCGGTCGGACTGTTATCTCTGTAAATACTCGACAATGCAATCCCTAAAACGATTCCAAATGGTGTTGTAACCGCGAAAAAGAAGGCCATTACGAATTTTTTCACATTCGTGTATTCCGCCTATTCACAATTTACAATATTTCGTTAGTAAACATTGATGCAATATATGTAAGATAATGTATATGAATAAGCAAAGTTATATTTCAATTTGGTTATTTAAATTTGTATTTCTATTTATCAATGTAGTTTCGGGTTTACCTGGAGGATGCAACCGCCGAGACCCATGCCTTCAAACATTTGATGGAAACAAAGAGCTGCAATGAGACCTTTAATGGTGCATGTGTCATTTGTTGCACCTAACGATAGTCCAATGACCACGGAGTGAACTATAATTCCAAGCTCCAACACCTATCACATGTGTTTAATATAAACATATGAAATGGTCAATTTTTATTGTTAAAGCTTATATCGTTTAAAAGTGGTACGTTTATGTAGTGTACTAACCATAGCGATGACACGGTACCGCAATAACTTTGTACCAGAAGAATCGCCATCTTTTGGAGTTAATGTAATGCCATGACCATGACTATGACCATGAGTTACAATCGGATTCGCTCTCTCCTGATCACCGTTACTAGCAGCGGGCACGATCTCACTACCATTCTTGCTAGTGTAGAAGCTAGTAGCCATGGAGTCAATGGCTAGAGTGACGAGACCTGACAACATAGCAACAAAGCCCGTGAATGGAAACTTGTGCCATGGATCGTCCTCTAGACATTCCGATGACAACATCTCGAAAGAATCGGGCAAAACGTGCATGAAACTTGTTCCCAGGATGATCCCCGATGCGAAAGCCTTAACGATTGTGAAAATGTTTCCATCCGGATGGAGGAAAGGGACATATCGACTGAAGAGAGGAGCCGAGACGCCTATCATGCTGGTTAGGAGAATGGCTACAATGGATATGATTTTTAGAGGTAAGGCTTTAGTTTTGTTGACGCATGGGTTTGTTGACTCGGCTTCACACTCTTCTGGCGCCGTTGACATCGCCGGAGATATGATGAAGCTAACAAGGATTAGGGCAAAGAAGAAGAGCTTCATGAGTGTTGCAGTCGAAGCCGCCATTATAAATTATTTTAGAAACACTTCTCTTTGTTGAATGTTTTGTATTCTTGTTCTATTTATGTTTGTTACGACTTAGGCTTATATAGGAAAAAAAATGGACGGGCTATTTTCATGCCGGAATTTTGCTGACGTGGAATATATTTCATCTTAATATGCTAAAAGAATAACACGTAGGCGAAATAACTATTATTAATGTTGGGATTTGGTGAAATTGCAATGTTCTTGCCCACGTACGTAATATGGAATTGTACGGATCTTGCCTTTTCACAAGTCGTACGGTCATATATCTTGTGGCATTGTTTACAGCATTTAACTGATAATCTTTTAGACGTTATGCTTTATTAAAAAAGGGGTTGTGATCCATTTTAAACCCCTCAACTATAAACGTAATGAAAAAATTCCTCAAGTATTAGTTCGTTAATAAAAAAATCATTCCGTCTACAATAACATTAAAATCTTAAACGGCCGATATTAAACCAAAACTATGCATTTTGTGCTGTTTAAAACGACGTAGATAGTGATAAAACGACATGATTGCTTACAAAAAAACATCAAGGTGTTTAAAATCCCGAAATTCAAATAGTCAAAATCTCCAAAATTTTAAAATCCCCAAATTCTTTTATAAACCCTAAATGGCGAACCTTAATTTCAGATAATGAGATTCTCTAAAGATTTTGTGGCTAGAAAGTCGATTAGGAGAGATTGGGACATATTGATTGTGAAGATTAAAACACAATCGAGAGGTAAACCGGAGGATAGCGACAATTTGGTATGTATCGAATTTACTCAACAAAGAGGACCTGATTCAGTTTGAGCTTGCAAGATGACGAGGTAATTGGACCTATTTCGAAGGCTAATTTTCCAGTTTGTCAAGTTTTGACTTTTCTTATATATGATAAAATTGGACTCAATCGTATTTAACCGTGAAACTGATAAACATTGTGGTCAATTAGTCTTATAATAATTCAACGTAGTTTGGTACGAGAATGATTATAATCATACATTTGATTATGTATTGAGATTTCTAACTATTGCTTATGACGTGATGTTTCGATGACCATATTTTATTCCTTTTGTCATTGTTGATATTTTATCATTGTTAATTTGTATACAGGACGATATTCTTCCAGTTACATGTCAGAGGCTACTGGGCAGCAGATGGTTCATACAACAGTGGTGCTATAAGACGTTGTAGGCTTGAATTTGAAAATCTGAGTTTAGTAATACTCGTAGATATGGTTTTGAGTGAAGGCGTTGCTGATCATATGAGTAAGTTTTCTTACTTTCCTTCTGGAATAGTCGACCAGAATCGAAAGGACTTGTGTGGTGATAGTGATGTTGAAGAAATGATTACTTATTCACATGAATTGGAAAGCATGAATCTATATGTCGTTAGGGCTGATGATCCATATCTAGATGATGTTCTTATTGGAGAAGAGGAGGAAGAAGAGGAACCAGAGAGTAATGGTGAACATACTGATTTTTATCGTGATGATTATGTTGAGACTGATGATTCAGATGATGATGGGGATAAAGCTGAGTTTTATGTAGGCCAGTCGTTTGTTTCCAAAGAGAGTTGTAAGGAGGCTATTGAGAAGTATGCTGTGAGAGAGAAGGTGAATATCTATTTTCAGAGATCTGAAAGGAAGAAAGTAGCAGTAGCATGTGTTCAAGATTGTTGTGAATGGAGGATATATGCATCGATAAACAGTCGGTCAGACAGTATGATCGTGCGATTTTATAAAGGAACACACAATTGTTACCCTTCAGGTGTTGTGGATCTCTACAGCGCACCAAAGATAGCAACTGAGTTTTTGAATGAGTTTAGGACTAATCAAAATTTGACTGCTGACCAAATAATGCAGAGGTTGGTTCTCAAAGGTCTTCGGGTTCCCAAAAAAAGTGTCAGAGTGAAAGACAGATTATGTTACACATAATCAGTGATGAGTATGCTGAGCAGTTTACAAGAATGTATGATTATGTTGAAGAGCTGAAGAGGTCTAATCCTGGTTCAACAATGATTTTAGGTACAAAAGATAAAAAATTTGAGAAGTTTTACACTTGTTTTGAATCTCAAAAAACAGGCTGGAAGAGTGCATGCCGACGTGTAATTCATTTAGATGGAACTTTTTTAAAAGGATGCATGAAAGGGCAACTATTAACTGCTGTGGGGAGAGATCCTAATGATCAGATGTATATCATTGCATGGGCTATAGTTCCAGTAGAGAACAAAGTCAACTGGGAGTGGTTCATGGAATTATTGCAAGAAGACTTGAGCTTGGAGCTTGGAAATGGTCTTGCACAAACTTCTGACCAACAAAAAGGATTGATATATGCTATTAAAAATGTACTCCCGTATGCAGAGCATAGAATGTATGCTAGACACATTTTTGACAACTTGAAGAAAAGACATAGACAAATGGGACATTTGCATAAGTTATTCTGGAAGTGTCCAAGAGCATACAACAAACAAGGATTTGATAGAATACTTGAGCAGATGAAGGGCATACACCTCGAAGCGTTAGCTATTTTAGAGAAGCAAAAAAAGAGCCTTATGTACTGTCATGCACTTTCAAATGGAAGAGGGTGGTATGAGGTTGATCATGGAAAAAATAAATATCGAGTCTGTGTACGAGAAGAAATTTCTTGCACTTGTAGGGCGTATGATGTGAGTGGTATACCTTGTTGTCATATTATGTCTGCAATGTGGGCTGAATATAAAGAGAAAAAGCTGTCAGAAACTGTAGTCTTAGATTGGTATTCAGTTGAAAAGTGGAAGATTTGTTATAGCTCGCTGCTTTTTCCTGTGAATGGGAGCGACTTGTGGGAAAAACATACTGATGTTGTTGTCATGCCTCCTCCAGACAGGATCATGCCAGGAAGACCAAAAAACAATGACAGAATCCGTGATCCAACCGAAGAAGCTCCTTCTACTTCTGCGAAAATATCGGTAAATTTCAAATGCTTTATAATATGTGATCCATTAGATATGCTTGAAAATGGTATTGTAATACACTTTTATTTGCAGACATGTAGCAATTATCGACAAACTGGACACAACAAACGCAAATGTACTTTTCCATCGGTGTCTAACCCTACCAATCTAGAAGAAGTTCCGGCTGCACATGCGAAAGTTATAGTGGTAACTTTTAAATGCTTGATATCATGGTATCCCTTAAATTTCTTGGAAATACTCTTGTAATACATGCACTTTTATTTGCAGACATGCAGCAATTGTCGACAAATCGGGCATAACAAACGCAGATGTAATTTACCACTGGTGCCTAAACCATCCAATCTGCCTCCAGGAAGACCTTCAAAGAGACAAAAGACGATATGCAGATGAATGAACTCAACTTGTCTATGTTAGGATTTTGATAAACTCGATTTGTCTACGTTAGAATTTTGAATGACATCGGCTTTTAGAATGTAAACCATGTTGCTTTTTTGGGATTTTGATGTTGCAATAGGTTCAATTTATCTTTGGTTTGGAAAACAAGTGTTGCAGGAGGCTGAAATATCATATTGTTTATATCTCTATCAATGTGTCTATTTTTATCCTCGTTTGTTTTCTCGATTGAAATTTTACACCCCTACTCATGAATTGTTTTTTTTTTTCTTTGTCTCTCAAACTGACAACATAAACAACAACTACGAATCATCAACAACATCCAAATTGAAATCGAAACAACAACTACGAATCAAGCTCCAGAAAAGACATGTCCATGAAAGAGAGATTCGATACCAATCGTCAACAAAATCTTTTGAAATTAACACAATCTTGATTAGAATCGAGTTATCTGAGCTCCGTTGCTCCGTTGCTCCATTGTAGCAAAAATCAATTTCAATGAAGAACCCTAACTTTCAATATGGGGTTTTGCAAAGCACCTGTCATTTTTTTTTTTGACACAAAACGCATAGTTTTGGTTTAACTTCGGTCATTTAAGGTTTTAACGTTACTGTAGACGGAAATTTTTTTTTATTAACGAACTAATACTTGAGGGGTTTTTTCATTACGTTTATAGTTGAAGGGTTTAAAATTGATCAAACTATACTGCGGTTTTTTCATTAAAAACCCAAAAAAAACTATTTTAAAAGTGTTTCATAGTTGACAGAAACAATGTTGCATATAAACTACGATTAAAGCTTAAAGAAACATTAAATATGATTTTTTTTTTTGTAACGACGAACAAGAAAACAATAAATAGTTATTGAAAAGAAAAAAATGTCACCAAGAGAAGTTGCGCTACAGAAACCAACCAAGGTTTGAACCTTCTTTGAGTTAATAACTTGAGTTAACCATTAATAATAATAATAAGGGAGAATTTGCTTAATAACAAAAAATAAATTAAAAATTTAACCAAAATCTCCTAAAATAAGTGGTCATGATATTGCCACATGGGAAATTTTGGTTAGATAGTAAGGAGGGATTTTTTTGTTAGTTTTGTCAATTTCTCTAATAATAATTTATTATGAACGGAAAAAGCTGAGATAGAAAGAAAAAAATTGTTTTATTAAAAATTTAGCATCGATATCCGAATTTCTTCTAAACGCGCGACTAGTCATTTTCCCTTGGTAAAAAGTTTTCCGCATGCCCACTACATGTAATTAAAACATCCGAGTCAAACCTAAATGACCAGGTGATTCACACGCAAAGTTTGAATACAGTGAAATTGAACATGGATGTTAGCGAATTTATTCCCATGGCCCTAGACCCAATACCATTGCGCCACTACATGCGGGTTAAGAGAAATCAACTTGGCTCGAACTTTCAACATTATGGAGGTATAAAAATATATTTTCTTGGCTTGAATGGATATCATCAACTATAATATATATTTTTTTTTGAATGAATGTAAAATTCTTATTCAATCAAAAGCATTCTTACAACAAGTGTGACATTAATTTGAAAGTTTTTTGAGATTTGCTATAATATAATATAATAGCAACTTGAAAGAAAGAAGGTGGTTAAGAGTCTTGCGTGGCAAGCCACAGAAGTCTCGTTTCCTCATATTTAAAGTTTCCGGTGAGACGAATTGAAATCAAGCGATTGCGGACATTTTTCCGGATTAGATTGATGATCCTTGCGGTTGTAGATTTTGCTTCCCCATGCCTTCGATTGTTACGCTCTCGCCAAATATGGTACAACGTCGCTTGGAAGGCGTATCGGAAGAGGAACTGTTTACCTTTGTTGTAGCCTGAGTTGATTAGAAGCCTCACCAGTTGGTTCCAATCGCTAGAGTAGTCAAGTGAGAGTAGTTTGGTCATAAGCGTTTGCCATATCTTGGTTGAGAAACGACAACTGAAAAAAAGATGGTCCCGACTTTCTTCCTGATTATCGCATAAAACACAAAAGGAATTCACCGCCGTGTTCCAAGATTTCATCCTGTCACCGGTTGAAAGCCGGTTGTGAAATGCTATCCAGGTCAAGAAAGAATATTTAGGTGTAGCAAACATAAACCACACGCTCCGATGCCACTCCATCTTCGTCTTATCTCCCCTTACAAGTCTCACTGTGTTTCGAGTTACAAACTTTGTCGAGAAATTATTTTCCCCACACTTCCAAAGAATTATATCCTCAGCAACATTAGATCGCTTCCTCTGTTTCACAATTTCTTCTTCAATGTTGTTTAACATCGACGATCTATGGTTTCGGTTTCGATGAGTAGAGAGCACCCATTCCACGGAAGCATGGGAAGGGATTCCCAAGTCGATGAAACCTCTCGGGCCAGTGTGCAAAAAGAGACTTCCCATTGTATTCCAATTGTCATGCCAAAAAGATGTATTTTTCCGTTATTTGCATCGGTCCGAATGAATGCCTTTGCTACATTTCGATACTTCAACAACTTCTTCCACATCCAAGACCCTTTGTAAGACCTCTCTTTAGCTTCCCAAAAAGTTTCTTTGTGTAGGTAACAACATTTAATCCATCGAACCCATAGGTTTGGATGAGAAGTTAAAATTCTCCAAATAAGTTTAAGGCAACATACCTGATTAGCTTCCTTTATAGACTTAACTCCTAGTCCGCCTTCATCTTTTGGTTTACAAATGTTAAATCAAGCAATTTTTGTTTTTTTCGAGTTTAAGTCAGGCCCAGACCAGAGAAAAGCAGAACAAAGCTTCTCAAGCTCCTTCACACAGCCGTTGGGTAAGCGATATGCACTGATCCAGAAATTGATAATGCCCGACACGACAGAGTTAAGAAGCTCGAGCCTTCCGGCATAGGTTAAAAAACGTGTTGTCCATGAACACATTTTTGATCTAATGCGTTCCACGAGGGGCATGTAATCAGATACCGTCATTTGTTTTGTAAGTAGAGGTAGGCCTAAGTATCGTACCGGTAGCTGTCCCATTTTGAATGGAAAATGTGTGATAATATCTTGTTTATCCCTTGTTGAGATTCCAGCCACATACAAAGTTGATTTCTCTAAACTTATCCTCAGGCCAGATCAGACAGCAAACTCGTCAAAGATTCCAATTGTTCCCTCTATCGAACGTCGTCTTCCGTCCACAAACACCATAAGATCATCAGCGAAACACAAGTGCGTTAATTGTATTTGCTTACACTTAGGGTGATATCCTATTTTTCTGTCTCTTGCCGCTTTATCCAGCATCCTGGATAGCACATTCATACAAATCACAAAGAGATACAGGGACAAAGAACAACCTTGTCTAAGCCCTCTTTTACTTCTGAAAAACCCTGCTAATTCACCATTAACTTGCACGGAGAAAGAGGCTGTCGTGATGCATAGACTGGCCCAGTGGATGTATCTCTCCGGAAGATTCAAAGCTTTGAGTGTATTAAGAAGAAAATCCCACTGAACAGAATCAAAAGCTTTCTCGATGTCAATTTTCATTGCACAACGGGCCGATATAGAATCCTTATGATAGTCTTTGACTAATTCCGTTGCGAGCAGGATGTTTTCCATTAGAAGTCGCTCTTTAATAAATGCGGATTGGTTCTGAGAAATAACCCGTGGCAAGATACCTTTTAGACGATTGGCGAGAATCTTTGATATGACCTTGTAAATTACGTTATAAAGCGATATTGGCCGATAATCTCTCATTTCCATAGATTTATCTTTCTTCGGGATCAGGGCTAAGATCGTTGAGTTGAGACCCTTTGGAAGGAAACCTTTGACAAAAAATGACTGGATAGCCATAGTAAAATCATCTCCTATAATGTGCCAAACCGATTTGTAAAACTCACTTGTAAAACCGTCAGGCCCGGGGGATTTGTTATTTGGCATATCAAATACGACCTTTTTAATTTCCTCCTTCGTGACTTCTTTTCCAAGCATATCTTTATCCACATCTGAACAACGAAAATCAAGAAGATCCTGTAGTTGCTCGATAGTCATACCTTCAAAATCACGCGGTTGTGTTGAGAGAAGGTCGGTAAAGTGTCACTCTGCTTCTGTTTTAATGTCGTCTTTGTTCCTTAACAGATCTCCAGTAGAGTTCCTAACCTCTCTTATTGAATTCCCCATTCTCCTAGCTTGAATCATTTTATTGCAATAAGAATTATTACGGTCTCCCACATTCAACCAGTGTAGTTTGGATTTTTGTTTGAGAAATCCCTCTTCTAAATCTGCAAGGTGTTGCCATTTATTCAGAGCCAGACTCTCATCCACCATGTTCTGTGTTGTCGGATTACTCAAAGTCTCACTTTGCTTGTGACAAAGATCTTCATAGGCCTCCTTTGTTCTCCGAGATAAATCCCCAAGATGTTCTTTACCCAAATTCCTTAACTCCGGTTTAAGCGCTTTTAGCTTCTTGGTAAAACGGAAAAGAGCTGAAGTGGATATGAATAAGGGATGTGTTTTCTTCCAAGAATTCTCAACAATCGGGATGAATTCCGGTATGGTAGTGAGAATGTTTGAAAATTTGAATGGCTTCCTTACTTTACCATGATCGGAATAAAATTCTACTCTTCCTCTTAAGTGATCGGAACAGCCTCCGGCTCCGAATACACTATAAGCTTGAGGAAACTTTTCAGTCCACTCCTCATTGACTAGAATCCGATCAAGCTTTTTGCATACTAATCCATTTTCTCTTTTATTACACCATGTGTAAAGAGGGCCATGGTATGGAAGATCCTGCATAGAACAACGTAGGACTATGGATTGAAAGTCTCTCATACCACGAGTTACCGTTGGAGAGTGATCATGATTTGAATGCTCTTGCCCTGCTAAAATCTCATTAAAATCTCCACATATCATCCAAGGCTTCTTTCGAAACAAAGGTGAATCACAGTGATCATGAAGATCAGACCATAATTCTTTTCTTTCTTCAACAAAATTTGACGCATAGACGAAGCTACAGATACGCTGTGATAAGCTGTCCACTTTTAAACACCGGAGTTAGTCGCACATTCTCCTTCCAAAGAATCCAGATACGTCCCAATCTCCCATACTCATAATTGGAATAAACTGACCAACCTTTAAATACGGATAAGATGAGCTTGGGTGCTTTACTTTCCTTCACTCTCGTCTCCAACAAACCCCCAAACTGCATATTACCACTATTTATCCAATTCCGAATGATGGAATGCTTCGATGATTTATTTAAGCCTCAAATATTCCAAAAGAAGCTAGACATTAAGGTTTGGTTTTTTGGACTTTCTTGCTCGTTGCGTCAAGGGTGTTATCCTTGATGTTCTGAGCAATTTGTTCCGATAGAATTCTATGAGTTGACTTTGAGGCACGAGGTAGTGAAGGACGGATAGCATGATCTTTCCTCTGCTCTCTGTTTAGGTCTCTGATTTCAGAGGTATTACTTGATTCTGAAATCACTTCTCCTTCTTCGACTTCCTCACCCTTGTCTTCATCATTGTCCTCTCCTTCTTTAATACTATCATCTGTAGCCGCTAAAATTGAGAAACGTGATGGTGAGATGATGTTCTCAGCTTCTTTTAAACTCTCCACCGTATTTAAATGTCTTCTTCTTCTTGTTGGAGAAACTTCATTCCAATTTCCGGCAGTTGTTGATATAACTTCCGACTGGGGTTGATCTACTAGGACCGAGTCATTGTCAGTTGGGTTATTCACCATCGGTTCATCCTCCCTAGCAGCTCCCTGCTCCGGAGTTGTCTCGTTCCCCTGAATTATTTCCACTAACTGTACATGAGCGATATGCTCTGTTTCAGTCAACTTAGATGCCGAAGTTCCCATTTGGTCCGAGATGTTCTCCTTCTCCTTCACATTCTCTTCCTCTACTGGAGATGGATTATTTCCTTCACATAGCTCAGAGGTGGTCGATTCCAAGTTCTTGACTTTCTCATGTGAGATAGTCTTCTCCCTTTCTTCCTCCACTCTCTTGAAGATGGTCTTCTTTGAGTTAAGGACACATGTTTTTGATAAATGTCCCCATTTATCACAAGTATGGCATCTTGGCGGAAGCCAAGGATACGAAAACTCAACAACAACCTCCTCATTCTTCTTTAACTTGAATTGATGGGACTTAGGTAGCTCTTTTGTTAAGTCAACCTCGACGAACACCTTCAAATTTGGTGCAACTCTCTGTATCTGGGTGAAGTCTTTTTGGGTCTTCCACTGCACTAGCGAGAAAGCCTAAACCCTTCCAAGAGAACATAGAGTGTGGAACGTTTTTCAGCGTAATCCACATGGGCATTCAACTATAATATTTATACCTATCTAACCGAAAAACATGTACATACCTATTAACATATATATAATATTGAATGGATATCATGTCTGGAGAACTTGATTTCTGTCCAGTGCATTTTATCGGACCATCGCTGAAGAAACAATTGCAAATAGTTTAAGATTCGGTTTAGTATCCAATTATAGTGTTAAGCCTTTTTAACTTATAAGAGCGTATAATTTAATTTGCAGATTTAAATGGAACTAATGCTATAAAAAACTTAATAGGCGAAGTATAACTTAAATTAAAAAACTCACATTACAATAGAAAGATAATAACGAAAGCACAATAGCATAAAAATCACATTTCGTTTCTTCTTATGATACAGAAAAATGAATTGCTTACACTCATTGAAACATAATCACGGTTTCACAGAAATCGGAAGTATAATGTTAGTGTTTAAGCCCACTTGGCGAGGATTGACATTCCACCGCAGCCAAGTAGAGCGGCAAAGACACACTTGATCTGAAGCTTGATGCTGCCTTGGAGCTTTGGTCCCATAAACTCGGCCGCTAGAAGGTCGACAAGGGCCATGTAGATGAGCAGTCCTGCTGAGCAGGCGTTGAGAAGCCCGACAGTTATCAATGCGGTTGGGCTGTTATCCCTGTAAATGCTCGACAATGCAATCCCTAGAACGATTCCAAATGGTGTTGTAACCGCGAAAAAGAAAGCCATTACGAATTTTTTCACATTCGTATATTCCGCCTATTCACAATATTCACAATTTACAATATTTTATTAGTAAACATTGATGCAATATATATAAGATAATGGATATGGATAATTAAAGTTATATTTCAAATTTGTTATTTAAATTTTTGTTTCTACTTCCCTGTATCAATGTAGTTTCGGGTTTACCTGGAGGATGCAACCGCCGAGACCCATGCCTTCAAACATTTGATGGAAACAAAGAGCTGCAATGAGACCTTTAATGGTGCATGTGTCATTTGTTGCACCTAACGATAGTCCAATGACCACGGAGTGAACTATAATTCCAAGCTCCAACACCTATCACATGTGTTTATATAAACATATGAAATGGTTAATTTAATTTATTAGAACTTATATCATTTAAAAGTGGTACGTTTATATAGTGTACTAACCATAGCGATGACACGGTACCGCAATAACTTTGTACCAGAAGAATCACCATCTTTTGGAGTTAATGTAATGCCATGACCGTGACTATGACCATGAGTTATCATCGGATTCGCTCTCTCCTGATCACCGTTACTAGCAGCTGGCACAATCTCACTACCATTCTTGCTAGTGTAGAAGCTGGTAGCCATGGAGTCGATGGCTAGAGTTACTAGACCCGACAACATAGCGACAAAGCCCGTGAATGGAAACTTGTGCCATGGGTCGTCCTCTAGACATTCTGATGACAACATCTCGAAAGAATCGGGCAAAACGTGCATGAAACTTGTTCCCAGAATGATCCCAGACGCGAAAGCCTTGACGATTGTGAAAATGTTTCCGTCCGGATGGAGGAAAGGAACATATCGACTAAAGAGAGGAGCCGAGACACCTATCATGCTGGTGAGGAGAATGGCTACAATGGATATGATTTTTAGAGGTAAGGCTTTAGCCTTGTTGACGCATGGGTTTGTTGACTCGGCTTCACATTCCTCTGGCGCCGTTGACATCGCCGGAGATACGGTGAAGCTAACAAGGATTAGGGCAAAGAAGAAGAGCTTCATGAGTGTTGTAACCGAAGCCGCCATTATAAATTATTTTAGAAACTTCTCTTTTGTTTTTGTTTTCTTGAATGTTTTGTATTCTTCTGGGTTTTATTTAGGCTTGTTACGACTTAGGCTTATATAGGACAAATGGACGGGATAATTACATGCCGGAATTTTGCTGACGTTGAAAATATTTCATCTTAATATGGAAAAAGAATCACACGTATAGGCTAAATAATTATTTATGTTGGGATTTGGTGAAATAGCAATGTTCTTGCCCACGTACGTAATATGGAGTTGTACGGATCTTGCACTTTTACAAGTCGTATGGTCACAGAAATATATATATATATATATATAATAGTATATCAGTAGTTTTCTGACATTATGTCTACATGATTGAAGTTATTATTTTATAGGTTTGATGATGTATGTCAAAAAATAAAACTATTTTAAAAGGTGTTGCAAAGTTGACAAACAATTTAAATAGAACGCTTTTTATGCAAAAAAAAAAAAAAGTTGACAAACAAAAATTATTGCAAATAAGCTATATATGTAAGAAACGTCAGATTAAAATCATAACGTAGGAAAATATTTGTGAAGAAGAAACAGACAATAATAGCCTAAATTTTTTTTGTTAAAGCATTAGTCAATCACGGCAAGGCCCGACTAAATGATTTATTCTTAATAAAAAAGATGAAAAAGAAAGACAATTAGGAGAACTTGGTTCGAACTTTCAACATTTTGGTGTTTTTTTGTTACAAAGAATATCATCAATTATAATATTTGTATCTATTTAACCATACAACATATATATTGATACATTTTACCTCTTTCATAATTTTGATTCAATACATATGTTAAATTTTATTCCATTACATAAAATAAAATATTTATCATAATATTATTGGTTTATAAACTTCTTTTGTGTGTGGGAGAGCATCTGGTGGGACATTGGTTCTTATGATCAGAGAAGAAACAGATATTTTTTTTTTTGGTAGTATATGCACACCGATTGTTAGAGGCACAGAGAGTTAGAGCCGTGGAGCTCAGGGTCATTGTTATTTTTGTGTATTGGAATTTTTCAGATAATTAAAATCTCCCTAAAACAATTAAAAAAAATGAAAATAATAATAGCACGAATCCATGCTGGTTAGATAGTGTGTGCATTTATCTAGAATTTTATTTCTGTTCACTGCAATTTATCTGACTATTCCAAGTAGTTCAAGATTCGGTTTCGAATATCCAATTATAGTAGTGTTAAGCCTTATATAATGTAGGTTTTTACATTTACATATAAGGATTAGTTTTTTGTTCTTTTAAGAGTAATTCTCAAAAATATCACAAAAATAAATTTTTATTTCAAATATACATTAGTTTTTTTTTTAAAATACCACTAATTAAAAGTTTTATTTTTTCAAAAATACCACAAAATTAAAACTAAACTTTAAACCCTCAAAACTAAACCTTAAACCCAAAATACTAAATCCAAACCCAAACATTTAAAGTATAAATTTTTAAAATTATTTTTAGTGTTTGTGGTATTTTTGGAAAAACAAAAATTTTAGTGGTATTTTTGAAAAAAATCAATAATGATATATTTGGAATAAAAACATATTTTAGTGGTATTTTAAGGAATTGCTATTCTTTTAAGTTTTAAGTGTGCATTTTAATTCGTAGATAAAAAAGAAATTGGAAATCGCTTAAAAATACAAATATTAAATTAAAAACTCACAATACAATAGATATACAAAAAAAAAAAGCACAATCGCTTGGAAATCACATTAATTTTTATGAAACAGAAAAAATATATTATTTACACTCACTTAAATATAATTACAGTTCCATAGAAATTGGAAATATGATGTCATGCCCACTTGGCGAGGACTGACATTCCGCCGCAACCGAGCAAAGCCGCGGCGAAGCAGTTAATCTGAAGCTTGATGCTTCCTTGGAGCATTGATCCCATAAACTCCGCAGCTAGAAGATCTACGAGGGCCATGTAAATGAGCAATCCTGCGGAGCATGCATTGAGTAACCCGACCGTGATTAATGCGGTTGGACTGTTGTCCTTGTAAACGCTCGACAAGGCTATACCAAGAGCGATCCCAAACGGTGTTGTAACCGCAAAGAAAAAGGCCATCACGAATTTCTTCACATTTGTATACTCTGCCTGTTATAAGAAATTGTATATACTTCTCAAAATGTTGTATGTTATTATCTTTTATATCTTATTTTATAAAGGAGAATGCATTCAAAATTATAACTCATTAGATCGTGACATGTGTCATTTTAATTGAGATGATGACACGTGTTAATATACTAACGTATAGAGTTAATTTTAATTTTAATAATATTTTCTTTTTATCTAAAAGTTAAAAAAAAATACATCATCGCAAAAAAATAATATCCTAACGTAATAAAAAAAAGTCAATGTCCTTCTGTAAAAAAAAAATGTCATTAAAAAAAAGAAAAATTTCTAAACAAAATGTCACTAAAAAGGTAAAAGGAAAATTTGTAAAAAATGTCATTTAAAAAAGGTAAAAGAGATAATTTGTAAAAAATATCATTAAAAAAGAGGAAAAATTTATTTCATGTCAATACGTTTAAAAATAAAAAAAGAAAAAATGCTATAACTAATCGAGAAAGAAAGGAAAAAAAAAACATTGGAAAAATTTGTAAAAAAAAATGTCATTAAATAAAGGTAAACGGAAAAATTTGTAAAAAATATTATTAAAAAAAGGTAAAAAGGAAAATTTGTAAAAAAAAAAATACCATTAAAAAAGGAAAATTTGTTTCATGTCAATACGTTTAAAAACAAAAAAGGAAAAATGTCATAACTAATCGAGAAAGAAAAGAAAAAAAATACATCATTCAAGTAAATCATGAATTCGAGAGTTCCACAAATCGATCAAAACTATTTTACTTTAAATTTTGCCCAACGTGAGTGTGACACGTAGGCAAAATCGTAACTCACCAGATCGTGACATGTGTTAATTTTAATTGAGATTGTGACACGTGTCAATATATTAATATAAAAATATAAATTTTCTTTCTCTACATTATTTATTTCTTAAATCAAAGTGTAGTGTAATTAAAAGGAAATAATAGTCTAAAAAAAAAAGACATGTTATTAAAAAAAAATTAAAAGGAAATAGTAAATCAAAAAGACTAAAAAAAACAAAATAAGACAAATTATTTATAATTGTACTGTAACTAAAATGAAATAATAGTAAAAAAAAGAAAATAAGACATATTATTAAAAAATAAAAAGGAAATACTAAATAAAAAAACTAAAAAAGGAAATTAAGACAAATTATTTCCAATTTCTAAAAGTATAAGTGCGGCATATAAAAAATTGATATTCATGAGATTACGACATGTTTTGTTAATACTTTTAAATTTATTTACTAATATATTTTGTTAATTTTCATACTATTTGTTTAACACTAATGACGTATATAGACATAAATTTGATAGAATGCATTATGCATATATTATTTTGATATGAAAATTTTGGGTATTATTGATTGACAAGGAATGCATAGAGTAAAAATATGGTTTTAATATTATGGATGAAATACATGAGTTGTATTGCGAGATGAAATACGTGGAGTTGAAATTCAATTTGAAATAAAGTTACTAATCAACATCTAAAATAAGTGTGCGAATAACAATCAAAATCTAAATATTTACATCAACAAGATTTAACATATATTTCTTACATTTTCATAAATGTTATCTTTATGAAATTTAATTGATTACCGACATGTTTTACTTTATTTTTTATTATTTATAAATAAGTTATAATTAAAACTCCGCGTATTACGCGGGTCCTAATCGAGTATGGTTATAATTCCCAAAATATAGAATTTAAGAAAAATACTAAAAAAATGCATTTTTTTCAAGGGCACTTTTTTAATTGAAAAATATGTTTATCAAAAGGAACACTTATTCACATTAATATCCTTGAATATGTTTGTGTTATGGTTTATTTTTTTTTAGATTTGATAAAAATATGTATATATATATATAGTGCTAGTAGCAATTATTTGAAAAAAAAAAAAAAAAATATATATATATATATATATATATATATATATATATATATATATATATATATTCTGGTCTTAATTTTATCTTCATTTTAGGTGTATTAGGCATTTTGTTTTGTTAAGTATTGTTTCGGTTTGGGACCAGAGATCAGAACGGATTTTGATTAAAAAAAAAAAAAAACCTGGAGGATGCAACCGCCGAGACCCATGCCTTCGAACATTTGATGGAAGCAAAGAGCTGCAATAAGACCTTTAATGGTGCATGTGTCATTTGTTGCACCTAGGGATAGTCCAATAACCACCGAGTGAACTATAATCCCAAGCTCCAATACCTAAATTTACACATAAAATCGTCCAATATATGAATATTAAAATTTCGGAATTTATAGTACTTTCCATGTAACGAGCTAAATGAGCTTGTAATGAAGAACTGACCATGGCGATAACTCGGTATCGCAATAGTTGTTTTGAGCATGTAGAGCTATGTTCTTTAGTTGTTATTGGCAAATGATCGATTTGAATTATCATCGGAGTAGTCCTTCCTTCGCCATCGTCAGCTACAGCTTTCTTGGTATAGAGACTTGTAGCAATGGAATCGATAGCGAGAGTTACAAGACCCGACAACATAGCGACGAAACCCGTGAAGGGAAATTTGTGCCACGGATCGTCTTCAAGACATTGAGAGGACAACATCTCGAAAGAATCGGGCAAAACGTGCATGAAACCGGTTCCAAGGATGATTCCTGACGCAAAGCACTTGACGATCATAAAGATTTTACTGCCTGGACTCAGGAACGGGACATAGTGGCTAAAGAGAGGAGCCGCGACTCCGATCATGCTTGTCACGAGGATGGCCACGATTGCTATGATTTTGAGGGGTAAGGCTTTGGTTTTGTCGATGCAAGAGTCCGTTGACTCGGTCTCGCATTCTGCCGGAACCGTTGAGATCGCCGGAGAGATTGCGACGGAGGTTAGGAGGAGTACGAGGAAGAGTATATTCATGTGTTGTGTGGTCGTAGCCATTTTTTAACTCTTTTTTTTTGTTGTAGTAAAATGTAAATGTTTGTTATCTTCAAGTTTTGTGTATGTTTTACAACGATCATATATATAGGACTCTAATGTGCTGGTTGATTTTATATGTGATGTTATTGACATGGAATATTATTCGTTTTATATCTAGGGAGAAAAAAACGCATGACACACGAGTTAACGTCAATAAAAATAAAAATATTGGAATTCCTTAAAATACCATTAAAATATATTTTTGTTTCAAACATACAATCACTTAGTTTTTTTTTCAAAAATACCACTAAAAATTTTGTTTTTCCTAAAATACTATAAACACTAAAAATGAGTTTTAAAAGTTTATAATTTAAATGTTTAGGTTTGGGTTTAGTATTTTGGATTTAAGGTCTAGTTTTGAGGGATTAGGATTTAGTTTTTAGAGTTTATGATTTAATTTTGAGGGTTTAAATTTTAGTTTAAATTTTGTGTTATTTTTGAAAAAAGAGAATTTTTAGTGATATTTTTGTAAAAAAAACTAAGTAATGGTATATTTAAAACAAAAACTTATTTTTGTGATATTTTTGAGAATTGCCCGTAGAAATATAGTAAGAGATGTGCTGCCCAAAAATAAAATAAAAATAGTAATATGAATTTGAAATCTTATGTTTAAATAGAAATGCTTAGGCCTGGACTTTCGGTTTGTTCGGGTTTTTCGGTTCGGTTTATTCGGTTTTCGATTTATTCGGTTTTTAGAAAATATCTCCGAATTGAACCGAATATAATTCGGTTTCGGTTCGGTTCGGAAATCGGTTTATTCGGTTCGGTTTTGGCTAATATAATGTGTTCCGAACTGAACCGAATTCAATCATATATCTCGGTTTATTCGGTTAATTTGGTGAAAATACATTAATTAAACAGTTATGTTCGATGATTTCGGTTACTTTCACAAAATTCGGTTTATGGAAACTCAGATCCAACAAGAGAGAGGAGACAGCTTGAATGGAAACTCAGATCCAGGGAGAGTCGTCCTCAAACTCCCAACCCGAAGAGAGAGCCAAGACAAACCATTAAACCGGAGTTGCTACTGAGCACCACGGCGGAGCAAACAGCCAACGCGAAAGGAGGGTCGAGACAGAGGGAAACTGAATCTCACGGCAAGAAAAGCAGACGGTCCTTGAGCGAATCAACTTGCTGCCTAGGACCCAATAATCGAACAGCCTCGACCACCAACTCAAGGCCTGGAGAACGCTAGCCGGCGAGAGTCTTCAATCACACCCAGACGGAGGAGCAACCAGATCCGAATCAACCACCAAAAAATCTCCAACAAAGAGGACACTGAATTGAAGAGGAGGAAGAGAGCCATCCTCTCACGGCGGAGATGACGAACACCTCCAACCGGAGAGGGAGGCCAGAGCAAGAAGAGGAGGCGGAGAGAAGAAGAGGAGGCGGAGAGAAGAAGGTTGGAGAGAGAAGGGAAAAGGAACGATTGTCTTTAATTGAGATATATTAGAGGGATTGAAGTTTATGTTTAGTAAATTAGGTTAGTTCTCGGTTTAGAAAAACCGATCGGTTTTTATTTGCCGAACCGAACCGAACCGCTAACCGATTAAATTTTCAAAACTCGTCGATCGGTTTATAGCTTATAACCGAATTGAAACAGAAAACCGAAAATCTCGGTTCGGTCGGTTTGGTTTACTTCGGTTCCAACCGTAAGTCCAGGCCTAGAAATGCTTGCTTTAACTTATTTCATATGCATATAGTGGGCCCAAATATTTTGGAGGTTTGTCATGAGATTAACATCTTTATTGATTTGATAATTAAATACAACGTTTTAAGGTTTCATTTATAGAACTAAGTAGAAAATAACTGTAATAAATATCTTTCCAATGCTTTATTCTTCTTGTTTTTTTTTTTCTACAATTCGTACACTATCAGATTTTAATCCGGATCATAGCAATTCGGCAACACTAGTATAAAACTATTATAATTCAAATTTCGATGTATTGTTAATTTTATTGATAGCATGATTTTTGTGATTTCGATTTATCGGTTTTTTGGGTTAAATTCCACTGTTGTGTTTCGAAACGTCCACTAAAATGCAATGGAATACGATCAGCCGATTAGATCGTCTATTTGGTATTTGGAGATTAAATAGTCTATTTATCGACACAAATTAATTGTAATTTATAAAATATACTATGATTCAACCTTCAAATAAGTATATAAAGTGATGTACTAAAAAAAATTGTTTTAACTAAAATTGTCTCGCTTTTTTTTTTTTTACGCTAACTCAACTCACACACTTACACTACTGAATTTAAATGCAATTTATAACACGGCGATGATATTGATACACATCACTTTGGTTAGAAACCATGATTGTCCCACTTTTATATATTGCTTTTATTTAAACATACTAGAATGTTGTTTTATAAACTTTATCTAATATCTTGACATGTGACATGTTGTATCCGTGACATCTGTCATCTCCCTATCTGTATTTCATATTTTATATAACTAAAACATAACTGAAATTTTATTTTAAATTTAGTATCATATATTCCCTATCGCTTCATTCCGTGGAATTTCATTCTGGCCAGGCTCACGCCGATGGAGGATTTCAGCTTCATTCATGCTTTCGATTGTTAATAAGTCAACGTTAATTATATGATTAAAATAAAATTAACATTAATCTACAAAACTACAATTATACAAGATTTTGGATTTGATTGGTAACAAACTTAATAAATTTACAATCATTTTACAATTTGTAATGTTTTAGATTGTACCAATCACAAAAGCGATACTAAAAACTTACACTCAGTTTTATTTGTACAGTTTTTTTTTACGGTTACTTTTTACAGCTGTGCACTATGCTGTAACAGCTTACAGCTCCAACTTACAATTGGAAAATTTATACCGCTTTAGATTACTAATCAGACCTTCTAATTTCTAAACATATCTAAATGAATTATAAAATTGTTTGACGCGAATAATCTTTGTGGGTTAAAGTACTAAAAGTAGAAGCCCTCTACTGTTGTTTTAGACCAGAAGAAATGTTACTAACTAATTGTTAATTTGGGTAATCAAGCTAATGATTGTTATATCTATTTTCGAATTTCTAGTTGCCATCAATGTTTTCTATTGCAAGAGAAAATATGCTCGCTAGTAACTTTTTACTTATTTTTCTTATTTTAGTACTTAAAATTTAAAATATAGTTATTTAACGTTGCACAAGTAAAAGAATACATATATGGAGTCACATTTTTTCTTTCTTTCTATTTTATGTAAATGAGGCAAGAACTTTAAGATTGTTGATTGTTTTAGACCAGAAGCAAGTAGATGTGGATTGAAGGAAATTTATTCAATCAGACATTTGGAACATTTTGATGTTGATAAATTTTGTGATGATTTAAGTGAATTTAGGAAAATTACTTTGATTTGTTTTATAAATCCTTAGAAAAGAAAATATTTTCTAAAATATTTCCAATAACATAAAATTTGAATGTATATTTAAAAATCATTAGTTATATAACTTAAGATCATATGTCCTTATCATAAGTTCATAACCAAAACATAGATTTTTAAAATTGGCATGTTTTTAACAATATCATATCATTTTATCTTATAACACAATATTACTTGTATGATATCACACTATTTATTCAAATCACATACGAAAAAGTGTTTCACTTATTCATGATTTTACCACCACAATATTTTGTTTACCAATTTTACTAAAAGTTATAGCTATCTAACAAATAATCCCTTATCTAACAATTTTAAAAGGAACGAACCTAACCCAGAAAATAAAAATCTACTTTTAAGTTTTTCAAAGGTGGGAGAGGCCTAATCGGAAGAGCCCGTCACCGCATCAGGCCCATTATTTTATATGCTTAGATTTTAGATAATTATTATTGATTATTGAATTTGGTTGAAACTTTGTTAGATAATTATTAATTATTGAATTTGAATACACGTGCGATATTTAAAGTTAAACACAGCATTTTCATCTGAGATTTTAAGAAAAATAACTTCACTCTGCAATTATTTTGTAAGTAACTAATCGTAAACGTAATTACGTTATTGTTATCAGGAATTGGTAAATTGACAATATGGCAAACTTTGCAAGAGAATGCCGCGAATTTTACGTTCAAATTTAAATAAAAAATAATAATAACACATATGTTATATCTCGATATCCTAGAAAAATAATAATAACACATATGTTATATCTCTTTTTCACATTTTTAAGTTACTATATATTTCGTCATTGCACTCGACTGTTTCCCAAAATGAGTAGATTGTATAAGGGATAATTCATTTTTAGTGGACGAAAACTCAAATATCAACGGCCGAAACTCATATTATATAATTCGGTATTATATCCAAATGATTCGATATTTATTCTATATATAGTCCGCGTAGCTTCTCAGCACAAGCATGAAGAAGCATCACCGACACCGATCCATTGGATCTTTCAATTTTTCTTATTATTACCATTTTCAGTAATGAATTTCTTTCTAGTATTCTATACTTAGAGAATATGTTTTTTTATCCTCTTCCAAAAGATAAGCAAAGCTTACCATATATATTTGCACGAAAATTTTAAAATACCTTTTCTCATTTCGTAAAGTTAAATGTTTTAGGTATCACATGTCCTTGTAGGACCAACTTTAATTATAAATCAATTAAAGTTTTATGAGCCAAATAATTGATAAAATTAAATTGATAAAATATGAATGAAACATAAATCAATGACAAATTATTTGGATCTAAGAATTAATTTTACTTATAAGGTTACGTAAGTTTATAACATTGTCCACATCGCTTATATGATTAAAAATCATATAAAATCACACTACTATGTTCAAAAGTGTGTACCTAGAAAGAAAGATGGTTAAGTCACACGCGTGCGCTGCCGCCGCTCGCTCGGCACGTGGTTCATGGGTTTCATATTTGGCACTTAGGCACTTGGGGCTCTAAGATTCTATAGTCGCGACTATAGTCTATCACAGTTGTATCCTGAAATTTAGAATCTCACAAATCCACCACAATGCGAGGGATTTTATGAATTAATGATAGAGATCATATCTCATTTCTGTGTCTGTTTTTTAAAATCGTTTTCATATATATCGCTTAATCTCTATCTTAATTTGCATTTCTTTAAATCTGGTTTTTGCGTTTTCTACGGTCTTTTGCCATAAGTTTCAAGTAGTTACACGTATAATAACTTTATTTCGAATGTAACTAAATCCAAAAAAATCTGAATTTACGTTTAATTCGAATTATCAACTATTTCACACATAGATTATATATTAAATAATTGTTGATAAAAAAACCGTTTTAGACTATTTTTTAATAAATGATAAATATTTTTGAGATTTTAATATAAAAATATTTTTTTGCTTTTTTAGTTCAACTATATTATTTGGAAAGTAAACAAAACGTAAAACTAATTTAAAATAATGAGTTAAAAAAAACTAAATTAAAATAGATATGATATTATATTTTTTAATCCACAAAAAATAAGTTTTTTACTAAAAAATTTCAGACAATGTCGTTGGGTTTGTTTAGTAACTTTGTACTACTACGATACAAGATATATCATTTTAATAGTTATTAATCATAAAAATAATACCAAAAACGTTTCAAAAAAATATTACACTCAATTTTTTTTGTAACACTTTTTTTTACCACTACTTTTTATAAGTTTTACATATTTTATAACCGCTTATAATTTTCTCTATTAGATCCTTGTCTTTCATATACAACTTTCTTACGAAAATGTTATGAATCTTGAAATTGGAAGCTAGGCCAAAAGCAAAAATATATAAAATGACTTTGGTCATCACAATATTATAGTTTAAATAAATCGGACCCACTGACTTATTATCGCTATATTATTTTATGATTTTTTCCGAAACCGACGTCATCACATCACAGCAATCCCACCCACATCATATGCCGTTCGCATTTGCTTTCGTCAGCTCCGTCATCACTAGTGACGGCAATTTTCTTTTAATATTTGTTTTCTTGACTTTGGGTATTTCTTGTGACGGCATTAGTATATTAATAGAAATTATTTACGAACAAAAATTATTATCTTATAGACGTAAATAACAGATGAAATAATCTGCAACGTGTGATTGAAAACGCATAAAATAATTAAACCTACAATATGCCAAAAGTATCGAACAAACCTATGATGGTAATAATTTTATCGATGTGCTACTATTTAAATTTAATTTTTTATAAAGTATGTTGTTAGCAAAAAACTGTAGATCTTATATAATATATGGTTGCTAGTTGATCGTCAACTACTTGCTTAGAAGAATTTACAAATACAATTATTTTTAAAAAATGTCTAACGTTTTTAGCCAAATTATTAGTTTTGAATTTGAAACTAACGGTTCAAAATAAAATAGTTTATATGTATATTATATAAATATATTTTTATTTTAAGGAAATATAAGTTCTTTTTATAAAAATTATAAACTAAGATTCAAATTATGAAAAAAAAACTTAAATTCTTTCAACTACGATTTAAATTTAATAAGATAGTTTTTAAAGATTATTGACTAAAAAAGTAAGGCCTATATTAAAAAGATGGAAATGTTAGCATTTGCCTATTTGGCGTCATACACGGCACGTTTGGCATCTCATACACGGATTTTCCCACTCTTTGTTTTGTGTTTGTCAACTTTGATTTTGAGTCTTTCTTTATCCATTTTTAGACCATGTTTTTAATCTAGGCTATGGTTAAGCCATTATTAAACTAAAAAAAATTATTAATCTTTTATTGTTTCCTCTCATCATCTTCACATTGAAGCCGTCTCTTTCTTTCACCATCACTTCACCTGTTGTGTCTTGTTTGTTCTCAAACTCAAATATATCCTTTAAATAACTCTTCTTTCTTGACTTTTCCTCGATTCTCTCTTTATCTATCTCTTTCCTTTTTTCTGATAGATCCCAAAATTTGTTCTGTCCTCCACCCATTTGCCTTCTCTTTGATCTTATCTTCGACTTATTAATTTCACCGTTGTGCAGATCTCAATATGTGATTTTGTTTCATACCCTTTTATCCTCCAATCTCTCTTCTTTCGGTTTCAGATTCTTTTAGGGTTTTTTTCCCTCAGTTTTGTTTGAATCTTTCTCGAAATTTTCCCCTTTCCTTTTGACTTTTGTTTTTGGTACATTGATTCGGAGGTGCAAGAGTAATGTTCTGTCGGAAAAATTGAAACTTTGCTTCGATTTTGTCTGTATAGTTTCATACCTGAGATTCTCAAGTTTACCTTTTTCCCCTTTTGGTTCTGGGTTTCCATTGTTGTTGAGTTAGGGTTTGCTTGATTCCCTATCGGAAATGAATATTTAGTGGTTTTGGAATCTGAAATCGATCTTGAGACTTTGAAATCTTGATCTCAATGGATCAAAAACAGAGCTTTTGAGTGATATTTTTCTGCAAGGAAAATAAAATAAAATATGGCTACTTTAACTGAGCCATCATCATCTATAAGTTTCACATCTTCTCATTTCTCTAATGGCTCTATTGGGTGTAATAATTTCTCATCAAGCTCAGCTTCTAATCTCGAAGTTGTTAGTCTAAACAAGCTCAGCTCCAATCTTGAGCAGCTTCTCAATAATCCAGATTGTGATTACAGCGATGCAGAGATCATTGTCGATGGTGTTCCTGTTGGTGTTCATAGATGCATTTTAGCTGCTAGAAGCAAGTTTTTCCAGGAATTGTTCAAGAAAGAAAAGAAAATTTCGAAAACTGAGAAACCAAAGTACCATTTGAAAGAGATGTTGCCTTACGGAGTTGTTGGGTATGAAGCTTTTTGTTATTTCTTGAGTTATATCTACACTGGGAGATTAAAGCCATTTCCTTTGGAGGTTTCGACTTGTGTTGATTCGGTTTGTGCTCATGATTCTTGTCGACCCTCCATTGATTTTGTTGTTGAATTGATGTATGCTTCATCTGTTCTCCAAGTGCCAGAGCTAGTTTCATCTTTTCAGGTCTGAAAAAAAAAAACACTTCTTCTTTCTCTCTGTTTTCTTGATTCATAGAGTCAATGAGAGCTTAACGGTTTGTGCTTTTATGTTGTGTGTTTGCAGCGGCGGCTTTGTAACTTTGTGGAGAAGTCTCTTGTTGAGAATGTTCTTCCGATTCTTTTGGTTGCTTTCAATTGTAAGTTGACTCAGTTGCTTGATCAGTGTATCGAGCGAGTGGCTAGGTCCGATCTTTACGGGTTCTGTATCGAAAAGGAGGTTCCTTTCGAAGTATCAGAGAAGATTAAACAGCTTCGACTTAAGTTTCCCCAAGACGAAGAAAACAATCCCAAGGTTTCGGATAAATTGCTTGAGAGAATCGGGAAAATTCTCAAGGCGTTGGATTCAGATGACGTTGAGCTCGTGAAGCTTCTTTTGACTGAGTCAGATATCACTCTAGATCAAGCCAATGGTCTGCATTATTCTGTGGTGTATAGCGACCCGAAAGTTGTTGCCGAGATTCTTGCTCTGAATATGGGTGATGTGAATTTCAGTAATTCCCGAGGTTACACGGTTCTTCATTTTGCTGCGATGCGTAAGGAGCCATCTATCATCATATCTCTTCTCAGAAAAGGCGCCAATGTGTCTGATTTCACGTATGATGGACGCAGTGCGGTTAATATATGCAGAAGACTGACAACTCCAAAGGATTATCATACCAAAACCGCGAAAGGGCGTGAATCGAGTAATTCCCGAATATGCATTGATCTCTTGGAAAGAGAGATCAGGAGGAACCCGATGGTTGCGGATACACCAATGAGTTCCCCTTATATGCCTGAAGATCTTCAAATGAGACTGCTGTACCTAGAAAAGAGAGGTAATTAACCGATAATTGAAAAAATTCTTCTGTATCTTTATGACATTTTTGATAAAACGTCAAACTTTTTTGCAGTGGGTCTTGCTCAGCTGTTCTTTCCAACGGAGGCTAAAGTGGCTATGGACATTGCTAATGTAGAAGGTACAAGCGAGTTCACGGGTCTTCCACCGCCTTCAAATGGGTTAACTGGAAACTTGAGTGAGGTTGATTTAAATGAAACTCCTCATATGCAAACCAAAAGACTTCTTACTCGTATGGAAGCTCTCATGAAGACAGGTAAAAAGCTGTGCTCTTTGTGAGTTATTCTTCTTCTTCTTATGCTCATTTTCTCTTTCACTGACTCGACTAACCGTTTCACAATGCAGTCGAGACTGGTCGAAGGTATTTTCCATATGGCTCAGAGGTTTTGGATAAGTACATGGAGGAGTATATAGATGAAGACATTCTCGACGATTTACATATTGAGAAGGGATCTCCACAGGAGAGAAGATTGAAGAGAATGAGATATAGAGAGCTTAAGGATGATGTCCAAAAAGCGTATAGCAAAGACAAAGAGTCTAAGATTGCGCGGTCTTGTATTTCTGCCTCATCTTCTCCTTCTTCTTCTTCTTCTTTAAGAGACGGCCTGAAGAACACAACATGAAACTGTACCATAAATTAAATGTGATTAGATCTCTTTTTTTTTTTGGTATTATTCAGATTTTATACAGATGCTTTAGGTTCAATTTCAATAAAGAGATGGATAGTTAAACTGTACACAGTTAAGATTAGGATTGCTTATTAACCCAAAACGTTCTATCTGTATGCAACATTATGTTTTTAATACAAAAATCTAATATTTTGGCGTATATATCTTTAGAATCTACAAGAGATTCTTAGATACCTGAAACTTAAACAGACAAGACACTACACAAACACAAACCAGAAAAACATAATCTTGTCATAGCTATCTTTACATAGTTGCAAGAAATAAACTAATGGTGGCTAAGAGTAAAGGACAAAACCCATTGTTCCAACCAACCTGTAAAAATGCATTCTGGACAAGAATTGTCACGGCTATGTCCCAGTGCATAGATGTTAGCTGATCTCTTTAGTCCTGATCAATACTTTGTCTCGTAATATCTCGAAGTATGTCAGATGTGCCTTTCCTCTCTTTGGGAAGCAATAGAAGAGATAGTGTCGAGGGACCGGCCGATAACAATTTGCTGATCTTTTCGGTCCAGTCTAAGAATCACTTCGTTGAGTTTGGTAGCGTATCGACATTATGGAGAATCTCTGTTCTTTCAGCTTTCTCCAAGTCTTCCTTGTTCCATTTTTTTGGCATTTCATATCACTATACTGATGAACAGACGTTACAATCAAATCCAAAGGCAAAAATACTTCAAGATGCATCAACATATATTCTCTGACCCTCTCCATCGCACTGAATCAAAATGCCAGACTGAGGTTACCGACCCTGAGCACAACATGTGAGATAATGTTATAGATCAAAAGAAATATGCAACAGATTTAAGATAATGTTATACAGTTGAACTAATCAGTAAACTTCACCTCAGGTAGATCCTCTCTTTATACTTTCCCAAGTGGCTGGACCTTCAGGGTGGGCACTGACAAAGTATGACACAAACCGCGTATTAGAAATACCGATAATAGTGCCTAGTGTCAGGCTCGGAATTACTGCCTCTCTTTCCCTCAACCAAATATACATTGAGAATCTCTGATGTATTCTCTCCATACTATAACACAAATACGTAGGGGATTCTACTAAGGATTCTATTGGATAACCCAAATAATCTGTTAGGATATTGATCTTCTTTTTAATGATATCTTTAGGCCGGCTAAGTATATGAGGAGCCCGCTTAACAACCTCGGTAACCACATTGTAGTCCAAACCAGCTTTCACAAGGCAATCAAATCTCTCTTGTAGCTTATCTCCCCTCCCTTGGAACTTTTTCAGAGCCCACATCATCTCATCCGAGTTCTCTACATACCCTAGCCTCAACAAGAATGCCGTCTTCTCTGCGTTCCTCAAATCCAGTGAATCAAGTTTGATTCTCCTATTATTTGTTTTAGAAGCTAAACTGAACAATCTCAAAGGCTCTTCCTTTATGATCCGACATAACTCGTCTCTTCCGGTATTTAATCTAGTCAAAACAGCTCTAGGTCCTAGCAGAGAGGATGAACAGATAAGCTTCATGTGACGCAGTAAAATAACAACGATAAACTGCTTTTCCAATCTGATACGTATCATGAAGTTCAACGCCAACATAATTCTTTTCACAGATTTATCTAATAACATCTCTGGGTGGTCTATCACTAATTTATCGATTTCTTTCATCTGAAATCCTACTTTATGCAACTTATCAAACATAACATAAGCTTCATTCCCAGAAGCTTCACCCATCAAATCTGGATATGTTTTCAAAAGACTACTCAATTTCTCCTCTTTAAATCCCACCTTATCAAGGAGCTCCATTGTCTCAAGAATCCGTCGCCAGTTATATGTTTTTCTATCCGATAAATACTGCCCAAGCCAATCACATCCTATGTTTAAATCCTGTAACTTATTAACCACAGAAACTAATTCACTATCAATGCCACCAACCAGAAGCAACGGGGAACAAGTAACAAGCTTAATGACTATAGGCTTGCTAAGACCCAAGCTCTCATAAGCTTTAAGTTTTGATGCCAAAACCCCATTCTCATATCCGAAAATCTCTCTTGCTTCTTTATACATACGACCAATCTTGCTACGCGGAATCCCATAATAGCAAAGAACATGGAAGTTCTCGAACATGACACTGTCATCACTCAAAAGCACCAGGTCCCGTTGAAGAAAACACGAAATCTCAGATGGACGCAAACCCAAACTCTCGAAAAACAGTTCAAACTCACTGATGGGATTGTACCTTAGAAATTTAGTCAATGACCGGGATATATCCTCCTTCCGAGTATCAATCTTGGACAACAAAGACGAAAGATAACGAGGGGAATTCTTACTTATATACTCTGCATCAACAAAACTAAGAGTTCTAGTATTATGCAAGTAATCAAACAGAGCCTTTTGAGCTTCATTCTTCATAGCTCGCGAAACCCGATTCCCGAAAACCCGTGTGGGTGATTGAGACCAATGTTGTAAAGAAGATTTATCCCCACAGACAGATCTACTACTCTGAAAACATCGCACTATACTGTAAACATGAGAAAGCTTGGACCTTGAAACCTGGTTTTGATGAGCAATCGAGGAGAAAGCTACGCAAATACTGATTTGAGTAATCCTTTCAACTTTTTCCAGAGATCTTGAAAACATCATTGCAACACAAAACTATGGAAGATTCATCAAAAGCGATATTTCACTCTACATAAATGGTTCCTTTCTTTAACAATTCATCAAAAGAATTGAAATTTACCAGAAATTATGGATTATTGTGCTCATGAATCTTCCATCTTTGCCTGATTCCTAAGGTTTCATGACAATCGCTCAAAAATCTGTCCCTTTGCTAAAACCTCCTTCGTTAGGGTTTTTGCTTTTCCGCTTGTGATTTTCAAGCGACCACGGGGTGTAAATTACTAAGGAGGTCCTTGAACTCTTTCTTTTCTTACTAATATGACCAAGTATTTTTTTTGTTCCCAAATTTAAAATGGTATAATTGATTAAAAAGGCATAAACTTCTGAGATTCCTGAAATCGTGGCTACTACTTTTTGAACTAACATTCGCATTATTATTATTTGGGTTGACTTCGCTAGACTCCCTCGAGACTTGCAATCCAAACTATTTTTTTTCAAATTATTGAGATCGTCACTAAACCCTCTAAATTCATGATTTTAATCACTAAACCACCCAAACTATCCAATTCAAATGAATTCTACATGTACAATTAAATCTAGTAAATCGCGATCAATTGTCAGTAATAGCGTTTTAGAAACAGCGATTGACATGATCCAATTAAAACCCGGATCCGACCCGATCCAAAATTATAAAAAAAAAGAGACACTAAACGATAAAAAGGGTTTGAAAAGCCGAATCTATCGTGAATCAAAATTGAATTGAGATTTTTGGTCTTCTTTTAGAGTTCTTCGTTCGTTGATTTGATCTGTCAAGTGCATCCTATATGTAGCATGGCTTCAAAACTATATTGATTTGGAGTTATGCCTTTGTTGCTGAAACGGCGATGCATATGCGGGGGAGTATTTTGAAGGCAAGATGCACTATTTTGGAGTGTATCAATCCGAAAACAAGCATATGTACGAAGGAGCTTGTGACGAGGGAAGAAGGCAAGGGCTTGGTCTCTACACTTTCAGAAATGGTGAGACATAGGCCAGTCATTGGGAAGATAGTGTTATCAGTTGTGCTAGCGAGCAGACCGTTTATCTTGGATCTGTTAGAGCACAAGCCCAATATTGCAATAAAGCCCACAAGTCCATGTAGTTAGGGTTTGCCCTACCAAGAGAGATTCATATATATATATATATATATGTTTGTAATGACAATCTTGGTGATTAACATAGAGAGTCTCCCCTTCTTCCAATTTTATGATATCAATCAAAACAATTTTATCTTGGTGACAACTTAAATCTCTTTCCTTTCTCTTTCTCTTTTACATTTTAATAAAACTCTTAATGAGCTATCTTATTTTCAGTTTCATTTTCTATCATAATAAAGCTCTATGAACATATAATATATCCTTGTTTTGAGATTTTTGGTAGCAAATTGATAGAAAGCAGAGAGTGAGTAGGGTTTAGGTAATTGTAGGAAGAAAATTCTCTTTGGCCATGAGATAGATATAGTTGAGTTAAGCGGGAAAAAGAAAACCCGGATTCGTTGTGAGACAAATAGGTCAAAAAAACCTGAAAATGTTCTCACACTAATGATTATTCTCTAAGTTGAATAGAGTCATATGCCTACTTCATATGGATCTTCACCTACTCCTGTCTTTGTCAAGTCATCTCCATTTGCGGTTTCAAACTTCGCGTCGATATTCCACCTACGCCAAATTTGCGGGGGAGTATTAGAGCACAAGCCCAATATTGCAATCAAGCCCACAAGCCCATGTAGCTAGGGTTTGCCTTACCAAGAGAGATTCATATATATATATATATATATATATATGTTTGTAATGACAATCTTGGTGATTAACCTAGAGAGTCATTCTTCCCATTTTATGATATCAATCAAAACAATTTATCTTTGTGACAACTTAAATCTCTTTCCTTTCTCTTTCTCTTTTACATTTGAATAAAGCTCTTAATTATTAGAGAGCTGAAGCCCAAGATTGCAATGAAGCTCATTGGCTCATGTATCTAGGGTTTTAGCATGATATATTTCATATAAATATGTGTGTAATGATATTGTGTTAGCGCAACTTTGGCTGCCTTGAGTGCAGCCTCTTTCTCCTCTTTATGAAATATCAATCGAACTTCTTTTGTTCTTGGTGAAAGACTTAAACCTTCCTCCTTTCGTTTCTCTTTGCTTATGAATAAAGCTCCTTAGAGCTATTTCTCTATCAATCATGTTTTCATCTCAATAAGCTTTTTTAGAGCCTTGAATCTATCTTGTTTTCAGATTGCTAATAGGATCATCTTATACTTATCACCCATTCCAAAATTGTTGATGCTATTGAGATAAGTACATTAGTAATTTGATCTTTAGTGTTGCAAACATCATACATTTATTGTGAAAACTGTGTTTACAGATTAATGATTAATTTGTTCCCTCTTCTCCATTGGTTCATCAGCAAGAAGGGAAAGCAGCTGAGAAAGCACGTGGAGTTGTGATAGTGGAAGAGAGAATCAATAGAGGGTGATGGCTGCAAACAGAGCAGCAAATGCCGCTAGAGTAGCAGCCGTGAAGGATGTCCAATCACAAACCTTTTACAGGAGTGGTGTCGATCTTGGAAGCAAATATTGATACTTCATAGGTCATGTAAGAGATCTTGATTTGGAGCAAGACATGTTTAGTTTTTTCTTTTTCTTTCATGAGCTAAGTTAGTTTCAAACTGTAAATAGTAGGTCTTTTGAAAGAGATCTTTGTAAATGAACAAAACACGAGGTCTACTTCATGGAGTGCAACTGACATTACACAGACAAATTTCCAACTTCATTAAAAAATTAGAAATCTAGTAAATCAGATTTATAAGAGAAGATGAAAAATCTTGAATATGGTCTTGAAAATTGTGGGTCATAACTCCCATCATCTTGATTTGCTTCCTAAGACTCGTACCATATATGGTCCCTTTACAAACACAATATGAACTAGAGCTGAGAAAAATACCCGGATCCGAAGATCCGAACCCAAAAAATGGTTCGGATCGGGTTTGGGTCCTTTAAAATATCCGATCGGATTTTGTTTTCAGATACTTCAGGTATCGGTTCGGATCGGGTATTACCCGAGAACCGAACTAGTACCCGAAATATCTGAACCTAACTAAACGTATTTATCCCTTTTTATATAACTTAGGTTTAAAGGTTCCGGATATTCGAGTATTTCAGATATTTTCGGATAGTTTGGATATATTCGGGTAGTTTGGGCTAAGTATTTTTTTTTATATGTTTTTCCGGGTATTTCGGGTAATTTGGATAGATCCGGATAGTTTGTGTTAAGTCTTTCATGTTTTTTTCCGGGTATTTCAAGTATTTTCGAGTATTTTGGATAGATTCGGATAATTTGGGTTAAAAAACTTATGTTTTTCCGGATTTTTCGGGTATTTCGGATAATTTCGGTATGTTCGGATAAAAAGTAATCGAACCGAACCGTAACCGAAATTTTTTCGGTTCTCTAATCAATTATCCGAACCGATCCGAACTCGGAAGGTACCGAACCGAAATTTAAAAATATCCGATCGGTTCCAAAACTTCTAGTATCGAAATATGCGAAACCCAAAATATCCGACCCGAATCCGATCCGATTATCTAAATGCCCAGCCCTAAATTATGAACGTATTTAGAAACAAACCTCCAATCTAGAGAGGGATCTGATTCATCAACATTAGTTAGCAAGGATCATAATTCACACAGCAGAGCACATCTCATGCAATGAATCAGTTAATTCATTCACAGATCATAAAGATCGATAATGGACTTATGGGCACACACCATATTTCCCGACAATCCCAAATTGATTATGAATATTTCCTAACTAAATCCAACCTAAGCACTATCTCTAAATCAACAGCAAAAATTGCGTAAGTTTAAACCCAAAAAATAATTGGATGCAAGACATTAAACATTGAGAGATTTATCTGGCAATCGTACCATTGTTACCGGTGGCGACTGTGGAATATCCGAAGCGGCGGTTGAAATGCAAGCAGCAACAACAAACCTTAATAAGGAGAAAGACCTTTTATCGATTTAATCACCACCACCGCCCCTCCCTCTAGATTTGATCTCTCACGAAAATGAAGAATCCTAAAAGAACACCAAAAATTTCAATGCAATTTTGATTCATAGATTCTGTTTTTCAAATACTCCTTTTCGTTTAGCTTTTTTTTTTTGTTTTAATTTCGGGTCAGGTCGGATCCGGGTTCAACCTGATTTTGGGAAATCGTTTTTTTAAAAACACTATTATTAATAATTGATCGCGATTTACTAGATTTAATTGCATATATGGAATTAGTTTGAATTGGATAGTTTGGGTGGTTTAGTGATTAAAAGTATGAGTTTAGGGGGTTTAGCGATGAACTTAATAATCTAGGAAAAAATAGTTTGGACTGCAAATCTTGAAGGGTCTAACGAAGGCAACCCTTATTATTTTGTCATATTTTTCATTTTATGTCAGAAACAAAACATCTAACTTGTGAAACTGCAAAAACAAATTAGAATAATCAAAGATAAACATTCTTTTTTTTTTGGTTAGAGAATTCACATGCTAGTAACTAGGCTTTCAGATTAGTCTTGATCCTATTAGAAAGTCCAGTGATAAATGTTTGTGTGTACTTGAATAATAACTTTTGGGCTAATGGCCATTTTTTCAGATCTTTCAAAAATTGTGCGTTCTTAAATCCTCTAATTCCATTCCCGCTTCAAAAAAAAAAAACAAATGTTTTTCGATGGAAAATTGTATTGGTTTCGTTCTATAAATCTTCGATTAATTTTTAAAATTAATTATGTGATAAAAATTAAACTTGAGTCGCTTAATTTACTCCCAAATTAAAGTCCATACATATGCTCAATAGAGACGTGTAATCACTAATCAGGCCCACATAAGAATTACAGGACAATTTGCCTCAAACCTACTTCTATTTTTCAAGGTTCTATTTTTCATTAAATTATTTTTGTTTTGATAAAAAAAATTATCATTGAAATGAAAAAAAATACTACAAAGGTCATCCCCAAGTGTTTGATGTAAAGGTTCAAATAAGCTCTCATGGTAGGTAAAAGAAACCAGTTGAACCAGGATTTGACGAAACCAGAGTAATAGAATCATACTGAAATCAAGAATAAATCAGCACTTTTTTTTACGTCTTTCATTTTTTCTGTCATCAATTTTTTTACTAATCATTAATTACATTAGTCCATTCTGCATATTTATCTCAGTTTTATGGTTCTATTAATTATTATATAGTATTACAAATCTCCTACCACTATAAGTTCCGGTAATGGTTAAAACAAGTGCATACCATTGAAATATTAAGGAGACAATCTTCAACTCGATCACGTCGGTCAGTATTAGATCCATTTAGAGCTTGTTTGTTCTCACGTCCGAATGCAGCATCTGAATGCAAACGCGCACCATATATTATTTATTGGTCCTATTTGGTATTTGCATTCGATGATTTAAAAAGAGAATCTGGTCGATGCAAAACAAATTAGAGTTTGAATGAAGATTTTACATCTAATTAGCTTAATAAAAGACCAAAATACTCGAGAGCAGCAGAAATTAGTGTAGAGACTTCAATCAGAACAATCATATTTAAAATAGTTGTTAAAAAGACAACGGAAAGTAAGAATAATTAGTTTAGCAAAAAAAAAAAAAAAAGTAAGAATAATTAATGATGCGTTTAGTTTTCTATTTTGTTTATGTACATTGGTTTGGCAAAGAAGACAATATATGGTGGGGCTTACGTGTGAAGCTCCATAAAAATACATCTTAATTGGACGACATGCAATGATGCAAATAATAGACAACTAAGTACACATTTTATGGTGCACTCATGGGTACGTCAAAAAGAAAAAAATATATTATCTGTGTATTATTGTCTATAAATTGTTTGATTATTCATTAATTTTCATGAAATACAAAGGCTTGATGCATCAATTGTATAATTACTTTTAAAGATATAATAGTTAAATAAAACAAAAACAAAAATTAGCGGGAGTCTAACGGTTAGACAGTTAAGTGGATGAGTCATGTCCACCTCACTCGGCTTCATCACCTTGTCCTCATTTTCGTCTCTTCCTTAATTTCTGGATCTATTTCCACATTATTACACATAATTACATAAACATATGTATAATTTTGAAAAATTCTTTAAAATACCATCAAAATAAATTTTTGTTTCAAACATACCATATCTTAGCTATGTTCCAAACATACTATCATTAGTTTTTTTTCCTAAAAATATCACAAAAACTAAAAATGATTTTTAAGGGTTTATAAAACGTTTGGGTTTGAGTTTAATATTTAGAGGTTTAGAGTTTACGTTTTAGTTTTTAGGGTTTGAATTTTAGTTTTAATTTTGTGGTATTTTTGGAAAAAAAAATTTAATGGTATATTTGGAGGAAAAAAAATTAGCTATAATATATTTGGAGTAAAAACTTATTTTTGTGGTATTTTTGAAGATTGTCCATTAATTATCTAGTATTTACACAACTATAGAACAAATTTTTTAACCCGAACATATAGTCTAATGATTAATATTAGAGTCATCGATGCATTATTAATTTACTACAAAAATTTAAATTCGCATAATACATATTATTGACAAAAAAAAAAAGTTATTTCTTTTCTTTTATGGTTGCTTCTTCTAGTAGAATATTCTAATTGTTAGAAAGTTTTGTTTTTCCAACATATTTTAGATTTTCATTGTGAAATATTTTGTTCATTTTTACAAGTGACATTGTTATAGAAATAAATAAAATTCATTTTTAATCTATAACAATAATCTCCTCACATAAATGCACCAAAATATATAGTTTAATTTTTTTCTATTCCAAAAGTAATTAGATCAAGTACTTGTTAGAAATATATAGTTAGTTAATTAAATTTGAGTTTAAACACGGTATTATCTTCTGACAAAAAAACACGATATTATCTTTTTAAATAGTTGTCATTGTTTTTAACCGGTGAATTTTATACCAACATCCAAACTATTTTTCAATAGAAACTCTTTTTTGTCACTAAATGCATTTATAATAACAAAAAAAGCTAATAGTAGGGTTTCTTAAATGGCCTAAAAACAAATTGCCATTCTTTGAAATCAACCACTAAACCATCACTCATTCGCTATGTTTACATGTCCTTTTTATATAGAGTGAGCTGAAAAGTTACAGACCAAAAAGTATTTACTTCAATTCATAGATTTTTCTTTTACGTTCTAAAAGTTCATCCGAATATTCACCCGAGTTCATAACAGAGACACACAAAAGCTACCAACATATCTCATCATGTGACGAATTAGCCTCAACACAAATTAAAAAATGAATAAAAATGGATATAGTTTGATGGGTTTCCTCTAAGATAACTCTTAATTATACGTAAAATTGAACTAGTTTAGCTTAATTAATGATAATATACATTAATTAGTTATCAACTTATCATGTAGGTTCTCAAAACTTAGGTGATAACTTAATGATCATTAACAGTACTTTATTCCACGTGAGACGAAGTGCGGTCCATTAGAAGCTTATGATATCTAATTTGAAATGCCATCTAAAATATCACATGGAAGACCCCTGGTACATATAAAGCTTATCTAAAATATCACATGGAAGACCCTAGTACATATAAAGCTTAGTTTATCAAATCCATTATTTCTATAATAATTCTTTTATATATAGTACACAAAAACTATTTTCGTAAAGGCTTTTAAAACCCTAATTCATCTCTATAAGTACCAAAACTAACTTCACACAAAAACACATACAAAATCAAAGCTTTCATTACATTTCTTTTCTTCTTCATCATCATCATCATCTTGTAAGCTTAGTGATGGAAACCAAAACCAATGTCTTGTTTCTCTTCCTACTCATCACAATATTGTTCATTACCACCAACAAAACGCAAGCAAGACAACATAAAAACCCTAATTCTTCATCTTCTTCCTTTCTTGTTCTTGCCTTGACCAAATCAAGTGTTTCTCTTCCCACACCAAAGTCTCAAACCCAAGAAAGGATCAAGAATCCATTAGAATCATCAGTAGATGTAGTAATGGAGCCCTTGAGAGAAGTGAGAGATGGGTATTTGATAACCTTAAACATTGGAACACCTCCACAAGCAGTCCAAGTGTACATGGACACAGGAAGTGATCTCACTTGGGTTCCATGTGGGAATCTAAGTTTTGATTGCATAGATTGTTATGATTTCAAGAACAACAATCTAAAATCATCTTCAATCTTCTCTCCTCTTCACTCATCTTCATCTTTTAGAGCCTCTTGTGCTAGCTCCTTCTGCGTCGAGATCCATAGCTCAGACAATCCTTTTGATCCTTGCGCAATCGCTGGCTGCACTGTGAGTATGCTTCTCAAGTCCACTTGCTTAAGGCCTTGTCCTTCCTTTGCTTATACTTATGGGGAAGGTGGTCTTGTCTCTGGGATACTAACCAGAGATATACTGAAGGCTCAAACCAGGGATGTCCCAAGATTCTCTTTTGGCTGCGTAGCGTCCACCTACCGCGAACCTATTGGCATTGCTGGGTTTGGAAGAGGTTTACTCTCCCTCCCATCGCAGTTAGGGTTTGTTCAAAAGGGATTTTCTCATTGCTTCTTGCCTTTCAAGTTTGTCAACAACCCTAACATCTCAAGCCCTTTGATCCTAGGAGACTCCGCTTTATCCATCAATCTCACAAACTCTTTGCAGTTTACTCCCATGTTGAATACTCCAATGTACCCCAATAGCTACTACATCGGCTTAGAATCCATTACAATAGGCACAAATGTCAGTGCCACACAAGTACCCTTAACGTTAAGACAATTCGATTCAGAAGGAAATGGAGGAATGTTGATCGATTCGGGTACAACTTACACACATTTACCTGATCCTTTCTACTCACAACTCCTCACAACTCTCCAATCAACCATCACATACCCTAGAGCCACGGAAACAGAATCAAGAACAGGCTTTGATCTTTGCTACAAAATCCCATGTCCTAACAATAATCTCACCAGTCTCGACAACGATGTAATGCTGATCTTTCCATCGATCACATTCCATTTCTTGAACAACGCAACCTTACTTCTTCCGCAAGGCAACTCTTTTTACGCAATGGGAGCACCTATCAATGGCTCGGTGGTGAAATGCTTGTTGTTTAGGAGCATGGAAGATGGAGATTACGGTCCGGCCGGAGTTTTCGGAAGCTTTCAGCAGCAGAATGTGAAGGTTGTGTATGACTTGGAGAAAGAGAGAATTGGGTTTCAAGCTATGGATTGTGTCTTAGAAGCTGCTTCACATGGACTTTACCAAGGCTCATGAAAGAACAAAATATCATCGATCTTTTTGAGTTGGTTTTCGAGTTGTTTTTTTTCTTTTCTTTTGTTATGTTCTTGTTTAAACTGTTTCGATGTATGTTTGTATTTGTTGTTTTCTGTTAATTAAATTATGCTTTTGAGTTTATGATTCTTGAGCTGGAGACTTTAGCTAAATTTAGTGAATGAGTTGGAACTTAGGAACATGTCATCGTGGAATAAGGTGTATTATACATTGAAATGTATAAGAGGACAAAACTACATGATCTGTTAAAATTAAATTGTTTATACATTAATTACACAAAAGCATACACCAAATATGCTTATTATACTCTTGATAAATCTTTTTTTTTTTTAACGTTTTCGGTTACACCAAATATTAATATTCTGTTACTTCTGTACTTGCATCAATTTTTAATATTCCACCAGGCCTTATGTACATGTTCATAAAAAATGTCATTTTTAAAAATATCACATTTTAAATTTTTTTTTTTAAAATAGCATCATTATTTTTTTATTTTAAATCTCGCTAAAAAATTTTGTTTTCCAAAATAGCACAAAACTAAAACTAAACTTTAAATCGTAAAAATTATTTTCTAAACCCTAAATCCAAATTACTAAATCCAAACCCAAAAATTTAAATTATAAATATTTAAAAAGCACTTTTAGTGTATGGTATTTTTAGAAGAAAAACAAATTTTAGTAGTATTTTTTGGAAAAAAAGCTAATAATGATATTTTCAGAACAAAAACTTAATTTTGTGGTATTTAAAAAAAAAATCTTAAAAAAGGGGTAACTATAAGAATAAATTCATATCCACTAAAATTTTGTTTTTTTGGAACATTTCGAACATTTTCTTACTAACATTTTATAACTACCCTTACAAAATAGAATTGAACTATAATATATCCACTATATTTGTGTCCCAATATTTAGTTGATGAATGCAGATGGCTTTTGTTTTAACTTCTGGCTTTTAAAAGTAAAAGAATACATTTCCTAAAAACTATAATTTAATTTTATTTTAATAAAAAATCGCTCAGTCCATTTCGATATTAGGAAGATAAATTATGGATAGATTGGGAACCGATATTTTGAAAAGCTATAAATATTATCCGAAATATTTCCATAAAATAACGGGACGGATAATTTGGATATCAAATTCGGTGCGGAAAATTTGGGACAAAAAACTTACTATCTGATATATATATATATATATATATATATCCAAATTTTTTTCTAAATTAGATAAAAATCGGATTTGGATTCGAGTAATTTAGATATTCTTACGATTTATTATTTAGTTTTAAATCCAGAAAAAGAGGATATCATAACTCCTCAAGCCTTTTCAATCTATACATCTCCAATATTAAAATAATAACTACGATTAATAAAATAATAATCACGATCTTCGATGTAAGAGCATCTCCAACCCTATACCAAATCCTACACCAAATTTCATTTTGACGTAAAATCTTCTCCAACCCAACACTATTTTCAATACCAAAATGGTGTAAACTCATTTTTGACACCAATTTTATAAAAAGGTCTTTCAAATTTTAAATTATTTTGAAATTGATTATTATAAAGATCAAAAACAATTTATATTTAGATATATAAAATTTAGAAATAGAGTATATTATTAACAATTAATATTAAAATTGAAAAAAATATACTTAGAATATTCTTTTTTGGTGTAAAAAATGGTGTAATACATTAGAGTAAAACTCAATATCATTTTGGACTTACACTATTTTGGACATAAACAGATTAGAACGGATAATCTATTTCGAAATGAACATGCTTAAAAAGTGATTTAAAAAAAAAAAATCAAAATTTTATCTTTAAATAAACAATTTTAAACTAAAATTAGAAAAATTCATAAAATTCTTGTGCCTTCAATAATAAATCAGTGGCTCCACCGACGAAAACTCACGCAAAGCTTGAAAAACGTGCCCATGTGTTGCTCATCCTATATATATATTAATTAATAGAATAGCCATTCAAAAAAAAATTATAAATATAATTCAAAAAATAGTTTAGAAAATATATCATTTAATTTAATCAATCAGAATATTTCAATTAAAACTATATGTCATAATAGAAATCTCTACATATTCTCATCAATTTTATAATATAAGCTCATTAATACATGTTTTACAAATTTAAACACAATTAAATATAATATTTTAGATTTACTATATCATCTATTTTTAATTTTTTCTGATATATTAACAAACTTTTTATTATTATATTTATAACAATATTATCTATTGTGTATATATGTATTTAGATTAGTATACTATACAAATATTTTTATTATGATGTAGTTTTATTATACATATTTAATCACCTTTGCAAATATTTATACAATTCGTTATTGGAAAATATATATTTTTTCGTTTGTTATGTCCCATAAATTCATATAAATCTAAAATTTATCTGATTTATCGTATGCTCTATAATTTACATGAATAATGAAGATCAATTTTACATTTAAAAGATATTGAAATAAATAATATTTGCATATATTTTAATCAATTTTACATCAAAAATATTAAAACTAATGGCATTAACAGATGCTTGATCAAAAGTATTCAACTGTATTACATTTATGCACAATACATATTACTATTGTACGTTTATAGATGTTAAGAATTCATAGGTTTTATCATACACGTTTAAATATTAAAAATTTATATATGTTAAAATCGATTACTTAACCTATTTAATTATTTAATCATGCGCTAAACGCATATCAAAATCTAAATCTAGTGTATTAGTATTTGTTTTGACAGTGTGCTTATGATTCTGATTTTATAGAGGAATTTTATAAGATATCAAGGTTAGGGATTGCGTTACATTAGTACGAAAAAATTCGTTTTGATTCTCTTTTGATCACAAGATTCACAAGAAACATTTTAAATAGTAATAATATTCAATTTCACCGAGAGTCGTTAGTTCAACTGGTAAAATATTTCAGATAAAATTTAGAGATTGCTGGTTTGAATGGCACTTGAGAATAGACTATATAAAATGTTATGATCTCCGGACTGAGGGGATATACGTGTCTAGGTCCATAACCTCTAAGTATTCAAAAAAAAAAAAAAAAAATCAATTTCTACATGTTTTGAAAATTAATCCAAAATTCGGCTCATGATCTATCTCAATTATGAAAATAAATATAATCTACAATTTATTATGAAACTACAACTCTATTTATTATCGGGGTTTGTAGAATTAGTTTATTAAATAGATAACCATATTTAAAAAGTTAATTAAATAAATGTATAATTCTTTTTTCATAAAATATTTAATTGGAATGCTATTTTCCAATATAAAACATGCTATCTAAGTAGTACAAATCAGAACATATTTTTTGTGTGTTTTCTACAAAAAAAATTACGGTCATTGATTTAATTTAATAAATGGTCATGGTCAGTTAATGCAATTTATATTTTATTCCTTCTATTTCAAAATATAAGATATTTTGTCTAGAAATACGAAGATTAAAAAATTATATTTATTTCAAAATGTATAATTTAATATATAAAATTAAAATAATTCAGCCAATTATAAAAGAGACTACAAAATAATATTCGTCATACAATATCTAATAAAATTTAAAAGTGCGTAGAAATATATTTTTATATTTTAAAACAAAGAAAAACCTCTTAAATATTTTATATTATTATTAGTTTAGATAATAATTTCGATAATTTTAGCGGGGGTTTTATCCCAAAGTCACGTGCCGTATAATATTTGTTTCTTAGATTTTTATTATCTTATTTGCTTTTTGGCTTTCGTCTTCCCCGAGAGAGAAAGAGAGAGATTTTGGTTGTTTCTTCTTCGCTCTCTCTCTCTTCTCGTCTTTTGGAACCTTTCTTCGTCTTTCGATTGTCAACGCGTTTTTCATCTGCGATTTCTTTTGTATTTTGATCAGAAGATTCTCGAGCTTCAATACTTGTTTCAGATCATGGCTACCGCTGGAAACAAGAACATCAACGCGAAATTGGTCAGTTTTTTTGCTTGTTTCAGACGGGATTTTTTTTTGCTCGTCTTTGAATGCTTATCGTGAATTCGACTGAGAATTTTGATAGGATCTTCGATTTTTCCGATGTGGTTCTGTTTCCAATTTAGGGAATTTCGACCGAATTTGTGATCTGAAATTGGATAATTCTAATCCTTGTACTTCTCTTCTTCCAATTTCATCCATATATATAAAGCCAGGGTTTGGAGTAAAAAAAATTGTATATTTCTTGGATTATCAGATCTGGTAGTCTTTGTTTTAGGGTTCTAAGGAATCAGCTAATTATTATGAAGAAACCCTTCTGCAAATTAATGGTTTATTCTGAAATCGATTATCGTTCGTGTTATGTAAATGATAACAGTGTTGTCTAAAGATCAAACCAGGTTTAGATACTTTATATGTATCTCTGCATTTATTCTTATCCATTTGTTGTTCTTCGGGTTTATAGTGATTTTAGTACTTAGCAAGGATGCTTGTGGGCATTTTAGTATCTAAAGATCATCGTTAAGTAAGGTCGTCTTTGTTAGCATCTGTAGCGGTAGACAATTTTGTTTCGTTTTGGTGCGTAACTTAGTTAAGTCCTTTCAGGTATTACTTGGAGATGTTGGAGCTGGAAAATCAAGTCTTGTGCTGCGGTTTGTCAAAGATCAGTTTGTTGAATTCCAGGTTGCTGGAAATTCTTCACTAGTCTTTTTTAGAGATTTTGATCGCATTTCTGTGGTTGTTTCTTGACTTTTGATACTCGGTTTGTGTTAACAGGAATCGACCATAGGTGCAGCTTTTTTCTCTCAAACATTGGCTGTGAATGATGCAACTGTGAAGTTTGAGATATGGGATACTGCTGGTCAAGAACGATACCATAGCTTGGCTCCAATGTACTACAGGGGTGCAGCTGCTGCAATTATTGTCTTTGACATTACAAATCAAGTACGACTTCACAAATCCCGTGCTTTAGTCAAGAATGCGTTAACTTGCTGATCATTGTGGACTCTGTGCAAAGTTAGGTTTGCTTGACTTTTTTTTTCTATTGTCATAGGCGTCATTTGAGAGGGCGAAGAAATGGGTTCAGGAACTGCAGGCACAAGGTATGGAATTCGCTCACTTTGGTTTAGATGATTGATTTCTAGTTTCTAATATAGTTGGTGAGGCTTATTTGCTATCATGGAGATTTGACTATATATTGTTTTCTTTGTTGTTGTCGTGTGAATAGGTAACCCTAATATGGTCATGGCCCTTGCTGGAAACAAAGCTGATTTATTAGATGCAAGGAAGGTGTCTGCAGAGGTAAATCAATAATCTTCATTTTGCTGTTCTGTCTGATTTTGCTCTGTTACTGCCAAAAATATTTGAGATGAAATTCAAAGTACCGGGAGAAAATGCGACTGGTGACCGTGAAATCTTCTCTTACAATCCCTACGGAGTTGGGTTTTTTTCATTTCTGAATTGTGTTGCTAAGTATCAAACTATATGTCATTTGCAGGAGGCAGAGACGTATGCTCAAGAGAACAGCCTTTTCTTCATGGAAACCTCAGCGAAGACCGCAACAAATGTCAAAGACATATTTTACGAAATTGGTGAGCCATTCTTACATTCAAGAAAGAAATTTCAAGCAAACTTTTGTTTTCGACTAAATTCCTTTCACTTTTTCTTGCTCAACCCCTTTCAGCGAAAAGGCTACCACGTGTACAGCCAACAGAAAACCCAACAGGAATGGTTCTCCCGAGCGGGCAAGCGGCTACGGCAGTGAATTCATCATGTTGTGCTTAAGAGAGATCTCTCTTGGTTAGTCACATAGTAGAGAACATCGAGACTTTATGTGTTTGCTTCTTCTTCTTCTTCTCTATTGACGTTGTTGCATTACTTTGCTTGCATTGACAACAAAAGTGTATATCATATGATGATATTTCTGCCTTGTGGAATCTGAAGATGTTTGTATTTGGAGAGATTTATATGCATCTCTTATGTAATTAGATATCATATCATAACTTGTTTGTGTGCGAAACTGATTGAATATTAATGTTTTGAGTGGGAAATTAAGAAATAGTATAATTATCATATAATTTTGTTTTAAAACATTTTAACCAGTACATAGATAGCTTAATTCTACTTTTATATTTGCAAAAATGACAGATGGAACAGAAAAACACACCAAAACAATGTCAATTTTGTCAAAATAATTGGACTATATACCAAATAAACAAACTAAATACTACACGCGAAATTTAAAAAATTTAGTAATACGAAACATATATAAGTTGCTAAAACTTTTAATAATTCAAAAGGAAGAAAGTAAATTATCTAATAAATATGTGATTTAGTGACCATAATTCACCGGAAAAGATTTTTCCATAAGCATAAATCATATATAACCTTTTTCCTCATTTGTATTTTTTTTTTATTCTTTCGAAGTTTCGATACAGCAAATGAGAACAAAAACATAACAAATTCGAATGATTCTTATTCGTCTAAGAGCATCTTCTAACGGTAAGAAACTCCTTCGGTCTCTCACATATATTAGGTGAATATATCTAAATGGTACTAGCTGAATCTGGCTGAATTGTAGAATATGGCTGAATTTTTGGTGATTTCTTGCGGAATCTGACTGAATAACTTAAATGGGCTGAATTTTTGAAAAAAATTAATTAAATAAACTTAAGAAAAAAATAGTTAAAATGGTATTGGATGAATTTTGTTTAAAAGAAATCATCCATATTCCTCCTAATTCTTCTAAACCCAAATGGTATTGGATGGATTTTTCTCACAATTTCTCAATTATAATATTAAAAAAAAAATCATCTATATTCCTCACAATTCTCAATGTAACATTGAGGACCATTAGTTTAATAATTTTCATTTAATTTAATTATTTATTTAAATATTAAATTATTAAAAAACTCTGAACCACTTATGTAACAACAAGTGGCTAATAGTTTTTGCGCGACGTTTCTCGTTTTAGATACGTTTCTCTTTCTCTCTCTTGCTTTTTTTTTTGTTTTTTAATTGGTTAGAAACTGTGTGAGAGACCCGTTGGGGGTGCTCTAAACATCCAAAAAGGAGAACGACCAAAATCGCAGGACGTTTACATAAATTTTGACATCAGAATATCAAAAGCAATCGAAGTCGTATCATACAAAAGACAGTTTTCAGAGTTTGACAACATTTTCCTGAGCTCGATCAAGCCTCTATGAGTTTCAGACGCGGAACTACATTCATTGACTGGAGTTCCTGTAAACATGTATTGCCGCGGAAAGAAAGAGAAAAGAGTTAAGAAATAACGAAAAAAGCCATAAGAAAACTATATGAGTAGAGGTTTAAGCGTGTCAATTAGAGCCAGCACAAATCCCACAAACCAGTAAAATCGAAAACATCAGATATTCATACTTCAGGAAGAAATTGTATCCAAATTTCAAATTTTTTTTTGTTTTTTTATCATTTCCAATGTGAGTAAGTAGAGAGTTTCATTTTGATCAGTGCATCAATGGTTTTACCTGGAAGAGGAGCTTGCACGCGTATGGGAGTTTCATCGTAGCAATGTTATCGCCATTTTTACATGTTGAACAAACTGCTTTTTTCAGCTTGTAATTGTAATATCCCAACAAACCACAAGTTCTGCAAACCTGCATTAAAAACGATTAATCGTGTATCACAAATTAGTTGGGTTTTCTAATCGTTTACATGATAAAACAAAACCTATTCAATGTTTGATGATCTCTCTTTCATACAATGTCAGTGAGACATGCTGTTGCGATTATCTCGCAGAATTTGCCCACTTATCGAAAGTGTGCATTACGATTTATTACCTGAACTTCAAAAGGATCACTAGAAAGCATGAGCCGCTCATAGATCAACATGCTGGCCCCATAAGCAATAAGACAATCTCGTTCCATTTCTCCCACTCGTAAACCTGCATCACCAATAGGGGTGTTAGCCTGAGCCAGTTCGCTCGGCTCGGCTCAGCTCATGATGAGTTCGACTATTTCATGGCTCAGTCGGCTCAACTCTTTTATTATATGAGTTTATATTCATAAGCTCGAACTCAAATCATCTTGATCTAGATCGAGAGTTATTACGAAATAAATATAAAAATAAAATAATTAAAAATTTAAACTATTATAAAATCTAAAAACTTTAAATGTTAAATATTAAAAACAAAGAATAACTTACTTCGAGATATGAATTACCGCTGATCCTAAAGAGAGACGAAGACGTAATTTGAGACCTAATTACTTTTGAGTTTTTATTGTGTGATCAAATACTTTGTTTAGTATTGTTTATATAGGGAGTTCTAGCGAAACCCTAGAAAATTAGAAAGGATTATTTCTAATTTTTTCTTTCTAATACTATATTCTATTTCTATATCTTAAGAAGTTAAAATGTAAAACAAAAATATAATGGATTATTTCTATTTTTGTTTTAGTTAAAAGAAAACATGGTATATGAATATCTCATATGTATTTACAATATATAAATAATATTTTAAATCTTAAACAAAAAAATTTCACGACTCGTTAGAGCTGGCTCGCATAACTCGCCAACTCAATTAAGCTCTCGATCATTTAACTCGTTTATTAAATGAGCATAAAATACATAGTTCGGACTCGTGAAAATCCGAGCTGAGCTGAATCAGCTCATATGGCTCATTTTGACATCCCGAATCACCAGTAGAGACAATTGAGAAAAGAAGAATAGTTCAATTCAGAGTGAAGATAGAGAAGGAAGAGGCACATACCTCCATTTTTAGATTTCCCTTCAGTAGGCTGTCTTGTCATCATGACACGGGGTCCACTCCCTCGGGCATGCATTTTGTCCAGTACCTATTCAACATAAGTACAAAAACAGAGATTATATGTTTATTTAGCCTCTGATATTTAGAAAAATTTATGTGATTACAAAACAGAAAAAAAAAAAAAGTGTTCAAATAGGTTAGTGGAACCTCACCATGTGTTTCAATTTCTGGTAATATATTGGCCCCATGAAGATGTATGATTGTAATGGCTCGCCACTGAGACCTGCGAGACTCTCAAGATCGTCAGAGGCTAATGTACAAAGAAAGAATCATGAACCCTAGATAGCTTTGTTTTCCAACAAATTTTGGAAAAAAAGAATTAAGTATGCCCCAAGTTAACTTCAAACGATAGCGTCTTAGTCCATTTTAGTGAGATCCTAAAGGACTTTGTACTCAAAGAATATAACAACAGACACTAGAATGAATTTTTAATATATAACTCGACATTCTGCAATACCTGAGTATAATAAGTCCTTCCCACTGTAGGAAAACCCATGTCTCACAAGGGTTTCACTGAAATGATAGAAGAACATACGACGACATTAAATGCCAAAGCAAAAGTTTAGAAACGGAACAAGAGACCTCAGTCTTAAAGAAAATAAAAGAGTACCTTATATCCACAACCTTGTCAGCATGACCACTTTTCTCTCCAAAAGCACTACCATAATGAAATCTACCACAAGAAACCCCAGCCTTACTTCCAAGGAGTTCTATCATCTTTCCTACTGTCATACGACTGTGACATGAAATTTGTTCAAGTTTTAATACAAAATCTCAAGTTATCAGGAACTTCAGACGAAACTCTGGAAAGTTTTGGACCAAATAGAATCTATTTTTTTGTCTAAACTGGAATATCCCATCTATTACTTGTTTATTACCTGAAAAAGTTCTTATAGAACGAATAGAGCTAAACCTCCACAAGAGGCCCCCAAAATACACCCACCCACACACTTTCTTACACAAAATGAAAAAATTTCTTTGGCTCTACAATATAAAAAGGCGTGTCTACTTGCACAGATAAATAGTAATAGATCTTATGTAGAATATTTTATGACCTTGGAAATCCATGAGGATTCATGATCAAATCAGGGCAAATTCCAAGCTCAGAAAATGGAAAATCTTCCTGCTGAACAATTGTACCACACACACCTTTCTGTCCATGTCTACTGCTGAACTTGTCGCCAAGCTAAAAAAAATAGCCAGACCAAGGCACGATTAACAATGTAGAACATGGGGCTTAGGGCTAGAAAGAAACATAACAGTACTGAAGATAAAATTTCTCACTTCTGGTCGACGAGTATGTCGGATAATATATTTGATGCATAAATGGCCGTTCTTATCAGAACAGATAGCAACTCTATCGACCACTTGTGTCTCCCCTTCAGGACCTTTGAAATACTCTCTGGCCGGACGATAATGACTGAAAATTGCAAAACGGATTGTACGTCTTTGCTAACAGTTTTAAGAAACAATTATGATCATATATATGGGAAAAGTTTGTGGAGGTACCTATCAGATAGCGGAGATGTAATGTTGTCTCTTGTGTCCATAGGGATTTGTTTATTTATGTAGACATCATTCGGTCTAATAATTTCCCCTGGAGCAGCAATTCCATCATCATCCAGTATCTTCAAGAGAAAAAAAATAGTCAACATGAAAACATATTCAACATGTTTCAACAGAGGGAAAGGCCACAGTCAAGCAAACAAGGAAAAGGAATAAAGAAAAGGAAATGCCTAAATTCGAACACTCTCACTAGCCGTTTGGATAAGCGCAATAAGAATTCGCATATTGAAGCACAGAATAGGAGTTTATGCCCGTTATGTTATAACTTCTATGCAGAGTCAAATTTTGTTGATGAAGTGTCTATTTGGAGAAAAAAGCAGACAGTCATGGGAAAGTACAATTTCAAATAAGCAACAACCATATTGTGCTTGCTCCCTCCAATAAGAAATAGTGAAGTCAACAAATGTATTATGTGCTCGATGCATTATTTAGGACTGATTCCACGGCATTTAAAAGATCCGGAAAGAATTAGCATTTGCAACAACGCTAATTCCAAAAGATAGCAAAGTTTTTAAAAATGGCTTCACCAAGTCTTAGGATATGTCTGCAAGAGAAGGAAAATTGAGTGCACATGCAGAAAAAAATGTACTACCTGCATCTTTTCTGCGTCTGGACCTGTTCTTTGTGGCCGGAGTATTCTGTCTACTGCATTGTTACTATACTTCTGGCACGTAGCAACAATTCTGTTTCACAAGACAACACAACGCGAGAAGCAATAGCTAATGTAAGAGACGATTTCTCAAAGGAAATGACCTTTGCCTCAAAGAGAAATCCATAACATACTTTTTCATAACAATGCAGCGGCCAAACCCGCGATCCAAGGAAGATTTGTTCATCACTATCGCATCCTCTATGTCGTATCCAGTATTACTCATCACAGCAACTGTTGCATTTTGACCTGCTCCAAGTTTATCGTATCCAACCTGTTAACAAGCATAATTTGTTAGTACCATATTATTTAACACATCGACCCTATAAAAGGAAAGAAACTTACCAGTTCAATTGTCCTTGTTGTTAACAGGGGTCGCTGAGGATACACCAATAGGTAAAGCAATGTGTCCATCCGGTTTAACTAAATATAAAGATTTTTTGAAAAAAAGTCAGTGCCTGAGAGAGCAAGATATACACTAGAACATGATGCAATGGAGAAAGATAAAAGCGTTAAAGTAATTAGACTTCGCACAACCAACTTAATTAAGCAAAACTTGAGATGGCACAATTGGCAACAATTGATCCAATCAAGTCACCAAAAACTGGAAAGCAGTAGTTTGTGCCTCAATGAAATGATATGGAGAGCATAAATGGACTTGCCTGGTTGAAAGCAATATTTCCCATAGCTTGTTTTCCCATAGCACACTGCACACAATGTAAGAGGAGTAATAACGAGAAGCAAACCAACAGAAATTGCAACTTCTTATGTCAGACTGTCAAGAAACACAAACCTGATAAGTATTTCTTGGTGACTGATTATGGTGAGGGTAGGGGATAAGACCAGCAACAACACCTAAGATGGTGAAAGGTTCAATCTCAATGTGGGTTGTCTCTTTCCTAAACTTTTTAGCTTCTGCTGTTTCTGCCACTTCCTCCATTTTTGTAGTAGCTTCACTTTCGTATAAAGCAATCTTAAAACAAGGAAAAAGAGCAGTGTATCATTTTAGGCTGCCTGTGGTGAAGTAGAATATAGTACATCTCGAAAATATGGAGACTGGCACGAACCAGTGCATTATTTTCTTCATTGACATCAAGATACTCGATCAAACCGTCACGAATAAAGTCATCAAACGTGCAAACCCCATCCTTCAAGGAAATACAAATCAGTCACCCAATAACTTTATCTCAAACCACCAAGACAAGTATGTATGAATCTGGGAGCGTATAACACATGTACCTGTAATTCCTTCATGTGGTGTTGTTTAACTCTTGATACTCCTTTATCAGCTATAACAAGTGGACGACACACCCTCCCACCATCAGAAGCAACGTAAACACAATGCTGATAAATATTTTCTCTTCGGAGTCAGTCTCAGTTAACATTTGTGGATTCATAAGAAAAACTTTGCAGGGATTTAGGAAGTAATTGCGTCCTTCAGCCTTTATTAGCAACCATCTACGAAGTTGTAGTTTTATAAATGACATCCTCAGCTGTATTTCTACTCCAAAAATCACCTGAAGGGCGCTACTGAAAACTTTGCAAATAAATTTCTGTAGCTTTCTCAGTCTATTTTCAATTCAAAAAACTTAATCTTCGTTCCAAGCAATACCAATACATATTAGCAAATATAAAGCTTAAATAGTACATACACAAGAACACAGCCAAATATATAAATTGGGTTTTGCTTGATGGACAAATGAACACAAGCTATAAGGTGCACATTGAAAAACTTAGATTACCCAAAAAAACCGATTGAGGAAATACCTGTTTTTCGTTTATGAACACGCTGACGAACTCGCCAATTTTCCCAGCTCTACGCAGCCTTCTAAGTGAATTGGCGAAGTACTAAAACAATAGAAACTAGTGAAGAGGTGTAAAGATGTGCATTGCATTTGTTGCAGATCTGTGTCTTTATATAAAGTACCTGTGGCCTTCTATGTTTGCCAAGTATTAGCCCATTCAATATGACCAAAAACGAGTCTGGAGTATGAAGCTCCTCTGCTGATAATACTTCCAAATCTGTGACACCCAATTTGTAGCACTGTTTCCGGAAAATCAATTCAAACACACAGATTCAGTACTTAATTGACAAAAATTCCTTCTAAAAACAGATGACTAGCAGAAGATAATGAGAAGGGTAGTGTGGTTCCGGCGGTATCCTTCTCAAAGCCATAGCAAAGACGATTAAGGCGATTAGATTGACTGAACGTGGAAAAGAATAGCAAACCCATACCATAGCAACCAATGGGCCTTCCTCTTCATCCGTTGTGACATGAGTCATTAAAGCTAAGTTCTTGACAAGCCCACAAGATTCACCTTCTGGGGTATCACATGGGCAGAGCATGCCCCACTTATAGAGCAAATCACAAAGCCAAAAATCAGATGGAAGGAAAGTTAAAAGAAAAGCAGTAGTTTTCTTTACAACATTTCAGCAGGCTGATAAAGACAGCATCATTACCTGGCTGGGTTGCAAAGATCTAGGCCCACTTACTTTTCTGGACTTTTCAAATTGTGGCGAAATTTTCGTAATAAACCCCAAGCTCCCGATAAAAGATAACCTCGTTAAGACCTATATGAAAAGATTTCCTTGAGAGTAAGGTAGCATGAAGAAGACTAGAGACATGCACAGAGATGTATACAGAGAGAGAGTGAGACTGGCCTGTGTCATTCCTTTCCTATGCATTCTGAACCTTTTAATATCAAAGTTTCCGGTTGACAGGGTCCTTTCTAATCCAAAAGAAATATTATGATTCTTCTCTCCAGTAAGACACTATGAGCACATCACAAAAAAAATTTGGAGTTGTACTATCAGTTATTCCAAGGCCAAAAGATACAGAGAGCAATAAAAAATTTAATTAGCAACTAGCAATTCAAGTTGCATTGGAATATCCAAGGGAAATTTAAGTTCATAAAACAAGTGCTAATCGGCATAATAACACCTAGCTAACAACTAGTAACGAGCTTATTGCAAACAGCAATTACTTCAAGAACCATTAAAGAAGCCCAGTTCATAGCTACAGGATGAACAAAGAATAAAATCTTAGACATGCATTCCTTATGCTATTTTGACTGAAGATCATTTACAAATCCAAATGATAGTTTAACAGAATTGAATGCAAGAGCTGAACTAGCAGGACAGTATATTTCTACACTTACTTGTGAGAAATCAAATCGGCTTGATCGGCTTTGTTTTTGAAGAATACCATCTACTTTTTTAATGGCCTCACTGATCATCGTTTTGAACAAATCCTGTAGCAGCGAGAGGGAGGAAAATAATAGGTAAGAACTAGACAAAACCTTACAAGAAAAAAGAAGAGGAAGTACTGCATCTGGTGATAGTTTCCAGCGCACCTCAAAGAGAAGAGATATTAGTTGTCCAGATAATTCCAACCGCTTGTTACCAACATAATCCTACATGAAGACGCGCATTTGAAAACATTTGTTACAAGCAATATGAGCTTTATTACAAAAGACTTGACTCCAGATCATCATTAGTTTATCTCAGATTATATACTAACAAGTTAGCCATCATTATGAGTTGAGGTCTTAAAATCATAATGGCTCTAAGGGACCAGCCAAGACATTTTTTAAGCCATTTCAGCAAGTTCTCCCTGTTTTCAATTTGGCCATTTTTGGGTAATCTAACATGTCGTACAGCAATAATCCTAAAGGAAAATACAAAAGACCTTTTCCAGATAGAAGGTTATCGTATTACCTTGTCATCCATCGCATCTTTGTTTAACATTGCTTCAATCATTCGTCTCAACATCACCCCAACATAGAAACATTTTTGACGAAAATTGTTGTCACGAACCTTAACGGGAAGAACATAGCAGTAAGCAAAGGCTAAATTTTTTATTTTTTTTTATTTTTCCAACTAGCAGTAAACAAAGGCTAAAATTTTAAGAACCAGAAGAAGTTAAGATACTTACAGGTACGTGCGCAAGGAATAAATCTCTGAGAATGTATAGAGCTCTTCCGTCCTAGTAAATCATGTAAATATATACAATGCGGATTTTCATTTAGCAAGAAAACTTTCATACTCAAATTTGCAGGGCCAACAACATATTATCCATATGTATAAAGTTGATTTAGGGAGTGTGATCGTGGAGTAAAGAATGAAAACCTTTTCAGGTGGAGGTCCGTATGATGTTTTTTTCACCTACAGAAATTAAGAAATAAAGGAATATGTCACATATTTCTTGCCGCAAATTGACAGAACTCGGAATCTATTGTTAAATTAACATAACAGGATAGTCTACTCTTTTCTTCAGTGTTGACTTCCCAATAAAAGACTTACTCCCGTTACATCACAAAATGAGGTGGAAGCAATTAACTATACCACCATAAAGTCTATGACGGATTCCTTTCAACTGAGAGAGAGATGAGCTATGGTCTTTTTAACACTAGAAAGAGCTCTTTTTCAACGGTGCAGTAATATCTTTTCTGTTTTCTAGATAATTTTTGAAGTAGACAATATGTGTCCACTAGAGTCATTGAATACAAAAACTTTTAAATAACTCTGTAAGATAAATAAAACACTGCACCTTTGCCTCGAGATAGTCCAGTGCTTGTTTTCGTGTATACACACCTTCACTAACACACTCCTGAAATAAAATAACCATTTCGAGGGATAAATATGATGCTTCAGAGATCAAGGCTCATCAGAACCCACAGCGTGAACAATGTTGAACAAAAAGACATGGAAGAAAAAGAAATACATAAACTTTAGATTCAACAAAAAGGACTCTAGCTAAGAAATTGGTTTCTCATAGCAGGTTTTATGTGAGCCACGGGGCAAGATAGTCACACATTACCTATAACTTTCAATAGCTAGAGCGGGAGAGAAAGAGATCTATTTTCCAAATGTCAAAGTACTTTCATTCTTAGAGCCATAGAAGTGGCTTCTATATCATAATTAATGTATTATGACTTCTTTATTGGTACCCTTTCATAGTATTGGGAATTGAACATTTAACTTCCTCACTAGAATTGTGTGGACGCAACAATCAACCCCACAAGGATCACTCCCACATAGTTTACTTATGAAACATGTTAAGAAATTCCTATAATGAGCATTTACGTCCACAGAACTAATCAGCTGCTTCTAGGTCCAGTGTTATATTAACTTGAAAGCTTCACTCAAATACCAACATCATTACAAAAAGATTATAAACTAGACACAAGGTAAAAAGCAAGAGGCTATAATACTTGCCTCAATAGAAGGCAAGAGCGATGCACTAAAACGGGGATCCCTTCCAACCATTTGTACAATCTCTTGGTCGCTCTCCATTCCCATAGCTTTTAGGGCAATTATAATTGGAATCTACGATAACATCACATGCTCAGCCAATAGAATCCAACGCTGAAAGATCTACAATTCAAGAGAAGGACGTGATAATATCTACACCTTGGTTACAAATTGATGAAGAAATAAATATATCTTCTCCTTCTCCATCTGAATAACTGTTTTGCTTTTCGTCATTTCAGTGCTGCTTGTGACAGATGCATTTATGCTGACAATAAGCAGTAAAAGAAGAGAGAATCAGCAAATAGTGAAAATTGTATATGGATAGTGGGTGGGTAAATAATGGAAAAACACTGCTGAAGCAGGATACACCGATTTGGCTTGACAGTTAATAATATTTATGGGATGCTTGCCATCAATACTACAAGGACTGAAATAATGCAAGAGATCACTTACTTCCCTTTTTTATCAGAATCAATAATAATTCTGTTCTTCGAAAGTTGTTCTTGTATCAACAGCACCTGAAATGAAAAGCAAACACCAGCACAAGCAATAGCATGGCTTCAGGTCATGTAAAAAGGAACGGATTCCATGAAAAATGGGACAACTATATTGACAGGGAAAAATAAGAACCAAAACACGCCAATTAGAACAAGAATGGTGATGAACTGTTAAATAAACACACAATCGAGACTGGACAAAAGAGATGGAATAATACACAACATATATCCTCAAAGTTAAAGTGCAGACTACTAGCCAATCGATAGACTCCATAAGATAGCTGTAAGATGATTATATATAAGAAGCATGAAGTATCACCTTCTCGGTTCCTTTGATGACAAAATATCCTCCAGGATCAAGAGGGCACTCACCTAGAATATAAAATGGAATACAATAAATGTGACGAGCAGGAAGAAGCAATGCTTGAAATAAGGGTACAATACCAACCCAATCTTGCAAGTTCCTCTTCATCTTTTCCATGTAATACACAGCGGCAACTCCTCAACATAATAGGCATCCTTCCGATAATTACGTTATCCTGAAATAAAGGAACATCATATTTAGTCTGAAATTTATCGATAAGCAGCATTATGTATAATACATCTTTTTTTTCTTCATTTACCTTGGCACTTATTGTCGTCTGTCCATTACTTCCATGAACATATTCTATATTGACATATATTGGAGCAGCATATCTGATATTTAAAAACAGAAATTATAATGCATTTAAAACAGCCAAGAGGCAAAGACAGTTATTGATGATGTAGAAGAATGCCGAACAGCAGAAACAGGTGGAAAATGCAAAAGACTTCACCAAATTCCAACTGCCCAACATATTCTCAAACATCGAACTATTAAAACATGGTGAATGTAGATAGAAGAAGTCTTTACGTCATATCTGCTAATCGGCACATGTGCGGATTAATTTTTTCGGCCATATTAACATTTAAAACTGAGGGTTCACCAACTCTGACGTCCTTAAACCTGCATCAAAACTTTGCTCCCCAAGGTTAGTTTTAGAAACAGCAGAAATCGAAAAAAAATAGCACAATCTCAATTTATATTATAAAATACTGTAGGATGACTTAGAAAAAGGACTGGAAAGCCACAAACTATGATCAATATTCATACTATCCAGACTGTCAAATACAAAAAAGATTTGAGTATAGAAAGATGAAAAGAAGGATTGACCTTAGGTAAATTGATGGGTCCAGAGTGGATGTGATACGATTATTTGCACGAACAATCTTTTTTATCCCGACATTGATGAAGTAATTGAATGAATCCAGGTGTTGCTTCACAAGTCCTCTCACCTACAACAAGACAATTACACAGTCAAGATTGAACACATACCATACCAAATACTCGGAAAGTAACAAACCCAATCACACATTTTCCGCTATTCTTATAAAGCGCAAATGTGATTAAATTTGTGTTTTTGCGTACCTTCAAGAACTCAGGAACAAGCTGGAATTTATCTGCTGTAGACTTGATAGGAGCTGTAAGCTTATCCTTGTCGATGACCTCGTCATCGTTGGTCATACTGTTTCAATACAAAGAATAGCATTGGGAGAAATGTATGAATATACAATTAGCATAAACGAAGAATTAGCAACACATCCATGAAAAAAATCCAAAAAAAAACATACACTGGATCTTCTCGATCGAGACCCATCACTCTCAACTTGCGATTGGGCTGTCAAGTAATCTGAAATCCATGGAGAAATATAATTAAACCCTAATTCCATGAAGAAACGAGAGGCAAGACACCGTGTATGAATACCTCGCCGGAATAACTTACCGGCGACGAGAATCGATGGTCGACTGTAGATTTTACAGTCGAGGGTTTAGGGAAGGGTTCAAGAGACGGCCAAGGAAGAAAAAACGAATATAGGGATTTAAATAGTAATAATATTTGCGTTTGCGTTTGATATTATTTTCATTTTAACTATTTCGCTTTAGTCCTTGGTTTAACCATATCCTTCCAAATTGACCCTGAAACTTTAAACATTTTTGTACGAATTCTCATATTTAGAATTGATTAAATAATTAGGTCCTGCTCGTGGTGTGTGACCTAATAATCTCCTTGTTCCAATGGAGTCTCCGGCGCCGACTTCTTCAGCTCAGCCTTCAATGGATGAGTCTGTGGAAGGCGTGGAGAAGATCTTGAATTACAGTTTCACGAACAAGGAGCTTCTAAAGGTTGCTCTAACGCATGACTCTCGTAAGACTGGTTCATTCGACCGGCTTGAGTTCCTCGGCGACTCGGTTCTTGGTACCGCCTTGGCCAATTACTTCCACATAACCTACCCTGAGCTCAATCTTCACGAGCTTCGTGCGTTGCGAAGTGCTAATGTAAGTAACGAGAGATTCGCTCGTGTCGCCGTTAAACACGGACTCTTCCAATTTCTTCGACGCCATAATGGTCCTTCTAAAATAATCGAAAAGGTAATAATCAATCTCTCTTCTTGGTTGATATTTTGTTTTGCATCATTAGAAGGCGTTTTTGGTTTGGGAAACAGAATGATTCTTTGAAAGAAACAAGCTTTTAAACTATCTTGAATGATTTTGAGAAACATCTTCTTGGTGTCTATCTCATAGGTTAGATTGTTCTCAGAGGCGGTGAGCAAAGAAGATGGTTCAACACTTCGGGGATTGGTGAAAGCACCGAAAATTCTCGCTGACCTCGTAGAGTCGATAGCTGGAGCTGTTTATATTGATGTGAATTTCGATATGCAAAGAGTCTGGGAGGTATGTTTTCTATCTTTGTTTCTATTTCCTAATTGTTATATGATTTCTTACTTTCAAAATCGAATTTTTCAGATATGGAGGGGTCTTTTGGAGCCCATGTTTAAGCTGGATGACTTGCGGCGGCAACATCAACCACTTGTTACGCTTTCTCCTTTCGATAAGGAGCGACTCGACATGAGGTGTTGGGACGAGGACAGAAAAAGCCTTGTTGGTCAGGTAAATCTTGATTATAAATTTATAGCTTCTGGGAATGGTAAGGATGGAGGTCTCACAAAGCTGGCCAATGCTAAGGAAGCGTTACAGTCATTGTCAGAATGTATGCCTATTGAAAAGGTTATTGATGAGGATAGTCTAGACGTTGAGAATGAAGATGTGAAAGGGAAGTTGATTGAGATTTGCTCCACTAAAAAGCTGCAGATATCATCTTCTTCTTTTCCCACAACCTCTGACAATCCTTTACCCTATGAAACGACACCAAATACAATGGTTATTGATGAGGATGGTCCACATGTTGAACCTGAAGATGCGAAAGGGAAGTTGTTTGAGATTAGCTACCCTAAAAAGCTCCAGATTCTGACTGGATCATCTTCTTTGCCCACTGCCTCTGAGAACCCTTTAACCGATGAAACGACACCAACAAAAATGGTTATTGATGAAGATAGTCTACTGGTTGAACCTGAAGATGCGAGGAGGAAGTTGTTTGAGTCCACTATAAAGCTCCAGATACAGACTGGATCGTCTTCTTCGCCCCCTGCCTCTGAGAACCCTTTAACCGGTGAAACGACACCAACAAAAATGGTTATTGATGAAGATAGTCTACAAGTTGAACCTGAAGATGCGAGGAGGAAGTTGTTTGAGTCCACTATAAAGCTCCAAACACAGACTGGATCATCTTCTTTTCCTACCGCCTCAGAGAACGATTTAACCTATGAAATGACACCAAAACAAATGGTTGTTGAAGAAGGTAGTCTACAGATTGAACCTGAAGATGCGAAGGGGGAGTTGTTTGAGTCCACTATAAAGCTCCAAACACAGACTGGATCATCTTCTTTTCCTACCGCCTCAGAGAACGATTTAACCTATGAAATGACACCAAAACAAATGGTTGTTGATAAGGATAGTCTACAGGTTAAACCTGAAGATGCAAAAGGGAAGTTGTTTGAGATTTGCTCCACTAAAAAGCGCCAGAGACAGACTAGATCATCTTCTTTTCCTACCGCATCAGAGAACCCTTTACCCTATGAAACGACACCAAATAAAAGGGTTATTGATGAGGATAGTCTACATGCTGATCCTGAAGATGCAATAGGGGAGTTGTTTGAGATTTGCTCCACTAAAAAGCGCCAGAGACAGACTGGATCATATCCTTTGCCTACCGCCTCTGAGAACCCTTTACCCTATGAAACGACACCAATTAAAACGGTTATTGACGAGGATAGTCTACATGTTGAACCTGAAGATGCAAAAGGGGAATTGTTTGAGATTTGCTCGACTAGAAAGCTCCAGATACAGACTGGATCATCTTCTTTGCCCACCGCGTCTGAGAACCCTTTAACCTATGAAATGACACAAAAACAAATGGTTGTTGATAAGGATAATCTAGAGGTTAACCCTAAAGATGCGAAAAGTAAGTTGTTTCAGTTTTGCGCCAAGAAAAAGTGGCCGAAGCCGATTTACAGGTAATATCTTATTCCTACATTTTTTGAAGCATACACACATTTGAATACTCACTTCTTAACCAGGACCATGCTCCAAAGTCAAATTGAAATCTTTGAGTAGTCTAGAGTCTTATAATCTCAAAGAAGTTGAACGCATTTGCTAATCCGTAGTTAAAATCTTACAATCTAGGGTAAATAAAAACGTGTATATGTGCTCTAATAAAACTATACTCCTAAGATCAATGTGAGTTTGGTTGTTTTGTACTCTGTGTGCCTCAATAAGCATGAATGCGCTGTTGTATTGACTCTTTTCAGCGTTGAGGAAAAATGCGGGTTAAAGCGTAAGAAGAGATTTGTTTGTTCAGTCAAGATTGAGATCCCAACTGTAGAAGGTACCTTTCACATGAAAGGAGATGAAAAGTCAAGGAAAAAGCAAGCAGAAAACTCCTCAGCCTACCACATGATTAGAGCCTTGAAATCTTCTCTAATGAGTCTTGTCATAAAGAATCTACAAATGCAGGAAAGTTTAGAGGAGAAGAAGAATCTGCAAATGCAGGAATGTTCAGAGGAGAATAAGAGGAAGAGAAAGCGAATAAAGATTATTTAGTTTTTTTGTATTTCATATTTTCACATATACACATCTCTTTATAGTACAATGAGAGAATTCTCTGGAATCAAACAATACTCCTCCATTTCACACTTGGTCATCTGTGTAATTAACATGAAGAACAACTTTTTCTAACAACTAATTTTTTTTTTTTTTTTTTTTTGAATCAAATGTTAAATTTATTCAACCCCGAAAAAGCCTTTTTACACAAGTGTATCATTTATTTGAACTCATAAAAGCGGAAAACGCAAATCGGTAGCTCGAGATGATAGAGTTGGTTATCGCGAGGCAAACCAAAGCTCCATTCCGTCGTCGTATCTTCGATCTCCCATTCCTCGAATCGGTTGTTATTCCGTCGTCGTATCTTCGATCTCCCATTCCTCGAATCGGTTGTTTCGCCGTTAAATGATTTTTCCCATGGCGCATATTGTTGCGTTCTCTCCATATCGTGTGAAGCGTAGTTTGGAACACGTACCTAATGGTGAATAATTGTAGATGATCTCTTGACGTGTCCACCAACAATCCAACAATAACAGTCCAATCAGCTGTGTACTGATGTGCTAGGATATTTCGCATAAGGTTTCTCCAAATTTCCCCCGAGAACGTGCAAGCAAAATAGTGGTGGTTTCTCGATTCAATCATACCTCGACAAAGGATGCAAGAGCTGTTGGCACTTACATTCCAAGAAAGCATATAATCACCCGTAGTCAATCTATCTCTAATGGCAAGTCAAGCATGGAAAGAATATTTTGGTGTCCCGTAAGAGAACCAAATTCCCTTCCACCATGGTGTAGGGGGAGTTGACAGGCGGATCAATTCCCATGTACCTTTTGAGTTAAAATGTGGTTTAATTTTGTCTCCTTTCTTCCGCCAAAGAACCACATCGTCACAATGTGATGTTAATTTTTCTTTTTGCTTTTCTATAACTTCTTCTATGACATTATACACCTCCAATCGATGGTTGCGTTTCCTATGAGTGCATATAGCCTTGTTCACAACTGTGTGGTATGGGATTCCCAAGTCAATACAGCCTCTCAATCCCGTAATGTCAAGAAGTTGTCCATCCATCCACTTTTATAAAATCCCTTGCCAGAACTCTATATTTTAGGACCTTCTTCCACATCCAAGATCCTAAAGAGGTTGTTTCTTTGACCATCCAGAAAGATCCTTTTCGAATTAAATACCGGCGAACCCAATTTACCCACAAGGAGGAGTGAGCCGATTGTATTCTCCATATAAGCTTTAAGCAACACCCCTTATTTGCCTCCATTATCGGTTTAAGTCCCAACCCGCCTTCATTCTTTGGCTTACAAACTTCACTCCATGATATCTTAGCCTTCTTAGAGTTTAACTCCGGCCCAGACCAAAGAAATGCTGATGAGAGCTTGTCTATCTCCTTCATACAGGCTTTAGGTAATCTAAATGCTGAAATCCAGAAATTGGTTAGACTATGGATTACAGTCCCAATAAGCTGCAAACGGCCTGCAAAAGAGAGATATCGAGTTGTCCAACTACTGATCATCCCTCGAATTTTCTCAAGGAGAGGGGTATAGTCATGTACTGTCATTCTTTTAGTCAAAAGGGGAAGACCCATGTACCTCACCGACAATGAGCCTGAACCAAAAGGAAAATGATCCAGAATAGAAGCCTTTAGCTCATCAGAGATGCCCGCCATGTAAATCGTTGATTTTTGAAGACTAATTGTCAAACCCGAAAATGTTGCAAATTCTGTGAAGACCTCTAAAATTCCCTCAATGGATCGCTTACTTCCATCTGAAAAAACCAGTAAGTCGTCTGCAAAACACAAATGTGTGAGGTCGACATTCTTACAAGAAGGATGATAACCTATCTTCTTCGCACTCGCAGCCTTATCCAACATTCGGGAGAGCACATTCATGCATATAACGAAGAGGTAAGGCGATAAAGAGCAGCTTTGACGGAGACCTCTTTCATTCCTAAAAAAACCTGCCAATTCTCCATTAACCTGAACCGAGAAAGATGTCGTAGTGACACATAACTTAATCCAGTGGATGAATTTCTCGGGAACTCTTATAGCTGAGAGTGTAGATAACAAAAATGGCCATTGGACGGAGTCAAAAGCCTTCGATATATCTATCTTAACAGCACATCGAGATGAAATTGTGTCCTTGTGGTAGTTCTTGACCATCTCCGATGCTAAGAGAACATTTTCCATTAGAAGTCTGCTTTTTACGAAAGCAGTCTGGTTCGGAGCAATAAATTTAGGGAGAATTGGCTTGAGTCTATTAGCCAAGATTTTTGAGATTACCTTGTACAAGACATTGCAACAAGATATCGGTCTGTAATCTTTCATTTCTTTTGCTTCCGATGTCTTTGGTATAAGTGCCAAGATAGTCAAGTTAATACCTTTCGGAAGGAAGCCTTTGCCCACAATTGCCCAAGCTTCTCTAAAGAATTCTGCTGTATACCCATCTGGTCCCGGCGATTTATTACCCGGCATAGCAAAAACCACATCTTTTATTTCCTTTTCGGTCACGGATCTGCCCAACAATTCGACATCTAACTCACTGCATTCAAAACTCATCAACTCACGTAGAGATGCATCAGACATCTAACAACTAATTTAAGAACGAGAAAAAAGGTTTTCCTTTGGGAGACAACCAAGTGGCTAACCTGAGAAAACAAACAACTTCGTGCAAGTGCTTCTTTTGCAAGATAGTTGACACAGACATTTAAACTACGTGGTATTACATAAGCTAAATTGGAAAACGCTAAAGATATAACAAGTTATGAATGGAAAGAACGCCAATTTGGTTGGTTAAGTCGGCTCAATCTGTTTTAAAGTGTATCGATAGGATTCATTTCTCAATCAGACACGACATAGTCTATAGTAATCCATCCAATTCTGCATGAAGCGGCGATAAACTTCTTCTCCTTTCTTTTAGCCCCACTAGAAGAAGTCTTTCGTTATCCACAATACAACACCCTAGTGCGTTCACCGGTTCTTTTTCTATCGAAGAAGCATCAATATGACTTCGGGATGTGGGAATCGATCGTGGACTTACTCGTGGCCTTTGTTCTATCTCTTTTTCCATTGTATTCTTTTGGTTTGTACTCCTCCAACTTTTCCTCTCATGTAAGGCTAGTTGTAAGATATCTCTTTACCATTTAAACTTTTTTTTTTCATTCTTTCTCTTTCCATGCATACCATAAAATATATGGAAATTTTTTCTTTGCGCATATGTCAAGATCTTTTACTCTCCACAAGAGGAAATACATAATCTGAAATAGAGAATTACTCAGAAACAGAGAATTACTCAGGATAGTGCCCAAACTTGCATTGCGGGTGGATATTATCTATTATAACCCGATCTTTTATCCGAAACAAACATATTATTCATAGGGAAAACGACTAAAGGTTTTGTTTATGTGTTGGATATAGTTTTATTAGTTTTTCCCTCGTTAGGTAGACATTGTGGACTTCTATTGAGCTCATGATCAGTGACCTTGCTAGGTTTTTTCACCTTTCCTCCCGGATCTCCAGTGAAACAACTTCCGATGGACGTAATCAACAGTTTCAAATCTCTCAAGTCTACTCTTCCACTATTGTCTTTGCGGCTCTTCAACATCTCTCGATCTCAAGTCAATTATTGCTGTGATTTGGTACCAATAGTTTCACGGCTTAATCAGTCCATCCAACGATGGGTTATGCTTCCATGTTTTTATTCTTTTTTTTTGCATGAGACCATTTAGATAGGTCGAACAAATGGTTAAATATTCTGTAACACCTAAACTTTTCATTTTCAATGAATACTAGATTTTTTACCCCCTTCAAATGCGGGATTAAGATATTTGAAAAGAAAAAATCATAATTTTTTTTTAATATATCGGAAAATTAGAAATAGTAAAGATCAAATGGTACATCTTCCATATAGATAAATATATTTTATCTTACAAAATTTAATTTGCAAGACATTTGGCTTGGACGTAAGTATTTTTGGTGTAAATCAAATACGTTTGAGATTATGAGTTCTCTCAAACTTATTTGAGTTAACCAAGACCAAAAAAATATCGCGTTAGTATGTAAAAATCTTTTTAAATAAAAAATCAAAGAAATAATAAAAAGTGAAACAGATAGTTTTTCGAAATTCAAACATTAATTTTCTGTTTTCAATTTATTTGGTATGAACTGTTTGGATTTCTGTTTTTTGTAAAAATTATAAAAATATTTTATTTGTAAAGTTATACGTTTATAACAAAAGTTGAACTTTAATTAGAGTAATATGGATACAATTAAGCGATATTAAAAAAAATAATTGTATGATCAATCATATTTTCAAATATGGTATCCAAATGGACATTAGTACAATTTTTATAAAGTAATTGACATCGTAAATTGATTCATCGTTAAAATATTATGTTATATTACATTTTAATATTTTAAAATGTTATGTTTTAGTTGGATTTAAATTTGTAACACATATATTTGTGAGTTCATGTTAAAAAATTAATGAAAATATGTAGAGATTTCCACCATGGCATATAAAATTAATTGGAATGTTTTGATTGGTTAATTTAATTGATCCCTTAAATTTCTCTTTGATTGACACATATGATTTTTTGCACTTATGTCTTCTCAATTAATATATATATATATATATATATATATAGGATTTACATTCTTATAAACAAAAAATGTTTATTCTTCTAAAAACAGGAAAACGGCATATTCCCCCATGAACTAAGTAGTTTCTGATTTTATACACGACCTATTGAGCCATGCCAAAACGCACATAAACTACTTATATATATTTGAATTTACTACATTATTTTTTGAAATACGGTCAATTCCAGCAAAACCGTAAACGGAATCAGTTTTCCGTTAACGGATTCTGACGTGGATGACAAGTGGATAATGGGTTCGTTCTGGTTTTAATTTGTAGTTTTTATATATTTTTAATTGGTTTAATAATAAAATGACGTCGTTTTATGATTTGGGGCAAAATTAAAATTAGGTTTTATTTTTTAATTTTTTTCGCAGCCGCCGGATATGATCTTTTCTCCATCGAACTCGCCATGGAAGACGCCGTCAGAGGTGAGCTTTTCTCCAACGTCCTCCGCCGTGGCCGACTTCCTGAATCGACGGCGCGTCATTACTTCCAGCAACTTGCCTCCGCGTTCCGGTTCTCTCACCAAGACGGCGTTGCTCACCGTGACGGGAAACCACAGAATCTACTCCTAGACAAGCAAGGAAACCTCAAGGTCTCTAACTTCGGATTGTTTGATCACAACTTTCGATTTAATCTCGTTTTCATCGGAATTAGATTTCTCCGGATTGTTTGAGATTAAGGAAAAGAAAGAAAGGAGATTCATAGCCAAAGTTTCCGTCGTCGAAGTAGAGGAGTAAGTGAAGTCGATTGGTGAAAAATTAGGTTACGCAGTGAAGAAGAAGACGAAAAAGAAGGAGAAGCGAACATAGTTGGATTAGGAAGAGGACGAACATCGATAGTGGTGGAGGCGGTGGAGTTAGTGGCGGATGTTGTGGTAGTTGAAGTGAAAGTAGTTGAAGGAGGAGAAGAAGATTCATGGTGGTCTTTATCAAAAAAAAAAAAAAGATTCACGGTGGTCCGATTTGATAACTTAGCTTAAAGAAATAGTTCTCTCATCATGAACTAAGTTTTATTTTTCCCCAAATCTAAAACCACAATGTTTTAGAGTCAAAATAATAATTAAAAAATTGATTTCGGTCAATTCTAAACCGGAACAAGTTATCCACCTGTCATCCACGTCAGAATCCGATAACGGAAAACTGACTCTGTCTACAGTTTTGCTGGAATTAATCGTATTTCAAAAGAGGATGTAGTAAATTCAAATATATAAGTAATTCATGTATGTTTTGGCATGGTTCAATAGATCGGGAATAAGCCATTTTTTCTCTTAAAAACGTAAATATTTTGTACAAATTCTCATTTCTAGAATTTATTAATAGTTATGACCGGTCTGATGTAAACAAACAAAGAAAGAATAATTAGGTCCTGCTCGTGGTGTGTGACCTAATCTCCTTTTGTTCCATGGAGTCTCCGACGCCGACTTGTTCAGCTCAGCCTTCGGTGGATGATTCTGTGAAAGCAGTGGAGAAGATATTGAATTACAGTTTCGCGAACAAGAGTCTTCTCAAGGACGCTCTAACGCATGACTCTTTTATGAAGTATCGGCTTGAGTTCCTCGGCGACAAAGCTCTTGGTCTCGCCTTCACCAATTACCTCTACTTCGCGCACCCTAATCTCGAACCCATGGGGTTGAGTCTGTTGCGATCTACAAATAAAAGTAATAATAAATTCGCTCGTGTCGCCGTCAACCATGGCCTCTACCAGTATCTTTTACGCGATAATCATTCTCGTGGTTTCGATGCAAAGGTAATATAATCTCTCTCTTATGGTTGTTTTTGTGCATCACAGAACAAGGAACAGAGTGATTCGTTTGATTTGAGAACATCTCTTGTGTTATGTTAATATCTTTCATTTCATAGGTTAAGTTGTTCTCAGAGTCTGTGAGCAGAGAAGATGGTCCAGTACCGTATGGTAGTGGAGTCCGGACAACCCCAAGAATTCTCAGTGCCCTCGTAGAATCTGTAGCTGGAGCTGTTTATATTGATGTCAATTTTAATGCACAAAGACTCTGGGAGGTTTGTTTGTTCTTTTTTTTTCTTTCTAATTCTAAGGTTATATTCATTCTCAAGTTATAAATTTTTTTTATTTTTTTTTTACTAAAAGAGGAAATCTGCAGATCTGCAAAGGTCTTTTCGAGCCGATATATACACTGGATGATTTGCGGCGTCAACCTCAACCACTTCTTACGCTTATTCGTTTGGGTGACAAACACAGCAAACAAATCGACTTCAAGTATCACAAAAGTTCCAAGAGAGGCCATGTTTATAAGGTATATCTTGATGATGAGTTGATAGCTCATGGGCAATCTAAGCGTAGAGATAATGCAAAGCTGCTCGCTGCTAAGGCAGCGTTACTCAAGTTGTCAGAAAGTATGCCCATTGAAATGGTTATTGATGAGGGTAGTGTAGACATTGAAATTGAAGATGCGAAAGAGAAGTTGATTGAGCTTTGCAAAAACAGACAGTGGCCTGAACCGATTTACAGGTATATCTTAGCTCTACATTTTTGAAGCATACACACCTCTACAGTTTTTCTTTTTTTTCTTTGCTTTGGCCATAAGTTTTTCTTTTTTTTCTTTGCTTTGGCCATAAGTTTTTCTTTTCTACGTCAATTTGATTCTATCTTTGAGTAGTCTAGAGTCTTTTAATCTCAAAGAAGCAGAGCCCATTTGCTAATCCCTAGTTAAAATCTTACACTCGATGGTAGAGAATATGCGTAGATTCTCTAAAAAAACCATACTCCTAATATCAATGTGAGTTTGGCTGTTTTTACTTTGTCTGCCTCAATAAAGCACGAATACGCTGTATTAACTTAAAACATTTTGTTTACCTTGTGTTTAACTCATTTCAGTGTGGAGGCAGAAGATCCTGAGAACGGATTTGTTTGTTCAGCTAAGATTGAGACTCCAAGTGAAGAAGGTACCTTATTCATCAAGGGAGATGGTAAGAAAAAGAGAGAGAGAGCAGAAAACAACTCAGCCTCCCACATGATAAAAGCCTTGGGATTTTCTCTACCTCAACCACTTCTTACGCTTATTCATTGGGGTGACAAACACGGCAAACAAATCGACTTGAAGTATTGCAAACGTTCCAAGAACGGCTTTATTTATGGGGTATATCTTGATGATGAATTAATAGCTCGTGGGCAATCCAAGTGTAGAGATTATGCAAAGCTGCTCGCTGCTAAGGCAGCGTTACTGAAGGTGTCAGAAAGTATGCCCATTGATGAGGGTAGTGTAGACATTGAAATTGAAGATGCGAAAAAGAGGTTGATTGAGTTTTGCAAAAAGAGAAAGTGGGCTGAACCGATTTACAGGTATATCTTAGTTCTACATTTTTGAAGCATACACACCTCTTGAGATGTCATCTTATTATGTCTTGTGTTTTTTCTTTGCTTTAGCCAGAAGTTTTTCTCTTCCAAGTCAAATTGATTCTATCGTTGAGTAGTCTATAGAGTCTTTTAATCTCAAAGAAGCAGAGCGCATTTGCTAATTTGTAGTTATAATCTTTACAATCTATGGTAGAGAAAACGCGTAGATGCTCTAGAAAAACCATACTCCTAATATCAATTTGGCTGTTTTTACCTTTGTGCCTGAATAAAGCACGAATATGCTGTATTAACTTGAAACATTTTGTTACCGTGTGTTTAACTCATTTCAGTGTCGTGGCAAAAGATCGTGTGAAGGGATTTGTTTGTTCAGCTAAGATTGAGACTCCAACTGAAGAAGGTACCTTATTCATCAAGGGAGATGCTAAGAAAAAGAAAAAACTAGCAGAAAACAACTCAGCCTCCCACATGCTAAAAGCCTTGAAATTTTCTATAAAGGATGATTTGCAAAGTTAGAAAGTGCATCTACCTTGAACCGCCATAGCCTCTATAAATCGCGTTTGGGTCAATTCAAAAATAAGCTTCTTATTATCGTCTTATATAGGGTGATGGGTGAGAAGATTGGTCTTGTTCCAAGCAAATGTCTCTATATGTTTTTGTTTTTTATTAGTTTAGTTCTTGTAGCTGTTCTTGGCTTTCACTAGGGGTGAGCAAAATTCCGTTCTCATTTCATTCAATTCTGCGGTCCTGAATTCTAGGTTTTTTTGTGGGACAAGATTTTGATTTTGGTTTGGAAACATGATGGGAACAATAAGAAATTCCAATAATCTGCATTGCATAAATCAAATTTTCTGGGATTTTTTCATGATGTGAAAGCATTTAAATCATTGGTGAATCGTTGGACCAAGAGAACTTCCACAAAATATAACTATTAACATTTTTTTTGCTACAAGTTTCGAACCCTGGTACTCATGTTATTGAGACATTTTTTGTCATCAAGACATTGGTTTAACTATTTTGGAGTCAAAATTGGAGTAATGGGTTGGAGATGGTCTTAGATACAATTTTTTTCAATTTCTAAAATGGAGTTGAATTTTACTCCAATCTACTCCATTAGAAAATGGAATGAAGAGTAAAAAAATGGAATAATGAATATGATTACTCTATATTTGGAGTAAATCCATTTTTTACTCCATTTTGAAGTTGGAAATGGAGTGGATTGGAGAAAATTTTACTCAAAACTCCATTTTGGAGTAAAAAATAGACTGGGGTTGAAGATACCCTTGACATATCGTTATGGATTAGTTTGGGGTACTACAAAAATAAATGTTTATCACATGGCGATATTTACAAACGTTTTATAAGCCCAATGTTGTAAACTTTTTAAAAAGGTATTTGGATATTTTTGCATCTCCAGTTTTTACTTTTCTAAAGGTAATAACTGCTATAATTGATGTGGTATCGATCGTTCATAAGTAAATGAATGGTTGTACGACATTTTAGATCAGACCAAAATCGGACTAGTCCATTTTTTTTTACCATTCGTATTTTTATCTGATTTACTTGAGACCAACTTCGGCCAAAAAATATATGTTAGTATGCAGTGAATAGTAACTGCATACCAAAATATTATTATTCGTCTGATTTTTTCTGTCCACTTCAAAAATAAAATCTACTTTAATATGTGGGCGTATCAAAATATTGATTCAATTGATGTGATTAGGAGTAACCGTTGAAACTTAGTTTTCGAAAAGTCTCAGTTCCAAATTCTTTTTTCCAGACTCTTCACTTTCACTATTGTAACTTTTTTAGCTGTTAAATGAATAAAATCTCGACCTAAATATGTGTTTGATAAATATTTTTAAAGAAATTGAAAGTAATCATAATCTTCAAGGAGTAACAAAAAAAAAAGATTAATAAAATATCATTTTTTTTCTTAAGGAAAAGCAAAGAGACAAGAAACTCGAGAAACAAGCTTCGTATATTTCTCGCTGCAATTTAGGCGGTTTGTATTTTCTTTCTTTCTTTCTTCTTCTCTCTCAATCTCTGTTTCTCAATTTCTTCGGCTGCAACAGTGAAGTATACCCAAAACAATCGCGTTTACACTTTACCTAAATCGGTAAGAAAACAAAAATCCCAACTAGTTTCTACTTGCTGATGCATGTTTGTTTGCAACATCATCTGAGGGATGAAATTGTTTTTCGAACTTTTGGATTTATATGACGTTTTCGGGTTTGTAGATCCGTCTCTTCTCTGCCAGTAGAGTCGATTTCGTTAAACTAGGCATGGGGGAAAACGAGGATTGTTGCTCGACTCAGCTAATCGATGGGAATGGTGCATTTAACGTGGAGGGTTTGGAGAATTTCGTGAAGAAGACGAAGCTTACTGATTGTGGACTTTCTTATGCTGTTGTTGCAATCATGGGTCCTCAGAGTAGTGGTACGAGTTTGTTTTTGTTCTTCTTTTTGAGTTTGAATAATTTTGGGTTGTTTTTTTGTGGATTTTGGAATCTGGGTAAAGAAATCTCTAAAATCTACTAATTATGGTTTTAACTTGAGGTTGAGATATTTGCAAAGTCTAAGCCTTTGATTTACGTATTGTGGTATGTCTTTTTGGTGATAAACAGGGAAGAGCACACTTTTGAATCATCTTTTTCATACCAGTTTTAGGGAAATGGATGCTTTTGCGGGAAGGTTAGCTATTGTCAATAGTCAATTTCTTTTTACTTTTTGTGGCAATGCTATTTTTAGTGTTGAATTTTGTTTTTTGACTTGGTAATTTGTCTTCATCTTCCTTGCAGGAGTCAAACAACCAAAGGTATTTGGATGGCTAAGTGTGTTGGAATTGAGCCTTTCACACTTGCCATGGATTTAGAGGGTACTGATGGTAGAGAAAGAGGCGAGGTAAGATGAATGATGATTAGCTATACGTTTAGTTGTACCAAAGAATGTGATTTTTCCTAACTTGCTAAGAAGTTTTCAGAAATTTGTGAAAATTTATGGAGACTTATATCTTGCAGATACTTATACATATACTTGATACTTTCTATTTTCTTATGTGTTTATAGCATTTCTCTTCCTATTATTTTTGTCATCGGTTCCCGTAATTTTCAGGATGACACTACATTTGAGAAACAAAGTGCCCTGTTCGCTCTTGCTGTTGCCGATATTGTACTGATAAACATGTGAGTCTCTATATTTTGCTGGCTCTTCTTCTGATAACTATTACTGATGTATTTATTACATGGAAGCAGAAAGTTAACGGTTCAGATTTGTCGATACTTATATGTTTGATATCTTTTCAGAATCTTAAGTATTGTGTTAAAGTTAGATTCGAGTAAACTTTGTTAATGAAATAATGAACTCCATAGGCATGATGTTTTCTTAGTCATAAAAGGTTTGGACCATAGATACCCTTTTTTGTTTGATTATTAATGAAATAATGAACTCCATAGGTGGTGCCATGACATCGGAAGGGAACAGGCTGCCAACAAACCATTACTGAAGACAGTTTTCCAGGTATCATGATGTGCTTACATATGGAACGTTATGTTCAATCAGTAGGTTCGATAACTTGGTCATTATTGCTTTTGTAGGTCATGATGCGATTGTTTAGCCCTCGGAAAACAACTCTTCTTTTTGTCATTCGTGATAAAACAAAGGTTTGATTTTTGCAATTGAATACGATTCTTGATAGTGAAGTTATATTTCTTAGATTGACATATGCTTTTCTCCTTAGACTCCCATAGAGCTGCTTGAACCTGTTCTAAGAGAAGATATTCAGAAGGTAACACGCACTCTCTCAATTTTCTTTTATGTTATCATTTTTCTCCTCTCTGAAGTTTGGGTACCATTACCAATTATGATTTGTTGCAGATATGGGATTTAGTTCGCAAGCCTGAAGCTCACAAGAATACACCTCTGAGTGAATTCTTCAATGTAAGGAGATAGTCTTCCCACATAGATGATGCTTCTTATGATTAGCATTGTATCGTTGCTAAATTGTTCATGAATATACCTGTCTTTCGTTTTCTTATTTGATAATTGGTTCGATATATGCTTGTAGGTGGAGGTCGTTGCTTTATCTAGCTATGAAGAGAAAGAAGAACGGTTTATGCAAGAGGTATTCTTCTGATATGTAAAACACGCGTCTTTTGAAGCATCAAAGTTAACTCAAGACCGGTTCCCTTGATTCATGTGAACTTTTAAATAGGTTGCTGAGTTGAGGCAGAGGTTTTTCCATTCCATTTCTCCTGGGGGACTTGCTGGTGATAGACGTGGTGTAGTTCCTGCTTCAGGATTTTCTTTCAGCTCCCAGCAGATTTGGCAAGTTATAAAAGAGAATAGAGACTTGGACCTTCCTGCTCACAAGGTCTTCTATTCATTAAAAAGTTATGTGGTTAAACCATGTTTTCTGATCTTGTGACCTAATGTTGTTTTGTTTTATGCTTGCAAGGTAATGGTTGCCACTGTTCGGTGTGAAGAAATAGCCGATGAGAAGCTACGCCACTTAGCAACCGATGAGGTATGCTTCTGTGGCCTCCTTACCTACTTCAGTTTTTTCTTGCTGATTTAAATGTTTTGTGAGACATAACGGGGTAGAATTTACTTAGAGTTGGTTGGACTTGCAAGAAGCCGTAGAAGGTGGTCCGGTTCCTGGTTTTGGCAAAAAGCTTAGCTCTATACTTGAAAAATACTTCTCAGAGTAAGCTCCTCTTTTTTGGTTCCTGAAGTATTTAATTCCCGAGCAAAGAAATTTTGCCTAATCTTGTTTCGCTTAACCCTTCTTAGATACGACGCAGAGGCAATATACTTTGATGAAGGAGTAAGAAAAGAAAAGCGTCTTCAGCTGAAATCTAAAGCTTTGGATGTAAGGATTCCTCTGGCTTTGGGTTTACATTAATAGTGTTGACTCAGGATCTGGTTACTTATGATTATTGCGTCTCTTATTTTCAACTTTTCTCCAAATTCCAGCTCGTGTACTCTGCTTATGCTACCATGTTGGGACATCTACGATCCAATGCACTGGAATCCTTTAAGATCCGACTGGAACAGTCACTAACTCAAGGAGAAGGATTTGCAAATGCTGTGCGGGACTCCCAACAGTCTTGTCTGCTTGTGTTTGACAAAGGATGTGAAGGTGAGAGTTCCTATTTCAGTTTGTGCTTCAAAAGTAGAGTTTCCTTGTGAGAAACAAATTGTTTTGACCAAAAAATTACAATAACATTTACACGAGAATACCTCCTTTTATAAATTGTGTTTGTCCCTTCAGATGCTGCGGTTAAACAAGCGTCTTGGGATGCATCAAAAATCAGAGAGAAACTTTGTCGTGACATTGATGCACACTCATATTCTGCTCAGACTGCCAAACTATCTGAATTAACAGCCAACTACGAGGTTCTGCTTTGGTTTTCTCTTCTTCTGACTTCTTAGCTTTTAAGGGCTCGTATTTTTATTTGTTTTGCTTCATGGTGGTTTACAGAAACGGCTAACTCAAGCACTTAGTGAACCTGTTGAGTCTTTGTTCGAAGCTGGTGGAAAAGAGACGTGGCCTTCCATAAGGACGCTTCTTAAACGCGAGACTGAAACAGCTGTTAGAGATTTTCTGGATGTGGTTACTGGTTTTGAGCTAGATCACGCTACAATTGATGGTATGGTTCAGAATCTAAAGGACTACGGTCAAAGTTTAGTGGAGAAAAAGGCGAGAGAAGAAGCTGCCAAAATTCTAATCCGAATGAAAGATAGGTAAGAAAAAAAGAGCAGGGTACACTCCTATTAATAGCCTCTTTTTTCAGTTTTCTCTGCTTGATATTATTCCAAACACATCTCAGGTTCTCAACGGTCTTCAGTCATGACAAAGACTCAATGCCACGGGTCTGGACTGGAAAAGAGGATATTAGAGCAATCACAAAAGATGCCCGCGCAGAGGTAACTCCTTAAATTAATGGCGAAGGGGGATAAGTTGATGTCATGAAACTCTCTCTCTCTGTTGTTATCCTGCAGGCTTTAAGTCTTCTATCTGTGATGGCTGCGATACGGTTGGATGAAAGACCAGACAAAATTGAGAGTACTCTTTTCTCTTCTCTCATGGATGGAACTGTTTCTGTTGCATCTTCCCACAACAGAAGTTTAGGAACTTCTTCGGATCCACTCGCATCTAGCTCTTGGGAAGAGGTAAACAGTCTAATCCAGTGGTTTCTAGTATAATCTGGTTGATAAATGTGACTATTATTGAGCCAGTCCCCTTCACCAGAACTATTTAATTCATTCTGTCGAAATTAGGACATATTTAGCATTGTAGCATGTGGGATGCTAATACCGATGCCGCCTCCAGTTGTAGTCAAATAGAACTACCAATGTTTTCGTTTTGAATATGCAGGTTCCTCCAAAAGATGTGCTACTGACGCCAGTACAATGCAAGTCACTGTGGAGACAGTTTAAATCTGAGACCGAGTATACCGTAACCCAAGCTATTTCGGCACAGGTGCTTTTACAAATCTACCTCAGAATTTCTGTGTTATATACATAAATTTAATCGATGGTATGTTTTCATTTCTACTCCCCAGGAGGCTCACAAGCGGAATAACAACTGGCTTCCACCGGCTTGGGCGATTGTGTTGATGATTGTCCTTGGTTTCAATGAATTCATGATGCTATTAAAGTAAAATATCAATTTCCTTGCACTCCTTTACAATTTCATTCAAGATTCTTCCATAGTGTTTCAGCTATTTAGATTCATCGGCATGTTTCATCTTGTTGTAACAGGAATCCTTTGTACCTCTTGGGTTTCTTCGTGGCGTTTTTGCTCTCCAAAGCCTTATGGGTGCAGCTTGACATTCCTAGGGAATTTCAACACGGTGCAGTAAGCTCTCGCTACTTTGGCCTCCTCAGTTGTTTCAAACACAATTTTTTCTAAGTGACATTATCTTAACACCATATTATATTTCCTGCATATGTTAGCTTGCTGGAGTACTCTCCATCACGTCGAAGTTTCTTCCAACTGTTATGAATCTTCTACGAAAGCTCGCGGAAGAAGCGCAAGGAAAAACAACTCATGAAGCACCAGAAAATTCAGCTTCCCAAAGCTACAGACACCAATCTCCAACAAACGCAATCTCAAGCACAATATCTGAATCTGTCTCATCAAACATATCATCATTGGATGATGATGATGCAGAATACTCAAGCCCTGCACCGGCTCAGAGACGAAACACCAGCAACGTACAAGAAACAGAGATCTCTCAAATGTAAACCAACTAGAAGTACAAGATTTACAATAGAACAGGCTATGTCGGCGATGACAGTGTTGTTCTTCATAAAGAATCGTACTGTAGTTATACATAGGTAGTGTCTTGACGTGAAACGAAATCATATATCATTTTGAATAAAAACCTTGGAAGAAATAAGTAGCTCAAGTTATGTTTCTCTGATCATGCATTCCCCCGAGGCTAGACGAAAGAAAAATGCAGATCTTTGGAAGTTAAATGGACATTAGTTTGAGTAAAGGTTAGTTGATGTCTGAAAAGTGAAAACGAACCACACCAGTACACTACAAAGGATCCAGGTTGTTGCAGCATGTAGCTATAGATAATATCAAGCCAAAAAAATTCACCAAAACTTCAACAAGTGAACAAATAGCTCGACAGGATTTCCAGATTCTGGTCTTTAGACAACACTCTTGAATTGGTTCTTCAAGACTTAATCTTGTTCCTAAGTTTTGGGATTGTTAGGTCTGCACCTCCAAACCCATCCATTACACCTTTCGCCGATGGAAACTCACCTCTTGCAGTTAAACTACCAGAACAAAATAATGGTAAAGAAAATGAGTCAAATGAACATTGCTCCACAGAAGCAACTTTCAGGCTTCAGTTGTGTAAATAAGCAACAAAAATCGAAAAAGAGACATCAAAAACCGAAAACCATACCTGCTTCGCATGACTACACACGGCATGCCTATCATCTTTGCAGCAGAAACCCCAGATTGACTACCAGCAACAAGTACACAGTTTTTTACAGGTAATCCTGCATATTCCGCAGCAGCACGCAAAGCAATGACAATTTTCTCCAATCTGGAAAAAATAAAGAATAAAACGAGAAGATATCTAATTATTCTTGTTAAGGTATGGAATTGAATGATTTGTAGAGAAGAAAAGAAAGTTCCACCTCTCAGATGAGCTTGTGTCTATGTCTACACTTAGCTTTAGCATTGATGCAACTTCTTCTGCTATCCTCTGTTTCTCAGCGGACGCTGGTCAGAAAATTAAGAGGATGAGATATTTAATGCAATTACATGTAAAGATCTTATATAAAAAAAAAGGATTGCCAAATTGTTTCCGAGCTCTTTACCTGCTTTTTTTACTTCCTTCACTAGTTGCTCCTCTAGACTTGAAGAAACTCCTTTGCCAAGAACAAGTTGTCCATACATACTCTGTTCTACCTCATTGTCTCCGATAACCTTCACCTTCGAAAGTCTTTCTTGGCCAAGCATCTCAACAATGGATCTGTTAAATACTCGCATAAAGGCGAAAGAGCAATCAAGCTTGTTGAGAATAACAGGAGAATATCTATATAGGATTTTGTTTATGCTAATGGATTGTTTTTAGAGTTTCTTCACAAGTACAACTTTTCACCTTGCATTTTTCGGTATTCCTAATATGTGAGTTATTACAATCACAAAAAGAAAACAGCATGAAACCTCATGATTCTGAAGCAAATTCCTAGGGCTACTGTTGTTTCCAACAAATTAAACCTTTGAGAATATAATGGATTGTATCAAAATCATATGCATGTGAACCTTAGCGATCGCCAGGAGAACTGAAGTAGGATATGTATAGGACAACTAACTTAAATAAATTGCGGAAAGAATTTTCTTGGAGCTTAGCTACTTACAAGGCCACTTTGTCTCCACTCTTGCAGTAGGCTGTTACGATAGCAACAGGTACTCTCTCCGTGTATGCATTATCGATAAACCTACAGAACAAAGAGTAAAACAATTTGAATTTACAAGGACAGGAAAAAAAAATTCCAGTTCTTTGTTTCAGTATGAACGAGAAATCATCAGGCATATCTAAGAGACTCACTCTTGGACTCCAGATCTTAGAGGTAAGCTTTTCGACATCAGAAACTCATCCATTGCATTTTTCTGCCAACAAACAAGTTGGAATTAAGCAAAATTGATGGAGTTATCAAACCTAAATTTCGAAAAGAATAGCTGAAAACAACATTATGTTCAAGTATGCGTGCGACCTTTTCTCGCAATACACTTTTTACAAAAGTCCCTTTCTCACTGGTTGGCAACGACGAAGGCCAACCAATCTGAAAAGAGGTAGATAAACAAGTGAGAAAAAGAAGCGTCAGATTTTGATAACCATGTGGTCGCACAACGCTATTGATGCTTAAGCAAAAATTTGATAACTTACCTGGTTGAAATACAAAACCAACATTTTCTCTTCATCAGCAGCACCTTTTCTGGTATTAATCAACTAAAAACTTTCAGACAACGATGCAATTGTAAAATGAACTCAATCTCATCGTCTACTCATATCGAGGGTGATCAAAGGGGAAATAGGTGTTGATTATGAGCCTAAGAAAAAAAGGAAGCAAATACCATTTGAATGGAACATAATTATCAGCTTAGTATCTAATAGGCTGATATAAGAATCAGACTTTTTTATCCCCAGAACTTGATTCTTCAAGGTCACAGATATACAACTATCTTCAAATAGCTGAATCAGTTCTTAAGCATTTCAAAAGTGAACTTCAAGCAAACCAATGTCAAGAAACCAAAAAGCCAACAAGAAAACACACTTACAAACTTATATATTATACCTCAACAGGTCTGAATAAACTGGTTCAGGCCAATTTGCACAATCAAGCCCAAGCTTTTGAAAAGCTGTTATTCACAATAAGAGCAACAACATCAGAAAAAGAGAAATAGCACAAATCTCATGGATTTGTTCACTTTGTAAAAATCCTCCAAACGAATGGGGTGATTTAAGCCGCACCTACATTGAACGCCTGGCGATTGCTTGACCATGTATCAATCATTACCCTGAAATAAAAAACAGAAACAAACAAAAGCATAAATTAACCATCGCTGAATCAAAACCGAGAAACTTGCTCAAGCTCATAACAATCTCATAAGAAAGTTTGAAGCTTTTCTTCATCGGAACTTACCCATCAACCTCAAGTATCACGGTGAGTTCTTCAGATGGGTTTACATCTTCTCGGCTCGACGATAAGCAAAGAGGAGATAATCTCTGCAACCGCAAGCATTTTCCGAGAATCTGGGATTTTCCTGGGAAATCGGAAAAAGTTAAGGAACCTCGTCTTCTTCCAGTGTCGTGTGATGATCGCTCGCTCAAATATCGAGTGAAAAGACAAGTCTTTGTACAAGAAAGTTGAAGATTGTTAAGAATCGAACAAGAAGCGATTTCCATGGCTACGTTCTTGTGGTTCTACTGCTGATTCATACCAAAAACGTCTCCAATGATTATCATTAGCATTTAGCATAAAATAAAGCACAGATTTTTTTATGCCTTTTTGCCCACACTCCAGCTACAGTAATTTTCCAATCCCTGAGTAAAGATTTCGACTTTTTGTGGTGATGATTTCTTATCTTCTTCTCTTTTTGATTGTTTAATCGAATTATATTTTCTTTACAATTCCACATTATTGATATCGCTTTTATCCTTTTGAATTAAATGGAATGAGTATAGTTAAATTAGATCACAAGCAAATACATAAGAACCAAGAAAAACAAAATCTGACAGATGTTTAAGTACATAATCCACTTCAATACACCGTACAAAGGTTTCTCTTTTACAACAAATTATAACTTAAAAACAAAAACATTGCAATGACAAAATTTTGGATAAAGCCACGAAAAGTAAACTCAGTTGAGCAATGTACTGTGCCGAAGTAGTTATCAAGTGATTGTGGAGAACTTAACCACAATCTATACTTCCTATGATCAGTTTCTCAGGCAATGACCAAACTCTAAATCTTACCATAGTAGAGTGAACTTTTTCCCAATGAGCTTATATAAGGAAATGGAAGCAAATGAAAGTATGAAATTGCCTAGCGGAATCAAACCATTGCCCGGATTAAGATTAAACGAAATAAGCAGGTGATAATGCATACTTTAACTTCCCTAGCATGGAGTTGGTTATCGGAAGGTAAACCTAATTAAGCTTCTCAACATCCTTTTAGGATGATGAGTCCTCGTTCAAGCCGTTGGATTGTGCAAAATGCCACAAATATATATAATCAACATAAAATACACCGAGCATGGTTCCAACGACTGAACCGACCCATGTAGAAGTCAAGTTCACATGGTTGGGCATCAAAGTGCCAAAGGTCTTAAAAGACCATAGGATTGAAATATAAAGAGTAGCAGTTTTAATAATCATTACCTCTCTCATGAATGGTTATTCTCTTGTGAGTGTCTTCTGTGCTCTCTATCACCATGACTACTACCTCTGCTCGTCTTGTGGCTTTCTTCACCATTCTCAGAATTGTGGCGTCTCTTTCCTTCTGACTGCTTTTCAGGAGGGCTTCCCATTTTTCTCTTTCGGCTGTGCATCATCGCGGACACATCGTTTACCATTTCGCCTTCCTCTGTATTTTTTACTTCCCCTTTAACATCTAGAATCTCACCATGTTCTTTACCCATGAGATCAGAGTTCTCGACCTTTGGCCTGCTCTGTACTTTCCTTTGTTTCGTCTCTTCATCCTCAACAGCTAGTTCCACATCTTCCAGTTCTCTTTCAATCAAATCATCCTCATCCATCAAATCCTTTTTCCTCGTCCTTTCACCTAGCAACTTCTTAGCCTTCTCTCGTTTAGCCTTCACCTTATCTCGGAGCAATTTCAAGTCTTTTGGCGATTGGCTGATTGGGACATCACCCGTATCAAGATTTCTAGATTTATGAACAGCGCCATCATCTTGAAGCTCTCCACCCTCTCTTTCTGAGTTGTCCTTCTCAGGTCCCTCAACTAAAGGTCTAGAGATATGGGGGACTTCTCTAACGTCGTCCTTATGAGCTGGATGATTTTCAGGATGTTGGCTTTCTTTTGTTTCTCTCTCTATCTCCTCTTTGTGATCGACACTGACATTAGCTGCCTCACCACCCCCATTATCATTGTTCTGATTCAAAACGCCTTTTGATGAACCCACATGATTATCAGAATTTGAATGTTCATGAGTTGGACGTACTGATGTTTGCCTAGAACCAACATGCTCATCAGTTGACGCCGCATTTCTGGAGCCTGGCCGATGAGCTGACCCTCCACCTACACTACTTTCGACTTCACTTCCTTGAGATGCAGGGACACGGTTTTGCTCATAAAGCTCAAGCATTTGGTTGCTAACATCTGAATTATACAAAAGGCGATTACTCTTGAAATCATATCCAAAAAGGGAATGCAACTCAAAACAAGAGTCGTCAAATCAATTTCATCATGTACATACCCTCCAATTGTCGTGGTGTGACATCAAATTCTTGCCACCAAACCTTCTCTCCATCTGATGGTAACTTCACTTTAAGGAACTTGGCCGCAAGAAATATTGCACCAGCCGCAATGTGATGAGGCTTAAATTGCAGGCAGAGTGATGTCCGCAGACTGCAAGCCACTTTTCATTGTATGAAGACGAAAATACAAGGCACATAGAATTATTGGAAGCTTTAGAAGGAAATAACACTTCAACGTACCCATCATTAACAAAATTCCATGCAACTTGGGCAAGAGCATTCTGTGCAACCTTAAATTTCTTTATTGCTTCTACAAGGGGTTTATAAGGATGATGAACATTGAGGTCAAAGCCTAATGTAGAAAGTACAATTTTTTCTCCGTTTAATATAAGCTCTTTTTGTTGCTCATATACTTCCTGCAAAAGTGCTATACGTCAATACACATTGATATGACCACCAGAAAATAAATCAGTAATGAAGGACCATGGTTCTTGAAAAACGAAGAATCAACGTCTGTAGGTTATAATAGTACAACCTCAACGTCGAATAAAACAGAAGATGCAGGAAAAAGGGATATATTCATTTATAACTAGCTAAATGGAGGCAAGAAATCAGAGAAGGTTCAGTAGAATGATGAATACCTTTTGCTTGATTTTCTGTGCAGCACCAGGATCCTTCTTGTTTATTATCTCATAGGAGACAAAAATAACGTCTTTCAAGGGCCGTGGAGTTTCCTCAACCTTTCCAGCAAGGAACATACATACGGTTGCAATTGTCTGTGGAACAACAAGAAGAAGGGCTCAGTAAAGATCTAAGTATTTTTTCTGCTCTAGAAGAATAAAACATTACCAACAATCACAACTCACTAATCCTGCATAGAAAAGTAAAAAACTAAATCTATATCAAAGTCACAGCCAAACTATCTGTGAGAATAGAGTAGTGTGCTCTCTAGAACCACCAAGAAAAATGGCAAGGAGATGGAGCCAATATATATAGAAGAATCAGGACATTTCAATACCTTGAATTCTACATTTCAATTTTAGTCTGTGATTCGAACAACACAGACTAAAATCCATATTTTTTAAGCATTCAACTTGTTCAGGTGCAAAACAATAAACTCACCCTTCTGTCATTCTTTGCATGTGATTGGCGAAAGAAGAATCGATGACAGAAGATTATCGCTGTAGCTATTGTAACCTGGGGACTGATCGGAAAACTATATCAGCCACTTTCAATGAAAACCAAAAATTGAAAGCTTTGAACAGTGCAGAAACCATGACTACAAGAAGTAAAATTCAGACAGTGTGGGCAGTAACTCTTCGCCACTAATAACCATTTCTTCCTTGTATTCATGTCAATGAAAGAAACACAGAGATAAAATAAAACTCTACTTTTTTACGACTTTCTGTTGGAAAGTGCTAGAACTAATGTTAGTACAAAGGTATGCCTAAAACCATCAGCAGCACAACAAATTTACCTAAATTCTAATTATATGAAACCTAGATGTAAAGGGTTAAGGGTTAACTATAATCTGTACAAATGTTGATGGGACGGGTTGGAAAATTATCATGTCAAGAAAGACCAAGCCAGCTTGAAGCAGTTAAATGAAAAATGCGCCAAGCTGGGTACAAAAGAACTTACACTTTCAATCTCATGCCCAAGTCCTGCAAAAATGTACAGTAGGATTTGCGGAGGTAAGTTTCCTTCTTTAAGTCAATACCATCCAACCTTGACGGTGAATTTTCTTCTATTTCTTTCCTTCCAAAGTACCAGCGGGCAACCTCGTCTAGCCTTTCATGAGAATTCCTAGAGTGTGATGAAACTCCGCTCTCGCTGTACGAACATTCCCCAGCTAATACTCCAGCCATTAGTATCTTCTAAAACCAAAATATCCCAACCTAGCAAAAGCAGAACCAAAATGTGCATCACTCTACAATGGTAATGAGCATGGTTATTAAACTGATACTCAACACTAGAGAGGACACAAATAAAGAGATCATAAGAAAAAGTAGATCGATTCCCCAGCAGACGATGTATGGCACTAGCTATGATCTTTACAATTGCATAAAAATTTTAGCTTTGAATAACAGATGTGTAATCTTATAAAGATTTAGAAAACTGTAAGAACAGGAATCAACTGAGAGAGATCAATGACAAAGAAAGCAGATTTTTCAAACAGATACAGAGAAGGGGGCAAAGGGGAAGAGACTGATTCGTGACAAGGCTTCAAAGAAACATAACCACATAGTCTAAACGAGAGTCAAAGGGGGTAAATTTTCAAGCTATGAACATGAATCTGTCGGAACGATAAAACATTTGCGAATTGCAAATCATGGAAACAAACTTATCGAACACCATTCCGAACTAACACAAACACACATCGGACAACTTGATTATGCAAAATTCATCACCAATCAGATACATTCGAGCCAATTGACAGGAAAAATCCGAAATTTTGCTCAAAATACGAAACCATATCGAGAAAAATAGCGACTGGGCAGGATAAAATAAGACCGCCTTCAGATCCAAAGGGTTTATAGAGAAATCAATCGAAAGGTTGAAAATTTCGTTGAAAATTCACTTGACGGTGGAAAAAACCCCCAAATCGAAAGAAGAAGAAGAAAAAAAAACGAAAATTCAATACAGTAATCGAACGAAAGAAGATTAGTAGATACTTACCTTACCTGTAATGAAATAGCTTCTCGAGTCGCGAATTGAAGAAGAAGAAGAAGAAGAAGAAAAACGCGTGAAATCAACAAACCCTAACCCTAGAGTTGCGAGAAACGAAAGAGGAGGAAGAAAGGGGATAGGGTGAAAATCGAAGAGTGTGATATAAAGAGACCTCAAAGCTGAGACAGATTCACTTCTTCCTTTTTCATTAAAAGGAAAATAATAATAATAACAATAATAATCATAATAATAAGCTTATCGTTAATCCATCTTCTTTGTTAGCATTTTTTTTTTTTTAAACATCTTTAGCATTTTTTTTTTTTTTTTTTGATAGAGAATTAGAAAATAGGAAATAAAAACTAGGAATTAAAAGCCAGGAGCTAAAATAAGATACCAGATGCAATTTTTGTCAGATAATGCTGGATTAAATTTTGTCTAAAATGCGATAACCATTATAATTTAATTAAGTTGTATTTGATTATAATAATTAAATAGCACTTAATTTATACTGTTGCCAAAAAAAATTTAAAAAGCACTTAAAAACATGTAGTATAGCGGTTTATTTTTTATTTTTGTAATAAAGTAGTATAAAAGCTTGTTGTAGTGTCATCGCTATTGCGTTCACTTATTATACCTATTAAAATCCGACATAATACATTGTTGCTGACAAAAAAAAATGTAATTCAGAAAAATAGCTTTATTGTTTTACCAAAATAAAAAAGTCCATAGGTACTTATCTAATTTAATAAAAGAAATTATGGCTATTTGTTATCCCTTTCAATACATGCAATGATTTGTTACTTTGGTTCTAAATTTATTGCAGTCTCATAACTTTAGATCTAGCATTAATATTTTGATGTTTGATGCAAAATGAATGACAAATTGAAGAACTGAGGGTCCGGTAAACAAAAACAAAGGAAAAAAGAAAAAAACATGGAACACATTATACAGACACGACACTTTCAAAGTGTTCGCGTGAGATAAAAGACTTGACAAAATATCATCAAGATCACTTGCCAGAGAATTTATTAATGCTTTTATATTAGGTCTGCGGTTTGATTATCAGAGAACACGAATTAAATAAAACTGTTCGTCGTGATTCGTATATTAAAAATAAAATTTTCTATTGTAAATGTGGTGTATATAGAACCGACTATTATGAATTCTTGTAGGATGGATAAAACCGTCTGTTGTAGAATTGTTTATGGGACTATTCATCATATTAGATTTGATTGAACTAGCCGATGCTTTCAATTTTTTTTAATATTTTTGTGAAGCTAATTAATCTCAAAATATCATTTATCTTAAGAAAATTATGCATTTGGAGAGGAAAAAACACAATTAACTATTCGATAGTGTTAACTTTTTCTTTTCCTTAGTATAAAATTTAATATATATCAAAGAAATAGATAGACTTTTAAGAAAATGGTAAACCCGATCCAATTGAATAATACCCGGTTAGTATTACATTTGACGTATCTAATAAAACGAAATTGAGTTTCTAGAGGCTTTTAAAGATCATATGTTGTTGTCACTTGTCACCCTCTTTTGAGGAAACCAAACAATTTATTCTCACCTTTAGATTTGGCTGTTGTTGGACTGTCAACTGGATATTCTGCAGATATGATAGTGCTTACTTCACCTTGTTTACTCTCACCATTCATCTTCATCATCCTCGCCGTAGCCGAAGAAACTTCATCATCAGGTTCATACACCAAACCGAACCCACACTTCACTACTTCACATTGCGCAATCTCTTCACCAGTCCCATCTGTCACTTGGAATCTAAGTTTAGCTTTAGTAGGAACACATCCTTTCTTGTACTCTTCTTCTTGACGTTTCTTGATGTTCAACCAACTTATGTAGCCGATAAAGACATGGTCTGACTCGACCGTGCGCGGCTCATTCCCTGGTTCGAACCAACCTCCAACAGGAACACTAAACCGGTTACATGATGCATCTAAGTTTTCAAACTCACATGTGCATTTAACCAGAAGACGATTGTTTTGATCTCTGTAGCCACAAAACGAGACAATGGCACATAGAGCTATTCCAAGAAACTTGTTGTCGCACCAATGTGGAGGTAGCTTTGGTTCTAACACTGAAGCAAAGGCTTGGTGACTGAACCATGGAGGTACTTCGTATCCAGGATAGCAAGTCCCGATCAAAGCTCGAAAGACAAAACCCTGCAAGGTAAAAAAAGATAATCAGAAACTAAAGACTTAGGCAGATAATGGTGGAGTTGAGACTTGAGATAAAAGAGTAGAGACCCCATTGTAATCATCTGAGATCAATTGGCATTTTCTCCGAATGTGGGATGCAATATCATTCTTTGCAGCTTCATTGAGTTTGCAACAGTTAGTGAAGATGAACATGGTGTGAATCTCTTCCGTTGGCATAAGAAAGGCTAGAGGACTTGTGACTGTTTCCAGGGAGATACAACCATGTGCGTCTAAGCATTGGAGATTCGGTGGAAGTGTTGAAAGAGATATGAGTTTCGAACAATACTTCAAGTCCAGCCATTTGAGATGATACAGTTGACTGATGTCAGATCCTAAGCTGCTGATCACATCATTTCTGCAGAAAGATAGACGCCGCAGAAACGATAGGCTGTTACTACCGCGCAATATCTTTGGCACCTCTTCGATTGAAGTTCCATCAAGTAGTAAAACCCGGAAATTTTCCATGTTGTCTTCAATATTCGGAAAGCTCTTGAGATTTGAACAGCCAGAGAGAATCAGTTCTTGAAGAGCTTTAAGCTTTCCGATACACTCTGGAAGACTGGCTAGGCTTCTGCAGTCTTTCAGATTCAATAGCATAAGTCTCTGAAGCTTCACAATGTCTGAAGGGAGATCCTCTATTGCAGTTCCATCTAAGTACAAAGATTCCAGATTTTCTGAAATTAGCCGAAATTCATGAAGCTTAGAACAACCGCTGAGGATAAGAGTTTTCAATGAAGCCAGATTCATCTCGGGTAGATGCCAGAGACTTGTGCATCCTCTTAGGTTCAAGAAAACAAGACTTTCCATTGTTCGCATATCTTCAGATAAACAATCTAGGCTTGTGCAACCTTCAAGATTCAATCTCAGAAGATTTGGGGCCTTTGAAAACCCAGACAACGTCTGCAACATTCTCGAGTTGTTAAGATCGACCCACTTCAGTTTCGGAGTACCCTATTAAAACCACATAGAAGTCCCACCACCAGTCAGAAATCTAGACAAATATAACAAGAAAAAGAAACAAGACATATTTATACTAACCTTGCCAACTTTCCAGACATTTTTAATCTTGCTGTAAGGCAGCCTGAGATCAATAAGATTCTTTGGGTTGAAGTCTGATGGAAGTTCTTCCAAAGGGAATTTTAGCCAGTCGAGGTATCGGACCTCTTCCAGTGGGAACAAAAGTCCGTCGGGGAAGTTTAATTTGCTGTCGCCTTCACATTCCCGAGGACAAGTAGAGCTGTAGAGTTTAAGGTAGCGGAGATTACTCATTTGCGTAAAGACTGAATTGTCGAAAGGCATGTTGGTTACTTCAGACATGTCTAGAGAAATGCCTCTCACAGTTTTGGTTTCCTGAAAAAGAAGTTTAAAGACAAAACCATAGACTCACTTATTACACTGATACCATAAGATAGTTGTAAGCTTTAGCTATTTAATTAGCCTCACCATAGTGTCCTGCAGCGCAGCGATAACGTAGTTACCATTCCACAGCCTACGTTTCTCCTGATTAACTCCAGAGGATGCTAATGAACAAAGTTCCATGGCGAATGTATGTAGTAAATCATCCATCTCTACGCGCCCGCCAGAGATACTAATAAAGAGCTTATGGGCAAGATCTGTTATCTCACTCGCAGCTTCAGAGGAAGCTTGATCACCTGAATCCAGTAAGCTTCTCGCATAATACTCATCCTCTGATCTGAAGAAACAAGCTATGTCAAGGAACGCATCTTTCTCCTGTCCACTAAGTTCATCATAACTTATCTTCAATAGATCTTGAATACACTTGTTGGGACATTTTGCCAATTTATCAAGCCGCTTTCTCCAGAGAGCCTCACCTTTCCCAAGAAGATCCCTTCCCAATACCCTGAGAGCTAATGGATTGCCTCTAGCGTAATCCACAAACTCTCTAGACATTTTCTTATAATCTCCCATCTCGAGATCGCAGATACGATCTTCAAAGGCATAAAAGCTGAAGTGCATCAGCCCATCTTCAAGATTCAATCTTGGAACCACGTAAGGATTTGGGTCTAACTCAGTGATGAATGCCCTGTCACGGGTTGTAATAACAATCCTGCTTCCTTCCTTAATCCAGTTTCGGTTTCCGAGAAGAACTTCTACTTGTCTTGCGCTACTCACATCATCAAGAACAACAAAGACTTTATTCAAGCGCAGTATATCCTTTAAGTAATCATGTGTAGTCTCATCACTTAAATTTATACTTGTGTTCTGTAGTAAATCTTCAAGGAACATCTTCCTCAAACGATCATCACCAAACTCTCTTGACTTCTCACGGATCTTCAGAAAATTTAAGCAACGGACGAACTTGTGTCTAAACTTGTTGAACAGCTCCGTGGCGAGGGTGGTTTTCCCAATACCAGGCATCCCAACGATTCCGACAACTCGAGTTTCCTCGCAGCGATCAAAACCCAACTTTTCCTCGACTTGCTTAATCCGATGTTCGATTCCAAAGCGAGTAGCCATTTCAGGCTCTTCTCCTTCCAAACATGGAATGGCACTGAGCCTTTGCATAACGTTGTCGACGATTTCCTTGACGAAATTGGCCTCGTTACTGCCATAATAAGAGAGATCAAGATCAGATGAGAGTATGATACTGAATTGATACTCTGTAATGCAGATCAAATGATCCAATCATGAACCACAAGATGATGATGATCTCATCGAATTGTCGTGAGAAACCTCTGAAATTGGGGTTTAGGGTTTTGGGAGCGCAAGTAAGAAAGGGAATCAAATTGATCAAACCAAACATCACCGTACCGAAAAAAACCAAACCGAGATTGAAGCCAAATTTATATATAGGCCGGTCAGCCTCGTATACAATTTTCACGAACCATACCAAACGACTAAAAAAAAATAAATACTAAACCCAATTAATCCAAAAATCAAATATGATTTTTGATTATCATTTAACTGTTTTACAACGTATGATTTTTTATGTATTATATTCTTTTTTATATGGACATATAATTGCACAAATAAATATCTATTTTCATCGTATAAATGTAAAATTTATTGTCTTTAGATTTATATCATAATTTAACATGTTAAATATTCATTAACAAAATATCAAAATAAATATATTTGGAAAACTACATTTAACGCTATTAAATAGCGCGTGTTATATTTTTATCCAATTTTTTGCTCCTATCTGCAATCTGCAATCTGCAATCGCCATTATCTAAATATATACATTTTCAGATGTTATCTACCTAATTCATTTTGATTTAGTTTATTTTTTTTTTTTTAAATCACAAGAAAACAAATTAAATCTAACTGAAGTGGAACTTAGCTTTGCATAGTGAACAAACTAAAATTTAATTTGTCTCCAATAGGGAAACTAACCGATTATCTTGAAATTTCAAAAAATACATGTCTAAATATATGGTTACCGGCAATCTGAATTATGACAATCTGTTAACAATTAAAAAGATGATATAAAATATTAAAAATCTAAGAACGTACAATTATAAATTTAAATATATTTTTTTTTGGAAATTTTATCTAATATTTAAACTGATTTTTACATGTATTTTTTTATATATTTATTGGATCCGCTTTCGACGGATCTAAATTTTGACGGATCCAAAATTCACTACTGAGATCCGAACTTCCTAAATATCCAAATTTTTGAAATGAATATCAATTCGGATCTTAGCTTTCGGATAAACCAATTCAAATCAAACGAAAAACTAAAATTGCCTCTCTTTCTTCACTTTCACATCAAAAGTTTACAACATAAATGATAACTTAGGATTTACACATTCATCTATAAATTGTAAGTTATCCAACGTACAAAAGTTAACTCTGAATTTTAATATTTAAAATTGTATACTTATTTTATCAAATTATCTACTAGTTTATTTATATTTGCATAATGTGATTTTTGTATGTGTCATTTTATTATTATTTTTAAACATCGTAAGATGTCTTTAATATAAAAAATACACTACTTAAATATCACATGGAAAGTTTTGACTACATGTTTTGTTCTTTTTGCATATTTTGTTCTATTTTGTTTCCATCAGCTTTCTTTTACTAGCACATTTTAAGATTTAATGTGATGGAATATATCAAATTAAATCAATACCTGTTCTCCTTCAAGCTCATGCCCATCTTTGACGTAATACACTCCAATGCCAACTTCCATTTCTTCGTATTAATGTGAGTCCCATGCACTTTGCTATGACTCTCACATGCTTCATCAAGAAGCTCTTTTAACTCAGCTGGCTTAACCTTGAAGAATATGGGAATGGCCACAAGTTTCTTTTCATCAACACGTTCTTTGATCTTCGCCAGCTCATCTAAACACCATTCTGATTCCATGTACTTTCTCGAGAACACAACTAATGCGATCTTTGATTCCTCGATCCTACGGAAAAGAACGGTTAGATCTTCTCCCCTTATCTCCTTATTGTCTATGGACACATTGATCCCAGCGGTAATCAAGGCATTCTCCAGGTGACTGATGAAGCTGTGGCGTACCTCAATCCCCCGGAAATTGATGAAAACTTTATGGCGCGGAAGCGGTGGTTCTTGGACGGCCAGAGGAAAACCTACCGCCATTTTTAGGGTTTTTCGTTGGATATAGTTTTGGAGACAAAGAGAAAATGAACATTGTCATAACTCATAAGTTTCTTGTTAAGTATTATCGGACAAGATGACAAGTCAACAACATGTGTGCCCTCCTCGTTTCTTCCTCTAAAGACTCCAATGTAAAATAAGTTCTTTCCACGTCCTAATTCTTGAATTATTCTTAAGACAACATATCTTGTAATTTACTTTGGAAGAAGACTCCAAGTTTTGAGGATTTATTTATTTATATTACATTTAAACAAAACCGTATCAATTGGGATTTTTCTTTTTTTCAAACTATTATTTGTATTCATCGTTTGTTTGGTTTAGTCATTGGACACCAATGTAATGGACAAGAGCGCCCTGCAACGGGATAAAGTTTTTTTTTTGCCAACATCAAACATTATGGAAGTTTAAAACCAGATGGTGACATTAACACAAATAATAGATGTCTTGGTCTAAAGTTCTTTGGAAGATATTGGCGAACCGGTCAGTCAAAGACTACAGTCTTATAAAGACTAATCATAATCCACTCCGCCTTGTAACTTAGGGTTTTGCGAGTTAATCCATTTGCTCTCAAATTTTCATATTTCTAAATGTTTTCTTAAATTGATGATTATTATTTTTTTAAATTCAAGTTTTGAAATTTAAAAAGATTGAACTATATATAGTAGCTCTTATAAATTTTTTTCAAAAAACTTTAAATTGTTTACTCAATTTAATATAAAAATCATAAACATCTATTCTTTTATTTATAATTATAATTTTATTTTAAATCAAAATATTATGTTTACAGGCCGGTTCGCACTTGCCTAAACTTATTCCGCAAAATTCAAATTATAACCTGTCTCATAGCAGTGTGGTTCGATACAAGGCTTACAAGCTGTGAAATATCATTTCGATCCTAGTTAGCATCTCTAAAATTATACAATACAATTTGGTATTGTAAATGCATACGAATCTTATTAATTTATGTATTTTTATTCCGAATCTAAGCAACAACAAGACTAAGTCTCAATGGATCGTGGAAGAAAAATCTCATAATTTTTCATTTAAAAAACCTCATAATTTATAATATTCAAGAAGTTTAGCACAACGACGGAATAGACTTGGCCAACGAAATCTCTTGTTTATATATTGTTTACTGATTCTAACACCCCTCATAAATATACACAACCTGCGTAATTTCACAAGTAAACGTCTTTAATTTGTGCCACTAGTTTATGTTGTGTTTTTTCTTGTTATGGTTGGTGCCTAGTGTGTGAATGTCATTTCGTATATTCTTTATTCCCTATTTGTTTATATGGTTGTAACATTCACAACTAAAACTTTTAAAAAAAAACAGAGCCTGCAGCATCACAAATTGCAACAAGGCATTATTCATCCTAATTTTTGTGGTGTTAATATTAAAATTAGTTTTTCACATGACTTGTTCAAGGTACCGAGTAGTTGTTTTATAAGTGGTTTTGAGACTACTCAAAGTCTTTAGTTCGATCCTATTTGAAAGATGTGATTTGCGTTTTAAACGCGGTATTATCAATGGCTAATTCGGTATTAGAAGAGATTGTGGACCAAAATCTCATAACTTTCGGGATTTATAAAATAAAATAAAAAACTTGTTCAAGGTGATGGAGTCTTCTTAATTGTCGAAACTAAAAACCAACCAATTCAAATAATTCAAATTGCTTTTAAAGAAAAGAGATACCGCCATAAATTATAGTTTTTTAAATTATTTACATCATCAAGTTGCACTCTTTTTTTTTTATATGGACCAAGTTGCACTCTTTGTTAAGACTATGCTCACCATCCCATGTACCAAGAAACACAACATTCACATAAAACTACCAAATCTAAGATTTTCAAGTGATGGCGGCTCGCACCACGGTCAGAATCAGCTTTGACATCTCGGAGGAGACACTACGGTGCTCCTTCGTCCCCCATCTATCCGCCGCATTTGGCCGTAAAGGCATCTCTGTGTTCACAGATATGCACGATCGGTTCTACGAGGCTATTGCTTATGTCTTGATCTTTTCTGAGAACTACGTGTCCTCCGAGGAATCTTTGGATGAGGTCTTGAAGACTAACCAACGGAGACACGACAAAAGCCATGTGGTGACCACTGTCTTTTACGGAGTCAGTAGAGCAAATGTGCAAGAACCGAAGGGGAATTTCGTCAAGGCGTTGTTTGCGCACGGGGCTTCAGATCAAGTAAGTCAATGGCGCAACGCCCTTGCGGAAATAGCAAGCTTACCTGGCCACGAAGCAACCAATAATCAAAGGTTAGGAACACATTCTTTGTTTTTTTTTCTTTTTTCTTAATACAGCATAGTAAGTGCTAAGGGCAATAAGGTTTTCTGTAGTGACTATGAATTTGTGGAAAAGATTGCTAGAGATGTTTATGAGAAGATCTTTCCGAAAGAGCGAATCGGAATTTACTCAAGGATGCTGCCGGATGTAGAAAACCTTCTATGCAAGCAACAATGGGGAGTCAGGAGCATAGGGTTTTGTGGTATGCCAGGCATAGGTAAGACGGCGCTTGCTAACGCAATCTTTGACCAAATGTCTGGTGACTATGAAATTACTTGCTTCCTCCATAACTTCCATGAAACCTTTCATGAGAAGGGACTTTATGGTTTGCTGCAGGAACATTTTAAAGACCTTCCAAATCAAAAACTTCAACAAAGAGTTCTTGTTGTTCTTGATGACGTGCGAAATCATCTTGACGCAGAGTCTTTTCTCGCTGAGCTTTTCTTGTTTAGCCGTGGAAGCCTGATCATCGTAACCACCAGAGATGAACAAGTGCTTTCTCAATGTGGAGTCAATCAAACTTACAAAGTTGAAGGATTAAACAAGAACGAAGCTATGAAACTATTCTCTCGGTGTGCCTTTGAAAGAGAGGTGTCAGAGAAGAATATTCTCTCGGAGCTTTCTATGAAGGTGATTGAATACGCTAATGGAAATCCTTTAGCTCTTAGATTATACGGCGAAGAGATGTCATCACAGGAGGATCCAAATGCAAAGGAGACGTTGTTCCTCAGGCTCAAGCAAGATCCTCCAGACCAGATTATGGAAGTAGTCAAGAGTAGCTACTATGCACTTAGTGACAACGAGAAGAATATACTTGTGTACATTGCTTTCTTTTTCACAGGAGAAAATGCTGAATATGTGTCGAAACTACTTCAAGATCTTGGTTTCTTTCCAGATATTGGAATCAACCGGCTTGTGGAGAACTCTCTAGTGACTATTTCAGAAAACAGATTGGAAATGCATAGCATGATTCAGGCTGTAATCCTCAAAATCGGGAGGCGTCCTCAACTCAAAATAGATGAAGACTCCAAAAAAAGTTTCAAATGTGTATTGGTAGGTCTTCTTATACCATTTTCGATCTAATTTTGTTTTTTAACTTCAGCTTCTTGATCATCAATAAGCTATTCCGTTGTGTGTTTTCAGGGCACTGAAGACATCGAAGCCATATCTTTGGATGCATCTAACTTAGACTCATATGTCACACTTTCTTCACTCAGATCTATGTATAACCTCAGATTCCTGAAGATTTACTATTCGAATCTTGAAAACCGTCGCAAGGCCCTCGAGTCTCTGCCTTATGGGCTTAGATTTCTCAATTGGGAGCATTACCCTTTGCAATCTTTACCACAAGATTTTAATCCAAGCAACCTTGTTGAACTCAATATGCCTTACAGTCAACTCCAAAGACTTTGGGGAGGAACCAAAGTAAGCAAACTCAAATGAAAAAGTAAGACCTTTTTCCTCTTATTCCTTTAGCCATTTTACTTCAACTGTGTTTCTTTTTTTTATTCAGAACCTCAAGATGCTGAAAAGGATCAACCTTCGCCATTCACATAACCTCCTTGAAGCTGAGGAACTTTCAGAAGCTGTAAACCTTGAGCAAATTGATCTCTATGGCTGTGAGAGCTTGCAAAGTTTCCCAGACATTCATCAATTGCAAAAACTCCGAGTTGTTGATCTTTCTGGTTGCACACAAATCAAAACTTTCCCAGAGTTTCCATCTAATGTCATATTGAAATGCCCTGGAATATCCATTAAGACCTTCTTTTCTCCAGTTACATTCACCATCAAGAGCTTCTTAGACAATCAGCCAAAACCCCAGAAAAGGATAACAAATCCAGATATGGTTGAATCAACACCCACATTTGCTATGAAGTGTCAGAAAGTACTAGAAATGAGCCGAAGTCTTCAATGGAAGTTTCCAAATCTAAGAATTGATTTGAATGGGTACGCAAATCCGTCGTCTTGAGTCGGGCCCTGTCACCTACAATCAATAAACATTTCAGTATACATCTTCAAACTTTCGACAGTCTCTTGTCATGCAAGACTATAAAATTGTTCTGTTTTGGTGTAATTGTTCCATAAAAATGTAATTAATTTTTCAGTGTTTTCAAATGAGCTTATGCTGTTAAGACTCATTATCATTTGTTTTTTATTTGAGTGTTTTTTTTTTTTTGAAATGATGTGTTAGTGGCTGCTTTGTGGTCTGGTCGCGTCAGAACACCTTAGGGTGGGCTGATCAACGCTCCTACACGAGGCTTAAGTTGCAGGCAGAGTGAATATTCCAAGCCAGTTTCCATTGTTATGAAAATTCCATGAAACTTAGGTGAGAGCATTTAGTGATTGCTTTATCATCTTCTCCATCACAACTATCAGATTCGCGTAGTGAAGCGCTAACACCAGCTCCTCCGATAGTCTTCTCCGGCGGTTTCAAAAGTCTCGAGCTTTCTGATAGAAACACCGTAAACGAAGCCGTTTTGAGCCCCTCCTCGTCGTTTGGGCTCTGATACCATATTGAACTACATGATTGTGATTGATATTATTGTGTTACAACATACAACAAATATATATAGCAAAGAGGAAGTGAAGAAGAGCTTAAGAGAGAGTGGAGAGGAGCGTAAGAGGAGATGAAGTGGAGAGGAGCGTGGATGCATAGCATGGGTAGGTACACATATTATAATGGAGAGTGGGAAACAATATAGCATGGGTAATATTATATTCTTTAGAGAGCCAAAGAGTCAACTTTGGATCAAAATTTTCAACATTTGCAGATGATACGTTGGCTACGTGATGAACGATTCAGAGAGATTTTCATATGCGTCTATGATGGAGGTGTTTCATCACTTTCTCTTTCTCTTTCCCAAGATAAAAGCAGCTCCAGCAGAAATGGAGATCAGTAGACAAAGAAGCCCACCCTGCACACACCTATTCTCTTGATCTTCTGAAGATAAGCAAGAGCCTGTTTCATCTTGTTGATTACTAAGAACTGACTCGCTCTCTTCTGAATCCGCAGGTGACAGAGATACACCATGGATATTCTTGTTACCCATTATTGAGTTTGTTTCACCTTGTTGATTGATCTCTTCAATCCTCAAAGATTCATCACTAAGATTTGATTCGATCTCTTCTGAATCCGCAGGTGAAAGCGATACACCAAGGATATCTTTGTCACCCATTATTGAGTTTGTTTCTCCTTCTTGATTGATCTCTTCCATCCTTGAAGATTCATCATTAAGAAGTAATTCTCTTTCTTTTGAATCCGCAGGTGAAATAATGTTATTACCCATCCTTGGATCAGTGTGATTAGAGTTAACTTCCCAAGAAACACTTTCAGTTTCATCAGATTCATAAACCAAACTGAAACCACACTGAAGCACCTGACATTTCTCCAGCACCTCACCTGTACCATCTGTTACTTCAAATCTAAGGGAAGCCTGATAATGATCATCACTGTAACTATATCCCTTCTTATCATCCTCTTGTTCTTTTTGTTTCTTGATCTGCAACCAGCTTGTGTATCCAATAAATACATGCTCCGATTCGATCTTCTGCGGCTCTGTTCCTCCTACCGTGCAACTCAACTGCCTCAGAGACCCATCTGCATTCTTAAATTCACAGGTGCATTTCACTAAGAAACGATTCTTTTGATCTTGGTAGTCTGTAAACGAGACAACTGCGCATAGAGCTACACCAGTGGTTCCATTGTTACTCCAATGCCGTGACAGTTCTGGTAGTACTATCACTGATCCATAGGCTTGGTGACTTAACCATGCTGGCACTTCACATCCAGGAAAGCAAGCTCCAACGTAAGATTCAACAACAGAACCCTGCAAAAGCCAATACATTAAGAATCAGAAAAGCTGCAGTTTTTTCTTTCTTTCTTTCCAAGAAGGAACTCTGAGAGAGTAATAGAGATACCAAATTGTAGCGATCAAGTGCATCTGAGATCAACTGGCTTTTCTTCTGAAGGTAGGAAATGATACCAGTCTTGGCAACTTGATCCAGTTTGTGGCAGTTTGAGAAAATGAATGTCGAATGGATTTGATCTGTCAGAACAAGAAAGGCAAGTGGGTTGCCCAATGTTGTCAGTGATTCACAGCCATGCGCATTTAAGCGTTGAAGGTTTGGTGGGAGTGTCGGAACAGACGCTAGATTCTTGCAATACTTTAAATCGATAGATTTTAGATGGTATAGTTGACCAATGTGAGGTTGCAGGCTGTGGATCATATTATTTCCTCTTAAGCATAGGTGTCTCAACAAGGGGAGGCCTTTCACACCACGGTGTGGCCATTCTGAGAGGCCAGAGTTTTGCGATAGTTTTGGCACCTCTTTTATCGATGTCCCATCGAGCAAAAAAATCCGCAATCTTCTCATGTTCTCTTGCAGATCAGGAAAACTTTCGAGCCTTGAACAGCCAGAGAGTATTACTTCTTGAAGGGCTTTCATATTTCCAAGGCAATCGGGAACGGTCGCTAGCATTTTGCACTCCTTCAAGTTCAATAAGACTAGTTTCTGGAGCTTGCTAATGGATGAAGGAAGTCCTCTTAACGCTGTGCCATCTAAGTATAGCGCTTCTAGTTGCTCTGAAATTACCTGAAAGTCCTCAAGATTCGAGCAGTCGCTGAGGATGAGGGTTTTGAGAGACTTCATATTCATCTCCGCGAGAGATACCAGACTTGTACAGCCTCTCAGGTTCAGGACAACAAGGCTTGTCAAGTTTTGCATCTCCGCGTCTAACATTTTCAACTCTGTGCACCCTTCAAGGTTCAATCTCTAAAGATTTTGAGCTCCTAACAAGCCCGACAAGTCGTAAAGGTCGATTGAATGATTGAGATCGACCCATGTTAAGTTTGATGTATCCTATCATTAAAACAGATTCAACCAGCAGTCAGAATAAAAAAGAAGGAACTTGCAACCCCATCATAAAAACCGAGCACATGAGACGCCATACCTTAACACCGTCCCAAAGCCGTTTAATCTTGCTATAAGGGAGCTTGAGGTCAATAAGATTCTTCGGGTTGAAGTTTTGTGGAAGTTCGTCCTCTGGGAATTTCAGCCAGTGGAGGTACCGGATCTCTTGTAACGGTAACTTAAGTCCATCGGGGAAGTTTAATTTGCAGTCGGCTTCGTATTCTCGAGGAAAATGGGAATTATAGAATTTGAGGTATTGGAGATTGTCCATCCGGTCAAAAGCCTCTTTGCTTAATGGTGTGTTGCTCCCTACTTCAGACATGTCCAAGAACATACCTCTGATACCACTGATGGAGATCTTTCCCTTATAACCATTTCAAAAAGAAAAGTTAGCAAAAAAGTACATTTCTACAGTAAGTTTCCAAATTGATTGGTCCTCACCGGTTTTTTCTTTAACACTCTGATAATGTCTTGATGGTTCCATAGCCTCTCTTGTTGTTGGGAAGCCAGTTTCTTCCCTAGCGTATACAACAAACCATGCATCTCTACTCGGCCACCAGAGATATCGATCAGGAACTTGTCCGCTAGATCTTTGATCTCGCTACTACCCTTTTGAGGCTCAGAATCCACCAAAGCTGTCACAAACTTGTGATTCTCTGATCTGAAGAAACAAGTGACATCAAGAAATGCTTCTTTTTGTTGGTGGCTAAGACCATCGTAACTCACATTCAACACATCTTGAATGTCTTTGCTTGGACTCTGTTTGAGTTTACGTAGCTTCGCTTCCCAATGAGCCTCGTCTCTACCATGAAGCTCCACTCCGAGTACCTTGAGAGCTAAGGGGTTTCCTCTAGCGTAATCCACAAACTCTCTTGATAGCTTGATCAAGTTTCTTTCACGAACAGAGTTTACTTTGTTGTCACCAAGGGCATGATGACAAAAACACTCTAACCCTTCCCTCTCGTTCAATCCCGGGACTATGTAAGTATCATCGACTAGACCCTCGACCAATGACTTATCGCTTGTCACAATAACAATCTTGCTCCCCTTCTTGATCCATATTCGGTTTCCGAGAAGATACTCTAGTTGTTTCTTGTCGCTCAAGTCATCTAGGACAAGAAAAACTTTGCTTTCAAGTAGCTCTGTCTCCACAGATTCATGTGTAGTCTCTTTCGTTATCGTCAGATTCTTCTTCTTCAAAAGCTTTTCCAGGAGTCTAATTTGCAGTATACTGGACCATTTTTCCTTTGAGGTTTTGTGGATATCTTCGAAGAACAATTTTCGATGAAACTTGTGTTTTGCCTCCTCAAACAACAACTTCGCGAGTGTGGTTTTGCCAATACCAGCCATCCCAAGAACTCCAACAACCCGAGTTTCCTTGGAGTTGTTGCAATCCATCTCTAACTTCTCTTGCAGTTTTTGAAGACGTTGCGTGATCCCGAAAAAGTTGACCTTTTGCCCTGCCTTTTGCGCTTCTCCTTCTCCTGTCAACTTCTTCGTCGTGATCAAAGACATGTCCTGCTTCTCCCCTTCTGATATGTCGGAAGTTTTGACTGAAGCTTGCCCTTTCTCCTCCAATTCGATACTGGTCAACACTTTCTTTACTTCCTTGACAATATCTTCGATGAAATCGAAGTCATTACTGCAAAACAGTGAGGAAATAAATGTACATTTCATAGACTTATAATCAGCCTAGTGGTCTGGAGACTCATTGGAAAACTCTTGTTGGATCAAACCCATATTCAATTTGATAAACTTTCCAGTATCTTAGATAACAAAGTGGGTTAAGTATCTAGAGAAATTATAACATAAATATTTAGATTTTTTTTTTTTTTTTGGTCGGAATATTTAGATATTATGATAGGAATAAGTATAGACATAAGAATTAGGGGAAAATAGCAAAAAAAAAAAAAAAAAAAACTAACCTATAACCATTTCACCCACAATTTTAGGTGTAATCTTGTCAGCAAAGCAAATAAAAACTCAATATATTTTAGCGAAGCAAATAAAAATACCTAAAAACTAACGATGTTAAATCGTAAATAGAACATAAACAAAATTTGTTTTATCATTTGGTTTAGTGTCTTTGTTTTGCATTTTTCAATAAATATCACCCATAAATTAAGAACAATATCCTATAGCACTTGACATCGCTTCTAAATTTTATTTTAGAGATCGTGATTTTGATACTGAGATGTGCAAGCATTTACAAAATATTTTTGAATGTGGTTTTCCGAGACGTTGACATCTTGTTGTTCAACATTATTCATCTTAAACATTTCTCAAATCTATTTTTGTTAAATCTGTTGTAAACTTAATAGGATAATTCGTTTGATGATAAGATGAAACGGTAATTAAGACGATGTTAATGACATGTTTTGTTGATGTAAAATATTGAATGTTCTCTTTCCTTGGATATAGTTTCCAAAACAAAATTTGGAGGCAATGACAAACACATTATGATTTTTCTTTCCAATTTTTGGATGTTTTATAATCGGAAAATGTAAAACAAAGTAGTTAAACCAAGTCATAAACATTTGTATTTTGTTTCCAATTTACGATTTAACCATGTCAGCTTCTAAGAATTTTTATTTTCTTCGTTAAAATACGTTGGGTTTTAATTTATACCTTAAATTTTGTTAGTTTTTTTAAGGTGAAAGTTGTAGATTGGTTTTCTTTTTGGCAATTTTCCCTAAGAATTAGTATTGTACTTACAATAAAAGAATATTTAAAAAAAAATCTCATTTCTTTCATCGGCTATTACGGTTTTGGACTAGTGCACCTTTTGAGAAACACCGACAAGAGAGTAGTCTTACCGGTACTCAGTAGATCTGATGCCCATATGCCTCGTAAGAGTCCTCAAAGCTTCTTTCACTGTCTTCTCACTCTCTTCTCCTTCTGCTCCTCTTGCTTGTTTGCCGACTTTCCAATTGTCCTTCACGTCTTCGACTCTAACATTATAGAAGATGGGGATGACCTTTGGTTTTGGCCTAATCTCCTTAGTCGTCTCGAGCAGCTCCTTGATGCACCATGTCGAGTTCATATAGTTTTGGGACAAGATGATGAGCACAAGCCGCGACTCTCGGATTCTTTGAAGAAGAATGTCAAGAACTTCACCCTTCCTCTCTTTAGTGTCAACATAGTATTTTACGCAACCCCTTTTTAGCCCCTCTTCAAGGAAGCTAAGTAACCCTCTTCTCACATCTGCTCCTCTGAAACTGATGAACACTTGGTGGTCTGTTACGGCCATTTCGGATCAGCTATTTGAGTTTTGATGAAAATTCGTGCAATGCAGCATAGGCTCAAATATGACGGTGGGGTTATGAATGTGTACCGAATCATCGGCCATATTTACATTAATAAGTAATAAACTATAATTAAAATTTTATAAGTGTACCGAATCATCGGCGATATTTACACATAATAATTTAAACTAATTTAAACTATTTTTAGAAATTTAAACTAACGATGCTATGTTTTTGGAAAAAAAAACAAAATTAAAGTATGATATTTTAGGGTATTTTTCAATTAGTTATAGGATAATTACTCAAACAACTTTAGAAAATTCCATAATTACTAAAACAACTTTGGGAGGAAATGGGTTTGTTCAAAACTTGGTAAAAGACTTTTATTTTTTTTTGTTTTTTTAATAAAAACTTAATTTAAAAAAAAAATGATAAGCAAACACTATTTATAAATGGTATTTGCGATTGACAATTAGCGTTTGCGACTGGCGTTTGTAATTAGCATTTGCGATTGGCATGTGCGACTAACGTTTGTAATCAGCATTTACGACTGGCGTTTGTGATATGCGTTTGCGATTGACGCTTGCATTTGCTTTGAAATCATGGTAGACTTGTTTTCTAAATGATGGTAGACTTGTATATTGAACGGCGTTTGCGACTGGCGTTTGCGTTAGAAAGTCATTGTATTTAAATACAAGTCTACCATAATTGTATATAAACATACACGTCTACAATCATTGTATGTCAATATACAAATCTACCATCATTGTATGTATACATATAAGTCTACCATCATTGTATGTAAACATACAAGTCTACCATCATTGTATGTAAGCATACAAATCTACCATATTAAATCTACCGCCGTAGTAACTAATAAATCTACCAACTGAAGGTTGTTTTAGTAAACTCGAAAGATTGAATAACTCTACCGCGTCAATAATAAGTTTACGACATATTATAAATCTGCCACCACTATAAATAAGTCTACGATCCAAAACACGTGTAAGTCTACCTCCCATGAATTTAAGTCTACCACAAATATTTAGTCTACCATCAAACAAAATAAATCTACCACTCAATAATAAATCTACGAGATAAATCTACTATTCAACTACTAAGTCTACCACTCGAAAACAAATCTACCACTGTTGGCATTAACTCTACCACTCACAATATAAGTCTACCACTCACAAACATCTCTACCACCAAATAAAAATAAGTCTATAGAATAAGTCTACCATTTGAATATTAAGTCTACCGTTCATGGACTAAGTCTACGGACTTGAATTAAGTCTACCGATCATTAAATAAATCTACCATCACTAGAAATATAGACTTTTCATTTTTTTTGGGAAATTCATTAATGACAGTTTTGTAAATATTTTTTTGTCTTCAAAAAAAATAAGGGTAAAACGGGTACATAAGATTGTTTGAGTAATAATGAAAGATTAATATTGATTCAGTAAAAAACAATTTTCTAAAGTTGTTTGAATAAACTTCCCTTAGTTATATAGAGTATGTTAATAGATAAATAAGAAATAAATAGATATCATGTAATTACTAACGGCATAGACATGTAAATCTTTTTCAATAATTTATGTTTGGTAATTATTCGATCAAGTAAATTCTCTTCTGTATCTATTTTATATATTTTAAAAAATTGTTAGAAGAGAGTATGAACGAAAAGTTTTAATTAAATTATTTTAAATTTGTTTTGTGATTTTCTCCCATGAAAATTTATTTGTACAAGAATTCTTCAAATATCTTTTTAAAATTTTATAACGTCAATATATTATACAAATAATTTTTTTTTTGTTAAACAAAAAATTACGGGTTTAAAAATCCGTACATCTCTTTCAAGATTTTTTCCAAATACCACTCGAATCCAAAATACACAAGTTCTCTCTCATTAGAAAGGGCCGGCCATATTTACGCCATTAGACCAAATATTTATCATATAATTCCAGACATGGTCGAGCATTTATATCTAGGCTCCATATAATTTTAGTGCGTTCCGTACATTACAAAATTTATAACCATTTGATGCTATAATGTATTTACTATTTATGTAAACATTATAAATTTTTTTTAAATAACACATTTTTAAGTTTTTGTTTCAAACATAACACCATATATTTAAATTTCCATTAATAGCATAAATTATTATGTAAAAATACTTGTTTATCCTAAATGAATTACAAACAAAATTATAATATTATGTTTGAGTTTTATTTTTCCAATTTAAGGTTTAGATTTCTCCAATTAAAAAGAGGTTTTGAGTTATTTTAATATTGAATTTGTGCTATTATTAAAATTTAAAATTAATGATGGCATTTTTGACACAAAAACTTAAAAATATGGTATTTTGAAATCTCTCTAAAAATAATAAATCTCTAAAATATTATAAGAAAATATTATTTTTCCCCGACAGGTTAATTAAAAATTATGTATTTACTGAATAGTCTTTGACTTCATGTAATTTAAAATTGTAGCCGTTCTTTGTAATTTTGGATTGGATATTATGGTTCAAATGTAGTTTATGTGGAAGACCTGTATCATCTACATAAACTAGCTCATAGTTTGAAACACTGTGTGAATTTTGAATAAAAATCTTTTTAAAATAGATAAGAAGTTAATTGTTATATTGGAATCAAAATCAATTCTACAAATAAAGAACTAAATCTTTTTAAAATCTTAAATTGTGTGTCATGTTATTTTTTAAGCTATGTCATATTCTTTTAAGCTATGTCATCTTCTTTTAAACCACATCATCATTTTTTCTGTGAGAGAGAATGTGAGCGCGACACATAAGCAAACTAAAAAATTACTTTTCAAATAATGTTAATTAAGGGTGATATTTATTATTTAAGTTAAAAAATACAGATTTGATGATATTCGAAGGACTGTGTGAATTTTGAATAAAAATCTTTTTAAATAGATTAGAAGTTGATTGTTATATTGGAATCAAAATTAACTCTACAAATAAGAAACTAAATCTTTTTAAAATCTTAAATTTTGTGTCTTGTTATTTTTTAAGCTATGTCATCTTCTTTTAAGCCATGTCATCTTCTTTTAAACCACATCATAATTTTTTCTCTGAGAGAGAATGTGAACACGACACATAAGCAAACTAAAAAAATCACTTCTCAAATAATATTAAAGAGATTTAAGTTAAGAAATGTAGATTTTATGATATTCGAAGTACTGTGTGAATTTTGAATAAAAATATTTTTAAAATAGATAAGAAGTTGATTGTTATATTGGAATCAAAATCAACTCTACAAATAAGGAACTAAATCTTTTTAAAATCTTAAATTGTGTGTCATGTTATTTTTTAAGATATGTCATCTTCTTTTAAGCCATGTCATCTTTTTTAAACCACATCATAATTTTTTCTCTGAGAGAGAATGTGAGCGCGACACATAAGCAAACTAAAAAATTACTTCTCAAATAATGTTAATTAAGGGGGTTATTTATTATTTAAGTTAAAAGATGCAGATTTTATGATATTCGAAGGACTGTGTGAATTTTGAATAAAAATCTTTTTTAAATAGATAAGAAATTGATTGTTATATTGGAATCAAAATTAACTCAACAAATAAGGAACTAAATCTTTTTAAAATCTTAAATTTTGTGTCACGTTATTTTTTAAGCCACGTCATCTTCTTTTAAGCCATGTCATCTTCTTTTAAATCACGTCATAATTTTTTTTTTCTGAGAGAGAATGTGAGCGCGACACATAAGCAAACAAAAAAAACCACTTCTCAAATAATGTTAAGGGGATTTAAGTTAAGAAATGTTAAGGGGATTTTGAATAAAAATCTTTTTTAAATAGATAAGAAATTGATTGTTATATTGGAATCAAAATTAACTCAACAAATAAGGAACTAAATCTTTTTAAAATCTTAAATTTTGTGTCATGTTATTTTTTAAGCCACGTCATCTTCTTTTAAGCCATGTCATTTTCTTTTAAATCACGTCATAATTTTTTCTCTGAGAGAGAATGTGAGCGCGACACATAAGCAAACAAAAAAACCACTTCTCAAATAATGTTAAGGGGATTTAAGTTAAGAAATGCAGATTTTATGATATTCGAAGGACTGTGTGAATTTTGAATTAAAATCTTTTTAAAATAGATAAGAAATTGATTGTTATATTGGAATCAAAATCAACTCTACAAATAAGGAACTAAATCTTTTTAAAATCTTAAATTTTGTGTCATGTTATTTTTTAAGCCATGTTATCTTCTTTTAAGCCATGTCATCTTTTTTTAAACCACGTCATAATTTTTTTCTCTGAGAGAGAGTGTGAGCGCGACACATAAAAAAACTAAAAAATCACTTCTCAAATAATGTCAAGGGGATGTGTGAATTTTGAATAAAAATCTTTTGAAAATAGATAAGAAGTTGATTGTTATATTGGAATCGAAATTAACTCTACAAATAAGGTTTTAAATCTTTTTAAAATCTTAAATTTTGTGTCATGTTATTTTTTAAGCCATGTCATCTTCTTTTAAGGCCATGTCATATTCTTTTAAACCACGTCATAATTTTTTTCTCCGAGAGAGAGTGTGAGCGCGACACATAAGCAAACTAAAAAATCACTTCTCAAAAGATTTTTATCCATACCGTGACTTTCGTGTCGGGTTCTTCTTAAAAAATAACATGACACAAAATTTAAGATTTTAAAAAGATAGGAAACTATATTTTTCTATCTTATGGACGTTTAACGATTTCTAAAAAATGCAGATGTTTTAATAAAATCGATGAATACAGAGGAATTTGTGGTTTTCATAGCAAGTGATTCTGAACACGAAGAAAAATCTGACTCTGAAGGTAGATCCAACCCCATCTCCATTTATATTTAGTACCATAATCTTATCTGTAATGTTCACTTAATTGTAAAAGTTCTATCGTACAGATTTAAACGAAACAACACAGGCTAATTCAAGCCGATATGAATATGCTGCTGAGGTTGAAAGAAATCAAAATTTTGAGGGTGAATTAAATCATAATTCATCTTCAAACAAAAATGACATTGCTTTAAAAGGGTTCAATAGGATGAGGGACTTAGCCGGAACTCTCAAGCCTAAAGAAGAAATTAACGGTATTTGGTTTTATATCAAAATTTTTTGCTTCCTCTGCTTACATTTATATTTAAACTTTATTTGACCAAATATCACCATAATATTTTAATCAGGTTACAATGACGACGGAGACCCATTATACATATGTACGCACTGTAAAGCGTATTTGTGGTTCGGAGAACGGATAAACAAACGATATAAAAAGACAAAACTAATGTTCTCAATGTGTTGTAAACAAGGTAAAGTGAAGCTTCCACTGCTTCAAACCCCTCCATCGACATTGTGTGCATTGTTGTATAATGGAGATGATAGAAGCAAGCACTTCAGAGAATTTTTAAGAACACTCAATATGATGTTCTCTTTTACACCGCTTGGGGGAAAGATAAATCATTCTTTGAACAACGGAAAAGGACCCTATCTATTTCAGTTGAGTGGTGAGAACTATCATTTTATAGGTGATATTTTGCCAGGTCTTGACAAAGATCCAGCGTTTTGCAATTATACATGCATGATACAGTGAACGAGATAAAAAATCGAATCAAAGCTTGCGGGTAATATATTATTAACCTATTATAGAGTTTGTTTAAAATAAAATTTTACTAACAGTCATTTTTGTTTAGGAAATCTGGAACTGCTGGGAAACTGGATGAAGCAATAGTTGCACTTTTAATCAAGATGTTGGATGCTCACAATCCTCACGTAAAAGCGTTTAGATCAGCAAGGGAAAAGTTTGAGGTGTCAAAACCTATACAAGGTCTGAGATTAAGGCTATCGTGCGACAGAGATAATGATGGAAGGACTCATAATCTTCCTACTGCAAATGAAGTTGCTGGTCTAATTTCTGATGATTTTAACATTGGTATGAACATCCGTGACATTATTATTGAGAGTAGAACAGGAAGGTTACAACGGATTAGTGAATTACACCCTGCTTATTTGCCGCTACAGTATCCGCTACTATTTCCATACGGTGAAGATGGGTTTAGATTAGGAATCGACATTGGCTTTGTTGACACTGCAGGTCGGAAGAGAAAGACAGTGACTATGCGAGAATTTTTTGCATTTCGCATCCTAGAAAGGGTAGGGGAATCTCCTACTATAATGATGTCAGGAAAATTGTTTCAACAATTTTTGATGGATGTATACACCATGATTGAAACCAATAGATTACGTTATCTTTGGCTAAATCAGAAGAAGTTTCGGTTTGAAAACTACGATAAAATTCAACAGGCACAAAGGGAAGAGTTTTTAATACATTCTTCTTTCACCGGCGGTAAAAGGTATATGATGCAGCACTATCTAGATGCGATGGCAACGTGCAAGTATTATGGCTACCCTGACCTTTTCATAACCATAACTTGCAATCCTAAGTGGCCTGACATTTCAAGGTATCTTCATAAGCACAATTTGAAGTCAGAGGATAGACCAGACATTTGTTACAGGGTGTTCAAAATGAAACTAGATGGTCTTATACACGATTTGACAAAGAAGGGAAAGAAAGGCACTTTTGGAGAAGTTAGTTCGGGTAGAAACTTCCTTTAAATCGTCTGTTTTTTTTACAATTAACATAGTGATTTTAATATTCAGCTACCAACTAATATTTATGCCTAATTTCTTTCTTACAGCTATGTACACAATCGAGTTCCAAAAAAGAGGGCATCCGCATGCACATATGGTACTCTTCTTGCATCCATATTCTAAGATACCTACTGGTGAAAACATAGACAAGTATATAAGTGCGGAACTTCCTGATAAGGATTTGGATCCATATTTACATGAAGTTGTTGGACAAACTCTAGAAAGAGTTGGTTTATATTTGCCAAGACCAGTCTTTACTCATGGACAACTCTACATTGCCGTTTCAAGAGTAAAGTCTAGATCTGGATTGAAAATTCTTATCACAGCCAAACACGGGAAGCCTCAGAAAACAACAATGAATGTTGTGTACAAAGAAGTTTTTCAAAATATCAGGTAGGGTTCCATCAAGTGCATGTTTTTCTCTTGCAGTTTAGCTCTACAAATTTGTAAACATATATTTCTTTTTTTTTTGTTTTAATTTTTTTTATTATAGCTTTGAGAGATACTCTCTTCAAGACTCATCTACGTTTAATTTTTGTTAAAGTTTTGAAAATTGACGGAAAAGAAATAAACAAGGATCTCATTTTTTTTTCTTTGGTGGCCTAACAATGCAGCAGTTTAATATGTGCTTCTAACTGTAAGTTAATAACACTAGCATCAGTTTGTGTCTACTTTTGTAAATTCAATCAAATACACACGATCATATCAACTATAGCCTAATTCTACTGGCCACATTATTAATAAAATACAATCCTATTGTAAATTCTATCATAAGATATTTAATGTGATTTTCTAGACTGAACATAGTTTGTGTCTACTTGTGTAACTTCAATCAGATACACAAAATCATATCAGCTATAGCCTGATTCTACTGGCCACATTATTCATGAAGTACATTCCTATTTTCAATTCTACCATACGATATTTAATGTGATTTTCTAGACAGAACACTTACCAAAGAGTTGGTAGATTAACATTGTTGCATAAGATGTTGCAACAGTTTCATAACATAAAATGATCACAAATGATCCAGTACAACTGAGTGGGTTCTGGACAGACTCCTTAGCCTTGTATATACATATAGCAAACGAATAGTTTAGAACATATACTCGTTTTTGTATTGACTTAATGATATCTAAGAATACAGTAAACTTTCTATATATTTACCTCTCTAACAATGGTGGCAATTGTAACCACGAAACTGGTCCTAACACAAATGTTTTCCTGGGCTTATTGCACAGCAAGTAAACTGATAATACTGAAATAACATCACAAGGCCACACAAAAAAATTACATCACAAGAACGCAATCACAAGTTGTTCGGGAACAGTTCGATTTAATAAGTTCTTCAACAGTTTTATTTAAGTTTTTCAGCAACAGAGACAATGCAAATCACGAGTTTGCTTTTTTTCCTGCATCCTCAGCTTAAGTATCTATCGTCTATCGGACGGAGTATCACTAGACATAAAATTTTAAGCTAATTGAAACAAATCCTCGCGCTAATGATCAAATACGAAAATAAAATCGAAGCAACAACCGAATGAAAAATCAAATCCGTTGTATGATTTTAGAAATTTCCAAGGCGTAAGGAAATAAGGTGGGAAAAGATGGGCCTGAATTTTGCTAAACACCCTCCAAAGTTTCCAAAGTTACAATAACAATCGATCAAGAAAACGAAAAAGACAGTCGATTACGAGAGATGTTACATCGTCATCATCTACAACAAGCTCGAACATGACCTTCATTCGAGAATCAGGAACAATATGCTTAGACAAAACTATGAATCTAGCAACATAAAAGCTCTGAGGTAGAGCTTCTTTTTGTTAGATTTTTGGGAATTGGTTTTCTACTTGGTGCATGGATGAAGAAGAGATGAGATGTTGAAGAATAACGACAAATTAAAATTGTGTGGTTTAGATTTAATGTCGGTGCAATTTTTTTTTTTTTAGCAGGATAACTTTTTTTAGTAATATTTAATTCAACACGGTGATTATTTAAAAAACTAATATAATTGAGTCATAGAGATCTTATGTTAGTAATGTAATTTTGTATTTCCATTACCACCTTGATAACTAATTAATATATACTAAACTTTATATCAGTATTTATTTGATTCTTTTATTCTCACATTTCAATATTTAGCATTATTCATTAATCAAATAACTTTTTTTTGTTTTTTGTCGAACAATTAAATGACTTAATTCATTATTTTGTCTATTTATAACTGGATCTCTTTTATTTATACACTCCAATGAATTAAATTATAAATTATACATTTTAATTTCACTACACGTCTACTTATATGAAATAACAAAATGGTAAAACTAAACTTCCGAACATTCATATTATTAACAGTAAAATATCAAAAATAATATCTATAATAAATATCAAAACTAATACATATTTGAAAACTGTAAAATAAAATAAAAATTATAAATCAAATTTTTCAATAATACCGTTCGCTCCCTACATCTTCTATCGTCTATGCTATATAATAATGGGATATTTGTACAACTCTTGTCAGAAGAAGATATGAAGAATTTTTTTTTAATGTAATCTATAGATAAAAAACTATAAGTATTGGGATGTTATGATTAATTGGGAAGAAAAAAATTAAAAAACACAAAAGAAAAATAGGAGCAAACATTAGGATAGAGAAAAGCTAAGTGATTTTTGTTGTTTTGCAGAGATTAGAGGAGAGGTCCGAGGCAAGTTTAGGGACCGGATTTGTTGACGGTTCGACACAATCTCTGACGATTGTCAGAGTGAGACACCGTCGTTTAATCGGTAAGTAAGAGCGATGAAATTTTTACCGATATGTAGTAGAGATTTTTTCCAAATATCGTTTCAAGCAATGCATGTCATAGATCTCACACTTTTCTCATAGCAGAGGTTTCAGTAGATTGGAGAGAAGCCATAGCTACCGGCGAAGATGTTCATCATGTTGGCTGTATTTTTTTAACAACTTACAGAAAAGAAACTCAGTAGCCGGATAAAAAACCCAGCAAATAAGCTTTGTTAGAAAGCTGGATAATATCATCATAATATGGAAAATAGAGTCAGTATCTGGATAATATCACATATTTAGAAAGTAATCTTAATTGTTAGCCGAATACTAATTTTAAATAACCAGACAATCTATAATATATCTCATAGCGAACCGTTATGCACCTAATTTATATATGTTATTTGGATGTTTAACCATTATGCACCTATCTTTACTTCAAACTGTCATTCATTGTAAACATAAGTAAAACATCTTTAATGTATAATAACTGTCATACGCCTAAATATTTTGGATTTGTCGGATATTTGACTATTGGTATTTTACTAGGTTATGTAGCAAAAATCTGTGAAGTAATAGAAGTACCTTAATGGGGACATTGTGGTATCTAGTAGTTGGTATGAAATATTTTTCTATGAAAGAGAGAACTAGGTACAAAACATGTGAAGCACTAGGGCATTCAGTAAGTTGGTTGTATTTTTTTAACAACTTACAGAAAAGAAGCTTAGTAGCCGGATAAAATATAAATATATCAAGTAAGCTTTGTTAGAAAGCTAGATAATATTATCATAATATGGATAATAGAGTCATTATCCGGATAGTAGAATATATTTAGAGAGTAATCTTAATTGTTAGTCGGATACTAATTTTAAATAACCGGACAATCTATCAATTTCAAGAATACAACATACATACATATCATTTAAATCTATATACATCTTCTCCTTCGTTGACTCAGTGAGCTGAGTCGATCCAGCAATGACTCGGTGGAGGAGAAAATACATTGCTTTTGATCCATGTCTCAATAACATAAGAAATAAAGAATCAATATATATTACCGGATAAGTAAATTGGTATCCGCTATTTTATATATTAGCAAAATAACAATGAATTTAGACGACTAATTCCGAATTCAATAATACAACATAAAGACATATCATTTGGTGAGTTTTCTCTAATCTTCACGGGATCTTCCACTAATCTTCACCGGAGATTTATACGATTTCTGTTGGATCTTATAACTTATTAAAAATTATTTTTTCGATGAAAAAAATACATAAACAAAGGAGAGTAAAGAAAAAAGTACAATGTATAATTTTTCCGATCTTATCGCCAACACCACCGTTTCTATGTAATATTTTTCCACCTCCACACCAATTCCACCTCTGATGAAAAAACTGTTGTCAGAATTTTGCCAATTTCTCATTGGATTATCACTGGATCTCAGTGGAATCTTGTTGGATCTATTTTTGTTTGTGTTTTTGGTGAGGAAAAAATAGAAAAATAATAGAGAGAGAGAAATATGAAGTGATATGGCGAGAGAATGAGAGAGAATATATGTATAACGTGTGGCCAAAATTTTAATAGTTTCTGCACTTACAGTAATCTACAGAGATTGACTTAGATTTCTGAGAGGTTCATAATGTAATTAACCACGAACGATGCTACATGATATTTTAGTTTTGAAGATCTTATTGTTAACTACCTAATTATGTGTTTCTCTATGGTTTACTACCTAATTGACTCAGTTTTATTTGAAAAAATAATTATTTCTACTATATGAAGTACTAGAAAAAACTATAAACATTTGATTATTTTTGTTATATTCGCATTGCACTTGTTAAAATAACAATTCAACTTTTATTCCGTTTATTTCGCATCATTAGTTCCGCATGATAAACCGCATTTAAACCATTCCGTTCCATTTAAATTTATGTCTCACACCACACGATCCACTGCTACCATTCGAAACCACGACCTAATTTACCTAAACCAAGCATTTTTTCTTTGGGATACCCACTAAACGTATCAACCGTTGGGGCAACTTGTGGTGATTGCTTAGCCAAGTTTAAAATTTCTAATGATTTTTATGTTCTTCTCCTATTTGGCTCCGAGGGTCTAATAACGAAGGACATATCATTCCTTGGATTCCACTTTAGCAGCAAATAATCATGTTATTTAATCATTTATTTGTAAAAACGACGGATGAAAATTGTAAATAAATTTATTTATTTATAACATGTATTTTTTTAAAATTACATAATTTTTATATTATTTTTAATAAATTATGTTATTTTATCCAATAACACGATAATTTATATAATATAATATTTTGTTTATATAATGTAACACTTTTTATAATTTTTTTACAGCATTTTGTTTTGTTACTTTTAGCTTTCCATATGATTAATAACAAATAAGTCCTCTTTTAATTTAGAAAAATATTAATTCGGTGGAAATTTTTTTTTTTTAAAATACGAACATCTACTAAATAAGACACGTATCTTAATAATTTGTGTTAATGTTTGTACCACTATTCAGATTAAACCTACATATTATATTATATGTTTTTGAAAACAAAAATAAATTAGCATATAGTCATATTTTAATTTGAAAAATAAACCATACATTTTTTTTAAAAGATCTTCCCTATTTCCTTCTTTTATAATTTTTTATTCAAATTTTTTTCTTCCGGTCTTCCAATATAGTCAATGATATTTGTTTAGTGTGATAAATTAAAAAACAATATGTCAGTCAACCACATGGTTCATCTTTAATGGCTTTATATTTACAGCCATTAGATATGTCAGTCACATTTATGTTTAGTCAGATAAATAATAAACAATAAGTCAGTCAACCACATGGTTCATATTTAATGGCTTTATTATATTCAATAATGTCTTGGGATCAAGAGTGGATACAATCTCATTTAAATTTCTTTCCCAAGTCTTTCTTTATATTTTACAAATTTGACTTGTCTGGCCAGCTACATTAAATAATTATTCCCAAATCGCGTAAATCGATTCAACACGTTATAACTTATAATAGTTTATTACAACCATTAGAAATTTGAAAAAATACCAGTTTTGAAATATTATTTTTGTAAATTTTTTTTTAAAATACCATTAATATTATATTATTTATTTAAAATATCATTAATGTTTGGAATAACTATGTTATATTAGGATTTAGTTTTTAGAGTTATGGTTTGTTAGGGTCGAAGTCCTTTTTAAAATTTAGAATTTTAGGGTTTAAAGTTTGAAAAATCATTAATTTGTGACATTTTTGAAAATGAACAACTGATTGTAACACTTTAGCAAAATTGTATTTCAAAAATGACATTTTTTAAATTATTCCCTTTTTATATAGCTTAATCTTAGTTCTTATTTCTTATTTACCTTTCGATGCAATTATGCAAATTTTCTCCGAGCTTCGTTCGTAAAGTCTTTTGGAAAGTCTCTAGGCTATTTTTTTTAGCTAATCATGTTTACTACATCAAACATCAAGAAGGATAGGAAGTACTAATCTGGACAATAACTTGTATGATCGAATTTTAGAGAATGACAATGGCCGTTTCAACACATATACTATTCTAAACTAGTGAAAAACTTTATGAATGGTTTAGCTTCTTGACACACTTGGGCGAATTTTTGAAGATTAGGAACGGATTTTCTTTCCCTTTTTTTCTTATATTTTACGCATGATGAAGGGAAAAATGCAAAAAAAAATCTAAAGAATCGTAAAAAAGTCTAACAAAAAGTGGTGATAATTAAAACCCAACATTTTAATTTAACGTAAATTAAATCCCAACGTTTTAATTTAACGCAAATTAAATCCAAAAGACAAACGTTGTTAACTAATTAACAGATTTAGAGGCAATCTGGCGATTTAGGAGAAGAAGAAGGCTAGCAACTTATAATTCAGTTCAACAACAAGATACGTTTAAAGATTTATCACAGATTCAAGTAGATGATGCGATTTCGTGTTCAATTTTTTCATTTAGAATACCTAGATTTGCAGTTTCTTAATTTTTGATTTTGTGTGGATTTTAAAAAATTTATGTTTGAATATGAATAGATTTGTTGATAATTGTTGTTTAATGAACGTAAACCTCTAAATCAGACCACTAAATCGCCAGATAGTCTCTAAATCTGTTATTGATTTAACAGCGTTTGCCTTCGCGGTTTAATTTGCGTTAAATTAAAACATTGGGAGTTTAATTTGCGTTAAATTAAAACGTTGAATTTTAATTATTACCACTTTTTTGTTGAAATTTTTGACGTGAAACAAAGATTTTTTGGGTGCTTTTTTGCATTTTTCCCCATGAAAAATACTAAGGTTTATTGTTTAGTATGGAGTGCAAGATTATATTCTTATAATGCTTTTATGTAAATTCTGTATTATTAATTTGGATTTCTAAACTATTTTAATTAAGCATAGTTGTTGGGAAAAATAGTTAAGACACATCAAATGCCCTTTAGTTAAGCATAATATCTTTTCGCACAATTTAATGAAAATAATAGAATGATTTATGTTCTTCTTTTTTTGACACACTGTCGTTTTTTAAGTTAGATTTTAAAATATATCGATTTTATTAATTAGGTTTACAAGAATAAATATAACTCTAAAATTTTATATTAAAAGAATAGACAATATCCTCTTTATATAATTCTACAAAAATACTTATGATGAATGACCAATTTTTGTTTTTTGTTTTTGCGATGCTAATTTTATAAAATGCTAGTCTTAAAATGAGCAGTGGAGAAAATTTTCTTCTTGATAAGTGACAAGAAAGAATCCATATATACCAGAATAGGACTCGCATGATATACACGTTTTTAATAATAAAATTATTTTTATATATAATAAAAAGTAAAGTAAAAATATTTAACCGATTAAATTTGATAACGATAAATTTTATGAAAATATACGAAATATATATTAAATTTTATTGATATAAATATTTAGATTTGGATTGGTAACTATTAAGAAATATATAACTATTAACAACTAATAATAAAGATCATCTTGTGATATATTTTTATATATATAGTTATGTTAGCATCACTTGTATCTAGTTTAGATGAATTGTTTAGCGCCATTTGTGTAGTTTCCAACCCATTACAAGGGTATTTGGACATGATCTACAATGGTCTAGGTAACTTGATGGATTATGCCACATGTAGCGTACCCCCATCTAGAGTGGTGTGGCCACACCACTAAGGATGATTCGGGTTGTGAACTAAGTTGTCAGACGTACATGTAAAGACGACACACGGGAGGCAAATCACGGAGCCCGAGTTTCTCTATCAGAAATTCAGGCTATGTATGAATTTTCTTTAAATTGTGGATGTTAAGGTGTTTGAATATATTCGAATTGGTCAACGGTCAAATAGTTAATATTATTCACTTTATGCGTGTAATAGGTAAAATCAATGGGCTTATGTTCCACAGAACGATTAAAATAGACAAAGATGATTCCAAATGCCTCTCCAGCGCCCAATCTGCCGCGTCAAGCGCTATGACATGTATGGTAAAAGTGTGTTCATCCCCGTAGGACCGTATTGTCGGACAACTGGCGAATAAAAACAAAAGCGATAGGTAAAAATCACTCGAGTGCATCGTACTGGGGAAAAATGCTAGATCCGGATCCGACCCAACATAGGACGTGGAACCTGGTATCCTAGTTCGAACATGTAAAACTCTATAAATATCTACTAGTTTCCCACATAAATATAACTTCGGCTTCCGGCCTAAATTCCTAAGTTTATGCTATTCTCTCTAAACACTATAACCCATTTTTTTCTGTTCTACCGAGATCCAATCTCTTCAGACCATCTTTGGTCATCTTTCCGGTCAATCTCAAGCCAGCTTTCCAGTCATTCTCGACCATTTCCTTCACCAAATGCTATGTTCTTCCTCTCTCTCACCCTCAAATTTCTCTACTTAAACGTGTTGATACATCATGGACCATCTCTCGTTCGGCCCAGTGTCACTTCTCTTTCGTTCTTTTCTCCTTTTTTTACTTCTTTCCTTGCTCTCCACGTCTTACCTCATGGTCTCTTTCACCCATTTCTTTTGTTCTTTTCTAATTTGAACATCGGAGAGCCATCGGAAAATACATCCCAATTGTGTTTTCTCCGGCTTTCACATGTTTGTTGACAATGCATGAGACTTTTCCCCTGGTGATTGGATCCTGATGCGGACTAATTTTACCTTCGCTAGAGAGCAAAGATCCAACTAGACGCTTAAGCTTTACATTTATAAAGCCTTAAACAAAACCACAAGTGCATGGTACACCGAGGTAGTATTTAAGGGTCGATCCCAAGAGACTAAAGATTGCACACTAGAGATGCGAGAAACAAACTAAGCTATAGCAATATTTTTGGGTTTTTGTTTTGGTTTAAGATAAATAAATACAAAAAAAAAACTAAAATGCAAGAAGTAAAACAAAGAAAAGATATTGGACCTTGAGCTAAACTATCATGAGAATGGATTAACAATCAAATAATGATGCAAAAGGTTTAATTAAGCACTATCCTAGACAACGGAATATTCATTCTTTAGGTTAATCCACGCCAATGGTAAAAACTCCTTTCTCTAATCACATTCAAGATCCGCGGTTAGGCATTCCATCTCAATGATTAGACAAGCATTAATATACTCTCATTTTTGCCACAAGAGTTCATAGAACTACGGTCAAGTAGCTATGTGACTCAAGCTCACAAAAGGTTTGGTTCAAATATTTCCACAAACACCTCTCGGTGTGAAAATGCCTAAAGATCTAGATTTTGAGTGATCAAGTCAAAACTAGCATTAAGAACAACCTAAGTGAAAGATCTAACAAGGATCAACCATAATAATCATCATCTAACTATCAAAACATCATAATCTAGCACAACTCATGGTTCAACAAAAACATGGATCATGGACAAAGGTAATTGATTTGGAATTACTAGTGACTAATTAATGATGCTAGAACAAACAAACATGCTCAATTCCATGACAAGGATCACTCACAATAGACTAATTTACTCTCATGATATTAATCCATTTATTGATCACCTAATTAAGCTAATCTTCCAATTGCAATTTAGTGATCAATAATCATTAAGTTCAAGTCCCTAATGTCAACTAATCACCTTAAACATCAATTCTCATTGGTTAAGTATGAAAAACAAGTTTAGAATTCTCCTAGACATTTTATCGAACACCTTCCGGGCATGAAATGATCATGATCAAGATTTTGATTAGCTAAATCTAATCTAGCATTAAACACATCCTAAACCATAGAAATCACATGAAACTAACCCTAAGCATCATCAATCAACCATAAATCAACCTAATCTACCTAGCCCATAATCCATAAGAAAACTACTTCCTAAACATAAAGAAAAGCAAAAGAAAAGAGATAAACATAAACATAGAAGATAGAGTTGAAGAATTCTTCACTAGAGTGGCATGAAGATGAAGATCAATCCAAATCATCAAGAAAAGGAGTTTGGATATAAATCCAACTCTCAAGAGAAGAAAACTTAGGTTATTACAAGCTAAAAATTGTATTTATAGAGGTCTAAAACGGAACCGGGTCGACCCGAAACAAACCGGGTCGGATCTCAAAAACTGCACTTGAGATGAGGCCATACCGAGGTCATGACTCCGGTATTGAGCCACGGTATGGCATCTGCCATTTTGCTCCAAAATACTCAACATCCCATACCGAGGTCATGACTCCGGTATTGAGCCACGGTTTGCTCCAAAATACCCATACCGAGGTCATGACTCCGGTATGGAGCCACGGTATGGGGGCTGTCATTTTGCTCCAAAATACCATACCGAGGTCATGACTCCGGTATTGAGCCACGGTATGAGGGCTGTCATTTTGCTCCAAAATACCCATACCGAGGTCATGACTCCGGTATTGAGCCACGGTATGGGGGCTGTCATTTCTTCATTTTCTTCACTTCTTTGCCTTCTTCTTGACCTCTTCTTGCATCCATTTGATCCATTCTTGTTTCCTCTTGAATCCTCATCATTTTGCATCCCAATTGCTCTCCAAAATGCCTCGAAGTGGAAACACCATCTCCAAACCTATAAAACACAAAAGAGAATGCAAATGCACCTACAAATGCCTAAATGATATGCAAATGTGGGATGAAAATATGATTACCACTATATAAAAATGGTGTAAAATATGAGAATATCAGATCCACGTACTAAAAAATTCCTAAACAATAACTTTTCATTTTATTGTATAGAATCAACTATCATATTAAATTCAAATATATATATATATATATATATATATATATTAATAAGTTTACCATTTACTTAATTCTTTAACATAATTTTTTTTTCTTTGTTTTTATAAAATAACAAATATTCTATTATATTGAATTGAATGATCACGTATGATTTGAGATTAGTTATTGAATTGGAATTCAGTTTTGATTTTAGTCAAGTTTATTATTTATTTAATTATTTTAAATATTTTTTTTTGAATATCCTCAATATATTATATAAATACCAATGATCACTTATTTTTTTTGTAATTAAGCATAAAATTTAAATTGAATTGAATGATCACATTCTTTCTTTGTTTTTATAAGACAACAAATATTCTATTATATTGAATAATGACCACGTATGATTTGAGATTAGTTATTGAATTTGAATTCAGTTTTTGATTTTAGTCAAGTTTATCATTTATTTAATTATTTTAAATAGAATTTTTTGAATATTCTCAATATATTATATAGATACTATTGATCCCATATTTTTTTGTAATTAAGCATAAATTTTAAATTCAAACTTTACATGTTAGTATTTTACCTTAGTATTTTTTAACAAAAAAGAGTTTAGCTTTTATTTCATTTTTAATAAAAAATTTCTTCAAATCATTAATAGCTAAAAAAAAAGAAAAAAAATCTTAATATTTTTAAAAATTGGAAATGATATGACTTACTTTTTTTTGGTCTTTTTAATTTACTATTTCCAACTAATTATCTTATTTTTCTTGTCTTTTAACTTATTATTTTCTAACAGCATTAGAAAAAATTAGTATTGACCGTGAGTCAACTTTTGATCGTGCACATTTTAAGTGACTTAAAAGTTTGTTTAAGAAAAATATATATTATTTGAAGATTTAAATTAGAAATCCAAAAAATTGAAGGTTTAAGTTAGAAAAAGTTTAATAATTAAAATTTTTTTATGGTAATTTTCAAAACAAATTACACGACAATTTGAGAAATAAATACTATAGAATTTTATATATATTATATTGACATGTGTCATAATTTAAATTAATAATTATATTTTTTGCGGATTCAGTGAGTAATAATTTTTCTAAGGTGTCGCGAATATCCAATTTTATATAATAATATATTAGATTCGACCTAACTAGATATATGAAGAAGAAATGACAAAAACTAGCGTCGAGAAAACAGTAACAGAGCAATCAACAATGTCCTCTTGTTCCAAAGGGGCAAACCACGACGTCTTTATCAGCTCTAGCTGCGACGGGACGCGCTACTCCTTCGTCAGCCACCTCTCGGCCGCTTTAAAGCGCGTGAACATCACCGTCATCGAGGAAGACGACAAAAATCCATTGCCGGAAAGTAGACACTACTTACCCAAGAAGACTAGGTTGGCAATAGAGAGATCCAAGATCTGTGTTGTGGTTCTCTCCGAAAACTTCGCATTCTCCAAACATAGTTTGAGTACTCTCGTGGAGGTTATCGAGTGGCGGTATGGCAAAATCGGCACCGCGGTGGTTCCGGTGTTTTACGGTGTTGACCGCTCGGTGGTCGAGCAACAGTTTGGGAAATTCGATGAGGCATTCTCTATACACGAGACATCTGACCCTAAAGATCGTGTGATCGAATGGAGAAATGCTCTAAAGGAGGCGGCACACATAAAGCAAGGGCTCGAATCAAATGACGAATCGAGGTAATGAAACTCAAGAATCTTGAAAATCTTAATTAAAAACAAATCACATAGTGTTAACCAAGTTAGGTGGTCCTTTTGATCCTATAAGTTAATGAATTAGGGATCAAGTAAATGTGGTTGACCGCTATAAAAATAAAAAATGACAAGAATATCTGACTCTTCCATAGGCTCTATATAAGAATCAGTCTTAAATGGCAAAGATCCGTAAGACCCATTGTGTATGATCCCTAATTTTTACTAATTGGAACATAATCCACAAGTTAATTTAGGCTTTTTTTTCTTGACGTAATCGTTTTGCAGTGTAAACTTGTGGAAGACATTGTCTCATACGTACAGGAGAGGCTCTTTCCCACTGATAAGATTGGGATCAATTCGAGAGTGGTCGACATAGAAAACTTGCTCAGTAAGCAATCATGGGTTGTCCGCAGCGTAGGAATTTGGGGTATGGCCGGTATAGGCAAGACCACCATTGCGAAAGCCGCCTTTGACCAGATGAAAGGGAACTATAAATCCCCTCGCTTCATCGCAAACTTTGAGAGAGAGTTTGAAAAGGAAGGAATGTACCGTTTAAGAGGGCAACACTTACCACCAAATGTGAAGGAGAAGCTTGACATTAACAGGTCCATTACTAACGGAAGCCAGTTTTCGGGAGATGAATCACGTGAGGAAAGTGTTTTCTTAGTTCTTGATGATGTGCGGAATTCTATAAACGCAGAGTCTTTTCTTGGAGGGTTTGAGTGGTTTGATCCGGGAAGTGTGATAATCATAACTTCCCGAGACAAACAAGTGCTTGTCCAATGCCGGATGGTTGAAATTTATGAGGTCAAGGGTTTAGATAATGAGGAAAGTCTAAAGCTATTTTCGCGGTGTGCACTTGGAGAGACTCAGCTTCAAGAATGTTACTTGAAGGTGTCAGATATGGTGGTTAAATATGCTAATGGAAATGCTAAAGCTCTCAGCTACTACGGAAATGAGCTTAAGGGAAAGAAACCAGAAGAAATGGAGATAGCATTTCATCAACTCAAGCTAAATCCTCCCTCTGAGATTCTTGAAGTATTCAAGAGCAGTTATGATGAACTTAGTGACGACGAGAAGAACATTTTTCTTGACATTGCTTGTTTCTTTAAGGGAGATAAGTGCTCGATGGGTGTGGTTTCTTCCCGTGTATTGGGATCGACTATCTTGTTGAGAAGTCTCTTTTGACTATTTGCGGAAACAGAGTGGAAATGCATAATCTATTACAGGACGTTGGCAGGGAAATCCTCAACCAAGAAGTAACGGTTGGGATGGGTCGCAGACTGTGCGGCGTTAAGAGCATTCAACCTCTGCTAGAAGATGAAGAAACCAAACCGAATGGGGAAGATAACGAGAGTAGCAGAGACACTATGGTCTGTCACTATTCTTATCTCTTCATGTCAATACTTAAATCTTGGATACGTGCTGAAGTTCTTCTTCGCTTAGCTTTCTCTTTTGTTTTTCAGGGAGTTGAAGACATCGAAAGCATTTTACTAGAAGCATCTTGCTTGAGCTTTGTTATTGACCCTGTGGCGTTTCAGGATCTGTGTAATCTTAGACTGCTGAAAATTTACAGCTCGGATCCTGAAAAGCGCCCTGGACTCAATCTTTCCAAGGGTCTAGTTTCTCTGCCTTACAAGCTACGGCTTCTCCATTGGGAGAATTATGGTTTGCGAACCCTGCCGGAAGATTTTGATCCTGACAATCTTGTGGAACTCAATATGCCTTATAGTCAACTTGAGGAACTTTGGGAAGAATCCAAGGTAAATCAAAACTTCGACATGCTTTACTTCTAATAAAATGTCTTGTAACTTAAGTCTTGACATTATCACTTTGTTATACAGAACCTCAAGTCGCTGAAGACAATCAGTCTTAATCATTCTGAGAAACTAATTGACATCCAAGGACTTTCAGACGCGCATAATCTTCAGCTGATCGATCTCCGAGGCTGTATTAGCTTGCAGAGCTTTCCAGCGATAGAGCATTTAAATCATCTTCATGTTCTCAATCTCTGTGGCTGCACAGGGATCAAAATATTTCCAGAGGTTCCACCAAACATCAAAGAACTGTGTCTCAAGGGGACTCGCATAAGCGAAATACCTGCATCCATCGAGACCCTCTCAAGACTAGTCAAGCTGGACCTAAGGAACTGCAAGGAGCTTCTTAATTTTCTAGTAAAGATCTACAACATGGAGTCTCTTGAAGTGCTCAATCTTTCTGGATGCACCGCGCTTAAGAGCTTTCCGGAGATCCCCAAACGAGTAGGGAATCTCCAGAATCTTTATCTGAGCGGTACGGCCATCGAGGAATTACACACTTCACTCTCTAACATGATTGGTCTAAAATTGCTGGAAGTGAGTAGGAACCTTAAGCCGCCTTTCAGCTTGAAAGACTTAAAAGGAACTGAAGGTTGTTGAAATAGATGAAGAGATTGATCACACATCCTCTTGAGAATGAATGTGGAAGATCATCAAAATCAGTGTCAAGTATTGTTGCTTTTGTATCCGTGATTATTTTGAACCAAATTGAGGAAAACAGTAGCTGCTTGCTCATAGTCAGAATTCAAGTAACAAAATGTATGAAATATTATGATATAAATTGGATCATGGCTGGTAATGGGATTATTGCACAGGTTGTAAAAGGAATCAACTTGTGGAGAGTCTCAATTTCTATTCATTGCAGACTTTGAGATTCAACAAAGACCAGGCTAAGTAGATGATATTTTGAAGATTGCTTACAAATCATACAATTAAACTCGAAAAAAATACAAAGGAGTAACAATTCGGACATTGTGTTATATTCTGAAAATACTTTGACTTCTCCTTGTTATTCTATTGCAACAACTCTTCTCTTCCCAATCCTCGCCAAGAGGTAATCAAACCATGTAAAAATGAAAAGCACCTTGTGTTGTTGTCAACGTGTCTTCCTAACTCTACTTCACGTGTGGAACCATTAATGACACTCATCAGTTTCTTCTCCTCACCGCTCTTTCGAGTTTTATCCACCCTTGAGCTTAAGGTCTCTTTGGGTTCTACTTCAACTTGTCTTGATGCTGCGAGAGGGGTTACTTCCTCTATGATCTCACTGTTCATCCTTGGAGTTTTCAACAAAACATGGCTTACTTCCCTTCTCCTTTGGTAATAACTTTCTCCAACATTGGTGGTTGAACCAGAGCCATTGGTTGGTGGAGTTACATCAGAACACATGTCCGTACACAAGCTATGATCAGCATCAGTGGGTGCATAAATGAGACTAAACCCGCACTTGACCACCGCGCAGTTTGTAACCTTTGTCCCGTCGGTAACTTGGAATTTAAGTGAAGCCTCAGTTGCAACACATCCTCTGATATTGTCACGTTTCTTGATGTGCGACCAGCTGGTGTATCCGATAAATACATGACCAGGCTCGATCTCGCGCGGTTCATAGCTACCATGTTCAGTCCACCCTCCAAGAATGCAACTAAACTGGATCAAAGGCTCGTCTTCTTCTTTGAACTCACACGTGCATCTAACTAAGAGGCGGCTACTGCGAGCTTGGTAGTCCTTAAATGACACAACAGCACAAAGAGCTATACCCGTAAGCCCACCGACATTCCAGTGTCGACGCAGCTTTGGCTTCAGCTCTGACCCAACCGATCGGTGATTGAACCACACAGGTACTTGCCATCCAGGAAAACAGATCCCGATCAGAACGTCAAGAACAAATCCCTGAAAAAGTTTGGTATCAACAAGAGAAAATGCAAGGAAAGTTATTATGAATGAGGAGAAGTACCTCTTCGTAGCGGGCTAGTGCATCCGACATGAACTGGATTTTCTTCCGAGCATAGGATACAATGCTATTTTTCACAACTTGATCAAGTTTGGTACAATTAGTGAAGATAAATGTGGAGTGTAAATGCTCTGTTGCTGCCAAGAGAAGATCCAACGGGAGGGAAATCTCTTCTAGTGAAATGCAGCCATGCGCGTCTAACCATTGAACATTTGGTGGAAGCATTGGAACAGAGACAAGCTTCTCGCAATGCTTCAAGTCAAGCCATTTGAGATGGTAGAGATAACCGATGCTACTCGGCAAGCTTCTGAAATCATTTCTGCTCAGAGATAAACGTCGCACTGATGATAATCCGTACATTCCGCGAGGCCATTCGCACAAATCACAGTGTGACCGGGAAGAAGTCTGGCCTTGATCGCCAAGCAAAATATCAGGCATCTTTTTTATGGCTGTTCCGTCGACTAGTAAAGTCTTCAAATGTTTCAAGTTTTGCTTAACCTCGGGGAACCTATTAAGGCTTGAGCAACCGGATAGTATTAGCTCTTGAATAGCTTTTAAGTTTCCGATGGAGTCAGGGAGGCTCTGCAGCTTCTTGCAGTCTTTCAGTTTCAGCAATATTAGTCTTTGGAGGTTCCCGATTGTCGAAGGGAGTCCCGTTATCGCAGTGCCATCTAAGTACAGTTTTTCCATATTCTCTGCAATAAGATGGAAGTCCTCAAAGCTTGAGCAGCCACTGAGAATTAAAGTTCTCAAAGAGACCAAGGTTATATCTGGAAGAGACTTGAGGCTCGTGCATCCTCTCAGATTCAAGAACAAGAGACTTTCCATGTTCTGCAGCACGTCGTGAACCGTCTTCAATGCTGTGCAGCCTTCAAGGTTCAAACTTTGGAGATTTTGAGCCCGTGATAAACCCGACAATGAGTGCAGCTTACTTGAATGATTCAGATCCAGCCATTGCAATTTCGAGGTATCCTGTAATCAATAAAGAAAACAATCAACTATTAGTTTTTTTTTCTTTTATTGTCAACAACATGCATTATGTTTGGTTTTAATCCGGATAGTGACACAACAACACTTATAACAGAAACCACTAGACTACATATTCTGGTTACTCAGCGATTACTTAATGCAAAAAAATCAATTATAAAATTTGACCGATCTTGTGCGTTACAAGTGACATACCTTATCTCCATCCCAAACTTGCTCAATCTGGCTATAGGGCAGCTTGAGGTCGATAAGATTCTTCGGATTAAAATCTTGTGGAAGTTTTTCCGACGGAAATTTAAGCCAGTGGAGATACCGGACCTCTGGCAACAGGAACTCAAGTCCCTCGGGGAAGTGCAGTTTGCAGGCAACTTCACATTCTCTATGACAATGCGAATTGAAGAATTTCAAGTATCTGAGATAATCCATTCCGGCAAATGTGTCCTTGTCTAAGCTCATTTTCTTGGTTACTTCGGACATGTCCAGGTAAATTCCTCTGACCTTGGCCGCTTCCTGGAAAATGGTAACAAGATATAAAATGTAAGATTGGTCTAAAAAATGAGAAGTTGAGAATTGTAAGTAATATAGTGATTAATCTTGCTCACCGCTTTGTTCGTGAGCACGGCGATAATCTCGCGATGGTTTGAGAGCCTACGCTCACTTGTTGTGTTTGCAGAAGATGCTTGTGAATCTAGTCCCATTGCAAAAGTGTAGAGCAGATCATTCATCTCTACACGACCACCACTGATGTTAATCAAAAACTTATCGGCAAGATCTCTTATTTCACTCACATTATCAGCCGGGGAATCGAGCAAAGTCCTCACGTAATTCTCATTCTCAAACCTGAAGAAAGAGGCAATGTCGAGGAACACGTTCTTGTGCTGCTCGCTAAGCTCGTCATAAGGTATTCTCAAAATATCTTGAATCGTGTTGCTTGGGCTATTAGCAAGCGTCCCAAGCTTATCTTTCCAGTAAATCTCGTCCTTGTTACGAAGCTCACGAGCAAGTAGCTTGAGAGCTGATGGATGTCCTCTAGAGTAATCAACAAACTCTCTTGCGAGTTTCGAGAAACTTCCCTCGACGTTACCAGAAAAGGCGTGATGGCAGAAATGGCTGAGCGCATCAGTGTCGCTAAGCCCATGGACTTGATAAGTGTCGTCAACCAATCCCATGATCGCAGACTTGCTGCTCGTTGTGATCACTATTTTGCTTCCTTTTTTTATCCACTCGCGCCCACCAAGAATCCCTTCTATCTGTCTCTTGTCACTCACATCGTCAAGCACAACAAACACTTTGTTTATGTTTAGTTGAGCCTTTAAGGATTCAAGCGTCGAATCGGTATCTTTTCCCTCTTTCCCGTTGTATTTGCTCTTCCGTAATCCTAACAAGAGGTCCTCTTGCAGCCTATAGAGTGAAAGAGCCTTAGACTTCTGGCGCACGTCATCTAGAAACATCGTATTCAAGAACTTGCATTTATATTCATCAAACAGTTCCTTGGCAAGAGTCGTTTTGCCTATTCCAGGCATCCCAACAACGCCAATAACGCGAGTGACATCTCCAGATTCCAACAATAGCTTCTCTTTCAGCTGATCTAACCTTGTCTTGATCCCAAAGAATGGTGATTCGTCTGAAAGAGTCTCAGGCTCTGCTTCTTTTCCTCCCCTCGCCAATCCACTCGATCTTCCTCTTGGAACCTCTATTGAAATATCGCCTAGCATTTTCTTTACTTCCTCTACGATTTTATCCACTGTCAGACCCTCGTCGCTATTAAACAAAAGAATTAAAGAAAAAAGGTGATCAGTGAATTTTTAAACAAAAGTACAATTCACTGCATATACCCCGAAAACATTTTTACTAAAATATATATATTATATTAGAATTTGCGTGATACACGAGTTTCTTGATAAAAATATTTGAACATTGTGAAAATTGATTATTTATAGAAGGCTACAAATATATATACAATGCAAAAAAATAAAACCACGTTGAATTTTCGAATATACTTCTATTTTCGAAAATTTCCAAATAAATCACAATACGCATGCTTAGAATCCTTCATAAACCTTTAGTTTTTGATATTTTTTAGAAGTACGTTTTTCAATAAATTACGCATCTTTATAATGTTTCTGTATTACCTTCATTATATGTTTTGTTTTTAGAAAATTACTACCAAAATCTACTAATCCAAAAAATACTACAAATTTTAGGTTTAGATGATTTTAAATACTGTGGCAAGGGATACTTATATGAATTTAGAATCATTTCTATACAACCCTTATATATAAAAATTATGGTATTTTTTAAGTAAAATTTATTTTGATGGTGCTTTAGGGCATTTCTGGATGTTTTATGTAGTATATCAAACATATAGAAGTTTAAAGGAATGAGATTATTTATCATACCAAATCATAGGTAATCAAAGAGAAATGTTTTTTAATGTACTAAATAAGATTATGACATGTCGTCCTTAGAATGATTTCATATAAATTCAGAAAATTAATACATCTATGTAAGAAAATTATCAAAATTAAAAAAAAACTTGAATCTAAACTTAAAGTTTCAATCATGGATTTTTGATAAAATCTAAATGCACTAAAATTTAGTGTTATTAGATATTATATTTATAATCATAAATTTTAAAGTTTAGTGTTATTCAATTAAGATTTTAAATACTTTATTATAATATGTTGTTATTCAAAACTAAATTATATTATTTTAATTCTCAGTTCTCATATAATCTTCCTTTCTCATAAAAACTGATCATAATTTTAAAAATCATTAAAATAGAAAAATAATGCCACAATTTGGTTGAAATTTTTTATAAACATGTCTTATTTATTCAGAATGCGTGCTCTTGCGAGATTCATATCTATATGTAAATGTTTTTGAAAACTTGAGATATCATGGTTTTAACTGGGTCAATTTGACAAATTCTCTTTCTCCTCACCTTTGTTTTGAAATTAACAATTTTCTTACTTAATATGAGAGAATTATGAAAATAATTTAAAGTCTATGTAAAATATAAATAGAATAATTATTTAAATTAACAAAATAATATTAATCTAAACCTAAATCTTCAAACTCTAAATCCTAAACTCTAAAAAATAGACTCTAAAATCTAAAAACTAAATCTTAGATAGTAAATCTTAAAATTAACTCTTAAAACTTAAATTTTAAAAGTCTAAATAAATTGGTCAACTTTTTTTATTACAGAAGAGTTAACCTATGATTTTCTTTTTCCAACTATCCCTTTTTATTTTTGGTTGAGTTCAGTTGGGGTTTAACATAAGTATGGTATATTCGATCTCTAGGTCGATTATTTTCAGTCACTTTATCTAGATTGAACACCCACAAAGTAAATCCGGTCATGCCATTGATGCAAGATACACCAAATTAAAGAGTGTTCCTTGAATGTGAAGCAACAAGCACAATCGATCTTACATTGAGCCTTATGATATGAAACTTTATTGCTTATAATTTTGGTAATCTTGTAAACTAGTATTAACTAAAAGATGTGAGCACCTGCATTGAGGTTAATATTTAGGCAAGTTTGGGGTTTGAGCGGTCCTAAGAAACATTTGAATAAGACCTCACTTTATAAAGGGGTTCACTTAAAAACATTTCAATCTCGTATATTAATTTGCTTAAGATATATGCTCTATATGTTGTTAGTATAACCGAAAAATGAAGTTTTGTGAGATATAGTACCAATATATTATGCGGATTCCAGTAAATTATATGTAATATTTTATAAAATTATATAAGAACTTTAAAAAAAAAAGGTAATTTAAAAAAAAAAAGGTAATTTTTTTTTTCCGTTTTCTTCCTTTCATCAAATAATAGAAACGTGACTTTTGTTTAGATTTTTTTTCTTCAGTTTATATAATTTTTAAGATATAGTTTTCCATACTTTGAGAAAATAAGACACAATTTTTTTATTTTATATGGAGCCTCCACAATCTTAGGGTCGGCTCTGAGTCTGAGGTGATTAGTTTTTTTTTTTTTTTTTTTTTTAACTTTGGAGGTTATATGGACCTTTGGCAAATATCTTTCCTGGTGATGATGGTCAATCATAAATAATCTCGTGTTTAAAATAGAAACCACTTTTTCAAAGTAGTGGTCAAACTAGCAACTCAAAATATTTTCAAAACCACTAGACCACAAACTATTTGGTGGTTTGAGATAACTAGCTATTAAAAAAAAATTCCCAAAACTGTTACTAGCTATCTCGAGTATTGTCCCACGTAAATTTCCATAAGATAAAGATGTACCTCTTTTCATCCACCTTCTCGCCTTTCTTATTGGACACAAACCGAAGAGCCTCCTTCCATTCCTCATATTTTGTAGAATGCAACTTGGCTAAATCTCTTAAAGAATCACCAAAATCTTTTCTCTGCTCTCTCACGGTCTCGGTGTCCACCTTGTAGAACACTGGGAATACCTTCATTGTCCCTATCTCCACACACTCTTTGATCTTTACCAGCTCGTCTAAGCACCATTCTGACCCCGTGTACTTGCTTGAGATGACCGCAATCGCGATCCTCGACTCCTTTATCCTCTGGAAAAAGATGCTCAGATCGTTTCCCATCTTCTCATGATTGTCTATGAACACGTTGATTGATTCCCTCTTCAAGGCCCTCACTAAATGACTTATGAAGTCGAGTCGCACCTCCTCTCCTCTGAAATTTATGAACACTTTGTGTTGTGGCTGCCGGTGAACTACTGCGTTGGAGGCAGAAGACGTCAACATTGGATCGTTTTTTTTTGTTTTGGGTTTCTTTGAGGATTTTTAAAAGAAAATGGCAAGTGTATATTTTTTTTTATTGAAGGTTGGTGAGGAAAACTAACCCTTAAAATTATGAACTTATAGAAAAAGTTGATAGCGTGACGCGTGGTTTTATACGCCTAGGCTATTAGATATTAATGCTTTAATTTAAATGTTTGTTTGTTTTAGGGCTGGGAAAAAAATCGGAACCGATCCGAATTATCGGAACCGAATTCGAACCGATTTTTTTAAAATATCCGATGGATCCTATATGTCTAGAACCGGAACCAAAGAATCAGAACCGAACCGAGAACCGAACGGGTATTCGAAATATCCGAAACATAAATTAATCCATATATATTTTGATTTTAGGTTGGGTATATTTGGGTAGTTCGGGTAAATTTTACAATTTTTTTTTTGTTATTTTTCCGGTTAATTCGGTTAGTTCGGGTATTTTTAGGTATTTTTAGATAATTCGGATAAAATAACCAATTTATGTGTATTATTTCAATGTTTATAGATTTTTGGCCCATGGACCAGGACAAAAAAAAAAGGGTTTATTTAAATTTTTGGCCCATTTTGTGATGCCACGTGGCAACGGCGTCGCAAATCTTGGCAGTTTAATTTACCGAGTGTTGAATATTTGACCAGATTTGCGACGTCGTTGCAACATGGCGACGAAAATTAGTCGCAAAACTTGGCGGTAATAAAAAAAATTAACTCTTTTATTTTGGCGCGTGTTGAAAATTTGATCAGATTTGCGATGCGGTTGCCACGTGGCGTCGCAAATTGGTCGCAAATCTGGACGATAAATTCGATTGGGTGAAAAAAGTGCGAAAAAACCAAACTACAAGCACCGCACAATCAACATCAAAGAACTAGATCCAACGACTACCAAAAACCAAACAAAAATCCAACCCCAAGCCAAAAGGAGAACCTAAACAAAGACGTCACAGAACTAAGCCAAGCATTCGAATCTGACGATCTAGCACCGGAGGCGTTTGTGACACCGTCCATTGACCTCAAGGGAATAGCATCACCGGAAGACGAGGTATGCTCCTCCGACGGTGGCCAAAAAGGCGGTAGCTCTTCATCTGAACCCACAGAGATAGATCGAAACATTCATAAAGACAAAGCCGATAACAACATGAAGGAAAGAGGACTGACCGGCATCGGTGTTGAAGAAGCCACCGCACACCGGTCAAGACTGCATCACTGACGAGATCTTCAAGCAATGAGTGCGGCGGCTAGGGCGACCTCCCTAAATAGTCAACTATTTATGTCGTCTATTTGTGACTGAATTGAGATAAACATAACTATAAATAGTCAATTATTCATGTATTGTACACCATTCCATAGATAAAAAAAAGCAAAATGAAATATTTTATGGTTTTAATTTGGGAAAATTAAAAACAAAGGATGTTTTTTTGGAATTTATCCATATATATATATTTTTTAATGAGGTTTGGAGATCTAAATCTTTGTAATAATTTAAATCCTATTATGTTTCTAATTTTCAGAATTAGAAAATTGTATTTTTAAATAAATTTATATTAATATCGAAATTTTTCTTAAAAGAAAGGGAAAATTGGAAATACATTCATCATACCTTTTCCTCTGAGTTGTTTTTTTATTCCAATCTGTGTTTTCTTTTCTTTCGTACACAGTTCGACAAAGGGATCCAAGGGGAAGCTTTAGATTTACTGTTTTAAGGATTTCTCGACGATGTTTGCATACACGGTGGATGTAAAACCACCGATGTGGTTACCGGTGCGACTAGTCGAAGGAAGATTGTGCAAAGAGATAAAAACAAATCTTTTGAGTATTCGAGATGCAGCACAGAAAGTCATTGAAGGTGTAATTCATGATCTTTGAGTTTTCTTTTTCTCTTAAGCCCGAGTTGAAGTAGTTGTTCTACTTCTCTGTCGGTTAGATAGATACAATAAACCGATATGTTTTTTGTTTTTTGGTGAATTGTAAAAGCTTTTGTAATTGGCTTTACATAGACGTTGTTTTCACTTGGACAAAGCAGAATATACGAATTATACAATCCGCAGAACGTAATCTAAATAATATATTCGATTTCCTAAAATACTATATTCCGTTTCCTTATTTCGAATATTCTGTTTTTTTATTTTTTGGAATTCTAAACTAATTTAGAATTGCTTTTTTAAACTTTATAGAATTATTTTTCTAAACTTTATACTTTTGTAGAACATAGAGCAAACCGAAGAATACATGTTCCGTCATTAGTAGAACTAACTTTCGTAGACGACGTATTTTAAATTTTGTTAACAAATGTTAGATACTCTATTCTAACTTTTGTAGAACATAGAGCAAAGTACATAGGACCTATTCTAAAATTGGTCTTCTAAACTTCGTAGAACATAAATGAATTATACACTTCGTAGAACATGTACAGTGCGTAGATTACATAATCTAAACGTTCTAGAACATGTATAAAATACAGAAGGTGTATTCTAAACAAAACATAATGAATTTTTTCAATCTCATATTTAATATATCGATTACCAAACAACAATCACACATTTGACAAAAAATCTTATTCTTTTGTTTTTCATGTGTTTGGCAAAATTTTTTTTTTTTAAAATTGATTATATCTTATTATATAAAGGAGAATGCACTCAAAATTATAACTCATTAGATCGTGACATGTGTCATTTTAATTGAGATGGTGACACGTGTTAATATACTAACGTATAAAATTAATTTTAATTTAAATAATATTTCATTTTTATCTAAAAGTGAAAAGAAAAATACATCATCGCAAAAAAAAATGTCATAACATAACAAAAAAAAGTCAATGTCCTTGTCATTAAAAAAAGGAAAAATTTGTAAACAAAATGTCACTAAAAAGATAAAAGGAAAATTTGTAAAAAATGTCATTAAAAAAAGAAAATTGTCATTAAAAAATGGAAAAATTTGTAAACAAAATGTCACAAAAAAGGTTAAAGCAAAATTTGTAAAAATTGTCATTAAAAAGTTAAAAGAGAAAATTTGTTAAAAATATCATTAAAAAAGAGAAATTTTTTGTTTCATGTCAATACATTTAAAAACAAAAAAAGAAAAAATACCATAACTAATCGAGAAAGAAAGGAAAAAAAATACATCATTGGAAAAATTTGTAAAAAAAAATGTCATTAAATAAAGGTAAATGGAAAAATTTGTAAAAAATATTATTAAAAAAAAGTAAAAGAGAAAATTTGTAAAAAAAATATCATTAAAAAGGAAAATTTGTTACGTATCAATACATTTAAAAACAAAAAGAAAAATGTCATAACTAATCGAGAAAGAAAAGAAAAAAATACATCATTCAAGCAAATCATGAATTCGAGAGTTCCACAAATCGATCAAAGCTATTTTACTTTAAATTTTGCCTAACGTGAGTGTGACACGTAGACAAAATCGTAACTCACCAGATCGTGACATGTGTTAATTTTAATTGAGATTGTGACACGTGTCAATATATTAATATAAAAATATAATACATCATCGCAAAAAAAAAATGTCCTAACATAACAAAAAAAATTCAATGTCCTTCTGTAAAAAAAATAGTCAGTAAAAAAAGGGAAAATTTGTAAACAAAATGTCACTAAAAAGGTAAAAGAAAAATTTGTAAAAAATGTCATTAAAAAAGGTAAAAGAGAAAATTTGTAAAAAATATCATTAAAAAGAGGAAAAATTTGTTTCATGTCAATACGTTTAAAAACAAAAAAAGAAAAAAGAAAAAAGAAAAAAAGGTAAAAGGGAAAATTTGTAAAAAAAAATATCATTAAAAAAGGAAAATTTGTTTCATGTCAATACGTTTAAAAACAAAAAAAGGAAAAATGTCATAACTAATCGAGAAAGAAAAGAAAAAAAATACATCATTCAAGCAAATCATGAATTCGAGAGTTCCACAAATCGATCAAAGCTATTTTACTTTAAATTTTTCCCAACGTGAGTGTGACACGTAGGCAAAATCGTAACTCACCAGATCGTGACATGTATTAATTTTAATTGAGATTGTGAAATGTGTCAATATATTAATATAAAAATATAAATTTTCTTTCTCTACATTATTTATTTCTTAAATCAATGTGTAGTGTAACTAAAAGGAAATAATAGTCTAAAATAAAATAAGACATGTTATTAAAAAAAATTAAAAGGAAATAGTAAATCAAAAAGACTAAAAAAAGAAAATAAGACAAATTATTTATAATTATAGTGTAACTAAAATAAAATAATAGTCAAAAAAAGAAAATAAGACATATTATTAAAAAATTAAAAGGAAATACTAAATAAAAAAACTAAAAAAAAAAATACGACAAATTATTTCCAATTTCTAAAAGTATTAGTGCGGCATATAAAAAATTGATATTCATGAGATTACGACATATTTTGTTAATACTTTTACATTTATTTACTAATATATTTTGTTAATTTTCTTAATATTTGTTTAACACTAATGACATATATAGACAAAAATTTGATAGAATGTATTATGCATATATTATTTTGATATGAAAATGGGTATTATTGATTGACAAGGAATGCATGGAGTAAAAATATGGTTTTAATATTATGGATGAAATACATGAGTTGTATTGCGAGATGAAATACGTGGAGTTGAAATTCAGTTTGAAACAAAGTTACTAATCAACATCTAAATTAAGTGTGCGAATAATCAAAATCTAAATATTTACATCAACAAGATTTAACATATATTTCTTACATTTTCATAAATTTTATCTTTATTAAATTTAATTGATTACTGACACATTTTACTTTATTTTTTATCATTTATAAATAAATTATAATTAAAACCTCGCGTATTACGCGGATCCTAATCTAGTATATAATAAATGGTATTTTAGATATAAATGAAAATTTTGAAATAAAAATATATATGGATAAAGAGGAAAAAACATCATTCATTTCCAATTTTCCCTTTTGATTTTGAAAGATTTGAAATTGATGATTCTGAAAAATTTCAGAGATATCTCTTTCCAAAAATAAAAGAAAAATATTTATTTTTTAAATTATCGATTTCTCTTTCCAAAAAGAAAAAAAAAAAGAAAATAAGTTTGAGAGAATGTGATTTCTCTTTCCACCGAGAAAATCAGAAAAGCAAAAAGCAACATGGGTTAGTTAGAATAGGGGTATAATTTAATGTTTACTTTGTTTTTATTATTTTTTATACCTATGGTAGTTTCTTAATTTTTGGTCTAAAAGGTGATATTTTTGCCAATTACTCAAACAACAATGACAAGAAATCAAGGCAAAAAGTTAGTGAACTCCAACCTGTCCATATGTAGTTTTTACCTAGCTAGGGGCTATAGCTGACAATTATCGAATCTGAAATACGTTTTATCAGTAGCTGACATTTATTAAACGATTAGTTATATAATTATGCGTTTAAACTCTAAATCAATTCTCTTTGCAGAACCCAATAAAATGTAATTTGGCGTTTATTAGTTGGTAATTTTTTATAATCAACGGTTAGTTAGATGATCACGTGATCAAACAACTATGAAGACTAATCAAGACAAATCAGTTGGTGAAATTTTGAACTTCCAACAAGTAACTGGCGAAAATTAATTAGTTAATGATCCAATTGGAAACCAAGTTTCAAAACTACATAGTTTTAAATGCCCAATAAAACGGACTCTAATTTGTATTAGAATCGGAAAATAAAATAAAAAGCGATACAGAAACTCGATCTAGGTCTTTGCCCCTCCGATAGCGGCCATCGCTGGGAGGAGTCTCCATTTTTAGTTTCTTTCCTTCGTTGTAGTTTTGTTTTCGTCTATGGGGTAGCAGATGTGATCTTGTCGGTGGTTGAAGAAGGGAGTGCTTTGCTCTGCATCATATTGGGATTTCCGGCTTCGGTGGGAATTCGGTGATGGCATGGAGATGGGTCGACTTTGGGTCTGATTTGTGTGGGGTCGCTTTGGTCGGATCTGCGATTTGGTGGCAATTTTTGCTCGGAGCAGCCCTTCAATCGACGGCTAGGTCTTCGGCATGTTAAGGCTTGTTTGAAAGCACCACGGCTAGGGTTTGGAAGGCGGTAGTGCGGCTGGTGATTGGAAGGTGGTCCGGCTCTGTCCCTTCTGAGGTAGTGTTTGGTCCGTTCCTTTTGCTTTTGTTGTGACGAGGAGACTTCGTATGGTTCTCATTTCGGCACTTCCCTTACCTCTGTCGCTCAGTCCTTGTGACCTGGTTTCAAACTCTTCTTAGAATTGTTTAGGGTTCTTGGTTTCTGCTGGTTCTTGTGTCCCCCTTGTGGCTATCGGTTTGATTGTGTTTTGCTTTCGGTTTGTGATATGTGGCTTCGCGGCTAGGGTCTTGGTGTTGGCTGTCTAGGATTTGTAGTCTACCGCGGCTTAGGAGTTTGGGTTACTCTCGTTAATCTTTGGTTTATATGTGCGTAGTCGTCTGCCTGGTTGGGTTAATCTTCGATTAGCAACCTTTCTATTTGGTGAATCTTTCTCACTCTCCTTCCACCGCCCTTTAGTTTAGTTGATTAATTAGTTTTCGCTTGTGGTCTTCCTTGTTCGGTTCTTGCAAGACTAACCTCTTGTGGGGATGCAAAGTTAGATTTAGACTCTTTAGGTTGAAGATTAGGTGGGTAGGAGTTTAGATTTTCGATCATGGTTCCTTGATCTTGTTAATCGTCGTATTTGGATATTTTCTTCGCGGTTTCCCCCTGTCTCGGTGGTGACTTGTGAGCTTTGTTGTTCTGCGTATGCTGCTCTTTCCACGCTCTTCATTGATTGTGAGTGTTTCTTTCATGTTCCTGTGTGTTAGCGGTAGTTTTGTATGCTAGATATTCTTAAAATTAGAACTTTGCTTCCCGGCAATCTTTCAGGCTTTGTTTACCGGTAATCTTTCGGGTTTTGCTTTCCGGTAAACTTTCGGGTTATGATTCCGGAGTATCCGGCTTTGTAATTTGGCTCATTTATATATATATATATATATATTAATATTCAGACAAAAAATTTGTACTAGAATCGGATTTAGTTAAACACTACAAGAAAACACCGACAATTCGGACGATATGGTGACGAAATGGCAGCTGTCAGAAATCCGTCGGAATTGTAAACGTTATGTAGCCATTATAATATCCATCAGAATTCCGTCATTATCCGTCGGAAATTTTCGTTTGTTTTGGTTGAGAGAAATTGATCATTGGGTTGTTTTGCTTGTAAGATTGGATGTTGGGTGTTTAGGCAAATTTTTGAGTTTGGTATTGGATATGAATTCCCATTTTCAAACCTCTATCTCGGCTTGTTCTTTCTTGTTTGCTTGCGGACAAGCAAAATGCAAGTTCGGGGGAGTTGATATTCTCATATTTTACATCATTTCGATACGCTTTCATCACATTTTCATCCCACATTTGCATATCATTTAGGCATGTTTAGGTGCATTTGCATTCCTTTTTGTGTTTTATAGGTTTGGAGATGGTGTTTCCACTTCGAGGCGATTTAGAGAGCATTTGAGATGCAAAATGATGAGAATTGAAGAAGAAATAAGAGTGGATCAAATGGATGCAAGAAGGAGTCAAGTTAAAGGCAAAGAAGTGAAAAAGGAGGATTTGGCAGCCCCCATACTGTGGCTCCATACCGAGCTCCAACCCTCGGTATGGAGTGACAGAGAAGGGAAGAATTTTAGGCGAAATCGGCAGCACCCATACCTTGGCCTTGTACCGAGGGTCAGACCTCGGTGTCCCCTTCCCAAACGAAGTTTTCAAGACCCGACCCGGATCAAGATGGGTCGACCTGGTTCCATTTCTACTTGATACAAATACTATTTTAGACATAAAAAGGCCTAAACTTTGTTCTAGTTCTTACCTCTTTTGTGATACAAAGTTTTCTTATGTTTAATGCTTGGATCTTAGCATTTTATTCTCTAATCTAGTGAAATTTTATTAATTTTTATTTATTTCTTCTTTCATTATGCCTTTATCTATGCTTATTTTTGAGTTTTGCATAATGATTAGTGAGCAATCATCTTATGGGTTTTTGGGCTTAGTAGATTAGAGATGATTAGTGATGTTTAGGGTTAGATTCATGTGATTTCCAATGTTTAAGAGGTACTTAAGGCTAGATTTGACTTAGCTAATCAAATTCTAGAACATGGACTTTTATTACCCGGAAGGTATTTTATAAAATATCTAGACCAATCTGAAGCTTGCTTTTCAATCTTAACCAATGGAAATTGATGCTTAAGGGGATTATTTGGCTCTATAAATGTATGCTTAATGATTATTGATTATTTAATTATAATTAAAAAATTAGCTTAATTGAATGATTAGTAACGGATTAGTATCATGGAAATGTATTAGTTTGTGAAATTCTTGTCATGGAATTGAAATTGAATTATAGTCATAGCATCCTTAGTTAGTAATTAACCATCACAAGTCAATTGATTTTTCCAAAACCCATGCTTTCCCATATTTGATCAAGTTTTTAGTTGTTGTATATGACTATTCAATGGTGTATCTGACCATGAGCCTCTACAACAAAACTCACCTGTTGGATTAGGGTCCATTGACCATTCTTTGAAAGTTGACTTTGTTGTTGGCTTCACAGACGGAGCAGATGCTGAGATTTTTGAGGAATCTGAGCCTGAGATCGGCGAATTCATGGAAGAAACTGATTCAGCGTCTTCGGATTATTGCTCGTTTCAGATTACGTCGAAAATCCGTTTCAGATTACGTCGCTCCGTTTCCGACGTAAAACCGTCATAATTTCACCCATCGGAATTCTGACAGATTTTACTTTCCAACGCTATAGTTCCGACAGCATTTTGTGATTGAAACTCCGTCGGAAAAGGCCAATTCTAACGGTTTTCTCACGTTTTTGGCCGTCGGATTTAGCCTTTTTTTTGTAGTGAAATATTCACGTGTATCAATCATGAAAGAATAATGATAAGAAATCAAGGTCGGTCCAAAGTTATCGGACTGTCACGACCTTTTTTTCCCTCATAAAATATATCTAGAGAATTCTAGAAGTTGAGGGGGTTGTTGAAAGGAAATGGTTGGTGGAAAGGAGTTGGTGGAAATTGGTGGAAGAGAGTTGGTGAAGTTGGTGGTGAGAGTTGGTGAGAGTTAATGGTGAGAGTTGGTGAGAGTTAATCTCCACCGTTAGATCGGTTTAATCTCCACCGTCCGTTTGGGATGTGAAAGTGTATATAAGGGGGTGAGATCCTCATTTGTAATCATCAAGCAAAATACAATATAAATAATTCTCTAAAGCTTCTCTCTCTAAGATACGAAAGTTTCTCTCTCTAAGTACTAAGGTCCGAGTTTAAGTAAGGCTGACTTAGCAACCGCGAGGGGCGGAAAGGTGCTAAGGCCGCACGTACCGATTCAGGAGGAATCAGTCCGTGACAAGTGGTATCAGAGCAAAGTTTGACCGGGGCTATAGAGAATTCTATCCGAGAGAATGGCTAAGGGAAGCAAAGACGTGAGCGCTTCGTCCGACACCCATGACGAACGTGGAAGAGAAACTACGGCCAGCCAAGCAGGAAGCAAGCGGGAAAAGAGTGTTTCCCGTGATGCTTTGGGAGTGGCCGTGGGTGAAATGACTGATAAGCTTGAAATAATCGAGCACACCGTCTCCGAACTGGAGAATCATGTGTTCGATGGGCTGGAGGAAGTCAAGCGGAACGGCGCCGATCTAGACACTCGGTTCGTTCGATTGGAAGAACTAGCGACCGAATCCATCCGGGCCTTGCAAGACAACATCGAGGGGAGGAAGGCAAGGTTTGTCGCGGTGGAGGAGGATATGGCGCTATGCAAATGGGCAAGCGCAAATGGAGGAACCGTTGCTGCGGCAGTAGGCGGTCGGGTTGATTTCCCGAGACCGTCGCGGTTCAACGGGTTAAGGGATGCTAAAGAAGTTGAGAATTTCCTTTGGCAGATGGATCAATACTTCGACAATCTCAATCTTGGAGATGAGACTGCGAAGATTAAAGCCGCGACGTCATACTTGACGGACACGGCGATGCTATGGTGGCGGAGAAAGCATGCAGACATTGAGCGGGGAACTTGCCGGATCGAGACTTGGGAGGAGTTCAAGAAAGAACTTAAGCGGCAGTTCTACCGAGAGAATGTTGTGTATGAAGCCCGCAAGAAGTTAAGGGAACTTCGACAAAAAGGTACAATTTGCGACTATGTTAAAGAGTTTACCACTCTTATGCTGCAAATTCCTAACATGTCCGACGAGGATCTAGTCTTCTACTTTACCGACGGGCTACAAAACTGGGCAAAGCAAGAGCTGCAGCGAAGGGGGGTTCAGTCCGTGGATGAAGCTATTGCGGTGGCTGAGTCGTTGACTGACTTTCGTACCCAAGGTCCCTCCGAGTCCTACAAGAGAAAGGAGAATATCGTGACCAAAGGTGGGGGAGAAAGACGAGATAGTGGCCGTCCATCCAACTCAAGGCGTTATGAGAAGGGATCAGGACGAGAGGAGTTTGAGGCAAAGAAGAAGACGTTTGTCCCAAAAGGTGGGTGCTTTGTGTGCAAGGGGCCACACCCAATGAGGGAATGTCCGAAGATGGGGTCGTTGTCCGCGATAATGGAGAATCACGAAAGTGAGACCCAAGAGGTGGAGTCAGGCAAGATGGGGTCGTTACAACTCCTTAACGCTCTTAAGGCCGGTCCATCGTCTAAACCAATGAGCAAGGGGCTCATGTACGTGGAGGCTCGTGTTAACGGGAAGTCAACCCGAGTTATAGTGGACACGGGGGCCACTCATAACTTCATGGCTGAAGATGAAGCCGTGAGACTTGGGATAAAGTGGACCAAGAGGGAAGGTTGGATGAAGACGGTGAACGCAAAGGCCCAACCCGTCAATGGGGTAGCGCGAGGGATTGAGATGCGACTAGGCAGTTGGAGAGGACCAGTAAACTTCTCGGTCATACCCATGGACGATTTCAAAGTGGTGTTAGGTATGGATTTCATGAGGCAAGTCATGGCAATCCCTCTGCCCGCACTAAGTTCAGTGCGCATCCTCGAGAAAGGATCGCAGTGCATGATTCCAACCATAGAGGAGAAGTCCGAGGGGATAAGGCAACTCTCGGCAATGCAGTTCACTAAAGGGGTGAAGAAAGGTGAACCGACGTTTCTGGCCGTGATGAAGGTGGAAGACGAGTTTAGGAGAGCTGAGCTAATTCCACCGGCTATTGAAACAGTCCTTGAGGAGAACAAGGACGTGATGCCCGCAAAGTTACCAGAAAAGTTACCACCAAGGAGAGAGGTGGATCATCGGATTGAGTTGGAGTTGGGAGCCAAACCGCCAGCAATGGCGCCTTACCGAATGGCTCCATCCGAGCTTGAGGAGTTACGGAAACAACTTGATGAGCTCTTATCGACGGGGAAACTAAGGCCATCCAAAGCACCTTATGGCACACCGGTATTGTTCCAGAAGAAGCACGATGGGTCATTGCGAATGTGCGTGGACTACCGGGCACTTAATAAGGTAACGATCAAAAACCGCTACCCTATCCCTTTGATCGTGGATCTTTTTGATCGGCTTGGAGGAGCAAAGGTATACACAAAGATGGACTTGCAAAAGGGATATTATCAAGTCCGGATCGCAGACGGAGATGAGCCAAAGACAGCGTGCATTACACGGTATGGGTCGTTTGAATGGCTGGTTATGCCATTCGGCCTCACAAATGCCCCAGCCACATTTTGTACCCTTATGAACCAAATCTTTCAGCCATATTTGGATCGGTTCGTGGTGGCTTACTTAGACGATATCGTTGTCTATAGCAACTCGATGGAGGAACATGTGGAGCACTTGCGGATGGTTTTCCGAGTTCTCCGGGAAAACGAGTTGTTTGTAAAGAAAGAAAAGTGCACCTTTGCCACCGAAGAAGTCCAATTCTTGGGCCACATCATTGGGCATGGGAAGCTCAAGATGGATGACGCCAAGGTGAAGGCGATTATGGAGTGGGAGGCTCCGACTAAGGTGACAGAGTTACGCTCTTTCCTTGGATTGGTGAACTATTATCGACGGTTCATCGAGGGATATTCAAAAAAGGCAGCATCGCTAACGGACCTTCTCAAGAAGGGGAAGCCATGGGATTGGTCCGAGCATTGCCGGGAGGCCTTTGAGAAGCTAAAAATTGCGGTGAGTCAAGAACCTGTCATTGTCTTACCAAATTTCAGTTTGCCATTTGAGATACACACCGATGCATCCGACTTTGCTATCGGGGGAGTCTTGATGCAAGAGGGGCATCCGATCGCGTTCGAGAGCCGCAAGGTCAATGATACCGAGAGGCGGTACACGGTGCAAGAGAAAGAAATGACAGCCGTGGTCCATTGCTTGCGGGTATGGAGACACTATCTTCTGGGATCATACTTCACGATCAAGACGGATAACATTGCGACAAGTTACTTCCAAACCCAGAAGAAGTTGTCCCCGAAGCAAGCGCGATGGCAAGACTTCCTAGCTGAGTTTGACTATACCTTGGAGTATAAGCCGGAGAAGGCGAATGTTGTAGCCGATGCGCTAAGCCGGAAGGCGGAGCTAGCAGCCATAAGCCAAGTCGAGGGGAACATTTTGGCTCGGATTCGAAAAGGGCTCGAGCGCGACCCTGTTGCTAAGGAGTTGTTGAAGTTAGCAAAAGAAGGTAAGGCACATCGATTTTGGGTCGACAATGGCCTGCTTTATTCAAAGGGTCGATGACTCTATGTTCCGAAGTGGGAGAGTCTCCGCCGAGACATCATAAGAGAATGCCACGATACTCGGTGGGCAGGCCATCCAGGACAGAAGAGGACGTTGGCCCTAGTTGAAGCGGGGTATTTTTGGCCACGAATGAGGGATACCGTGGAGCTCTATGTTAAGACTTGTCTTGTGTGCCAACAAGACAAGACGGAGAACAAGCAATCCGCGGGTCTATTGGAGCCATTGCCGATACCTGAGCGGCCATGGGACTCGATCTCGCTAGATTTTATCAGCGCGTTACCAAAGTCAGAAGGGTTTGGATCCATCATGGTGATTGTGGATCGATTCTCTAAGTATGGGACGTTTGTGGCTTGCAATCGGGACTGTACCGCAGAGGAGGCAGCGCGGGCGTTCTTCAAGAACGTGGTGAAGCTTTGGGGATTACCTCGGAACATCGTGAGTGATCAGGATCCTCGCTTCACTGGGCGGTTGTGGACGGAGTTATTTAAGATGCTTGGGACGGACCTGAGCTTCTCAACGAGCTTTCACCCACAAACAGATGGGCAGACGGAAAGGGTGAATGCCTTGCTTGAGTGTTACCTCCGACACTTCGTAGGTGCAAACCAAAGAGATTGGGCTAAGTTGATGGATATTGCCCAGTTCTCGTACAACTTGCAACGAAGCGAATCGACGGGACGGAGTCCGTTCGAACTCGCAATGGGGCAGCAACCTTTGACCCCGCACACATTGGCTATGCCTACGACAGAGGGAAGAAGTCCAGAGGCGTTCATAATGGCCAAGCAATGGGAGGAACACGCCGACTTTGCCCGGGTATGCTTGGAGAAGTCCCGGAAACGAATGAAGAAGTGGGCGGATGCGAAGAGACGGCCTTCAGAATACTCGATGGGTGACTTAGTCTTTGTGAAGCTCCTTCCCCAACAATTCAAAGCATTTCGGAGTCTACACAAAGGCTTAATTCGGAGATACGAGGGTCCGTTCGAAATTGTGGCGAAGGTGGGAAAGGTGTCTTACCGATTGGACTTACCGGATACTCTTAAGATTCATCCGGTCTTCCATGTGAGTATGCTTAAGCCATATCATTGCGACGCAGAGGATCAAGACCGAGGCGTTTCAACCCGGGCACCACCTATCATGACCAAGTCTTACGATAAAGAGATCGAAGAGGTGCTGGCGTCCAAGGAAGTGCGGAAACGAGGCGTTCCACGACAAAATCACTTCCTCATCAAGTGGAAGGGGCAGCCAGAGGCAGAGGCAACGTGGGAACCGGAACAAGACTTGTGGCAATTCCGGGAAGACCTCGAGGCGTATATGGCGACGAGGGCGTCACCGACTTAGGTGGGGGAGGATGTCACGACCTTTTTTCCCTCATAAAATATATCTGGAGAATTCTAGAAGTTGAGGGGGTTGTTGAAAGGAAATGGTTGGTGGAAAGGAGTTGGTGGAAATTGGTGGAAGAGAGTTGGTGAAGTTGGTGGTGAGAGCTGGTGAGAGTTAATGGTGAGAGTTGGTGAGAGTTAATCTCCACCGTTAGATCGGTTTAATCTCCACCGTCCGTTTGGGATGTGAAAGTGTATATAAGGGGGTGAGATCCTCATCTGTAATCATCAAGCAAAATACAATATAAATACTTCTCTGAAGCTTCTCTCTCTAAGATACGAAAGTTTCTCTCTCTAAATACTAAGGTCCGAGTTTAAGTAAAGCTGACTTAGCAACCGCGAGGGACGGAAAGGTGCTAAGGCCGCACGTACCGATTCGGGAGGAATCAGTCCGTGACAGGACGCTCTGCTCGAGATTAGACTTTGTGCTCCTCTTATTTATTCAAAACTTGAAAAGAAAAACCAAAATGTTGCAAATGGAAGGAGAGCAAGAGCTTTTAATTTAATTAAATTGAGTATTTTTTGGAAAAAAAACCATAATTAAATTTAGAATGTCTAGTTATCTCTAGAAAAATATAAGGAAAATTTTGGTAAATACCCTAACTATTATAAGAAATTTTAAAATTACACTTTAATTTTTTAGAAATTTGAAAAATACAATTTTCAAATATAGAAGTACCAAAATACTGTTATGTATTATAATCTAAAATACCCTAAATATTATAATTTTTTTTTTTAAATACGCTTAATTTTTTAGAAATTAGAAAAATACTATTTTCAAATATGGAAGTAAACCATAATTTAAAAAATTTAAACTGGTAAAATGTCTAAAGTATTAGACCCATAATATTTAGAGCCCTAAGCCATTGTCATGGGCCTGCCTTGGATTATCGTTGGTTATTCATATATTTGTTTTAAATTTTTATTAATCTCTTTTCAAAATCGAATTTCAATTCCACGCATTTCATCATACAATAAAACCTAACTATCTATTCCATCATATTAAATTTGATTTCAATACTACATATTTAACTCCATATCAGTCAAAGTTAAATAATTTATATCAAAATAATATACATCATATAAAATCTGTCCATATATAGTTAGTGTTAAACAATCGATAAAAAGAAAATTAACTAAACATAATTGATAAAGAAAGAGATAAGAAAAATTACGAGTATGTCTTTGATAATTTGCGAGTATGTCAGGTTTGCGTATTAATATCGCGAAATCAACATTATTTGCTGTCGGAAGGGGAAAACAACTATTGGAAACAGAGGCACAAGCCCTAGGGCCCTCCTCGAGTAGCTTACCCATGAAGTATCTTGGATTACCGCTTACAACCAAGACGATGTCACGGTCGGATTACGAGCCCCTGGTGGATAAAACCAGAAAACGATTTCTCAGTTGGACTAGTAAGTACCTCTCTTTCGCGGGGCGCCTACAACTTATAAACTCGGTCATATCAAGCTCAAGCATCACCAATTTTTGGTGCTCTGTATTTCGGTTGCCGAAACGATGTTTTTGAGGAGATTGAAAGTATGTGCGGAGCTTTTCTATGGAGTGGCTCTCCTAATGTTCAAAACAGAGAAATCTGTTTTCCTAAATGTGAAGGAGGACTTGGGATTCGGAAACTCCAGCACGTATCCAAGGTGTTCTCGCTTCATCTAATCTGGAAATTATATATTCTCTCAGGTTCTCTTTGGGTGGCGTGGGTGCGCCTGTATTTGTTAAAAGAGGGATCTCTATGGGATGCTCGCGATACCAATAGAGGATCTTGGATTTGGAGAAAGTTGTTAGCTCCGACCTCTTGCATCGAATTTCATTCGTGTAGAAGTGAAGAATGGTACTTGCACTTTCTTCTGGCCAGATTACTGGCTCCCTCAAGGACGTCTCATCGACGTGTTGGGAGAATTCTGTACAAGACAATTGGATGTCAGACGACTTGCTAAGGTATGTGAAGCAGTAAGGGCTGGGAGTTGGCATCTTCATAGTTGTCGACAATCGGCTATGAAGCTAGTTGTAGAACAAATTCGAGGTCTCCCTGCTCCAAGACATGATGCAGGGGCTGATCGTGTCCTTTGGCGACACGCGCATGAGGATTTTCGTGACATGTTTTCTTCTAAAAATACATGGGAGCAGATCCGTCACCGTCGCAACAAGCAGAGTTGGAGTTGTGCTGTTTGGTTTGCGCAGGATAGGCTATCGACGGGAGCACGCACTAGGGCCTGGGGACACTTCCAACAGTGCACCTTATGTGGAGAACCCGACGAGACGAGACACCACCTATTTCGCATGTCCATTCTCTTATACGGTTTGGCTTGAGGCGGTAGGTGATTTACTACGTGAAGAGGCTGACCCGGACTGGACGATCACAATAAACCGTATCATCACGGGACCTTTCGATAGAGATAGCTTTATCCTGGTCCGCCTCATTGACAAAATCATCAGGAACAGAATTGCAGGTCTGCGAGCTCGGGAAGTTACGCGGTATGGAGCTCTACTTCAGTGTTGGTTTCGTACACGAGCTTCTTCATCTCCTTAACGTGCTCTGTTTTTTTTTTTTGTATTATCTTTAAAATTACAGAAAACCTTGCTCTCTGTTTCGTAAGTTTGTAAATATTCATTTTCCTAGATAAATAAATTTAACATTTTATCAAAAAAAGAAAGAAAAATTAATAAAAAAGGGAAAACTAACAGAACCAACAAATTTATATCAAAGAACCATGTGCATTGTATCAAATCTTTGTATATATAGAAGTTAGTTAAATAATTTCTATTGTTATTTTAAAATCCAAAACTCATTGTTTTTTTTTTATTGATATCCAAGTTGAAATGAACAAAAAATTTAAAGAATAAAAAAATTTTATGTACAGAAAATTTGAAGACTCGTTATATATATGTCGATTAAAAGGGTAAAATATGGTAAAAGTTAAACACAATTCAAATAAGAAAATGAGATGTAAAACCAATTCAAATAGAAAGAGCGTAATTGATTGATCAAGTTTAAATAGGAAGATGAGACACATTCATCAAAGTTTTAGAAAATCATTTCATCAAATTTGAGAAACTCCAACCTTTATTATATAGAAGAATCCTACCGATTTGATATTTTTAATAGGAAAATTACTCACATATAACATAAATCAAAGCACATAAATAATAGAATATATATGATTATATTGATAAAAATAAATAAGAAGATTATAAATTTTCTCCATATGATCAATTAGGTTCATAGATCTTTCCCTAAAAGCTTTTAGTGTAAAAAAAAAAAAAAAAAATCTAGGGCTAAATAGAATAGAAAAAATGTTCAGAGAACACAAATTAGGGTTTTGAACAATAGTAATCTAGTTGGGACAGATTCCAAGTGCAACATTGTAAACACAGAGGTGAGATATGATTTCTTTCCTTAATTCATAAAATCTCCCGCAGTGTGGTGGATATTTGAGATTCTGAATCCCAAGATACAACTGTGTTGAGACTATAACGCGATACTCGATCATATAATCTATGAACTAAGAACTCTACGCTATACTCTCGAGACACTTACTTAGAGAAAAGAGAGCCCAAAAGCCAAGAGCCAAGTGCCAAGTGCCAAGTGCCAAGTGCCAAGTGCCAAGTGCCAAGAGCCAAGAGCCAAGAGCCAAGAGCCAAGAGCCAAGAGCCAAGTGCCAAGTGCCAAGAGCCAAGTGCCAAGTGGCAAATGCCAAGTGCCAAGAGCCAAGAGCCAAGTCCCAAGTGCCAAGTGCCAACGAACCCACGAGCCTTCGAGCCATGTGCATAGCCGAGCGAGCGGCGGCGACGCGCGTGTGTGGCTTAGCCATCTCTCTATCTATGAGCACACTTTTTGAACTTAGAAGTGTGTTCACTCTCTTACATATTACATGATTTTATTTCATGTTAGTAATGTGGGACAATGTAATATAACTTACTTAGCCTTTTTGAGTTTAATTCACTCTTAGGCCCGAGTAGTTTTACACTGATCCATTTCTCATTCACATAATAACAATTTTATCTTATCAAGTATTAAGCCCATAAAGCCATTAATTGAGTTTTTAGTTTGTTGATTATTAATCCAGGATACAACTGTGTTAAGACTATAATCGCGACACTCGATTATAGAATCTACGAATTAAGAACTCTACGCTATTCTCTCGAGACACTTACTTAGAGAAAAGAGAGTCCAAGTGCCAAGTGCCAAGTGCCAACGAGCCCATGAGCCCTCGAGCCATGTACCGAGCCGAGCGAACGGCGGCGGCGGGCACGTGTGGCTTAGCCATCTCTCTTTCTATGAGCACACTTTTTGAACTTAGAAGTGTGTTCACTCACTTATATATTACATGATTTTATTTCATGTAAGCAATGTGGGACAATGTAATATAACTTACTTAGCCTTTTTGAGTTTAATTCACTCTTAGGTCCAAATAGTTTACATTGATCAATTTCTCATTCACATAATAACAATTTTATTTTATCAATTATTAAGCCGATAAAACCATTAATTGATTTGATTAAAAATTGTTCTAACAAACATGTCAATTTTGGACCAAAACTATCTTTCTAGAAGGGCAATTGGTCATTTCATAGGTGGATCGGCCAGTCCACTGATCTCGGGTAACATGTCTATGCCTTCGTTAGTAACTCGCCATAGTGATATGCCTTCACCAAAACTAGCATAAATTTCAATTTATTGGTGGATTAATTTTAAACCACCTCCAAATAAAAAGCTAACTAATTTTTCTTTTAATCATATATGTAAATGCGAAAATGATCCAACGGTGGAAAATCTCTTATTGAATGCCATACATGTGGTGCTTTTGCATGCGCTTTCATTTTGCAATTGCCTATTTGCACTACAAAAATTTATTTTCCTCCAAAAACGATTTGGAATATGAAATGACTCGATGTACATCTAAAAGACACAAAAACACACTTGGACTCAACAAAAACACAAACAAGAAAAAACGAGGGTTGAATACCAGTAAAAACGCAACACATCTGATATTACTAAAGCGTGTCAAAAAAACCAAATGTTAAGTTAAGGAAATGACACTAATTGATTCCCCTAATCTAGATTACATATGGCACTAATTTTTTTTGCCTAAACTCGAGGACCGGTACAACATCGGGCCTTGCGTAAAATTAGAAAATAGTATCATTTTCATATATATTTTGTTTACATTAAAAAATCAATTTTTTTTCTTCTAAAAATTAGTTTTAAAAGGTTGACATCCTAATAAATGACTTCACTTACTTGTACTCTTGACCGAGTCTATAAATTTTAATATATATATATATATATATATATAGTTTTTTATTTGCATGTTAAAAAATCGAATCTCATCAATTATTGACCATCTATGTTGGTTCCTTCTTTAGTCACACTAGTAGACATTTGAAATTAGCAAAACAAATTCGGTGTTTGAGAGGCTCAATTGTTGATTTCTGTCCTAGGATTCCTGTTATATATATATATATATATATTCTTGTACAGAACCCAAATACCCAATAAAACGTCGTTTTCCCTTTAATTTGCTATATAATTGGGGTTAGTTGGATAATCACGTGTTGAAACATGAAACAACAACGACAAAAAGTTAGTGAATGAACTCCGAATTAACTGTCCAAAACATGAAACAACAACGACAAAAAGTTAGTGAATGAACTCCGAATTAACTGTCCATTTATAGCTTTGACCTAAGACCATTGGCAATCCCATGTGCTCCTCGGCAAACGATGTGTAACCTATAGTTTGTAATTTTGTATAATCGAATGTTTGTTCGATGATCACGTGATCAAACAAGTCAACTAGTCAAAGAAAAGCCAGTTCAAGACAGTTTGAACTTCAGGCAAGTGGCTGGCAATCCTTAAATAGTTAATTTTATTTTCAACTGTAATATATAACTAGGGAAATTTGGAGTTATAACCATAAAAAAAACCTATAATTTATTACATGAACAAAGAGAAAAAGGACTATGATACACAATCCCATAGTAGACCAGGAAGATCCAAGGAATCTTAAATCCCGACTTGTCAAATCGATGTCTCTTGGATCGGTCATGAACTGGTAAGTGGACTAGGGTGATTTTCCGAGATAACATGGGCCATACCATAGTAAGAGCGAGAGGGTGCTGTAGAAGCATATCAGCGTTACACGCAGAGCTGGACGGGCTCTTTTGGGTGATGGCTTGCCTTGGAGAGAGGCGAGTCGCTTCGGTGAGATTCGAGACGGACTGCGCAAACGTGATACAAATGACGGAAAACTCTTTCGATTAGCCAGTCTTGCATTCGGAGTTAGACCATTTTTATTTTTTTAAGAGGTCTTTCGAGGTTTTTAATTTGTCTTTTATCCTTCAGAGTGAAAATGTCTGTGTCAATGTTTTTGCAAAAGGAGCACGAGTACGTGGTTATCCTTTTTTCCATGTAAGCCAGACAAATCCGGAACGGCTTGCTCCACGGAGAAATCACCATACCATTTACAATTGACTGAGTCTATGTGGTTTGTTGACAAAAAAAAAAAAAACCTCTTTTGCCCTTTTCAACACACACCACTCATATATGTGTGAGTTTTCTTTATCCCCTTCATCTTAATTACTTTCAATCTCTTAAAAATAATAATTTAAATTTACATTTTGATTGGAAAAAAATATAGATATTTTTTCTATATATTTCATAGTTTGAATTTTTTAAGATGCACATATATTTCTAAAAAATATTAGTTAATGTTAAAACAAAATAATTCATTCTATATAGAACGCAAGCTCATTATGTTCTATATATTTCTTTGATGAATAGAATAACACATATTTACTGTGATGCATTTTTCTTGTTTTGTAAAAAAAATTTGTTTTTAACTTCAAAGGATGATGCTAAATATGTAACTCCGTTTCAACTTCTTCTTAGGATGATGATGTATCCCACAAAAAAACAATTATTCCATATATAGAATACATAGAATTAAGTATTTTTTATAGTACATACGAAATTATAAAATAGTATAGAATTGTTTGTTATCAACATTAGTATGATATTGTATTCTATGTACACAACTTGTTGCTTTCATATGGCACATCCGCCAAATCTGAATGCATTTTTACAAATGATGCAGCTGAAATTATAATAAAACCTTAAAAATTGGGTGAACATAATGTTTCACTATAGAACTAAAACACTATTCTATGTGCACTTAAGAAACGAAAAATAGAATATACATGTTATATCAAAGCATGACTTCATTTCTGTCCACAAATAAAAATGGGAAGGATTTAATTAATTTAAAATGGCTATCATCTCTCATTCTCTCTTGACGTTTAATGCATTCACTTTTGGGGCTAAAATAGTCCCAAAAAATATCATTTGATTATTGAGTTTATTACATGTTAGTAATGGCTAAGCATTATTATAGCACCCAATATGGCTAATTCACCTATATAACTACGCATTCAAACTAAAGCGATGCAGATAGAAAAATGGGAAACAAAAAAGAATATTTGCATTCTATAACAATAAAACGTTTATTGTCCAGTGAACAAGAATGAATTTCAACATTTTCAAACATTTTACCATTTTGATTTCACTATTACAAAACATGAGTTTTTTTTCTTGTAACAAGTTATTTTCTTCATGGATATCTAACTAATCAAATAACAATTCAAGCCACGTGCCTAGCCGAGCGAGCGGCGGCGACGCGCGTGTGTGGCTTAGCCATCTCTCTATTTATGAGCATACTTTTTAAACTTAGAAGTGTGTTCACTTTCTTACATATTACATGATTTTATTTCATGTAAGCAATGTGGGACAATGTAATATAACTTATTTAGCCTTTTTGAGTTTAATTCACTCTTAGGCCCGAGTAGTTTTACATTGATCTATTTCTCATTCACATAATAACAATTTTATCTTATCAAGTATTAAGCCCATAAAGCCATTAATTGAGTTTTTAGTTCGTTGATTATGAATCCCAGGATACAACTATGTTGAGACTATAATCGCGACACTCGATTATAGAATCTTAAGAACTCTACGCTATTCTCTCGAGACACTTACTTAGAGAAAAGAGAGTCCAAGTGCCAAGTGCCAACGAGCCCAGGAGCCCTCGAGCCATGTACCAAGCCGAGCGAGCGGCGGCGGTGCGCGCGTGTGGCTTAGCCATCTCTCTTTCTACGAGCACACTCTTATATATTACATGATTTTATTTCATGTAAGCAATGTGGGACAATGTAATATAACTTACTTAGTCTTTTTGAGTTTAATTCACTCTTAGGTCGGAATAGTTTACATTGATCAATTTCTCATTCACATAATAACAATTTTATTTTATCAATTATTAAGCCCATAAAACCGTTAATTGATTTGATTAAAAATTGTTCTAACAAACATGTCAATTTTTGGACCAAAACTATCTTTCTAGAAGGGCAATTGGTCATCTCGTAGGTGGATCGGCCAGTCCACTGATCTCGGGTAACATGTCTATGCCTTCGTTAGCAACTCGCCATACTGATATGCCTTCACCAAAACTAGCATAAATTTTAATTCGTTGGTGGATTAATTTTAAACCACCTCCAAATAAAAAGCTAACTAATTTTTCTTTTTATCATATATGTAAATGCGAGAATGATCCAACGGTGGAAAATCTCTTATTGAATGCCATACATGTGGTGCTTTTGCATGAGCTTTCATTTTGCAATTGCCTATTTGCACTACAAAAATTCATTTTCCTCCAAAAACGATTTGGAATATGAAATGACTCGATGTACATCTAAAAGACACAAAAACACACTTGGAATCAACAAAAACACAAACAAGAAAAAATGAGGATTGAATACCAGTAAAAATGCAACACATCTGATATTACTAAAACGTGTCCAAAAAAACCAAATGTTAAGTAAAGAAAATGACACTAATTGATTCCCCTAATCTAGATTACATATGGCACTAATTTTTTTACCTAAACTCGAGGACCGGTTCAACATCGAACCTTGCGTAAAATTAGAAAATAGTATCATTTTCATATATATTTTGTTTACATTAAAAAATCAATTTTTTTCCTCTAAAAATTAGTTTTAAAAAGTTGACATCCTAATAAATGACTTCACTTGCTTATACACTTTTGAGAGGCTCTATTGTTGATTTCTGTCCTAGGATTCCTGTTATATATACATATATATATATATATATATATATATATATTCTTGTACAGAACCCAAATACCCAATAAAACGTCGTTTTCCCTTTAATTTGCTATATAATTGGGGTTAGTTAGATAATCACGTGTTGAAACATGAAACAACAACGACAAAAAGTTAGTGAATGAACTCCGAATTAACTGTCCAAAACATGAAACAACAACGACAAAAAGTTAGTGAATGAACTCCGAATTAACTGTCCATTTATAGCTTTGACCTAAGACCATTGGCTATCCCATGTGCTCCTCGGCAAACGATGTGTAACCTATAGTTTGTAATTTTGTATAATCGAATGTTTGTTCGATGATCACGTGATCAAACAAGTCAACTAGTAAAAGAAAAGCCAGTTCAAGACATTTTGAACTTCAGGCAAGTAGCTGGCAATCCTTAAATAGTTAATTTTATTTTCAACTGTAATATATAATTTGGGAAATTTGGAGCTATAACCATAAAAAAACTATAATTTATTACATGAACAAAGAGAAAAAGGACTATGACACACAATTCTATAGTGGATCAGGAGGATCCAAGGAATCTCAAATTCCGATTTGTCAAATCGATGTCTCTTGGATCGGTCATGAACTGGTAAGTGGACTAGGGTGGTTTTCCAAGATAATATGGGCCATACCATAGTAGGAGCGAGAGAGTGTCGTAGAAGCATATCGGTGTTACACGCAGAGCTGGACGGGCTCTTTTGGGTGATGGCTTGCTTTGGAGAGAGGCGAGTCGCTTCGGTGAGATTCGAGACGGACTGCGCAAACGTGATACAAATGACGGAAAACTCTTTCGATTGGCCAGTCTTGTGTTCGGAGTTAGACCATTTTTATTTTTTTAAGAGGTCTTTCGATGTTTTTAGTTTGTCGTTTATCCTTCAGCGTGAAAATGTCTGTGTCGATACTCTTGCAAAAAGAGTACGAGTACGTAGTTATCCTTATTTCCATGTAAACCAGACAGATCCGGAACGGTTTGCTTTACGGAGAAATCACCGTACCATTTACAATTAATTGAATCTATGTGGCTTATTGACAAAAAAAAAAAAACTCTTTTGCCTTTTTCAACACACGCCACTCATATATGTGTGAGTTTTCTTTATCCCCTTCATCTTAATTACTTTTAATCTTTTAAAAATAATAATTTAAATTTACAATTTGATTGGAAAAAAATATATTTTTTTTTTCTATATATGCCATAGTTTAAATTTTTTAAGATGCACATATATTTCTAAAAAATATTAGTTAATATTAAAACAAAATAATTCATTCTATATAGAACGCAAGCTCATTTATGATGAATAGAATAACACATACTTATTTTGATGCACTTTTTTGTTTTGTAAAAAAAAAGTTGTTTTTAACTTCAAAGGATGATACTAAATATGTAACTCCATTTCAACTTCTTTTTAGGATGATGATGTATCCAAAAAAAAAAAAACAATTATTCCATATATAGAATACATAGAATTAAGTATTTTTTTATAGTACATACGAAATTATAAAATAGTATAGAATTGTTTGTTATCAACATTAGTATGATATTGTATTCTATGTATACAACTTGTTGCTTTCATATGGCACATCCGCCAAATCTGAATGCATTTTTACAAATGATGCAGCTGAAATTGTTATAAAACCTTAAAAATGGGGTGAACATAATGTTTCACTATAGAACTAAAACACTATTCTATGTGCACTTAAGAAACGAAAAATAGAATATACATGTTAGATCAAAGCATGACTTCATTTCTGTCCACAAATAAAAATGGGAAGGATTTAATTAATTTAAAATGGCTATCATCTCTCATTTTCTCTTGACGTTTAATGCATTCACTTTTGGGGCTAAAATAGTCCCAAAAATATCATTTGATTATTGAGTTTATTACATGTTAGTAATGGCTAAGCATTATTATAGCACCCAATATGGCTAATTCACCTAGCTATATATAACTACGCATTCAAACTAAAGCGATGCAGAATATTTGCATTCTATAACAATAAAACGTTTATTGTCCAGTGAACAAGAATGAATTTCAACATTTTCAAACATTTTACCATTTTGATTTCACTATTACAAAACATGAGTTTTTTTCTTGTAACAAGTTATTTTCTTCATGGATATCTAACTAATCAAATAACAATTTTATACGATTTTATTTGTTTCATCTTGTAGAACACATGATTTTCTCTCTTGTCATGCTATTTTTCTAGGTAAACATATTATTTATTAAAATGAATTAACATTTTCGTCATATAAACATGTGTACGTATAATATTTGGGATTCTATATTATCATACAGCACGTTGACATTAAATACATTCAACATAACATTGAATTGGATACCATCTAATCATATCCATATTTTAAATATGATTGATGATATTTTGTTTTATAATAATCTAAAATAGATGCAAAGCTATTACAGAAAATCATATATTTATTAATAGAAGAGATATTGACAAAAAAAATCATAGGCGTCATTTAAAGAAAATTTTAGGAGACATGTCATTTAATTTAACCAATCTGAATATTTCAATTAAATCTATATGCCATGGTGGAAATCTCTACATATTCTCATTAATTTTATAACATAAGCCCATTAATACATGTTTTACAAATTTAAACCTAACTAAATGTAATATTTTAGACTTACCATATCATCTATTTTTAAATTTTCTAATATATTAACAAACTTTTTGTTAATATATTTATAACAATATTATTTATTGTGTATATATGTATTTAGATTAGTATACAATACAAATATTTTTATTATGATGTAGTCTATTATACATATTTAATCACAATTGCAAATATTTATAAAATTCATTATTGGAAAACATATATTTTTCGTTTGTTATGTCCCACAAATTCATATAAATCTAAAATTTATCTGATTTATCGTATGCTCTATAATTTATACGAATAATGAAGATCAATTTTACATTTAAAAGATATTGAAATACATAACATTTGCATAGGTTTTGATCAATTTTATACATAAAATATTAAAATTAATGGCATGAACTTTATTACATTTATGCACAATACATATTATTTTGTACGTTTATAGATGAAAGAATTCATATGCTTTGTCATACACATTTAAATATTTAAAATTTATATATGTTAAAATCGATTAGTCAACCTATTTAATCATTTAATCATGCGTTTGGAGCATGTCAAAATCTAGTTATATTTGTAATTGGAAAACGATGCATTAATTCAGCTATAGCTATACTGGAAGTTATCATTGAATACTTATACTTAGGAAACATTGATTAATTGAGACAAAAAAAAAAAAATACAAGATGCAAGCTATTATAGAAATTTATATTTGTAATTGGAAAACGATGCATTAATTCAGCTATAGCTATATTGGAAGTTATCATTGAATACTTATACTTAGGAAACATTGATTAATTGAGACAAAAAAAAAATATATATACAATAACATTTTTTTATAACTATCTCGTACTATGTAATTTTCATAGGGTTATTTGTCAAAATAGTATATTTTAGAACATTAATTCGAGAGGGGTACATTCGTAGAAAAAATTATAGAAATAGTACAATTTTTAAAAAAATACAAGCGTTATCCTTATGCACTGACAGAGTTTGCGCGGACTTTACTTATACTATGCTAAGGGCAACAAAGACTACGCACACTCTGCTAAATCTGCCAATTTTGTTAAAATTGCATGTACTATACTGTCATGCAATCCTTAGTAGAGGCTGCGCAGATTCTACTTAAACTCTATTAAAGACAGCAGAGGCTGGACAGACTCTGTTAAGTCTGCCAATTTTGTTAAGACTACTTGTGATGTCTTTAGCAGAGACTGCGGAAACTTTGCTTAAACTCTGTTAAAGACAGCAGAGACTGGACAAACTCTGCTAAGGCTGGGCAAACTCTGCTTGTATTCTGCTGTTTTTAGCAGAGGCTGCGCAGACTATACTTAAACTCTGCTAAAGACAATAGATATTAGGCAGACTCTGTTAAGGACAGTAGAGACTATACAGACTCTACTAAATCTACCAATTTTGTTATTTTTCACTACTTCTCTTTTGTTTGCATGCATTAAAATTTTTTTCTTTTTTTTGTTAAGTGGTAATGTACAATTCAATCCAATTTGCCACTAATAAATAATAAGAATTTTTAACGTAAAAAAGTAATAATAATAACAAACTTTAAGTGTTCGAATAAAACATATTTGGATATATTTGGATAACAATAACGTATTCTCAAAATAGTCATGCACGCCTAATATTTTCTCTCTGTAGACCACAGTGTATCAAAATTTCGAGATTTGATAAGAACAATAATTTAAATTGAAGTTAATTGGTCAATTATTTGAAAAAAAATAAAAATAATAATAATATTAATTAATTAGGATCAATGTCAAAAAGTAATAACGTTCGATAAAATCAACTATTTGTACACGCCTCTAACAAATAATTATGCATATATATACATACAAGATTAAGATTTATATGTGCTTAAACTCTCCTAAAGACAACAAAAGTTGGGCAAATTCTGCTAAGTCTATCAACTTTATTACAACTGTTTGTAATGTCTTTTGCAGAGGCTGCGCAGACTCTGCTTAGGACAATTGTGATCTTCTCTGTTTGATCATGAGTTCGATGAATTAGAGCGACACTAAACTCTCTGCAGCCATGGTTATTGATGATCCCTGGTTTCTCATCATTCGAAGGGTCTGTTGTCTAGGATTTCAAAATCGAAGTCCAAATCTATTTATGCAACTCCTAAAAAATTTAGTTTTCAGCATATGGTCTACAACCAAATTATGTAACCTAGAACTTTAAATGTAAAATGCAGAGTATCCCAGAACTCTAAATGTAAAACACAGAGTTTACCAAATTATGTTTGCGACCATCATATCATGAACCTTTAATTTGTGAGGCCCAAATTATATGAAACAAATAAAACTAAAATAAAATAATTAAGAAAGAGTTTTAAAAGTCTTTTCTACAAGCAGTCTTAACAAAATTGGCAGAGTTAGTTGAGTCTGTTCATCCTCTACTATCCTTAGCAGAGTTTGCGCAACCTCTGTTACGGACATCATAGTACTTGCAGTCTTAACAAAGTTGGCAGATTTGGCAGAGTCTGCCTAGCCTTTACTGTCCTTAGCAGAGTATAAACAGAGTCCGCGCAAATTCTGTTAGTGCTTAAGGATAGCGCTGATACTTTAAAAAAAAAAGAAGGTATTATTTCTACATTTTTTTCTACAAACCTGTTTTTGATATTATAATTTGTTTTTGTACTATTTTGGACAATTTTTTTTTTTTTGGGTCAAACTTTCTTCTTTTCTATAATTAAGACTGATTTATGACTTTTTTTGTCATTTGTTACATTATTTAGAAGATATTTTTAATTTGTTATTTTATTATAAATTATGATTTTATTATTCTTGACACATAATTCTAATTTCATGTAACAATTGGAAACATGATAAACGACTCCACACAACAATTCTCTTCACACAACAAAAATTGATGATAGATGGTTCTACCTATTACATTACGTTCATAATAAAAAAACTTTATCTCTTAACACACAGGACCACAACTCTATCGACACCACGGTAGAGATCTCCGATAAAGTTGTCTCTTTTAATTTTTAGAATTTGCATTCTCTGGAAACTCATATTCATGACATTTTATGTACTGAGATCCTGAGAATATCATGTTTTATGATTTGTAGTCCTTAAAATGAAGGAATTTTTGCGTAAAATATAATTTTCTAAGCAAAATATTCAAAAATTACCATTTTCTGAAAAACATTCGAAAACTACCACAAGTGACATTGTTCACGAAATAAAAAAAACATGTATACCCTTAGTTATGACTTCATGGTATACATTTTCGTCTATAATGTTATCGTCTTTGTCCACCGTCTCCATTTCCGTCTTTGTCCACGGCCACCATCTCTGTCATTGTCCACCACCGTCTCTATCAACAACCACCGTCTCCATCTCTGTCATTGTCCACCACCGTCTCTATCAACAACCACCGTCTCCATCTCTGTCCACCACCGTCTCCGTCCCTGTCATTGTCCACAACCACCGTATTCGTCTCTGTCCACTATCCACCACCGTCTCCGTCTCCGCCTTTGTCCACTATCCACCACCGTGTCCGTCTCCGCCTTTGCCCACAACCGCCGTCTCTATTTCCGCTTTTATCCACAATCACCTTTGTCCACAACCGTCGTCACCGTCTTTGTCCACAACCGCCGTCACCGTCTTTTTCCACCACCGTCTCCGTCTCCGTCTCTGTCCACACATCCACCACCGTCACCAACCACCGTCTCTATCCACCATCTACCACCGTCTCCATTTTTTTCCACCATCATCTCCGTTTTTGTCCACCACCGTCTCCGTCTTCATCTCTGTCTACACATCCACCATCATCACCAACCACCGTCTCTGTCCACCATCTACCACCGTCTCTGTTTTTTTCCACCACCATCCACCACTTTTTTCTTCATCAACGTAGAGAGAGAAAGAGAAATAGAGAGAGATCCGACGAGAGATCCGGCGAGAGAGATCCGGCGACAAATCCGGCGAGAGAGATCCGACGAGAGAAAGAAAGAGAGATGAAGGAGGATATGTGTGTGGGAGTAAATTGGTAAATTTATAAGAGAGAGAGAAAGGTGTTGTGATAGTTTTCGAAGATTTAGGGAAAAATGGTAGTTTTTAAAGATTTTGGGGGAAAAATGGTATTTTTGTAATTTTCTAATTTTATGATTTTATAGTTTGTTACTAATTATAAATTATTACCTTGCGAAATCATGTTTTAGTTTTACTTTTAGTGTTTTATTTATAACTATCTCGTACTATATATAGACTCCTAAAGAGATCAAAAGTTTATGGAGTTATGAATCCATCGAATATAGTATGCGTAGTTATATGTCGTTATCCCTTACATGAGAGTGACATTAATATTGAATACGTTGAAATTTATTTTATAAGATAAGAAGATTGATAAGAAAAGAACAAGAATTATAATTCAAATCTTACATGTAACATTTTCCATAATTAACACCATATTTGTTTCTCTAGAAAATTTTGTAATTTCGTAATTTGGTGCTTTGGATGATTTTTTTCCGTAATTTTAATGAATGAAATATGATGCTTTTACGAAGTGTCTTTAGCTCAACTGAAAAAGTCCTAAAGGTAAAACTTAGAGGTCACATCATCGAGTGACGTTTGGGATGGGGCTAATATTACATGCTCTGGTCTCGGACTTGAGGGGATTACGGACTTCGGCCGAGAATCTCCGGGTAAATTAAAAAAGAAAAAGAAATATGGTGCTTTTGATGTAAATAAAAAAAAAATCCGTAATTGGCACAAATGTGGTCCTACTTAAGAGTTTAAGACCATCGGGTCTAGTTGCCTGTATCTGATGTTAGAGTAATAGGATTATTGCTAGACATAATTTCTTTTAATAAGAAAATTTCATTTTTGTTGAAGATATGTAAAGGTGAACATATTATATCTAGATTTACCTACACATTCACGTTTCCATATTTATGTTGGGAATACTGTTATTTTTGTTGTCAATAATTAAGAAACGGAAAATGTAAAATGGAAAATTTCAGGCATATTTTTTGTGTGAACAACTTGCGTTATGCAATACGAATATTAACATAGTGACAAAACCAAACTACCCGTCCTAATCAGTTTTAGTTTTATTGAAAAATAGCCAAATTTTTTTTTTATAAAATTTAAATTTAAATAAAAATAAGTTTCTTCACCTCTATTGGGAGTATAACCGTATAAATGTATTAAACTGAGAAACACATGCCCCAGGCAAATGAAGAGAGAAAAAAAAATCAATGGCAACTTCAAGCACTTGTGATGTATTTATCGACTTCAGGGGGATGGACACGCGCTACTCCTTTGTAAGTCATCTCTCCGCGGCTTTCCGCCGCAGGAGAATCTCTGTTTTCCTCGGTGAAGACTGCACCAAGGTGGCGGAGCTAGAGAGAAACGTCACGAATCAGTCTGCCATTGAAGGATGTAAGGTTTTTGTGGTCGTCTTCTCAGAGAACTACGCCTTCTCGCCTCTTTGCTTAGACACGCTCGTAAAGTTTTTTGAGCTTCAGCGGCTGAAACACAAAGGTCTAGTGGTGGTTCCGGTCTACTATGGTGGCGTCACTCGGCTCATGGTGGAACAACAGACGGAGAAATTCGGGGATGCCTTTTCCGAGCACAAGAGTTCGTACTCTGAAGACCGAGTTGCAAGATGGCGAAACGGTTTGATTGAAGCGGCGAAGTTATTAGGCCATGAATCAAATGCTCAACGAAAGTAAGTTTTATATCTGAAAATACTTTATTTTTCATGGAAGTTGGAGTTATTTTCTTTTGGATCTAAACAAAATGCATATTATAAAAAATATAAATATATAGTTAATATTTGATGAACTTAAAAGTTGTTACTGTTGTAGTCATTTTATTTGTTGTTCAAATATGATTAGAAAATTTCAATGAAAAGATATTAGCTTTATGAAAGATAAAATGATACTACTAAAAAGATATGGAGTTTTTGTTTGAAAATGTGGTCTTGTGGATGAAATGAAATGGTGCCTGGTAAAGTAGAAGTAGTTATCCTAACAAATCTCAGAACATCACTCACTAAACTTGTCTTTTTTGGTTAACTAGAAAGTTTTCTGACATTTGGTTCATAATTTCTCTAGGTTTAGAGCCATTATTGGATAATATTTTTAGCAGATCTACCAAACGTAAATCATATTTATCTCTACTCTAACTGGTTGAGCTAACAATGTATGGGTATCATGGCTAATCTTCCAAGTATGAACTTGTAGAGTAGAAAATTAAAATACTTGAATATTAATAATGAACCTCTTGTGTAAAAAATATTTGTGCAGTGACTCGGAGTTAGTAGAGGAGATTGTTGCTGATGTACGTGAAAAGCTGGATCCTACTGGTAAGATCGGAATCTACTCAAGGTTGCTGGAGATAGAAAATATGCTTTGCAAGCAATCTCATAACATCTGCCAACTAGGAATTTGGGGTATGCCTGGCATAGGCAAGACCGCCATTGCACAAGAAGCATTTAACCAGATGTCTTACGACTTTGATGCTTCTTGCTTTGTGGAAGACTTCCACATAGAATTTCATGAGAAGGGACTGTACAAATTGCGGGAAGAGAAATTCAAGAAGGTTCTAGAAGGTGAATCCATTACGAAGCAAACCCTCTTTCTCGAAAAACTACGAGGGAAGAGAGTTCTTTTTGTTATTGATGATGTGCGTAACCCGATGGACGCTGAGTCTTTCCTTGGAGGATTCGATTGGCTTAGCCCTGGAAGCTTGTTAATTATAACATCCCGAGATAAACAAGTTCTTCATCAGTGTCAGGTCGAGGATGTATACGAAGTTCCGAGTTTGAACGATAGAGAGGCTCTACGATTATTCACCCTGACCGCGTTCCAGGGAGAAGAGCCAAGGGATGGTAAACTAATGGAATTGTCAAAGAATATTGTTGAATATGTTAATGGAAATCCTAAAGCTCTCTGCTTGTATGGCAGAGAGCTGAAAGGTCAGAAGAAACCTGAAGAAATTGAGGCGGAGTTTGAGAAGATGAAGCGATGCCCTCCCATGGAGATTATGGATTTGTTCAAAAGCAGCTACAATGCGCTCAGCGACAAAGAGAGGAGCATATTCCTCGACATTGCTTGTTTCTTTAAAGGCGAAAGACGTGACAATGTAATGCGAATACTTGAAGGGTGTGGTTTTTTTCCACATGTTGGGATTGACCGTCTCGCCGAGCGCTCTCTATTGAAGATCTCAAAGGAAGAAAGAGTGGAGATGGAAAATTTGATTCAAGATGTTGCCCGAGAATTCAACAACCGCGAAACAAAACAGATTTCAAGGCATCGCAGACTCTGGGAACCTTCAAACATCAAATTATTACTAGAAAACAGTGAATCCAAGGTACTATATTCATTACATTCTGATATTTTCCAGCATTGTGACTGAGGTTGGACCGAGATAAAACTTGGTTTGGTATGGTCGTTTAATGGTTTAATTACGGTTCAAAAATTCGTTGCTGCAATTTTGATCTAATCGGTTATGCTTGTAATTTCGGTTTATACGGGATTTTTCAGGGTACTGAAGTTATTGAAGGGATTTTTCTTGACACAACAAACTTAACCTTTGATGTTAATCCTCTAGCGTTTGAGAATATGTATAATCTTAGACTATTGAAGATTTACACTTCAAGCTCTGAAACTGTTCAAGAACTTCGTTTCCCTAAGGGACTTCACTCTCTGCCATATGAGCTCAGGCTACTCCACTGGGAGAAGTATCCGTTGCGATCGTTGCCTCAAGACTTCGATCCTAGCCACCTTGTTGAACTCAATATGCCTTATAGTCAGCTTCAAAGTCTCTGGGGAGGAACCAAGGTAAGGCTAAATTCCGGGAACCACAATTGTTTTATGTTTTCTTACATTAGTTGAGCTATTTATCTGTTTTGTTTTTGTTTTACAGAGTTTAGCGAAATTGAAGATCATAAATCTTAGTCATTCTCAGCTACTATTTGAAGTTGATGAGCTCTCGAAAGCTGGTAATCTTGAGCAAATCGATCTTCAAGGTTGCACAAGCTTGGAGAGCATCCCACACACTGATGGGCTAAACAATCTTCAACTTCTCAATCTCTCTGGTTGCCCAAAAATCAAACGTAAAGAGGTTAAAGAGAAGATTAAAGGACTGGATCAAGAAGGCGGCTTAAGAGAAACAGCATTTGAATCAATGGTGTTCTCCACGTTAGTAAAGCTGGAACCTGAGGAAAACACAGAGAGATTATGAGATTTTTCTTTTAAAAAAAAATTCTTGGCTTTGGTCTATCGAGATTGTGAATCTTGCTCTGTTTTTCTCTAACTCTGTTTCGTTTCCGTAGAAAACAAGCTATTATCACTTGCTAAAGAGGAAACCGTTAAAAGCTAAAAGGGTAATTGCATTGTCTATCAACAGGAAAAAAAAAATTTGGTTAAAAATCTCACAATGGATGGCCTGTTTGGTCCCCAACTCGTTAGTCAAGTGTGTTCTGTCTCACATTCTCTTCCGTGTTCTTTTTTCCGTTCGTGATTGTGATATTTAAAGAGCTAAATTGGAGTCAGATTAGGATCAAAATCTTGAACAGTGTAGATGAAACCCATGGCTACATGAAGAAACTTTCTGTTTGATGGGGATTTTCATAAATACTTTATTGATTGATGGAGGATTTCATCTCTTTCTGTTTTCTTTTCCCAGCACAAAAGCTGCACCAGCATAAATGGAGATCACAAGAAAAATAAGCCGTATGGTTTCTCCAACAGTTCACATAAGCTGTTTGTGACATTACTTAAACTCTGATCATTATCAAGAGCTTGTTTCAAGTGCTCCTTGATTGATCTCATCTTTCTTTGGAGATTTCTCATTAACAACTTCACCTTCTTTTGAGCTCCCCCGTGACATGGATTCACCACTGATATCGTCATCAACCTTTGGAGTTGCATCAGATTTAACTGGCCAAGAAGCTTGACCGTTAGCTCCAAAAGACTTTACTTTCTTTCTTGTCTCTTTATCGCTGCCATGTTCATTCCACCCTCCAAGAGTGCAACTAAACTGGATCAAAGACTCGTCTTCTTCTTTAAACTCACTAGTGCATCTAACTAAGAGGCGGTGGGTATCATGAGCTCGGTAGTCCTTAAATGAGACAACAACGGAAAGAGTTGAGAGCCCCCGGGCTTTGGCTCACAGTAGCTGTTAGACGTTATAATAAAATGAAGTCATAATCGTCTTTGTAAGGTAGGATTAGTTTAAATTGAAAAGCAAAAACAAAATGCCCCAAATCGATTTAAGGTGAGTGATGGTGAGATTGAGAGCCAAATCGGAGTCAAAACTTTGATCAGTGCAGATGTATGTATACCATTGGAATGGATACATGAAGAACGATTCAGACATAATTTATTGACCGATGGAGTTTTTCATAACTTTCTGTTGCCTTTCCCGAGCACAAAAGCAGCAACAGCATGAATGGAGATCACGATCCAAAGAAGCCGTATAGGTTTCTTCATCAACTCACATAACTTGTTTGTGCCATCACCAGATTTCTCTGTATCTTCCGAAGATACACAAGAGCTTGTCTCAAGTGCTCCTGGATTGGTCTCCTCTTTCTTTGGAGATTCCTCATTAACAACTTCACCTTCTTCTGAGCTCCCCTGTGACATGGATTCACCATGGATATTGTCACCAATCTTTGGAGTAGCATCAGATTTCGGAGCTGCAAAAAGCTTAGCTTCCAAAGACTTTACTTTCTTTTTTGTCTCACTGCCCAACAAAACAGATTTTGCTTTACTTCCGATCTGGTAATGTCTTTCTACACCCATGTTGCTGCTTCCAGTATCGGTCGTTAAACCAAACGTCATTTCGCTATGGTCGGCGTATACTTCGGTACACAAGCTTTGAACATGTTTAGTGGGTGCATAGATCAGAGTAAAGCCACACTTGACCACCTCACAGTTTGTAACTTGATTTGTCCCATCGCTTACTTCAAACTTAAACGAAGCCTTGGTAGCAACACATCCCGCGCCTCTGTCCTGTTTCTTGATGTGTAACAAACTGGTGTATCCGATGAAGACATGACCAGAAGGCTCTGTGCCATGTTCGGTCCACCCACCAAGAATGCAACTAAACTGGATCAAAGACTTGTCTTCTTCTTTAAACTCACTGGTGCATGTAACTAAGAGTCGAGTGTTCTGAGATCGGTAGTCCTTAAGTGAGACAACAGCGCAAATAGCTATACCAGTAAGCCCATCTTCATTCCAATTTCGAGGCAGCTTTCTGTTCAACTTTGACCGAAATGATCGGTGATTAAACCATATAGGTAAATGCCAACCAGGAAAGCAGATTTTGATCAAAACATCGAGTGTTGGACCCTGCCAATTCAATACCAAAAGAGAATCAATCCTATGTGACAAGTGTGTTACTCAAAGGTTGCTGAGAGGTTATGGCGTACAGGGCAGAGCAGACAGAGCATACCAAAAACAGCAGTGCGATAATACACTGTCATTTTTGGTATGCTGCATCCGCTTTCAACTGTACGATGTAATCATTTAGAGTCTAAAAGTTAATGAAGTAATACCTTGTCTTGGTGAGTTACTGCATCTGACATTAACTGGATCTTCCTCCGAACATAAGATATGATACCATTCTTCGCAACTTGATCAAGTTTGGCACAGTTAGTGAAAATAAATGAGGACTGTGAATGCTCTGTTTCTGCCAAGATAAGAGCCATTGGGCTCTCAATCTTTTCAAGTGAAATGCAGCCATGTGCGTCCAAGCAATGAAGATTTGGTGGAAGCATTGGAAGAGATATTAACTGCTCGCAATACTTCAAGTCAAGCCATTTGAGATGGTAGAGGTAACGGATGCTGCTTGGCAAGCTTCTGCAATTGTTTCCGCTCAGACATAAACGATGCAGTGATGATAATCCATAGGTTCCATGCGGCCATTCGCGCATGTTGTACTGCGACCAGGTAGAAGTTTGGCCTTGACTAACACTAAGGCGATGCAAAAGATCAGGTATCTCTTTTATGGCTGTCCCGTCGAGTAGTAAAGTCTTCAAATGCTTCAAGTCCTCGTTAACCTCTGGAAAACTCGCAAGGCTTGAACAACCTGAGAGTACTAGTTTTTGAAGAGCTTTTAGATTTCCGATAGAATCTGGGAGACTCAACAATTTTTCGCAGTCTTTCAATGTCAACAAGACTAGCCTTTGGAGATTCCCAATCGCTGAAGGAAGTCCCTTTATCGCGGTGCCATCTAAGTACAATTCTTCAAGATTCTCTGAGATCAAATTGAATTCCTTAAGATTTGAGCAGCCGCTGAGGATGAGTGTTTTCAGAGAGATCAAGTTCATCTGTGGAAGAGACTCGAGGCTCGTGCATTCTCTCAGGTTCAAGAATTCAAGACTTTCCATGTTTTGTAGCTCTTCATGAACTGTCTTCAATTCTGTGCAGCCTTCAAGGTTCATACTTTGAAGCTTTTGAGCCAGCGATAAACCCGACAACGTGCGCAGCTTACTTGAATGATTCAGATCCAGCCACTTTAATTTTGGTGTGTCCTATGGCCGATATAAACAGAGAAAAATGAGTCAATTTTTAATACAACTATCTAATCAATTAACCATAAACATGCGACATATTTACCTTCTCTTCTTCCCAAAGTTTCTCAATCTCGCTGTAAGGCAGCTTAAGGTCTATAAGATTCTCCGGTTTAAAATCTCCCGGAAGGTTCTTTAGCGGAAAATTCAGCCAATGGAGATATCGGATTTCTTGCAGTGTGAACTTAAGTCCGTCAGGGAAGTTCAGGTTGCAGTCAGCTTCACATATTTTAGGACTGCTTGAGTCGAAAAATTTCAAGTATCTGAGATTTTCCATTTCTTCGAATGTATCACTGCCTAAACTCATTATTGGTACTTTGGACATGTCAAGGAAAATTCCTCTGACCTTTTTAGCTTCCTGGAAAGTTGGCATAACAAGTTAAAATGCTATATTTGTCCGAAAATAATTTCAAATGTGTAAATAGAGATTAATCTCACTCACCGCTTTGTTTCGGAGAACAGTGATGATCTCGCCGTGGTTTAACAACCTACGCCTACTTGTTGAAGATTCAGAGGATAATTGTGATTCTAGCCCCATTGCGAGTGTGTACATCAGATCATTCATCTCGATTCGACCGCCACAAATGTTAATAAAAAAAGTATCCGCGAGATCTCTTATTTCACTCACATTCGGATGAACCCAAGAATCCAGCAAACTCCTCACATAATACTCATCTTCAAACCTGAAGAAGCATGCCACATCGAGGAACAAATCCTTATGGTACTGGCTAAGATCGTCATAAGGGATTCTCAAGACATTTTGAATTGTGTTGCTGATCGGGCTTTTCACAAGCGTCCTAAGCTTTGATTTCCAGTGTGCCTCATCCTTCCTAAGAAGCTCACCACCAAGTACTTTGAGAGCTAATGGATGTCCCCTAGAATAATCCACAACCTTTCTTGCATGCTTCATGAAACTTGGCTCGCAAGAACCAGAGAATGCGTGTTTTTCAAAGTATTCTAACGCGTCTTTATCGCTCAGCCCGGGGACTAGATAAGTTTCGTCAACCGTTTCCTCGACCACAGCCTTGCAGTTCGTTATTATGACAACTCTGCTTCCTTTTTTTAACCATTCTCGCTTGCCAAGAATCTCTTCAATCTGACACTTTTCACCCACATCGTCAAGAACAATAAACACTTTGCTTTCGCTGAACTCAGCCTTCAAAGATTCAGGTGAGACCTTTCCATTGTAATTGATCCTCTTTAAACCACACAAGAGGTCCAACTGCAACCTGTAGAAGCCAAGAGACGTTGACTTTTGGTGGACGTCATCTAGAAACATGGTATGCAAGAACTTGAATCCCCAATCATCCAACAGTTTCTTGGCAAGAGTGGTTTTGCCTATACCAGGCATCCCAACAACTCCAACAACCCGAGTGACCTCGTCTGATTTGATATCCAACTTCTCCTTCAATTGCTCTAGGCGTGTTTCGATCCCAAAGAGAGTAGGAGATGCTTTTGAAGAAGAAGATTTCTCAGGCTCTCCTCCTAGTATTTCCTTGGACACTTCAATAAGTTTTTCTCTAGGGCTCTTTGTTCCTTGATCCGTTGAGATTTCTTCTAGCTTTATCTTTACATCCTTCACGATTTTTTTTATCACCAGGGCCTCATCGCTACCAAATATGTGAGGAAAACCAAAGTCAAAACAAAAATTCAATCCATTAAAATATCCAGTAAAAGGTAGAGCTTAAGACGGCAAAACGTTTCTTGAGTGTGAAGCAACGGATCCGGATCCGGATAGTAAAATTTCAAAACTCGGATATCCGGATCCGGGCGCATTAAATATATTAAAAACATATAGTTTTACATATATTAAGTTATTTTTATATAAAAATATATGCATATATATTGATTTTAGTTTTTTTTTTCTAATATATCATATTTATTTTGAAAAAAATTATTCAATATTAATTTATAGTTTAAATTTATAATTTTTTTAAAAAAATTTAGTGTTTTAATTTAATTTATTTAATTTTTTTTTCCCGGATTCGGATATCCGCGGATATCTTAATTTTTTGTCGGATATCCGGAAGTCACGGATCCAGATCCGGATACTTTTTTCAAGGATCCGGATACCTTTAAATTTCCGGATATCCGGATCCGTCCCACCCCTAATATTTTGAGAAACCCTAGGATTATAATTTAAATTATAGACGCATGCCTTTATATGAAAAGATCGCCATCTATGACAAACGTAAACGTAAAATTAAAAGGCTCGGTCCCGAATTATATATATATATATATATTTTTTTTTTATTCGAAGACCTAGCATGCCATTAGATTCATTACAGTTAATAATTTAAATTATAATTGTTAAAGAGATATATTTTTGACCGAAAACGATGCTCATATTAAATCATTTTCACATTTAACTGATTTTTTTAATATGAATTTAACTAATCTATTAATAATAGTAATTCTTAAAAATATCATAGGGTTGCGTTTTTTCGAAAAAATTGTTTTATAGTTATTAATATCTTATAGGGTTGCACCTTTTCAAAAACTTGTTTTATAGTTATTAATACATCTTAGAGTTGTGTCTTCTCGAGAAAAACCGTTTTATGGTTATTAATGCATCACATGATTATATATATATATTTTTTTGATAAAAACCGTTTTATGGTTATTAATGCATCATAAGATTACATATTTTCTAAAAAACCATTTTATGGTTATTACTGCATCCTAGGGTTGTGTCTTATAGGGAAAAAAAACATTTATGGTTATTAATGCATTCTAAGATTGCGTCTTTTCGAAAAAATGTTATATGTGAAAATGCATCTTTTCGAAAAACCATTTTTATAGTTATTATAATGCCTCTTAGGATTCCATTTTATAAAAAAAATCGTTTTATGGTTGTTAATGCATCCTAGGGGTTGCATCGCTTTAGGAAAAACTATTTTATGGTTATTAATGCATCATAAGATTGCATCTTTTTGAAGAAAAAAATTGTTTTATATTTATTAATGCATCATAGGGTTGTGTCTTCTCCGAAAAATCTTATATGGTTATTAATATCTCATAGGATTGCGTCTTTTCGTAAAAAGTATTTTATGGTTCTTAATGCATTACAGGGTTGCGTCTTCTCGGAAAAAATAGTTTTATGGTTATTTATGCATCTTAGAGTTGCGTTTTTCAGAATCATATATATTCAACTCTATTTATTTTGTTTTTTCAACATATTTGGAAATCCGAATCTTTTCATCTTTGTTATTTGTTACTTATAACTGTAATAATCTTGAAAATTATATTGGACGATCGCGTTTTTATCATTATTTTTGTTTTGTATATTTTTTACTTAGAACAATTTCTATAATCCTATTTTTGTTTAGAGAATCACGTATTTTCATTATAATTATTTGTTTTGTAATTTTTTACTTACAACTGTAATAATCCTAAAAAATGTTTCAAGAGAGTTCCATCTTTATCATTATTGGTTTTTGTTTGATACATTTTCTCTTATAACAATATTTACTAATTTTAAATATGCTTTGAAACATTGCATCTTTTATCATAAATTGTACATTTTGACATATAACCGTTTTCAGTATTTCAAAAAATATTTTAGAAGGTTGCATCTCATTTTCATAATTTTTTATTTGGCTATTTTAATAAAAAAAAATGTATAAAATAATTTGGAAAGTTGCGTCTCTTTCTCATATTTTTTAGTATCTTTTTTATTTCTAACCAATTTTTAATATTCTAAAGGTATTTTGAAATTATATCTTTTCATATTTTTACCTTTTCACTTTTAACCATAACAATTATACAAAATGTGCTAGATGTTCACTCTTTTTAACTTCACTTTCCATTTTTATACCTTTTCACTTATAATCATTTTATTAATTTTCCATTTAAAAATTAATATACGATATTTCTCGTTCGTTGGGGTCAAATCCTAGTTTTATATAATAAAAAACCGGACCGAAGCATAACTAATCCAAAGTTGCATCAAAGTGAATCCAAGCAAAAGCAAATTACAAATGGTTTAATATGATTTTAGTTTCTATAAACCTATAATACAGAAAGCACAAGGCAGCAAAGAGAAATCGAACCATGCACCGAATTTTTCACCCTACTCTTCACTGTATACTTAATTAATAACCAATACAAATCTGATTAATTTTGGTCTCTCCTTATTCATCAAACAAATCCTAAAATTCATAACATTCTTTTTATATGATCAACACGTATTCAAATTAGTATGTAGTATATAAATACATCTAAATTAAGGTTTATATTTTACAATTTAGATTGTTCCATCATCTAAAATACCTTTAACAAATTTTAAAAAATCTATTTAAGCGCGGATTCAATAACTAGTTTATATATAAAAATGCAAGTTTCCGAGAGCTAAATCCCGAATAATTTTTTTTTTTTGTAATGAAACGAAAAAAACTATTTACCTTGTTTCTTCCACTACCTCGCCTTTTTTCGTTGTCACAAACTTAAGAGCCTTTCTCCATTCCTTACGTCGTTTGAGTTTATCTGTTTTCGCCAATTCCCTGAAATTGTCACCAAACGTTCCGGTTTGCATCTCCACCGTGTCAACAGGGACCTTGAAGAACACAGGAAATACCTCCAATGTCCCTTCCTCCACACATTCTTTGATCTTTACCAGTTCATCTAAGCACCAACTCGATTTCGTGTACAAACTCGAGATGACCGCGATCGCAATCCTCGACTTCTTGATCTCGTCTAAAAATATGCCCAAATCTTTTCCCAACCTCGCGTCATTGTCTATGAAAACATTGATATGATCCCTTTTCAAGGCGTTCTCTAGATGACTTACGAACTTGCCTCGAAGCTCTTTTCCCCGAAAATTTATGAACACCTGCGGCGGCCGGTTGACTACAGTGGAGGAAGTTGCCTTCGACATCAGAAATTTTTTTTTTTTTTGTCGGAGGATTGTTACAACCTTTCAATTAGATAACCTTTTTGGAAAATGTATAGAGTGGGAAGTTTAATTTCTTGTCTTAATAAATAGTGGCAAAAGGAGACATGGAGTATATAACCACAAATAGTTTGATTATGTTTCTTTATTAAGAGGAATGTGAACACATGCATGAGACTAGATCTGCATCGGTCATTAAATCAGCATCAACTTTAAATATCTTAAAATTTTATTTCTATAGTAAAAAACTCATTTGTGTGATATGACGACTATGAGTTTGTTTGTTTGACTTTTTGTTTGTTTGTATACCTAAACCCTAGTCGCCGGAAAATTTTAATGAGGGCTGCGCTAATATCTTTAGTTCTTAACCTTTTTTTGGTATTATCCGTTATCTGTTCGGATAATTAACTTTATGATCTATATTCGTTCCAAAACAAATTAGATAGTAGACCGCTAAGACCGGTATACCTCGGCTGCTTATTTGCGATGAACACATTACTTATAGCTACCAAAAAATATGTGACTAGAATTGAATTATCTAATGTTAAAAAAAAAAGAAGAATTGAATTATCTCGTAGCGACTAAACTGCAAAACGAGTTTGATTCTCCATTAGATATCAATGTACGATACATGTAAAGTCCGGCCAGGAGAAATACAAGCACATAATTTTTTTAACGAGATTCAGTAATGTGCCTAATATTACGATATCAAGCTTTGTTGAAAATATTTTTGAACACAACTACAGTTCGTGTTCATCCTCGATTTACACGATTCTAAAAATTCTTCTTATCCCTCTTCCAATCTATTCCCAATTCACTATAAGAATTCTAGGATCAGTATCATTGATCTATACCCAAAACTCTTACTTCGTGATAAGCTCTCAAATGCTTGTTGCCACATCAAATGCGAAACAGCTAAAAGTTTTTTCTGTTTTTCTCTTCGTGAATTTTGTGCTCCAGTTTTCTCTTGCAAGGCTAACAATATATATTTCCTAATTGCATGGAGAAATATTTCTTTAAATTCTATCTTTATCCCCCATTTTTTCGGTAGCAACACTTGAAATGACACACAAGATTAGACTCTAAAAACGCATAGGCTCGATAGAAGACACAAGATAACATGAGAAGTAAGGACTCGGCCTAAGAAATCACAACTTATGGAAAATACAATTGCAATTAATGTTTTGAAGACGGTAAGAGAGGACAAAATGTGTTTGTAACGATTGGAGTAGATGTTGAAATCTAAGTAGACTACAAAGAACACAGGATGTGTCGACAATACCAAATGTAAGAAGTTTTTATGGTCATTTAAGAATTTTATATAATAATTTATAATTAAGTTAAGAATTCTATATTTTATATAGGTTTTTGTTTAAAACAATGGAGCAGCCTGTCCATAGGCTTTTAAGCTGCCACAACGGATGATTAATACTTCCCCGTTTCACAATAGATGATGTTTGAGAGAATTTGTTTTTGTTTCAAATTAGATGATGTTTTCAATTTTCAATGTAAAATTAATTAGTTTTTTAATTGGTTTTGACCATTTATATTCTGCAGATTATTTTATCATTGGTTGAATTGTGTTTAGGTAGATAATAAATGATGTTTTAGTTTAGAA